>OY755084.1:24849372-26191434 GCA_963576655.1 Gastrophysa polygoni | reverse complement strand
GAACAACAACTTAGTTATTGTTAGGTGGTACAGGTGGGAGGTACAGCCAACTTGACAATGATAAATAATTCAGTTAAGTGACTGAAATTCTCTCAGAAAAACCACGTTATCGCATAAACCACATCCTCAAACAAATCTAATTGATGTGTTTCTAAGCTGTTGCATAGAACTAATGTTTAATGTTCCTAAAATAATTATACTTGGTGAGAATAGTCAAATAATACAAAATACAATTCATCAAAAAGAACACATCTTCCCATTTTCTCATACAGTAGGTATAAATGTTGTCCTACTTATCATGCTATTATATTGATGTAAAATTCATCAAGATCATCATTTATCATGTGTAAGCTTATTTCATGTAATATGTAATATTCTGGTTTTCTTGAGTAGATACATACAGGAGTGACTAAAAAATGTTGTACGTAACACATCAGGACTTGTACATCATCGCCGGTCTGAAATTTGCTCACGAGCTCAGTAAATATGGCCTTTCTAAACTTTTGATGAATATATTTTAATAGAAAAAAAACATACAACTTGCCCATATTACTTTATTTTATTTAGTTTGAGCGTGTTGTCATTGAAATGAGTTGAAGTTATTCGACTTTTTCAATATTTCTAATAAGTAAGAAGTGTGATACACCTGTTCGCAATTTAGTGCAATCAATAGCACGTTCTCGTCATCACAAATTTCTTCTGATTCTAATGATCGTGCAAGTTCGAGTACCATAGTTCATAATTTTCGGGCGGTGCCAAACAGGGAAAGATCAGGAAATTGGAGAAGTTGCTGCTCTTCAAGGTTCTGTGACGGCATCTGACAGAATCGTATTCGATTACACTCGCCCGAGAAAAAGTGGCAAAGCTAAACAAACTGAAGTTACCGATTCCAGATGAACATTTGATCGAATGTGTTATTGAGAGTATCGCTAATGATAACATGAAACTCTCAGCTAGAGCAGCAGAATGTTTTGGTGCATTAGCGAACTATTTAAATTTTACAAACTTGCAAAAATCTGTTGATAAGAGTAGTTTGCCATGAACATGAACGGGACGAACTGAATAAGTTGGGATTATCACTGAGAAACGCCGAGGTCAATTATTGATGATGATGTTTGATGGGAAATAGTAATAGTAGTGATCATAAATCAAGTACCCGAGATCGAATAGAATAAGAGGTGATCTATACATATAGCTCAAGAATTTTTTGTATAGAGAATTCATGCGTGGTGTTCTCTATGAGTTGATACAATATTGTTGATCTTTCAAGGATACTCTTTTCAGTATACTTAAATATACTGTACATATAAGTACTGTAGTGTCCATATATGACTTTCCGTACATTAACGATATTTTTCGTTGCCAAAATTTGAGCAGGACCTGCGAGACTGAGAAAGGTTTCAGAAACGCTGCAAAGAAATTGCCCGACCTTGAAATTATCAGTGTGAACGAAGTCAAATCTAGTAAACTGAAAATTCACGTGGTCACGAAAATGAAAAATGCTTGGAATACGACAAACAGGGTTAAAACATCTCAATCCTATCGAAGCATTGGCAGGTTATCAAGCATGTCACGCAGCTGACTCAACTGTTTTGACAGAGAGACGGGGTGATACAGGTAGGAATAATTTGAATTCACTAGAGGGGAATGAGAAACCACTAGTGCATAGCTTCTGCAACCACAGTAGAGAGCAGAAAGTTGATACCAAAATTCAAAGGTTCATTCAGGGTTAGTAAGGTACTTCCTGATGATGAATATGAGAGAATATCTACGTGAGAGTGGCACATATGGAGACTGTCCATAAAGAAACTCTTGAACGGTAATGTAGAATATTCATATTTTGAAAGGATTATGGAAATTCGACTCATTCATATGATTACTATGGCTGATGGGGATGTTACCTTTAAATGAAAATTTGTTGTAATGTGGGGGGGGGGAGGTGTAATGTGACTGTTGTGGAGATAAAAGTGTCAAGGCTCGGATGCATGAAATTGCACTTGGGTTGACATACATCTAGGCTAGATCAAATTATTGTTGGATATCACTGTCAAAGAGATGATACTACATATACTACTCTCATGTTGGAATCATGAAGAGTCATCGCCGACGAGGCGATGTTTTTCATAGTTCATAATTCTCGATCATTAGTATTATTTGTTTATATCATTATTATTAATTAGGAATACTCCAAAATGTACTAGATGCCTAGAAAAAGGAAGTGTGATGTGCATTTCACAGACTATATATGTTTATGCATATTGTAAAGATTCGATTTGTTATTCGACTTTTTCAATATTTCCTACAGCTATTACGTAAACTTCTCTTCTCGTGAATTACCAATTCAATCCAATCAAACGAAATTTATGATTAACTAATCCACCGTCTCGAATTCTAATATTTTAACTCAAAAGTCATTTTCATGAGTATCGGACGGTAATTTTCCTCCACCTTGATGTTTCCTTACTGAAGGTGTCGAACATGTTCCGAAATATATACCAAATCGAGTCCCAAACTGGGCACTCCTTTGTTTATACTGTACTGGATACGTTATTTACTTACATAAATTAAATTTCTGCTAGCTGCGCACTTTTAAGACCCAACGTTTCCACGATGTACAAGATTCAACTCATTTGATGAATGAATCATTTTCGTAAACAAGGCATTCGCTAAAATGAGTCAAATAATGCAAGGCATTATTCATTGAGTAATACTTGCATTGCATTCGTTCCATTGATAATTCCATTTTCTAGTTTGATAATCCAGTTATGCTTGCCTGATGAACATCTAGAAGCGATAACAGTAACGAACTGAATGAGTTCAGTAATATACCTTGTGACATGGCATTGACTTGTTCATTCTTGTGAAGAGCGAATAATATGTATGCCAATTGAATTAATACATATCGTCTGGTTAGTGTTATATGTATATGAAGTGAAATCGAATTGAAAGACTATTTTATCTTGATGTTATCAGTAGGTAAACCAATGGAATAATTTATCGTTTTTATTTCATTTCATCTCCGTAAACCAAAATCTAAATGCGGTTTTATTGAAATACGTTCTGGTCTATCTATGATAAACAATTTAATTCTCTATTATTTTGTGATCAAAGATATTTTCATAACTTTGAGAATGTACTGGAATATATTTGTTCATTTTATAATGAATTTCAACAGTTTCAAAGGTAATCATATATGATCAATTATAATTCAACAAATTGTTTCCATACACTTGCTTTTGATTTTTTAGTATTTTTGATTTCCTTCACCAAATCGTGACATTTCGGTATCTATTTTCCAAACTCAACATACATGTGCTTTGAACTAGTAACTGATCTTTATCGCGATAGAACCGTTTAAACAAAAATATCAAATCAACATATGATGTTAACAACAATGCATCGTCGCAATCAGAGTGAAATTGGTTGAAAATGTCAGGTTCGACTCATACTTAGGGCGCGAAATTTTCTTACTTTAAAAATTGACGCTTCAGTGTTCTTGAAATGTCACGTTTTGGAACTCTTCCCTCAAAATTACTTCGACAGTGAATTTAGCTACTTCACAGCCATTTTCACTTCACGGCCTCATTTACTTCATTGGGACAATACACTGAGACAGAATTATGAACTTTGTATTTTCTTTGCATCACTGGTTAAATGTGTTTTATATATTCTGTTGAATCGAATGAATGAAAATATCTTGTCTTATTTTTGACTTTTTCAACATAACTCTTGGGATTAGGAAAAATAAAATGAGAAAATACAGGTCTGAATCATTGTCCATTACTTTATGATGTAAAAAAAAAGTGAGGATTGAGAGTTTTTGAAAAAAATTGCAAAATAAAAAGATTTTCGATGATTCTAGTATAACTCCAGAACTCAAGAAGCTAGATCAGATTTTTTAGGCGATATAATTTGGTCATCAAACATCGAAATCGACTTTATTTGACAGAGGGATTTCAATGCTACAGACTCAAATTTGGATAGCTCTGTATATAGGTATTATAGATTGCTGCATGGAAGATATATTTATGATTTCGTATATCAATTGAATTCCAATATTTACAACATACATGGCAGATAAGAAAGATATGACTATCGCATATGCAATTAAAAAGTTCTCATTATAAATAAAATAAATAAAAACAAGCTACATGCTCTTATGGAGGTACGCATTACCACAGTTTAGTATTCTCTATACTGTGGGATTACCTACCGTGTCCTCAAATAATCATCTCATGAACTACTCAAATAATTTGCATAATATTAGTTTTAAATTCTCTTAGAATATCACAGAATAGGTCATGATGAATTTTTTCACAGCACGAATGGAAAACCTAGCGTAGAGGAACATCGTGTCAGCCAGCGGTGGAATTTTGGGACAGAAGGAAAGTATTGAAATTTTTCTTGAAAGTTTGGGTATTCTAGAGAGGTCAGTGAATTTGTAAGTGTAATAGTATCACCGACCTGGCCGATTAAGCTAATCTAAGATCTTCTCATTATTATATTCAAAATTCCATAGCAACCAATCGCCCAATCAACCATTGCGATTTCTATTTTTTATTGAACTCATCACTATAATAAAAAATAACAACTGGACTTCTGAAAGATAGTATAATATCAAAAATTATGCCCAAGTCCACCTGATTCTTGGATCGTTATTTCTAATATAGAATTATTTATTTTATATGCATTCTCAATATCATTTTCGAAAAACTGATAAAAAACATTCAAGGAAGTCAATAGGAAGCCAGGAATATTAATTACATTAGCAATACGACGGTTTAATGTATCCAGAATTCAACAAGGAATTGGAAAAAAAAAATAAAAAAAATATACAGGGTGTTCCATTCAATTCTAATAGATAAAACTTGATGTCCATGCGTCCAGTATGAACGCCGAAGACACAATAGGTAAATCTGATAGCACTTTTGGACCTCTTCGCTAAGTATTGCCGTATTTTACTCCTTCACTCCCATATATGTATATATGGCCCCTTTACTATACAATTTGAAACAATTTTCTACAGAGTTTTTGAGGTATCGAAATGTAATTTAGTTGACAGATATAACAGTGGATTTTGTATTCATTCTGGAGTTTTTTTTCAACAATTTTGGGATTTTGTTTCGACCGGGAATCATGCAGTTTGTATTGTTCGAATGGAATTTCGAATACTTATACAGAGTTTCATTTCTTATTCAATTCTGAGTCGAGTCGAGATATTTTGGGACAAGGTTGATGAGATTGAGACAAACTGAGCAATAGAATTCAAATTAAATTAACTGACATTTACACACCACCGAGCCTACCACATTTTATTTTTGAACCTAAACTGTTCAACGGATAGAAATATCCGATTGACTTTTCAAAATATGATGAATAATAGGTGAGATCGGAATCGTCATTCTGTTGCCACACCTATTTTTTTTTCTTTGGCTAAATTAATTGAGCAAAAACGTCTTTCACGAGTCAGGTATTTAACCCAGACCCCAGACAAATCCTCTCACAACCATAACTCGAAAACTGCAACAATAGATTAAACACTCAACTGCAACTTAATATTTATCCAAATCCAAGGTTGAAACCAAATTATTTGTTTTTATGTTCAGAAGCGCTTTTCGATTCCGCTATCGTAGATCTTCAAAATAAATATAAATACAGCAATCACTACATATAATTGGAGAGTGGGAAGTGAGATACCGAGGAGAGTTAACTACTAATTCTATCTCAAATGTGGTCGCTAAAGAATTCAGATTTGTTTCTTACCTGAATAATTGAACTGATATTGACATTACCCAATATAAAGGGTGTTCTCAAAGGTGATGCATTATTTTCAACAGGATGTAAAATATTAAAATGCTTCTTGCTAGACTATTAGTTTTTCTGCATAGATAAGTCAGGTCGGTCTTCCTAATCGAATACACAATGGCCTTGTTTTGTTGGTTTTCTAATTATTCTCGAAACAAGATACTGTATACATACTATATCGGAGCTTTGTTAATAGTTCTGCTGCGAATCCTGCGGCATGTTGTTTGCCTAAAACATTTTTATTCAGGAGTTTTCGAATAAATAACCGGGGAATATCAGTTACTAGAACATTAAAATTCATAACAATTTGAGAAAGGTGCGCACAAGGACATGAATGTTGATAATTATTATCAGTTCATATTATCTGGAGATAATTCTGCACCGCCTTTTGATGTAGGTAATCTAACTATTTTCGACATGAACATTGTTATATTGTAAGAAAATATCCATATTGTGAAGGATTCCGGATAGGGTTTCAGTTTTTCAAGCCAAATGTTAGTAACCAGGGAGAACAATATAATTGAAGAGATGTCAGAGAAATGAAGACATAATGATATTATAATTGTCTCCTACTATCATTCAAAATTTTGTCATGGCCTACTTATATTCCTTAATCAAAACTTATAGTTGCCTCAAGATAAGCGAGCCTCTGGTATTTTCAAGCACATCTCAAAAATTCAGTACGAACGAGGCGGGAGCCTCCAACGGAGTATAGTGCCATTTCGAAGAAACATTAATTCCAGACATGGAATGGAACAGTAAGGACATTTCAAATGATTTTCGAAGAAAATTTATAAAGAAGAATGGACTTGATATTGAAGAATATTTCGATTATATAGATTATTTTAACGGAGGATATGGAAGCAGTAAAGAATATTTCATGTCACTTCCAAAACATACCAGATAGGTATTACCAGAATAATTTATCAAGCATCGAACTGTCTTCTAATTCTGGTCAAGCCAACTTGATGGATTTCAACGAAATGAAATTCAATAGCCAAACAAATAACGAATACTTGTTTGTTATACATGGTTGAAAAGAGAATTTAGAGGAACATGGAGGCTACAGAGACATACAGGGTGAAATTCGAAAAAACAGGTGTGGTCGCAGTAAATTGCTTCTTCAGCAATATTATACTGTGGTGTGGTTACTTTCAGTCAAACATGTGGTAGATAAAAATGTCTTCACGTACTCCCTGGGGATTTAATTTTTTCCCTTTAAATGAAAAAACTGCAGGTTGCTTGCTATATGCCCCTTGTGTCACCCGGTATTAGAGTCACTGTTCATTCACTAGGCCTGGGCGATAACGATTTATATATATATATATGGAAATATATCGTTTTTATCGATTTGTCGATATTATGTAGTTTTATGTTTTTATGTTTTATGTTCTGATACATACCAGTTTATCCCTACACCTACATACCTATCAGGGTTTATCAGAAGAGTTAGAAGAACATTTCTGATACATATAGAAGTTTTTTTTATTTTTTTTGTATCCTTAGTTAGTGACATCGAAACAAAAAATAAATAAGCATTGAAAAGTTGATGAGAAACCGAGTGAGAAAAAATGATTTATTGTTTTAAATGGAACACTTCGCATATTTGTCACTTTGTGAGGAATTATTTGACCTGTTTCAGAAATATTTGAGTTAGAAATGAAACTCATTGAAAATTTGGAAGACATCTACATTTTCTTAAGATAAATATAATTAATTATGCAACTTTCAAGAGGCACTTCTTTTTCGTGAATACAATCATCTCATTGGCACTTTCTTATGATGTTATACCGGCGATATGATACTCGGATCGCATGAAAATATTCTCTGTTGGCGAACGAACAGTCTCGATTTGATTCCTTCTTTGGGGGTACTTGAAGTCTTGAATGAAATAGATTTATAAGGAAATAGCCAGGAGATATCGAACCTGTAGAACGAAGAATTCATGATGAGATATGACAACCTACTACTTATAATAAAAACCATGAAGACTCGACATTATATGCGATTAAATAGGAATCTTAGAACAAACATCCTTAACGACGGTGTTTATGTTGAACTGAAAATATTGATATCGATATTTTCGATATACCTATTGATGATTCATATCGATGAATTATTAATCGATATCATCGATGATATCGATACTCGATATCAATAAGTTTTTATCTGAATTATCATCCGCATTGTAAAATATACCCATAACATTGTGTACATTGATTTATTTACGGTCGCCCACTGAATCCATATTTACCGTGACCGCTGAAATTTCAAATCCCACGTATATAGTCGAGTATCTATATTATAGTGAACAGAATAATGGCTACCTCGATGGCGATGTATATAAAACCGAAATTTACGTTGGTAAGAAGGAGGAAGAACAAAAATCGTATACGATATGGAAAATTCATATGGAACCAGTGATCTCTGTAGCTGAATCTGCAGAATACATCTGCATAATATGTGTAGGAGTAGTTCAGTTATTTATAGAAACATTGGCGTACGCAAAAAATCGAGACTAAGGGACCCAATCATCCATTAACCCTCAATTCAAAAAAAGGAAATGGCGACAAGACTGGAGCTGGACGCATTGGAAAAATACAGCTTTGAATTACTGGATGAATGCCATGTCTTTTGATTTTCAATTATTTCCAATTTGAAATAAGATCACATCAACAGCCTGTGATCACCATTTTTTTTTAAATTCTACACCTTGATATGTCTAAGTCGCGTTGCATTTACCAAAATGGTTATACGACATATTTTACAGAATAGACTATACCTCTAGTATGTAAACAATTCCATTGTGACACCAGAAAATTGTCTCAAAAAAATTGGTCTTGAAATCTTCTTACTCGTCCCCAGTTGTATTTTTTTAATAATCTATGGCTGCCGTACATTTCTTTTCATATTATAATTATAATAAAGGAAATGTAAATGGCGAACTATAGCTGGACTGAGAGCCACCTGGTCTTTAAAAATTATGATACCTGTACAGGCCCCTCTTTTTCATCGGGCACTCTGATGGGCAAGTGCCCCGCGATCCATGTGGCCACCTAGTTCCTGCCATATTATCTCTAACCGATATTACCGATAAATCATTCGTTAATTGTGAATTATCATGCTTCAAGAAAAATTTACCAGTTTATCGCTGATTTCTATAGAGTGTCATGTGGTCTAAAACATAGATATTGAAGCAGTGATAGACAATTTTGCTTATTTCAAATTAATTATATCTTCAATCAACACAGATTTTAAGCACTGACAGCGGATTATAATTCAAATATCTATTTTCATTCCATGTGGCTGAAGAAATTAAAATTTGAATTTTGATGAATCTATAGAAATTTTTGTTTGTGTACTACTTTTGCCTGTTTTTATATGGTTTTTAATGAATAGTGTTTAATAAATGTTTTGCCCGCCTTTTTGACTTGGTCCCTAGGCTCAGGCTCTCCATAAAAATAGGTGACTGAATTCAATAAACTGATGAACGTATGTTTTTTTGGGAGGAAAAAACCAAGTGAAACGATCTAAAACAAGAAAAAACGAATCCGATTATACATATTCAATGAAGGTAAACCAGTGTTCCCAAAATTCTCAGTTTCAAGAGTGTTGCAAATTCCAACTGACTAACTTCATTCGTACCTTGTAATTGAATATATTATTGAAGTGAAATCGTCGTGGATTAGAAAAAGTCGCTCTGTACTAGATCGATCTTCGAGATGAACTGACAGGTCAGAGAGCGTTGTTCTGGATTATACTAGAATGAAATAGAAAATGGATAAAAAAGAATATTCGAGACCAGGAAAAAAAGTATGGATTCAATCGGCAATAATAAACCTGTTCGTCATTGAGAACTGAATAACGTAACATCGCATCACGAGGTTCGAGAACGTCAATGTTGATTTTTTCAAGAGAGACTGTATACATACACGTATGAAATTATGGTGATCAGATATCAGGAAATGGCTCTATTGGTGTTAGTAGTTTGCTCACGATTCGTAAATTAATGTTCGTTAGGTAGATAGGTAGATAATCTGCCGCGCTGAGCTGGATAGATAGATACCAGGATAGATATATCAACGTACGCCTATGTTTACTTCGTCAAAAAACGATAAAGTACTTGATTATTTGGGATTGAAAGAAACGAGACAGCTAAAGTCACACCCACAAAAAAGTATTACATTAGAAAGTTCATACTTGTTTGTATTGAGAGAATTATAGAGGCTGTTTTCGATATACCTATGTTAATATTCATTGATCCGTACTTCCATCTTATCTTCTCGATTGCATGAAGCAATATTTCCTTCGAATAAAATACAGGGGTTTCCTGTATTTTCCTGTAAAAAAGCAGAGTTTTTTGTGGAAATTTTGAACGAATCACCCTATATGACGACAGGAACGCTTATTTTGTGAACAAGTTAAAATGATGTTGAGAAGATGCATATTGTATACTGATGTTATCGTAGTTGGCATGTGATTGTTGATATGAGTCCATGACAGCAGATGTATTTTGATTTCAGAATTTACGTATTTATGAGCATCGAACAAGGTTGGAAACAAATGCTTATAGTTTTCCTTCCTTCCTATTCTTGCTCATTCACATACCCACGGTTACCAAGACTGTCACAAATTACGAGGTATACTTTCAACTGAATTGGTATATATTCATTTAATATTATAAATATTTATTTGAAACCGTCAATCTTTATATCTGTGTTAGTAATTTCGAATTATATGGGTAACATGAATCATGTAAATACGTTGGAATAAATACAGGATATGTAAATACATATGAAATTCTCAAATAATTCCAACAGAAGTTTATCAATATTAAAATGTGTGAATCAACACTCCTTGATTTCCGGTTGAAAGATGAAATTCCAAAACATGAAGAAAACTAGTCCCTGACGGATGTGAAAGGTTTCTTTTTTGTTTGACTCCTCCACTTAATTGCAACTCAAGTCAATTTTCGGATCACAATGTCACAAGGATATAAATTGGAAGGCGAAAACCAATATAATGGCCTGCTATATCTCCTGACTTGTTACCATCAAATATTTTTGTAGAGACATTCGAAATCCAAAGTGCTAGGATATTTCCTCTGTCTGACTCTATTTTGAACTTTTTTTTTAGTGATGATAACATCTCGGAAAACAATAAAAAATCCTAATGATACATATTTTTTTATCATAACATGCTTACTATTATGACGGCATCAAACCCTTGATAATCAAGGATGAAACAATGTCTTTGTGGTCGAATTTTCTTGAAAATATATCATTCCTTCAAAATTCTGATTCCTCCTTGAAATAAAAATGACGGGTCCGGGCGATTTTAAATTTTGTCCTCACTTCCGGAGATGAGAGAGGGGAGGGTGAGTTATAGGTGGGATTCAGTGTCAAGTACACAAACGTCTGAGAAGTGGCATTGACTGCTAACGTTAAAAAACACGACAAGAGGTGTTTCTCTTTCGGAATGAACTGTTCCAATGAACAAGGCTCAGTATCTTGATGCTCACAATTTAGTTTGTCTCGTTCGACAATTACAACCGATCTCACTTCACTGGACTTTTTTCTATATGTGGATATTCGAAACGAGTTGTCTTCGAAACCCAATCATGAATATTGAAGATTCAACACAGAGAATTTCGGAGGCTTGTAATACCGTTACTCCAGAGCTTTCTGTACTCGAGCGCTGATTCGGCGACTCGATGCATGTGTGGCAAGTGCTGGCCAACACTTTGTACAATTTCTGTAGTATAATGTATTATTCAAAATACAGATGAGCCATGATTCTGCATGCCATTCTAGGTACCATGATACATCATTGAATGAGAAATGAAATGAGCTGTAAGTTGATCCGAAACAAACATGGGGGTGCAATTTGAATAACAAAAGTCAGAGGTGGTGTCTCGGGGGTTGTTTGCCACGGGGTATAGTTTGCTATGCTGCATGAACGAGCTTATGGGCTCCTACTACACGTACTTTTTTATTTTCTGCAAATAACTGAAATATCTGCTGGCTTGAAATCTATAGGTCATTCGGTATATAAGATCTGTCCCAAAAGTATGCGATTCGCATTCATAACTCCGCACTGTCATCCAGCTCGTGGAATGTTTCGAAGTAATCCAAATTCGACTGAGCAACACGCTTCCATCGGTGCTTCCGTTATCCCCAATACCTCAATCCCTCAGGTAATCAATATCTTCTTGGAGCGTAAAAAAACATCCGAAAATAACTAACGATATTGATAAAACTGAGATATGAACACATATTTCAAGACTACTTGTGGAGAAACAATCTGTATTCAATTTTTGCCATGTAGCCATAACATGTTTTTCCCATTTGGAAACACAAAATTGAAATTACTTCCCTAACACATTTCAATCCATAAGTCAGTTAGCAATTAGTCTATTAGTAAAATTTTGCCTAGTTGGCTGTGTACATAGTACACAAAATGTTTTTTTTTGACAGTTGAAGGTTATTTGGTTTTATTCACTGATTAACTAATGATCTTTGGATTTCAAAGCCTACCAAACATTGAACTATCATCGAGTTTGGCTCACAATGAAATCGGTGTATTTCAATAAAATGCAATTTTACAGCCAATCAACGAACGAATACCAATTCATGATGCATGGTTGAATCGGGTTGAATAGAGAATTCTAAGGCTAATAAGACAGGCTAGAGAAATACTAGGTGACATTTGAAGAAGAAAAGTGGGGGTTACGACCGGTGAAACATGTGGTTGATTAAAATTGTTATTAGGTCCAAAATAATTATTATTGATCACGCAACTACGTAGCTTCTGTGAATTTTAAATTTTTATCTCTTCGAATAAAAAAAAACTACAGGCAGCTACACGCCTCCTAAATATATATATATATATATATATATATATATATATATATATATATATATATATATATATATATATATATATATTTGTTAGAACATTCTGTAAAAAAAAATGATGTCACAGTCTGAAATGTGTCAATGATTTAGAGTGAATAGAAAGGAAATGAAAGTTTATTCAAATGGAGGTGCAACAACAGAGAAACGAGAACTGACAGTTTCCGTTCTCCCCGTACTTTTCGAGAATGTGATATTTCAAATTTGAGAACATCATTTACATATCATACATCCCTGAAAATAATACACGAAACGGTAATGAAAAAGATCGTCGCTTTACGAAGAACCTTCAAATCATAATCATTGTTCGAATATAATCAATCATATTCTTCTCATAGCTGTCAATCGATGTCGATAATAAATGGGTATTTCCAACATGAGACGATTTGATAAATTATTGTAGAAATACGTACTTCAAATCTGAATCGTGTTATCCTCAATCCGATAATTCAAATCTACATATTTTCGGTATCACCCAAAGATATGATATATATTCTCTACTAGATCCAGCTTAGAAAGAGAGAGAGAGGTATTGAAAAGACCATAAGAAAGAGACGCAGCGAAGAAAAATCACATGACTGTTGGCATTGTCCAAAAATTTCGATGTGTCATGCCATTGTATTGAGAAATACGACATTTCCAGTTATTTTCATTCGAATCGAGATAATAGTGTTCTGTTAATAATAATGATAATAATAGTGTTATTGAAAATTGGTAAATAATCCTATATAGTTCGTTCATCTGGTTCAGCCCATCAAGTGGAGGAAGGAAATTTGTTCGAAATGTTCTTGTACTGTTCAGCCTATGGCTGTGCTGATGGATTCAAAAAACATCAAAATATATCATTTCATTGGTGAGTTATTGAATAATGTTGAATACATTTCAAGTAGACCCTAGTTCGCACATAGAGAACACAACAAACGACAGAGAAACGGTGTTGTCCTGTTCAGCCTATGGTTGTACTAATAGATTAAAAAATGATGAGAAAATATCATTCCTTAGGTAAGTTATTGGATTATGTTGAACAAATTTCAACCAGACCCTAGTTCACGACTAAGGAAAGGCGGAGGAATCCAACCAATGGATATAGCAAATGAGGAAGAGGCAACCAGCAGTGATCAACTGACTGTTGGCAAAGAGGCATCTTTCTTGGTTGCACATCCAGACGAATCGATAGCTCATTCTCTTCCTTATGTTCGATTTAATGCTCCTCATGAGTCGATGGGACAAGGCTGCATCTAGTAGAGAATTATAATATCATATTGTTGGGTGCTTCATTTCACTTACAAAACAAGCAAGCGTGGAGTAGAAAAACTCGTGTTTTGGATCAACGGAGTCTTTATACGTGAATATTACGGTGATCGACACAATCAATAATATTACGCATCAAATGGAGGCTGTAGAATTCTGTCCCATATCGGGCAACATAATAAACGCAACCTGTCCAGAATTTACATTTCCCTTCAAGACAATACAGAAAAGACTTGGAGCGGATGAGGCGAACATTGAAGCGTTGAGACGTCATTCTACAGAACCGACTTGGACTCGACATGCAGTGATTTTTTTTTATCTCTTAACAACACGAAAAAAAATCCTATATTGTTCGACGAATATCTAGTGCTAGTCAGCGGTGGGGTGATGGGAGAGATGGAAGGTATTGAAATTTTTCTTGAAAGTTTGGAGGTCTTGAGCATCAGGAGAGGCAAGACACTGGGCAAAGAATTCCATAACTCTGCCGTTCTTTTGATGAGCCTGACGCGTGAAGTCGTCTAGTTTGTCTACTTGGAATCGCTCATGGTGCATGATAGACGAGTTTTCCGTGGAAGCACCGACCGTGGAAATATCTATAAAAGAGAGAGAGAGATCGCCATCCTTTCTGCGATGTTCTAGAGAGGTCAATGAATTCGGGGGTACAGTATCACCGACTAAACGAATAGCTCTTTTTTGAATCCGAGAGCTGCAGCGTTTGTTTGGGGGCTAAACTCCAAAAATACTCCAGGACAGGTGGAATTTGCGCTTTGTAGATCATGAGCAGTTGCTGGGGTATAAAATATAAAGTACTTCATCTTCGCACGGAAGTGTTTGTGAAGCACATGATCGTCCCATGAGAGGTCGCTGTTGGTGGTGATATCGAGCATGGATATTGACGATATTGACAGTGTTACCCGCCTTCCTGGTGAACGTACGAGCTTGAGATTTTTTTGCATTGAACTATACTAGATTTTCAGATCATCATGTCAGTATTCTTGCCAGATCAGCATTCAATGCATCGACCTGTCTGCGTCTTGCACCTATGGCCTCAATGGATGATATAGGGACTCTAGAAGAGAAGGTGGTATGATCCGCAAAGGTATTGACTGTACAGGAGGTCACATCCAACAGATCGTTGGATGCGATTCGTAAGAACGATGTTGGTGCCTGAAAATTTGCCTAACAAGTTACCCAAATGGGACAATATAAGAGATCTCCACTCTCCTTTTCCTTGATGTCTTCAACAAATATTTCCCTCTGTACCGAAGTTATGAAAGGAATGAAAAATAATGGGAATGAACACATTCGCTATTCCAGTTTAGAGAATCTGTAGCTACTGCATTCGATAGGACAAACCGAAGGACAAGTAATTACCAGGGTTAGCGCCTTGTGTTGGTAATCATAATGTTATTCATATTCAGGTTTTTGTCCATTTCTTGTTCACGGATAAATTCTTATTGAATGAAGTGAATGATGTTGTTTGTTTCCCATATGGTCTTCAAATACTTAAGTATAATATTATGAAAGTGCCATCATTCCATTCCTTATCATGGCATAGCGAGAAGACCCTAATCATGAACATGGGGCTGTTGCAACACCCTTCGTATTATGATAAGGAACCCAGTCAGAATGACTATTGCATATAATTTTATATTTTCAAAATCACGGCAACGTAATATCGAACAGCGTGAGACTGTATTGAGAACTGCCCTTATTCTTCCTTATGATTTCTCGCATAATCCATTATCATCAGATTAAAACAGTTTATTTCAGTCATTAGTTGAGAGAAAGTGACAGCTCTAGCAGTAGCAAATACGTTTTGCTTGGTGAAATAGATCTATAACGACTTCATTCTTTCATGGTCTTCTGTGACTAACTCTTTGAAAATATAACAATAATCTTTTAGTTATCGATATGGTCATGAAAGTTTCCTATCCATTAGTCTTTTCGGAAGTATCTCAAATAAATTCGCTACCATGATTCACGTCCTGTAGTTTTGGTATATATCAATTTTTGGTAGGTATATCTATTCAAGTATATTCAACTTCTCTGAATTATTCACTCCACGCCCTTATGATATCAAGTAAAATCATAGCTCAGTTATAGCTATGACTTCACCGTAACACTACTTTTTCCACTAGGTCAATTTCCCCCTGTGTCAGATGTTTTAGTGAGCAAATAACAAATAACTAGTGCCAACCTATAATCGTTAGTTTAATTAAAGACCTTAAGGCGATTTGTATTCAAATTTTATGCACACGTTCTCTAGAGGACGTATAAGGTTTCAACATTGCGGCAAGCCTCAAAGATATAGGCGTGCGCAAAATATAAACGATTGCGATTCGAATTCTTAATAATACTGACATTTGAATATTTTCAAATTGACGACTTCATACGTTTCAGTATAATATGTTTTCGACTTTCGAAAGTTACTACCTGATATGTTCAGTTCAGAAAATTACTCCGCTTTCGAAAAAACTATATATATATATATATATATATATATATATATATATATATATATATATATATATATATATATATATATATATATATATATATATATATATATATATATATATATATATCTAAAGAATACTTTCTGCAGGTCAATCGAGGAGGTGGCTTTTAGATTTTCTGGATTTTCTCTTCTCGATTCTGAAGATAAAAATAAAAAATATAGACCAATGATCTGCCCCAAAATTTCACTGTTTTTGTTACTGAACTTTTGGAAATATCTGGGAGAGAAACGCCTTGCTAATAGTCAGTCTTTCAAAAAAAAATTCTACATATAAATTAATATCGATTTCTATTTATCTTCGAGAATGTTTCGGATCTGCATTTGCAATTTTTCATTGATATGTTCATGAATTTCTCATTTTCATACTCAGATTCAAGAAGTGAATACCAATGAATGAGGAAACCTTCTCAAATTCAGGATTTTCTCAAAAACGACGTCGAGAAAATTTAATTTCCTCGACTAGATATGAAATATTCCGTTTACGTAATTATAATAATCATTAGGTGAAGATTTTCTTTGAAGCAAATACTTGTTGAGAGATTTAAGTATCACATCAGTTGTAGGACACACTTTTCAACAGGATTTATTAGCTACTGTGCACTTTCTGGGTGGTCCTTCGGTATGAACAATTTACGTTACTTGGTGACTTGCCAAAACTCAACCATCGAAAAATGTGATTAAACATCCGTCCGATCATACCAACTGCCAAACAAACTTTGAACGTATTGTATTGCATTATAAAAGAGCTGAAATTTGGCAAAATTGAGTGAAATGCAGAAACAAGTGCCAATCGGCTCTTCTGGCGTTCGGAAACTTTGGATCTCTGCCGAACTATATTTTCGGATGGGTGCTAAAGGGTGTTTGGCGCCATCTCTGTGGTCCATAAGGTCGAGTGTATTATATAGTATTATTATACATATAGTCAAGAGCAAGTAGATAAAAATTGATAGAAGCACCCCTGTATCTTCCGAAATTATTGAGGTATGATTCAGAAATTCGCAGAAATACCAAAGGTGATCGAGTGAGGACATCTTCAGTGACATACACATTTTTTTTCCAGAGCAGTCTATACCACTGAGGATGGCCCCATTTGCAGGGAAGTGTATTTTTGATATACCTCTCATCCGATGCAAATCTTATGAGAAGTCAGACAAAATATCAATTTTCCGAACTGGGAATTTTTCAAAAAGAAATGTTCTCTATAGGAAATTCGATTTCCTGATTCTGAATCCAAAAAGATTTTCGTCTTATCTCGCCTTCTAATAGCATTTTCCGGAAATGTCGGTGATACCATAGCTACTGGGAGCAGCTACTGTACTGAAGATTACTACACTTTGTCTCTGAGTGTACCTTTGATATATCTCTCGTTTCTGAAAGATTCAGAATCCTTTCTCAATAATAACGGAAGATGACGCGTTTCTGCCATCAGAAGTGAGACACACTGTATACATTAACATAAATCAAACAGTTATTCGTCTCTACATTACTAATGAAAAATTATTGCCTTAACAGTTTCTACATCAATTTTTTTCATCATGTTTTACTTTTGTTTAGACGGGTCCAACATGTCGGCCCACTTACAACTAGAATGGCTTCTTGTGATTTATTTTTCATTGAAATTTCCTCATGAAACTGAACAGGTTCGAAAACTACACTGAAAAAAAAATCACCCACCCAATCACCCAAGATAAATTTTAGCTGTGAGGATCAGAAGAAGATATCTTCATGAATTATGTGATCAAGAAATATGGAACTGATGAGGTTCAGCCACTTTCCACATTATTATTAAACTTGATCCAACTGTAGTAAAGAACATTTAATTTTTCGGGATATTGGGTTCTGCATGTATTGGGTAACAACTGTAATTTAAAAAAAATGAAATTCTCACTTTGCGAAACAGGAAATATTATTTTAGATTTTTGTTCTTGATTCACCTTCTTGGTGAGTGATATAACAACATATATGATATATGTTGAGTATGTTGTGATATAACATTTGAGAAAAAAGTTCCTCTCATCCCAAGATTTTGTATTTCCGAATGAAATATGTTAGTTCCATCCAAAATAGCAGTGTATTAAAACAGTTTCGAAAACTGAGTAACTGTTAATGGTTTGCTTTTGAAAAGCCATCACCCGATAATCGATTTTCATCATTCCATCTATTTCATCACACGGCACTAGTGCTGGCTGGTTTAGAAATCACTTGATATGTCGTAATAAAAATTCGATGCTACAAGAGCTGAAGAGCGTATCAAGCATAGCTATTACAGAACACAGAATCGCATTCGTTTTCTGGAATTTTTTAGACTGATTTCGACATCACCTAATGTTTATTTTCGAATTCACTCTTGTTCACTCGACGTAATGACAAATCAAACCTATCAAATGTTGATAGCTTATATTTTGTATTTGACGTGTAAATGTATGGCCCATGTTATTTATTCATTCCTCAAATAAATAGCGTCGAAACAATTTCCTGTTGTGCAATTTCAGGCCCACCCTGTACTAGTAAATGTCGCTCTAATAGCCGCCTATTCATAGATCACTGGATAGAGGTTCGTCCTATTCAAATAAATTAAGGTGTTTTGGCTGTCATGGCGATAGAAGTGCCTAATTGGTGGCCGCGAAAAGGTACGCCAAAATCAATGAATCAACAGTCAGGACTGCTCAAAATAATATTGATTGGATCCATTCTGTGTTTTCGAGGGTATTTCTCACTGTGAAACTAGATACACATGGTTCAACAACATGGTTCTAGTTCAGCTCCATCGTAACTCGTTATATCCTCCCCACCTAAATTCTCATGAAATCAAATTAAATTATTATTAATCAAAATTCACATTCTCACTTTTGATCTTCCATTTTTACAGTTAGTTGAATTTCAACCATTAGGAGCGATATCTACAATGCCTCGTGAAATACCTGAGACATGATCAAGTTCCCAAAGTTTCTACTGTAGGTAGTCATGAATAAAATTTATGGAATGAGTAAACAGTAGGAACCTTTATGCCACCAAATTTCAACTCTTTGCCCACCAATATATTCTGGCTTGACTCCATAACTCCGGTTGAAGTCACCTCGAATATGCCTATGTTGTACGGAAACATTTATACGTGAATAAGATGAATACCATTGTGCAAGTACAGCATAGAAGATATTAAACATCAAACCCAATTTCTATGATTCCATGTGTGAAGGTGCACCCTCAATTTTGTATTCCATCTTGGTCAATGTTGAGTCATTTAGCAATTCTTATTTATATTTGATCAATCACCGTTATTCCATTCCTCACCTCTCCACAAACTGTGTCTTGTTGGAATTCGATAATACTGTTTCAAAATATTTCCCAAATAGGAAGGTAAGTCAGTTTCATCTCGGTACCTACTCACAATTTTGTAAAACTATTGTCTCAGGAAAACTGAAACAGCATGTTATGTACGTAATATGTTTTCAAAATGATTATTCATTCAATTTATCTATATTTACTACATTCTTAATACAATTTGATCTACCTAATGGTAATAACTGCTAATAATATAATTCATGTGTTGTCATGACTATATAAGCATGGATAATTCTATGAGATCCAGAGTTGATTGCATTTTTCAGAGCAGAATGTATGAATCAAAAACTCAAAACAAGCGAGATTATTTTATTGAGATTGAAAGGATGATGGACATTGGATAGCCTTAGTTGAGACAATAATTAATCACAATATCTACATTTCTACTAATGAATGAAATATATCAGAATAAGTTAATCATTCAATCAAGTTCTATTGATACCATAACAAACTATTCAAATTGAACAATTATAGCATTTCAGCTACACAATACAAAGATCTTCATTTGTAAAATTTCATGGCGTGAATATCCTTGGTATTTTTTCTCACATTTGTTGTCCAAAGCGAAACAATATGCAAGACAAATATGTACAGGAAGAGGCTTTGAGAATTCAAGGTTGAATTAGAAATTAAAATGTAGGAAATGGCCCATGTGCTGTACGATCCATAAAACAGTTGTTGTATAATAGATAAGCATTTTATATTCCATTTTATGTGTTCGGTTTTACAGTGAAGCGTTAGAAAAACAGATGACCCATTTGGAGGATACGGTGCGCGGCTGAAGTACGAAATTATATCTATACTAAGAATATACAGGGGGTTTTCAAATTATGCCAGAATTGTCATTGATAGTTTACAAAAATGCGACTCTATCCTGTGAATTAGAACAATTATTCGAGACAATACTTAGAACAATGAATTGACCTGTTAATTCATGCCAGATTTGATACGTATGAGAAACACGAATTTATATGAGAATCGAGAGTCAAATTTTTCAATTGCTTCCGACCACAAAATAGAGATTTCCAAGTCAGCAAACATGTAGACTCAAAATTATTCTCTGGTTGAAATGACCAAATTGAAAGCAATTGAAGCCTCGCGGATGATGAGAATTTGATCACCCACAGTTCGAAGGAGGCTTTGGTTTATACCAACGCGCTGATATGATAAATCTGAAGCGCAATATAATGACGTAGCCATGAATATAGACATATGACCAAGATCCTCAACAAATTAGCAAAAGTATCCTAATATCTTTACATGTTTTTAGTATAGTGAAATATATACTCATCTGAATGACCAAAAACCAATGAATCCATCTCAATGAATGCATGATTATGAATTAATTATTTTTATACAAATAATAAGCAATCTACAATTTTTCATATGCCAAGAGAACCTTGCCTGGAGCTTTTGATTATTGTTGCCTCTAAGAATCCAGTGTATCTACCTACTCACTTGATAGTGCGATAGTTAAACTTCTTCGAGACCTTGTGCTGAAATTGAAATAACAATACAGAATCATGAAGCTATCTTAATTTTTATATTTTTCGCTCTTTCATTTTACATTATGAACTCATCTTTCAGGTGTTTGAGGTCGGACATATCGGTCCGCATATAAGTAATCATTGTCTAGGGAATAATTATGGATGTGACTGCAATGTGATCCCATCGGCATGGCACGTAACGATAGGAAGAACTACTCCAAAACTCTTTATGTACGTGACAGTTCTTCTTCATTAATCCATATTTTCATCACTCAAACTTTTTTATTTGAGGTGAAATCAATCAATCAAACGGAATTAGATAAAATCAATCGAACTCAGTCGGTTTGTTTTGAAGGACTCCTTGGTAACGTGGTTACTTTTGATATATTGATTATATATATATCATTATATATTTTGATTATTGAGTTCCACTGTTGTATCGATAACATTTTTCCCAAATACCATAACACATAAAATGACAGAAATATGATATTTTATTGGTTCTTCTAAAATCATACATGCATGATATAGAACAAGTCCTAATAATCCCATCAAAAGTAGCTTTACCTAATAAATTTCAAAAAAACAAAAATACAATACAGAAATAAACTTGATAATCACCATATTGATGATAAATGAAATGAAAATATACATATCAGAAACGAAAATATAGGTATACGCAGTACTTCGTCCCATTTTATAGGCAGATATATGTGAAACTATGTTGGAATTGTAAGAATTGTTGAAAACGAAAATATAGGTATACGCAGTACTTCGTCCCATTTTATAAGCAGATATATTTGAAACTATGTTGAAATTGTAAGAATTGTTGAAATTGTTAATATAAATAAAAAACGTCATATAAAGTTTTTGTCCTCAAAATACTCTTTCAGTGGTAGTATGCCTTTTGTGTCAAAACTAATTCTGTCTGTCTCTTAAATTGGAAGAATCTGTCTCTTTGGAAAAATATGTGAATGAATATGCTTGTAGCCATATACTTTGGACAGAATTCAGTGCTCTTACTGCTCTTTTTTGAAGCTTTTTAATATTCTAGTGATTTCATGAGGTGCACCCCAAGTTATGATACCATAAAATATTATTTCTTGAAAACGAACGTAGTATAATGTGCGCAAGATATATCTATCAACCGTTTTAATCAGTATGTGTAGTAAGTAGCATTGTGGACTTGCAAATGTATTTTTTGCAAGTCTCATCAATGTGGTTCGACCATGAATTTTGTTGAACTAATTTTTTGGTTTCATTAGCATGCTTCGATCGAAATGTTTATTTGTGTGGCTAGACATTAATACACATCATTCCGAAATCTTTCAGCAGATATCTATCTGCTGTTCTTCTATCTGGATCCTGTATTCGCTTTGAATATGTTTAAATATGTCTGAATATGTAATAAAATCCAATCCATGCCAGTGTAATGAGGAATAAAATATGTGAGGTGAGCCGTAAATTGTGAGTAGGTACGTGATTCGCATCAATCGTAATTCGCAAAATAAAATCCAATTCATGGCAGCTCTTCAACCAGTTGCCGTAATATATGAGAAAATAAAAACGCACGCTACCAACAATGGCCATTTATCATGACGAATGGGTTGGTTGTTTTATGAATATTTTCACGTACGCGAAAACACTAGCTTTCGACATAACCACACAATTGAATGAAAAACATTATGGGAACAGGTGCGGCTTGTAAAACTCTCCCCATGAAAATATGTCGTATCACTGATAAGGCATGTTGATTTGGTATTCCGTATTCCTCATTTCAACTCATGAATAAAAATATGTACATCAGATTGTTCTCATTTAGATATCATGTTGCTTCTAGTACAATTAATATAGTATAATTTTATTGATCGTTTTTATTGATAGGTACCTATAGATATATTCGCTCTAAGATCCAATCCGTTGCGAGAACTGCTTCTGTTCCGTGCGGAGAAGTACTTTAAACGCCAGCAACTGCTCACGATCTACACAGCGCAAATTCGACTTGTCCTAGAATACTATTGATATGTTTGAATTTCAGCCTCCAAACATACGCTAAAGCTCTCAGATTTATTCAAAGGAGAGCCATTCGCCTAATCGGTGATAGTGTATTAACAATTTCATTGACCTCTCTAGAATATCGCAGAGAGGTGGGCGATCTCTCTCTCTCTCTCTCTCTCTCTCTCTTATAAATATTCCTACGGTTGGTGCTCAACGGAAATCTCATAAATCATGCCACCACGAGCGATTCCAAGTAGACAAACTAGACGAGTTCAGGCTTGTAACCCATGCATTGTCAAGCTTGAAAGATGCCGAACTTCTCATTAACAAGCATCATTCATCAATAGAATGGCGAAGTTATTGAATTCTGTATAGCTAGTGAAGGATTTCCTAATGCTTACCGCCTCCAAACTTTCAAGAAGAATTCTAATACCTGCCTTCTCTCCCCAAATTCCACCTCCGGCTGACACGATATTCCCCGAACATTATAGGATTTCTTTTCGTCTTGGCGAAAAATAATAGTTTCAGTGGTTGATGAATGGCAAAATGAAACAAACCACTGTAGATTTGATATCAAGTAAGTAAGTCACAGTTATGATGGATGGATGATTATTTTATCATCAAGGTTAAAAATAATTCACTTGTTATTCGATTATCACTGTTTTCTTCGAGAGTTATCCGAACATATCAGAGTAAACAAATTATCAAATTACATATTATCAAAAATCAAAAACACGCAAAAAGGTTACAAATAATTTTCACTTTCTCCATTCCGACTTTGTAGACAAGAAGTGAAGGAACAGTGAAAGGAATGTCAGTTTTATCTTTGATTATATTCAAGGGTTTTATCCATACGACGTGGTTTTATCAGTCAAAGCTTTCCACTCACTACAATACGTAAAACTATTTTGTGTAATACATGTAACTATATGTTAACTTACCAATGCAACTCGGAATAAGCACTAATTTGCAATTATAACTCGAAATTAACCCGCGTCTCTGAATTGCTAGGATATTTTCAAATAGTACATTACAATACAAGTCATTTTAGATATTTGGCATGAATACAGATCCGAGATCCATAATTTCTTCGGAATATCAGGGAAATTCTGAATAATCAGAGATAATAATGATGTGGCTGACTTTTCTTTCAAGATTTTGAAACTGTTGATGATCAACAAACTCCGTCAGGTTTGAAGAAATTCCGAGTCTCTTTCAATATTTTCTGTATGCATCACCCTGAACAGTCAACATGTGCTCGTCCATAGTTTGGACTTCTATTCATCTACCCAAATCACGTTCTGAGATCCAAAGAATGAGTGGAACGAAAATCGTTTAAGTTACAATTTGGTAAGCCCATCACGCCTAGAGGTATGCTTATAGAGATTTTGTAGCAATGGATCTTCACCAAGAGGAAGTGTTTATAGTTTTAAACATGTGAGGATATTTGTTTCTGAAAGCTTTAGAATGGGTTAAATTCGTTAAACATAAAACTATGAGGACATAAACCAAATTATTTCTGATGCATCACTTGCTCTATCATGACTTTATGTCCGGTAATGCTTTCAGTTTTCATCTTCACAGTTCACACGGTAATGGCATTCATGGAAACGAAAGTAAATTCCTTGTGAACCGTTTCAAAAATGCTTCGTTTCCGACATACAGGGTATTGACGTAACACACATTCCATTGGATTTGGGATAATACGTACGATGTACGATGTACATCGTGGAGTTCTTCATAGAGTTCTCTACTAGTTCAAATGGCACATTGATTTGTATTGAAATTGTTTAAATTCTTGATGTTGGTGTTATCAACACGCACAAGCCATTCAAGTGCTTCCGATTTCCGATGTTTGCTTTGGCCACTCAAATAGGGATTATTGTTATTTTCAGAAATCGCCTAATGATAGCCAGCATGTACATATCAATATTTTTATCGATCTGTCAATTCTCAACTCTAGAGTAATACCGAGTGCTCGCGATGATATCGATAGTAATTCTGTCAGAAATTAACGGAATCTAATTGCTGAGTCCGCAGGACGAGGTGATAATTCAAAGCAATTTCATTCAATTAGATCTCTGACAGAATTTTCGATAGAATTGTGAGCTCGAATTGTATTCATTGAGATAATTTTACGAAACAAAAAGTTATGAGATTTATACAGTGAGTGAAATTATCGATTGAAGATTTTACTAATTCGGTTGTATAACCATTGTAACTAGCCCGCATGACGTTAACAATAATTAGAGGTTATGCAGTTCTTTAACCATTTGAAATGTCATATTTTATTGTGATCGAACGGTTTTTTCATATGATGTTATAGTTTATTTGGAATGGCGTAATGATCTGGTAGTTTTCAGGATCGCATGTTGATGGCAATGAAAGATGATTTGAAGATATGGGGGCTGATTAACACTTCCATTATCTGTCATTAGATTAGAGTAGACAATCGCCAAGAAGTGAAATTGGATATAGTATACAAAATTATACAAGGTGATTCAGAAGGATGGAATGACCTATCTTGCGAAACCTCATTGGTTAGGTAGTTTTATCAGGATTCCGTTTATGTAATCAGATCTGAATTTTTATGATGTAGGGCCTTAATGGCTGATTATACAGTTCAGTATCGGATACTATAGACTATTGTGCAATTACCTATTGTTATCCGAAAATACGTTTGATAATCGGTAGGTAACAGTACCGTGACGGGAGTCAAAAATACATGAAATGTTCAAAGTGACTCAAAATTATATGCATAGTTGAAATCAACAAGCTCAATTCCTGATGGATCTACCCTCGGATCTACCTATCAAAGGACGTTCATTTCATTCCAGAATACTGAGGGGTGGAGTGTGAAGTAGGTGTGAGTCAACAATAAAATATGTTCCCCTTCGGTAAGTGTTGCGGAAACTTTTTATTGTCTTATTATTCAAATCAGGAAAATATCATATTTAGGGTCGATAACAGGCCAAATTCTTTTAGAGCTGACTCCCATTAATTAAATGATCCTAGATATCCCAAAAAATCACTCTGATATCTCTCAATTTCAAACCAATTATTTTATACATATTTATCCATGATTATTCATAATTCATTTGTCGAATGATCTTCAGCGAATATCATTATCGGCTATCATGGGAGATAAAAGCTGGTTATTAATCAGATGATGCATGTGGTTCAGCAGCCAGCAAGAATAGAATGTTGTAAATGCTAAAAATAACTAATAGTAAGGCATATAGTGCGATGCATTCCGTGAGTAATAATTCTTCGTATCTCTCTTCACCATTCCTTATAAATATTACATCATCACAATATGAGAATAAATGTGATTTGGAAGCGTCAAGCGGTCTGCCAATACATTTCCTGTTCAGATTGAGATAATTTATTGGTCCAATATGAAGGCAAGTACGTTTGAAAAATGAATTTTTGACGAGGAAGCCACAGCTCAATGGAATGATTGGATTATGCTTCGGATTCTACCAATAACTTTATAAACTAAATTCCATCTAACAATGAAGGCAGTTCTTCTGTTTTCATGACTGAATGTTGCGTTTTGAGTGAAGATTCGAAAAGAATCCGGTGATAAATCATGAATTCAAATGTGCATGTGATGAATTTATAAAATCATTCCAGTAACGATGAAATGAATTGGTTCCAATAATAATAAATTTCAATCTGTCGCAAAGTTTGTAATTTTGTAATACGTTTTTGTTGGACATCCCGATAAACTTCAGCGCATGCCATAGATTTTTTCTGATCATTCATTTGATCACATTCTCAAGAATATCTTGTTCACAATGTGTGTTGTGTTATGTTATAATACTTTTACCATCGTAAATATTTACTCGATCTAACTCATCTTCAGTCAACAATAACGTGTGATATATTCCTGAGTTTAGTGTAAACGTTGGTGTATACCCATACATACCACCTTGCAATGCCAATATAATACTGAGTCTGACATGATTCAGTTCACGTATGTTCATCAAAATTAATTTACCGGGAATCTTAACCAATTGAGTGAATATATGCTACCTTTCGTTCTCAAAGTAAATCAGAGGTTCTCAAATAAAATTCAGTAGAGGTATAGCGAAAGAGAACACGAGAGCAGTGGTAACTAACAACTTCAGTAAACTCGGCTTCGTGTTGATATTCATGGAGGTAGTGCTTGTTAAACGAATACCAACATAAACCCTTATATCCCTTAGGCCACATGTTTCAAATATAAAGAATCCATCAAGTGAATCCAAATATAATAGCTGAAACTGATGCTGAATATCTAGATAAAAAAAAAAACTATTAGAAAACGAAAATGTGAAGCACATTTCACCAAGATCAGGGGATATCTCTGGATGAAAAATGTGTGATAGATATTTCGATCATTAGCACCATAAAGAGCCATGGCGGGTGACACGAAATATTAAAGGAAATTAACAGGTAATTTTCACTTCTTTAATTGTTCAATTCCATTCAGGTACGTCTTTTCATCATCCTCATAATCAACATATAATATTATCAGCTACAATTCCAATTACAGACAAGGTGAGAAATTAAAGAGGAATCGAAAACACAGTCCGTAATGAATCAGGAAAGGGCATCTCTACAGGGCGTTGCCAACTCCTGTTGATTTCATGGAAGAGCAACACTCATTATCTAGATGTTCCAAAGAATATCATATCAACGAAAATAAAGACACATTATTATCATTACATAACTTATATCGAGACTACTTACATATTAGCATCTCGTGAAAAGTTTATAGGTCGTTTGATATATTCGAGGATATATTTGCACCTTATTGAAGCAGACTTGCTAATGGTAGGCCGGTATAAAGTTCATGAGTAACCAGAATATAAAACAAATAAACTGTCACAAGTTTCTCATGGGAAAGTGATATTTGTTTACATGAAAATACATTATACGATATAAGTGGATACTCTTCAAAGATCGCACAATAAAAAGATAGCTTCAATTTGGAAAATCCTAAGTACATGTCAGAAATATCTGAGATAATAATTATTAGAGGAGTATAAGTACATGATATTGATAAATTTTAGAAGTTCAATTGAACTTCATATTCCATAATAACTAAGGCCATCAAGAAACTTATCAAACAAATTGAAAACTTTTGGAAGTCGAATTAGCCTCAATAACAGCTGTTGTTCATGATGGATATAGCATAGGACTCCGGTATAAATGATCGGATCGTTTTAGTACTAGTGTTGCTACCTCGGTTGCTATACTTCGAAACACTGAATCGTATGTTGAAATTCACTTTCACCTCCATATACTCAACGGAACATCTAGGAGCGACATGGTGAAATATTGATTTTTGGTGATTATTTGAAATTATGCAATCCGATTATTTGGTAGCAAAAAATACAAGAAATACTCCATCCACTATTATAATATCATGGATAATATCAAATATGATTACATCATCGATAAATCGAATGATAAATCGAATCGATAGTAGTTTGTGCTCTGCTTCTTCACTCATATAATATAAACCTTCAGGTATAGTATGCTATGGAAACATTATTAAGTATAATATCTAATAAAAACCTATACCTCGGCTAAAACTATGGACTCGACTATGGACATGGGGCGATTCAAAAATCGTAAACCAATGCGAGTTTAAGCGAATAGAGAACAGACATGAAGATGCAAGCTGAAGAAAGCACAAAACTTCCACGGTACAGAATTCTGGCGGAAAATCAATGATTGGAACTAGAACTAAACCTCTCGCCGCCCGATGCGTTTGTCAAGTTATTCGAATACGATGTTGTCATTCACCTAGCGAGTTAGCGACTATGCCCAATAATTAGCATGCCAGCAAGGTCATTTGTCAAGCTTTTTCTACCTCTTTCGATGAAACCTGAAAGCCTCTATCGATGCATTACTTGAACAAAGATATAATTGAATAATTTCGTACAAAAACATAATCTACATAATTAAAAGTAATTTGTCTAGTTTTTCTGTGTGTAATAATAACAGGCCATTCAAACTAATTACGCTATGAGATGGTACAATTTGCAACCACTTTCATAGATGATCCATCGATGTTGTCCTTGCCGCAGTATTAGGATGCATCCTCGGATACACGATTAGAAAATCATTCAAATGTATTTATTGTCGGCAGTTCAGTGAAGGTCTCGTTCCTTCTCCTCTTCCTCCCTATCAGTTTAGTGATTATCATTTCCATTGTTCATAAAAAAACATTTCTTTAGTTCGCCTATAACTTCAAGAAAACCAATTAAGTGCTTTTTTGAATCATGCATCTGATTTATTTTCCACGATCTTTGTTATTAGCATTTGATTGTTGAGCAAAAATTAGAATTTTATGTCATAAACAGAACGTAGAACAATGAGGAATTATTCGTATTCGAAGGCAGTGAGAGTATAAGTTCTTGAAACGAGCGAAATCTAAATTAACAGGAGAAATAAATGGTCCATTTCGAAATAGATTCAAGATACAGGAAATTTTTCCGAAATTGCCAAAAGTATATATATGAACATAAGGAAGAGTGTGTTGGGGTTTTGAAGGTTTTTCAAATGAGTAGTGATGAGAAATATAAAACTATGAAGATAATCGCAATGGCATTCATGCACTGTATCGGCGGGAAACTGAGAATGGCTTGGGCGCCAGGTCACAGGGACACCTGAGAATAGAGCTTGCCGACACTCTTGACCAGAGAAGGCCCCACGGAAGCGCTCGTTGGGCCGAAACCCTTTTGTGGCGCAATAAAATTCACCACGAAGACTCACACTAAACAGTGGATTTACAGTAAATCTCAGTAATGGTCTCAGAACTGAGACAGGCGAGAGCATTCAAGAAAGAAAGATCGCCAAAATTCACGACCGACCTCCTCAGCTGGAGAGGAGAAAAGTCGAATTGCCACTGCAGGCCCAACAGCTCGCCCAACAGTCATATGAATCTGATGGATCTGGCAGGAGAGGCGCTATGTAGATTCTGCCAAGAAGAAGAGGAAACAGCAATACATAAATTGATCCAATGCGAAGGCCTAGCAAGGTTGCAGTTTCGAAAACTTGAGACCAGAAACTCAGAGGCCATTATGAAATACTGTCAGTCTGATCAAAGAGCCAAAGCTGGATGATGTGTTCATCATCAAATATTTGGAGTATCCACGAAAGATCTGGTAAGGTCGCTGTGTACTAGACCGAATGCTAGCTCCTTCCAAGTCTGATCCAATGGCATTAATAACCATATTTCAGTGAGGTATAAGCATCATGCACATCACCATGAATGTGTTATTTTATATGATCTTGAAATACACATTATAAAACAGGAGTTCGTGTAATCAATTTATTATATTCATCCCACATACAATAAGATACATTTACCTTATTCTCGACCTTATTTCAATCAATAATTATTATGCGTAAGCCTCACGTAAGCATATGAGGAGGCATATGCTAATCATCTATTCTGAGTTGATATTATATCCAACAGTTGGTTTGTATATCACTGGGTACTTAAGAGTGCACACTGAAATATAAAGAAGTATAATACCACTACCAATCTAGAATATTTTCAATTATTACCAATGGTAAACGAATGTGCACTATTCCCTCGACTATTCCCGCATATATTTGCAACTCAAGTTTTTGTTATGTCGATCAAAATGTTGACTATAACATATCATTTTGTTAAGCCAGCCTGCAAATACTTCTAGAGACAAACTAGATATATGAGCACATTTTCAGAGGTTCAGATCATCACAAATATTAGCATCAAAATCTTGAACACAACTTCGACCTTCGACCTTCGATTTCCTCATACCTCAGCTGATTAGCAAATGTCTATAGATATATATATATTTTTCCTCGTACTTCAATCAAAAATTCATTTCTTCACGTCTTGAAACTTCTTATGTTTTTGATCTTGCATCAACTTATCGAGGTCTATTTCAGTACGTTTTCATCTGTGTTGAGTGTGCTTGTGCTTGGAAGTGAGAGTTTATCTCTGAGTTTGTAAGTTCGAAGATTACCTACTCTGCATTTGCTTTGCTTTGCCGGAACTCGAGCCTGAACTGATACTCCATTCGTTCACCCACTTCCACATAGTCTAGTGCAAGGTCTTATGGGTATCACAAAGAGGTACCTGGCTTATGTAAGAGTTGCCAACAACATTTTTGAGAAGTAATAATTGAATGAAATCGTTATGAAGGTACCTCTTCATGTCTATGTTGAAGTGAGAGTATTAATAGATAGTATAATTATAATTACATGTATGCAATAGATTTCACGCTTCATTAGTGCCTTTCATTCAGTTCCAGAATTATTCTACCGATACTTCAACCACAATCTAAGTTGATAGGTTCCATTTTGTTATTATCTCGGTCATTGTTATTTGGAGATGTGCAATTGATTGTCATTCCCCGAAGTCAATTCTTCAATGATTAGGAGTCGTTTCTATACTTGAGTCTGAAAGATCTTTGTTTTCGACACAATGCATCGCTTATTGGAGGCCCTCCTATGCATTGGTTATCCGTTCGTCCGTCCCAACTGATATCTCAAAAACGGTGAGAGATATCGACAAAAGGACTACCGGCGACAGAGTCGTGTCCACGAGAGCCGACAACGGGGTGACTAGGAGAGTCTTGTTAACACCCGCGTTATGTAGGTAGGTATATTTTTAGTTCACCTTTTTTTTTTTTTTTTTTTTTTTTTTTTTTTTTTTTTTTTTTTTTTCCTTCATCTTCGTGATTTGAAGATTTCGATTTTATTTTAATTTTTTGGTTATAATTGATTCGTATTCAAATATTCACTACATATATAGTTGTAAATAAGTTCGGTTTTGCTTCTTTTAACGCATGCCTGTCAAAATTTCCCTGGCGGGCTTATCGTGAAGAACCAATCGAGGATTAGTATCACTCTGTACTCTATCGGAATCACATATCTCTTGTGATTTTTGTTTCGGTTCGCGAGAACTTTACAATTTTATCATAGTGCTACCGGTATATCGTAGTCCTATCTCCAACGCAAGTATTCACTGAACCAGCATAACAAATTATACAGTCCACAAAGATTTCGTGGATAGGTGGTTGCAACCCCGTCAAATGGTCAGAAGCGAGGAAGAAAGGAATCCAGGTAAGTCCTCCTTTGGGTTATTTTGACAGTCGTTTCATTTGCAATACATACCTCATCCAAAACACAACATTACTTGGTCAACTTCGAGCTGGATTGTCAGTGAATATTTGAATTATTATATCGATTACATTTCCTCTTTAAAACTATTCGAAATAAATTTCATTTGACCTTGAATTTATTCATCTAGTAGTCGACAATTTGCAAGTCGGAATCCCCTTTTTTGCAGAACTTTTTTGGTTCGCTGAACGTTCGCCACCTCGACTAGTTTTTACTCAGATTTAGCTTCTATTCATTTGACATTACTCATTCTGCCTTCTCTACTCGCCTTCCGGCTTATGAATACAATACCTGTCGGTATTGTGTTTGCATCAAAAGTTTAATATTTTTTATTTTCTGAATTTTCTATAAAAAAAAAACAAGTAAGGACCTCTAAATAAAATGGCTAATAAAATAAAGCAATATCGCGCTTCTCGAGATATTGCTAGTGATAGAATCCTAGAAATATGGCAGAGTGCAGAATCTGCAGTCACTGATGGCGATAAGCGCACAGTTTTCAAAATGAGGTTTATGCAACTGTCTGGAATATATGAAGAATTCAATGTACAGCATAATGCGATAGTTCAAGCTCTTGCTATACAGGACGGTGCAGATTTGGGCCCTGAAAAGGACATTCGTTCCCAGGTGGATCGCCAATATTTCGAGATAAAATCGATTCATCATGACCTCTTCGAAAGTGTTCCTATAGCTCAGAACCCTCTCACGAACTCTAATATTAAACTTCCAAAACTTAATGTTCCATTATTTGATGGCACCCTAAAATCCTGGACTACCTTCAAAGGGTTATATGATTCTTTAATCCACGGTAACAATTCAATTTCTAAAATTGAAAAATTCCAGTATTTATTATCTCTACTATCTGGAGAGCCACTCTCATTAATAAAAAATCTCCCGCTTGAAAATGATAATTATGATATTGCTTACAAGAATTTGTGTGGTCGTTATCAGAATAAGCGAGCTCTAGCAACCTTTTATTGGAACGAAGTCACTAGTGCTTCCAAAATCAATCTTGAATCACCTTCTGACTTGAGAAAATTATTAGATACCTTCAATAATAATTTGAAGGCTTTAGATAACTTAGAATTTCCTGTCGATCAATGGGATTTTGTTCTGTTCACTTTGCTTTCAAAAAAGATTGATGATGACTCCCTCAAACGTTTCGAAATGAAACATGCCTCCTCAGACGTACCTACGTATACTGATTTGTACTCGTTTCTGGATAATCACTGCCTTGCCTTGCATTCTCTTTCACTCGTGAAGACACCGACCAGATTACACCACAACGTTAATAATAGAAAGGGTTATTCAGTTCAAAAATATCATAGCACCCCCTCAAGCTCTCCCAAGTATTCATCCACTATGTTAACGAATACTGAAGATAGTAAACAAAAATGTCCTCTTTGTAATTCAGATCACACTATATATAAATGTCCTAACTTTTTATCTAGGACAGCAAAGGAAAGATATGAGATTGTTAAGCAAAATAATTGGTGCATAAACTGTTTAGGATTCAAACACACTGCAAAAAATTGTTCATCAAACTCTGCTTGTTTTACTTGTAATAGTCCTCATCACCACACGCTTTTGCATTTCAATAGCACCCACACAAAATCGTCTTCCGGTGATATCAAAGAACTGCCCGCTTCCTCAGCGACTCCAACTCTCTTGGAGCCGGAAGTAAATGCTTTAACCAGTATTTCTTCGACTACGACAGTTTTGCTCTCTACTGCCCAAGTTGAAATTCTCGATTCTCGAGGGAATTTTAAGATTATACGTGCTCTTTTGGACTCCGCGAGCCAAGGTTCGTTTATTACAGAGAGCTGTGCAAAGTGTTTGAATTTACCTCTAGAAAATTCCCGCATTTCCATTAAAGGCTTGGGAAATATGACCTCAGCGGTTTCTTCCTCAACCTTATGTAGTATAAGACCCGTAGGCCAATGTCAACCACTAATAAATGTCAACGCGTCCATTATCCCTCAAATTTGTTCCCAGATGCCTGTTAATTCTTTTTCTATTGAAGAATGGCCTCAACTTGCAAATATCACATTAGCGGATAAGCGGTTCAATATTCCTGGACCGATCGATATGATGCTTGGCGCTGATATATTTTCTATGATTTTATTGGATGGAAAATTGTCAACACCTGATCGACCTACTGCATTCAATACGATATTTGGTTGGATCGTAATGGGAAAAATGAAATCAACCTCTATTACGCAGGTTAACTCCTTTTTTGTCTCTTGTGAGTCTTCGATAGACGATACTTTGAAATTGTTTTGGCAAATCGAAGAAGTACCTGTCATTAACTCTATATCTCCAGAAGATTCCCACTGTGAGAACATTTTTCGAAATACTCATTACCGCAACAGTTCTGGAAGGTATACCGTTTCCCTTCCATTTAAGGACAGTGATCCGTATTTCAATGGCACGCGTTTCCTGGCTCTCAAACGTTTTTATTCATTAGAAAAACGCGTGTATCAAGATCCTCTCTTATTTTCCGAATATTCTAAATTCATGAAAGATTATCTTGATAATAACCATATGGAAGCTGTGAATGTTCCCTCTCCACTGGAAAATAATTATTATCTTCCTCATCATTGCGTGACGAATCCCAATAGTTCAACTACCAAACTCAGAGTGGTGTTCGATGCATCAGCAAAGTCTCCCTCTGGTTTGTCTTTGAATGATACCCTCTTAACGGGAAAAAAGCTCCAACAGGACCTGGTGGGCCTTTTATTGAATTTTCGTCTGCATAGATTCGTATTTACCGCAGATATAATGCAGATGTACAGGCAAATTGCAGTAAAAGAATCACATTGCGATTTTCAACGCATCTTATGGCGGTTTTCTACGAAAGATCCTGTCCAGGACTTCAGATTGACGACAGTCACTTTTGGAGTATCTGCAAGTCCTTTCCTTGCCATCAGAGTTCTGAATCAGCTGGCTGAAGATGAAAAAGACAGATTTCCTCGCGCTTCAAAAATACTACAGACAAATGTCTATGTGGATGACATCTGTTCTGGAAGTCACTCCTTAGATGAAGCAAAATCTCTACAGATGGAACTGATATCTTTGATCAAACTTGGTTGTTTCCATTTGAGAAAATGGTCTAGCAATCACCCCTCTCTTCTCGAGAATCTTCCCCCCGAAGATTGTCAACAGTCTGAACTCTCGTTTGATTCAAATGACTCTGGTATCAAAGTTCTAGGCCTCAAATGGAATCCTTCCTTTGATAATTTTCTTTATGATATCAAATGCCTAGATAAAGCTTGCACAAAAAGAAGTATTCTCTCTGAAATCGCCAGGATGTTTGATCCTCTCGGTTTCTTGGCGCCACTCTCTTTCTTTGCAAAATTCTTGATTCAGCATCTCTGGAGTTTAGGTTGTAAGTGGGATGACGTTCCTCCAGCCTATATTGTAGAAAAGTGGACGCAGTACAAGTTAGAGATTCCTTTGCTTTCGGATTTGAGAATTGCACGACATTGCTTGTTAACGAACTCTCATGCTTATGAGCTGCATGGCTTCGCAGATAGCTCAGAGAGGGGCTACGCCGCTGTAGTTTATCTTCGATTAAAAATATCTGAGGACGAATTCGACACTAGGCTGCTTTGTGGAAAATCTAAAGTGGCACCACTCAAAAAACTGTCGATTCCCCGGCTAGAGTTATGTGCATGTGTATTGTTATCGAAACTCATGGAATATATTTCGCTGACCTTGAAGGATTCTATTTGTTTCGATCAAATATATGCCTGGAGTGACTCTATGGTCTGTCTCACTTGGATAAAATCTTCATCTCATCGTTGGCAAACCTTTATAAGTAATAGAGTAAGCTATATCCAAGACAAAGTAGGTCCATCTCACTGGCACCACGTCAGATCTAAAGATAATCCGGCAGACTGTGCGTCTCGAGGATTGTTACCATCGGAACTTCTAAATCACACCCTTTGGTTCCATGGACCTCACTGGTTAACTGTCCCTAAGAAACAGTGGCCGATTTATACTCCTGAGTTCAATTCCTCTGATGCCTTAGAGGAAGAAAAGAAGATTGTTCTTGGTTCTTTCGTGTCATTGGATTCTTTAGACTTACTTCTAGAACGCTACTCCTCTCTCAATAAGATAAAGCGAATAATTGCTCATTGTATCCGTTTTGTTGAAAATATGAAAAATCCAGTTAAAAGGGTTTCCACCCCTCTCACCGTGCAAGAGTTGCATAATTCCCTGTTGGTGCTGGTTAAACGTGTTCAACACACCTCTTTCTCGTCAGAAATTTCTCATTTAGAAAATAAAATTCCTCTATCAAAAGTATTTAGAAAGCTCAACCCCTTCATTGGGGAAGATGGTGTTCTCAGGGTGGGCGGACGTTTGCATGCGTCTGGGCTAGCCTATGAGCAGAAACATCCTGCTCTGTTACCGCGAAAGCACCGTCTCACTGAGTTGATAATTGAAAGCATTCACAAAGAACACTTCCATCCTGGCCTTCAAACTGTTCACTTTTTAGTGGCACAAAACTTTTGGATACTCTCTCCAAAACAAACTATCAGACACGTACTCTCAAAATGCCATAAATGTTTCAGGTTGAACCCTGTCCCCTTGACTCCCTTTATGGGTAACCTTCCAGCCTTGAGAATTAATCAGGTCAAACCTTTCTCAGTCGTGGGAGTGGATTATGGAGGACCTTTCCACATAACGATGAGCAAAGGTAGAGGAATCAAATCTCAAAAGGCTTACCTCTGCTTGTTTGTGTGCTTTGCCACTAAGGCAGTCCATATTGAACTAGCCTCTGATTTATCTACAGACGCGTTCATCGCTGCTCTCAGACGTTTCGTTAGTCGACGAGGACGTCTTGGTAAAATTTTTTGTGATCAGGGTTCCAATTTCATTGGGTCTCAGAGAGTTCTTTCTGAATTCATGAAACAAGCTGCTGAAGCCGAAAAAATATCCTTTTCATTTAGTGCTCCTGGTTCTCCTCACTTTAACGGTCTGAGTGAGGCCGGTATTAAATCTATCAAGACACATCTTTTCCGTACGATAGGATCCCAAATATTGACATACGAAGAATTATATACCCTTTTGGTCCAAATCGAGTCATTGTTGAATTCTCGACCCCTCTGTGCGCAAAGTTCCGATCCTAACGATCTCACTTCAATCACTCCGGGCCATTTTCTTACCTTGGAACCTCTCACCTCTGTTCCGGATCCAGATCTTTCCCATCTGAGAATGAATACTCTTAATCGGTGGCAATTGGTGCAACGGCTACAACAAGATATCTGGAAGAGATGGAGTTCTGAATATTTACATACTCTTCAGCAGCGTAAAAAATGGTATACTGATGGTCGATCTCTAAATGTTGGCGATCTAGTCCTGATCAAGAATGAAACTTTACCGCCTTTGCAATGGCGATTAGGAAGAGTTGTAAAAACTCACCCTGGGTCTGATGGAGTTGTGCGGGTGGCGACCGTTCATACAGTTCAAGGGTTATTCCAAAGGCCGTTAGTAAAACTTTGCCCTCTGCCACCACTATAACCTGTAGAAAATACTATGTATTTTGGTGGGCGGAATGTTAACACCCGCGTTATGTAGGTAGGTATATTTTTAGTTCACCTTTTTTTTTTTTTTTTTTTTTTTTTTTTTTTTTTTTTTTTTTTTTTCCTTCATCTTCGTGATTTGAAGATTTCGATTTTATTTTAATTTTTTGGTTATAATTGATTCGTATTCAAATATTCACTACATATATAGTTGTAAATAAGTTCGGTTTTGCTTCTTTTAACGCATGCCTGTCAAAATTTCCCTGGCGGGCTTATCGTGAAGAACCAATCGAGGATTAGTATCACTCTGTACTCTATCGGAATCACATATCTCTTGTGATTTTTGTTTCGGTTCGCGAGAACTTTACAATTTTATCATAGTGCTACCGGTATATCGTAGTCCTATCTCCAACGCAAGTATTCACTGAACCAGCATAACAAATTATACAGTCCACAAAGATTTCGTGGATAGGTGGTTGCAACCCCGTCAAATGGTCAGAAGCGAGGAAGAAAGGAATCCAGGTAAGTCCTCCTTTGGGTTATTTTGACAGTCGTTTCATTTGCAATACATACCTCATCCAAAACACAACAAGTCTCGATGTCATAGGTCAAGGTAATGTGACTTTGGATCGGGAGATTGGTAGGCTCTGCACATTTGCGATGTAGCAAATGTAGTTTTTCAGCGAGTTTCATCTGAATTATTGAAAGCTGACTATTTGCATCTCCAACAGACCCCATCTGCCTAAATTACAACTCAAAATGGATCAGCTTCGGACCATATTATTATATCAAGAATGATAGTTGGTTCGATGACTGATTACTTGTTATGCAACTAAACCACCGGTCGATGAAACTTATTAATAGGGAATGAAAAATCACAAGTTGTAAAGGTAATTTCATAGAATAATCTTTACACATTTCAGAAACGCTATGAAGTATTTCCATTGCTTCAGCCTCGGCTCCTGCCATATAACAGAAAATTAAAGAAATAATGGAATACTTAATGGCTACAAGAATGTACATTTTCCGAGATGTTTTCTCAGCTGCTTCCTCGGCTGCTTCTCCCGATATATGCTTTTTTGTGAATCGTTCCTCAGATAATGGGTAAGTGCCGACTCAGTTATCAATAGAGTAACTCAATATATTATATTATATCTTGTGTTTTGTTCGGAAAACTGAATTCCTATTTTCACACCTTTCATAGATGTTTACTGCGGCATAACATAAGTATGTAGGTATCTCAACCTATGTCAAAGGTAGGTGTGGCAACCTTCTGCCAAAGATCGACAAAAAAACACCAGGGGTGCTCTGTTGGATGATATATCTAGCTCAATAACATCTGATACAAAAAGTATTATAAAGCTCGATTTACGCTAGTGACAAATATATTCGAATCATAGAATAGGTACACGTGCATAAGTGGATTATTATGTATATATTTTTTTTTGTGGAGATAATAAAACAAACGGGACACACTCTATAAGGATGAATTCCAAGGTCGAGGAGTAGTATTTTTCCGAGGACTTTCCATTCAAACGACATTTTTGGACCTTTGGCGTGACATGATTTTCAATATTTATCACAACTCGTGAATGAGGTGTCAAACCCAAGGCAATGATGACAGTGAATAAAGCCATACACCCAACATTTGGAATGAAAGCGGAAATAGCGTTACACAGCAGGCAGTGGTAAATATAAATATTTACCTTGCTGAAAACCACCTGCAATAATCAAAATCAGAACCACTTCGAATTAGTCCGTTGTTTGCACAAACTAAAAGTTCTCGACACTCGGGCACATTATCGGACAAACACAATTTCATAAAATCCGTCTCGTAATTGATAAACATCTCATAAAATGCCTCTCTAACGTTGTACGCCGCCCGCGCTCGCAGCTGAACTCCAACATTTAACAGTCCCATGTGCGGTTTTCAATATACGCGAGCTATATTTAGCGCCTGATGTCATGTTTGAGCGGCTCCATTCGCCGATCATGACATCATGGTCGCCGCTGATTGGTTCGACGTGCCCGCTACCGAGTCACGACTGCCGATACAAGTTGCCCGCCAATGCGATTATTACAGATTGAAAACAAATGAAGTTTTTCGAGTTATTTTTTTCTTCCGAATATTAATCCGTGATCGGAGCAGGCGGAGCATCTAGGCGCGCTAGATTTTGATGCGATGAACGATTGTCCCACATTCTCGGATGATGGAAGTATTCATGATATTCTTGATATTTCTTTATTCATAATCTCGGGTATAGTACCTGGGTAGGTAAGAGGTTCTTCCTCATTCGATCCTCACTTTCCCGGCTAGCTCGACTCTATCTCTGTATTACTACTGTATTTTATGTCATCTACGGAGTTTCGTAGATGTTTTCGCATCTCGCCTTGCATATTTCTGGTAGTAAGTAGGTAGGTAGGTATGTGAGAGTGGGTATACTTCCAGTAGCTCTTTCCGCAGCTTTTCGGTCGCTCCGGTGGAGGGCATATGTCTACCTCTTGGTATTCCGGGAGGGGACTGACATGAATGCAAGTTATCAGATAACACTGGGTAAAATCTCAATCTGATAATATCTTGTTTATTTTTCAAATTATTCATATACACACATACAGGATGGTCTAACAAAAACTTAACACCTCGATTTTCCGGCTTTGAAATGAAAATGTGGAAAATCGCTCGGACCCGTCGATTTCTGATTCGAGGGGGAACAGATTTTCCGCTTGTTTCATCCCTGTAACCTTATCCCCCTAACGGGGGTGAGCACAACCCCCTGATTTTGAATAGAGATGAGGGGTGTTGTAATACCTCATTTTGAAGATCTTATGGAGTGTACTATCTGACCCTGGAATTCTGCCTCCAAATTTTCATCGATAACGAAATGACAACTGAAATAATGGAAGACTACTTAATTTTTTGATTAGTTTACTGAATGCTGGAAATGGGCACCATTCACTTCCATGCAGAAGAGAACGCTAGTGTATAGGTAGCAAATGTGGAATTTACCTCGAGGATATTACTCTTACCAGAAACATTTGAGAAATATTTATTTATTTGTTAATTTTTTTAGGCACATATATTTATACCTCAGATTTGAATTGACTAATCAATCAGAAAAGTCTTCGATCTGAATTTGAATACATGGATTGAAGAACTTATCTTAATTTCCATGGTAAATTATTATAACCAACTAAACCCTGGTGAAATAGTGAATACATGGTTTTCTTCATTCTATTATGGTTAATATGAAAATCATACCTGCCTTTAGTCTCATAATTGTGAATTGGATGATCGAATGTTATGAATTCGTTAAAGTAAGTGGGAAAATGACAATTAACTTTTTATAGATGAATACGAGATGAATTTCATGAAATGACTATTTTACTGTCACAGATAACATCAGATGGACAAGGGGTTAATCTGTTACACTGAAGTATTATTCTCATTCCACGGTCTTGCAATTTTTCTAATGATATCTTATGATTTCTAAGATATACCTTATTATCATCTAATAGTGAGAACAAGCTGGCACAAGAATCAAAATGTGGATGTATAATGATTCGGTATACAGTAACAGATGATCGAAAGGATACGAGTTGACTGATTCTGATCATTCTGATTTCTGATCTGATCTGATTATCATTAATTGTTTTGTTTTAATGGTTGAAGATAAAATGAATTACCTTGAACGAGATAAATTGATGTTGAAATAGAGAAGAATTTATTAACCATGTGTTGACTTCAGAGAAACATCGTCCATAAGCTCTTCTTTTATATTTATTTTGAGGGCAATCTCTTTTTGAAGACCAGCAGTAATCTACCATCATGTGACGGTCTCATATAACCTGATACCTTTCTTCAATCACTTTTATATCTTGTTGGAAGCACTCACTCTGTTCCTTACTATATTTCCCAGATTCTCAGGAAATCTATTCATGTAGGTGACTGTAAAGAAAGTGTTATTTTATGCTCATATTTGCTCCTGAAATCTTGAAGCTTCCCAACATACTTTGCACAATTTCTTTATAATTTGGTGCTTGATAGAAAACTTTCTGCACAAAAACACTCAATACAAAATCTCTTCAAAGCTTTCAGAATCTGTGAAAACCATCAGGACGTATTTGAAAGAAATTAAATGATGATGGTTTCACGAATGGTTTTTCCCTCGGGCAGAAAACAAACTCCTCTCGCGGTATTGAATGGACTATTTCGAGTCCCGTGGTTTATATTAGATATCTCGGATACGGTCAATATATAAACACTAAACATACTCATAACTCACGCTCATAATGCCCGTTAATTTCATGAAAAAATATTTTTTCATGGCTAAGCCTGATTTCATTATAATTCAGACTCTTTCTCATCCAAATTATATGAGGTGTCTTTTATACATAGGGATTCCTGAAGATGGGAATATGTAAAGAAGGTTTTTGTAAGCTAAGAAACATTTCAGCAAAAACTAAAGTAACTGAAGAGTTGTATTTTGAAGTGATATATTTAAATGCAGGAAACCAAATCACCGAATGTATCAAAAAATGCATAAAATTGAATGTTTTGATGAATACATCCGAAGCCTTTTTTCAGATAGTAGGTAATAAAAAACGTTTGAAATTTGGGAAACAGCGACATCAAAGGAGCCCACAGAAATAATTTCCGCAGGTGGAGGCAAAATTTTCCTTAATCCTATAATAACAAATAAAAACAAAAGACCTATGTAATAAAGTAAAATCAGAATCTAATGAGTATCGCTTCTCTGAGAATTACTATGTTGATATTGATATAATGAAACAGCATACAGCATGGTTTAGGTAATGAGTAGTTGCCGCAAACTATCGTCTATAATCTTTCACCAACCAAAATACGGGGATATTTAGAAGTGTCAAATTTGACATAAATCACTCGATTTGGGAAGGAGAGTCGTGTACAGTATCAATTTACAGAATATAGATATTAACGTTTGAATAAGGATGTATCTGAGAACGGTAATCCTACTACACCACCAGCATCAGCTTCTCTGAATTGACAGCCATGCTGCTCCCATGATACATCGCCATCTCTCGGCTTTCCAGCTCCAAAGGACGTTGAGCAAAAAGAAAGGTTGCAACAATATGGCGCCCAACGTGGGGCGAAGAGGTTCCATCATTTCAGCTTCTGAAAACTACGTGGCGTCCAATTCAACATACATATCCAATATCAACTTCGACAGGCACATTATTACTTATCGACAAAACTAAGCATTGAAGTAATCCGGTTATAAGGTTAAATTACAATGCTAGGTAACTTATGTTCTAGTTCGGAAGAGATAACACGATAACAAAACACGACAGTAAAATGTTCGTGGAACATCGTGCTGGAATGTTGGGAGAGGAGGAAGGTATGAGATTCCACAGGCAGAGTATTCCACAATCCCTCCGTTCTATTGATGAATGGAGATCTGTATTCTCCGGATTCAAAACACATTCTTCTTCGAGGAAACTCGCTTGCGAAGAGTATTCCAGTGGGCTGGATCGTCATGCCAAACATATAGTCATATGCCACATAGGGTTCCAGTTCGCTAATGAGGAATATAGGTCGAGCGTATTGGCATAATAATTGTTGCTACCAGGGATCATAAATGAATGATAGCTGAGAACTCAGCCTGTCGTCCTGGGTGATCCGTTTCGTTTGAGAATTTAAGCCAAGTAGAATTCTTTGCCTGGTGAAGTAACTTCTGATTCTTACGACCTACAAACTTCTAAGAGAAATTTTAATTACTCCTCTCCAAACATCACACCACTTGCTCACACGATGCTTCTGGAACATTATAGGTTTCCCTTTCGTGTTGATGATGATTTCAGCTGTTAAGTGGTTCTGCTAGAAGTTTCAGAAATTGCAATTCGAAAAGTTCACCATGAGCTAGTTCGTTTGGTGATAGATGAAGGCAACAGAGAAATATTGTCTGTTTGTAGTTATCAAGCTTCAACCACGTTACACTGAATTCTTTTGGATCCAATTTCTCTTCTTTATGACATGAGAAACCATTTCTGGAATGTCCCCTGGTCAAAATGACGAGTAAAATCCATATACCTAGCTGCACCTAAGATATTCAAATAAAATAGGTATAGGTATATCTCATTTACCTACTTCCGAATGTTCATACTAATTATTTCAATAATCCTCTAACGCCGAGTTTTTCTGTGTATATCCGTTAGCGATGGACACAAGGGCATCAGAGAGAGGATGTTTATAGTGTGTATATCCGTATTATATAAACTCATGAATTTCTGCATAATTTTCCACCCATAGTTATGCACACCATTGTTGGTGTGTGCGATAAGAATCGTAGACCAGTCGTAGATCTGAACAAAATATGTGTAAGCAATAAAATCCACATCCGGAAAAGTTGAATACATTTGAATGGGGATTGGACATTTAATATTCGTAATATTGATATTAGGAATAATTTAAGTATTATTAATATTCTGAAAGTTTTTCTCAGCATTGAGCCCGTTCAAAGCTATGAATGTGTATTTATGATGCAGACATCACGCTCATTTCTCATCTCATCAATTTGTGAAGTACTAATTTACCGCCAGGATTTCAAAGAGATTCGCGTTCTTTCAGTTTTTCTCCCTTCAGAAGCTGAAATTCCACAATATTCGATTCTTTTTAGACTTCATGGAATTCTCTGTTCTCGTTTCGAAAAATAAAAATAGAAAAAACGATAACCATTTCAATTATTTGTAGTGAGGATAGATCAACGATCTGCGCTAAAATAGATAGCAGTGCGTATGAAATTCAGCTTTAGACACCTGAAAGATGAAAACCTTGATGCTAGATCGACAAAATTCAATATTCACTAAAAACTGAAGAATTGCCTATATTATGTGTATGCCTAATTATCAACCTGCCATTTTGCACCGGTGTTTTCAAAGATTTCACTACGTTATTGATATAAATCGCTCCTAGTTTTCGGATTTTTTATTCAGAATTCTTCCAGGTCCACTCGAGACTACATACACTCTTAATAACTACTGTTAAAATGACTATTCGCAGGAAATACGATGAACACGCCAAAACTTACAACAGGGGGTGAATTTCGTCATGATTACACTCGTCGTAAAATTATCTCTCATTTTCTTTTAGTAGAGGTTATAGGTTTGCACTTTTATACAACTGATCAGATAATATGCAGTTTCTGGAGAATATACACACCAGAAACTAACGTAACCGGTTTAGTCCGATCCCTTCATTTGAAATAATGCTGCAAAAAATAGTTGTCTTGTTTTTTTTACAATGAAAAGGAGGTTGTTCTTTCGTTTTTCGAATAGTTATATGAATGCCATGGATTCATTCTCTTCGATTATCGAGAATATGCATCCATCTTTTCAAGTGTCTGAAGCAGAGGAGAAATTTCGCCGAAAAAATCAAAAGCTCGATACAAGAAGACGAGTGGATGAATCCGAACTGGCACCGAAACATCGATGATTTTTTATTATTAATAATCCATACTTTTATAAATAGTTATCCCCCCCCCCCCTAGTATGTCATGTAATCGTGTATGCATCCGCAGTATTTTTCGAGGTTTATTATTATTGAATAATATTATTCTTAGGAAGATTAGGATGCGAAATCAATCTAAATAATAATATATGATATAAATTCAATTAGTGATCAAAGATGATATTGAAAAAGTCAGTGGTACAATACATATACGATGGTCACAACGATAGAATTAAAGAAAAAGGTTACAAATATATAAAGCATTGTCATTAAAAATTAATTCGAAATCTATACACATACATCATACAGTGTGGAACAGACAAATGGAATTAATTCGATAACGAATAAATGAGAGCGTGTTGGGAAAAACGCTTGGATTTTTAGATGTGCATTTTTTTCAGAAAAAAATAACTATATATATTATATATATTTTATATGTTATATATATTATATATGTCATGTGACAGTGGCCGTTACCAACTTTCTTATTTTGAAAACAATCCCCTGTATATTATTAGTTTTTTTGTATTCTTCAGAAAATTCTAGACATAATCCATGCACAATGTCCCATATACCTATCTTCAACTGTTTCGGAAATATCAAGTGTTTTCAGATGTATAACAAAAATTGACATTGAAAAATAGTTATTTATTTTATTTCACAAATAATGTAAAAAAAACAAATGAAACATCAATTTCAATGTAAGAGATGTTCAAAATGTTCGCCGCGAACATCTTGGCAACATGCTAATCTGGTATAGAAATGTTTTCTAACGTTACTCAACATCTCAGGCGTGACTGATCTACTCGCAAGCGCGATTCGTCTTTTTAAGTCATCTAAGTTGAGTGGTTTAGTTTGGTATACAATACTTTTGACATATCCCCACAAAAAGAAGTCTAATGGCGTCAGATCAGGAGATCGTGCTGGCCATTCTATCGATCCGCGCCTCCCTTCGATATTCCTGCGGAATAAGTCCCAGTCGACGTTTCGAATCTGTAGGCCTTCTTCATGGTGATTTGACGATCTATACGGTGCAGCCTTTGTAAAGTTGTTTGACAGGTCTACAAGTTGTTTCACATGTATGTGCATGCATAGGTACGCTGGTTAGAATCATGGGTAAACTTGGCAATGTTGGTGCCGACTAGGGCAGCTTAGTCTTGTCATTCTTGTCAATAATGTCAAATCTTTATTTATTTGTAGGCTAGTTTTTATTAAAGAGATATCAGATAACTTCGTATGAGTATTTTTTCCAGTTTCACTAAAATAATGGCTTCTGCAGTTTCGGAAAAAGTGAAGGAAAAGAGAAATAGGGTAATGTGATTCTGAATAACTCTTACTTACAACACATTAAAACTGAATTAATGTGATAAAAGGTTTACTCATTCCTAAATCTGCAAGAATTTTGTGATTTTGAAAGTTATTATTCATATTATTATCATTCAGCTCGAACAGAGCTCATTTCAGTTCTATTTTCTCACAGATTTTGCTAGGTCCACTTCCTGAAGATTTCCTAAGAATTAACACATCTGCACAAGAACAGCAAGAAGCTGTGGATCGACAGACAGCTTTGGCGCTACAACAACATTATTCTGGAAGTACATATTCATATGTAACTAATCCATCTGGACGATTGAGTATAACAGTTGCTCAAGCAAAACTTGCCAAAAACTATGGAATGACACGAATGGACCCATACTGCAGGATTAGAGTTGCTCATTGTATCTATGAGACACCCACTGATCCCAATGGTGGGAAGTTACCTAGATGGAATAGAGTGATTTATTGGTGAGAAATGTCCACAAATTCAATAGATTCAATAGTAAATGCTGTTCATTCTTTTACTTTACAATTTTTTGTGGAACAATCCAAACAATGCTGAGAGTATATTCTCTACATTCAGCAAACTGTTGATATGCATATTCCAGGAAATATTTACAAACCCTTATCATATAGCTATTTGAATTCAAACGTGAAAAATTCTCCTGCCTTCCACACTAAATTCTGAATAGATTAAAATTATTCTGATAATCATGAGCTCACAAGTTGAAACAAAAAAAAAATAGTGTAGGAGATATAATAAAATAAGTAAGTTCTCATATCTAACCAGAAGTTTATTCCTCAAACCTATATCATATACAATGGTAACAGGGTATCTGTGATAATTTTGCTTCTATAAAGATTATCCATTACAGTGAATGTAAGAACAATCCTACTGCAACATTGTCATCACAATATTAGCCTTATAGATATCATCTCACAGATAATATCAGATGAATTAATCAGAGCTTAGATTCATATTTTCTAAACTGTGAACATATTATATGAAGTAATGAAGTCATATGAAAGAATATGAGACATATTAGCACACTTTGGGAGTTTTTTGAAAATTAATCTTTTGATAGTGAAAACACAATTATTTTGAAATGATGTAGTGAAGAGAGCCCATAATTCAGTAAAATATGTAGTAGTACAGATATTTTTTCTGTCCCCTGTATATTCTCGTATACACAGAAAATATGTACATCAAGAAGTATCTGGACAACAGAAAGTTAGATCTTTTTAAATATTTGTAGATATGAATAATTGAGCATATACCTGGAATCTGTCTAAAATATTTTTATCAATACAGTTTGCAGTTTACATAAGAAAGTGGTAATAAATTTGTTAATTTAAATGGAACACCCCATACATTATATAATTTTTGGAATCTTTATAGGAATCTCAATAATTCTCTCTTGATGAAATGAAAGTTTTATATCTATTGTTTCAAATCAAATCAAGGCTAAGCACTTCCATTCGAAAATCACAATCTCCACCTTCGAAATTTTCAAAGAGTGTAATCTCCACCTGTTCAAATAAAACTGACATTCACGAAGTTTCGTCTACAGTTTGTTTTTGTAATAAACTTGATCAAAAAGTACATGTCTTTGATTTATAACGTTTCACCTAACTGAAGAAGCACAAACTTATGAAATAATGAACTCATATTCAATCACATTGGTGCGCTAGATTTAGCTGTATACGTTTTTACTATCTCCTGTTCGTTGGATTGTTCGTTTTTCAAAACTTTCAGTCATTTTTTGGGGACAGCCATTCTCCAATAATCCGCTTTTGGAAATACAAGTTTCGTATTTGAGGCCCAATATCTACAAAATTGATTCTAGCAGAGTTGAGGTAGAAGTTATCTTCATTTAATTATGTCTTCTAATACCTATTCCATTCCTTAGCAGATTTTGAAAATGAAATTTGTTAAATTGGTCCTGGTATAATTCATCAATAACTTTGTTAATATCTTTGAGCCAGGATATTGGAACTTTTAGTCTAGTAATGTTCAAACCAAAGTCCAAATTTGTTATTCCGGTATTTCCGTCACTGTCAATACTGTTACTGCTGTCCTTTATGCTATCTTGACAGTTTGTATTACTATTAGCTATTGTAAAGGTGAATATTTCAATAAATAAATGAATGAATAATAGCAATAGTATACTTACTCAGATATTCATCTGATTGGTGACTACAATATTTGATATTCTTTCAGTCTCCTACCACAAGGCATCAATACAATAACAGTAGAAATATTCGATGAACGGTCGTTCACCATGGATGAGCTGATAGCATGGACCCAGATTGTGATTCCCCAACAAGTTTTGGCTGGCGAAACACATGAGGAATGGTATCCCTTGAATGGAAAACAGGGAGAGGGTGTTGAAGGAATGATCAACCTCGTTTTGAGTTACACTGTAGGTTGTTTTTTAATGAATCTCTTAATTAGGCCACTGGACACTACCAGCAAAAAATATCAATATATCGATTAAAACAATTCCAAATTGTCAAAAAACTGATATATAGATACAAAACGTTTCATAATATAATTTTCTGGGGGCGCATCTTGAAGGTCAAAATACAGTTATAAGTGTTAGAAAATGTGCATTCTATGTATAACATTTTTATTATCGATTCTTTAGGAAACATTATTCTTGATAGGAGTTCAAATTTTCAAACTTATACATGAGAAAACAAAAAATTGTAACAATCATGACTATTTGGAAAAAACATCGATAACCTTTTAAAAGTGACAGATGAATGCAAATTCTGCATCAAACTGATATTGATGTCATGAGATAGAGAGATCCCTGAAATATATAATGTGAGTTATTAGTATTCTTTGGAAGCTATATCCATATAGGGGCTGTTATTTCAAATCTGAATGTTCTTTTAAATATAAACAACTTTTCAGAATGAACTTTCATGATGTTGATAATAATGGTACCTTTACTCTTGAAAAAAATTGTCAATTTATATTTGAAATTTGACGAATCGATAATAAAAATCATTGTCAGCTACACAAGGCTCTGTCTTGGCACCAACTTTGTTCTTGCTCCACATCAATGATTTGTTGAATGTGACCTCCAGCCCAGTTCATAGCTTTGCGGATGATAGTACACTTCATTCTGCGTTTTCATCTAGAGCCCCTATATAATCCAACGAGGCCAGAGGTGCAAGACGAAGACAGGATCTGACAAGAATTCTGAAATGGGGATCTGAAAATCTAGTACAGTTCAATGCAACTGAAACTCAAGCTTGTTTGTTCACCAAGAAGGCTGATCACACAATGCCCAATTTGATGATGTCGGGTACCATTGTTTCTATGAGGTCGTCGATATCCATGCTGGGTGTCACCACCAACAGTGCTCTCTAATGGGACGTGAGGTCCATTGCAAAAACTGCTTCACAAAAATTTGGTTTTCTTTTACGTTTGAAGAGATACTTCACATCCCAGCAACTGCTTATGATCTACAAAGCACAAATTCGACCTGTCCTGGAGTACTGTTCACATGTTTGGAGCTCAGCCCCCAAACATACGCTAAAGCTCTTAGACTCAATTCAGAAGAGAGCTATTTGCCTAGTCGATGATACAACACTGACCAAATCATTGACCTCTCTAGATTATCGTAGAAAAGTCGGCAATCCCTGCCTTTTTTATAGATACTTCCACGGTCAGTGCTCAACGGAAATATCTATTATGCCACCACATGCGATAGACAAACCAGACGAGCTCAGGCTGGTCACCCCTACACTGTCAGGCTCGAGACCTGTCAAATATCACTATACCAAACATCATTCATCAATAGAAGTGCAAAGTTGTGGAACTCTTTGTCTAGTGAAGTCTTTCCTGATGCTTTCAAGAAAAATTCCAACACCTTCCTTCTCTCCCAAAATTCCACCGCTGGCTAACACGATGTTCCTCGAACATTATAGGTTTCCGTTTTGTGTTGTCCACAGATAAAAAAAAATGTGGAGGAAAATCTAGTGAGCTGTATGTTCTGGTCCGATGGTCTGGTCTATGACTCAGTTGAGTGTATGATCATCCGATGACGTTACTTGTGGTTATGTTACAACAATTGAGTTGTTAAAAGCTGTTGTGTGAAATTGAAATAGTGTCTTGTATCGTGTTTTTGCTTAAATTTTTTTTTTCTATTCCTTTTGTTTAAGATTTGTGTTGTGTTCCTAGTATAGTAGTTTCGTCGTTTCGTTTGAACTTCTTTCACATAATTTTGCTTCGTTGTTTATGACTTTTCTGTTCCTTCTGATTATTCGTTTTTATGTCTCCTCCTATTCGTGCCTTGCCTTTTTGTTCATCCAGAAAGTCTGAAAGCGTCTCCATTCATGGATTTCCAAGTAATATTTCTTTGCTTCATAAGTGAACACATTCGATATTGAGTTTTACAAATAAGATAATCAGAGCCCTGATCAAAAGCACAAACCATTAATTAGGAATCACTTCTTCATTATTTCAAATTTTAAGATATTCACGCCATGGCCATGATCAAACATCTCGTCAAATATCGTCTGGTCGTGGTCTCGGTCTCATCAAACGGGAACGCTTGCACCTGTCGACGTACCGCAGTAGAGACGGAGCGGCGCAGTCCCACTCACTCAATCCCAGTTCTACTAGCTGACTGTGGAGTATCTGATGCCTGGTCTTCCGTGATCCTCATAATTATCATTTAAAAAAATATTGACATCGTTACCCTCTAATGTTTCATCTAGGGCTGTAGGAGGGCTCGGCCTGCACTTAACTGCAAGAACTATTTAAAAGTTCTAAATTTGATTGACCGTGACTATGCCGTGACTGAACCACCTGAGTGTAGAGACTATAATGTCGATTTTCTAGGTTATATAGGTTTGACAAATATTTGACAGGAAATTAACTGTATGAAGGCAGAACTGTATCAGCTACAGAAGCATGTAGTTGATTTGCGCAGATTGGGCAGACCAGAACATACAGCTCACTAGATTTTTTTCTTCATATATAGCCAACAATGATGAAAATGTTACCCATATGGTGCTAACTTTTTGACTCACTATACAAGTTCCTGCCGATTTCATAGGTACAATATTGCTATTTCCTTAACGGTAAGAGATAGAAAGTTGATCATATCAGACAAAAGATGCATAATTCAAACCTCTTCAATATGCCTTTTGCTAGCTGAAAAAATTTCAGCCATTGCTGAAATATATTGAACAAACTGAAAATCATTGATTTTGTTCATATATTTTCGCAGTTAATACTCGAGGAAACATTTTCGAATGTGGACGAATCATGTAATCTACCAAGAGAAAGAAGTTGAGATTATCAGAAATATTCTTCCTTCATTAGCACACAGTATATTATCAGGAAATAGCAATACTGTTCCTATGAAATCGGTGGGACTCTGTATATCTACAAGATCTCAACATGTATGGAGTTACATTGAAAATCATAGTGGATTAAACATGTCAAGCATACAAATTGATATACAAACTGGATAGAGACAAACTTATATTTGGTCAATAATAAAAATATCCAGTATTTGAGTAATGGATAATTACTGCACTCGAACGAATTTATATAGCAAAATATTTTTTTAGGCTTCCCCACCTTATGTGTATGCTCCACCTCATCCCGTAATGGTGGTACCAAGAGCTGGTGCTGGACCTGTTAAACCATTGAAGGTTTTTTCGACTCCACCCCCTTCAAGTTCTCCTCAACCTCTTATGTTGAATGAAGAAGAATTGAAACAGGTGAAAATTCAATGGAAATGTATTCCATACTAACATTGAAATCTCAATAACTTTATATTGAGTTCTTTATGTAGCAGATTTATAAGACATCTGGTAAAACTAACCTTTTGTTTGACCATATAATGAAGTGAATATGAATAGAGATAATTGCAAGTCAGAGTGCGACACAGATAGTTGGGATGGAATAATCCCCCTTTGTCAACCTCTTCATCTCAATTTGGCACATACCCAGTAATAACCCGAAAGAAGTGAAATGCATACGTTCCGATAATGAATCATCAATCACGTCATCACTTCTGAGAAATCAAAAATTTGTGTGAATTAAACTATGAAATAATGTCGAGAGAGTGACGACTACCTGAAAAACCCGATTATAATACAGCAAACCAATAGAACGTCTCTCCGCTAGAGCATCGGCGCAGATTTAAAAAAATGTCTGTTTATCCTCTTTCAAAGTCTGATATTATTCTCTTTCATTGATGATGGAATATCACTTTGAATTCTTCAAGATTCGGGGTTGAAAGTCATCCATGAAATTCATTCATTAGTCTAGTTTAATTTTCAGTCAACTTTCGGAGAAAGAAAGATGAGTCAGTAATATTTGACATGGTTGCGCTGTATTTGTATTTGATAATTCCTCAAATTTGTTTCTGATCACAGAATAATGAACAAGAAATATCAAATTTCTCAATTTTTTGTCAAATCCATCAGTCAGCTTTCAGTTTCAAAATAATTACGTCTCAAAAATGTATTGTTTTGTGATCGTCAAATAATATAGATAATATGGAATATAATAAGGTGAAGTTGAGCGTATATTTTCCTTTTTCAGATCGAAGAAATGTTCCCTAACGTTGAAAAAGAGGTGGTGAAAACCGTGTTTGAAGCCAATCGGGGAAATAAGGAGAGTACCATCAACTCTCTTCTTCAAATGGCTGACTGAAAAAATGAACCATGCATGTTTATGTAATCTATACTATACATATATAATCAATTTGTGATTCACCAATCCTGAAATTGGTATTCCATTGTTAGCTATTTCTAATTTTTATAATGATATTGACTGTACTAATCGAATTATGTGCAATTGTTTTTTTGGATGCTTTTATTAGATACGGCCATATTTGTATTATTTTTTAGTACTAGTCAGATTCGGGACAGATGCAGATAAGTTACAAAATAATTTTTTGTTAATTAAATTGTGCCAATATATTTTGATTTCAATTCATTTCCGTATTTGGACAACACAATAATTGGTGAGAATATTCGGTAAGAAAAAATTAGAGTGACCAGATGAAAACCAAAGTCATTATTGGGAACTGTCAAATTTCAAAAAATAACGAAATACGTCGAAAATTATGACAGGGGCATACATTTCGTCTTGATTATACTTGTTCTTACATTAACCCCGACAGCAATTCAATCGATCATTCTACATGGATCACCCTATACTTAAATTTCAATGAGCTGCATGTTCTTGTCTGCCCAATATTTTTAAACGATAATTATGATGGATTACCGAAGAACGGGCATAAGATACTCCGCAGTCAGCTAGCATAACTTGGATTAGAGCGACTGCGCCGCTCCGTCTCTACAGGAAATACCTGTAGGAGATTTTGGCGACAAAATTCATGCACTTATTGACTAAGCCAATATCGTCATGATACTTTGGATATTAACATCATCGATTGTTTCTGATTGAATAGTGAAGATACACTATTTCTCAATGAGGGGTGGGTGATGGTGAATTGAATTATAGTACCACCTGGATTGAAAAAAAAATACAAAAGAGAAACACCAATCATATTTATAAATCTAATTCAAATCCTCTTGAATCTAAGAACATACACTTTGTTTCCTTAACAATCATAGTTCCAATTCTTTATATTTTGACACAATCATCAATATTGAGATATTGTAACTGCATACTACACACAATAGAAACGTTATATTTCGATCATTACATTACGACTTAAATTAAAAAGCGTACATGAAGAATGTACCGGATTTTACTGTTTTGATAATGAGAGAAAAGTGAATGGATTCAATGTCGAGATCGGTGACCATCTTCGCCACGTCTGTCCCGATCTCTCTCTCCGCGCTCGCTTTCTCTGGTCCTAGTTGATTCTCGTTCTCTTTCGCGGTATCGGTCGTCATAATAGCGAGATGATTTCGATGGGACGTCACTAACAGCATCAACTGGGTCTGTCGGTGTCTTGTTTCTCGATCTTGATACACGGGATCTGTTTCAAAAAAATGTTAGCGAGCACATCAAATTGTATTCACATTTAATTCAATAAATGTTGAAAAAAGTTCTTTTGAAATATTTTCATAATCTGGACATACATACCGATGATTAATAAGCAATATCCAAAAATGCCTGATTACCTCACTGGCCAACGGTTATGAAAGAAATGATATAAGAAATATATGTGGGGAACCTTGAAATGTTTTAAGATATATCTAATGACCTGAAGAAACCCCATGAAATGAATGGTTTTTTTATTGACCTCCAAGTGAGAATTATTTTACAAAAATGCTTCCAAATTGAAGGGTAATAATGACCATTGATCAGGTATAGAAGAGGATTTTGTGCAATAAACATATTACCTACTCTACCAAAAACACTGAGTATGCAATGAAAACTCTGCCAAAGATGCCCAATTAATGAAGCAGTTCATAGAAGTCACAGATTAAAGTTGTACAACTGTTTTTCCTAGGAACAACATCAGACATGCAGTATGTGAAACAAATGTTCAGTAACTGACAAGTTTCAGGTTATATCTTATCTACTTATCTTGGTGGACGTTTCGGGAACGAATCTGCTCACATTCTCAACACAATTGAAATATTTTTCTCTTCGTAAAATTTAAAAAACGAGGAGAGAAAATCCCATTTAAAGCTGAAAAATGAATATACCACCTCCTCGAAGAACTTACAGACAGTATTTATCTATATTTCTTTTACGTTTCTGTTAATAATTAATGTTTCATCGGTTGCATAGGCATCGGTATCTACTTGCGAATACTACATATTGACCGACACTATTGACAGGTAATTATGTTTACCTGCATAAAATTTCTTTATCATTATTTACCTGGCGATTTCTCAGGTAAGTAGTGGAAAAACAATATTAGTTTCAGGTAATATCTTCAAACAATGATAGAAATGCATATATATCATCGGGTATTACAACAGTGGTTTTATACAAGACATTGGCGACAATGCCAGCGTTTTGATTGGTTGACGCCATTTGGAGGGAAGATTCCCATGAGCTTACATTGAGTTTACATTGAACACGACTGACTAATCATCCAAGTACATCGTGTTTTTTCTATATTCTTGACCTTTCTTCCTCAAATAAGTCATTAAATATCAACTAGAGTTGCTTTCTCATTTTAGAAATATGTATTTATTCGTATTTTCAACTTGAAAATAATTATGTAGGTATTATCACGTTTCATCTTTCTTTCTTCTATTATTGATACATAAAATGTCTGGTTGTGCAGCTGTGGACTGTTGCAATGCAGCCAAAAATGGGTTTCTGATGATGTAGCTACGATTCAAATATTGGCGCACTTGTTAGCTCCTCCCACCCGCCATTATTGTCGCCACTGTCTTATAGAAAGTCACTTTAGGTAATACGAGCGAACGGCGTTATAGCTCATAACGCCCTACGGCATTACGATAGTTCGTATCCGAGGAAGTACAATCGAATGATATACGAGTGGGAATATTAATGAATCGTACTCACGTATCTTCGGCCTCTCTGTCTCTGTAATCGCCTCTCTCCCGCTCCCTCTCCTGCCTGTCGCGGCTCCTCGACCTCTCCCGGTCCCTGTCCCTCTCCGCGTACCTGTCTGCGTAGTACCTGTCGCGCTCGCGCTCCCTATCCCTGTCCCTGTCGCGCTCTCGCTCCCTGCTGCGCTCCCTGTAGCGCGACGAAGATCGCTCGCGCCTCGTCCGGCGGTGCGACCTGTCCCTCGACCGCGATCGGTCCCTGCGCGCCGAGCTGTAACTCTTGTCCTCGACGCCGCGTAGCGTGTCCTGCAGCGAGCTAACGAGGATTTTGCAGCGGTCGTCGTTGGCCACCTTGCTCTGCTTGATCAGCGATATGGCGGTGACGAGCGTCTCGATGGCGCTGGCGTACTCGCCGGCCGCAGCGTCCGACACCGCCCTGCCGATGGCCGACGACGAGACGGTCCGGTTGCGCGACATGATGTCCTCGAACTCCTGCTCGCCGAGCGACGGCATCGCCATGTCGGCGCGATGGTCGGGTGGCGGCCCGCCGTACGGCGGCGGCTGCAAGGCGGCCGGCGGGCCGTAGCCGTGCGGGGGCCCATGCGACTGCACCGACATCGGCGGGCCGTGCGGCGGGCCATGCGGCACGCCCTGAGGCGGTCCTTGCGGGGGCATTACTGCAATAGCGAGGTATCGGTCTTATTGTCTGTTAGTTTTACGCCGGTACGTGACGGTTGTACTGACCGTTCGGTTGGTCTCACAGCGGAAAATGCCGTTGGGTTATAAAAAAGGCTTATAGGCAGATGTACGGTTTGGGAAAATTGGATCGATAGCGGATTGTTATATTAGTGCAGAAACGTGATCCCTCCTAGTCAATGGAAATATTTCGATTCACAAGCGTAGCGACTGCATCAAATTTTGGTTACTTTGCAATCATCATGCGATGGGATTCATTCAAAGAATTGTTCTCCAGACCCACGTATTTTGATGTCAGGAACCCAAATTTTATGATGAAAACGTGAGGAAACCAATATTTTTCGAATAATCCATGTAAAACTGTGAAGATTCACATTTTTCCTTCGGGCCGTTTGGCGTTGACGTCATACTCGATCGGCGCCTTTCTTTCCTCTCACAGGATACTTTTTATACCATTATTATACATTCAATGAGTCAAAAAGAAGGGAAAAGGCGCTGTCGAATGATAATCTATGACATTTTGAAGTAGAATCCACTTTCCTACAAGATGACAGAGAACGTGGATTCAACTTCTTCAAGGATTCTTTCTTTAGGATCCTTGAATGTATCATGAAGGTATCGAAAGTATACTATGTGAGAAATGTAACGCCCACTGACTATGACGGCTTCCCAACATGGGCCGAAGAGAAAAATGTGAATTTCTAAACTGTTTCCTGGATTACCTTGAAAAATATAAGTTTATGCATATTTTTATTGTGATATACCGGTCCATAAGGTCAAAATACGTAAGTTCATTTTTTTGGAAAAACCAAATCATTACCCAAATTTTTGCAAGATAAAAAACTCACTTTCATTACGCATTGAACAAGCTGTGTTTTTATCATTCTTGATAGAAAAGCATTGAATTAATGAAAATTTCAAAGAAATAAATCAAGTAGATCGTTCAATTATGAAGTGCATACTGATTATGTCAGAATGTTTCGAACTGCAGCGGTGATCCTTCCTTTTCATTATATCATTTTCTTCTTGCCTAATATAAATTGTTATTATCCAGACCAAGAAATTTTCTCTAATTTCAGTTTTCCAATAATAAATATAGTATTAAGTGTTTCAATTGTGATTTACCCTTTTCAAAGCTGAAATTTCATATATATTTAGTTTGCCGAGATTTTTATGATCAATGTGTATTTCATGTTTTATAAAAATGAAAGTGTGAAAAGAAATAAATTTTCTGTTCAATTAAGGAGATTATGGTAATTGCTAACAAATAAAATTCACGATCGGGCAAAAATGTCATGTCATGTTTGATTCAAAAAGAACCGACTGCAAGAACAAACTGATGAGTATTCATTTGGAAACAGCATTTGTCAATCGAAAACTCTTGATTTTCGTTATGTTGTTATTCATCTGACGATTGTAATTTCAGATGTTTCTTTTTCTTGTTGGTTGGAGATCAGTAAGAAGGCTTCCAACTAATATCAGAAAGCAGAAACACAATGATGCCTAATGAAATTCATTCCCAGGAAGTTTCCACATTGAGAAACAATTCCTCAAACCATACATCTTCTAACATCACATGTAGAGAGGTGTTTCCATTTGCATAAAAAAAAAATGTCCAGCCGCTATGATCAAAATAAAAAATTCTTTTCAATTAAAAGGTCCCTTCCTCTTCAAAAATATAGCACCAAGATAACTTATAGAAGAATATTCAAGATTTATGAACGAGATATTTTCAAAAAAATACAAATTTGAAAACTGAATTTTTGGAGCTTGTTGAAATTCGTATAAACAACTTTATGCCACCAGAGCTCAGTACGAAAATGAATAAGAAACCTATTTTATCCTACCTTCATTACAGTTCTGTGAGTATTTGATGAGAAAGCTTCAATTTATAAAGACTACTACCATACCACTATTATATGTTTCGGGGAGAATCTAAATATTTCATAATTTCCAAAAATAGTACATGTTCAGTTGTGTTATGTAATAATTTTCATAGGATGTTTATATATGTCGTTTATATTCAAAAATCTTCAGTGAAGTTCCGATTGAATGATGATTTGATGGAGTTGCCTGAAGTCATAAAGGAAACAATCTTACAGAGTTATATAAGTAGCAATTATACAAATACTCGAAGACATTTTTGACTAGTTTGAAAATGCAATATTGTGATAACACATAAAAAGCACCCTGTACATATACACAACATGTACTCAAAAAAGTCTTCCAGATTTTTTTGGTATATTCTCACACCTTATTGCTGAAATAGATAATGTTATAATAATTATAAATGATATATCAATAATATGATGAGGTTTAACAACGATTATGAAGTAAACTATTATAGGTCTGTTCTAATTTTGTCCTAAAACTTATTAATCATTACCAGAATTTTGCAAATGGAAACACCACGGTTTTGTTTTGAAGAGCCTCGCAACATATTCAACTTCAATTTTACATAAAAAGTTATTGGCCATCATGATATTTTCCACGAGCATAAGTGAATCTTGTAACCATAGATTTGTGAATTGTTACGAGACCTTCTGATCAATAGGAAAATTGTCATCTGCACAAAGATGACAAGATGTTCTGTATAAAATGATAGAACAGACGACAAAACTTTACATAAATGGCAAATGTAAGTAAATCAATTTGAAGTACATCTTGTGCAGATATTCAATCCCTGGAATGGTTATAATAGTTTATGTAAGATATTTACATGATTCAATCATCAGGAGTGGACAATAAAATTCATTCTAACAAAAAATCAGTAAATCAAATACAAATATCAAGCGGTTCACAACGGAATCAACTGAGAAATCTTTGATATGCTGTGAAAAGGGATCAAAAGCACCAAGACATATTCAGTGTTCTTGACCTCAAACTATAAATATAAAAATATTGAAATTTACTGACTTTTTGATGAACTTTAGAGTCAAATCTTTGTGATATATAAAAAATAAATATGTGAAAAATTCTAAACATAAAAGCCAACACAAAATAATCAAACAGCAAAGAAACTTCCCAGTTGACATTTCTAGACTTGCATTTTCACTTTATTGAAATGATGTAATGATGAAGTATCAATATAAAAACAAAAAGATTCGTATCGCAAGTTTTAAAAATGAAACTGAAAAGTTCTGTATACTTGTTGTATAGGATATAGAGAACTCTTGAGAATAATCAATTTCAGTGAAAACTTATCTACAGACTTGTCAAGATGGCGGGGTTCAAACAAATCAATCAAATAGATGTTGTCACAATTAGCCGAGATGTACAATTACACATATTTTGTAGGAGTAACATAAAGTCATCCTAGTGTAAAAACTATTTGTTACAATTCTTCAATATGCATTCGAAAGTATATTGAACAATTATAGCAATTCCAAAGTTTTTCCAACGGGGTGACGATTCTATTAGGCCATCATTCAGGCAAAAAGTGTTTTAACTAATATAGATCTGACTAATATACATCTGAGGTAAGTAATCCTTATCACCATGGTAATAGGTTTCATGTTACAAAAACTAATAATCTGTGACTCACTTAGAACATAATTACGAATTATACAGATACTGGGGGGTACTGCCTGGGGCTACATTCAATTGTGTCTGTATGCTTTCCCAAAAACAAGAAAATTCATTACTTGGATATTTCGAAATTATAAACATTATAACAAAATCATAAAAATAAATGATTTGCTGACTCAATTTGGTCAAATATGTCGTTGACTGATTCGAGAAAAAACCAACAAAATGTGTCCAACTGATAATGATAATATATATTCGATAAAACACTTGCAGCTGAAAAAATGGCTCAAAATATCAATTGTATGTCATAGAACGAAATTAGCGATATAATACACGTAATCTGATACTCACAGTATCGCAAAGGTATATTTGGAGTCAATAATATGTGGCTAACTTCTGTATTTTAGAATTGTTTTTTATCACCAGGCAATCAGAAAATTTCACCATGAAATGAGTAGCATGAATCAAATTAACACGAATTTGCCGATTCACAAACTCAACTATGAATGGTTTTATGGTAAAAAAATATTTTGATAAAAATTATCATATATGCATGACAGTAATATATGAATTGAAAGTCAAGTTTTTGAATTATATTGTCCAGTTTTAATAATAAAAGTTAATTCTCGGAATATATGTATTTAGTATTTGAATCGTAATACAATAAATATAAAAATTTCAACAAGTGTAAATCCGTTGTTGAAGACACGATTATTTTTACACTAATTCATCAATAAACTTTTAAAACTCTCTTTCAACATAAATAATAAAAATAAATAATTACTAACAGTGTGATAAGCACTTTTTGTGAAATTTGTACTATCTCATAACAGATTAAAAATGTCTTCTAACCATATCACAGCTGGTAAAGATTCCAAATGATATATAAGAACCCCCCTCAGTAAAATTCAAACAGTATACAATTCACAGTAGAAATTAAGTTTATAAATATAGACTATAACACAGCCAAGTCTTACTTTACTAGTTAACTATTTGTTTTATATATTGTATTGCATTATGAACACATGTTAGATAGGAACAATTAATACTTCGATTCGATAAAAATAATCAGTCTTAAGCAGTCTCACAATTCTTGCAATTGCATGAGTCTTTGTAAAACTTATACATTGGAACTAAATATTGTGATATTTTTACATTTTAATTCAAGTGATTGGTCATTTGATGAAGATATTGTGATCAATCAAATTTTACACTCTAACTGGGATAGTAGAAAATGGACACATATTGAGCCTACAGTTTGAACAAAAATCGTGCGATTGAAGACACAAAATGCTAAAAAAATTTCGAATAATACCCTTGAACATATTTATGCCCATATAAATGTGAAATCAATCTCACTGAAGCATAAGTAATAGAAAAATGGACAGTGCAATTGTAAATCTCAATAATGAAATATACTAACAATGCCACATAGTCCAAGATTATTTTTGATATTCTTAATTTCCAAAAATAGAAGAATCTTCGAGGATTTGAAAGTATCCTTTCTTAATATCTCTCCATGAATCATCAACAGAATCACTAGCGACTGATTTTTTTCTCAGAACGTAGAAAGCTACCTATTTTTATACATTTTCAAGTAGATTTGCTTTTCATATGTTGATGGGTATATTTCTATGAATATGATATGGAATATTCTAGTGAGTAGGAAATTTCACAGCCATGGCTGCTGATATTTTGATGCGGGGAAGCTTATTTCGTTCAAAACAGAAAATTCATGAGCCACCTAAAACATGAAGATTGTTGATTAGTTCTGTTTGGTTCAGATTTCAAACTTGATGTTTCATTTTCCTCAAACTGGGGTATTTTGTTTTTTCATCAAATATCTAACCGTGCAAATCCGTTTTTTTGTTAACTTTCAAGTATACACTGCTGTAAATTTAGAGGTATCATGGTGCTTTCCTCAGTTTAAGAAAACTAATATGCATGAATGAAAGTATTTCTCTAAATACAAGAATTTCCCTATAACCTCTTCATTGAAAATTCTCAATGATTCAATCAGATTCAAATGGAAACTTGAGATGAGAAATGACTATTAATATGATCAACTGTTTGGAGAAATTTTTGTTTGTGTGTATTAATTCCAGTTGAACCATATGAAGATATTGACTTTTGAAATGAAAAATTCCATATGTTCCCTGTACCTATTATCAACTGATGTATTGTAATGATGAATTGTCTGCACCAAGGTTTTCAAAATTTGATTTAAATTGTACAAGAACACTGAATAAACAGGTTCGATTACACGGGCTGCTATGTCTAAAACGCACATTAGCAATATCTTTAGTTGTAATGGTCATACCAATCTGAAAATTTGTACACAGATATGATTGATCATATCAATCTCAATATATTTTTGCACAAACGCATCAAAGAATTCTACTGCAACAATAATGTTGTAGTAGAAATTCAGAATTGAATTAGTAATTTAGCGGATTTTCTCAAAAATATCCAGTTAGTGTGCTATTATTTCAACTACTATTTCAACCTGGATCGAGGTTATGGTGCATTTCTGGAAGTATGTTTATCAAGACAATTCCCCTTATTGTGCAAGTCTCTATCACATCTATCTATCTGGACCACTCTGTATATATTATCAAAACGAGTTAACATATGATGGTGCAGGTATAGGTAATAGTGATACAGATTGATACAGAATTTTTTCTCCTTCATTCATTGAAAGAAAAAACTGTAATTTTCCCAAATTTGGAGTATTTTTAATTGATTTTCTTCAATCATGAATATACTTCTAATTAGAGCTGTCTATGAATATTCAGATTGCTTGGTATCAATTTGTTGAAAATATAATGCTAGGCTCCATTTTAGACGGAACAGCCTAAATACTACCCAATATATTGCTCTCAGCACCATGGAATGCTCTGAAAGGTACTGAGAGGTTGCTGTTTTCAAGGTGATCTTTGATTTGAGAATATCCAATCAATGTCTGGAACTCGAAATATTGAGTTTCAAATCACAGCAGTACAACGGTACTATCATCCCATTTATATATGCCGAATTCAGATAACGTCAGCATATCAGATTAGAGAATTATTTAAATGTTCAAAATTCTCTCATACTGAGATGTGTTTCGATGTGTTTTCAAAATGAATTCAATTTCAAGATTTTGAATTGATAATACAATTAATATCTATGCCGAAAAATATTACAGGTAAGTTATTTCATTGATATCAAAAACCGAAAATTTCTTACAACATTGAAAACATTCAATCTGTGAATTATTTCTTAGGATATCAATGACTGAAGAATGAAATGAAATCACTGTTTCAGAATTCGTCACAATCAATTCAATTTTCAGCAGTGCATTTGCAGAAACAAGCAATATCGTAACTTAATCGGCCATGGAGTCAGCTCGAATAAGAATTTTCGTAACGGTTAACAAAAATAAGATTTTTCCATCGGTTGAGTTTGTTATGTTATGACAATGGAAAAATTTACTGTTCGTGACATACAACATCTTCCGCATACCCTTTTTAAAAGTCTGTCCTACATGTCTAACAAAATAAGAAAATAGTACAATACCGGGCCCTGGTCCAGGCATATGTTGTATTGGTGGAGGAGGACCTCCGCCCTGTTGGAAGAATGCCGGGTTGACGTGTGGTGCTGGTCCTTGTGGAGGACCCTGAAAATGCAAATGAAAAATACAATAGTTGTTATCAAATTCAGAAAGAGGTGAATAATACTTCGAAATGACACATGGCTCAATTTTTTTCTTTATTAATTTCTGAGCTATATTTTCTCAATGAGAGTAAATGATTTGTTCGAATAGAACAGGAACAGTAGTAGAGAGAAAAATATCTATAATTTAATAAATACAAAGATCTTCCAACAGTTTCCTCACTATTAATTGTCCCAAATTGTATTGCACAAAGTATGAGTTTTCAGTCCGTTAGCTAATTTATAGAAAATACAGCGTCCGACCAACTTACTGCTGTCGAAGTGAGAAGCAAGAAATGCGCTGAAAGGGTTACATTTTTAGTGGTATAGCAAAGACTATACAAGACAAAAAACTATCATCAACATTCATGGGCCAAACAACAAGTACAACCAGAATTGAGCAATGAGAAAATATATATAAATTATAAGTAGAAAAACGTATTCAGTATGACTGAAATGCTTAGACCAAAAGGAAGAGAGTATCTTACAGTTTTATTTCATCAGAAAAAATAAAATCGATGTCAAGACATGAAAATAAAAATTGCTTTCAAGGATCAATCTTTCATTGTCAGAATGAATCACAATGAATCACAATAGAATCATAATGGTGAAAAATTTAACAATTCATGTTGTGATAACTCACTGAAGGAAAGATCATCTAGTGAAAATTACACAAAACGGATTTTATTTATGTATTCAAATCTTCGTCAGCAGTTAGCAATTTACTGAAATATTATCTTTGACTTGTATCAGTTCTGGCAGTATGCCCATAGAATTTTGAGTTGATAACAAAGATAACAAAGTTGATATGTTATCATGAATGAATAAAAAAAATTGAGCTGGTCAAACTGCAAAACTATATTGAATAGGCATTTCCAAGTCTTTCCGAAAAAACTATACCTGAAAATTAATTACTCTTAGATTTTCATTTTGACCCGAACAAGTACTGAAAAGAGGGAGTCGCGTGACGAATTGTTGCTAGGAAGGCCCATTATAATGTTAAGATGAAAAAAAAACGGCAAATTTCATGAAACTGGAAATGACCATTAATACAGAAGAAGAATTTATCTGAATAGGATTCCCTAATATACAGGTTAGCTAGCTTACATATAGTACAATAAACTAAATATATACTCATAATACATAATACATAATATATATATATATATATATATATATATATATATATATATATATATATATATATATATATATATATATATAGTGTTTAAACTGGACAAAAAGGAATATTCAATATCGTTCCTGGATATGTTTCAAAAGTTCATTCTTAAAAACATTCAATGATGGAGTAGATTTAATTGAATCAGGCAAATTATTGAATAGGACAAAACCTTTGAAGAATAAACTGCACATACCACTTCTTGCATTTGTTCTATTTATATGAATGTGACTGTTGTGTCTGGTTGAATGGTGATGAATGTCTTAATTGAAAGTTATTAATGATAACAAGTATGGTGGGGTCATTTTATTTAATATTTTATAGATGAACACCATAGAACAATTGAGTAATCTTTGGGATACTGAGAGCCATTGTAGAGCAGATATCATTGTAGAAATTGGTGTATACCTGTTACATTTTAAAATTATTCTCATTCCGCGATTTTGTAGTTTTTGCATTTGTTGCACTTTGTTCAAATTAAAAGAGAATAAAAGATGCACAGTAGTCAAAATGGGGTTGGATTATTGATTTAAATACCAAAATTTTTGTATCTGTTGATAAGTTACAGGCGATTCTCGAGAAAAAATATAATTTTTTTGCAATCTTTTTTTCGAAAAACTTAAAGTGGTCGTCAAAATTATCAAGTTGAAACCCCAAATACTTCACTGATGTTACTATTTCTATACGTTCATTTTCCATTTTTATATTTATGTTATTTGTATTTATTTGATTATATTTGAATTTAGTAGTTATTATCATTGCTTTAGTTTCCAACGTTAAGTTTCATTTAATTGATCTTCAGATATTTTTAAACCATTGCTAACACTGTATTCATTCTGAGTTTCTTCTAAATTTACTCCAGTACATGCCAATAATGTGTCATCTGCAGATGAGTTTATGAACTCACAATCTGTAAATAATTGAATATCATTAAGATATAAAATGACCCCCATAAAATTAGCAGAACCACTTGCAAAAAAATCGATGAAACCTATTTCAATCATTGTCGGATAATTGTCGAGAATTTGTCGTGAAAGAAAAAAAATTGTCGCGCTCTTAGTTTTTTTTATATGGGGTGGCTCTGCTAACTTAATATTAAGTTAGCAGTGCCACTCACGAATAAACATCAAAAATCATCACAATTGTTATGAATAATTGTCGGGTAATTGTCGAAGTCCATCTGACGTAAAAAAACCGCAAAAAATCCAATCCTTATAGCATATATATACCTTTTTATGGAATTTCCTGGTTTCTAGGGAAATTTCGCATTTTTGACAACAGCGTATTTGTATAATATTTTTTTTTCCTTCTTCCGTCTCATTAATGACAAATATAAAATTGTTTAAGAAGCTTTCTATCTTCCACAAGAAAAAAAACTATGTATTAATTCTGAATAATAAAAATATTCCATTATCACAATAATCTGCCTACGTAATTTTGTTGATTCATTATTTTTTCAATAAGAAATTATCTGAACAATTGTTAAATGACCAAAAAGTATTTGTCGTGGGGTGTTTGAATTTGCTGAAGCAGAATAACTGCGTGTGATTGGTAAAATTCCATTATTTTATTCTCTTAGTAGTATCTACGCACTGTATGATGATTCATCATCATTTTTTGGTGCAGAAATTCATCAACTTATTGTCCAATGACCAAAACAAATTTGTCGTGGAACCTCCAGGTCTTCAGGAGCGAATGATGGAAATATTCCGATTTCTCAGTAATATACCCACTTAAATTGGTTAATTATTAATTTTTTCATTCACAAATGAACTGAACAATTGTCGAACGACCGAAATGTAATTGTGAACGCAGAGAAAATGTCGCGTTCTTAGTTTTTTTATAGGGGGTGGCTCTGCTAACTTAATATTAAGTTAGCAGTGCCACTCACAAATAAACATCAAAAACCATCACAATTGTTATGAATAATTGTCGAGTGATTGTCGAAGTCCGTCTGACGTGAAAAAAACGCAAAAAATCCATTCCTTATAGCATTTATCCTTTTCTTGGAATTTCCTGGATTCTGAGGAAATTTCACATCTTTGGCAACAGCGTAATCGTGTTATGACTTTTTATGTTTTTTCCGCGTCATTAATGACGAATATAAAGTTGTTCAGGAAACTTCCTATGTTCCAGAAGCTACGTTTTAATGCTGAATAATAAAAAAAAACAATTTTCACAATATTTCACCTACGTAACTTTGTTGATTTGTTACTTTTTCGATCAGAAATTCTCTGAACAATTGTTAAATGACCAAAAAGTATTTGTCGTGGGGTGTTTGAATAACCTGAAGCAGAAAAACCGCGTGTGATTGGTAAGTAAAATTTCATTATTTTATTCTCTTGGCAGTATCTACGCACTGTATGATGATTTATTTCATTCACAAATGAACTGAACAATTGTCGAATAACCGAAATGTATTTGTCGTGAACGCAGAAAAAATGTCGCGTTCTTAGTTTTTTTTATAGGGGGTGGCTCTGCTAACTTAATATTAAGTTAGCAATGCCAATCACAAATAAACATCAAAAATCATCACAATTGTTATGAATAATTGTCGAGTGATTGTCGAAGTCCGTCTGACGTGAAAAAAACGCAAAAAATCCATTCCTTATAGCATTTATCCTTTTCTTGGAATTTCCTGGATTCTGAGGAAATTTCACATTTTTGGCAACAGCGTATTTGTATTATGACTTTTTACGTTTTTTCCGCGTCAATAACATTTAACCAAGTTAAGTGGATATATTACTGAGAAATCGGAATATTTCTATCATTCGCTCCTGAAGACCTGGAGGTTCCACGACAAATTTGTTTTGGTCATTGGACAATAAGTTGATGAATTTCTGTACCAAAAAATTATAATAAATCATCATACAGTGCGTAGATACTGCTAAGAGAATAAAATAATGGAATTTTACGAATCACACGCAGTTTTTCTGCTTCAGCAAATTCATTTATTGTCATTTAACAATTGTTCAGATAATATCTTATTGAAAAAGTAACAAATCAACAAAGTTACGTAGGTCAAATATTGTGAAATTTGTTTTTTTTATTATTCAGCATTAAAACGTAGATTCTGGAACATAGGAAGTTTCCTAAACAACTTTATACGTGTCAATAATGAGACGGAAGAAGGAAAAAAAAATTATACAAATACGCTGTTGCCAAAAATGCTAAATTTCCATAGAAACCAGGAAATTCCATAAAAAGGTATATATATATGCTATAAGGAATGGATTTTTTGCGGTTTTTTTACGTCAGATGGACTTCGACAATTACTCGACAATTACTCATAACAATTGTGATGATTTTTGACGTTTATTCGTGAGTGGCACTGCTAACTTAATATTAAGTTAGCAGAGCCACCCCATATAAAAAAAACTAAGAACGCGACATTTTCTCTGCGTTCACGACAATTACATTTCGGTCGTTCGACAATTGTTCAGTTCATTTGTGAATGAAAAAATTAATAATTAACCAAGTTAAGTGGGTATATTACTGAGAAATCGGAATATTTCTATCATTCGCTCCTGAAGACCTGGAGGTTCCACGACAAATTTGTTTTGGTCATTGGACAATAAGTTGATGAATTTCTGCACCAAAAAATGATAATAAATCATCATACTGTGCGTAGATACTGCTAAGAGAATGAAATAATGGAATTTTACCAATCACACGCAGTTATTCTGCTTCAGCAAATTCAAACACCCCACACGACAAATACTTTTTGGTCATTAAACAATTGTTCAGATAATTTCTCATTAAAAAAATAATAAATCAACAAAATTACGTAGGCAGATTATTGTGATATTGGAATATTTTTATTATTCAGAATTAATACATAGTTTTTTTTCTTGTGGAAGATAGGAAGCTTCTTAAACAACTTTATATTTGTCATTAATGAGACGGAAGAAGGAAAAAAAATATTATACAAATACGCTGTTGTCAAAAATGCGAAATTTCCCTAGAAACCAGAAAATTCCATAAAAAGGTATATATATGCTATAAGGAATGGATTTTTTGCGGTTATTTTACGTCAGATGGACTTCGACAATTACTCGACAATTATTCATAACAATTGTGATGATTTTTGACGTTCATTCGTGAGTGGCACTGATAACTTAATATTAAGTTAGCAGAGCCACCCCATATAAAAAAAAAAACTAAGAACGCAACATTTTTTCTGCGTTCACGACAATTACATTTCGGTCGTTCGACAATTGTTCAGTTCATTTGTGAATGAAAAAATCAATAATCAACCAAGTTAAGTGGGTATATTACTGAGAAATCGGAATATTTCTATCATTCGCTCCTGAAGACCTGGAGGTTCCACGACAAATTTGTTTTGGTCATTGGACAATAAGTTGATGAATTTCTGCACCAAAAAATGATGATGAATCATCATACAGTGCGTAGATACTACTAAGAGAATGAAATAATGGAATTTTACCAATCACACGCAGTTATTCTGCTTCAGCAAATTCAAACACCCCACGACAAATACTTCTTGGTCATTTAACAATTGTTCAGATAATTTCTTATTGAAAAAATAATAAATCAACAAAATTACGTAGGCAGATTATTGTGAAAATGGAATATTTTTATTATTCAGAATTAATACATAGTTTTTTTCCATGGGCGTAGAACTTGATTTTTTCAGTAAATAAACATCTAAAACTCCTACGCCAATGGAAAAAAATTAGTTTCAATATGAAATCTAAATTATTCAACTCATTCACTACAAAAAAGGTACTCTTGACAAAAGTCGATTCCTCTCATGGTTTCGACAAAATTTTAATTTTAGTGATTTAGAGCATAATTAATAATAAAACGATTAACAGATATTTCATAAAAATTGTTCAAAATGTTCACCATTTTCACGTATACAAAGATTTATACGACGCAAAAAGTTGAGATGTACTTTTTGCATAGGTTATTTCTATTGAAAATAAGTAGCACTGGTTTTTTTTTCTGAAGACTATTATTATCTGCTCGAAAACAGTGATATTCACATTCTTGGTTTCCATAGTTTCATCTGTGTTGATTTGTCGAGTTTTATTGACGTTGATTGTTGATATCGGACTTTTCTGATTTATCATGGCCGTACAATACACCAATGAAGAATACACCGATATGTTATTGGTATTCGGATATTGTCAAGGAAATGGTCGAGAGAGTGTGAGGGTGTATTCGGCAAGGTTTCCAAATCGTCGCGTACCAAGCCACCCAACCTTTGCTGCAGTTGAGAGACGTCTTCGGGAGACCGGTCATTTTGCTCCTAGAACTGGTGATTATGGATGACAGCGTTATGTAAGGATTTCCGAAGTCGAAGTAGAAATTTTAGACCGTATTGAAGAAAATCCAGAATTGAGTACTAGACGGATAAGTAATGAACTACAAGTTTCTAGGAATGCCGTTCATGAAGTACTAAGAGAACAATTATTATACCCATACCACAAGACGCCAGTTCAAGATTTATTAATCCATGATTCACAAAGTCGTCTGATGTTTTGTAGGTTCATTAATTTGCAAAGAGAAATGAATCTGAACTTTGGAAAGAATATTTTGTTCACTGATGAAGCCTGTTTCACGAGAAGAGGAATAACTAATTTTCATAATGAACACGTTTATGCAATTGAAAATCCTCATTCCATTAAAATAAACCATTTTCAACACGAATTCAAAATCAACGTTTGGGCTGGAATAATAGGAAATTTTATAATTGGTCCTGTCATACTTCCACAAAGATTAACAGGAGACATGTATTTACAACATCTACGAAATACGTTGCCAAATTTGTTGGAAGATTTACCACTCCAACATCGGGTAGATATGTGGTTTATGCACGATGGAGCTCCACCACGTTTTTCGGTGGATGTTAGGAATTTTTTAAACCAACAGTACCCAGACAGATGGATAGGTAGAGGTAATGATGCACCCGTGAATTGGCCACCACGTTCTCCAGACTTAACACCGATGGATTATTTTGTATGGGGTTATCTCAAGTCTACGGTTTACAAGACCCCTGTGAATACTGTAGAACAATTATGGCAACGTAACCAACAGGCGACGAATAATCTTACAGGCGATGAAGAAGTTATGCAAAGAGTACATTTCAACTTTTTGCGTCGTATAAATCTTTGTATAGGTGAAAATGGTGAACATTTTGAACAATTTTTATGAAATATCTGTTAATCGTTTTATTATTAATTATGCTCTAAATCACTAAAATTAAAATTTTGTCAAAACCATGAGAGGAATCGACTTTTGTCAAGAGTACCTTTTTTGTAGTGAATGAGTTGAATAATTTAGATTTCATATTGAAACTAATTTTTTTCCATTGGCGTAGGAGTTTTAGATGTTTATTTACTGAAAAAATCAAGTTCTACGCCCATGGAATGATATTCATTATGATTATGATATGAGTTTCATTGCCCGAGGAGTCTATGCCAACGTACCAAATTTGAAAAAAATCTCATGAGCCGTTCAAAAGTTATGAAGCAAAATCGATTTGAAAATTTCAACTTCAGAGCCGTCTAGCGCCCAAACTAAGCAACTTTTTACTGAGGTAAGTTTGCTTGTATCGAATTGTTTTGGTCTGAAGAATATGTGGTAGCTTTTTGTAAAGACCTTTTAAGGACACCCTGTATATCTGCTATAAGGAATGGATTTTTTGCGGTTTTTTTACGTCAGATGGACTTCGACAATTATTCATAACAATTGTGATGATTTTTGACGTTTATTCGTGAGTGGCACTGCTAACTTGATATTAAGTTAGCAGAGCCACCCCATTTAAAAAACTAAGAGCGCGACAATTTTTTGTCTTTCACGACAAATTCTCGACAATTATCCGACAATTATTGGAATAGGTTTCATCGATTTTTTTGCAAGTGGTTCTGCTAACTTTATGGGGGTTATAAAATGAATAAGAGGGGGCCAAGTACACTACCTTGTGGTACTCCTGTATGATTCATTATATATGATGAGAAATAATCATTAACACATACTCTCTGTTTCCTATTTGATAAATTATTACTCAACCATTCATAAACCCTCCCCTCAATCCCATACCTTCTCAGCTTCCAAAGCATTATACTTCTATCAATCGTTTCAAATGCCCTTTTTAAACTTAAAAAAAAAACAGCTACAACATATTTACCTTTATCTGTTTCATTAGAAAATTTAGTTATTGATAATTGTACAATGGAACTGTGTGAAGAAAAACAAAAGCAAATGTATGTTATATTCCTTCTGAGATGTTGACATCTATACACAGCCTATCAGGCCATCCCTACTTTGAGGAATGTTCATTTTATGTCCATATATTAAATTTTGTATTAGAATTTATGTATCCTCAAAGTTCTTGCATGTAATTGCTGCAAACGAAAACAACAGCAGCAAAATGAATAAAAAATTGCCAGCGATGTCATGCTGAATAGTACCAAATTCGAAAACTCACCTGTGGCGGTGCTCCTGGTGGGCCCATCGGTGGCGGCCCTCTGGGGCCCATATTGGGACCCTGCATATGCGGCGGTCCTTGTGGATACCCTTGTTGCATCGGCGGTCTATTCCAGTCGGGCCTCATGGGCGGCGGGCCTTGCGGTTGCATGCCTCTTGGTGGGCCTTGTGGCGGACCTTGGAATTGCTGCAAAAAGGATTTACATATACCAAATGACTTTTTTTTCAAGGAAAACAGCCCTGTAACTGTTTGATACAGGGTGGTTAGGATATCAATATATTTATTTCGAGAGGTGATACGAGAATTTTATTAATTATAATATCCCAAATGCACTTGAATACAGTGCATTGAAGTTCGAAAAAAAAGATTATTTCATATAAAAAAAAAACAAAAGTGTTCTTCATAAAATTTGGCCTACTGGTGTGTTTAATTGAAGCTTTTAGGCAATTATGACACTACTTCTGCACAACACACCACCCGCCACAAGTTTATTTTTGATATGTTGTAATGTGTCCCTTTGGAGCAAGATTTTAAGAATTTCAAAATTTTCAATTGATTTTATAATGTAGTGGTGTTGGTATCGATTTTTATTTATTTATTTATTTATCAACAAGCATAGGGGAAAATTCAAAAATGTTCAAAGTACAGCATGGTTTTATAGTACAAGAACTGTAGATCTGAATACTCCTGCCCACAGATTAACCATAACAAAAAAAAAACCTATGTATTCATGTATCAAGTTCTATAATAGACTACCAACAGAAGTGAAAATCGAACCCTGTCTTTAAAAGTTCAAATATCTTGTACAGGAATTATTAATCAAGATTGAACCATATACTCTAAATGAATTTCTAGATTCGAATGCTTTTTGACTTATTTATTTTGATTTTAACCATTTTTCATATATTTTATCTATACTTTACAATTTTAACATGTCTGTTTTTCACTACTTTGACGCCGGTTCACCTAATTGTATTTGTGTATTTCGTATGATGTATAAGTACAATTCTTTGAATAAAGCTATATATATCTATCTATATCTATCTATCATATGCTCATCGAATTATACAAGATATTAATTCACAAGCAAAAACTAAACTTAATTTGAGTAAACATCTGAAAATAATCATAATTTATTTCTACACCCATACATCTCATCTCTTTTCACAAAATTATATAATCAAGTTTACAAGTATAAGTAAATGTAAAATACATATTTCACATGATGATTCCACTGGAAGGATATAACCTAGGTACAAGTACCTGCACTGTTGAAATCCTTCAGCAAGACTATTTACAATTAGAAAATTGAGCTCATTGTTTCTGATTTTAACAAATAAATGAAGAGTGAGCTAATGCAAGAGTGATGAATGAATGAATGAATGAATCAATGAATGACGGGAAAAGAAGTAGAATTTATGGTGTTGATTGATTAATTATGGCGGTTTTTTTACGATTTACCATTTGCGGTTGTGGTAGTAGTAGTAATTGAGATGAAAACGATTCAGTAGGTATTAATGAAATATATCAAATTTATCATTGCATTTATCATGGCCATTTTTTCATTAATTATTCTAATTTGGGTTTTTTGGAAATTTGTTTCATGGTAATGGGCAGTGAGTTGAATAGTTTGGGTCCATATAAAAATAGGTTTTTTGTGTGAGAGTTTTTCTCAATACGTTCATTTATATATTCTGCTCTGTGGCTGATCTAGTGTTGGAATTTTATACTGCTCAGGAAAAATATTTTGGAGGCACTGATAGGCGTATATTTGTCTGATTTTAAGCAAGTTGATTTCCTTGTAAAGTAGTATAGTTGAAAACTTCCTGTCTTTTTTAAATATTACATCAATCAAGGTGTTCAGAGCAATTTGTATGTTTTTTATTGTGGTTGTGAACTAACACCTCCCCCCCTCACCGTCAGAAATGGTTATACAGTAACTTAATATAGATTCTACCAAAGACCTGTAAAGCATTTGATAACTTTTGTGCACTCTAGTGATGGACAATCACATTCAGAATTACACGCAAGATTACATTTGGGGTGATGAAGTTTAATGTTAAATGTGGACTGATCGGTTTGAGAGGGAAAATGTGATTTTTTGTTTCATTCAGGCTCAATAGGTTGTGCTTCAGCCATATTTTAGGTTTGTTTAATTTTTTTTGGTGGATCTCTCTCCAGTTTTCACCAGTAAAGACAATTGCGATATCGTCAGCGTAACTAATTAATTTTCCCTCGAAGTTTTTTATTTTGGTAATGCTGTCAATATATATTAAAAATAGAATGGACCCTAGTATTGTTCCTTGGGGAACTCCTATCTGCACGTAATGTTCGTTCTGAACTAAGGTCACTTACTTTTGTTCTTTGCATTCTGTTTTTTGAATAATCTTTAAATAAATCAATGCCTCTTATGCTGTATTTTTTAAATTTTTCAATGAGTATGAAGTGAGATACTATGTTGAAAGCATTTGCGAGGTCGAGAAAATCTGCAAGGCACTTCCTCGAATCATCAAGGGCCCCCGACACCTCCCTCAGCAAACTCATTGCTGCATCTTCTGTGCAAGAGTTTTTAATAAAACCATATTGATCTGCATTCAGTATTTGGTGTTTATTCAGAAAAATTTGTAGCCTGTGCTTTAATGCTTGCTATATATATATATATATATATATATATATATATATATATATATATATATATATATATATATATATATATATATATAAATTTGAAAAAAGTTTATAAGTCTTGTAATATATGAAATATGTGGCCGGCAGAAAAGTCCAGGGTGAGAGAATGAGTATTGGTCAGTCTAGATGATCTTGTGATGAAAGAGTTATTTGCTGTTTTTGATTTGTTATTATTCAATATTTCATCAAGTTCTGGTAAGAATTCATTAAATGTGTGTCGAGGTGCCCTATATAGACCGATTACTTTTAGGTTATTATCCAAGGGTTTAACACTTACATGATTATACTTTTTTCCCTTTGTGGTATCAGTTACAGCATAATTCAAGGAGTTTTAAAAAAAAATTGAATAACCTCCACCGCGAGATTCTCGACATGATTGAAAGCCATCAAAGCCTGCAATCACAAATAAGTTAGTTTAATTTTTGCAGTACCATGTTCTCCGATTTAGTTATTTGTGAAGAATAAATTATTCAAGCAGTTCTTTCTGGATGGGACATGAGAGCAAATATTCTCAATAAGCTCGGGACATGAGTGGACCAAATTTATGATTTTATATAACATCAACAGGTCTCTTTCATTGCGACGAGAGCACAAACTTTTGATATTCAACTCCACTTGAAGATCCTTGTGAATATAATTAGTATGATTCATCCTGAAAGCTATATAACGTAAGAAGTCGTGTTGGACTCACTCAATCTACTGTATATGTATATGTACTAGCTTACTGTCATCTTTCATATAATACAATATCTTGGGGTTGTGCCAAAGATCTCAATAGAGTCCTTGTGTCACAAAAGAGACTAATGAGATTAATTTTCGACTTGAGACTATCGAGCTAGTTGTAGAGAAACTTTTAAGAAACACTCACTTTCAACTGTACCTTCTATTTAAATCATGAAGTGGGTTAACTATACCAGAAAATATCTCAACACTTTCCAACTGCAATCTGATATACATGACTACAACACAAGAGCCAAAAATCTCCGTTCACCTCTTCACAAAACAAATATGTTTCGCAAATCTCCTGTATATAAATTCATTATTTTTTACAACGCTTCACCAGATGGCGTCAAGTCAAAACCCACTTACAATTCATTCAAGATTGGTGTGAAAGCATTCTTCCAACAAAATCCTTTTTACTCAATCAGTGAATTTTTGTTTCACCATGTTACATAAGCAGCTGATACTATTTAGATATCAGTAATCATTTTACCATTTCTTTGTTTTACATATCAGTAATCATTGTACCATTTCTTTGTTTGACTTACCTTCTGTACTCTGCATGTTATTCAAGGTGAATAAATTTCTATTCTATTCTATGATATTGAGGAGATTATGTGCAAACTGCATATTCTAAATGAGGATGGATTAATGTGCAATGAATTTTGTAATTCATTTCAAAGTTATTTTTTGACTCTGACTTTGTCAATAAGATCAAGTATTATGAAACAATAAAGCATATAATAATAAATATCTTTCAAATGAATAAAACGATATTTATGAAAATTTGCAGGTAAGTGCAATGGAGCAAAATGCATCTGATGTACATTTTTTAGTTGATAATATACCTCCGGTTCAACCGGAAATGTCATCAACTTCTTTAATTTAAATGGGACACCCTATATAATTTTACAGATTTTGAAAGAGGTTGTTATTTTGAATTCACACATACTGAGTTTAATGTGAGAAAATTTGTAAAAACGAGATATATAGCACTTTAATCAACCTCCTTTGAGGTTTTTGCATTAGAGCAAAAAACTATTTAGATGAACTAATTGATGTTGTTTGCATGGATAGTAATAAATAAACGAGTACTCTTTTGTTCTCCCAGTGTCAAATTCTAATTTTTTACAATCACCATAATCAATCATCATTAAAATTTCAATATGCTCTTTTTCACTTAATTGAACCATCCAAATTGTACGTTTATTTATTACTCAATTAGATTATCTAAATAGTTGTTTGCCCCAATGCAAAAAACTTAAAGAGGCTGATTAAAGTGCTATATTCCTCGTTTTTACAAATTTTTTTACACTAAAGTCAGTAAATATGAATTCAAAATAACAAGGTCTTTTAAAATATGTGAAAATATAACGGGTGTCTCATTTAAATTGAACCGGAAGTATATTATTAACAAAAAAATGTATGCATTTTGTTCCATTACACTTACCTGCAAATTTTCATAAATATTGTTCTTTTCGTTTTAAAGATTTACTTGGTTCCATACTTTATCCCATCCCTGTATATTATTGTTACCAGATATCTTCATTTGCGCCCACATTCTACCATGGTAACCAATGAAATATGTATAATTCGCAGATATGTACTTCCAAAGCAATAAGACAAAAAATCTTACCATGGGAGGTCTGGGCGGCCCCTGCGGTCCGGGCGGTGGACCCATCGGCCTCATGCCCATGTTCGGTCCGGGACCGTTGGGCCTCGGTCCGTTCCATCCGGGATTTCCTTGGAACCTCGGCGGCTGCTGGTTCATGCTAGGCGGGCCGTTGAAGCCTCCGGGCGGGCCTTGCATCCTGTGGCCGCTCTGCATGCCTGGCGGCATGGGGCGCATCGGGGCGTTCATGGGCATCCGGCCGCCGAAGTTCTGCATTGGACCTGAGTGAACATTGTTATTAGGGTGGTTGGGGTGGCTCGGATGGGGCGGGCGGGAATTGGGATTGTTGGTGGGATTGGGACGGGTTTTAGACTGACTTTCGAAATTACTGAGAGCCTGTTTGGTGGGGGGAGTGACGAGGGGATTTTGTCCGTGGATTTCCTTTTTAGGGAGCAACTCCAGGCAGAGACGCATGCTCGCTTCCGAGCCCAAGGATATAACGCAGAAACCTTTGGACTGTCCGTTTGCTCTGTGTTCAAAGAACTTGACCTCATGGAAATCGTTGACGCCGATGTCTCGGACTGCGTTCGCCATATCTTGATCTGTGGTCCACTGAAAATTGAAAAAATTGAGCTGCAGGGATTTTACATCATTTGGTTAATCAAGTAACATCTCCATTTTTGATCATCTGAATGACATATAGAAAATTTTAGAGAAAAAGAGCTAATTGCTAATTTGGATTCATGGGTTTTATAAAGTAAATCTGTGTTTATGTGTTTCAGACAACAAAATATGTTGAATTGGGATTTTCAAAAAAATTAAGTACATCACTGAGTTGCAAGCTTGAAGAGTCGTACAGAATATTCTCCAAGCGTTTGATGAAAAAAAAAACAAAGATATTTTGCGGTTTATTCAATAAATCAGCGTGCCTAGATTTTTATGAACTTTCATTCTGAAATGGAAAATTCAAATAATATCACAGTTCTGAAAGAGCGTTTGATGAAAAAATTTATATTTTGAAAATTATTCAATAATATAGGGTGCAAGATTTTTATAAACTATCATGCCATAATAAAAAACTCAAATGATATCACAGTTCTGGATGGAGTTCTAGGTAGTGTTCGAAGAGTTCTACAAAATATTTGTTTTATGGAAAAAATAATACTTCAAAAATTATTCAAAAATATAGAGCTACATTTTAATGAACCGTAATGAAAAACTCAAAGTCTAAAACTAATATTTCGAAAATATTTCAATAATATAGGGAGATAGATTTTTGAAATCTCTCATTCAAAAATGTAAAACTCATATAATATCACAGTTCTGAAGGGAGTTCTAGGTAGCGCTAGAAGGGTTCTAGTAAATATTCCCCCAACGTTTTGTTGATGTCTGGTTATTCATTTGTGCAAAGAAAGTACAGCAGTGGTCCAAGGATTGATCCTTGTGGCTCACCTGTCCTCACAACTGCAATATCCAACATAATCAAGTTTCCTTTCTCACCATATTCAAGGACACATTGATTTCTTTGTGATAGATATGATCGAATTAGATCTTGTGCAGTCCCTCTAATACCATATTTTTCTGATTCATAACAGAGAATTTCATGATTTACACTGTCAAAATCTATTGTAAGGTCTAAGTACATGGCAAGTGTTTCTTTATTTTTGTTCACTGAATTCAATATTCTGACCACAGCTTGATATTCTGCACAGGTTAAGGATTTTCCTTTACTGGAACCATTTTGTTGTTCAGATAGAATCAAATTTTCATCTAGAAAATTCATTAGTCTATCATTGATAATTTTTTTTTCTAAATGTTTTTTCTCTTTCTTATGCATAGCTTTGATCATTAGTGATTCTAAAATATGCAATTTTTATCATCATTATTATCATCTTTAGGTCAGCAAAGGTAGGCATAATTATAGAAAATCAAATGCATGAATATCAGAACCATAAAAGCCATTTCATTATGACTACCAAAGATGACAAACTATGATGGTACATAGTACATACTCAATATATTCTCAAGTTGTTTTGATGAAAGTTACAACCAGAGCAAATTTTGGAATAACTGTTTTTGATTTCATAACATGTGCAGTTGGATAAACTCTAGTACATCAACATCTGGACATACTTACCTCCAATATTCATAGTTGCCTTGAATATGAAATCTTTCAATTCTCTCTCAATTTGATATTGGTGCCAATTCAATGAATGACCTATACGATTTTTTTTCAATGTGATTGGATTGTTGGAAAATTCTTTCTGGAAAATTTTTCAAAATGATACTGAATCCCACAGCTTCAATATACAATGAAGGAATTATCATGTATGAGTATCAAAAATTTCAAACAAGAGCTGAATATATAATAATATATGGAGTCCAGGTGGTTACCTTGTAGAATTGGTATCTATTAGCTAAGTCCTCCCTGTTTCACTCATAATTGAATTGATGATAATCCTCATATTTTGCACTTGATTGCCCTAATGTGGGTTCATAAAACATTCATTATCATGACAATCATAATGATAAAAGATGAAACTAGAAAATTATAACTGCCTTCATGAAATAAATCATTTACTTAAAACTAACAAGTTTGCATGCATTCATCTTTTATAATGATAATGTAATGTTAGTTTGAGGCTAATGAATGTTTTATGAATCCTTATCATTCACCAAACTGCAAAATTTTTTTAGGAAACTACAAATACTTAAATAACTATTACTTACCCATGTTAAATTTCCAACATACAATTGATGTCTCCTACCAGAACTAGTAGTATTGGATATTGGTGCTGTCGTGGTGAAGGTGCCTCCTCCTTCATCATTTCCGCCAGTAGATGTTTGAACAGAATCACCATTATCAACATTGTTGGTGGCCGGGGGCGCCGCTATAACGTCGTCGTACAAGTCAACATTTTCTCCACTAAAATCGTCCTGGAAGCAGTTATACATGGTATTTATCCAGCAAATTTTTCACAGCGGTATCTATGTAGCTAATGCTAGGGCGCCACCAAGCGCAAAACTCTTGATCTACTCAAACATGGAGGAATTTAAAAAATCGATAACTTGCAATTGTATCTTGCGAGATAATCGAAATGAAAGAAAAACAGTAATATATATTGGATCGCTTAGTCACTTACCTGTGCAAAATCTTGATCAATATCATCCGCATATAAATCTATATCATTTTCTGCCATCTTCACTACTGAAGAAACGCGGCTGGTCGTCAACATGGCTGCCGACCGGTCCGTCAGAACGTCAGAGAGATCACTAAAATCTAAAATTCTAAAATAAAATCCCTAAAATCGATCTCTACTTCTGTGCCACGTTGCCGAATATGAGCAGATATAACAGAGTCACAGAGTTGGGCCAAAGAGGAAACCCCTCTTCTGTGGTTGGGCCCTCCGAACAACAAACCCTATTCTGTCTGTTCAATGATCGAAGGTTGGGCCCATGTTGTGCCACAGTATACACCGGTATATAGTGTGGTTGTGCTAATCACGCTATACCACTGATTACCAGATGGTGCCAGTGGCTATACACGAGTTTGAGCAAATAGTTGTGGTTGAGGCACGGAATATATACCCTACGGGAAGGGTATATATTCTGTGGTTGAATATTGGAAAGATGACCTCGACCGATGATGGCGCTGTTTTTCTAACAAAATGGCCGACTCGTGGAGTAGTTTATTTCGACGTCTACGTGTGATTTTATTGTTCTATCAAATACCTAAATTCTGCTGCCTTACTCCACAGATTGACCCTAGTTTCGTAGTCCTGTCACAGAAGAGGGGTTCCTTCTCCTCTTTGGTCCTGTGCTTTTATGAGTAGTCGTGCTGCAATGTTCATACATTAAATCTTCATCTATCCTATTATGTTTGCGAGTTATATGCACATGACTATATGCACATTCCGGCTCTTCCTTGAACTGCGAATGTTGAGGCTGTTCCCTAGTATTATCGTTAATTATCATTTATCCTGTTCTGAATTTGTCTGAGGTCAATTAATTTCTTGAAATTCCATCCAAAATGAGTACAAAACAGTAAATCAGTTTCCAAAGGCACCAAATTTGACTTGCATTGTTTACATCAGTCGGTTACATGTACATACAGGGTTACATAATACGAGGGATCACGAACCAATAGATGGCGCTGCAGAAATGTCAAAATTTGAAATAGAGGTGATCAACAAACATTTGATATAAGTTTTCAGTGTAAATTAATCATCTTAAGATTGATATTTCAGGAAAGAAATTATCAAATGAAAAAATATAAAAGAGTGCTAGGGGAAAAAATTCTGAGCATGTTTCCAATTTTTTTACTTCAAACCCCTCGGAGGGGTGAGCTCCAACCTTTGAATCTCTATTGGGATAAGGGGTCAAGTAATACATATCATTTTGAAGGTAATCGAAATCTCTAACCAACGCTTCCTTGTTTTTGGAATTCAATGCATTAGTTCTCGAGAGAAAATACGTTTATGAAAATAATCGGCTAGTGATGGAAAGTAACGTTTTTTTTCTTTCATTACTATTTGCCATTTTGTAGTTGGAACGATCTTCATCTAAGAAGTGCCTTATGTGTGTTTTTTTTTCAAATCCTGTCCTTCCAAACATTACATGAAGAATCATTTATTTTAATGTCAGTTCCTTGATCTCTCAGAAAAATGCATACCTTGTTTTGTTTTCATTGGGCCATTTGTTTTCATTGTCACAGATCACCTATCTAGATAATCTGTGACCCGATCGATGAGGGCATAGGATAATTATACTCTTCGACAAGGGTATTCTGTGGCCATGTTTCGGTATAGTCTAGGAATATATACCGTGTTCTGTGAACTGTGGTGGTTTTGAACATAGACAGAACACCGTAGAGAACGTCTCTACGTTGGCTTGAACCACGGTTCAGGAAGGACGGTTGTCGTGTCGCCACCAGAAGCAACAGTCCAGTCAATGAATATATATATATATATATATATATATACAAACAATTATTCCGTGGTACAATGCTATTTTTTTTTGTTATCCCTCCTCCTACGTCGGAATCCAACGTCCCATAAGTCGAAGCTTGAGTGGGTTGTGAGGAGCTGGAGGAGTTTTTATAGTGGACTCCGCCAACCACTCCTGGGGGACCGTGTGTTCGAGACTGCCAGATCGATGTCAGGATTGAAATCGCTGAACCTACTTAATTATTAATGAAAAATCAACAGCTGAGGCCGGGTTCGAACTCACTACCGTTCCGGCAGCTCGATCATGATTCAAACACCCTTACCATTGTGGTACGGCCCCCATTATTAGGAATCCAAATTCTTATGGTGAGTCTTCATAATGACGTCTCGACTGCAAACTGCACGGAAATTGACCAATCACTGTCACGACATCGATTTAGATGGCAAGAAAGTTGACTTGATTTTAACTTTGTACAACGACGGTGCGACGTTTCCTCTGACACAGTTGTCACACGACAACTTATATTTCGAACAGATCCAATCGGGTTTGTAGGTTTCCACGATCAACTATGGCTAATAATAAATAATTGTAGGTATTATAGATATAAATTGGGTATTAGACAGATGGTATTGACATAGAATTAGCAAACTTCGAAATCATTTCATGACGTTGTGGCGTTAGTATGGATACAGATCATTTCAGCGTTCGAACGTCATAGCAGCAAAATGTTCTCGCCGTTGGAACGACGACGTTTTACTGTCGGTATGGAGACTTACCATTATGCACATGTGCGAGATTCATACAACTAGACGTCATTGTGATTTGTAAGTTGATTTCTGTTAATACCTATCGTAGGAATTCAGTTCTAATTATTCATTATTGATACTACTACTACTACTACTGATGAAACCACGTGGTGGTAAAAATGAGTTTCTTCCGCTTCACAAAAGATCCAACAAGAAGTGATATTATTTTTTCTCCTCTTCTTTTGTTTTCTACGATTACTTCTTTTCAACCCCATCCTATCGCGAATTAAATTTTGCAATTAATCAGATTCGTCTATTGAATTCCGCGCGTAATGTACAATCCACAAGATGGCTGCCTCTGTTGGAAATCATTTCAAGTGCTGATAGAAATGTCGCTTCTATTCCCGTAGGGTATATAATCTGTGACAAAGAGTATATACATACTGTGATATAATAATAATAATAATCGTTTATTATTTACCATTTACAATGAATGCACACCTATATTAATGTGGTAAATAATTGGTACAGTGTCAGGCCTGAGGCCGATTCTACCACACTGCCCGAAAATAAAAATTAAATTTGAGAGTGATTATACTTAAGCCTACACACAGTTACCATGTGTTTGAACATATATATATATATATATATATATATATATATATATATATATAAATAAAACAATTATCATCTGATATTTACCATTAGCGATAACAAAATATAAACAAAATAAAAAATGTATATATCATTTCGAAATCTATCAAAAATATGGTATTGGTTGAGGCCAATACTTCCACACTATCCAAAGTATAGTTTGAAAGTGAGAGTAGTTGGACTTGTGCGGAGTTGTCATGTGTTTAGACACATATGTATGTTATTCTAGCATTATCATATAAAAAATATTGAGCAGAGACGAACTTAAGTGAAGATTGTTGTACAAATAATTCTTTTTTTATTTTATGTTTGAATGCATTTACTGATGAGGTATAGTGAGGTATATCTAATATATGCCCAAATTGTGAAATTTGATACGAAAACGATCGTTTGAAAATTTGTTTGTTATGGCTAGGTATGTTAATATTGTTTTTCCTTCTTAAGTTGGTGGTATGTATATCTGTCCTGAACGTCATTTTGTTATAGAGATATTCTGGAGTTCTAGTTTTCAATAGTTTAATAAAAACATAGTGTATGAAGTTTACGTCTATTGAACATGTTGAGCCAGCCCGCTTCCTTCAATTTGCAAGAAATCCTCTGTCTTCTTTTGATACCATAGATAAGCCGGAGACATGAATTCTGAACTTTCTGAATCCTACGAGTATCATTGGCATCCAAGCAAGAGGAATAGACTCCATCACAATGGTTAAAGTGAGATAACACTAGTGAGTCACATAACATTTTTTTAACATTCACAGATAAGTATTCACGATAATTGAATAAGAGTTTGAGTGAGCCATACGCTGAACTCAATTTTTTTGTAATATGGTCCGTAAATCGCAAGTTAGAGTCCATTGTTAGACCTAGATTTTTGCACTGATCGGTGAGTGGAAGGATATCATTTCAGTGATATCAGTGTTAAGTGCTGCTTAAGGCTTTTGATTGCATTATTATTTCCAAACAGAGTAGCACATGATTTGCTGGTGTTGATTTTCAGTTTGTGATCTGAAGAGACAGAAAGGAGAGCTGCAAGGTCATTGTTGATTTTTGATTAATATTATGGGTTTCAGAAGGTCTGAAGGAGTAGTATATTTGGGTATCGTCGGCGTAAAAATGGTAGTTGCAATGTGCAAGATATGTATGGAAGTTAGAGGTGTATAATGTGTACAATAAAGGTCCCAATATACTACCCTGAGGAACTGTTTCAATTCAGCTAGACGCGAAGATGTGCTCAGTAATTTCACTTGTTGCGTGCGGTTGGAGATATACGAAGATATCAGATCAATTGCGGTGGTGCAGAAGCCTACAAATTTCAGGATTGTTAGGAGAATGGAATGGTTGAGCGTGTCGAAAGCCTTGGAAAAGTCAATGAGTATTAGTACACTTATTTCATTTTTATCCGTGGCAGATATTATATCATCGATAACAGCAGTTAGTGCCGATGCGCAGCTATATCCTGCCCTGAATCCGGACTGATGAGTAGGAAGGATCTTGTTTTCAGTAATATGAACCCGAATTTGATGTTCCATTGACTTTTCCAAGACCAATTAATGTCATTCTTTGGTTCGAAATATGGGTAGGCTCAGAAATAATTTGTTGTAAATTGAAGCTCCCGTTAATGGCAAGAAGTTGATTACTAGCAGATAAGTCTGGATCAAGAAAATCGATATTGATATCCCCCATGCATAATATTTTGTCATATTTCGGATATATTTCTAATAGTGTATCTTCAAATTTATTGAAAAATGGCAAAGTATTGGCTTTTGGTGGCCTGTATAAGGTACATATTGCATATTTTTGCTTGTTAAGTAAGAGTTCCAGCCATAAATGTTCAATATATTCGAGGTTTTCGCTTAACAGAACTATTACTTTCAGATTATTTCTCACATAAAAAGCAACTCCGCCTCTATCTATCATTCCTGATGAGATTATACCCTTCAACTTTCGACGATGCATTTGAAATATGCGGATGCAGCCATGTTCCGCATATGCCTAAAATATCAATTTTTTTTTTCAGACAATAATTGTTTTATTTCATTTATTTTAGGTAATAAAAAAGCATATGTTTATGTTTGCAAATGAGCATAACATTACTGAAAATAATATGATGCAAACACTAGAAAGAAAGTGAAGAATTGAAATCTTTAAGAAATGGTAAGAAAATATAAAGTAAACCTGAAGGTCACGATCAACGATACTGCCCTCCGAACAACAAACCCGGTAGAAGGATCACAAAACAAATATTCTGATTCTAACATGAATTCCCAGAATTATCATAATATTAGTACCCAATCGTCGCCAGTGTTGTCATATCCAATCATCAATGAGTGATGAATAGTCCATAATATTTAAAGTCCTTTATGAATTCATGTAGTTCAATACACAAATATAATAATAAATTTGGGTCATGACGATTATGAATCAGTTCTGATTAATAGAAGATTGCTACATTATTCTTAGCAATTTTACTTTCTTGGAGGCTCGAGGACCAGCATGGGTATCGTGAATACTTTTTGCTCAACGTTGCAACACCGCAATTTGATATTGACAGTCGACGGCGATTATTGATTTGTTTGGTATCTGTCATTATTTACGCTTTGATTTATCGATAGTATTCGACTTGTGTTCAGTTTTGTGTACTCAGAATTCATCAGAAACTCAGTTTATTTCCTGTTTTGGTTATTTAATATAATGGTGAGACGTTTTGAGGTGTGTTAAAGACAATTTGAACCGGCGATCAAAACACGTCATTTCATAGGTGAGTTACCATTGTCGTATCATTCGAGATTTTGAAGCATTTTCCCAAATGGAATGGATAAAAATGAATTTAAATTGAAGTGATTAAATTATATTGATTATACCCATAGGTCAGCTGCGACAGTGTCTTGTGGTAAAATATGTAGCACTGATAAATGCTTCCTTATTTGTAGTCGAAATATGCGAAGCTGCTGAAAAATCACTGAGAATAATGATGAACTCAATTAATATTTTTGACAAAAAATTTAAGGATATTTCTATACTTCTTGTACACACAACAATGAGAAATTCACCGTTGACTGTTTTTGGAACTAGTCAAACTAATTTGGAGAAATATTTCACTGTAAGACTTCATCATGAGACAAATACATTGAAAGATTCAACGGAAGTTAGAGTAAGAAGTATGTTAACAAAAACAATCCTATTCAAAAATCAATAAATTATTTGTGAGATTGTCCATGGTTGTTTTTCATTTCAGTCCTGTTTTAAATAAGAAACACTGCTATTTGCTACATGTTCACATGATTCATGATTTCATTGTTGATATAACATTTCGTCATAATACTTGTCAACACATATTCATTATCGATTTTCATCTATCTACATGAAATTAAATAAGCAGACATCAATTTTTTGCGTCAAAATATATGAATTCTGCTCAAGATGAAACCTCCTTCATTTTTGACGATATCGTGAAATGATATAAACAACTTTCATCTTCAGATTTGAAAATTACATCCAAATATGCAATCATATCTATTCGCCTTGAAAACGAGTTTTTCACTTTTTTGAAAATTATTTCCACTAGTAGATACTGAACTTTGAAATCGTAAATATACTTACATGCACTGTCACTGATCGCCAAAGATATAAATGTTCATTATTGATTCATGTTCATTGATGTTCATTATTTATGATAAAGTATAAGTAGACAACTGTATACTGAATAGTAAGTATATTGTTTCATATGGCGATGAGAATTGAACTTTTCTTGTGACGTGGTCATAATAAGTTTATTGATTACAAGCAAGTTACAAAAATCACCATAGGATTGTATATATTCGAATTTCTCGTAACAATGTGAAGGAAGTATAAATATGTTCATTTTCCCACCAAGAAATGCTGAAAAGTACCAGTGAAATCGTTACGGATTTTCAATTTGGTTTCATCATGAATTAATAATAAATTCGACCCCCTCTGACAACACGGCACTGGTGCTGGGAGAATCAGCTCCTGCTATCCTTGTTTAGACTATAGATGTTGCTTCCAAACAAACTGTATTGCCAGGGGTGTGGATTACTTATCTAGTCTGTTCAATGATCGAAGATACTGCCAGAGCTCATTTGTTATCGCTTATCAGTTTTTTGTGGTTTCGGGTACGAATTGTTCCACCGGCGGTAGATTTGGGACTGCAGTTGAAGCGCTTTCTTTTACGTTTCCGAATTGGTTTATTTAGATTCCCTTTGGTTTTGTCCACTTCGTCTTCCTCTGAGCTAGAATTCGAATCGTCCAAGTGTTTCCCTTCTTCTCCATTACTGCTTTCCTCCAATGCTTTTAAATCAGTTGCGGTGTATATATTCTCGTCGATTATTAATTTATTAGATTTGATTACTGCTTTCAGGTTTTGCGCCTGTGCGTTTTTTTGATGAAATCTCAGATTATTTCTTTCTTCTCTATCTTCGAAGCACAGGTCGTTGGTTATGGCAATTCCTGAGCCTTTTAAGGAAGTAATTTTTGAAAAAACAGCTTGCTTGGTAATGTGAGATATGAATTCTAGAATGATTCCAGATTTGTCCGCTGCTCCTACCTTATGAATGTGATTTATATGGCATTCTTGAATTTCCAATTTGAGTGCATTATTTAGAGCCGTCAGAGTATCTTGAAGTAGAGATTCATTTCTAGCAGTAACGCCAAATATAATTATATTATTTCTTCAAATTTTTCATTCGAGGGCAATATGTCCTCTGCTGAGCTCTTCGGTTTTTTGAATGGCACTGTTAGCTTTATTTTCAACTCTATTCAGATTTTTTGTTATTTCTCCTTTCAGAGCATTCATCTGTTCCTCATTCGCTTTGGCTAGTTTAATTGTCTGTTCTTCATTGGCTTTTTGAATTAGTTTGTGGAAAGTTGCTTCGTCCATATCTATATTTTATATTTCCCATCTAGCAGATTGAATAGGGTACATAACCATTGGTGGTAAGAGTCTCTAGCTTTCTTAACACAGAAATTGTGTTGTCGTCGAGCGAATTTGGACCAAAGAGTTCGATAAATTGCTTTTGTTGTCTCTTATTATGCACGATTTCTGACCATATGAATGGAAAAATGTTCATACCTTTACGTCCACAGGAATATGGTATATTGCACAAGGTATTTATCACGAAATAATTGATGAAGTACAAAAGATTTCTATCAATTTGACTCGAAATCTTCAGAGCACATTCATAGAGAGCACATTCCATAGCAATACGGTGCAATCTTCCGCTCCGAATAGTGGGCGTGGTTTTCAAAAGTGCTTTCAATTTATGGCTGAAAGCACAGAAGGGTGCTGAAAGTGACCTAATCTGAATATGCTTTTATTTTGGTCTTGTTCTCTGTTGTTGGTTCTTGTGCGTGAACTATTTGAATTTGTCATTATTGATATTTCCAGGGGATTATTCAGTGGACGGCGAACGTTATTCACCTCATATTTCTCTTCTCTGATTGCTAGGTGATGAAAGGACGAGGTATTATTATAATTTATATTTCTCAAGCTTGAAGGACCTGAACTAGAATCAAAAGGCTCAATTCATCAAGGAACTTAAAATGAAAACATACTGAGAATGTTCAGAGGAAGCAATAAAAAAATGAGAAAAATTGTGAACTGAGATCTCTACCCTTCGACCATGGTCGAAGTCTCTACCTGAATTTACAAATCAATAATGATGACTCACGTATTTATATTTTAATTTATTTGCACTGTGTGTTTTTTGTCACCAATGTGACACTATTATGTTCATAAAAACAAACAAAACTATCAGTTGGTGTTATTCACAATACTTTTACATAGTTATTACATATAGTATTGGCGATTTCAACTACCGAAGAGGGCGCTACGAGACGTAAACAAATATGGCAGATAGTGAGTTAACTCTCTGTTCGGCGTGGTTATTTTGTGTATGTTTTAGTTGTTTTCGAACGTTGAACAAGTGATATCTTGGATTTTCGTGTGTGTTTTGGACAATAATTGTCGATAGTGGGTTGAAGAACTATCATTTTGTGAGGTAATGTAACGCTTCACAATGTCTAATAAAACGAAGGAAACGAACTCGAATGAAGTGAGTCACAGGTTTTCCGATCAACAAAGCATTTGGCCATGCTTTTCTGCGATCAACTTTCTCAAGCATACCATAATCATTCTTGGCATGAACTTCAGAAGTATCCTTCTTGGGAACGCATGGAAATGTCCTATATTTATTTTTCCTGAAAGAACAGTTTTAAGCACAACAGTTAGTGTTATGCAATGTCTTATCCTAGTTGTGCCAGTATTTCGACTCGGTTCTCCACTCATTACTATTTTGAAACTATATGGGTTTATAAAAGTACTCAAAGCATAAAATCATTCCTGTGAATACCTCTCAAGTATGGATTAGCCCCAAAATTATTCGCTTAGAGTCCTACTTTTGAAGTTCGCTCGATACACAAATCTACAAATACGATGAGACCACAACATAATCCACCAATAATAATACTACTAATCTCTGATATCGCACAATCACGCCGAAATAAAGATGATCCATTGATAAAACGCACACGTATCCATTATTGATTACTCACTATGTAGATTCACAATTTAGCCACCAGAGGTCGTCCAGACTTTTGGATTAGCGAATGGGATATTATGTGCAGCGATCGTACGTACTGGTGGTAGGGAATCATTATAGTATCTTTTATTGATGATTGCCATATATGTATTAACTACGAAAATTGATAATAAGGACAATCTGATGTCAAAATAAGAGAGTGCAATTGGCAAGGATTTATTTATGCGCATGCGCCAAAATGGAAGTGGAAGATGACAGACTCTCTTAGTGTTGTTTCACTCTTACGCCTGTCGTTGCTACTCAAATTGAGAATGATCGTGCGTCGTGTCTTTGCCTATCTAATTGCTTCAACGAAAACTCTAACTTACAGCTAACTTGATAACAGCATTTTATTAGTTATAGCGAAAAATCATTCATATGTTAGATGACGACAAAATAAATCGGTTTTATTGATGATTGCCATATATGTATTAACTACGAAAATTGATAATAAGGATAGCCTATCTGATGTCAAAATAAAAGAGTGCAATTGGCAAGGATTTATTTATGCGCATGCGCCAAAATGAAAGTGGAAGATGACAGACTCTCTTAGTGTTGTTTCACTCTTACGCCTGTCGTTGCTACTCAAATTGAGAATGATCGTGCGTCGTGTCTTATACCTAATACTTTTTGTGCAGCGCAATTATTCAAACAACCAGATTCTTCGAACTGTCGTCTTGTCTATGTTTAAGAATTGAATATTTTTATTACTCGTGATTAGTGTTATTGTTAGTCATTGTTTTTTTCAGTGTTTGTGTTCAGACGTTAGTTCATAGTTGTTGTTGTTTGTAGTATTTGTAGTTTAACTTTGTAATTGTTCACAAAATGTCCGCAAAAAACGTACAAATTTGTTTTCTCTGCGACTCCAAGAGCTCCAACTCATATCATCGGTGAGAAATTTATCACACGGATATGTGTTGCTTCTATGATGAATGTTCATTCACATCATTTCAATACTGAGCAGGATATCTTCTATGATGAATGTTCATTCACATCATTTCAATACTGAGCAGGATATCTTATATTTCTACCGAGATTTCTTACATTTTTTAAATATTGATTGCTCCATTCTATTCAATCTGAAAAAAAATTAACCTGTATAACCAGATCACTCTATATCAAAGCTAAGTTTATGTTATGTTGTCTACCATCAATATATATACATATTCGAATATATATTTTTCAAATATGGTTATTTACAGATAAAATCTTAGATGAGGATGATCTAAGGAGAAAATAGATAAGTAGTACAAACATAACCTGTAAACTGAAGAGATTGACACAATACACATAAAGTTTCAAAATTTGAATTTTGCGCATGCGCCCTCGATCACCGTTGCCAATTAGACAAGGAAAGACGTATATAACGAAGCATCACTTTTCTAACATTGCTCTTATGGCGTTTGGTCAATATTGTAGTTAATACATATATGATGATTGCACAATCAGTGGTATAAAAACTTTGATTCAGAAGTAGTAATTTAGGTTACCCGGCAATTAATGATGATCAAACTACATCATTACAATCTCAAACTATCAACTATGTGATGTCGTCATCTTCATAGGAGTTTCATAACTCAAATGCCATTAGTGTTTTTGCGAATCGAAACACCATCAGTGACTGCATCAGTCTTCTGTACACCGTTGTTCAAACGGAAGTGCATCAGTGTATTCACTATCCTTCCAGTTCGTGATATATCATCGCACACGCAACGCGCTGACGTCACATACAACCGACAAGCGAGATGATGAATCCAGCGGATTGGGCCATCCTAGACTGTAGAGCCGAGTAGACTGTTGACGGATAGTCAAACCAAACATCCTTGGATTGGAGTGGCAAGTGGTAAGAGTGGGTGGCGGGAACAGTTTGCGAATCTAACCTGAATTGAGTTGAGTTAACCTGATTTGAGTTTGAAACGAAGACACCTCTACTGTGAAGAAAACACTCCACAGGCACAGAAGAGTCTTTGCCACAAGTCTCCTTTTTGATTCCATCTATATCCACCTTGTTTCTCTCATAAATAATCGATTTTGATCATAGGTTGAAATCGTTAAAATGCAGGCATTTTTGAAATCGGGAAAACTGAATGAACCTGCTGGAAAGAGTTCTGGTGTCAAACCATCAAAAAAGCCCAAATCAGTACCCTGGGTTGAGAAATACCGCCCGAAGACAGTATCAGATGTTGTCGAGCAGTGTGAGGCAGTTGCTGTCCTAGAGCAATGTTTAAATGGGGCAGATTTACCAAATCTCTTATTTTATGGCCCTCCTGGGACGGGAAAAACGAGTACAATTTTGGCGGCATCCAGACAACTTTTTGGGGATCAATACAAAGAAAGAATTTTGGAGCTCAATGCTTCAGATGAACGAGGTATTCAAGTTGTTAGGGACAAAGTGAAAACATTCGCCCAGTTGACAGCGAGCAATATTCGACCTGATGGAAAGCCATGCCCTCCTTTCAAAATAGTAATTCTTGATGAGGCTGATTCAATGACACATGCTGCTCAAGCAGCTTTGAGAAGAACTATGGAGAAAGAAACAAAAACAACTAGATTTTGTCTCATCTGTAATTATGTTTCTCGTATCATTGAACCATTAACGTCTAGGTGTACGAAATTTCGATTCAAGCCCCTGAATGAATCTAAGATTTTGGATAGGTTATCATTTATTGCCAAGGAAGAAAGTGTTGAATGCGATGAAACTACTTTGAATGCACTTGTGAAAACTAGTGGAGGTGATATGAGAAGGGCCATCACTTGTCTCCAAAGCTGTGCTAAACTAATAGGTCATGGAAAAAAGATCACAATTGGTAGTGTGTTAGAAGTCACAGGTGTGGTGCCAGAGCAATGGTTGGAAGATTTTTTGAGAGTTTGTAGAAGTCTTTCAGATTACAATGATCTTCAAACATTCATACAAAATCTCATGTTAGAAGCATATGCTGCCTCCCAAATTCTTGAACAACTAAATGATCATCTTGTGAACAGTGAGGAGTTCAATGATAAGCAGAAAGCTTTAATTGGGGAGAAGCTGGGAGCTGTTAGCTATAGATTACAAGATGGTGGATCTGAATATATTCAACTACTTGATCTGGGAAACACCATAATTCAGGCTTATGCTCAATTAGTTTGAAAATTTTTGAGTCTGAATTTTGAAAATTGCATACTGTCCAAACATCATTCATAATTTACTTATTAGGTATTACTATTAAAATAATATTCCCTGAAAATTCTGTTTTCCTTCCTATTTACTGGACTTGTTCTATGAAATCCAAAAATGATAGGGGCAACACATGACTGGCAGAAATTCTTAACTCAACTCACTTCCAAATTGATTTCAAACACAGTATGAAACATGATCAAAACTTTTAGAATTGTAGAAATAAAAAAGGGGTGCTCATAAAACATTGTATATAACAAATACAGAAATGCTCTTCATAGGACTTGTAGATTTTTAGACCTCTCTTTCAACCTGCCTTGATTGGTGCATTTTCTGGACTTACTACATAAACATTCTACAACATGCCCTCTTGGAATAAGGACTTTCAAAAAATGCCCTGTCTTTCAGCCTAAAAAGTGAATATTAAATTTGAATATTTTAATTGGGATTGAATCACATTTCTGACCCAGGATTCTTTCAAGAATTCATGTGTATCTAGCTTTGGCAGGTGATATACTCAAACCATGCTCAAACTTCTTATGGATACTTTCAATACCTACAACTAATAAGTACTGATCATAAGATTGGCTGTCCTGTATAGCTTAATAGCTGAAAATGAAAATTTCATAATTAAGTCTTTTTTAGTTTTCAGTTTGAGAATTGGACAATTAAGTAGATACTCAGTGAAACATGGAAGTCCAGAAATATCATATCATAAGTTTGTATATTTTTCTACTGAAATAAATTGATTTTTATTTACTTGGTGTTTCAATTCTGGGCCATAAATTCCTGTTGTATAAAAAATATATGAAACTCATTTTCTGAAATATTGACAATATCTCTAGTTGAATGATATGTTCAATACTTTTGTATGTAATACAAGGAATAAAACTTGATACCTAATATACCTGATAGCCTTAACATTGACAAAACCTTAATGAAGATATGGATTACCTATGTGGAAATTTAATATCGCAAGTCATACTTATCTCATTGTTGACCATATCAGGTACTCATTCATTGCCGTCACTCAGTCCTACTCGCATTCTTTATGAATAATATGACAGATTCCATATCAAACACTCATTTGTCCATTAACTTGTCCAAAGAAAATATGAACTACACACGGAACTACACCACTGTTTTAAGAAAATTAAAAATTATAAATTCAAAATATCACATTGATAAACCTTGATTAGTGAACCAAGTTTCAAATTTTTTCCTACAGGAGTTTTGGAGAAAAAAAAATCTTAATTTTTTTCATACTTTTGACACCCTGTGTCTCAGACGGGGTGCATTTCAGATCATTTTACCTTGAGAGAAACTTTCCATCTCGAAATGAGGTGAGGAATCTGTATTCGGAGTTTGTTGGTCTTATTCTGACCCTGGATATATATATATATATATATATATATATATATATATATATATATATATATATATATATATATAGTTTTTTCAATATATTTATATATATATATATTTATTTATATAGTTTTTTCAAGTTGATAGGAAGTGTCAGATAATTGCTGAAATAAGAAGAAAATCTGTAAAACGATTTTCCTCAATTATATTGTTCATATTAGGCATAAGACAAATAACTGCTGATATTTGAAGAAATAATCTTAGCGTGATTTATATGCAATTAAATAATCCAGTGCTAGACGAAGTATACAAGGAAATTGTGGTTAGACAGAAGATGTAATTTTCAGGTATGTTTATGCTTAGTTTCTTAATTTTCCCATGATGGCATCACATACTGATAAAAATGATAAATATTATTCTCTTATTTATTGACGATTTGGCACACTTCAAAAAATCAATAAAATTAAACTTTTTCAAATGCAACTCATTGTATAATAAATAATTCTTGTATTTGCTATTAGTACCACAACAACTTCACCAGTTATTTGCGATACCAATCAGTGACCGTTTTCAAAATATTTTTTTTCTGAAAACGAAATAACTGATATTTTTGGAATCTCAGATTCCAACACGATATCACTTGGAATAGAGGTAGATGATACCTTGAGGCTTTTAACTCAAAGGTCAAATTCTAGTTACCCCATACAGAATGGTAAAAATTACGGATATTATGTTCATTTAGATAAATTGAAGTCTATTTTCTCAAATGAACCACCCTATATTCAATATTATTAATGGCTTCTACTATTTGTTCAATAACTTCTTCATCGAACCGTTCTTGAAATAAGAAGTTTGAAAAAATCGACGTGGTATTATTATATTTATCTATCGTTATATTATCAATATATTAACACTTTTTTTTAGCTTTTCAGCTTGTATGTCCTGTACTTTCATATAGGTATCTGATGGATTCATTTTGATGAGTTTCAGACGGAGCAGCTAGTATTTCCGTGTTATTTCTAACAACTGTTAGTATCTCGAAACCAACAAGAGATACAGATTTGGTTGAATGGGAGAAAAGTTTTGCGAGTGAAGGACCAATGGGACCAATGTTTGATTTTGATATGATTTTTCGAGTGATTTAAAAAAAAATTAATAAAAAAACTGAAGGAGTATTTTCTTCGCAACTTTCGATGTTTATTGTTATGGCATCATCGATTCTGTGATCCAACGTTTAGTATTAGAGCAGTCATCATCAACTTCATTTTATCATTTTTATCTTGATATTAGATTCCCATAGCCCTTTTCATTGGGATTTCGACAATATGCTACAGATTATGGTTTTGACGCTTTTCGAGCCTATTTTGGCTATCAACTAATTTTTGGAATCACAGAGACGGAAAAAGCTTCGTTTATTAAATTGAATATTTGAATTATACGTGAAAAAAATCAACAATTTATTAATAAACATAACAATTACCAAACAACAAATATCAGTATAAGAAAATGAATAGATGCACAGATCAAAAACTTCATTGAACGTCGAAACGTTGATAGTGGTATAGCTTGTTAGTGGTATAGCTCGATAGTCATTTCAAAGTATGAAACTTTTTCCACAGAATCATGAAAAATTCAGGACCGTATTCCAGAAATTGATAGTCAAAATAGGCTCGGAATGCGTCAGAACCATATAATATGCAGCATGTCGTCGGAATTAAAATGAAAATGGCAATCGGAATCTAATATCGTGATATCAGAACAGTATTTATTCATTTATTTATTTATTTATATAATTAAACATCCAACAGGCAAATTGCCCAATGACAGGAGTATTTTACAAGAATTGAGGTAAAACGCTTATAATAGGTATATGCAAAACAATCAAATAATCAGTTTGGAATTATACGTAAGATTTCTTTTTTAAAAGTTCGTAAGGTCATGATATGTCAACATTGGCAGATTGAAAATTATTGTAATATCTACACATATTCGATAGAGGGCAGTGGTGATGGTGTAGTGAATTGGATCTTACCAGGTGAAAGGTTGTGTTTGTCCTAGAAGTAATTCGTGGTACATTATCAACTGATGTTAAGAGATTTGGAGAATCAATACCATTATCGACGAGTTTGTATAGAAATACAAGATTAGCAATTTCTCTTTGTTTTTTTTAGGGAATGCATGTTGGATTCTTCTAATAGTGAATTATAATCATATCCCCTCTCAGGATAGGTGCCATTTTTCTTAAAAAATGCAAATTCCAAAAACTTTTTCTGCACATGCAGTTTCCAGTGCATCTACGTATTTCGTGTAGTGAGGGTTCCAAATCACGCTACAATACTCCAGTTTACTTCTAACCATAGAGTAGTAAATGTTACGTAAAGCATCAAAAGATCGGAATTCCTTACAATTTCTAATAAGAAAGCCTAGGTTGAAAAAATTAAGTTGATGATAAGTGCTCAAAGTCGAAACGTTGAGTCAGAAAATCGATAATGCCAAATCAACTACCATCACAAGTGGTCATGAAGAGGTTTTTTCAGGTTAGTCTTAATTGCATTATTACCACTGATTTAAATATCCTAAAAATTAACCATTCAACCAAATCTGTATCTCTTGTGGTTTCCGAGATGCTCATAAAGGCACTCCTTATCTTGGACACAGTGTAAGTATTTCTATATAATCAATGTGTGTTTTTCCTCATTTTCCCTCTTTTCCTGTTTACCATGATCTAAGATTCGAAAAACCTAATGGATCATTTTAGGTTTGCCACATATTCAATTGCTTCATGCCCAAACTATGAATCGAGCAAGTGAGGATACTTTGAAATTTCATAACTTTATGAGTTTTCAAAGATAAATTTATCGATACCTATATACATATTCCACACTTGAAATTTTTCAGGATATTGAAAGTTCTAGAAATACATAGGGTGCTCCATTTGGAAAGAAAATCACGGAGTTTTCGCCCAAATCGGAAATAATATTCAGATGTTTGGATTCTTGTAATTTTCAACTTACATACCCATTAGAATAATCAAGATTTGAATCAATATCTAATTGAATCATGAAATAACACTGTCACAAATGGCTAGAAATTATTCGTGGGCACCCGGTATATTTATTTACAGTTCCATCACATTTTTCGTCACATTCTGTTAGACAATCAGACATAGATATATATATATATATATATATATATATATATATATATATATATATATATATATATATATATATATATTAATATAAACTAATATATGATATGGTTTCAGAAAAAAAAAACACAGTGATCGAGAAAGATGAGGATGAAATAAAAATAGAACATTTTGAGAAAAAAATACCCTGAGAGAACTGAGAAATGGAATGTAATCCTCTCAGCATACTACTTGGAAAATTTAGCGTAAACTGTAATGAAAACTTTTGATGACAAATAGTTATATACTTTGTCACACAACTGAATATGTCAACAAATTTATTTCAATAAAAATACGTAAAACAATCTCATTGAAAATAATGGTGACAGGAATAAAATTAAAAGTATCTACATGAATAACATTCAGCGACAATAATGTAAACATCTACAGTGTGTACCTTCAAAGTGTTATTCTTCAATAAACCTCAAATCATTATCTATAAATATATATATATGCACACAAATTTATTTATGCAGTAGGATAATCTTTGCTTTGTTTCTCGTGCATTCTTTCTTTATATTATTATAGGTTATCATGTTGTCAGAAGATGAACAAAAAATAGACAACAGGCGAGAAAGTAGGTAAAATGAGGTAGGTATGATTCGAGAATTGCCAATGAAATTTAAACAATTGAATAATTTTCAACCATAACTTATCTATAATTATTTCCTAATTCAAAAAATATGAGAATACATAGGGTATCCGTTTGAGAAAATTAAAAATTGAGGTAAATTCCGGTGAATAGGAATATAATGCAGACAGCAAAATTATAACAGTAGATCCAAAATAAGATTGATCATAAAGCTTTCAAAATATTCTTGAGTGACAAGTTGGCTCAAGTTGTCTCTCTGGAACATTGTTGAGTTATAACGTTTTATTTACGATCAAAACACATTGGAAATGTGCCATACGAATGACGGATGACAAAATAGCAGCAAATTAGGGAAGCCTCAAATAGAAGGCTGCCTACATTGATAATAATTTTTTAGATTTTGAATATTTTCAATCAGACAAAGAACGCTGATATCTCAGCCCATAACTCAATTTGACAATAGCTTACACGAGATTTGAAGAAGTGTCCAATCTACAGTTTTGCTTTGTTTACGAAGATCTACACTGTGAATGTACACATATTCGTGTACTATGTGGTTTATTTTCCATTCCTTAATGCAATTCAAAAAGTTGTAAAAAATGTTTTTTTTAATATTGGAAATAAGACACAACACTCTGTATAAATTAATGATTTAGTTGGTATTGAAGTTGAAGTGTTGAAATGATTAAATAAATAACCATGGAAAAATGGATGGAGGAATGGTATGACTTAACTATAACTTCTTTTCTCAAATATACTCTTTATATTAGTTATCTATACTTGACGTAACTCAAACGTCTACTTAAGTAATGAAGATTTGTATCTTCCGTTATTCATACACATTCATTTGATTTCATTGAATTTGTAGATGCTAGGTCTAATTTATATAACACTTCACCCTGAAATTCAAAAGTAATTAGATTAGGTCTAAAAACAACACTTCAAAATCAGCTCAAATCACACCTGCTCTGTTCTCTTAAAGTGATGATTTCTTTTAATTACAATAATATAAAAATATATAACCTGAAGGAACATTGAATTGAATACTTTTTAGGTATAAGTTGAGAAATGAAATTCCATGATATACGAGGTGACCCAACAACAACCCAAGATTGACTTTCGCTGTCGAAATGAAACAAAAATGTTCCTGATGATTTTGTTGTGATATTTTCATCTCCAGAAATTGAAATAATAAATGGCACCGATATTCGACATTTAAATGAAGCACCTGGTATATCATTCTATCAATGTTTTCTCAGTAAATTCTTTCTCAGAGAGGGGTTGACCACCATCATTTATCGATCCTATAGAAAGTGAGCATACTCAAGATAAAAGAGAATGATTTATATTTTCTTGATCATGAATGAAATATGCTCGGTGTCCCAGAACAACGTGTAATATTTTCTACACGGCGAACAACTGCTCAAAATAGGCCGATTCTAATCAACTTACACCTCTATACAAAAAATACACCCTAGAGCCGCGTGAGGAAGATGGAGGATACTTTTTCATTTCGAAATTCCTGAAAGACATGTCATACCATTTAATTTGATATGAGATTAATATTTTGTATTCTATTTTGAGAGAATCGATTGAACTCTTATTGAGTATGCCACTGACCATATTTGAATATTTTCATCAATAAGTTGTTCAACTTATCAGAGATTTTTGGATAAATTTTGCTTGGTTCACAAGATATAGCATAAAATTGATTAGGTATCTCTCGTTACCATGCGTCCATGATGTCAGAATTATGTGTTTTGTAGATTACTACCTCATTTATGTTGAGAAATCGAACACAATAATCATGTTAATCAATTAATTCATATATTCATTCATTCATTCATTTAAAATATCTCATCATGTAATATCAGGTGTTGGTTATGTTTCAAAACTCAATTAAAATGTGTTGATGATCATAATAATTATTGAAAAAAGGGGTAATATCATAATAACTTCGGAAAACCTCATCAAGATTTACATGATTGAAAGTAACAATAGAATATTGACCAAGTAAAGGTTGAAAATGTAATGGGTATGGAGAGGTACCAAAATATATTTAGTCTGATATCTCATATACCATATATCTCATATAACAAACAAAGTTTTATAAAAACTCAGATCAGAAAAATTTCACTGATTTTATCGATTTTCTTCGAACAGAATGTGTATCAACTAGAATAGGATGTACTATATGCATGAGCATCGAAAAGAGTTGTCCTTCAAAATTCTGAGGAGTACTTTTCAGATAATGGAATTTTCAAGAAAATTAAAAAAAGTATCCTCCATCCTCCCATGGCCCAATGTTGTATTTTCGCATAGTAGTAAGCTGATTCGAACTGGCCTATTTTGAGTTCTAGTTCATCCTGGGAAATTTATTTCACGTTGTTCTGGGACACTCTGTATATTATCTTCGAAGTTTAAAAAGTATAAAAAATCGCAATGGTAGATGATTTCGTTGCCCATTCACCTACCAGAAGAGCAAAAAGTATGAATTCGAATATTGACCACTGGAAAAGTGTGTCTGGGAATTGAATTGAAAAACTTATGAGGGGGACCTGGATGTGGTGAACCTCTCATCCGACATTTGGTTCTCTACAAGGTGTCCCAGATTACTGAGTCAATGAAGAACTGCAGATTGGTCTCCAAGTATAGTAAGAGAATCCATAACAAATTTTTCCTACTCCCATTTGCTAATTCCTTCACAATCTATGGAATGGATACGTAGGCGATTCCATAACCTGAATGGATATGAATTTATATCCGTTCACCATGGGATATGAAACACACCAATCACACTGTTACCTTGGTGTAATGTGTTTTGTCAAATCAATCGTTGTCAAAATGAAGCATTGAAAATAAGTGGTTCCAGTCGAATAAATAATATACTGTACAACTCGGGTGGATTGCACTCCACGGCGTCATGCTCAAACTTTGTTTTCGTGCGATATGGACATCATATTCCACTCTCTTTGTACAAACTACTGTTCTAGTATGACAGCATATCCCACGAGTATCAGAAATTCAATAAGCTCGAATCTCGGCGTTCGACGTCTCCCAAGTTACTAGTAAAAAAAGTTTAGGAAGGCGGAAGCCTGTGTGAAAATCTTTATAACCTACCGTTTGGCATTCCGTAGATTTCATTAATAGTTGACCTAAACTCAAAATCAATAAATTAATCATTAAATTAAATACGATCAAAAAACATTTCAGTTCAGAATATGTATGAGTATCAGTGGAGCAATTCGTCACAATCACAAAGTAGGTTTCAGATTTTGGACCTAAAATATATGTCAACAATAAATCATTTTATCATTTTCAGCAGTGAAAAACTTCTTCATAATGAATTCAGATTATTTTGGAAATTATCTTCTTTCCGACATGAGGCAACTACATAAAACCGAAAAAAATGAATCTAGGATGTTCTTCCTTTAACAACCCAAATGGTGACCTTTATATATTATCGTTATATTGAATATGTCAATGGAAAACTAGCTAGATTCGCTCTATGGCATTATTTTTCAGAATATAATTTTCATTGGAGGCTCCTCAACTAGTCATCTAAGAGACAGAAACAAGAACAGCAGAACCTACTACATAATAGTCCAATTGAAGTTTCCTGAATCATCACATAAAATGCCAATCAACTATATCTGAGATATTCACTAACTTTATTGGCATATTTCCGAAGTGGAGCATGAGGAACAAATAAATACAGAATAAGAGATAGAATGCCACATTGATCTTGTATAGGTAGACGGTCCCATCGAGCAGTCATTATAAACTCATGAAAAATAACTTTTTGTCATACAAATAAATGATCTAAATCTCTCCCTATTTTAAACCAGCGATATTCTATTCAAATATCACAAATCTGAAAACAGAAACTATGTATTTGTTGTTCGAAATTATTTCGAAATTTGAGGTTTGATTAGCGCCATCTGCTGGTATGTGATACTCGCGAACTACGTTCACAATAATTTCTTCTCTCTATATCCACTTGTTCATAATACAAACTGAATGAAACAAACTTACAAAAATGAGATTAGTACCTAGTGAGATTAGTGGTTGGCAATTAATTTATTTTATAAACCTATCAGACTCTCTGCTATTAGTTCTGCAATAATTGATTGCAATATTTGGCATCATCATCGTTATCATAGTCGGGTGTGGACACGCAGAACCCTCACTCTACCACACTAACGGGTACATTGTACGCACATGTGTTCTTTACTGGCCTTGCCTCTAGAACCATATGCCACCTCATGAGTATTTCACTTATAACACAACAGTGAATCGTGTAGGGTCTGTTGCCCCAGTAGAGCCACGAGTTCATCACTTTTCAGTTTTACAAGTGTTTCAATGACAAATAGTTGGTGAAACCTACGGGACACCAACTGGAAGGTGAATAATCTCTCTACCAACGACAGGAAGTCCGTAGAGGCTCTGGGAATTACTCATAGCTCTTGAGCATTTTGGTAATGATTTAGGTTATCAATTGAAAATCAGGAATCAAAATCAGTAATTCACTGGATAGATCTTAGAATATCAGACAATTTTTCAAAAACATTCATGTTATATCGCATCTTGTTCTGTTCCTCGACTTGTCATGAACTGTGGAGCTAATTCATTTCACATGAAGTTGCAGAAACTGGCATGGTCAGCAACTTTATGTGTAAGGTATCCTCATAATAAATCAATCCATCCACAATCTCCACCAGGTTGCTGGTGTAGTATCTGAAGTAGTTGATTTACAAACTGATTCAACTCTCTTCACATTTACTTGTGATGCAATTTTCATGACGTGCGATGATTATTTATCGAATTTCCGACGCTTGAAACTCGTGAGATGTACTTATGTTCAAATATTTATATAAGTATTATGGGCTATAGGCGTGATAGGCTGGATGTGCAAAAATCACAACGCCACCGACACCACATACTCTGCAACTTCCTAGAGATTATCTTATCAACTTGTTTATTAGGAGTGATGATCTAATGTTATCGGAAGAGAAAATGATTTTTCTTCTGGATCCACAGTAATGCTTTTCATAAGTGGGTTAGTAGCAATCCGATGGAATTGACATTCTTCATTTTCACGCAACACTGGTGCACCAAGTTTCATTCCAACAATAACAAATCAAAATATACTAAATTATTTGTGATTTTAATGTTCAACCATAGTTATTCAATAAAAAGTATTTGAAACAGAGTCACTATTCGATAGAAAATGAAGTAACCAAATCATTGATAGATAGACACATTATTCAGTCATTACTATTCTAGTACCCACGCCCTAAAATCTCAAATCCAATCTCTACTGGTTTCTTTGAAATTACTAAGATTAAAAAAATATCACTTGTGAGATCAAATTCAATTATTATTATCAATAAGCTACTTCCTTTGTTCTTCACTGGTTAAAATTTCAAAATAAAAACAGAATCTCGGTCGATAAAGCAATCATTTTTCTATCGAACAGGCTCTCATGCAATAGTACGACAATCAATTATTTATATATTATTTAGATATTGAGTTCATAATGTTCACGACTTAGGATGGACATGGATAAATGTACAATTTGAGTGAGTATGATGAATGATGTTAAATATTTCCTACAATATAAATAATATACAGTAAAACATAATTACACAAAAAACTAATAACAATGCGAATGCGATGTTTGTTCGATCACACACCCCTAGTCTGGCACATTGAGTATCGATTTTTATTTTACACATATATCACAACTTTAATCTTTTTGGTTACCGGTGCTTAACCACTTCGAGTAAAAATGAAACATTAAAATTACACGTAGTGAGATTTCCTCGTGTATTCTTTGCAGACCGTATTTCGTCGAGGATTCGGAGTCTTCATATCTAAACAGTGACATATAGTTTACAGAATGCAGCAGGATGCTGAACAGCAACTACTGTTTCCCCCTTTACTTTTTTGTCGTTGATCTGAAACAAAAAAAAAAACATTACTTTTGGCTAATGTACTATTCTGAATTGAGTATGTGAACGTATCACCCGAGGAGAGAATAATCTTCATCCAGTGTAAACGATATCTCTCAGTGGAGGTGAGAATCAATTCATAGGGTAAGCTTACAGTCCAGACTCCACCATCAATTTTATGTCATGAGGTTAAATACAAGGGAAACATGTTTCAGAAGATCGATACATCATCAGCCAATATACATCGTAGTAAAAACATCCGAGGGAAAAATTGACATATCAGTACAACATTGCTCCAGAGTCTCGAATGCGGGATCCGCTCGAAGAAGTAAAATTCCTGCTGATTGATGCCGTTTATCAAAATATTCGCAATCTGGGCCACTGGAACTCACATGTATGCTTCTCGGTATTTTCGTAGGTTTTGAAGAACAATTCGAGTGAAAAAAATATTAGAAGTAAACATGGGACAACGTTTGTTTCTAGGCAACCTAACTGATAAGTACATTCACATTTTTCTCTCTCGGCCTGGACGTAGGAAAGATCTAGTTACAAACTAAACTGAAAAATACTTTGAGAAAATTATAAAAAAACCGTCCTTCGTGGGATATCACGACTATGAGGGCCCTGAGCACCATTATATTTGCAGCAACCAACCAACTCTCTGAACAGCGTCATTGAACCACACCTTTTCGGGATTTTCTGATATACTGCTATTCATTTCAATACTTCCTGATAATAGAATAGTTCAATGAAATTCATTGAGATAATTTTCAATCTATTAAATTTCAGTGTTAATGTAGCTCATATCCTAACATGCCTCATATTTTTCTGCTTTGCTCGAAGCTACCTGATTTCTCACTGTGCAGCACAATTAATTGAATGAAAAGAAAACCTTCAATAAAAACAAATCACCTGTCAAGTCCAAAAATGTATCAACCTCCCAAAAGCTCTCCCATTTTTCAATCAAAATAAATATAAATAATAGATCACAATAGTTGAGTTGAATTACAGTATAGTCAGGTTTTTTTTTTAAATTCGACCTCCACCGTTGAGATCTCAGAAACCACAATAGATACGGAAAAGTCTTAATTAGGGCAGAGTTCCGCGATTTGGTGTCTAACAAAATGCTGTTTTGAAACAAAGAATTCTTCAGGTATTTGTTTCTAGCGTTATTTGCAAGTTAGTCTAAAACTGAAGAAAAAAACCTGGAAAAAAATCATTCCTTCACGCCACTTCAACTATGATGCTTTCAGATTTATCATCTTTCGGTATTATTTCTACAGAAAAAAATAGTCAGCTTCTTCCTCATTCTATTGATAATTTGATTACTCGCAAGCACGAATATTAAAATGAAACTAATTACCTCAGTTGGCCTCCTCTCCCATGAAAGTTTTCATTTTAAAAATATACAGACAGTACCTACTTGTTAAACAAGATTATTCCATAAAGTTATCAAGTATAAACGCTTCTCAAATGAAGAAAACCGAGATATGTCAAAATTTTATTGGTATGAAAAGGTGGGGATGGTATATGACTGTATTTTGAATTATTCCTACCAAATTTGTAAAAGAAATTCAACATATCTCGTTTCTACTTCAACGCTGTGCGAACTAATCTCGATCGACAAGTACTGTTATTTAATAATTTTTCCAGATCTTGGGAATGTCTCTCCTCGTTTCTAAAAATTAAGATAACCTCATTGAAAAATCAGATAACGTTTTTACAACAGGGGCATATCGTAAAAATACACATACCAACAGATAACGTAACTTTCAATCAAATCATCATTGAAGTATCGAAAGAGGAATCCATGACAGAGCCGAATCCATATCATTTGGCCATCAAATCAATACACCGAAATCAACCATATCAGATGTTCTACAATTCAATGATAAAACCAGAGGATAAGACAATACACCAAAATTGAAAACAAACAGAATACACAACAACGACAGAGACAACTAACGCTGGTAAGAAATATAATCCCATACAATCCCGGCTGGTGACAAGTTCTGAGTGGAAATAGTGTTCAAGACTATAGTGAGATCAGTTCTGAATCATAAGAAACCAAGAAATAAATAACGATAAACAAATTTATTCACATTATACCACGTGTTAAAAAAGGTATACAGGTGAAATTAGCAGGCCTATATTGGTGAGGATGAAAGAACATAGGAACAATATATAGAAAAGGTATATCGACAAGTCAAAATTAGCTTAACATGCTCGTGAACATGTCCTTTATAAAGATGGACAACATGAGGCCAAAAGAAGAGGAATCAAAGAATCTGCTTGCAGTCTTGTTAACAGAGACAATAATATTGCTTCTTGTTTAGCTGATATAGGTAGAACTTGGCATTCACTTCTTAAAACTGAAAATGATAACGGTGAATTCAAGATCAAGAAATAATAAATGAACACCTGGAACCCAAAATTATTTCTCTCTGACAACTTATCACTATTCATTCGTCAAAAAACGAACCAGTCAAACGATTAAAAAGACAAACATTTACCATTGTGTTGAAAACGGGAGCAGATTCGTTCCCAAAACGTCCATCACTTTCTATGGAGCAAAGGCCAACTAAGGCAATATTAGTTTTACTTGAATATTTTTACTTTTGAGAAATCAAATCAATCAATGAAATCAAGAGAGAACTTACTATTATTCTTTGATAAAAAATGGCGTCCATAAGAAAAATTCAGTCGAATCAATGTCGGATGATGAGTCTGAAAACATCAGCATAGCTGGTAAAAAGTGACAATGAAAATATTTTTTTGGTTTATGACTGTCAATGAAGCCTGAAACTGTCACATCCAATAAAAACGAAACAATTTAAATTTTTTGGGAAGCCTTACTGAATATCTAAGCACCAAATTGCGCAACTTTGGATTAATTCAAGCTTTGCTGAGTCGCCCATAGTGTCCGAAATCCCAATGGTGGGGGTCCAATTTGAATAGCCTGGTATACGAAATGTAGACTGAATATTCGTTTTCGAAGTTGTATTGTTATGCTCGAAACATCAGAAAGTGAAGCAAGAATACATTACCCTGGGTTCGTGGTTATGTGATTCGGTTCTAATTATTAATTGATTGATAGTAGCGTACCAACATGGTTTGAATACTACTGAAAATGATTATGATAATAATAATCTTTATTCAAATAGGAGTTCCTAGGATACGAATATGATGTATAGTCATCAAAAATAATACATATAGATAACCGAGTAGATGACTAAACTAAACTTAATTATATGAACAATATATACTGTATAATCATCAACGAAAATAATACATACAGATATATAAACTCAATAATATAAACAATGAGTAACAAAACAATAGGTAACTACAATAGAAATAACCCAATGTAATAACTAATCAGTAATTAGTTTTTTTTTATATTTGATTTGGATATTTGGAAAGATGAACTCGTCTTGATTTCCATGGGAATTTTATTGTACTCAACTAAGCCTGGGTAAAATAGTGAATTCATAGTTCTTTTAACTCTAGTGCGATCAACATGAAAATAATACCTACCCCTAGTATGGGTAGGTATGATTTTGAGTTATATGGGGATAGTTGTGTACTGACCTTGAGAATTGGGCTCTGGGAGCGTCTCCCGTGGTACCAGATGCATTACTGTAGTCTTTCCGAATGGCAGTCCTAAAGCACCTAAAGTTACATTACTATGGAGAAAGCGACCCTGATAAATGAGTCTGAGTATTTCAGCCTTTGAAACAGCCTCTTGGCACCAATCTGAAAAAGGGGAAAACGATTTTCAATTTTTATTATCTCTATGCATTCATATAATTCAAGATGGTTATATTTATAAAAAATATTTGGCATCCTATCGTCGTTCTTACTACACATACTTAGGAATAGATTGTTTCCACTTCTGGAAGAATATAGAAATCGTAATGGTGGTAATAAGTTGTCTCAATGGATTAAATTGAATTTTATGAAATTTCATGTACTTCACGGTATAACTCTACAAACAACTAGAGTTTCTGGGAATTCTTTGGAATTCCTTCAACCCATCTGAAATTACTTTCAATTTATTGTGAAATTGAGGTTTGGTGTGAATGATTTTGACAGCGTTTCATGCCTTGGAATTTTGGTGTACAAACAATCGAATTTCTTGTTATTTCCCAGAAGTCCTTGGGCTCCCTTGGATTATTTTTTCAAATTTCTTGAAATTATTGATTATTGGTTCTCCTCGGGTAAGCCGCAGAGACTGTCTCTTCTAGTCATTAAACACACGAAATTCCTTGGATTTCTTCGGAATTCGGAATTAGAATTTGTAGCTTCCGTATTGGCTTCTACACGTGGATCCTACGAAATCAATACTTATGATTAGTCGTCAACTGTTGAATAATTTACGTTAATTAGTCACTAGATACATTATTTCAATTACCAAGAAGTATTCACCCGAGTATTTACCGGTATATTTTTTTCGTTTAAACGTAAAATAGACAGAATGGACAAAATAAAAAACATAGCTTGAACTCTATTGCCAAAGCGAGGTTGAAAAAATGAAATATCTATTATTTGAATTTTTCTCATATAGAACTGATTTTTAACAGGTTAGGCAAAGATAAAAACAATTTTTGGCACTCCTATTAATTAAAAATTCAACTCACCATCTGGCCAGTTGTCGAAAACATGCTGTGCGATGTCTCCAGCAGATTCGCTCGGGCTGAACAGGAATTCTTTTGTTTTCCCGCTGACGAGTATCAATCGCAGATTAACCTGTAACAAAGCGAACTTTAATATAATAATTTATGAGGACTGGAATATGGCAATTTCAAATAATGGCAAGAGGAAATCACCCTTCTTTACACAAAGTCCCATCTGAGACTCCAAAGTTGAAACGAGTTGAGTTGATATACATGATGATTCTTATAGAAGCCTTATTAAAATTACAAGAATGAATCATTCGAAATTTTCTCCTCTTACATTCCTGCATGCCTCGATGAAAATGAATCAATCAGACGGTCTCCGTATTCCAGAATTCAAATTTCTATGCTAAATAGAATAAAGGCGAAGTTGCGAGTAGATATTCATTGCAGTTTCACACGAGGTTTCACATAATTATCCAGAATTTGGTAGACGGATCTGGGTCAGGCAACAACATTCATCTTTTTAGATAATGGGGAGGTGCTTGACCTCTTTCTCGACCCTCCAACGTTTCACCAATAGCCCAATCTTGTAATTCCGTCGCTCTTTGATGGCGCTACAGATCAGTCCGGTATTCACGAAAAATTTGAACGAAGAAACAAAAGATGCGGCCGTTCGAGTTTACCTTCTTTATGTTTATAATATGATTTCTGTAGGTTCAGATGTGTGATGCTCTGTTGATATCTGGAAAATGCATCATTTTCCAAGGTCGATACCTTCGATCATTGAACAGACTAGCAACATCTATAGTATCTATCTTTGTCTAAACAAGGATAGCAGAACCTGATTCTCCCAGCAATAGTGCCGTGTGTTGTCAGAGGGGGTCGAATTTATTAATTCATGATGAAAGCAAATTGAAAATCCGTAACAATTTCAGTGCTACTTTTCAGCATTTCTTGGTGGGAAAATGAACATCCTCATACTTCCTTCACATTGTTACGAAAAATTCGAATACACACAATCCTGTGGTAATTTTTGTAACTTGCTTGTAATCAATAAACTTATTATGACCACGTCACAAGAAAAGTTCAATTCTCAACGCCATATTCTATATATACTATACTATACTATACTATACTATACTATACTATACTATACTATACTATACTATACTATACTATTCAGTATACAGTATACTATTCAGTATACAGTTGTCTACTTATTCTTTATCATAAATAACGTTCAATTTCGATAATTAACATTTATATCTTTGGCGATCAGTGACAGTGCATGTAAGTATATTTACGATTTCAAAGTTCAGTACCTACTAGTGGAAATAATTTTCAAAAAAGTGAAAAACTCTCTTTTAATGCGAATAGATATGATTGCATATTTGAATGTCATTTTCAAATCTGAAGATGAAACTTTTTTATATCATTCCACGATATCATCAAAAATGAAGGAGGTTTTATCTTGAGCAGAATTCATATATTTTGACGCAAAAAATTATGTCTGATTTTTCATTTCATGTAGATAGATGAAAATCGATAATGAATATGTGATGTTGAAAAGTATCATGACGAAATGTTATATCAACAATAAAATCATGTAGCAAATAGCAGTGTTTCTTATTTAAAACGTGAAAAACAACCATGGATAATCACAAAAATAATTTATTGATTTTTGAATAGGATTGTTTTTGTTAACTCATTCTTACTCTAACTTCCGTTGAATCATTCAATTTATTTGCCTCATGATGAAGTCTTACAGTGAAATATTTCTTCAAATTAGTTTGACTAGTTCCAATATACGGGAAATTTCTCATTGTTGTGTGTACAAGAAGTATATAAATTTCCTAATATTTTTTATCAAAAATATCAATTGAGTTATCAGTGCTCCATATTTCACCACAAGACACTGTCGCAGCTGACCTATGGGTATAATCAATATAATCTATTCAATCAAATTTAAATTCATTTTTATCCATTCTATTTGGGAAAATGCTTCAAAATCTCGAATGATACGACAATGGTAACTCACCTATGAAATGACGTGTTTTGATCGCCGGTTCAAATTGTCTTTAACACACCTCACAACGTCTCACCGTTATATCAAATCACCAAAACAGGAAATAAACTGAGTTTCTGATGAATTCTGAGTACACAAAACTGAACACGAGTTGAATAATATCGATAAATCGAAACGTAAATAATGACAGATACCAAACAAAGCAATAATCGCCATTGAGTGTCAATATCAAATTGCGGTGTTGCAACGTTGAGCGAAAAGTATTCACGATACCCAAGCTGGTACTCGAGCCCCCAAGAAAGTAGAATTGCTTAGTCTCAGAATAATGTAGCAATCTTCTATTAATCAGAACTGATTCATAATCGTCATGGCCCAAATTTATTATTATATTTGTGCATTGAACTTCATGAATTCATAAAGGACTTTTAATATTATGGACTATCCATCACTTTTTGATGATTGGATATGACAACACTGGCGACGATTGGGTACTAATATTATGATAATTCTGGGAATTCATGTTAGCATCAGAATATTTGTTTTGTGATCCTTCTAGTGGGTTTGTTGTTCGGAGGTCGATACGATCTGAAAATTATTTCCATACAAATTTGCGTCCCTAACATAAGAAAATACTTTTCCCGGAAAATACTTTTCCAGGAAGGAGGCGTTGGCTAGCTGTATTTTAAAATGTATTTATATGTATATAGTCTCATTAGTAATATAAGTAATATTAGAGGTAATATTATAGTATATTTGATATGTATTTTAAATATGTTCATTCAGTGACCCCCATAAAGTTAGCAGAACCACTTGCAAAAAAATCGATGAAACCTATTCCAATAATTGTCGAATAATTGTCGAGAATTTGTCGTGAAAGAAAAAAAATTGTCGCGCTCTTAGTTTTTTTTATATGGGGTGGCTCTGCTAACTTAATATTAAGTTATCAGTGCCACTCACGAATAAACGTCAAAAATCCTCACAATTGTTATGAATAATTGTCGAGTAATTGTCGAAGTCCATCTGACGTAAAAAAAACGCAAAAAATCCATTCCTTATAGCATATATATACCTTTTTATGGAATTTCCTGGTTTCTAGGGAAATTTCGCATTTTTGGCAACAGCGTATTTGTATAATATTTCTTTTCCTTCTTCCGTCTCATTAATGACAAATATGAAGTTGTTTAAGGAGCTTCCTATCTTCCACAAGAAAAAAAACTATGTATCAATTCTGAATAATAAAGATATTCCATTATCACAATAATCTGCCTACGTAATTTTGTTGATTTGTTACTTTTTCAATGAGAAATTCTCTGAACAATTGTTTAATGACCAAAAAGTATTTGTCGTGGGGTGTTTGAATTTGCTGAAGCAGAAAAACTGCGTGATTGGTAAAATTCCATTATTTTATTCTCTTAGCAGTATCTACTCACTGTATGATGATTTATTATCATTTTTTGTTGCAGAAATTCATCAACTTATTGTCCAATGACCAAAACAAATTTGTCGAGGAACCTCCAGGTCTTCAGGAGCGAATGATAGAAATATTCCGATTTCTCAGTAATATACCCTCTTAACTTGGTTAATTATTGATTTTTTCATTCACAAATGAACTGAACAATTGTCGAACGACCGAAATGTAATTGTTGTGAACGCAGAAAAAATGTCGCGTTCTTAGTTTTTTTTATATGGGGTGGCTCTGCTAACTTAATATTAAGTTAGCAGTGCCACTCACGAATAAACGTCAAAAATCATCACAATTGTTATGAATAATTGTCGAGTAATTGTCGAAGTCCATCTGACGTAAAAAAACCGCAAAAAAATCCATTCCTTATAGCATATATATACCTTTTTATGGAATTCCCTGGTTTCTAGGGAAATTTCGCATTTATGGCAACAGCGTATTTGTGTTATGACTTTTTACGTTTTTTCCGTGTCATTAATGACGAATATAAAGTTGTTTAGGAAACTTCCTATGTTCCAGAAGCTACGTTTTAATGCTGAATAATAAAAAAAACAAATTTCACAATAGTTCACCTACGTAACTTAGTTGATTTGTTACTTTTTCAATAAGAAATTCTCTGAACAATTGTTTAATGACCAAAAAGTATTTGTCGTGGGGTGTTTGAATTTGCTGAAGCAGAAAAACTGCGTGTGATTGGTAAAATGCCATTATTTTATTCTCTTAGCAGTATCTACTCACTGTATGATGATTTATTATCATTTTTTGGTGCAGAAATTCATCAACTTATTGTCCAATGACCAAAACAAATTTGTCGTGGAACCTCCAGGTCTTCAGGAGCGAATGATAGAAATATTCCGATTTCTCAGTAATATACCCACTTAACTTGGTTAATTATTGATTTTTTCATTCACAAATGAACTGAACAATTGTCGAACGACCGAAATGTAATCGTCGTGAACGCAGAAAAAATGTCGCGTTCTTAGTTTTTTTTATATGGCTCTGCTAACTTAATATTAAGTTAGCAGAGCCATGAGAAATCGGAATATTTCTTTCATTCGCTCCTAAAGACCTGGAGGTTCCACGACAAATTTGTTTTGGTCATTGGACAATAAGTTGATGAATTTCTGCACCAAAAAATGATAATAAATCATCATACAGTGCGTAGATACTGCTAAGAGAATAAAATAATGGAATTTTACCAATCACACGCAGTTTTTCTGCTTCAGCAAATTCAAACACCCCACGACAAATACTTTTTGGTCATTTAACAATTGTTCAGAGAATTTCTTATTGAAAAAGTAACAAATCAACAAAATTACGTAGGCAGATTATTGTGATAATGGAATATCTTTATTATTCAGAATTGATACATAGTTTTTTTCTTGTGGAAGATAGGAAGCTTCTTAAACAACTTCATATTTGTCATTAATGAGACGGAAGAAGGAAAAGAAATATTATACAAATACGCTGTTGCCAAAAATGCGAAATTTCCCTAGAAACCAGGAAATTCCATAAGAAGGTATATACAGGGTGTCCTTAAAAGGTCTTTACAAAAAGCTACCACATATTCTTCAGACCAAAACAATTCGATACAAGCAAACTTACCTCAGTAAAAAGTTGCTTAGTTTGGGCGCTAGACGGCTCTGAAGTTGAAATTTTCAAATCGATTTTGCTTCATAACTTTTGAACGGCTCATGAGGCTCATGAGATTTTTTTCAAATTTGGTACGTTGGCATAGACTCATCGGGCAATGAAACTCATATCATAATCATAATGAATATCATTCCATGGGCGTAGAACTTGATTTTTTCAGTAAATAAACATCTAAAACTCCTACGCCAATGGAAAAAAATTAGTTTCAATATGAAATCTAAATTATTCAACTCATTCACTACAAAAAAGGTACTCTTGACAAAAGTCGATTCCTCTCATGGTTTCGACAAAATTTTAATTTTAGTGATTTAGAGCATAATTAATAATAAAACGACTAACAGATATTTCATAAAAATTGTTCAAAATGTTCACCATTTTCACGTATACAAAGATTTATACGACGCAAAAAGTTGAGATGTACTTTTTGCATAGGTTATTTCTATTGAAAATAAGTAGCACTGGTTTTTTTCTCTGAAGACTATTATTATCTGCTCGAAAACAGTGATATTCACATTCTTGGTTTCCATAGTTTCATCTGTGTTGATTTGTCGAGTTTTATTGACGTTGATTGTTGATATCGGACTTTTCTGATTTATCATGGCCGTACAATACACCAATGAAGAATACACCGATATGTTATTGGTATTCGGATATTGTCAAGGAAATGGTCGAGAGAGTGTGAGGGTGTATTCGGCACGGTTTCCAAATCGTCGCGTACCAAGCCACCCAACCTTTGCTGCAGTTGAGAGACGTCTTCGTCAAAATCGATTTGAAAATTTCAACTTCAGAGCCGTCTAGCGCCCAAACTAAGCAACTTTTTACTGAGGTAAGTTTGCTTGTATCGAATTGTTTTGGTCTGAAGAATATGTGGTAGATTTTTGTAAAGACCTTTTAAGGACACCCTGTATATGCTATAAGGAATGGATTTTTTGCGGTTTTTTTACGTCAGATGGACTTCGACAATTACTCGACAATTATTCATAACAAGTGTGATGATTTTTGACGTTTATTCGTGAGTGGCACTGCTAACTTAATATTAAGTTAGCAGAGCCACCCCATATAAAAAAAACTAAGATCGCGACAATTTTTTTTCTTTCACGACAAATTCTCGACAATTATTCGGCAATTATTGCAATAGGTTTCATCGATTTTTTCGCAAGTGGTTCTGCTAACTTTATGGGGGTCATTCAGTGATGGGACCAGTGCCAAAATTTCTATGTTGAATGAAAGTTATGAATTCCAGAATGGTGATCTGTAAAGATTCGAATGCCCCTAAACAACTGGAAATTGCCATTGAATATCTATCACGACATGGTCGTTGATGGATATTTTCAAAACTCATTACAAACCACCGCAAACTTTTCAATGCCATTATGTTGATCTCCGAGGGGTCGAACATCCCTATAACCTCTCGAAACTATATATATATATATATATATATATATATATATATAGCTCGGCATTGGAAAGAAGTTCTCACTTGAAAAATATCAACAATTTATATTATCTCATATCCAACATGAACTTATAGTCTAGAGAAGGAAACTCAGTGTGTTAAACGCTCCAAAAATTCTACTGTATTGTCTACTAATTCACTTTCAATTGAATATTGTGAAAGCACCAACACTTCTTCTGCATGAGAAATCCCAAAATGTAACAGCAACCAAATACCCGATGCTCGACCCAATGTCAATAGAAATTATTCGGCTCATTATTTGGCTTGATGGAATAAAACCGAAATAGAACATTTCGAATTAGAAAAATGAGCAATTGGTGGTTTAAACCGAGGTTGAGAATACTATCTTCAATCGACTCTGGATTTCACGATTCAAATTTCAGATCACATCGCAAAACGTTATTCCCATTTAATTCAATGAGATTTGAATACCTTATATAAATTTCATTACAGTACCCTACATTGTATCCTACTAGATTCAACTCCGTGTTTTCATCTGCACATGGACTATTTGAATTTTGAGGTTTGACAATATTGAGGAAATTATTATTCTGACACCACAAACAATACTTATAATTTTCGAATAACGTTACTACACCCAGACGAGAAAAAAATGTTATTCAGTTAATTCAGATTATTCTATAAGCTTCTTCAGAGTGTCTTTATGTGGGCATCGACTATTTCAACAATTAGAATTGGAAATATGAAAAGTGCTCGGAAAGTGGGATGGGTTAAAATTTTTTTCGAAAAGTATAACATAACGAAAATTTGCAAAATGATTACAGTATTCAACAAGATTATCATGTCAGGCTCGAGACCTGTCGAACATCGCTATACCAAGCATGGTTCATCAATAGAACGGCAAAGTTGTGGAATTCTTTGCCTAGTGAAGTCTTTACTGATGCTTACAACCTCCAAACTTTAAAGAAAAAATATCAACACTTTCCTTCTCTCCAAAAATACCACCGCTGGCTAACACGATGTTTCTTCTCGATGTTTCCCTTTCGTGTTGTCCACAGATAAGAAAAAATAATAATAAAAAAATCGAGATAATAGTAGGGTGATGGGTAAATCAATATTCGAAAAGTATCAAATGACGAAAAAGTCCAAAAACGATATTTTCGAGGATATTTTGAGTTTGTTTGTTCAGTGGACAAATCCAGCAACGGCCATCATGCACAAATTGAACATTCACTTCTTCAAACACTACTAATTGTCTCGAGAAGTGCATTTCCAGATCTATAAGAGAAATTCAAATGGTCAGGCTTAGTGACGTCATTCCCACTTTTCTTCTGCTATCCTTGATAGCCGGAAGGTTGGCCGAAAATTATGAGAACACGAACTTATGCAAGGTACCTCAATAAAATAAGACATTCTGATAATCAGGAAATCAGTAATGAAGTATCCCAGGAAGAAAGTATCCGACATCAATATAATGCATAGCTCTCGAATGAATGAATCTGTATGGAAATTGAAAATAAAAGGAATCTAATAAGAGAATAGAGTGATTTTTACTATATTTTTTCTTTCTCTGAATGTATACAATATTTGAAAAAAACACGAAATAGCGATCTTCTACCTGGATTCCAAACTAGTCATAAGCTGTCTCATGTAGCTTGGTCCTTCGACAATATATGTATTTCTACCTGTTAAAAAAATAATAGAATCGTGAAATTATCCTTTCTGCTTTGGCTCCCGCACAGTGTTCAAGAACTTGGTTAGGACTGTAGTAATGAATGATAGTGAAAAATGATTGTGCTTGAAAAGTGATATTCTTGGAGCCAAAAGTAGTCATACATAAAAAAGATTCATAGGTGTGCCGATCACACGAACAAGTGTTCTTGCGGAAAATTGCTCTAGTTACGGGGGTAAGAAAAGTCGCATGATTTAAGGCTTATTTCAATCTATATAATTGTTAGCCCTATTGCCGGAGTATTTGCCACAAATAATCAGTTTCATTACTTTGCCAAATCAAATCGTCGAATAATATAATTTGGAGAGGAGTGCATTTTTAGTGGCCTTTGAAATTGGAAAAATCTTATCAGTAGATAATAATGACTGATAATGAATGAATTGGCATGATTACAACTGTCCCATCCCATCCGGAATCCAAAACTATGAATGAAATACAACAAACTAGAACTGAAATAGAATTTTATACGACTTTTTTATGCTACATATATACATACATATTTTATGCTACATAGTTTACATGCGTCATCAACAGGTGAACGAACATTGTTTACCGTAAGTGTGTTTATGAATGGTGTGTATTTTTCACTCATATAGCGTAAAGAACTCAGGATTGGACTGGTGGTTTCGACTGGTGCTCCTACAAAGGAAAATGTACGATTTGTAGTTATTACAATAACACCAGAGCAAGCGAGCGGACAACACGAAAGGGAAACCTATACTGTTCGAGGAACATCGTGCTAGCCAGCGGTGGAATTTTGGGAGAGAAGGAAAGACTTCAGTAGGCAAAGAATTCCACAACTTTGCCGTTCTATTGATGAATGATGCTTGGTATAGCGATGTTCGACTGGTCTCGAGCCTGACAGTGTAGGGGTGACCAGCCTGAGCTCGTCTGGTTTGTCTACTAGGAATCGCACGTGGTGGCATAATAGATGATATTTCCGTAGAGCACTGACTAACTAACTTGTCGAGTGATAAAAAGTTGAACGATTTTGCGCGTTGGGTTTTGGCGTAGGGGGGTGAAATGGTACGTAGGTAGGTGGTAAACAGTTTTTCGCAAATATCTCATCAAACAAGAAGTTTAGCGCGAACCTCAAGTAACCATGCACCAAAGTTTTTCAAGATCCAGTGATGATATGCAGAATTCGGTATGTGCATTTTTACTTTGCGATGGCCTGTTAAGTGTTGCATAGGACATAAAATTATCTGCATTGTTGATGCACAGATCGGAAAGAAAGGAACGGTTTTCAGCATTAGCATTAGCTACAGCAGCTGCATTTGGGTTGAAATTCCTAACGACATTTCCCCTACAACACTCTGAATGTCTCTAATGCAGTTTAGTTTTTCTGAGCTATAACCATATTCCATTGTTGGTCAAAAATTAACAATATATAGTACTAACAAATCGGTGCAAATCAATAATTATTTCATTGACTCGTTAGTTGCAGTATCGATATCACAGCTGCTGGAAGTGTAGACACTGCCACATTCAGGAAGAGTAGTAATGATCTGATCGAACGTTCTGCGTTCGAATCAGCTTTTCCGTATTGAGAAATGACGACATACAACGGATACTCGAACGAATGTTTCAAATGGGCGCTGCTGGCACTCTAACCGAGACTCTAACCATTGAAACTTTTTTACCCTAAGTAGAAGTACGTACAAATTTGCATTCATTCGTGCCTACATACAAATGTGAGTTTATAAAGGAACTGTTCATTCTCAAGTGAGTACGATAAATTCCATCATGCTAATGAAAAATAAAGGCATATTTACCCCCTCTATATCTCCGTTATCCTTGACTGGAGCGCAAATACATGAGACAATTTTTTTAGAAAATCTGATTGAATTTGTTTTGGGCACTGTTCGCGCTGAACTTCATGGTCAATGAGAAAATGAGATATTTGCGAAAAACTGTTGAAACACAGAATTTAACCATCTTTTCACCACTCCTTCCACCAACACCCGATGCGCAAATTTTGATCTTCATCGTCAAAGGGAGATCTCCACAAAAATTTTTCTATTGTTTCCCAACAGAATTGATTTTCCAAACTGAATCATGCAGAAGATTAATATGCGAAACTGTCGAATTCGAATAATTTGGTTATTTGATTTTATGTTTCAAATACTTTTATGAGAAGCACAATACAAATTGGAAATTCTTTGCTTTTTTGGCTTTGTTTTTCTGATTGATAATTTTCAGTGATGAGTTGACAGACAGAAAATGTGGGTTCTGATTTCCCTTCAACCTCTCAAAGTTTGTCGGTATGTTTTTTGGGCACCCTGTGTATCTCGATTCTCGAGCCCATTCAGCTACAAAAACCTATCAATGAATACTGAATTCTGCAAACTGTAGTTTCGAGCATTTTTTAGGTCGCTGGTTCAGTGTTGCGATCTTTATTTTTTTCCTATTCTCACTGTATTTTCAACAATAACATAATGAATGAATCAACGGATCACTCAGACAATGCAATATGGGAGTTGTTTACCTAGTTGGCGGCGATCCAATATTTTGAGACTTGACGATGATAATAAAACGCAAACAAATGATTTATATTCGAGGTTGAGAAACATTTCTGTTGCCAACTAGAATGTTTTTGTGCGAATTTCATTTGAATAGACCGAGCAATACAGGGTTTTTTCACGATGAGCGTGAATTAAACGTTTCTGGCGAAAGAGACAACAGATCCGTCTGATAATCTGGATAGTTACATAAATCAACATGATCTATTCATATGAAATATTTTCAACGATGCCAAGTTGCCGCTTCTACCAGAAAACGATAGCAAATTCGATTTTTCAAATGGTACACCCAGTATAATATATCATTTTATTGATCTTTGACACATTCCCAACAACTTCATCTGGTACTTCCTTAAACCTATCAATGACCATTCTGGAGATAACAATTATTTTATAGTTTTTCATGTCCAAATATGGACTTCAAATAATGTTGTTAATTTTGGACGGTGAAGTACTAAGACCGAGAATATGACGATTGAATTTGAAAAATAGTGGAGGTGATATCATGGTAGTTGTCACTCCAGAGCCAGATTGATTTTTCTCATACAAGGTAGTCAAATATTACAGATGAAATCACATGAAAAAGTTACTGAAAGTCAACTTTTTCAAATGGAACACCCTGTATATTTTCACATTTTCGATCTATTCTTTCAATTTCAGTATGGTTTTGTTTAGATATCCCTATTTTGATATCGAACAGTTTTCGAGATAAACGATTTCAAAGAAAAGAAGACCTCTGGTGTCATAGACTTTATCTATTTCCAGATTATCCATTCGATTCCAACAGTTGTTTCATCAGTCACTAACTAGCGAATTATTTTTTTCAGTGTGTTCATGTTCTGTAGACATGTCAATTCAGTTCAAGAGCCTTAAAGTTGTATTATTATCAAAAAATACTCTTCATTCATCGAATGTTTTATTAACACTGAAACAAAAAATTTAAATGAATTCAGTAGAAATGAGTTCATTCATCGGCATATTCACGCTCATCATGCTGTATACATTATGCATTATGCAGTTGTCAGGAGTTGAATCATTCTCTGTGACTCGATATACATAACAAAGCAGACGAAATAGTTTTTCTCCTCTTACTTTCATTTTCGAAATGGCAATTATCATACATTTGTCGTATCTGCTTAACAATGAAATGAAGAACGATAACAATTTGAAACAAAACCTGACTCTGCATATCATTGAACAATTATTATAATTATTATATTATTATAATATAAGAAATCACGAATGGAAATATTACGCAGCTAATAGGATGCAACTAAATGTTCAAATGATAGCGAATAATAACCAATAATGAGATTAATGAGTGAAACTCGTGGTAAAATCGATAAAAACTCAATTAAGGACGAGAAGGCTGTGATTTTTCCTGGGATTTTTCCGAGATTGCTTACAGCATTTTCTAAGAATTATAAAATCTCTATTTGATAATATGTTTGTGAATTAAAGTCCTAGCTATTTCTGATTATCTTATACCTACCTCAAATACAATATAGGAATACAATGAATAGGAAGTAATTGAAATTTGGGTGGTGTTTTTTGAGCTGGATATGTAGTTTTGTAGTTTCACAAGGAATAATTATTTCTGAGAAAGTGCAATAGTTTGACGGTCACTGTAAATATCTACATTTTAGTAGCAAACATTTATGTTGAGGAAACCGACATGTCTGAATTATTTTTCGAGAAATATATCTCCTGAACATTATCAAGGTTCACTGCAAGAATACTGCTCATCACAACAGATCTAGTTGCTTTCCTAACACCCTGCTGGGCATAGCAGCTTGCATGGAGTGGTATTCATCGTTAGGTATGTCCAATTTACACAATTAACACGAATTGACCTTTCACTCTATTCGGGATATATGAAATGATAAAAGACAGGAAGAGAACGACAGTATCATATAAAATTTACGACTAACGACAGTTCCCATACATAGTTGCATTATACAGTGTGTCTCAATAAAGAGTGAAATATCGAATTTTCGTTCGTTGAAATTAGTTATTTTTCATCCAGTTATTTTTTTGGTTGGTTCACCATCATATCCACCTTGATTCGGACATATCTGAATTCACACTCAACTATGATCACTGAATATTTATTTGTTTTTTTTTTAAAACCCGATGCGACAAAACATGAAAATGCGCTGGGACATTTGACATTTGGGGTGGGCTTTCATCAAACCTTACATTGCCTTGCGATGCCACGTCCTGCTCCGCATTGTCTCGCATTACCACAGAATATGAAATAAGGTATATATTCTGTGCCTCAACGAATTGTACTTAAATCAAAATTTCTCTAGATTTCAAATGAATATAGCATTCATCATTCATCATGAATTGTCCTTGAGTAGGTATTCTCTAGGGTATTCTGTTTGAATGTCCTTTCTTCGGAAATCAAGAGAAGGTTTGCTGAAATGAAAGAAATTGCTATTCTCAATTTAATTTGACCTAATTGAAATCAAGTTTCTCCATTCCTGCCTTATGACTCTGAAAACTATGAAGTGCATAATCTGATACAGGTACGTATCATTAATCTATATTTCGAACAAATTATATAATTAAAACAAAATTATAATTGCTGTGAATAATGAGCTGCATCCACTAATGCGGTGGATTTCTATCACAAGGACAAGTTAAGTAAGTATTTGTCTTTGCCTCGTTTAACCGAGAGTTTAACCAAACTATTGATTGCTACGGGTCGAGATAGCTCCTCCCCCAGTTTGACCTAGAAGCAAAATTTCCAGGAACGGACTGCGCATTTCAGAAGAGACCGTACTGGGAAACTATTGAATTTTGTGAATTCTCTGGCTCTCAACGAATCTCAAAATTCTAGATAACTATTCCCTAACAAAAAAAAAACGGTTCAATGGAATCGGCAATTCTAACCAAGTTGACTCTTTTTTTTATGTTTACTCCACGCGAGCTTCCACGCAATCAGGATTTCCTTCCGAATGTGAGAGTGGTTTTCCCCTCGGTTTTCCCTCGGGTTTTTTTTATGATGAGATGATTATTTTGAGTTTACAATATAATTCTGTCGATCGCAAATAACAACTTACAATTCCGCACTTATCTCCGAATTCATGAGGGAAATCATGAGAAATATTTCAAGTAAGTCTGCGGCTTCAAGGGAAATTGATCCTGAAGGATGTTAGAGTAGTTTACCGTTTACCGCAGAAATGAAAGAATGAGTTTTCCTAAGACCATGTATGAAAACAGCGTTGTCAACATTGTTTTGTTATTTAGAAACGTACTATAGTGTGGAAATATTTGAAAAACGCACGCACACGAAATTGATTGCATCCACTACCTTCCTTTCTTTTAGTCTGGTTATGTGACCAACATTACCATTCATGACGATGACAAACAACACAGTTGACATTGACTCAGTTGAGTGAAGTTTGTTACCAAAGATGATGGCTTGAATATCCGAAGATTGCCGAACACGTAACAATTCTTATGCGCACACATTCATTTATTACTGTATGTAAGTTATTCATTTTCCTAGTTTTTGTGTGGAATTTTCTCTACTCGTTTTTAAAAAGTAGGAGGTTATTATTATTTCAATATGATTCATGAGTCAAGTCTCACTTTTTCGATTTCTGGCTTGAAACTGATTTAAATAATTACGGCGAATACGTATAATAATAATAATAAGGAATGCTTTGGATGAAAGGTTTCACATCAAACAGGTAACCTAACAAATTGCAGTATTAAATTCCTGCACACGATTACTCAAAGTTTCGCTCATCGTCGACAGCTACCATACAATTCAAGATACAGTAGTCAGGAACGAGAGAAGAGAACCCGACCCGAGCTTTTCGATAGTTGTCGATATCCATTTCAAGGAAATAAATGTGTACGCGTATGAATTCCTGATATTCCAGCTATAAATCTTTGGTAACCAACTTCACTGAACCGAGTCAACTGCAACGTTGTTTGTCATTGTCATAAGTACGAAAGTGCATGACAAAGTTTTCTGAACATTTATGAATTTTTGTTCTAGAATAATGTGAATTCATAATATCCACAGGAATCAAAATTATAAAAGGGGGGAGATGATGGTCACATTAGCAGACGCATCTCGAAGAAGGAACGAAGGTTGAATCATTTCCCGAAAGGTTAGGATGCAAACTAAATCTGTAATGCGAGTACCATATGTGACAATGATATTATCCAGCAGGATAATTTCCAGGATAAAATATCATTATATTCACCAATCAGTGCAAACATGCGATTTTCCAATATTTCCACCTCGATTTCCACACTAGTGATTTTTTCCAATATATTCCACACTAGTGCGTTTTACTTTCTTAGTGCCATAGGCTACTTTCTAAATAACAAAACAATGCTAAAATCGCTCGTGGTAAAAAATATTTCTCCATATGGTATGTCCCGGTCTCAGTCCGTAGGATTTTTAGAGATTTTCCACGACTGAAAACTACCGCTTGGGCGCCTATGTCGTGATAATACGGAAGATGAACAAAGCACTCTACCGTACTAGCGGTATAGCTAGCTCGTGCGAGATGGAGTGGTTGGTGATGCTCCAATTTTGCATCTTGTCTATACCGTATTCACTTCTCGCTCATGGAAATAAAACTCATACAACATTTGGTAGATCCTGTAGTGTTGAACCAATATAATATCATCAGCTGATAATGAAGGAAATGAATTTTTGATACTATACATATATAACGATCACTGAAGGGCAACGAACCAACTCGGAATCTAGATCAAGCATTTATCGAAAAATTTCAAATGAAAATAAACAATAACGATCGGTGACAGATAAGGAAATGAAATTGTCACACAAAGCTGTGCATCAATCATAATATCACTTGCATACGGAATGAACGAATGTTTACCAGCTGCTAAGTGGAAACTGCCGATAATATGAAAAGCTGTTGCATGGCGTTGAAAAATGTGTGGAGTATATTTATACAATATATTCAATTGATCATCTTCATAATTTCGTCTCTGATGGATCTGAAGCGGATCTGATGGAAGAGGTATACACAGAGTGAACCCAATTCAATGCATATAATTATTATAAACTTAGGTTAAGATTAACCTGAGAATATTGAAAAATTTGTCGATGATTAATCGAAAACGAATCGTTCGATGGTAAATTAATGATTTTGAAACATTCATATCCTCATGTGAATACTCTTTTGTAGCCAAAATTGAAACTCTCACCGCCATCAACACGATTTATCCTTATTTTGTTAATGATCTCCATAATACTTCCAATGTGAATATCACAAGTATAGATAGAAGGTATATGTACAGTGCGTTTAACTCCTGATGGAAGCACCCCTGTATCTTTCATAATTATAGAGTTAGGATAATCAAATTTTGTAGGACCGAGTTTTCCTGAAAATGATATTAGGATGCAAAATAGTGAGTATAAATTCTGTTGTTTGGATTTGGCGCGATATTTCAAGTTGGCATCAATCTGTTGCTGCCATGTCGTTGTCAAATTTTTGTGTTCTGTGTTTTAGGGTTAGGATTACGATTTTTGGTTGGGAACAACGGATCCCACCATTACGAGCGCCATTAGTTTGTGGGGAAATGAAACCAACTATTTGAACGGGATCCTGACTTAATTCACTACAACAGGTTTAAAGTCTCTTCGTATGCTAAATCCAAACATCAAATTCAGTCACTATACAAATTTTTCCAGGAATATTTTCAATTCCGAAAAAAATAATTTTGTCCTCAGTTTTGTCTCACTTCTCTTACACTTGATCGTTGAGTATCGTAATCTATCTCGATCTGGATCCAGAATCATACCTCGAAAGTAACAGAAGATTCAGAGATGCAGGACATTTATTTTTTAGGATTGAAAATACTACCGGAAAAAACTTTTATAGTGACTTTGGATTAGAGTATATAAGTTTTTTTTGTATTCGCTCTACGTATTTCATTCCGAAATCTGGTAAGATCTCAACAATTTGAACAGTGACTATGGGGAGCCTGCAAAAAAATCAAGCTACTCTATTGTTTCTTTTAATGTATATTCGAGTGTTTATTTGTTAGTTCTGTTTAGATTGAGTGATAATTCTGTAACAAAATCGAATCAATGCGGATAATTGATGGAAGAAACATCTCTTCTCGAACAATTGGATGAGATTTTCAGGAGTAGTTAGGGATACGCATTTTTCAAATCAGCAATGTGTGAAGTAAAAAAAACATCATTCCAGCAATATCAGCATTTCATTCAAAGAACTAACCCACTAGTAACCAGGGTGACGAGGATTTATTTTTACGACGGGTATATGGAATGGAAATCAGAAAAGTAATATTTTCTGGAGCAAAGGCAGATGCTCTTGTTACCAATTAGCTAACACTCTAATTAAATTACAAGATATTTCATTTCAGTAAGAACGTCGCAAATATCCAACACGCCACACGGTACGTTTAGTCATATAAGACCGCCTCATTTCTTGTCATCCATTCTCCCTAGTTTTCTCCCCATGCGATGACATCATCTGACATCTAAATACTGAAGAATTGAGTCACAGGAGTTGATAGGAGTGTTCAGGACTCTCTGTAGTGCCTAGAATTATATTTCCGACTCCCTTGCTTCATAAATCATTTTTATTGCTTTTCGTCACCGCTATCCATGGATATATTACTTAGAGGGTGTCATTCTCTGACTATAGATGTTCATATGGATGCACTGAATGAGAAAGTATCCTTGAGGCAAATCATGAAATTCATTCTCAACTCTCGTCTCAACCAATCTCAATTCCAATTTATTTGTCTAGTATAATATCTGAACTCGAAAGCTCGAATAAGCAGCAAAATTAGTCCTTCTGCTCTTCACGTCTTTGGAAGTAGTAGGTGCTGATATGATGTTTCAATTCGTTTTCCACAATAATTCCCAATCGAGCTCATTTTCGTTTGCTATTTCAGGCAATAACAGTATTTGGCTGGTGTACCAATTTTTGATTGTATTTGATTGTTTAATTTTCTAAATGTGTTTTTTTAGCATGCATGCCGATAGAGGATTTTGTTATCTCTTTTTCTCGCTTTTTTCAATCACGCATCAACCATCGGTTCCAGGCGAGGTTCCAGGTAATTTGTGTTTGACACTTTCTTTTAGGCATCTGAAGACCTGATCCTGTTTAGTGCTTGCTACGACAATTTGGTCGTCCGCGGTATTTGTTTTAATGTCATCCCTTAGTTCCATCATATTCAGTTCACTGTTTTCGTGTTTTTATTTCTGAAGGTCTTGAAAATATTTCATGAATTTACTCATCTGAATGTCCTCGGTGATTTTCCCATATTCGCTTATCAATTCGTTGTTTCTTTCGACTCTGATAACTCCACGAACTGAAATCTCTCGATAAATTTCCACCTTCCATAATAACACCTGTTTTGGGTAATGAATTCGGGAGCATCTATTATTTTTTTTAATGCTTCTTTAGATGACTTCTGCATTCCTCGAGGCATTCCTTGTATTTCATGTAGTTGTTGCGGGTTTCCAGTTGATTTTTTCATTGAGTTCCTTCAGCCCATCTCTCGATAGTATAAATGAGTGTTCAATCTCTATATTTTCTCTATAGTAGCCGAGGTGGTAGCTGTACATTTTATATACATTCAGAATGTGATTTCCGAGGTGATTTCATATCCAAGAAGATCTGAAATTGGTGTATACTTGTTATACTGTGAACATATACGTCAACATCTTGTTCACATACATGCGGTTTATTCATGAAGCTGAAGGCTGGGTCTCTCGCTGGTTCCTCGAAGAAGGTTCCATCCTTAATTGGATTCCTAGGTTCCATGAGTCTTTCAATTGTAGAACAATCACTTGCGTCTGAAGCTCGGTCTGAAGTGATTCGGAAAACTCACATTTAGGTTAGGTAAGGCTGTCATTTTAGATGATGTTGGCAGAATTCGCATGTAAACCGATTCGGTCTCTGCTTCTTCTTATCATAGAAGAAGAGGAAGTGATTTTTTGTGTGATATACAGCTACACGGTTTATACCTATAACCTTCGTGTAAATGCAAGCAATATGTCGACCAATTTTCATCGCAATCGGATGAACAGTACGGCAGCGCATGAAATACGAATATTAGATTTTATAAATTAGACCCTGGCCACGAATGCCACTGAAGGAGATGCAAAGTGATCTTTAACAGCACAGAATAGTCAGCTGTTTTTCGTTAAGTTATATTATTCCTAAACCACCCTTGCATTGGGGTGAACAAAAAAAATCGAAATATTCAAATCAGTCGAGCCATTTTCGAGTTTTTTTCAGACTAACGCACCGAAGTGGTCTTTAGCAACACAGAAAAGAGAGCTACGCCATCTACTGAAACTAATCCGAAATGGTCATTCACTGCGGTGAGCACAGAATAGAGAACTGTTTTCGATGTCGCAATTCCCATAAAAAAATACATCGATGATCTCTGTTCCTGTTCCTTAGGGTTTTTCCTAATTAAAGCAAACGAAAAAAAAAAAAAACAAAAAGCCATTTCCGAGTTCTTTTCCAAAGTAACGCACGACTATCCATTTTTATTATATGATAATGTGCTGTATTTTATGTTTTCAGGAAACTATTGTTCTGTGGATAATAAATTGAGTCAAGTATAAGGTAAGCAAACTTGGAGTTGTATAGACAAAACCTCGGACAAAACAGATGACCAATGTTTGAAGCACAAGCAATATCATTGGATGTTCTAGCTAGAGGATTCCATATAATCATTTCATATGGAGTGGAGGTGACGAGTCCTTTACGACGTGTTCGGTTACAATAAAAATCATTCGCGACTTTCACTAGAGAAACCATCAAGATTGCATTGTCCCCTATAAGTAAATCCGACTCATCCATGTAAATATGACAATCTCCTACCTACGTGCACGCCCATGCCAAAAACTTGCGGCAAACGACTCCCACATTATCAACCGCGGTATATCCCGTTCAAAGGCATGTTCTTTACCTACACCTCGGCCTCACATCCTCGAAGAAAGCCCAAATCACGTTCGAGAAGCCACATCTGGTCGAGATATTTTACACCGAATACCTCGGAATACACGAATCTGATTTCAGGAAATGTCTATAAGTTCGTACACCCGGACACTCGTTGAAATCTTTATTGTCATCTACAAGTATAAAACGGTCGACGTGCAAATAACACTTGAGATACTGGACAATGTACATGTTCACATATTCAAGAGTTACTGAATCTTAAATCGTTTTCTTGTTTCTGAAATATCTATTCAATTTAAAAAAATGACAGATGGATTGACTAATATAATTTTCGTATTATCAGCAATTTCAAAGATAAACCATTATTTCTTGGTGTACATAGTAATGAAGGAGTATACTATCGGGTGCTTGGTATTTCTGTTCAGTTTTTTGCCATTTTGAATGCCAACACCTTTTTTATTCTAAATAGAATGGCCATAGAATTTTCACAACGTCCGGCGCGAAATTTTCTTCTCTATTGATTCTCTATTGATGGAGCATACCATATAAGTGAAGTGAATATTTACAGAGATATTACCGAAAATGTGAAAAATCGCTCACTCGACTCGTGTACATTGTCGCAAGTGTGCTTTGGATGGTTTCAAATTTCATATTCGACATTGTTAGTGAATAGAATTGCTGACGAACGTGAGATTCATGCTAGAATTAATAAAGAAAAATTGAGCCTGTTGTTTGATGTCACATGGGTTTGGAGAGATGGACCTTCAAGGTCGGTTGACCTTACACTTTTCAATTTAAAATATTTCCATAAAAAGTGTACTAAATACCAACTACCGAAGGAAATCTCTCCGCCGCCAAGTGCGACTAGCCTTTTCACAACTGTCGCAAGAAGAAATCCTTTCGTCTACGACCGAAGAAGAATCATGTGTTACAGTGCAATGTGCCGCTAAGTGTGAAACATCTTTTAGTGGACTGTCCAATATCCCAGGGCTCTCGACATACACATAAGATCCCACAGGATATGTCATCAATGTTAGGCAATTCATGTAATGTACAAAATCTAACTGATTATCTGAAAGATATGGTGTATTCTACGATCTTTAATCAATTGTATTGTACCATATTGTATTGTTGAATATCTTTACATGAACTGTTCCGTCGCTGATAACCGTAAGGTGGATGCGGCTTTGTTTAAATAAAAAAAAACGATACTGGCGACATTTTGAACATTTACTTCAATATTGATTCACTATTTAAATTTCATTTTTTTTTATCTGTGGACAACACGAAAGGGAAACCTATGATGTTCGAGGAACATCGTGTTAGCCAGCGGTGGAATTTTGGGAAAGAAGGAAGGTGTTGGAATTTTTCTTGAATGTTTGGAGGTCGTAAGCATCAGGAAAGACTTCACTAGGCAAATAATTCCACAACTTTGCCGTTCTAATGATGAATATCGCTTATTTTTGATGATTTGCATAAAAATATCCGAAATGTCTCTGTAAATATCAATTTTAGCTAAAGGGTATGCTACAACATACCAATTTAGAATGAAAATCTTTGAAAATACTTTAATGGTTCAACCAGAAGTGACAGCATATTGAAAATACTTTAGAAAAGTAGATCACATCGCACTATAGTCGTAATCAATATAATGATGTTCCTCTTAGTTATCTTCGGAGTTATCTTTAAATCTATAATGAATCAGTCAGGTGAATCACCCTGTATAAATGGATGAAAATTCTAGACACTAATATATAATCAGAATATCGAAATGACAGATGATCGTGTATGTCACAAGCAAATGAAGGAAATATGAAAACACATTACTGCAAATTACAAACAAATTACTTTCTATATTAATAAAGAAAATATTCTATTCTTGAACTCTTATCACACATTCGGAATATGTCTGCCTTATATATGCCTTACCCCAAGAATACTTTTGCAAATCTGGGAGCATCTTACATTATGAGAGAATAAATCAACACCATTTGTGAATGGATGATGACACACAAAATGGCACCCATATCGTTTCTTATGATAGGTACCGCTTGAGCTGTCATTCACATATGAAAAATACGTTACTTCTGCCTCATTTAGAACACACAAATTTGGGGGCCAATATATCGAATTGATCAGAAGATTAAGACGAAGGAAATATAATTTGTGGTTTAACAAACAGAGGAAAGATAATAAATTTTTGTATATATATATATATATATATATATATATAAAAAATTGTATTTTGTAAACAGGGCACTCGACAAAATAATTGCAAAAGGGATGCGAATTATTTTTCTCTGTGTCAAACGACGTATGACACAAACATCGAGAAACATTTCTGCGAAATGAAAATGATAGCGATAACTATATTACAAAGAAATGTCGCTTTCACAATTTCGAAGAATATAATCACAGTATGATGAAAGTTGTGGAAGATAAAAGTGTCGGAACGGCTGCGGAACAAAAAAAAATACATGATAATATGAAACGATCCATTTGGGTTTCAACTAGGAACACTTTCCCAAATTTATACTGTTGCGATAGACCGATTGCAACTCGGATTGCAATAAAATATGACCTGTGTGCGGAGACCGATGATTTGGGGGTTAAGGGGATGTCGCAATGTATGTGGAAAGCCCTACTTCCAGAAGAAACTGAAGGTGAATAGAATGAATAACCTATCCGTCTTCATCATTATGATCGATTTTGTATGTACCTGTAATGATTTTTGTATTGGAATATAATTGAAACAACCGATTATTCATCATCTGTAGTAGAATATCGGAATGAAATCCTTGTATATATAAATGAAGTTTGGCCCTCCACCAGAAATTTCTAATACAGTCCAGAACGTTCCAGACGAGGTTCGAGAGTATTCGAGAGCATTCTACAAAATTCCAGAATGTTCAGGAATGTTTTGTAATGTTCGGGAACATCTTCTTGAGCAAAGCCAGGTGCCTCAAAGTGTAGTACAAAAGCGAAAGGACACAATTCAAGATATTCATAACTTATAATTACAACAATCGAAATGGTATACTTAGCTATAATAAATAGATACATGTTAAAACTCAAACAAAACCAGTGTTTGTGTTCAGTTCATCACTTAATTGTAATAGCTCTTAGACAGACAAAGAATAATTATAATTATATATTGCTTCATTACGATAATGAAGCCAGCATCAAAGAAAAGAAACGCAATTGTCATTCTGTTAAGAGAATGAATCATTGCATTGAAATTATCCTGGGGATTGGTGCTCTACGTAGTATTCTTCTGTGGCGATTTACAGAATACCGCCATTAAGAATTGAATATTTCAGACGATCTCTCAGCTATACAATCCACTCGTTATGCAATCCGGTACTGAATGTTATAAAAACTCATTTCAATATTGTTAATTTTTTTTTCTAAACCTGCAAATTTGAAACCTGGAATGAACACTGTTTTTATATATGTACTCTTTAATTACTATGTACAAATTATTTATGAATAATTGAATATACAAGCTATGTTGAGGGTTAAGTGGAAGAATATTTTTTGTTGAGCTTGTACATCAAAAAATAAACTTCGCCCCTCGCTCCGCCCTTTATTTCCAAACATTCATATTATTATTATTATTATTATTATTATTATTATTATAATCATCACATGAATAGATATAAGAGATATATGTATGGTATACCTAACTGTGTTGGTCACCGAAAATGATACAGACTGCATAACCGCGGAACAATGATTTCGATGAAAAAAATGTCGAAAAAGGCATGCAGGGACACATTTCATCATGATTAGACTAAATGTGTATGTACGAGCGATTCCAATGATTATTTATTGATTTTTTTTTTTCTGAAAATTCTGATAGTTATAATTCTGAGCAAATGAACTCTGAAGCATTCACGCGCCAATTCATATGACTTCGTCGATAATATCAAGAATATTGAACGGCAAAATTTAGTAATCGATAGCGATAATGCCTGAGCTCAAACCCTGGATAAACAGTGGAATGATTACTGACAAGTTCAACTTGGTAAATTATCTTATTGATACACGATATGTGAGATCTGAGCAAATAGATGAGTTCATTCATACACAAAATTAGAGCCGATTAAGTGAAGTCGGCGTTAATACACACTTGTAGTAATACGATAACAAGTACAAAAACAACGAATATTATTTATTCAACGGCCCTTGCATGATGTAAATATAGACTGGTGTCCCAACTCCGAGCCCAACTCCCTATACACAACTTTTGCCTACTTGATTATGTTGATTTTAATACCTTACCCAACACTTACCAAGCTTCCCAAGATCGAAACTAGATGGCGTCTTCAAAGCTGATATCGATGGTTATCTTGGAAACTCTGTAAACTACGATTTGAATTTGAAATTCAACACAAATGCAAGATTTGAACCATTAGGTATATATCCATTACTGTCAGATATCTGTCAATATCAGTTAAAGCGGATTTGACAGGATCGACGACCGTATCGCCATCTATACTCGAGCGGTGCAGCCTTAGAAAGGTTGTTTGACAAGTCTACATATTTTGGAAAGAAACAATTGAAGAGTTGGTTCACCATACTATATCCACCATGGGCCCATGCAATATGTGCATAGTACACAATAGATATAATCTCGATTTAATTTCACGATTTTTTTTTTATCTGTGGACAACACGAAAGGGAAACCTATGATGTTCGAGGAACATCGTGTTAGCCAGCGGTGGAATTTTGGGAGAGTAGGAAGGTGTTGGAATTTTTCTTGAAAGTTTGGAGGTTGTAAGCATCAGGAAAGACTCCACTAGGCAAAGAATTCCATAACTTTGCCGTTCTATTGAGGAATGATGCTTGGTATAGCATAAATGTCAACAGCTGATCTGAACACTGTCACTTCGATTGACACCGTAGAGACGGTGCTATTGTTTACTATGGCCGGAATGATTTCAGAGAAAAACAATCTCGAATCGAATGACCTTGACTGAAATTTATCCAAAAAGTGGTCCACTATGGGGTCGTTTTCGAGAAAGCATTTGACGAAACATTTATCGTTTATCACGACGGCCGGTTAGCGGACAATTCTTCAGATGTAGTATTAACTGGATGTAATATGGAATATTCGTTCAGTTGCAGATGAATGGTAGTCGAGATGGTAGTTATTTGAATAATCAGTAACAAAAATTTGAACTTCTCGAGTAGATACCTAGGAGGTAGATGAACGCTCACTTTTTTCATCTTATGTGCATAAAAGTTTCCTAATCTGCAACATTTTGGATCATGTTGTCACGGAAAAGATAACACTGTACACCTGGTCCCACTTGAAGACCATGTCATTCAAGATCAGATTCGAAAAATTCATGAAAAATTATTCAAGAAAAAATTACCAAAATATGAATGACCTGTACCGACCTATACTGAGACTTCCTAGACAAACATCATGTTTTTTAATATCAACAGTTTTTCCGTTAATTCGCCAGAATGAAAAGTTGTTGGCTTTTCAAAGTGAAAATAACGTTCAAGTGAAACATCCTAAAGGAAACCTCTGTAACCAATACTACCAATCGATGTATTCATCGATACAAAGTTGCAATTAGACATTAGTTATACTTCGCAGAAGTATATATCCACATAATATTCACATTATTATAATAAAACTCATGGAATTTTATCATTTCAACTTTTGATGCGCGTCAAAATGGATTCATCTATTTGAATTGAAGGATACATTATGAATTTTGCTGTGTGAATTTTTCTCATATAGATACAGCTTCAAAACTCAATAATCCAGGGTGTCTGATATGCTTCACCAGGGGCGGACTGGCCCGGAGGGCAGAACGCAAAACCATCCGACAAGCGATGAAAATGTCGGCAAGAAAAAGAAAAGAGCATACTGAGATGGGTATTCTTGAGTCATTGATTTCGATTCGAGATTTTCAGGCCGTAGGGACCTTTTCAGGCGCCCGTCTTGTAAATCCACTTTTCTGGTCTATTTTCGAGCTGAAAAGTTCATCATCACGGGATTAGTTCGGAGAATCTAAACTTGACAGCTCGCCTGACATGGACAAAACATGACATGGGCTGATATTTTTTCAATCGACACTTTCTGTTGGTGGTAGATATAGCTGCGTTTTACCGACATCTATTTTGACGTGAAACGTGCCTACCTGCTCTGCAAGAAAGTTCTTGTCAGATTTGCAAAATCTATAAAAATAGTCGGTTAAATATAATCCATATACCGAAGCTGATTCGTAGATACTAAAAGCATATTATGAGCACCTCCTCATGTTATGCATGAGTCGGCTGAGTCAAAATGAATTTTGAACCAGATTTTTTTGGAGTCATGCATAGAAAATAACTTTTTCATAATCAGTGAAAACGATGATATCGCTGACTGTATGGCGAAACAGTGAAAATGTGTCTTCGTTTCTCATTAGTCAGACAGATGGATGGATTGGATATTTGAAATACATTTTTTTTCAATTACTCATGGCATATTATCGTTGCTCCGAAGACGGATATGGTGGTATTGCTATAATTTATTCTCAATCACTAAGATATTTGTTTTAAACTCTGTGATATATCTTCGAATATTTATGTTGAGCTCTCGGCTAAGTAGATATACATGTATATGTTTTGTACGATTTCAGATGTAAATGACTAACAAATATTTAATATTTTATTTCACAGCTCTGTTCATTTAACACAATTTGCCCCTGAGGCCTGCGATCCCTTGTCGCCTTTCAACATCAAGAAGCCGACATTGAGACATTCGCCAGCTAAAATCCCATTTTCTATAAGCAGGAACAAGTGACAATCTACATACATCTGCGTAGAGGGCGGCGAGCGAATGGGCGCCCCTAGCCATACATCATGTAGAATTAAGGCTTTGCCATCACGCTACTTTCCCGTCCCGTTTCCAAAGTCAATGCGCTACCGACCGTTCGAAAGTCTAAGGCGAGAGGTTGGATGATACCATTAGGAGAGAAATCTAGTCACTGGCGTAACTTGAGATATTACCACAGATGACTGAACCTTAGAGACGAGATACTCCGCCCTTTTTGTTTGATGTTCCGACACTAGTCCATCAGAAGTTGAGGTACTATATTTGTATGTCATATTCATAGTTTCTGGCAGAGATAACAGTACTCTTATATGAACAAGGCTGGCTGGAAGCGTTGATTGAAATAAACATCAGAAGACCAAATTTACCTAACCTTCAAATTCTTGGTCGCGAATTTTAGACGTATTTTTTTTATTTCTCCTAAAAAATATGATTGACAATGCGCTAACAATGCGTGCCTGGATGCGCTAATATTAACGAACATTCAACGAAGATATTTTCATCTTCGATCTCGGCAGTGAACATTGAACGGTCCTCTCAAAGAAGGGAAGGGCCATTTCGATGTAAGTTACTGATTCATACCGAGAATTTTATTTTTTTCTTCATTCTATACCGAAACATGTACGCTGATGTATTAAAAAATAATTGGCAAAATAATCATGCTGAAAGCTATGCTACATCTCCAACAATATCAGTGACTTTGCAGTGTTGCTGTGTTTACAAACTATCCTTGGAGTATCACAAAATTAGGAGGTGCCAAATACCTGGCAGGATAATTACTTCAACAGTTCGAATGGGTTTTTGGTTAGTTCTGTAATTCAAATTCGAAAATAAAATATGTGAGTTAACTTCTAAAACGGATGATGCCGTTACATGTTTTCATATGAGAAAATCATCACAAAGGTGGATTCAGTTAGGAATTCGATAGATGTGTACACCCCCATTCTGTGCTCTCCGTCTCAATATCTTTTCTGTCAGGAATAATCTGTGAAATCATTCACTACATATGCAGAGGAACAGACATTTTGGAATTTTTTGGTGAGTCGTATCAGAACGATTTGAGTGAAAAAACTCACTGTATAGTTGTTTTTGTTGTTCATCTTGAGAACCGAGAGAAAACAGGAATACCTGTTTTGAGCGTCATTTTTCCAATATGGCACGTTGACGACGTTGAAGGATCCGAGAAAAAGAAGTGAAAAATAATAGATCATCGAACATCGATGAAAATACAATTTTTCAAAATTATAGAGAGACTACCTCGGAAACAGAACAGAACAAACTGCTTGATCTAGAACCTTGAAATTTTGCATAGAAGTTCCTAATGACCATTTGGCAGTTTGACAGCAGCTGTGGCAGGTAGTTTTGATCAGCAGATCTAGAAGCTTAATACTTTTGTATCTGATTAGATACAATTTTGAAGTCTACGTAATCCTCGACGTAATCAATCTGAACATATTTTTTATTCTAACGAACATTTCTTACTATTTAGATATACAGGGTAGATATACAGGGTGTGCCTAAAAGATACCGACCAACCTCAAGGGGGATAGGGGACATCGAGGGGGACATTGAAACAAATATTTTTTTACAAAAACATGTCCGCAAATGAGCCGTTTGGACTGTAGAGCAAAAAAAAGGGTACTTTATACTTATTATTATTCTGCTTCATCGATAAATAAATTATGGTCCACAATAATCGTTCAAAATGTTGACCTTCGAATGTTTACATTCATTCAAATTAATAGACAACTTAACGGCAACTAATCACAAATAATTCTACGACGATCCGAAGGTAGGAATATTCATGATATATCGAAAAGTTTCTGCAGCTTGTTGTTGGTCAACTAAGTAAAAACCGAGTAAAAAAACTTCTGTGATTATTTGCTAGATTATTTGCGTATGATTTGAATAGTTTTTTTTTGCTCTACAGTCCAAACGGCTCATTTGAGGACATATGTTTATGTAAACAAAAATGCTTGTTTCGATGTCCCCTATCACCCCCTGAAGTTTGTCGGTATCTTTTCGGGACACCCTGTACATATCTAACATAAGGCAGGATAAGTTGAAATTTATGTTTTAAATAAAGCCTCTATGAGGCAGAAGCAAAATAATTTCATATGAACTTATGGAACCGACTATAATCCTAGAAATTAAGTAACTTCCGTTTATTGGTATTGGACACGAGTTGTTGGCGTCGATCGCTTTGATACCGTAAGTGGTCGCATTTCCTATACTTGAGAAATTTGCTCTAGATATTATCAATATGTATATTTTTTTGTCAGTACCGTTGTTCCGTTCGGTACCGAATAGGTATTATCATTTCTTGAATGGTTCCACTTCGCGCTCATTGCGGTTGACGTTAAACGTTACGGTTTGCGGAGTTGTTTACTACATTTATCGCAAATTGTTGAATTGATGGAATCAATGGTTTTATCATTATAATCCAACTCGCTAAGTCATGACAGTGAAAGTTATAAATACCTTCTAGTACGGAGAAATGCGAATAATCGAGGAGAAATCTCACCTGAAATAAAAAAAAAAACATTAGTAAATTGTAATGAGTCCGTTGAAACGATTCGAAACAGTATCATATCCTAAATAATGTAAGAATAGTGGGCCTGAAGAAAATATCTGTTCTATAGTCAAGATATTTGGAATCAAGACACTTGGAAATATTTTGCAAATAATTTTACTGTTGACGTGAGATGTAAACGATTCAAGTCGTTATTCGTCTGACGTCGATGACAATATATTATGAAATACAAGTGAACATGTTGAACGAACATGGTGATTCGCCATATTATCTCTCATAATCATAAGACCTATACCGTGTATGTCTTTGACGGTATTTCAAGCATCATTTTACTGTGCCATTGCCCTGGAACATCGTTCCAATGAGTATTGACTTTCATATACATCCCAGAAGGCCGAGGCCATCTCCGAACCCTCTTTCGCAAGAAGTCATTTTGTGACGTATGACCTATGGAGTGAGTAGGAATTGTTCCTGTCAGACTATCAGATATGTCTCGTGCTCATTTCCAATTTTCAAAATTCATTTGTTGAGAGTTCGCAGAGTCATATTCAGGCCTCCATACAATAATGCCAGTCTGTGCTCGACTCGGTGCTCGACCAGAATAAAACAGTAAGTTTTTTTCCAGCACTGACCTGAGAAATCTCCAATAATCAAGGACTTCCTTTGATGGAAACAACACTTTTTTACCCAGCTCGCACATTTATCCTACGCTCGATCCATAGACTTATTATCCTGAGTAATAAGTCTATGGCTCACTTCTCATCCTAGGTATTTAATATAATATTTGTTCTATTGTAAGTATTTCATATTACTAATGTCAATTATTCCATGCATTTTCTTTTAGTCATCAAACCCTATTGAATGTGTCACTTAGACCCATTCATTAGGAAGATTTGTGGAGGAGTTGACGGGATGAAGTTGATGCTTGAATATGGAGCAGAAAATGCTTACCCCTTGACAACAATATCTAACTCTCTCGATTCTTTTTATTTATTAGGCGCTCGATTTTGCGGTATTTTGTTGGTTTTCCAGGTATTTCGGTTGCATGTTTTCAATAGGCCACCTTGTATAAAATTATTGCAATGATATCAAATGAATATATTGGTATTATCAGCTACATTATCATAATGGTACACTTGGTTACATATAAGTTATGTTCAGCACGGTTCGACATGATTGTGCTTATCGCATTAAATTGAAGCCTCGAGTAAATCAATTAAGAATGTTGCTGACAAAATTAGTTATTATGGCCAATTATCCGATAACAGTAACACTTTCTCCAAAGGGAAATCGTCACAACTGTCTAAATTTTGAACAGGAAACTTTTGAACCGACTTCAATGTCGACAAGGAGAAAACTCAGAGGAAACTCTTCGACGCTTGCCATTTATGAATTGAGATGATATTCAATATAGCAGTAATATTTATGTAATCTGCATTTCATAAATAAATACACATGAATATTTCATCCAATGAATTGAAATATTTCATCAATATATAATATATATATATATATATATATAATTTCACGAATAATTTCATCAACAGGTGAGATAGCCTGAGTGGTCTAGGCATAAGTCTGATGATCAAAAGATCGCGGGTCCAATTCCCCAGGAATATGTTTTTTTACTTTCTGACGTCCATGAAGGACATCTTATGGACGTCAGAGGTTGGTGGCCTAAAGACATCCATTGGACGTTCATGGGATATCCTTTGGATAATATTTGGACGTGCACTGAATTCCACTGGACATCCATCGGATGACCATGTGTTGTATGGGAGTGGAGGAAGATGTTTTTCGCAACAAAATTCGAGGTATAAACACCCCATTCGCACCCAATATTTTATTAACAAATGGTATTAATAATTCCAAAGGGACGTTTTCATTCAAATTGAAATATAATATATTCTAAGTCTTAATGGTACACTTAGTCTTTGAAAAATCTGGAACATGAATATATATCTCATTTACATATCGACCTTGCATGGATCATGGAGAAAGCATCATCGTTTCATAGCAGACTTCGTCCGGGTCCAGATTATCGAACCTAACCTTGAGCCGAACTTCATGGAGAGCTGAAAGGAAAATAGCTAGGCCGAGGACAAAAACGTTATTTCGCTAGAGCCGAGAATGGAAATACGCACGTCGAGGAAGTCGTTTTGCGTATTTCATTATTCAGTTTTATGATATAATACGGAAACAAGGATATTCTTTAGATACCTGAACATTCACAGCATTTCAATAAATTAAAAAGACAGGAATAGCTGACTGCTCTAGTACAACTGAATTTAGCACCATTCTTTCTTTATTTTTGCTGTTGCATAATGCAGATAGGTATCGAGGCAGATATACTTACACACGCAGCTATTCTTAATTGTGTATGTACAATGTACAAATTTCGGTGCATGAACACGTGTATGCAGCTCGGTATGCAGCCCACTATTGAACTGAGAATAACAAAGGCCCGACAGGGAGTCATCCAACTGTTATTTATTTCTTGATCTGTGATTGTAGAGATCTGAAGGCACAAGGTGAGGTCCGTTCATAAAATGTTCGGATGCTTCGTCGGATCAAAGCTCTGTTCGATGTTCGGTACTTTGGGCCCGGTTTTAGGTTTACCAGATATTTTAGGTTACTCGATGTTTGTCATATAGAGATTATTGAATATACTGATTTCTTCTCAAAATATCAATTCCAATATCCGAGGCAGCTATTGATATAATCACATCACAGAATGTTAGTGAACAAATATGAGTTAAATGAATTGATTTGCATATTACAAACTTGTTGCTGTAAGGAATAACAAAGAAGCTTTTAAAAAGTGATCTATTCATCAACTTTGATTTTTTATACATATATCTACACCAGGTTGAATAAACCATTCAGGACTAAATATTATTCGATAATCATAGATTATTATTATGGGTTAATTAATGTTTAGTAATTCGTTGGCAATGAATATTCCGACAAATGAATTGATTTGCATATTACAAACCAAACCATCCGGTTCCGGATGTGTCCTATACCTCCATGTCATCGAATTTTCGACTACGATTATTATGGAATCTATCAGGTATAAATATTACAGGAAGCCATAATTATCTAAAATACTGTTTCAGTCCATGAAGAAACTACGTGAGATATCTCGTAGAGTAATAAAAACAAAATCACAAAACTACTTTGTTTCCGCATCCGGCGATTTGACCCCATCAATGGTATTCTGCATAAATATTTTCTATTTTTAGTACGTTAGGCCTTGTTATTCGTTATAATATTGATTCGAAGTATATAGATCTTCATCAAAAACCATATTGATTAACGTATTTGATTTTTACCATTTTGAGTAACAATTAATACGGAATACACTGCAAGTAGGGACCTCGGCAATTACCTTCCTTCATTTGTGATTTTATTTGTCTTTTCCCGAGACTTTTCCAGATCATTTTTTAACCTTATATACCGAGCCGGAGGTTGAATTCGCATCATAACAACATAAGTAACATATATCAAAGAGCGTCGAAGAGGATCCGGTATAAATGTACTGATTTTTAGATAAATATCATCTCTTGTACTTTTAGTGTGTCGTCATATTTTTGGCCACCAAAGCAGCTATCGGGACAGGTATGAAAATAATATGAAATAACTCGAAAATATCAATGAACACTGCAGAAAATATAGGATAAACGCGTCATAGAAAATGCCTTATCTGGGAAAACCAGCATTCTACTTCGGATATCTTTTTTTATCGCCATCCATGGCCATCTACGTCCAACGAAAACATTGGAAAACAAACTGCGATCGATAAGCAACGTTGTCAGGCCTGCCCAAATAATACTTCTGACTCTAAAGAATTTCTACAGAATTTTCTGACAGTACTATCGAACTTGGTCCATGAATCCAGTGTTTCAGCGACTTTTCTTTGATATTAGTGTCAATATGTATCATTGTTAACAACGGCGTCTGTCTCGGCGTTTATAGTCCATATTCTCTTCAATCATAAAGAACCATTATTTGTGTTATCTGATAGGTAATCAAAAGGAAAACCTCGGAAAAACCTCATAGTTAATCGAGTTATTATTACTCTACATAACTTGCAGAACTGTGCGGATCTGGTGTATGCTGAGGCATAAGTTATTAGAATCGGTATAGTAAATCCAATAATATGCTTTACTCCAGCAGATGATATGATATGATTTTTCTGAGAATGGTACCACTGTTCCACAGCTATCTTTGCGTTTCAAGTTCTATGGTGTCAAAAAAATGTTTCGATTGCAATTATTTCAATCATTTCATCATGATTTGATCAAATACACAGCAATTTAATTTTTCTGAATACACAAAAGTATATTAAAGTGTCAATGTTGTTCTGATGCAAGTTTGGTAGAGGATCTCACTGTTTACAGTTCTGCCACCCTATAAATTGAGTCGAATAGTGATGCCCCCTCCAGGAAAACTAGTGACTCTTACTTTAATAATAATAATAGTATATTATACACCTAGGGTGAGAAGCGAGCTATTATATAGCAATCACTGAAATATAAAAAAAAACAATAATTCATTTTTTTAATGCCAGTGGAGAAGGTCTTTAGAGAGTTATATTTCTGGATATATTTCAAACATCGCGATATATCAAGTATCTTAGGAGTCCAGTTGTCAAACAAACTAAAGCGAAATGCGACTTGACTGTCAGTATCGAGTACGCATTTTGAATTGCAGCCTCCAGTCACAGAAGAAGGGTTGCTACTACGGGTGTGAAAACAGCCACGGTTATACAATAGTAGGGGAGAGTCGAAATCTCGAACTAATCGAATCCACGTCCCATCAGTTATGATTAACCGAACTGCAAGGTGGTTTATCTCTGTTGGGTTTGTTCAATAGAAAGAAAATTACTGATAGACATGCATCGGGATATCTCTATCCTACTTGACGATACAATGAAAGTATTGGCTAGGTATTCTCGAGGGTATAAACATATACCGCGATATCTAGTGAGCTCTATAGTTTCAGCTGTTGCTTGCTCCATATCAAGAAAATAAATAATGAAGAAAATAATTTCCATGACAGTTTTCACCCCGCAATTCTACCATCAATAGTTTTTGAGATACAGGCGGACTCATACTCGTTTCATGGCGATAATAATTGATCATTTTTTAAATCTACTCGGCCGCCGATACAATTCATCAATAATGTCTTTTTAGTGAACTAATAACTGAATAGGCAACTCTCTCTTGATCGATGTCAACAGCCAAATGTTAAATGTATAATGATATACAAGTATATACCAATGAAAACGTGTTTAACACCGAGTTTGACACACTTTATGATCATCAGCGTTTGACACACTTCATCACTATCAAAAACTCACCTAATTATGAGCTGTACGCATAATTACAAAATATACTTATCTATTACTCATCTCTAGGCCGACTGATGGAGGTAATACTACGAAACACACAAAGATGAAATTCATTCGGTTTTTAGTTTTTACGGTTCTGATTAGATTCCGATGCTTTATTTTCCATGACCTGGATATTCGATGTGTATCCGACTTTTGATAATCCTAGTACAAGCGAGGATATCACCGGTCATGCAGAAACGAATACCTGTATATTTTCGAATCGTGCGGGTATTTGTTCTGAAAATATACATCAACAACATAAAGCACAATCTTTTTACTTCAACATCATAATTGTTCATTGCAGAAAACTTTTCAACAACTCGAAGGTTCGTTCTAGGGTTTTCTACCAATTTTCACACATTCACCCGAAATAACGATAGTTAACGAGGTTAGTAATTGTGAGAACTTTCAAGAGCGTTTGAATACCTTGATGAGTGTAGCTCACAACTCGACTAGCAATATCATTTTGAATGGACGATTAGAAGTATACAGGGTGTTACAGAACTATGGGATCAAAATTCTAGGGGTTATTCAGTGCAACAGTAGAAAATATTTGAGTAGTGGGTTAAAATTTAGAAAGACGATGAATTGCCTAAAAAGGATTTAATGCATTTAATTTTTGCCTTTTGTACATGACATCAACACAAAAATTGTTGAAAATGTCTTCCTGCAACCTGAATACACCGATTTAAACGTCTCACATGATTTCGGCAGACTTGACTGAAAATTTGATTCTGGTTTTGAATGATTTCAAAAGGTGCTGTAATTCGTCCAATAAGGTCTTGCTCTGTTTATACTGGAGTTGGAGGGAATGCCGAATTTTATGTCCGGAATACTGGACTGGATTGATCGTTTATTCATAAAGAAAGCAAAGTTGCATTCCGCGGTTTTTTCAAGAAGTTTCCGAATTAATGGATGATTCCGTACCCCACGCAATTGAATTTATTTTACCGTCTTATTGACCGCAACATGCCAAACTGCGCCAAACTGAAGCAACCCTCTTGAAACGTATACCTCCATGAAGCTAGCAGAACCATCTCGGAAAATACAATCTCTCTTCAGCTATAATTTGAGACTGATTTATTACCCTATTGCAGACTTTATTCCTCTACGTTTCATACAACAAAACGCTCTACCCAAAGTTAGCAAAACCAATTCCAAAAAACAATGTTTTTGAAAAGTTTTATTACACCATATTTGGAGGCTTGATTGGAGGCTTACTTTGAGGATTTCATCCTAGCCTACCGCTGATTTTTTCGCTTCTGGTTTTTTAAAGAAGAATCGTGGGATTCGCTAGCTTTACCGTAAAGCTAGCAGAACCGACGAAGTTTTTGAAAAATTTTATTACGCCATAATTTAAGGCTATGGTATAAGCTTACGGCTTATCAGCGATAGGCTAAGATGAGAGCCATCAAATATTTTTTTGGTGGTAAGTTGGCATGGAAACAAATTGAAATGGAAGCATTCGATCGGATAACGATGTACAGAACACTGGTGGAGCTATTCTGCCGATTTGCCTATCTAATTTCTTCAACCAAAACTCTAACGTACAGCCAACTTGATAACATTTTATTCGTTATAGCGGAAAATCAGTCAGTGTCAGTTGTTAGATGGCGACACTAAAATGAAAACATAATCAGTATTATTGATAATTGCACAATCAATGTTATGAAAATGTTGATTCAGAAGTAGTAATTCAGGTCACTTCTCAATTTTATATCGAACTACATAATAACAATCTCGAAACGTCAACTATTTGTACAGAAATTTGTAAAAATGTCACCCTTCTGGGGAGTTTCATAACTATTAGGCCATTATAGCGGAAAATGCCGTTAGCGTTTTTGACGAAACAAAACACCATCAGTGACTGCACCAGTGTTTTGTACATCGTTGATCGGATAGAGATGTTAGAGAGAGATGATGTCACGAATGATGTAGAAGCAATCTCGGAGAGAATGAATCAATAAGTATTCTTTCATTATTCTCCTTGGGAAAAGTCGTGAAAGCGTTATAACCATATCCCGCATCTTTTTTTGAAGCACATGACCGAGCATATGACAAACCCCATGCAAATTCGTGTTTCCAAAGGAGATATTCGAATTCGTGTGTTTACGAAATGAGAATTCGCATTTTCAGAGTATATGCGGTTTTGCTGATCAGTGGCGTTTTTTTGCAGGTTTCAATTTCAATGAATATAGCATAAATTTCTTAGGTTTCTCGGAAATTTTGCAGTCACTTTCTCCAGATCAATACACCATTTTTCCCAGATTCTTAGGTTAATCATCCTGTATAAGTGACAGTTATAAAAGAAATAATTCTGATAATCTTGATCCACTGCGGAGTAGCACCTTTGTTGTGCTAGGTTCTCCCTTGAGTTTTGAATTCATCCAACTTGACGAGTTTTCTTAAATACATATGTAATTCAGATAACGAATTGAGGTTGATGCATTCATTAAACAAGAGATTGAAGTCTCGAATCTAAATCATCAAAAAGTGAGTGAAACAGAATATTTTCAAAACCTTATCATCATACGAATAGTACCCAAGAAGATGAGCGTGAAAGCAGCCACAAGTTCCAGCCACGAATTCGCTGAGTTTCACGGCGCGCGACAAACCACCAACGGTCGTGCAATACTGAAATTCGTGGCTCGAACCACGAACTTCTTCGGAAGTGCTGACCGATTAGATTGATCTTTGCAAAACTACGAAAAATCATGGCCATTTTATCGTTGAGAAAAATCGATTTCTCTTCATGCATATACAGTGTGTATAGAAATCGAACGGCGATGCAGATATACTGGTATTTTGGAGATCTCAATTCTTCCTGAATGCAAAGAAAACGATAAATCTCTCGATAAATCTCAAACTTTGAAAAATCATAACTCTGTTAATAATAGCAATGAAATAGATTTTTCTTCGGAAATATACAGTGTGAGTGGTGTTTAATGAGATCTTTACTACCTAGTATTTTGCCGGGCAAGATTTTTCCCGAATTCGAACACTCTAACTTGCGGAAAATATGATAAATCTCCAACTTTGAGAAATCATAACTTTATTGATATGAGCAATGAAATTGATTTCTCTTGAAGAATGTACAGTGTGAGTGGTGTTCAATGAGATCTATATAACCCAGTATTTTGCCGGGCAGGATTTTTCCCAAATTCGAACACTCAAACTTGCGTAAAATACGATATACCCCATACTTTGAAAAATCATAACTCTGGTAATAAGAGCAATGAAATATATTACTCTTCAGAAATATTCAGTGTGGGTGGTGTTCTATGAGATCTATATCACCCAGTATTTTGCCGGGCATGATTTTTCCCTAATTCGAACACTCAAACTTGCGTAAAATACGATAAATCTCAAACTTTCAAAAATCATAACTCTGTTGATATGAGCAATGGAATTGATTTCTCCTGAAAAATGTACAGTGTGAGTGGTGTTCAATGAGATCTATATAACCCAGTATTTTGCCGGGCAGGATTTTTCCCAAATTCGAACACTCAAACTTGCGTAAAATACGATATATCCCATACTTTGAAAAATCATAAGTCTGGAAATAAGCGCAATGAAATATATTTCTCTTCAGAAATATACAGTGTGAGTGGTGTTCTATGAGATCTATATCACCCAGTATTTTGCCGGGCATGATTTTTCCCTAATTCGAACACTCAAACTTGCGTAAAATACGATAAATCTCAAACTTTCAAAAATCATAACTCTGTTGATATGAGCAATGGAATTGATTTCTCCTGAAAAATGTACAGTGTGAGTTGGGTTCAATGAGATCTATATAACCCAGTATTTTGCCGGGCAGGATTTTTCCCAAATTCGAACACTCAAACTTGCTTAAAATACGATAAATCCCAAACTTTGAAAAATCATAACTCTGGTAATAAGAGCAATAAAATATATTTCTTTTCAGAAATATACAGTGTGTGTGGTGTTCTATGAGATCTACACCACCCAGTATTTTGCCGGGCATGATTTTTCCCTAATTCGAACACTCAAACTTGCGTAAAATACGATAAATCCCAAATTTTCAAAAATCATAACTCTGTTGATATGAGCGATGAAATTGATTTCTCTTGAAAAATGTACAGTGTGAGTGGTGTTCGATGAGATCTATATCACCCAGTATTTTGCCGGGCATGATTTTTCCCGAATTCGAACACTCAAACTTGCGGAAAAAACGATAAATCTCAAACTTTGAAAAATCATAACTATGTTAATAAAAGCGATAAAATATATTTCTCTTCAGATATATACGGTGTGAGTGGTGTTCTATGAGATCTATATCACCCAGTATTTTGCCGGCAGGATTTTTCCCGAATTCGAACACTCAAACTTGCGTAAAATACGATAAATCCCAAATTTTCAAAAATCATAACTCTGTTGATATGAGCGATGAAATTGATTTCTCTTGAAAAATGTACAGTGTGAGTGGTGTTCGATGAGATCTATATCACCCAGTATTTTTCCGGGCATGATTTTTCCCGAATTCGAACACTCAAACTTGCGGAAAAAACGATAAATCTCAAACTTTGAAAAATCATAACTATGTTAATAAAAGCGATAAAATATATTTCTCTTCAGATATATACGGTGTGAGTGGTGTTCTATGAGATCTATATCACCCAGTATTTTGCCGGGCAGAATTTTTCCCGAATTCGAACACTCAAACTTGCGTAAAATACGATAAATCTCAAACTTTCAAAAATCATAACTCTGTTGATATGAGCAATGAAATTGATTTCTCTTGAGAAATGTACAGTGTGAGTGGTGTTCTATGAGATCTATATCACCCAGTATTTTGCCGGGCAGGATTTTTCCCGAATTCGAACACTCAAACTTGCGTAAAATACGATAAATCTCAAACTTTGAAAAATCATAACTCTGTTGATATGAGCAATGAAATTGATTTCTCTTGAAAAATGTACAGTGTGAGTGGTGTTCAATGAGATCTATATAACCCAGTATTTTGCCGGGCAGGATTTTTCCCAAATTCGAACACTCAAACTTGCGTAAAATACGATAAATCTCAAACTTTCAAAAATCATAACTCTGGTAATAAGAGCAATAATATATATTTCTCTTGAAAAATGTACAGTGTGAGTGGTGTTCTATGAGATCTATATCACCCAGTATTTTGCCGGGCAGGATTTTTCTCTAATTCGAACACTCAAACTTGCGGAAAAAACGATAAATCTCAAACTATGAAAAATCATAACTATGTTAATAAAAGCGATAAAATATATTTCTCTTCAGAAATATACAGTGTGAGTAGTGTTCAATGAGATCTATATCACCCAGTATTTTGCCGGGCATGATATTTCCCGAATTCGAACACTCAAACTTGCGTAAAATACGATAAATCTCAAATTTTGAAAAATCATAACTCACACTCATAACTCACACTGTACATTTTTCAGGAGAAATCAATTCCATTGCACATATCAACAGAGTTATGATTTTTCAAAGTTTGAGATTTATCGTATTTCACGCAAGTTTGAGTGTTCGAATTCGGGAAAAATCCTGCCCGGCAAAATACTGGGTGATATAGATCTCATAGAACACCACTCACAATGTACATTTTTCAAGAGAAATCAATTTCATTGCTCATATCAACAGAGTTATGATTTTTCATAGTTTGAGATTTATCGTTTTTTCCGCAAGTTTGAGTGTTCGAATTAGAGAAAAATCCTGCCCGGCAAAATACTGGGTGATATAGATCTCATAGAACACCACTCACACTGTACATTTTTCAAGAGAAATATATTTTATTGCTCTTATTACCAGAGTTATGATTTTTCAAAGTTTGGGATTTATCGTATTTTACGCAAGTTTGAGTGTTCGAATTTGGGAAAAATCCTGCCCGGCAAAATACTGGGTTATATAGATCTCATTGAACACCACTCACACTGTACATTTTTCAAGAGAAATCAATTTCATTGCTCATATCAACAGAGTTATGATTTTTCAAAGTTTGAGATTTATCGTATTTTACGCAAGTTCGAGTGTTCGAATTCAATAAAAATCATGCCCGGCAAAATACTGGGTGATATAGATCTCATAGAACACCACTCACACTGTACATTTTTCAAGAGAAATCAATTTCATTGCTCATATCAACAGAGTTATGATTTTTGAAAGTTTGAGATCTATCGTATTTTACGCAAGTTTGAGTGTTCGAATTCGGGAAAAATCCTGCCCGGCAAAATACTGGATGATATAGATCTCATAGAGCACCACTCACACTGTATATATCTGAAGAGAAATATATTTTATCGCTTTTATTAACATAGTTATGATTTTTCAAAGTTTGAGATTTATCGTTTTTTCCGCAAGTTTGAGGGTTCGAATTCGGGAAAAATCATTCCCGGCAAAATACTTGGTCATATAGATCTCATTAAACATCACTCACACTGTATATTTCTGAAGAGGAATATATTTCATTGCTCTTATTACCAGAGTTATGATTTTCCAAAGTATGGGATATATCGTATTTTACGCAAGTTTGAGTGTTCTAATTTGGGAAAAATCCTGCCCGGCAAAATACTGGATTATATAGATCTCATTGAACACCACTCACACTGTATATTTCCGAAGAAAAATCTATTTTATTGCTATTATTAACAGAGTTATGATTTTTCAAAGTTTGAGATTTATCGAGAGATTTATCGTTTTCTTTGCATTCAGGAAGAATTGAGATCTCCAAAATACCAGTTTATCTGCATCGCCGTTCGATTTCTATACACACTGTATATGCATGAAGAGAAATCGATTTTTTTTTCAACGATAAAATGGCCATGATTTTTCGTAGTTTTGCAAAGATCCATCTAATCGGTCAGCACTTCCGAAGAAGTTTGTGGTTCGAGCCACGAATTTCAGTATTGCACGACCGTTGGTGGCGCGCCGTGAAATCTCAGCAAATTCGTGGCTGGAACTTGTGGCTGCTTTCACGCTGATCCCAAGAAGAGGGTTCATAAAAAATGAGAAAAATGAACCCTTGGGATTTCCTGTAACGACCCAACATTCACCAATATACAATGTGTTAATCACACATGTACAATAAATTCAACAGACGATTGTGTCCTAACATGCTACGTTTTCAAGTTACAAGGTGATGTTATTGAAAAAAAAATGGTCTTTCCTCGGGTCTTCCGTGGAATATCTTAAATATCCATTATCCAATTCTGTTTTAATTTGGCATTACTAATAAGACGTGTTAAGGGGCTAATGTAGCTCAAACTTGATCAAATTCAGTGGCGTCCTGAGCGTCACCTTGACGACTACTTTTTTGAAAAAAATAATATAACTAAGCAATAGTAAATGCATAAAAATGGTGGTGAAAAGTGGAGGAGAGAAAAAGTGGTATGTTCAGATGCTCATTTCGAAAAAAATACATGAAAGTCACAAAATTTACAGTGGCGTTTATAATTTGTCGTTAAGGTGCCACTCAAGATGCAACTGGACTTGAAAAATTCTATCAAGTTTGAGCTAAATTAGCCCATCAACAAAACAAATAATTCCAAATTACAACAAAACTGAAAATGTCTGACACCCTGTATATTAAAACCAGTTATAAGTTGCGGGATTGAGTCAAGCTATATATCTATCTCTGTCGCCCACTCTATCCGTTTACTGTCTACTGAATCTCCTCCGCAAAACGTAATTATAGAAGTGATATTAGATGCATACAACCCTAGGTGAGCTTTATCTTGATTGTTTTATTGGTTCTTTGTTTGTTATTCATTGGCTTTCACCACGACATGGTGTGCAGAGATAAAGGGCTCGAATATTGAAATTGCCGAGCAATGCTTGCTTTCATTCTATTCCCGGGTGATTCCAAGTTTTTGTTGAAAAAAATAGCATGACAAAATTATTTAAAATTGAATCCTGCTGTAGTATATTTATATTCAAACAGATACTTTGCACGAGAGGAAAACAACTCTTCAAATAGGTGTACGTCATGGAATTTTAAATATTCAAGCGAGTATTCAAGTACTAGGTACAATTTCAAATAGGTACTTCAGTAAAATTGAATTTTAACATGTATCACGAAGTGAATCATTTTGAGAATATTTATAAGTACTTTATAACTATTTCCAAAACCACTTCCAATATTTTGAGTACCAAATTTTAAGTATCTCTAGTACCCATATTAGTTCTCTCGACATAAGTACTGGATTCAATCAAATAGCACCCGTACTAGTTTCAAGTAATTCAAGTATTTTATCACTTCCTTCGAGTACCAGATATTTGAATATGATGTACAAATTTTGGGTAACCGTTATTTTTTCTTGTTCTGGTAGAATACAGGGAATATACTCCACACAGGAAAGATACATGACCTATACGGTAGTATACAATATGAATATAGGACAGATTTTGTCGATGATTTTGTTGTTAGTTTGTATAAAAGAAACGCACATTCGTTATAAATTAGCTTCAGATTTGATTTAGATTACAATTTTTACAGAATGTTGAAAAATAGTTTTAATCGAGCTTTAACTGCGCTACGTTTTCAATCTAGTTTCGATTTTTTTATTTCACTTCCTCTTCTGGTCCTAATACTTTATTTTATAACAAGTTTCATCTTCATTATCATGAATACTCTTCTCTCCTTTTCAGTAGAGACAGCTGAAAAATGTTCTCTTTAGGGCGGCTACACATTTACTACAGTACCGGTGTGAACTTAGCAGCCACTTTCTAGCGGCCGATTTTTTCCAGCAGCCATATCACCAGTGACGTCGGAAAATAATTTTGTTGCATAAAAATCATAAAAATATTTTGAAAATAACATCGGAGGATTATAATTGAATTGAACACTCAGAATACAATTAGAACGTATGAAAACGATGATCATGAGCTGTTGACATCATAAATATAATGATGGAATTGAACTCTTCTATGTTTCGTAAAATTTTAAAATACCATTCAGAAATGTTTAACCAAGTTGAGATTCGATGTAGACATGATAAATACGGTCTTGATCATTATGTCAGGAGATTAATCATTTGCAGGCCGTCTGAGGGGTAGTTTTGACCCTTCTGAAATTTGAAGAATTCAAAAACACCATTCAGAAAAGTTTAGCCAAGTTGAGATTTGGCATGGACATCATTGATAGGGTCTCAATCATCGTGCCAAGAGATGAATTATTTGCAGGCCGTCTGAGGGGTAGTTTTCACCCTTCTTAAGTTTGAAGAATTCGAAAACACCATTCAGAAAAGTTTAGCCAAGTTGAGATTTGGTATGGACATCATTTATAGGGTCTCAATCATCGTGCCAAGAGATGAATTATTTGCAGGCCGTCTAAGGGGTAGTTTTGTCCCTCCTGAGTTCTGAAAAATTCAAAAACACCATTCAGATAAGTTTAGCCAAGACGGCCTGCAAATGATTCATCTCTCAACACAATAATTGAGACCCTATCAATGATGTCCATGCCAAATCTCAACTTGGCTTAACTCTTCTGAATGGTGTTTTCGAATTCTTCAAACTTAAGAAGGGTAAAAACTACTCCTCAGACGGCCTGCAAATAATTCATCTCTTGGCACGATGATTGAGACCCTATCAATGATGTCCATACCAAATCTCAACTTGGCTCAACTTTTCTGAATGGTGTTTTTGAATTTTTCAGAACTCAGGAGGGAGAAAACGGCCTGCAAATGATTCATCTCTCAACACAATAATTGAGACCCTATCAATGATGTCCATGCCAAATCTCAACTTAGCTTAACTCTTCTGAATGGTGTTTTCGAATTCTTCAAACTTGAGAAGGGTGAAAACTACCCCTCAGACGGCCTGCAAATAATTCATCTCTTGGCACGATGATTGAGACCCTATCAATGATGTCCATACCAAATCTCAACTTGGCTAAACTTATCTGAATGGTGTTTTTGAATTTTTCAGAACTCAGGAGGGACAAAACTACCCCTTAGACGGCTTGCAAATAATTCATCTCTTGGCACGATGATTGAGACCCTATCAATGATGTCCATACCAAATCTCAACTTGGCTAAACTTTTCTGAATGGTGTTTTTGAATTTTTCAGAACTCAGGAGGGACGAAACTACCCCTTAGACCTCGCCTCAGACGGGCTGCAAATAATTCATCTCTTGGCACGATGATTGAGACCCTATCAATGATGTCCATACCAAATCTCAACTTGGCTAAACTTTTCTGAATGGTGTTTTCGAATTCTTCAAACTTAAGAAGGGTGAAAACTACCCCTCAGACGGCCTGCAAATAATTCATCTCTTGGCACGATGATTGAGACCCTATCAATGATGTCCATACCAAATCTCAACTTGGCTAAACTTTTCTGAATGGTGTTTTTGAATTTTTCAGAACTCAGGAGGGACGAAACTACCCCTCAGACGGCCTGCAAATAATTCATCTCTTGGCACGATGATTGAGATCCTATCAATGATGTCCATACCAAATCTCAACTTGGCTAAACTTTTCTGAATGGTGTTTTCGAATTCTTCAAACTTAAGAAGGGTGAAAACTACCCCTCAGACGGCCTGCAAATAATTCATCTCTTGGCAAGATGATTGAGACCCTATCAATGATGTCCATACCAAATCTCAACTTGGCTAAACTTTTCTGAATGGTGTTTTCGAATTCTTCAAACTCAAGAAGGGTGAAAACTACCCCTCAGACGGCCTGCAAATAATTCATCTCTTGGCACGATGATTGAGACCCTATCAATGATGTCCATGCCAAATCTCAACTTGGCTAAACTTTTCTGAATGGTGTTTTTGAATTTTTCAGAACTAAGTGGAAAAAGACGCCAAATAAAAAACGATGAATATAAACCAAGACATAAATATTTGTGTGGAAAGTTGATTCACCACTCAAGAGTCGCAACTAGTTATTTCCGTCTTATTTTGGAAAAATGCGTCATAAAAGAGCTAAAAGGCATTTTATCCCGATAAACCGAATCCACTGAGCTCCAATAATAAAATCCGAAGAAAAAACTATAAACACAAACACTCGTTTTTAAAGTTGAGGACACCATTAGGATCAACACTTCGAATGGGCTTCATATGTCTCGGCTCATGTGGCGAGGGCATGTCGTCGGGAAATTCCTGTTCATAATTCAGTGAATTTACAGCCCTGTCATCAGGTATCTTTTTCTTGAGCTATTTTCAGTACTCTCGTGGCGTTCCGCCCAAACAGACATGCGGGAGAAGAAAATTTTTTTAACGAGATCAACTGTTGGACGCTTTCTTTCACATGAAGTAATCAATCACTACCTCTCTCAGTTGATGAGTCAAATTTTTTTTTAGAAAAATAACGTTTGAAATGTCACAGGTATACACATTGAGATAGTATAGAGAAATAAGTATTACCAATGGTATAACAACAACTAACAACGACAATAAATTATTGAATATTCACAAAGACACGAAAATGAAATATTGCAAAATCGTTTTTGTTTTTCCTTTTTTATTTGAAGAGATTTGAGAAATAGATTTCTCTTCATCATTGTCACTCTTTAAATATGAGAGGACTTAAAAAAACATGCAAAAGGAGTACTTGAGCAAAATTTTAGATTGATTCGAATGTTATTTTCAATTCTTTAGTCAAATTAAATGAGAACGGTTAATTCAAATATAATCCAATAAAGTTATAATCTTTTAGATCATCTTTAAGCATTCACTATATAGAGTGTGTGCGATTTCAAACCGCAACACCCTCCTAATTTGAAGCCCGTGGAACGATTTTCAAAAACAAAGCAACTATAATATACTACTCAACGACTCGAAAATGTGGACGAATCTGGAATATTCATATTCGGAAGGCCTACTATTGTTTGCTAAAGGGGTCAAAATTTTAACAACGACTATTAGGCAATTTCTGGACAAATGGACATCCCATTCTATTCAGGCACAGCTGAAATGCCCCCATCATTCTAATCAAAGCCATACCTCAGAGTGAGTTATTCGATGGCAAATTTTAAAAAATTTCCTTTTTTTTCTATTCACCCTGCATTTTAATCTAAGGGGTTTATATAACCGGTGAAGTGGTCATTCAATGAAGGAATACATCGAATACTCAGATCCGAAGTTTCATCTTGATAAATTCGAAAATTAGGAAAACTCAAGTTGGTGGAAGTTTTACTGTGACCCACATTCTTGGAAATCATGTTATGAAGTTTGTGAGAACAATATTTCTATCATTTCTTTCAAGTTGGCGTGGCCTACTCACTTACCTCTCTACAACTTGTTGGTAATCAGATATAAAATAGTTTAGTACGAAGTTCTGCTCAGTCAGAGGGAGATTTAAAACGACCAAAGGTGCAAGGTGGAGGACTGATCAGGAACAGTAAGGCAACACACGATACGGTAGGATTCACCAGGTAAGCAATAATCCACCCAACCAAAGAAAGTTTGGGCCGATAAAATTGCATTTATCGCACACACCCCCCAAAAAGCCCAACACTAACACACTACACACGATAGCACTATAGCCTACTACTGGTACTTCTGAGAAACCAGGTACGGCCCATGAATTGTTATAGTGCGACTACACAAACAGACGATAACTATATACAGATATTGCTTGTTCCAGAACCATCCACACCACACAAACGACAGGACGCTCGCACCTCTATAAAGTTAGCAGAACCATTTGATGGAAAATCGATGTGACCAAGTTTATTAATTGTCGAATAATTATCGAGAATTTGTCGTGAAAGAAAAAAAATTGACGCGCCTCTAGTTTTTTTTTTTTTATATGGGGTGGCTTTGCTAACTTGATATTAAGTCAAATTCAAATTGGATTACCCTTGTGACCAAAATTTGTCGAGTAATTTTCTTTGACGATAAATATGTTTCGGTCATTCGACAAATGTTTGGAGAATTTCAAAGCAAACGAAACAATATCAACCAAGTTACACGAATGTGTTCGTATCTTGAATCATATTTATATATTACTCATTGTGTATAATTTTTTTATAATTTGTTATGAAGCAAGAATTGGTATAAAATATTGAAAGATTCAGTACCTCTATGAAACTTCTCGTGGTAGTAGAAATATTGATGCCTTGTTGCCAAATACTCGAAATTTTCGCATATTCGAAGATATCCAATGAAAATTACTAATATCTGCGTCAAAAAATTGCTTCATCAATTTTTTCACTTCTACTGGACTTCAACAATTACTCGACAAATGTTGGTCATAACGGCGATCCAATTTGAAGTTCAATTGTCGATTTATCGTAGTGGCTCTGCTAACTCAATATTAAGTTAGCAAAGCCACCCCATATGAAAAAAACTAAGGACGCGACAATTTTTTTTCTTTCACGACAAATTCTCGACAATTATTCGACAATTAATAAACTTGGTCTCATCGAATTTCCATCAAATGGTTCTGCTGACTTTATAGAGGTGACGCTCGCAAAAAGTCTCTCAGGCCGAGCTTATTAGTACCAGACAGCGCGACCGTAAAGGTCGAAAACTCGGTGGAAAAGTTATGCACTTTTAGGACCGTTATGATGGTGTCCAAAAATATAAATGTGAGGACCAGTCCAGGAGGAATGGAGGATGGAAGGCAAGTAATTTCATCCAGCAAGATGGATGGAATTCTTCAAGGATGGGTCTCACCTAGTCGCTCACCCTGTACCACTAGACCTTTCCTTTCTATTTTAGGGCGATTTTTTTGGAAACACACTCGGTATATATATCGTACGATCAACAAAGTATGAAAATTTCAATATTGGTTCCTTACTCTTCTTGCAATCGAGATCACGCATGTGAAGACGCTTATATACTTCCGTGCGAAGAGTTTCACTTGGCGATTTGTTTATTATGTTACCTATAGTGCCAAAAAATGTCACACCGATCGACACCGTTAGTTCTCTCGAGTCGCTGCTGTAAGATCAACTAGTGGCAAAATTGTAATTTAGATGAATTTTCATAAGAAGGCCGATTAACACCTAGAGATAAGTAACATTTCATTCAAGGTTCATTTTGAGAGAGTAACGTTAATTCTTTTCAGGCCTTCTCCTTCAACCCATAGAGCTGTTAATATTATCGATATATGCTTACGCTTAACTGTAAGCGTCTGATTCCCCTCGATCCAATCTCCCGTCAATCGTGACTCATTTCTTTCGAACGATAATACAGAGTGTTGCCATTGGAAGATTTTCAGTTTGTACTAGACGGCATTGCGGAATTGTGCTAAAGTAGAGTGAAGTGTACTGAATCGAAAAAAAAAAAAACAATAGACGATGAACTCGCCGTCCAGGAGACGTTAGGGGTGGCGTATTAGGAGACTACCTTGACGATAGAATCGGAACTCGAGGGGAACTATGAATTCTACGATTATGAAAAACCAATACCAACTTATGAAAAAAAAAACAAAAATACATCCCTGAAAAACTTGGCCGCCTTAGAATGATCTCAGCACGGCCTAGCTAGTAAAATATACGCATATATTTTAGGACAAATTTTGTTTGTACGTCATGTGCATAAAATGTATTGGAAAAGAAAAATTTTACCAAAAACGGTAGTTCTGCTAATACTAACACTAATATATACTAATATAACACTACTAACACTAATACTAATATACTGGCAGTTTACAGCCTTTCTAAGGTCTTCAACCTCCAAATGCCTTCTTGGCGGGGCGAAAGCAAAAGCGCTAAAGATTCGAGCTGCCATTCCATTCGAGAGATCTGTAGATAGCCTACGATACCGTAACTCATAATATGTACTCGCCAGATAACGAGCATGTGCCGTTTTCACATTCCATTATATTTTCACCACTTAGCCATTCTCTTAACACCGATGTTCCTCGCGAGTTTCTTTAAATATTTTGTTGAAATTCCTAGTTACTTATATACGAATTATATATAGGAAGTCGTGTATTTAGTTTTTTTTTTTAATTTTTGATCAAAGACGTAGGCAAACAGGTACGACTTCGGGTACAACCTGTAAAAACAGCATATTTTGCAATTCAAATAACAATGCGTAATAAAAGTAACAAATTCAAATTTTACAATATAACAACCGGTACCAACCACATCGATGACATCGTTGGATTTCGTAGGTATGCCTGGGGCTACACACATCGTTCAGGGCCTTACATGGAATCTGCGGCTCTGCTCTGATTGCGCCTGAAGTTGGCAGAGCCACAGATTTCCTATGAGATTTTTCTATGAAAGAGAAGAGTCAACAATTCGGGAATGAAGTGATAAATTAGAACGAAATCATAAAGAAAATCTGAATTTGAGTGTGGTGTTGGGAAAAATAGGATGGTTATCGAGTCAACACTCGGGTTGATCTTTTAGCCACATCAAATCGTCAAATAATATTATGTTGAGTGAAGGACATAATCAGCTCTGTGAGTATCTCCCAATCCTTGCGTTTTTACGGATTTCTACCAAAAAAGTTTGAGCAGAAAATTTGAAAACAGGGTAAATAATCAGCAGAAAATTGGTTCTTCTCACTGCATCAAATCATCAAAAAATAATGATTTTGAATAAATCGCTTCCCTGAGTTTGGCGGAAGCTAGCGATTCCACAGGTTTTTTTTCAAGCTAAAGTTCAGTGTCATCGCTTCGCCATATCAAATCGTCAATCAATATGATTTCCAGAGGACATAATTAACTTTGCGAATATGTCCAACTCTTGCAGTTCAATGGATTTCTGCTTGAAAACATGAAGCAGAAAATTCTAAAACAGTGTAATTACTTAGCCTGAAATTAGTACAACAATTACACTGATTTAAATCACTAAAAATATAGTTTTTCAAATGAAGACATCACTGAGCTTGGCCGAAGCCAGCAAAGCCACAGATTTTTTAGGGAAAAATATGTATTAGAAATATGGGTATGGGGTAATGAATTAGCTCCACAGATTCACATGATCTCATTCATGGAAAAAATGTTATTTTCAAAAATTGAGTTTGCCGAAGCTAGCAAAGCCAGAGATTTCACCACAATGGAGAGGAGCTTTAGGCTGAAGCTGCACCACCACCTCATATCCGCGAAACTACCACTGCAATAAAATGAGTGGGTTGTAATTAATTGTGATTAATTCATCAGAAATTCTGAGTCATTTTTTGGAAATGGGCAATAAAAGCTGGTACATCATTGGGTTCATGTAGAAAATAATAAGAATTGAAAATAAGTTTACATAAAAGGAAAGTAGGTAGGAGGTAGTTTCCGATCCTAGACCTTCGTTTATGTGGAGTTATGTGGGTAGGTACTTATAACTTATGCCTCATAAAAATTATCGTGGAGCACCCTGCACAGTCAATGATTGAAATTAGAGTAGGTAGGTAAGTAGGTTGAATATTTCAACATCTAGCTATTGACAGTTGTTGAAATACTCAGACATTAGACGTCTATTAGGTTCGACTGAATTTTATAGTCTAAAAGAATATAAATTAAATTGAATCCTTGATTGAATCAATTATTTCATTATAAGCTCATCGATGGTTTAAAGAAACCGAGAACCACGTCTCACGTACATAGGTACCTCGATAGAAATCATTATAGATGAAACAAAAACTAGGTCGTCTTCTTCCAACAACTATCATTCAGGCAAAGGGTGCGGTGTGCGGTAGTCAATAATAAACATCGAAAATAAATACCTTATCTGCTGGTATATGTCTGCTAGACATTGTCGCCTTTATATCGAATTAATCCTAATATCCAGGGACTTCGAACTGACTAGAGCGAAATGAAATAGACAATGTCACAACACGATCTCCATGACAGAAGAGTTGCACTTTGCAGCACTACCACAATACAACTTGTAGCTACACATTTTTCAAGAGCTCAAGAAATCACAACTGCATAATTAACACAATAGAATACTGCACTGAACACAAGATGCACACTTTACCAAAACAGGTAAAGGCGAAAAATATAACAATGCAATTTAGGCAGGCTCAAGACCCTTCGTGATCTTGCGCCTACACCACCTAATCCCTTCTTTCTCTGCTCCCGTCAGAGAACTGCTATTTGTGTTCGTTTTGTGACTGCTTCAGCCTCGTTTTGGTGATAGCAATAACTTCTGGTTTCGTGAAGTTTGTAACATTGTGCTGCCATCTCTTATAGGAAAGATTCACGAGTTTACTATGGAAGGAATACAGGAGTGGAATCCTGTAACGAGAGAACGTTGATGAAAATCAACACAGATTGAAAAATAATATATGTTCTCATTTAACGCATAGATTAGGGTGATTTAATCTATGAATGTATGTATGATTAACGTCACTGCAACCAACATTTCGAATTTGTGTATGATTTTGTACATAATACATGTATATCATACATGTATGTACATGTAATGATGGTTTCAATCACTTGCTGTTTTACCAGCGTTGTACCAAAGAGGCCTCTTCTGTGGTTGTACGCTGAAAGAATAATACTATACTATATCAGATACATATATAATGTACACTGACTAAATATTATGTCTGCAATATATATACTATATATAGTATACTGTGTTCTGTGGCTCTGTTCTGGGAGAACGGTGTCAACATCATATGTCTATGATCATATGTTATAACCTTCAATTGCAAAAAAATAATCTTCACCAACAATGGAATTGAGCAAAATTATATTGGAATGATTAAACAGAGTCATCTCTAAACATAATGGATTGTGTGAATGATCTCCATCCTTCTTGTCGATGTGAGGAGGGGCATAGCAACATACTCGATTTTCTTACTGTGAGTGATCTTATTTCATACTTCACACCTACTCTATCTTTTAAAATCTGCTACTGAGGAACATTTTATATTCATTTCCAGAATATAGTCGATTCAGTTTATTCCTACAGGGATAGATATTTTGAAAGTCATAAAATTGAAGAAGCAATAAATAAACATGAAGAGATTGGAAACCTACTAAGTGATAGGATCAAAGTTTTTGATGAACATGAACACTTGATAACCAATAAAATAAGAGCAAGGTACAATTATCTGAGAGGAAAACTATTGAATGTTGTCCCAAAATACAACAGAGAAGCTGAAAATTTATTATCTAAAGCCATCAAATTGGACCCTAAACTTGTTGATGCTTGGAATGAACTAGGAGAGTGTTACTGGAAAAATAATGATTTGAGAAAATCTATCAATTGCTTTGAAGGTGCTCTGAAAGAGGTAAGTTGTTCCCTTGGTTGTTCCAGAGTAACATGATATGGGTTCTTCAGTTATTATTTGAACAATTAAAATCCATATCATTAATAAGAAACTTTGCAAAAAAAATCTGATAGTATCTGAACATGTCAATTTTCTTTGTGGGATAGTGAATATTTACAGTACCACATTATCATTTACATCCAGAAGCAGTGTTTCCAGAGGAATTTTAGTCATTTCCTCTCTGTAGTACTTGAAATCCTTTGCAAATATATGAAAACCCCCTTTTTTTACCAACACTAGAGTGCCTTTCAATGGAGATGTCCACTCTTCTCCTATGAATGATATATAACTTGTATGCATACATTTGCCATACAACACCAATAATCCATTGATTGATTGATTAACTATGCAGCTCATGCAGCTTTCTCTATTACGATCCCTGTGATGTGATTCAATGTTGTAAGGAAAACACAATACATACAGACTTTCTCAATTGTATTCATCACATATTAGCTCTTGTAGTTAATATGTAACAAGGTATAAAAGCACAAGACATTTTTATAACATAACTGAGCTGTATCTGAAATGCATAAAAATTGATTTGAAAAAAAACTAGGATAGTCTTCTGTATTTTTATGAATATATCATTTTGTGAACAAGGTGAAGTAGCTACAATTAAGTAACAATTGAATGATGCAAACAATCATCATGCTTTTTACTCACAAATTCAGGGATCAGAATGTTGAAGGGATGTTGATTCTTTTTCACCAACTGGTGAAGGCAAGATCTGAGATTTCTATTTAATTTCAAAACATAATGATAACATCGGGTTGTAAAGCTTGTGGTAACAAGAATGTATTTTTTCAACAATTACCTATGAAAACAGCACTTTCAACATTGTTTTGTCATCTAGAAAGTAGCCCATTTCACTATGGTAACAAAAAAACATACTAGTGAGGAAATATTTTAATATGAGTAGATTGATTTCAAATCCTTGTCTTTCAAATAATAAAGAAGATAGGAAATCATTTGTAGATACTTTGTTCCTAATGCCCTCTCCAGATTTTGTGCTGGCTATATTTATGTTTCTTACCAGAATTTCATCTTCATCAATTTTAAAAATTTATCACTCACCTTCTGATCTTACTCATCATCATAAATATGTTCAAATATGAATGTTCATGAAAAGATGAGAAAAAATTTTGATTGCCTGAAAAAGATGGCAGGTAGGTTGTTGATATCATCAGTTCTCAATACACCTATTTAATTTATTTCTTATTTCTTCAAGTCAATCACAACCTATGGTGATTATTTGAAAGAATAATACCCTTGAATGCAAAATTTATGAATTTGCTATGATCAGTTTTTGGTTGATTGCAATAAACTTTTGATTTCGAATGATCCTATAAAAACAAGTCCAGGATTAAAGGAAGGCATAGGCCATTTGCAGCTCTTTTTCTATGTTGAAATATCCTGTCCAAGCAATCTCAAAAAATGCAAGTGTGATGATGTGACCTGTTCTGCTGAAACTAGCTGTCATTTGGCAGATGTCCATTTTCCTCCAGCGGCGAAATCATTCGTGAATTCAAAAGATCTGAATACTAAATCATAAATATGTTCAAATATGAATGTTCATGAAAAGATGAGAAAAAATTTTGATTGCCTGAAAAAGATGGCAGGTAGGTTGTTGATATCATCAGTTCTCAATACACCTATTTAATTTATTTCTTATTTCTTCAAGTCAATCACAACCTATGGTGATTATTTGAAAGAATAATACCCTTGAATGCAAAATTTATGAATTTGCTATGATCAGTTTTTGGTTGATTGCAATAAACTTTGGATTTCGAATGATCCTATAAAAACAAGTCCAGGATTAAAGGAAGGCATAGGCCATTTGCAGCTCTTTTTCTATGTTGAAATATCCTGTCCAAGCAATCTCAAAAAATGCAAGTGTGATGATGTGACCTGTTCTGCTGAAACTAGCTGTCATTTGGCAGATGTCCATTTTCCTCCAGCGGCGAAATCATTCGTGAATTCAAAAGATCTGAATACTTACCAACGTTCAAAGTTTCTTCTGAAGAGGGTGTTGTTCCCAGTCAGAATGAGTTTGCGACCAGTGGCGGCAGTTTTGTTGATCAAATATTGGTATTGTTTGAACAAAACATAGCATCATCTGTAAATTTATTTATTTATTTATTTATTTATTCATTAACGGGGAACCCCCAATTTGAATTACAAGGTGAGAAGTGGAACATGAATATAATCAAAATTAATCTTAAGACTATAGTATAAAATATGATGTATAAATAAAATAGGTAGGTATAAATATATTGATTGACAAATTAAAAAATTGAAATAAGTGATGGTAATCTCTGTTTCAGGCTTCTTTCAGATATATTTGAAAAATCGCCTTCAGATTTGTTAGCATTACATATTATTCTTGATAATGGAGAATGTTTTCCATAATTGCATCTATGGAAAGCAACTGCAAATGTCTGACTATTTCTAGTTATTCTAGCTGGAACATGTATGCCAAATTGGGACAGCAGATTGGGACAACTAATTTTAAAATTGAGTATCTTGTGAAGAAATCTGATGCCTGTGTAAATTCTATGAGTGTTCAATTTCTCATTTCTGTTCTAATATCCGAGAGAGAAGTATTATTCAATGGCATATTCAGTTTGTGATATATATATCGCAATATTTTATTTCGTACTTTTTCTATACTATTGATATGGATGTCATAAGTTGGTGACCAAACACACGAAGAATATTCAAGTATCAATCTAACCAAAGAATAGTAAAGTATTAACATGGAATTGATATCGGTGAATTCTCTGATAGATCTGCACACGAGGCCAAGCATTTTTGTTGCCTTATTCATAACCTGTTGAAGGTGGAGGTGAAAATCAACCTTGGTTTCCATAAGAACACCAAGGTCTCTAACAGCTCAAACAGTTGCAAGAGTTTGACCATCAATGTTGTATTCAAATTCTATGTGCTCAAGTGATTGATAAAATGATATACTATTGCATTTATTTACATTCAATTCCATGCAATTATCAGAACACCATTTGAAAAATGATGTAAGATCCCTTTGAATATTTTGACATTCATTGACAGTCTCAGCAATGCTAAATATCTTGAGGTCATCTGCAAACAGTAAGAAGTTAGAATTTTGAATTCTTTCACTGATGTCATTAATGAAAATATTAAACAAGAAAGGGCCTAGGTGACTCCTTTGCAGAACTCCTGAAGTCACATGAATATCTTGAGAAATAAAATTTTTGATACCACATTATTTGTCACATTTTTCTGAAATTGACCTGACTTCTGAAATTTGAACCACACTTTCTGAAATTTAACCCACACTTTTGAAATTCAACCAATTATTCTGGAATACAATTTTCACCATCTGATATTAGTGGCTGCTAGAATCCATGCTTACTGAAATACAATTGGAAAATATAGAATATTTTATCCTTCTCAACATTCAGTCAATTTTGTCATCAAGAATCATTCTTCCACAAATGATGATATTATGAAACTAATGAATATTGTTTTCGGATTCCGCAATAAACATACAATATATAAATGGGCCGAGAGGTGATCCGTCTGTGAAGAAATACTTTACTAGAATTCATGAAAATATTTCAGGAGAATGGTCACCATTAATACCATTATATTATTCGAAACTCCATTCATAACTGTATCATTGAGCTCTCTGGTTCCACGGTTAGTGGTGGGTGGTAGGTGGGTGGAAAGTGCTTCCTCATAATAAAATAAATATGACTCAAATTGTTGAATTGTTTCAGAAAAAGAACAAATATTCCCTGAGAAACCTGTCGATGCTAGCAAGGCAAGAAGAATCAAAAAGCAGAGAAGACAGATTGAAGAAAATAGAAAAAGGAGTAGTTTACGCCAAGGAGGCTGTTCAACTTGACCCACAAGATGGATTATCTTGGGCAATACTTGGAAATGCACATCTTTCATCGTTCTTTGGCATTCAACAAAATCCAAAAATACTCAAACAGTGTTTGAGTGCCTACTCGCAAGCAGTAAGATTTTTATGGTGGAGTTTCAGATTACTTATAACGATTATTAATACATCGAGTTTTCATTGATGATATTGCAGAATCGTACACTCATTTTATATGGAGGATTTTGTGTTCCAAAATTGAGTAGATAATGCAACCTTCTTTCATAGAATTTCTTGGCATCATTAATTCGTGATGCCTTAGGAATGTAAAAAATTATGCGATAATAATGTTTGTTATCAATAATGAAACTACAACATAGCAACTTACCAAGAAACCAGAATAGCTGTGCTGGGTTCTGATGTCAAAGTTGAGAAAATCACTTTTTGCATTAAACTCTCCGTGAGTATCTATTCATTTGGGGGTTCATAAAAATGACAAATTATATGGTGAATTCATACAAGACTTAACTTAGTCATAACCCAACCAGAAGCTTGAGAAGATGAAATTTGTTTTTTATATGAACTCATTCATGCACGGAATGTGATTTAAGAAAGTCTTAAGTTGACCAACTTTCAACTTAACATGGATCTTTGTGCAAATCAGGTATTTTGCATGTTTAAAAATAACGATATTATGTTTTTGAAAACTTTCGTAGTAAATATATGAGTAAATTGAGGTTTAAAACTCGACACTGATACCACTATCAGTATCGGTACAGATATTGTAGGGTCGTTTTATGATTTTGATGTATAGTTACTATTTTGTATTTCTATAAATTTTCAATTATTATTATGTATTCTTGAAAATGCTATATTATTGAATAAAAATTACTACAAAACTACTCATCAGATCAACTTAATTTATTTCATGTGGTAGAGCATTCAGTATTTGGATATGATTGTATGGTTTTTGATATGGTCTGGTTTATGACTGGGTAGGTCTTTGAATGATATTTACTGATATTTGATGTTATTTTGCAAATCAGAATCAGATCAGTTTCTGATTCATGTCTTGTTTGACGATTTTATCCAAATTATAAAAATTGGGATTATACGTAGAAATTTCTATGAAGATCCGCTCATTGTTTTCATGCCACTGAGATGGGGAACAGTTACTGTGGAAACCAAAAATCTCTCATTTTCAGAGACAAGGAGAATAATCAAGGATTAGTCACTTGTATATATTTTTCATATTTTTTTACATTTTTTACATTTTTGTAAACATGAAATAATGAATCACATTGAAGAAACAAAGTTTGATGAACACAAATGTGTTAATATTTTTTTAATGAAGGGATCAAAACAAATCCTCACATTTGTTCATTTCCTCATCTCACAGTTTCTAAAATTTCAGGAAAAAGATTTCATAGCTAAAAGTACACCAGACCTTCATTACAACAAAGGAATAGTAAGTGTAGAAAAAATGTTCAATTGATTAATAAATCTCATCAGACATATTTTATGTTCTTTGTGGCAGACTTTGAAATACGAGGAAAACTTTAAAATGGCTTTGGAATGCTTTAGAGAAGCCTCATTGTATGATCCTACCTGGGATTCTCCAAGAATCAAAGAAAACCAGCTAGTGAAATATCTCGATGATATTCAAGAATTCGTTTCCACTAGTGGAAAAATGAAAGCGAAACGCTTGAATCAGATATTACAGGTAATAGAATTCTACATCTCATCTCACTACTTGATGTCGATTTCACGGATGACCTAAAAACTCTCCACAACGGAATTTAGATAATCACCTATAAATTATCAATCAGGAATCAATTATCTTGAATATGTGATAAATAGCTGATATGGGATAATCAGAAATAGTGATTCATAATGAATGAGTTGGGTACTTTTGTACCAAAAGACGCCATAAATGTTACTTGAAAATGTTTATGGCGTACACTATTTGTTGGATGTTTCATTTATCTTGAAACAACAAATGTTGGAAACATTGAATTCAGAGAAAACTTCCTCGAGGAAGGTTATTCTGGTCAGAAATAAGACGAAATACTGACATTTCACCACGCGCGATTCCTAGTAGACAAACCAGACGAGCTCAGGCTGGTCACCCCTACACTGTCAACCTCGAGACCTGTCGAACATCGCTATACCTAGCATCATTCATCAATAGAACGGCAAAGTTGTGGAATTGAAGTCTTTCCTGATGCTTACAACCTCCAAACTTCCAAGAAAAATTCCAACACCTTCCTTCTCTCCCAAAATTCCACCGCTGGCTAACATGATGTTCCTCGAACATTATAGGTTCCCATTCGTGTTGTCCACAGACAAAAAAAATAATTTATATTCAATTTTGCAAATGGAAACGTATATAATATCCGTCTCAAGATAAACGAACCACCTAATTAGTTCTCATGATCAGTATAAGGTATAATCAGTTCTCTGTTCATATCATACTGTTCTGACAAAGCCACATAAGTCATTCTGAAAATTTATAACATACATTACACCAGATACTCGGGATAAGTTTGGGTTTGAAAAATAATAATTTCCCCTTACTTAAAGAACGAAAATGTTAATCAATGAAATCAATTCGGTTTATTCTATCCACTCTATTTCTTTCTCATTGCTACACTTTGAATATTTGTTGATCGACCTATACATGTACAGAGTCGCTTTTATTGATGAACACGGTCTCATATTTCAGGACCAGTTTCAGATACAATCATGAAAATTTACACAGGATGGTAATCGGTGTTTCTCGATTCGATGGGGATATTTGCAATGTTGCCAAGTTCACCTTCTCATGACAATGTGGGTAACTTTTTCTTCAAATTGATTCCTATAGTGATTTTTATCGTATCGAATTCAGCTGCCTCATATTACTACAACCTCAAAATGTCGAATATCTATTCAGTTTGGCAACTAGCGTTTTTTTGTGAATCCTGGTAAAAACGTCCATTAAGTTCATAGTCCATTAAGTTACCTTTGAAATTTTCTAGCTCCATAATAACGCCGATTCGTTATTTTGTCTTCCTATTCATATACTATCGATTATGATTATGAAGTGTGCCCATTTTGAAGGCAAGGCACAAGGAAGATAACAAAAATATCTTTTCTAATTCCAATTGCACAATGGATCACAAGACATAAAACCAAATTCTGTAGATATATAACTTCAACAAACCGCATGAGCAACTCAGCAGCAGAATAGCATCTAAAAATTGCAGTAAATTCCAAATATTTGCTAGAATTGATTCTAAACACTGCCGATATGTTATTGCCTATCTTGACAATACATTACATGTAAAAATACATTTTGTGTGTATAATTTTCGCGCAATAGTTATGAGACCGTTTCCATGAATAAAAGCAACTTGTATGAGAATTAACAACATTAAACCACGAGGCGTTAGCCGAGTGCTTTAGTGAAGGAAGCCTTGTTAATAAAATTTATATCGAACGTGCATGGTAATCCGACGTAATCGAACGTAATCTAAATATCGTATCTATGCAATTAAAAATTCACTTTGGTCGTTGTAAATTGAATTTTGAATGAAACACGTTCGATATAATTTCTTTAAAGAAACCTGTGTAAATATCTGCGTTTCCTTATAGTTTTAATATCATATAATATTTTGATATAGTCATCATATTTTTATTTAATTAGTCCATAGATACCAAACTACTAGGTCCTTATAATGGTGGCAGCTATACCTCATCGAATGGCCAAACCGTCAAACTTGAGTATGCAGAATTGAGTGATTTGAAAGATGGTGTGAATGAGGAAAAAGTAGCAGTTGGGAAAGTGGTGTGCTCAGTGAGAAATGAAGATACTGTACCATTGTAAGTAATCAACTCCTTTATAATAATAATAATAATAATAATAATGATAAAAATAATAATAATATATGCAGTCTCCGTCTATATTCATATAGGCGCAATGCGACATTACAAGTGCTTTATTATCATTTAAGGCACTCGTACCGGATAGACTAAACTACAGTGCTGCCTTATGCTCCAGGGGATATTGAGTCCGTGGTAGAGTACGAGAAGTGAATTTACTGGATTTTTTTTTCTCACCCTTAGGCAGATTCGAGCCTAGTAGTCCTCCTCGACCATCATTTCAAAGCGATGTTCATGATCACGTTTTCGGCACCAGCCGATCCGAACATCGTTTATCGTTGCAAGATTTACCGAGACCATTCTGTTACATTGATGGTCCTGATAATAGGTTCCTTTAGTGATACCCGACACACGCTGCTCTGGGAACTCCAGTACATTTTGCCGTGATAAGGCCCACATGATAGCAATTGTCTTAGAGGTTCTTTCTATCGGTACTTCTTGCGTCAAGATGAGAAGGTATCCGGTGAGAGAGATGGTTGATATGGAAAAGATAGATAAAGTCACCACACATTGAGTGATGGATGATGTCGAAAGTTGACTACTCCTGTCGGGTTTTCATTGTGATTGGGTGATTCTTTCACAGATCACACAAATGCCAGTCGACGACACAATGCGCAATGCGGAAGGCTGTTATTCTTGGGTCATTGTGTCTCAACCCTCTAGGTATCCTCTAGGTCGACTCTGCGTGGTGTCGGTGGCCGCAGAGTCGATATTGGGTATACATCGCTTATAATAATAATAATAATAATAATAGATATAATAATGATCAAAGCTATAATAATAATAATAGTAATATTGTGAGGTGTTGAAAATGGATTGTATAAAATTTTGATGACAATTAAACTTGGTGCCACTTCATACCTGTGTGAAGATCCAGTTTATCACATTATTTCCGGGTCTAATGCTCTGGATCCGGTACTTCCCTGGACTGGACAGAAGTTGCACTCGATGCACTCAGTTTTATTGATTGCATTATAGAGCTTTTAATTTTCACTTGTATATCAAGTTTAACTTTTGAGCGAGAATTTTTTACTGGTACAGTCGTATTGCTGCCGATACATCGGATGATTCCGGTGACGGCCTCCGAGGTTACGAAGCATTACGAAGTAAAATGGGAGGGAGGTGTGACACTTTTGAAGTACTGTATTTTATGGCTTGGTTTTGAGTAATGAATGATGATGAAAAATATATTACACACAAAATGACAAACACAAATAGAAGTCGACGCGACAAGTGATATTAAAACATAAATATAATAAATACATGAATTTTAGGAATGAGTCTTCAAAAAAAATTGTCAAGAATCCTTGAGTATGGCGTATCAGAAGGCAAATATTTGCAAATTTTTTATACAGTTCTGAGACAAACCAATCGGAATTGTTGAATGAAGAATCAGATTGAATTAGAAATCAAACCTAGAGACAATATCAAAATTGATCTTGAAAATAATCCAAAGAAATCCCTTTAGGCCAAGTAAAGGAGTGTTCCATGAATCAGAAATACTAAATATTCGGCGGCTTCTTTTTCAATCTATAATTTTGCCTCACTAGAAACACAAGCAAACTTTCGGCCAGATTCACATCATATATGAAACTTGTCTGATATAGAACTACCAGAATCCATAAACTCGCAACAAGAAAAAAATCAAAGATTTTTCACTTATTTATGATCATTCGGATGTACCAGATAACCTGAAAAATACATAGATACAATAAAAAAATAGAGAATGAAAGAGACGCTGCTGCCTGTTCATGCTGAATTACTGTTGTCGTACGTTTCTCATGAAATAATAATGATAATAACATTTATTAATCCCAAGAAACATACACATGTTAATGGAGGGACATAATAGAAAAAAATAAAATGATGACATTGTTCTTCAAATATTTTGAATTTGGCAAACTGCAGTCCCTTAATCATGTTGTACAATAATTATTTTTCAGTACATTCTGTATGGTAGATAAACGTGGTACTTGTGTGGTAGTAACGATTTTCAATCTGGCTGATGGCAAGGGTGTGATAATTGGAGATTCAGTAGCTGTACCAGAGCCTTACGTGACGGATGTTGACTTTACCTACAAGGAAAATGTAAGTATATTGCGCTTTCGATATTCATCACGTCTTATTTTGCTATAATCATTATTTGAATTAGAAAATTGTTGAATGAGTAGGGAATTCCTTCATTATTAATTTGGGATCCTTCTGGGGTAATACATGAAGTATTTGAGAACATATAATTGAAACAATAATCACAGCATAACTATTCAAGGGAAAACTAATCAAGAATTCGGTATCATTTGGTTTAGTAAAAATGACTCTACCGGTCCGATTTTTGTTTCGTTTTGTTCGTCCTGATACAGGGGTGATTTGGAAAGAAGAAAATTAGGAAAATCCAGAAGGAACAGTCGCAGAATCGAAGAAATCGATGTATGTAATTTTGTATGGTAATTGCCACTTCAGAAACAGCTCTATATTCTGTGCTGCTAAAGACCACTTTGGATTAATTTCAGTAAATGGCGTGGTTCTCTATTCTGTGCGGCTGAAGACCACTTCGGATTACTTTCAAGTTTGCGTTCGTATCGTATCAAATAAAAATGAATGTTTGAATCTCATGCGCTGCCGTACCGATCATCAAATTGCAATGAAACTTGGTCAACTTATTGGTTGCACTTGCAACCAATAAAAAATATAGGCAAAACATAGCTAGATCCTTCGATCATTGAACAGACTAGATAAGTAATCCACAGCCCTGGCAATACAGTTTGTTTGGAAGCAACATCTATAGTATCTATCTTTGTGTAAACAAGGATAGCAGGAGCTGATTCTCCCAGCACCAGTGCAGTGTTGTCAGAGGGGGTCGAATTTATTATTAATTCATGATGGAACCAAATTGAAAATCCGTAACAATTTCAGTAGTACTTTTCAGCATTTCTTGGTGAGAAAATGAACATCCTTATACCTCCTTCACATTGTTACGAAAAATTCGAATACATACAATCCTATGGTGATTTTTGTAACTTGCTTGTAATCAATAAACTTATTATGACCACGTCACAAGAAAAGTTCCATTCTCAACGCCATAAACAATATACTCACTATTCAGTATACACTGTGTCTTCTTATTCTTTACCATAAATAACGTTCAATTTCGATAATGAACATTTATAACTTTGGCGATCACTGACAGTGCATGTAAATATATTTACGATTTCAAAGTTCAGTACCTACTAGTGGAAATAATTTTCAAAAAAGTGAAAAACTCGTTTTCAAGGCAAATAGATATGATTGCATATTTGAATGTAATTTTCAAATCTGAAAATGAAACTTCTTCATATCATTTTACGATATCGTCAGAAGTGAAAAAATGATGTCTGATTATTTCATTTCATGTAGATAGATTAAAATCAATAATAAATATGTGTAGACAAGTATTATGACGGAATGTTATATCAAAAATGAAATCATGACTTATGTAATGATGTAGCAAATAGCAGTGTATCTTATTTAAAACAGGACTGAAATGAAAAACAAACATGGATAATCACACAAACAATGATTAATGAATAATGATTTTTGAATAGGATTGTTTTTGAAAACATACTTCTCACTCTAATTTCCGTTGAATCTTTCAATTTATTCGCCTCATGATAGAGTATTTCAGTGAAATATTCCTTCAAAATCAGTTTGACTAGTTCCATTGGGTGATGTTGTGTCAGGGTCAGTGTTGTTCGAATGCATCAAAAACAGTCAACGGTATAATTCTCATTGTTGTGTCTACCAGAAGTATAGAAATATTCTAATATTTTTTATCAAAAATAATAATTGAATTCATCATTATTCTCAGTGATTTTTCAGCAGCTTTGCATATTTTAACTACAAATAAGGAAGCATTTATCAGTGCTCCATATTTCACCACAAGACACTGTCGCAGCTGACCTATGGATATAATCAATATAATCTAATCAATTCAATTAAAATTTATTTTATCCATTCCATTCGGGAAAATGCTCCAAAATCTCGAATGATACGACAATGGTATCTTACCTATGAAATGACGTGTTTTGATCGTTAGGTTCAAATTGTCTTTCACACACCTCACAACGTCTCACCATCATAACAAATCACCAAAACAGAAAATAAACTGAGTTTCTGATGAATTCTGATTACACAAAACTGAACACAAGTTGAATAATATCGATGAATCAAAACGTAAATATGACAGATACCAAACAAAGCAATAATCGCCGTTGACTGTCAATATCGAATTGCGGTGTTGCAACGTTGAGCATAAAGTATTCATGATACCCATGCTGGTCCTCGAGCCCCCAAGAAAGTAAAATTGCTAAGTCTCAGAATAATGTAGTAATCTTCTATTACTCAGAACTGATTCAGAATCTTTCAAATTGATTATTATATTTGTGTAATGAACCACATGAATTCATAAAGGAATTCAAATTCATCACTTTTAGATGATTGGATATGACAACACTGACGCCGATTGGGTACTAATATTATGATAATTCTGGGAATTCATGTTAGCATCAGGATATTTGTTTTGTTATCCTTCTAGTAGGTTTGTTGTTCGGAGGCTAGATCAAATTTCGAACGATATTTCCAAAATTATTTCTTTTGCGGCAGCAACGTGCTGGGTTATAACTAGTTCTCATATAAAAATAAGTTTCGAAAGTGCAAATGTAGTTTAGTGTGTATCATCGGTAATTGGTAGATATATTGCAAATTTAGTCGAATTTGGGGGGTCAAACGAAAACTCAAAAAACTCCGAAATTTTTGCAACCCATCACATACAACACATAAAAAAAAAGTTCCATATTATTTGATGCAAGGTAACCCTCCTTAATATTTGATATCACAGATATTGCTGCCAAGTTACAGGTACTGCCTCAACAAAAATTTCATTCTGCTATGATGGATTAATAATCAATTGATTCAATACCAATTCAACAATTAGAAATTTCACAATGATAACAACTTGTTCGTGAACACAGCGACACTGCAAAGTCACGGATATTGTAGGAGATGTAATATAATAGCGCAATTTTGGCAATAATTTCATAATACATCATACGTTCAAGCTGAAATGATATAGAATGATGAAAAAATGGAAATTGAATTCGTATAGTTGCTTCATTGGCTGTTAAATTGCTTCTGGCTCTAACCCGAGTTCAATGATTCGATGCTTGATAGGCTTCGAAAACCAAATATAAGTTGAAAGATTGATATTAATTCATTGATAAGGCAATAAAATCAAATATCAACTGTCAAACACAAAATATTTCATGTACACCACCTACTAGACAAAATGATACTGAAAATTGACTATAACTGATTCATGAATTGGTGTATTAGGGGAAGAATTTCAATTTTATGTTGCCAAAATGAAAGATAATGTTGTGGCTACATGGTAAAAATGAAAGACCAGTTTTTTCACGAGTAGCCAAATTGAAAAATATTAGTTCCTATCTCACTTCTCGGATGTTTTTTTCATACACAAAGATGATATTGACAACCTGCAGGGATGATTGATCAGGTTTTTTTTTATCTGTGGACAACGCGAAAGGGAACCTATAATGTTCGAGGAACATTGTGTTAGCCAGCGGTGGAATTTTGGGAGAGAAGAAGGGTGTTGGAATTTGTCTTGAAAGTTTGGTTGTAAGCATCAGGAAAGACTTCACTAGTTAAAGAATTCCACAACTTTGCCGTTCTATTGATGCATGATGCTTGGTATAGCGATGTTCGACTGGTATCGAGCCTGACAGTGTAGGGGTGAGCAGCCTAAGCTCGTCTGGTTTGTCTACCAGGAATCGCATGTTGTGGCATAATAGATGATATTTCCGTTGAGCACCGACCGTGGAAGTATCTGTAAAAAAGGCAGAGATCGCCGACTTTTCTACGATGATCTACAGAGGTCAATAATTTGGTGAGTGTTGTATCATGGACTAGGCGAATAGCTCTCTTCTGAATTGAATCTAAGAGCTTTAGCGTATGTTTGGGGGCTGAGCTCCAAACATGTGAACAGTATATCAGGACAGGTCGTATTTGTGCATTGTCGATCATAAGCAGTTGCTGTGATGTGAAGTTCCTCTGCGCACGAAATGGAAAACCAAGTTTGTGTGAAGCAGTTTTCGCGATGGACCTCACATGATCGTCCCATGAGACAGCGCTGTTGGTGGTGACACCCAGCATGGATATTGACGACCTCATAGGAACAGTGGTACCTGACATCATCAAATTGGGCATTGTGTGATCTGCCTCCTTGGTGAACATACAAGCTTAAGTTTTTGTTGCATTTAACTGTACTAGATTTCCAGATCTCCATTCCAGAATTCTTGTCAGATCCTCATTTAAAGCATCGACCTGTCTTCGTCTTGCACCTCTGACCTCATTGGATGATATAGGGGTCTAGAGGAAAAGGTGGAATGAAGTGTACTATCATCCGCAAAGCTATGAACTGGGCTGGAGGTCACATCCAACAAATCATTGATGTGGAGCAAGAACAAGGTTGGTGCCAAGACAGAGCCTTGTGGAACACCAGCATTGATTGTATCAGACGAGGCCCCGTCGACCACCATGTAGAGTTATCTATCTGCAAGGAAACTCAATAGTAAAAGACACAGTTGGGACGGCAAACCATATGACGGAAGTTTCGCTAGGAGGCCTTGGTGCCAAACTCGGTCATATGCTTTGGAGATATCCAAGGCTACAGCCAGAGACTCTCCATATTTCTCGATTGACAACTGCCACTTATGTGTCACATAGGCAAGCAGGTCTCCAGTTGACCTCTGGTGACGGAAGTCATATTGCCGGTGTTTCACGATTCCTGAGGTCTCTAGATATCAGATGAGCTCGATGTTGATTGCTTTCTCCATTACTTAAGAGGTCACAGATAATAGTATGGAATGATTTGAAATTATATTGACTAACTGATGATGCAAATCAGATAGGTTGGTGAAATATTTATGAACAAAATTGTTATTGCTTCCGGCCAAACAGTGCAATTCAATTTAATTAAAAAAAATTGTCGGAAAGGAAATCGCTACCATTGACTTCCTACCTCCTGTGAATTTTTTAATTCGTCACCATTGAATAAGAAATCTACGCGCTGCTACATATCTCCTGTGTCACCCGGTATATGGTACCGAATTTTTGTTGTGTTGCAACTAATTTTCGAGTTGAGACTACAATAGACATACTATACAATATACAGGAGGGCCTTCAGTAAATATTTAATGAGAATGTTTGTTTTATTTCTAGGAATATAAATTCAGACTGATTCGAGTAGAGACTCCAGTGATATTGGTTGTGAATAGTAAAAAAGTGGGAAGAGAACTTCAAGCAGACGTTCAGTTATCAATATACAAAAAATTTGAATGATTTTCAATAATTCACACGAAGATATATTGTTAACAATTTGATGAAAGGAATTATTGAAATGATGAACAGCAGCCAAATATTTCAAAGCGAGAAGGTGTATTGATGATATCAACATTTATCTAGTTAACATTATAAATATCTAGATGCGAGACAAATTTTTGAGATGGTGCTAATTTAATTTTCCAAATCAAAATGTGAAACTTGTGAGAAAACATACGTTGTGTATTTCGTTTTATGTATAAATATATTTCTCTTTATTTCTACTTGATCTCATTGGATTGGTTTTTATATCCATTCTAAAATTAAGAATTTTCATAATTCATTGATTACTCACAGTTATTAATAATTGTCCTATTTATTATTCGATTGCTTTGATATTTACACTTTAATTGTTATCAAACAAAACAGCTTTTTTAATTTGATACGACATGTATTTTGAAAATAAAACAACAAAATGCTATCATGTTCTATTATTTATTTTTCAGTTCCCATTATTGTTGCTATGTTGACATTTTCATCTCATTTATACTGTGATATGGTGTTTCCATGTCGATAAATCGTCCCACATATTAACTATTTACATGTACAGCGTTGGCAAAATTGGGCGGTATCACGGGATATCTCCAACAATGTAATACTTCGCTATAAAAAAACGTAACACACGCGGGCTCGATTTTGGAAGAGAAAGAGAGAAACTCAAAATGGCACTATTGAAATTTTGATATCTTCATTCATTTCAGAGATATATGGGAGCATTGAGAAAGTACCTAACGGCGATAAATTCTGAAAAAATCATTGTATTGAAATGATTTAGCACCCATGTTTTTTTTTTCATGAAATACTTCGTATACTTGACAGAGTTCTACTCGTTTTACGCGTTTCAATTTCAGATAATAATATAAACAAACTTTTATCCTCTCACAACTTCAGCTTCGCAAATATATGTTCCCCCTGTAAAAATTCAACCGCTCGATCGATTGACAATTTAGTCACCCAGTATTTTTGATGATGATAACTATAAATACGCTATTGAAAACATCATATTTATACAAGATCACACCAAAGAGCACCTGAATTTTCTTAATCGGCTAGGGACACACAGTATATCATTTTATATTATAGTGAAGCTTATTATTAATAATTCAAAACTACTGAGTTTGATAAGATTTTTCGACCTGTAGACATCCAATAATGAATAATGATAACTTGACAGTAAGTATTTGTATCGTCCAATTGGTCATTAGCTATGAAATTTTCTATCATAAATAGTTCTGGGAGTGAATATCTCTATATAAAATCCAGAACCTACCCTTATACAAAATTCATTTGATAATAAATAATCGGACCATTGTCGGATAAATATGTATGCAGCTCATTAGATTTTTTAGCCGACAATGATCGGACGATACCAGGATTTACTGTCATGGTGTCATGTACAGGATTTATGTATTGAATATCTATCGATCGATATTTCTTCCGCTACCATCATTGAAACATGAAAATGAGAAAGAAAAAAGAAATACATAGAAGAAATACATACGATTCATTTAATAGCACATTTCGAATTAGTATCATCGAACATTAAGGGTGACCATAGTCTGGATGACCAAGTTATTTGATTTAGCTGTTGAATTTTCACATTTTAGCTGGGACACTGTGTATATTCATCACACTTCTCAGGAAATATTGAGATAGAAATTCGCAAGACCGAAGAGACACCTGTAGTGATGCACCAATTTTCTGTACCCTCCACATATAATGATGATTTCACAATGTTTCTACTTTGTCTATAAATCAATTCTTGTAGTTTTTAGCCACGTTATTCAGGCATTTGAGTTATTGACTCTTGTTGCTCGACAGTTTCGTTGATATTCTGGGTTTGGTTTGAATTTTTGAATGTGACAGTATCCTCTTTTAAAATACTGATAAAGAAGAGTTTTTTAACAAATACAAGTTGTTATTAAAACTATGCATCCAACGTCATGCAGCTAATTCCAGTTGTCACTACAACTGAGTTATCATATTCACTGGGACTTATGAAAAGTGGGAAAAGAATAAATATTGATCACTAAATATATTATCACATTTGAAGGAATTTTGTTGGTTTTACATCACTCCACGCATATAATATTGTGACAGACACAAATGTGAAACTTTTTCATTTGAAATATGTTCAAAATTTTCTTCATGATGCCCAATGCAAACGACGAAGGCAATGAATAAGTTCCACGAAGAAGTTTCAAATGAAATGTATGAGCTGCATACCCTGTGCCAATAAAGTAACCCCTCCCTGGTGAACTTTCGAATGGTCGGATTTTTATTGTTGAAATGCTACTTCAGGAACTACATTTTGGCACCTTTGAAAAATATGAACCTTCTCAATTTCAAAAGAAATGGGTGTCGTGTGATACCTCGTTTGAAACCTCTTTAAATTCTATATATAACACCAGAATTTCATACGTAAATATTCATGCAAAACAAAATGGCGAGAAAAAAAACAAGCTCCAGTGAACTTTCTGGTATCTACGAAAATTCTCTACCCTTAAAAATGGTAGGTGAAAGCTATCTTCGAAAAAATTCAAATTACGTGGTAGTTATTGATAGTTTTATCCATATGGAGACCATTCTAACAGGTGAGAACTTTCGTAAATATCGAAAAATTGTTGAAGAGTTCAATAGAGCTTGTTGATAGCGATCCAGTTGAAAGGGATTCTGAAATATCTAATATTATCAACCGCCATTTTGTTTTGGATGATTATTGTCGTCTGAAATTCTGGTATCATATAGAGAATACCGCTTTCCATTTACAAAGTGGAGTTCCATTTTCAAAGTGTCCATTCCTGTAATACTCATATTTTTCAGTGGTGTTCAAATGTAGTTCTTCAAGTACAATTGACGTAAAAAAATCATTCTAAAGTTGACCAGGGGGTTCATTCAATGGACAGTGTATATGAATTAGATTAACGTTCAATCAATTATTTGTTTTGAGGAACTTTCTTGATCTCATTTCAGTTTCAAGATTTCATTTCTGCTCAGCTTTTATTTTCCGTGTACTGACGTTAATTTTCATTGCGGCAACTTCATGCTGAGAACAAACATATCCGGTTCAAGAAAGAGTAGGAATATAGTGACCCACCAACTAGATCACAATTAAATAGGACTCCGTGATTGTCTTACTTATTGTTAGTCTTTAGGTTTGAGGTTCCATCGAGCAATCAATACATGTGCCCATCGCACAGTTAAATATGAAGCTCACTCAATTCTATTGAATTTTTCAACCTTCTCTCGTATAAAGGTGTGAAATGCGTTTGTACCGCATCGTTCAGTGTTTCACAATTTCAATTATCCGTTCGACTATTCGAAGGGCACGTACAGAATTAGGTCAAACGAACTTTGTTTTTACATGTTTAGACAATTCTTTTACAATGTTCTTAGACAGTGTTCTACGGATGAACTCTCCTTATAAAAAACGTACGTAAAATTACTATTCTCGTAGTCTGGAGGCATCATTAAATTCGAATTCTTATATAGGTCATAAATTACTTTCCCACAAATTCAAGAAATTGTCCAAGACCTCTTCAAACCACATCCTTTTCACTGGATCCTTGAAAGCTGGTGCCAAGGTCTTCATGTTCATTGCCAAAATTGCCTCGTTCCCTAGCATGTTGTTCAGTCTGCTGAGAAGTTTTGGATCACCTGGAATGAAATGTATATCACTCGATTAGTTCTTCCGTAGTATCGATTATGTATGTCGATAATACGTTATGAAATAAATTTATTGTTCAATATCTTTCTCAAATATATACTGGATGTCCGAAATTCAATGTGACTGGTAATATCGGGGTTGTTGGAGGAGATAGACAAAAATGTTTTTCACAAAAGTCTTAGGACTTCATGAGAGCCATATTCTGGTATAATTCTAAAATTACAGGATGTTTCATGTAGGTGATACAAACCAAAATTTGATTTTTTCATGTTATTGTTTTTGGAATTCGGTGTTGTTGAGTTATTGCACTTCTCTTGAAAATGCAATGAAAAAAAACATATATTTTGAAAATACCACGTTAGTGTCACCAACTATAAAAAGTACATTCATAAGAAATAATCGGTCAAAATATGCCTATTTGTTTTTGCATATCAAAAATGTTTACAGAGACAGTTTGTTTTTATTCCAATTCTACACGTCTCACATTTAAATTTTAGTTTTCGCCATTTACGAAATTTCTGGAATCAATAAAAATTAACTTCGACGGAACTGTTTCATACCTTTAATTCTATCATGCTACTGACTCCCACTCACTAAATATTGATGAGAATATGTTTAAAAAATTTGTTTGAAATGATTTAAATTTGATATCGTCAAAAATTCACGATACAAATTCATATAAATATTTTTTTTTAAGTAACAAAAATGACGCTGAAGTGATCTTTAAAAAAACTGAACCATCTAAAGTTTTGTTAAGCGATTATTCGTATAACACGGACCTTGTTACAGGTAGCTAAGGTGACGTGAACCCATGGGATTAGTCGATTTCTGTTTTTTTTTTAGGAAAACCCCAATGTCCAGGTTGAGTTTCAAAATGAATCATTTAGGTACTTAATACCAGTTTTTTTCCATATGATACCCATTTTATGAAAGGCAGGCACTGTATAGGATTTCCTATTTGAAATTCGATAGTTGCCAATTTATCATAGTAAGTATACAGGCTGGCCCAGAGAGTTCAATCATTTATCGTTAGAACTATCTAAGAATCCTCTGTCACCTGTCATCTATTTCCAATTCGAACGAATGATCCGAATAGTTTTATTCATTTAGTTGATATCAATTGACAAGATCTGATTTTAGATAAAAATGAGTTCTATCAGGACATATGTTCGAAATCAGTGTATGTCAGAGTTACTCCCAGCGAATTTTGTCTAGATAACATGCGAAAATGCGGCTCTAATGAGATGTGGCTGCTATGAGATGCTCCTCCACGATATTACACTTTTTCACTGTGACAAGATGTACTTTGGATTTCAAAGCCTACCAGCATCGAATTATCGTCGATTTCGGGTCACAGTGAGCTTGGAATATTTCAATGGAATGCAATTAAACAGAAAATCGAAGAACGAATACTAACTTGTGATATCAACATGATTGGATAGAGAATTAATAGTCGAATGTAATATAGGATAGAGAAATATTACAGGGTTGGGGAATGAAGCTCAATCATTGATCATGAACTTCCTTCGATTAAAAAAACTTCAGGCTGATACACGTTTCCTGTCTCTACTGGTATATATCACAAATCTTTTAGACATTGAATCACCAATACAGAAAAACCTAAGTGCAAATTATCCTATCGAAGAATTTTTATTCCATTTATTATTTCATTTCTCACCAAAACAGTATTATATTTTGTTGTTGTTATTTCTGACCAATAAGTAATGAAAAGTTCCACAAATTGATATTGATGTATTCCGCTTTACATGTCACTCTCTGAAATACATTTGATATTTTGTGAAATACAATTGATGTTTTAGAAAATCGAACTGACTTTTCTGGAACTGAACTGGCTCTTTTTGAAATCCAACTGATTATTCTGAAATCCAATTGGCGCTTTCTGAAACTAAACTCATTTTCTTGAAATTCAATTGACACTGCTTTCTGAAATATAAGTGACTAATCTGAAATAGAATTGACGCATTCTCCAATCAATCTAATGGTTTCTGAGTTACAACTGGAAAAGGTGCAGCAGGTATACTTGTCGAATTTGATTTTTTGTTTTAAAGCCGTAAGTTGATGATTTTCGAGGCTAAGACTAGACTGAAGAAGGCTGCTAACATTATGGAGAGGGACAAAGAGAACATTCGGCTAGGACATTCGGCCGACATAGGCACAAAATATGTACAATTGAAAAGTAAAACTTCCAAATATGTTTTCGTCAATAAATATTGAACATGAACCAACCATCATTGATATCAATGAATCCTGATAAGTACAGATATGCCATCCAGTCAATGATCTACCTGAGGGATTATGAAATAAATACCTTATTTGGCGTCTGAAATGCTATCAGCAACCACAATAGATATTCTGTATCAAGGCCCTAAAATTGATCTTTTTGGGCCGAATCAAAAAGTTGCAGCCCAAACAGATCATTCAGCCAAGGTACACACAATATTTTTTAGAGAGTAAATTCTATATTCAGGCCTTGGAAAAGGCAACAATGAGGCGATATTTCAATAGGATACAGCCAATATGTACCATTGACGGTACAAACAAAATTCATAATTCTGTATCAACTTACTATGTATCGTTGAAGTAAAAGTGGCCGAAAAATAACTAAATGCTGCCGCGAAGCGAATTTGACAGAATTTGACAGTTTGAGAATGCTATCGAATTCGCAAAACCTTAATTAGTTATTCGTATTTAAAAAACATTTCTTTGTTAATTTAGTAAGCAATGAGTTCCTCAATTTCCACCCGTATTTTGTGTCAGATCGGGAAGGTCGCTGCATTACTATTTCTTCCTGTTTGAGAGATACTAAATAATCATAACTTGAAGAAGAATTTCTGAAGGATCGTAAAGTGGGCCAAATGAAATCGTATGAGTAGCGCCCATGAGGCCATTCAGCATCACTGATAATGTGATAAGTAGATAACATGCACTTTTGGTATACACACCATGAATCTTGAGTAATGATGGATACGTGAATATGTAATAGTTATTCCTCAATTTATAGGAAGTCCAGTTCGCCACCGATCTGTTGCCACTTGCCACCTTGATGTTACCCATATGTTCCGCGAACCAAGGACTGAAGTACTGTGAGAGTTCCAAATTACTAATATGGGCAATACCCTGCTTCTTCAGTCTATCTTTGATTTGTTGATAGTTGGTCTTGTTGAAAACGAACACCTGGAACAATGAGAAAATATATAAATACCCAAGGATTCGTCTTATAACCGTCATCATATTCTTCATTCTTTCATTTTTCCCTTCAAATCAATATCTAGATAGAGTGTTGAAGTTTTTCCAGAACCTAATACGATAATTCTATTTATCATACAGAAATCAATAAGCTCGATATAATAGAAACCATGGAATGTATATGACAATCAGTTTATTCATATCATTTCCTTGAATGACATCTTGAGAATTTCACTTAACCATTATTATCCTAAGAAATAGATCTGTTTACCTTCGACAGGGAATGAAATGGGCATTCATTCCAGTTTTTGAATTTCAGTGGTTTTTCATACCCAGAATTTTCTGACAAAGTTTTCACGAGACTGATTCTGAATCTCCTTGCGCCATGACATTTTCTCCTGAATTGTATTGATTTTTTTTAGTAGAATCTAATATCCGCTACCATCTTTTTAGCCGAAAGATGGAATATAGAATGCCCAAGGTCTGACGATTTTTATAATAGGGTAGAAGTACTGAGTTCTGAATGCTGCTCTTCAGCAAGCACTGGGATTCACACCATATGCCATAGGTGTTCGGGTGAGAACTTATAATAGCCCAAGAGACGAGTAAAACTGGTGCGTCATAAGTTATCAACGGTTTGGTATTCCAGTATTGTTATACCATTAACCACTAAATGAAGGGGGAAAAAATCATTGAGACAGTTCCTTATGAATTTATGCTATCATTCAGTATCACAATTCCTTAATGAGGAATATGTCTCGTATTTGTTTGTCGTATGTAATTTGTTAAAACTAGTTTATATTAAATACAGTATGTAGTTTATATCATTTTGTATCATTGACTCATTATTTAATATCATTGTCAGTTTAGATGTTTAAATTTTCTTTGTAGGTATGAATGACTACTATCAATACGAATAAGAACATATGAATATGATCTATTGAGGAAATTATGATGAATAAATAAATATGATGAGTGGTGGTAGTGACAGGTGGTTTAATACAGACTTCTAGATTTTATTCAGCCGATAGCGGTTATCTGTGCCGATAGTGGTTAAACCATTGTCCACTGAATAGAAGAAACAATATAGTAGTAGGTGTAGGCTGCATGTAAAATGGAAAAATTTGATGGCGACTAGGCCGGAGTTTCTGCCTATATAACTAACCTACCCACTAGCATATTTATAGTGACTAGCGCACTCATTCAACCATATTGGAATATTTTTGAAAATTTCCCATGATAGGTATTATTTTTTCATTTCGGCAAAAGTGTAGAGGGAAGATGAGCAAATCGTATATTTTGTAACATCGCTCAGACATTTACTTTGCGCCGCAGCGCATGAGAAAATCTCATATTTTCATGAGTTTCACCACAGTTGACGGTTCCAAAACACCTTACTATATCTGAATACATTTTTTGATCTTACTTCTATAGGCATCTTACAAATCTAACAGGGGAGTGAATTTCTCTGCTATATATAATGAAAACTTCACGGACGAATGTAAAACCTGATTTGAGAAACCTCATCATTCTCGCGATCCCGTGTTTTCGACAATACCCGATGTTATCTTTTTGAAATTTATCATTATTATCATTCATGAAACAAACCAGTCAGACGAAGTTTGGTAATAGGAAGTACTACATAACTAACTTTATGAGCGGTAGATAGCCCCACCATACTATGAAAAGAATTAGTTGATAAATAAATATCTTCAAACTGAAAGTCCAAGAGAACAAAACGACAAAAAAGAAAAAATGTGATAACATATGATTAATATTGTTCACTACCACCACTTCATATTCTTTTATTCACTTATTCATCATGATTTTCTTGCTAGATCATATTCATATATTCATCATATTCGTATTGATAGTAGTCATTTATACCTGAGAAAAAAAAAAACGAAAAAAATCTGTGCATCTAAACTGACAATGATAATAAAAAAAGTCAATGATACAAAATAATACAAACTAGTTTCAACAAATTGAATACGTCAAACAAAAAGCTGAAAAATGAGTTCCGATATATTTAGTTTTTTTACTTCATTTTTGAATGCACATATATGCAGTTTTTGATATCATCAGGTGAAGCCCTATACCTATCTGAAATCAAACTTAACCGAAATTAACCTAAATTTTTTCCTTCGGAAATCATGATTTCTGAAAATACTGATATCTTCGAGCGCAGAAATACTATGGTATCGAAATTTGGTTTGAAATAAGTTGATACTTGACAGTTTCCCGCACTTTAGCCGAATCTCAGTTACTTGAAATACAGGCTCGTTAAAAAATACGGTTATTTTGTTTGCTTAAAAAAGTGACTAGAAGTTGATTTTTCCATATAAAACACCCCGTATCTTTTCATTGATTCGGAAAGCTGCTAAGATTTGCCTCTCATGTATGTACATCATATTATTGTTTGGCATAAATGCCGTCGCTCATAGCAAATCTATGCATGACTAACATCGAAAAATAAACATGTTTAGGTATAAACATTCAGAGTATTTTCATATTTTTCTGTCAACCTAGCATGGGTTAATGTCAATTATCAAGGTGATGATAATGAATTTCATGTAGAACTACTAAAAAATTCGATTGATTTTTGGCGCTGATGCTGTTTCATTACTTTGCAGATGAACATCTCCAGAAGCAAACAAATTCTGTTGAAAGGAACTGAAGATCGAGTCGTTTGGAACTGCAATAACGTCCCAACTGACGTTTCCAACAGCGATAAAGTTTCGAAGACGACCTACGATATAGTTCCAAATGACGTTTCAGAGTATGAAAACTTATGACGTTTTCAACTGCGTTTTCAACGTCAATTAACGTTTCAAACTGCGATTACATAATAACAGAACGATTAAGTGATGACATGATTTCATTTCGCTTCATGTATTTTTCTATCAAGACTTTGATAAATGAATTTTCCAGTGGTAATATCATTCCAAAGATTGATATCTGTAATAATGACGGAATATTGCTAATCAATTTCCATTTGGCAAATTAATTGTATAAGCCAATTCGAGCAAAACCTTGATGTTCAATGATACAAACGCCAGTGTGGACTTGCACAAGTACCACTTTTTCAATTTTTCATTTATTACATGAAGGGGAGAATATCAGTCTTTCTCGGACAGGTAATCAGCTTTTGGTCTCTCCTAACTATGACATTTATGCCGTTTTGGCGTGGATGCGTTGATATATTGAAATGATTATTATAATTTCTTCTTTCATTTTTAGAGTCGAGGAGAGAAAATACCAAAAATCTGTGAAAATTCAATGCATCACCTCCTCGATTAATTGACAGATAGTATTCAACTTCAGGATCCCCATCTGGTCCCGAATCTATCAACTAACAAGTGACTGAAATTCAGGTTTATTCAATGAACACATCTCGGAATAATGTGAAATCTGATTGAGGAACCTCAATCGCGCGATGTCAACGTTACCACGTGTTATTTTCTGATTTTAAGAAATCGGTGAAGATCTGTTACATGATTTGTCAATTCTGCAAGAAAGACTCCATACCTGATACAATGAATTCCCTGTAACGTAGGAGTGGATATAGTGAGATCCGTACTTCCTAATGAACAACAAGACGCTAGCCACGTCTCCAATCTCAATCTTATCTATTTCCTTGGCCACCACATCGGCCAGGTTGATATTGTTTGGTATCCTGTCCAGCTTGACGATCTCCCGGAACCTGGACAACCGCACCAAGACGTAGCAGTGTTCCCGCACGACGAACGACGAGTTGATGCCCAGGTGGCGGGCCAGCGTCTCGGGAGCCCATGAGGACGTGAACGCTTTCCACGGCTGGTCCAGCCGTTCGAACGAAAAGTCTCGGAAGTAGGCCTGGACCAGCTGGCGGGCGTTGTCGCAGAACTCCATGTGGAAGTCACCTTCGAAGACGCGCTTCTGCTTCTTGGGAATGCGATCGGGATGCGTGGCGAAACGGTCCAAGTCGTTGAAGATGTCGATGGTCGGCTCGCGAAAGATCCAGTCCGACTCGTTTTTGGCGACCACCTGTGGATAAATGTTTATTCAGATAATGTTGGCTTTCATATTAGCCTGGGAACCAGCTACACTGTTTATTGGACTATTTGCTCAAAAATCAATCCATTTTTTCCACTGCATATTCGTAATGAATTTTCCAAAAGCAGCCATACTGATGGTCACATGATAGGTCAAAATCGATATAATAGCATACGATGTATATGAACTTGTCTTCTTTTTATGTAATAATAGAAGTTTATCGATCTGACCTGATGCAATGTCAACCAAACTTTTTTCACATTGTCATATGCCGTTAACAATAGCTCGTCTGATCATATCGGGAGAAATAGATATGAAAGCTCTGCTGGAATTCTCCTTCTTTTATTGTCGACTTCATTTTTTACAAAGCCCCAAATAAAAGGAGGAGATCGCCATGAATATTTCTCAATAGATTTGCACAGCCTACTAGAAAAATCAAAATATCATCTCAATTTCAAGCAAATATGCAGAAACAGATGCATGATCTAATATAATAGAAATTGCCAGTCTGGAGAAGACTTGAACATGGCTTGACCGATTTGAATTTTTCTTCTGTTCACCTCAATACAGGAAAGGTTCAGCAAGAAAATTAGGAAAACCGAAAGGATCAGCAAAAAATTATGACACAGGGTGTTCCATTGGGAAACGGAAATCCGTCGAGGGTGAATAGAGGTAATCAAGGTAGTTCTGAATATCACCATATTTGTTGGGTCATACAAGTTGTGTAATCGAGATATATGGTGTAATATCAATTTTGATCATTTCTTTGTGGGGTCATAAATTACGAACCACCTAGTCTATTCTTTCATATTTTGGACAGACGTACTCTAACATCCACTCTAGAGAATTTACTATTAGTCAGTAGAAAAATCCAGATCCAAATTCAAAAAAGTGAACATTATTGAATGACTATTGAATCTATGCAGTAAAAATAATAATAAAAATGTTTGAAAACCATTATTATTATTTTTATCTGCAAATGTAGAGGAGTCAGATCAAACAGGATGATTTATGAAGATAGTTTCAGGTCGAATGGTGGCTGAAGTGGATCAAAACGAGTCGTAATTATTTCACATCAATGAAACGTAGGGTATTATGAGAGTACATGTGTGTACAAGATGGAGGGTATTATATGAAGTTTCTGTAAAATAGGAATTCCTCATTTTTTACAGCTTATTTCGATAGGTCCAGAAAAAAAATGTCTAATGACGAACTTAAATATCAGTCAATTGATTACGTGAGACTCAATTTTTTGTGAATTTTCTTTGAAAAAGGGTTGACAGGAAAAAAGTAGTTGTGAGAGGAAATCACAGGATGAATTTTCCTCTCAGACAAATGCCCTCAATTCGCAGTTTTACGCATTACATTGCGTACAAGTATGCTAACTTCATCATGAAAATAGTACTTTTCACATATATCATGAATGATGATGTTTCACAGTAGGTATATTCACAGTGCCTTGTCATGATACCTGTTAGCAAACGTAAATAAATCATTGCTTTCCATTCTGATAATGTTTCTTTGGTCATAGTAAAAGATTTGGTATGACATGTATATTCTCTAGTAGATGCACCCTTGCCCTATCAACTTATGAGAGGAGCATGGAAACGAACATAAGAAAAAGGAAGAACTATCGATTCGCCTGGATGTGCAATAAAGAAAGGTACAATTTTGCCAACAGTCAGCTGATTACTGCTGGTTGCCTCTCTCTCTCGTTTGCTATTTTCATTGGTGGGATTCCTCCGCCTTACTCTAGGCGTGAACTAGGGTATATTTGAAATTCTTCCAACATAATTCAGTAACTTACCTATGAAATGATATATTCTGATCTTCTTTGAATCTGTTAGCATAGCTATAGGCTGAACAGAATAACAACATCTCGAGCAAAGGTTCAAAATCCTTTCTTGACGATGGACTACGGCTGAACCGACTGGGATTATTCACCAATTATTAATATTCAAACAACAAGTAAAACTGAGTCTCTTTGTTATAAGACACTCATGGATCAATGAACTTCGCTAAACAATAGATTTAGGTGAATAATCCTACACTATTAACTCGATTCGAATGAAAATAACTGAAAATGTCATAGTCCTCGATACAATGGCATGACACATCGGAATGTTTTGACAACAACAGTCATGTGATTTTTCATCACTTCGTCTCATTCTTATTGTCGTTTCAATTCCTCTTTCTCTCTCTGAGCTCGATCTAGTAGAGAATATATATTTGATCATGATACAGTAATCCTTCAAAGAACATCTTTGCCTGCCTACATGACTCCATTGATTTCATCGAATGTCTAGTTCATGAAATTTTCCTACATTCAGCCGATTTCCATTGCTTTCTACTGACGATGAACATGAGACGAAACGTCTCGATTACTCATTTTTCAGCTTTTTGTGGGATTTCCTCTCCTCGTAGTCACGAAAACTCTTTAGCATGTGAGAAAACTATCTACCAAGTAAAATACGTCTTAGCCCAGTCATATTTGGGATTTCACCTCGGATTGAGAGATAATATGCCGGAAACTTGTATACACCTTCAGTTTGGTGTTACGGAAATTGACTCAAGAGTCTCATAAAATCTCGTGTCTACGTCATAAGTTTGAGCTATAGAAACCGCGAAAACCGATTTTTGTGACCTTTCATCTTGACGTAGAAACGAGATTTTGTGAGACTTTCGAGACGACTTTCAGAACACCGAAATGAGGGTGTACAAAATTTTCTTTCCTTCCAAGGGTGACCCCTGTGTATTGCTAATGTAGCTGCATTATCAGGGGTGCCGAATCGTAACACATCCGGAAACACTCTGTAGGCTTAAAGACCTCTTCTTCGGCGTTGGCCTACTACTACCTACTACTACGTACTATATATTCATATCTATCACGAGATCCGCTTCTTCGTAGGTAGATAAAAGATAATACATAGGATTATCTTTTCTAAGGAATCTTTGATGTATAGGTACCTTCATAGAGAGGCTGAGATATCCATATCTGGTGAAAATGTCTATGGACCTGCCTACTTTCAGTTGACTGTCTTCGTCCTGCGAAGTTACCGTTGTCAAAGAGACTATGAGCAACAGGAACAGTTGCGCCCGGCCCCACATCCTCCACGCCACTGGCACCTGCAATTGATAAGAGTCACAAAGGAAAATAGAAGAAACCAGTGGATTCTACAAATCGTTTTTTTACCTCTCTCACCATTGGGATCGGATCAACTACATAGTAAAGATTTGGCCAAAATAGAAAAAAACTTTCTGGTGAACGTCAACATACGACGAAGTTTGATAAAATAATGTACGGAAACATTACGAAAACCAAATTGTAGCTCCATTTGATGAATAGATATTAGGGTGAATTTTGGTACACAACCCAAATAATACACAACGAATATCAGAAGAATATAAGATTTCATATATGGTATGGTAGTTTCCAAATACAGTACCCAGCTTTAGTTTTTCTTATGGCGATAATAAATAATAAATATAGTTGAATAGTTGAAATTTGGTATCACTCTGTTCATTATTGCATACCTATGTTGATGATTTTTTATTTGTCAATTGAGATTCTTGAATTTTCTGTCATTTAGGATGATGAATAAGGTGAGTGATAGTATTTTCCACTCTCTTTAACGGCATTCGAATTCAATATGGCTGCTATAAGGAAAATTACTAATTTTCGAGATAACAATAATGAGAGCGGAAAAACGACCTGTCTATTGAAGTAACTCTAATGGGACCTACCCGGTCACAAAGATCCAGTTCCTATACAAGTTAGTGAACCGTGTCAAAAAATCATATTGGTAACAGAAACTGTTTCATCGATGCCAACCCTATATGATTTTATGACTTCGCTATAATAACCTACAGAAGAAGAGAAAGAATTTGTGTGAAAACTTCGAAGTGAAATTGATAGTGTTTCCGTTTAGCATGCTTAGTGTCACAAGCACGTACCATACGCAGGACGTTTTTCTTATGTTCTCAACTCATTTTCCAATTAAATTTTCCTTCGTCGTAGCTGAAAAGGGAAACCGTGAATTTAGGAAATAGTGTTCAGGTTGCCCGGAGTCCAACGTTGACCGCATTAGCCTCCTGCATTCACGGGTGAGGATATTTTCCTTTTTTTTTCCTCAGTTTCTACAGTGCCCGAAGGTCACCTCCGGATTCTCACAAACACAAAGTTGAATATTCGTGCTCAAATTATTCGAATTTGACGTGAATTTGACATAAAATCAAGAGTTGTGGTGGCAGGGCCAGCCGTCTGTGGCAATACACAGCCTGTCACAGCCTTCTATAACTCCCAAGCTGTGGTGAGATCATAGACTTATTAATAAGTCTATGGGTGAGATAAATACGTTTACGGTAGGTGAATACCGGTCCTACTTATTCCTCTTGTGCAAGTCCTGATATAATGTGCACGCTACACCGTCTCGTATTGTTTATCAATTTCAGGAAACAAATATTGTTTATAATACATTGTTTATAAAGTTGATAGCCAAATTCATCGTGCTTATCTTCTTGAGGATCTATGGATAATTTCTCATGTTCGAATAACGCCTTAAAGATATGATCCCGAGTGAAAAAATTGTTGGGAATTTTGCCTCCCTATGATTCAAATCTGTGTTTTCTGGACTAATATTTTCGAGTTTCGGCGGGCTCCTTCCAGTAATTGTAAAATTCTGCGATTTGCTGATGATAATAAAAAGGGTTTTCTATCGAAATGTCTTTTAGTAGAGTCTTTGTATACGAGAATCGTAAATATATATAAAAAATATCGGTTCTTATACATACTTAGTGGATCTATTGCGAAACAAATTCATTGGGCAACTACTTATCCATGAGCCAAAACTGGGTATCACATTATATGACAGAAGTAAAGAGAAAATACTTTTTCCAGATACAGAATCACTGGATTGATTGAGTTAGAAATTTCCAATGAACCTCCTCGTAAAAATGTAATAATATTACCTTCAATGTCAACTCACGTCTCATGATGACCAATTTTGGCTGCTCAGATGATGATGTCAACAAGATGCTGACATGATGCTAGCATACAACGAGTAGAATAACTATCTGCATGATTTTGAAAGGATATCAGTGAGTGGCCCACTGTCCACAAAGGAGAAGATAACGATGTTCGATTGTGGTCATTTTTCATGTCTTATTTTTGATTTGACAGTCTAGAGGAACATGCCAAATGACATCTATCAGAATACAATGGTTCATTTTCATACGAAGGATGCCATGTACTTTAGGCTTTTCGATATCTTCTATTTACCTCTATAGAACGAATTTTCTAATTGTCATTCCCATTATTTAATCATCAAGTTATAACTGAAAACGCGATTTCAATACCCTGAGTTGAAGAATTTTACGAAAATATCCAGTTGCTAATATCCGAAAAAAGTTTCCCTTGCATCGTGGTTTTATAAAACCTTGCTCTGCTCAATAACTCTTCACTAGTGCATTCTACGAAAAATATTAGTTTCTGTTTTGTAGAGAACACGATTTAATTTTGCCCCTTTAAGTTACTTCCTTAACATTTTCGTCTGAGCTTCATAATAACTCAAATGTGAGGAACTACCTAACAACTGAGTTTTAGCTAAATTGATTTTTTTTAAGCATACTTCCAACACTTTGTATCTCAGTCAAACAAATACACATTATATGAGAGCTAGGAGCACAAGGCTCATGAGTCAGTCACTTGACCAGTTACGTAAAGGTATACATACATGAAAGGCAAATTCCAGCATCTTTTCAAATCGATACAGATTACAGGGTATTCCATTTTGAATAATCAACTCCCATTCACTTTCTCAAACAAAAAATAACCGTATTTTTGTACAACTATGCACTAAAGTAACTGATATTCCTGAACTCGAAGTTATCAGTATTTTCAGAAATGTTGATTTCCGAAGGATAAAAATTTCTATTTCGAAAACAGTTAAAAACACAATTTTTGATTTCTCACTCATATAACTTTTTTAAAACAATTTACAACAGATAATATTGGGAAAAATGAAAAGGGAATGTTTTATACTATATGAAATTTGCTATGATAGTATACTTATACATATTCGAAACATTTCGTGCCTTTACGGCCACCATCAAATTTTCTTCACAGACCTGTATTTTTCATCTAAAATACTTTAGTATACTATTGCAATAATACTTTGATCTTCCATTTTTCCATATTCTTTTGAATAAAAATTCTATACGTGACAACAGTTTTCCCTGTATGACTAGAGAGGCGATAAGTCACTGTAGATTTTTTTTTCGACCAATTTACTGCTCTTATTATTCAATCGTCATTTGTATCTCTAATGGTTCTGACTGTAGCAATGTTAATACATGATGAAATGAACAGCCTGTATAGAGGCAGGTCTGGGTAAAGGGATTCATCCATTAAAGCGCCAACAATACCATTGAAGTACCTTCAACCACTTTACTTTGATGGGTTTATACGATTGTTAGTGTACAAAATCGAAAAGGTAACGATTTCATCAACAAACAATGTTACAATTTCTTTAGCTTTCGTCGACTGGATAATAAATTTTGTGATTCTCGACACGATTGTTCTGTTCAGCATAGGTTGGGAAAGAAGATCCTTGACTGAGGTTTCAAGAACCTATTGAGTAATCGAATGCAGATGATAAATGGCGAAGTCGTGGCTATATGTTTCTCACCCAGTCGACTCAGTACAAAATTATTCGAACTGTAATTTCTTCATCCATACAGGTATAGTTTACGTTACGTATCTATAGATATAAGAACATTCGGCGTCGGTCTGTGAAGATGCCCTTTCCGGAGTTATCACTACTAATATGCCTTTCAAACATGGTATTTATTGTTTCTCTGATTGAATGTATAATATTCGCAGTCATATAAGTCGCTCCTGTGGAATTTATATCGCTTGACCAGGAATTCCTAGGGCAATATTCATATGTATAACACCATTACCAATTCAATGAATTTTATTCACATTTCATAGGATTTTCTCTCCTCCGAGCTCTCCTCGTTTCTGAAAATGAAAGCAGTAAGTATAATTAATATTTTAATATCTATATATCTACAGATCTGCCTAAAAATGCATTTGAAATTCAACTTTTAGATACCTGATAGAGAAATTCCTTGAGCATAGAGTCAGTGAAACCTTGTTTCTATAATTTTTGAAATAGACAAGCTCGTAGACAAGTCAACACTGTTTTGTTTCTCACATTTGCTATGTCCTAGCGCATCAAAACACATGTTCTCATGGAACAAGAGCAGATTAATGTGGGGTTCAAGGGGAAATGATTTTTCTATAACAAGTAATTCATAATAAGCGCACTTTATAAAGATCTTTACACGACGTATTCCACAGAATTCTGGAGACACGCCATACCTAATTGGTTTCTGTTCCGCCTCTCATTTCGACAGTTTTTTTATCTTGAGAATTTGTTTTCGTGGCTTTTGCAGGTGCCCGCATTATTGCTATTGGGATTGCAGTATCCAGTAAATAGGGAGGTTGAATTATAAAGAAGTTGCCCCAAAGTTGCATTATTTATGGAATTGTATTTTGCTCATGCATTGTTGATGTATTCTCTGAGTCAATTTTTCGAAAAACATATACAAAAATAAATATCTAGGGATGGATAGTCTTTCAAAATATGAGATAAAAATTCCACCTCCATATTTGGAAGAAAGAACTGGTAGGAATATCGTGGATATTGAATGTTACACAGCAGCAGTCTGACACTGCTCAGGCAACTTAGTCGTGAACAATTTTTCTCAGTTCAGAAGTATACCCCAATTGAATTTTTGTTGATTGTCACAATTTTTTGAATACCTCAGAGATCACGAGAATGTAGAAATGCCGTAGAAGCATCTTGAATGAGTTTAAAAAATATTCTTTTTTCTGATCTAGCCTAACATCTCATAACTGATGGAGCCTTTTTTGAGATAGCAATAGTGTACGTACCTGTTTCATTCTTTTTCGTACCTTGTTTCATTATATAAGTTTCCTTGGTGAGTTTCAAGTCTGCGATATTAGATTATTCTATCCGGTAATACTATAGATTTTTAGAGCCCTAGTTGATAGCAATAGCGAGAAAGGAAATAGTGCTAACTATGTATTTCTAAATAGGTATCGATATCTCTTCTTATATTTGGAGGTTTCGGGATAGAATTTGTTCCTCTCTTAGACACAAATTCGGAAGAACGGTCGTTCATAAATATTTTTTGACCTTTATCAGTCATAATAAGTTGACAGAAAATATTCAAGAAAAAACAAGCCGATTGTTTCTGATATATAAATCCGAGGATGAATTTATGACATTCAGTCAATTTACATTATTTCTAGCCATTTTGAATTATCGCTATTTGATCCCATTGTCTGTAACACATATTCATAGAACTTTCAGTTCAGTTCCATTTCTGATATTAACATTTTGAACATTTTTCCTGAATGTATTATTTTCTTGTAGGTTTGTTTTGTGAGATTTTTGAGAGAATATCGTCAAGTGTAAGATCTACAGAGAGGACGCGCGTGTGTTGTAACAAATTCACTCAACATTCATGGATTTGTTATTTGAAAAAAACGCTCAGATACGTCGATTTGTATTCCTGGCTGCGATTTTTCTGATGGTATCCTGCTCACAGAAAAATTTTTTTCATAAACATACATTCCAAAAAGCACCATTACTAGAATACAGTGCGTTAAAATTCGATTGGAAATTGTTAATTATTTCATATCTGCATTCTGCATGAAGAAATTCAGAAGTGATATTTTTCAAATATGTACATGTTAGCTCGCGTCTACAGTATAAGTCGAAAATAGTAATAGGAATCAATGGGTGCCGATACAGAGGTTGAATATCCTTTTTTTTTGATGACGATGATTCTAGTTTTTCGATATGTTCGGCAGTTTATATTATTGGAATTGAAACGGAAGTTGTTCAAGACACTAAGTTGGTATTCTGTAGGCATACTTTGTTTCATATCGTAGTATGCTATAAAACAAAAGATTGATACCAAATGTCATTACACACTTCCTTTCCAGATAGGAACGTTAAAGTTTGTCTTTTACGGTAGTGAATTGGATAATTTCATGAGACTGTTCAAGGTTAATGCTACTGTCTAGTTTCTTTCACGTTCGAATAATGAGGCGATTAATAAAGAAATTGATATTATGAAATTTGATATTATGAAAGAGGTCGGATTAAGTACGAATTTATTTGAGTTGTGAGTTATTAATACATAATAAAATCGATACCTAAGTTGTATTGGGACTGTGAACTGAAAAAAATAATTTGTTGGCATTTCATATCGCCAATACATTATCGCTCTATTGTCAGTACCAAACAGGAACACTGCACGCTTAGAATTTCTGGGGTCTCTGTTTTCTCCATAATTATGAAAATTGTTCGAATGTTCTTGCGATCAACAATATTTCAACACTTTTGACTTGTCCTTACCTCAATGCAAGACTCAGTTTTGGCAATGTATAATGAGATTAATTCCCTCACATTTCGTAAGTCGAGTCTCAACCACAATGTTTCCAACCATAAAATTTTGTGAGGTAAGTGGAATTGCACTCGGAATTGCAATACAATGTGTTATCAAGTATAAGTGATTAGTGAAACAATGTGATAAAGTTAATTTGTGAATACAGTGTTCAATATCCGAGATCAATCTATAGAATCTATATTCGAGAGTACCTACATACCTATTACAATCAACGGGTCAAACGAGGTGGTGTACCCGAATATTCGACCTCATAGGAATTCGACAAAGTATTTACTTTTTTTAATATTCGAATATTCTGAATAATACTGAATCTAGAATATCGAGAGGAAACTCATCACAAATGAAATATCTCATGAAATATTGATGTAATTGGTAGGTAGGTTCTTTTCTATCTGAAATGCAGAATCTAAGCCATTGACTACATAAGCCCATTACTCGGCCCGATACAACATTATTTTCAGGCGCCTGACACTGTCATTGACGTTCCACGGATCCGATATATTTTTGAAGTGTCACCTTTCTTTACTATTCTGTCAAACTGACTTCGCCGCCAAATTTAGCTACTTCACGGCCTTCATGATATTCCAATTATCAAGAAGTACTTTGCATTGAATAATGTGTTATAGACGACAAAGACCATTTTATAGCAGTTATGTATAAGTTATGTTTTAGACAAATATGACCATCCCCATACCTTTTCACGATCTTTTTGTCACTGAAGTATTGATTTCACCCATTTTATTAACTGTACACCATCATATGAGGAGAACAAAAATAATCAAAAAATAAAATAAAAAATCTAGTCACTTATTTTAGCAAGTAAAGTTGATTGGAGCTTCTGAAAGAAGAAATGTCGGTCTTCCGATCCAATGATCCTACTTTGTTCTGAGGAAGAAAATGTGACAATGATGAAGTCATATTCATATCAAAATATGTCTTCAAATAAACTGAGAGAAGAAATGAAAACTTTCTTGTGAATTCCTTCTTTACTTCTGATATGTCCTGTATTCCGAAGTATTCCGAATTTCATACAAGTTTGTTCCATTTTTACCCATTCTATATCTCTTACAGTTACCGAGATCCCCATTTTTTAGCCAAGAATTTTTAACAGCCCGTATGTTCATTTGAAGAAAGTTATATTGATACGTAAGTAACAAAAGCCAACATATTCTACAGTCCGAAAATCGGAAATGAGCTGCATAACAGCTAATATATGGACATATTGAATTGAGAAAAGCTATTTCTTCCGACAGAGGGGGGACTTTCTTACACCAAATATCACGTTTCTACGAAATTATTATCAATACTTGGGAAACTTCGAACTGCGATTTCTCAGGATTTCTGGCAGAAATATAAAAAACACACAAAAAACTCTACAATGCATCAGAAGTCTGATCGGAATCGGTGCAGGAAAGTCTGACCGTCGTCCCGTGCGTCCAAGTCCAACGAATGGATTTGACCAGAATTAACTGGTGAGTAGTAAATTCCCAATGAACTCTTCACGAGATTTTGAAGTGTTTATTTTAGGTTTGCCGCTGATTGTGATCAATTTGAGTTCCGATGTGGCATTCGAATTTACAAATGCGATATTTCATTTCGATATTCTTTTTCAGAAAATTTTACCTCTAAAAATTGCTGATATTTTTGGATTCTCAGGTACAAAAAAAAATAAAATTCTGTACGGAGTTAGGTGATGACGATTCGTATTTCAGAGCCAAATTCAGGTACTCTATACAGGATGGTGACAAATACAGATTTTGGTACGCTCGAGAAAATTTGTGAAATTAATTTTGCAAAATGGAACCCACTGTCTATTATAACATTTTCATTTCCCCAATCAGTTTTCTACCAAATTCACAATTCTTTATAGCTAGCTCAGATACTTTAGCAACAAGATAACTATTGGTATAGTAAGGCCAGGAGATGGGTAATATCTTGGAGCTTTTAATCCAAAGGTGAAATTCTGAGAAACCCATATAGGATTGGTAAAATTCACAGATATTGGGTTCATTTAAGAAAAATTTTGAAAGTTGATTTTTTCAAATGAAATACCCTGTATTTTTTTGTCATATCTGAATTCTACTAACAATTCAAGGTTGACTTCGTTCACTAACTCCCATTTCGATATTGACGTTCTTGAACTAAAAAGTTTGAAAAAAGGTGGCAATGTGATATTATTTTGTGTTTATGTAATTTTTTCCAATTTTACTACATCCGGCACGAATATAATTTAGTATCACAATAAAGCATTCCGTAGAGAACAACATAGTATTCATCAGTACAGTAGGCTTACAAAAAATTATTACCAAATGCAATTTCGGAACGACAAATCGTCGCTGTTGATTATCAGTGAATTTTCAGAGAAAAATTGAAATCAATTTTCATCTCGAAAACGGACACAGGGCCATAGTGAAATATTAAGTGTGGTTATTGGAAAAGTAATAGGGGAAACACAAATGATATAACACACATGTATACACGTTCCATTCGAAATGACTAGTCGGGATATCTCGGGAATTAAAAAGATATCATGCCCAAACTCTTTTCGAGCCAAGGTCGCGGGAACCAAAATAGCATGTGAGCTGTAAACCTCGATACTATCATATCGTCCACTCTATTAACTTCCTTGTCTTAATCTCAAATGGTAACCCCCCATACATCATCACAAAGCTCGTGAAAAGTTTGTATCACTATCTCTAATAGGTCATATGCTATTTTCCCCTTACCTTACCTCGAAACGTATTGTGGCATTCCTTGGTACTTATTTTTTTCATTTCCAATATATTCCTATTCAACTTCTAAATGTAAACAACGCGATCCATTAGAAGATATTTCTATAATCATATTATCATAATATGGATCAAACTATTTATTCGGTATAATCTATAGATACAGAAAAACTTGATACAGCATATCGCATGTTGAGGTACTTACACCTGATGCTATGATGTAAGTACTAGGTATCTAGGACGAAACTGAGCTTCGAAATTGTTGATTAATTTAATTGCGCCTTGACCATAATAATGGTGAGATGTTTCAAATCGACTTCAATGATTTTTGAACATAGAAACGTGTGATGCCGAACTAAAACTAGCGATTATAACACTCAAGGTTATGCTAAGTGAATTGAGAAAAATCATTCATCAACCTTTCTGTTCACATGATAATCACGTATTTTGAAAATCCACTCCGCACCAAACCAAAGTCACCCAATCAACACTGAACATTGTCCCAAAACTAAGAGCTTTTATCAACAAACCCACGCACGAAACTGAACGGTCTCACGTTTCTTACTGAAATGAAACGAGAAACAGAAACCGTGATATTGACCACTTCTCAGCTCCCCCTTTTGATGGAAGCAGGTGTGTTTGTATTAAATTTGTAACACACTATCGAAGGGGGCAAACTGGTGCGGTAGGGATCGTTGTGTTCGGTCGAGTTCAGATCGTCCGATTAACTCCCCCATATTCCCCAGCATCTACACCATTGAACCAATCTCATGTTATTGTTCTGACAAGCGTAACACTCAGACTGCTAAAGTACACGACAAAAATATTGAACCAGTTGTTCAACTTCATGTATTTGAATTCAAAACTTATAGAAATATCGATCTCTACTTCCAGCTCATACCATAGATTATATACGGGTGATGTTGACGAAAAATTACACATTGAAATTTGTGAAAGAAAATCGATTATGTAATTCCACGTTTGAAAAACAAACTATAAAAGAACCCTGGTAAAAGAATTTCGTCATCTTATCGAAACCACAAAACTGCCATCACAAAGGTGACCATCAATAAACCACAAGTGTATGGCAATATATATATACTCTGTGTCCAAGATAAGGAGTGCCAATATGGGCATCTCGGAAACTACGAGAGATTACAGATTTGTTAATAAATTTCTGATTATTCACGTTCTCCGAATTGTATATTGATGTTGATGTAGCATTGTTGAATGTCAAAATATGCTCGAAACACACCAAAATCACGATGTATAGCATATACTCGAAATCAGAATGAAAAGGGCTATTCGAATCTGATATTGAGACATCAGGGCCGTATTTGAAAACTGAATCCACAATATATAATTGATGTGGAAACTACGCAGAGTAGTCCAGAGCTTTTAGGTGAGCAGATAGCTGAGTAATTCGCAGTACGGAATAAAAAGCCCTTACGACTATAGCATATTGAAATCAATTTCTCCCCAAACAACCCCATGCAACCACCACCAACAATTGTTTTTCAAATGGTACACCAATGAGTTTTTTCGGTAATGGAATAGGCATTTTTATTCTTAATACGATACGATATGAATGTACATTTTTCGAGAATTACGATAATAATGTTTCTCAGCTACCTGTTACTACAATAAATATTTATAGTATCTGCCATCACTCAATACCCATACCTTAAGTAATCGATTGAACTCTCGCTAACAAACTCAAATCATGTCCTAAGTCCTAGGTGAACTTCAATTTGATGTATATCTTCCAAACTGTTGTAGATCTCCCAAAGAAAAATGAACTATGGAATCAAAACCCCTCACAGATATTGGTTTGTTTTCGCTCTGCAATATTAACATCCTCCAGCAGTTGGTATCTTCCATTATGGTAGCAGAATTCATTACTCCGCAATATTTTCTATCCATGGGGTTGGGATTATCATAATGATCAGAATTTCAATTAATGAATGTCAGTCTCCTCTCGTGACCCGTGAATATTTTTTTTTTGGTGTTTACCTCAACCTCCACCGCTAATGCAAGAATGGAGACATATTTCAGCTAATGATACTATTACCACTGATACAATTCTCATCAGTTCTAGCCATCATAACACAGGATTTACTGCATGTTTCTTGTCGTCGTACGAATTCTCCTGTTCGCAATGTTAATCGGCAGAGTGCTTGACGAGGAACGGTACCACTTCCGAGACACGTAACCAATTTGAGGGAAAGTCACGCCACTTCGAATTTTACCATGTCAATAAGTCTATGGAAAAATCAACCTTACCTAACCTAGCAGATAATCCTCGTTCTTTGTATATTTTGATCACCAGTTCGAGTGGAAGAAATATTTCCAACTAACGAACTTGACTCGTCAAGCACTGTCGATGAACATCTCATCTAGTACCTACGAATCTCCATGTCAGCTGAAGATTGGAACCTCGTTGTGCGCCAAATGTTTACCACTGTTTAGACTTGTTGAAAATTGGGGAACAGTTGATTGAATCATTGATATATTATTGATATTCATATGTTAACTCTTTCTGGCTTGTACCTCACCTCACCTCACCTCACACCTCCCCCAAGCTATAAATTTTTCATTGTTTTGCAAAAATTGTTCGTCGAAAGCTAGTGTACTTCATATCATTGAATTGAGAATGTTAATTCTTGTACAATTACAAATAAAATTCATCGGCTTGCCACTCAAGGAACAAAATTTGTGGTGGTTTTTATGGGGATTTCTTCCCTAGGGATAGCGCTTTTCATTCTATGCGAGCCATAATTTTTATTTTTTTGGTAAAACTCTATCTGACCTACTGCTCTGAGACAACCTGTTAGTGCCCAGTTCCTGGATAATGCCAGTAGAAGCTTGATGAGATAGGACTTTACGATTCTTGTAACTGAATGTATATATATATATATATATATATATATCTATAAAAATATATATCGTATTTCCTGAACTTCGATATTGTTGCATAGTTTTCTTCATTTTGAAATGGAAACGAAATATCTTCGAATTGTCTCACGTAGCAATGCATTTCGTCATATAATGCCATTAATGTCTACCAATGATAATACTTTGCATAAATGGAAGGGAACCCTAATGAAAATGTGATCATAGAAATCGATGCCTATAATGATTCTAATATAGGTAAGTGGTAGGTAATAATATATACTCGTAGTTTCACTTCTTGAAAAGGTTCAGATAGTTAGAACTATCATTTGTTTCAATTGTTTGATTTCACAATCTGCAGGGATTTGAAACGAACAAATTATTGGCTCCTATATACAGGGTATCCTGAAAAAAATACCGACAAACTTTAAGGGGTGATAGAAGACATCGAAACAAGCAGTTTTGTTCATATAGACATAGGTCTGCAAATGAACCAGCTGTTTGGGCTGTAGAACAAAAAAACTATTCAAATCATACGCAAATAATCAAAGACATTTTTTCAAACGGTTTTTTATTCAGTTGAATACGAGCTAAAACTAATATTTCCATTTCATAAACATTTCGAAAATTCCTGCCTTGGGATCCAAAGATGCACCCCAAATGATTTGCGAGTCAATGACCCGACGGTGCAATCTATGCATTGAAGTAAATGGTCAACATTTTGAACAATTTGTTCATGGACCATAATTAATAAGTGAATAGTGATTTAATTATTGCGCAGTATAATGAATACCAAACATTTTTTTTTGCCTAACAGCAGAAACGGCTCATTCGCGGACATATGTTTACATAAACAAAAATTCTTATATTGATGTCCTCTCTTTTTCATCACCCCTTTGAGTTTGTCGGTATTATTTCAGGACACCCTGTAAATACAGATTAGTCTTTTGGAAACTCAGTTATAGTTGCATTCATAATAAAATGAAAATGATATAAAAACTCACCTTGCACTCTGATGATATGATTTTGTAATGACAATCGACAATTTGGTAAGTCGGTATATTATGACGAACAAATAACAATATAGTCAAGTTTGACAACCACACATTCATTTATTTGAGAAAAAAGTTTCACTAATGAACACACCATGGAACAGAATAAAATTCATTCGTAATAATAATAAACAATGTGTAGGATGTTAGCGCATGCAGATTTATCATATTTCGTCATGTTATCTCCAAAATATGCTGATTAAACATTTTCATGAAGGACTGGTTCAGAGGCATTTAGTTCGACATTCTTCAGAATTCCTGAAGTGTATCGTATGAACATGAGAACACTCAAATTTCATGATCTATGAAATTCGAATGTATATTCAGATATTCAAGCCTACACGGATGCGAAACAATCCTCGGATAGGTATATTTTTGCAAATACATGCACATTTGAATTCACCAACTTGAAACAGATTCCTATATGTTGATAGGGAAGTATCAGAGAGTTTATAGCCGTTGACACCGGCTATGAAATTCGGTTGTGTAGATATGAGGTTAGTAATCGAATGTAAATAATGTAGATGCAATATTTCTTCCACCGCTGGACAAATGTGCAACAGGGTTTTTCGAAGTTGAGTCATTTATCATAAGAGCTCTTAGAACTCGTGAAGATAAGTCAATTTAGCAAACATCGGTTTTTTAAAAGGTGTCAGATGAAACAATAAGAAAATATTTAAAAAATTCACAACTATAGTCACTATAATGGGTACAACGAGCATGACTTTGCGTTAACCGAGCAAATGAGGACAATCCTGATATTTTTTTTGTAAAATAGGTTGCATTTCACTGATAATTCTGGATTTAGGCTTGAGCTTGAAGCTGAGAATCTGATAGTATTCTGGTATTCTCATTCTGAAACTTTAATATGAACGATTTCTGGTGAATTGACTTCCCTTTACGATTTTCAAAAGCTTTTACAATGAATGATTCAACTTCGAGAACACTCGTCATTAATTAAGCTCCATTATGGAGCAAAATCAACAGTATTGTGAGATATACTGGGTGACCACGAGGAATGGTACGCCACTGAAATTTGTTGTGTTTTTTATACAAAATTTCCAAATCCAGACCATCATAATGATATCATACTATGTACTGATTTTTAACATGGCAATACAATGGATAAGAACTATAGATTGAGATATGATAAATCATTTTATTATCGTGACTAGCCACTCGGATTCCTGCATTCTTGTCCTTGGAAAGCCACATCACGTTTCTATATTATCAAACGACGCCAAAAAAGTAGGTAGGTAGGTAGGTACGCGAAACTAGTTTCGTGATTGTAGAATCGAAATGAGCTATTACTGTAAAGACCATAAAAATGAGATAACTCTCACAACTATAAGGTAAAGTTCATGGAGATGCAATAGAAGAAGTGGACTCAATGTCATCATAATGATTTTCAATTGATTTCTGATACGCCTAAAAAAATAATGGAGTTGCAAAGTACCAACTCTTTAACTACAACTATCTCAGCTACTAGGGAAATCAATCAAGATTTTTTTGTTTTATCACAATGATTCAAATCATATCCCATTTTTACAATTGAATACCGTTTGTACTGTTTCTATCACAAGATGAATTACAAATTCCAGGCTACATATAATCATGATTGAACTGAGATAACAGCAGGTTAAAGAATACGAGAACATCGATTTAATACAATGTTTCCAAACATGAATGAAGTATACAGGTACACACTGTTTCATCTCGAGTTCATTATTTTTGCATACTTCATGCCAAAATTGCACTACGAAAAATACTAGTATAATTTCATAATCAAATCATCCGCACTTTCGATTTGAGTTGGTACCATGATAATGATGGCTGATTTATTTCAGAATGCTTCTAACGTTTCGTCTGCGAACTCAGCGAATTGTTTATCTTTGGAACGATGGTAATTGGGAAGATGTATATTTTCAAAAATGATTTGCCGTGGATGCCCTGAAAATGGTTTCATAATATTGATCCGATATTTCGAGAACAAACGTGAAAAAGATGGCCCATTACTGATTGATGTATTAGGTGAGATAAATAAGTGAATTATGACATTTCTATTCCTTACATGATGATTGCCTCGAAGAGATTCTGTGAGATGATTCCTTATAATTATGTTATCATACCATAATCTCAGTAAGCATGATTTTTTGCAGAGTATACAGCAACGACTACTATTAATATTTAGTGTCAGTAGAGCTATGTTCAGTAGAGCGAATACCTACAAAATCCGCATATAGTAATGATTTGGTGGGACCTGAAACACGAGAAACAATAGAATGCAACTCATCAGGTCCAAGCATCAAAAGAAAGAAGAATCTCATCAGTACGATCAGGTAGGTAAAAAGTATTAACCAAAGAGGAAACAAAATATCAAAGGATCATTACCAAAGCATCATTATTATTATTTGAAATATCTGATTTTAGCTCATGTATTCAAACTATCAGCTCATCATCATTATTGTAACTTAGAATGTCTTCTAATGTGCATTTTAAATGGAACATCTTGTATATTCCATTCGTAAGTTCTCATATTGCTTTGCAATTTGTTATTTCCATGTATTTCTATATGATATAAACGGTAATTATTTATTTTTTGATGACCTTTCCTAAATATCCCAAAAATTTCTGAGACAGGCTAATGTTTATCAAAAGGTGGACATATTTTGACGTATCGTTGAGATGGGTATCACTCACTCTATCACTTCTACATACCACCTCTCATAATTCTTAAAAGGGATGACCTACCTTGTGATATATCTGATTGAATAGGTTGTGTCATCGAGGATTCAGTTATGTTCAACTTCAATAAAAGTTGACGTGTTTCGGGATTATTCAATCACAGACTTATTTTAGGATATATTTGATGATTCAAATTTTTTTTTGTATAATGTTATTTTTGCATATATCAGCCATTGACAACAACAAATTACCATGATTCATCTTTTGATGCTTGATATGCTAGTTAAATTTCTGTGGATAAACCACATTATTGATTGGTTAATAAAAGGCTAGTTCATATTTCAACGGATTTCGGAAAATTTAGGCAAATCGTAAATAGAAATTCAAGTTAGCTCATGAAAAATTGTTAGTAGTACCTACGTGATGAATATTAGTTGGAATATGATGATTCCATGTTGATAGTTTCTTTAGATTACATATATTTTCTGATAATGACCAATTGTGAAAATTATGGTCTGATTGATAAAATGAATAAATAAACCCGCCTATATTGATATACGTTTTGTCAGACTTCGTAATAAAATTGAGATGCATCATTTATGTTTGGCCCATGGACTTATTATCCTAATAAGTCCAAGTTAATTCTATGGTTGGACCAAATTTCTACATTCAATCCAGTACCTTTTGAATTGAAAAATATCACCAGTATCAGCGTAATTGAACCAATGATCAAAATCTTTGCAAAGGATAACTTTGAATGCCTAAAAGCTACACCCATCTCTGCTTATACTCATATATAGACTTTTCAAGATGTATTTGTCGTCTACATACTTGTTCTCGATAATGAGAACGTCATGCCACATTACAAACTTGTTCGGGTGGCATATCATCTGCAAATTCAAATCCATATTCAATTGTTTGTAATTTTCAAGTATACTTGCAGTTTACCAGTGTTCATGACCGAGATCATTTTCATAACGCATTATGGATTTTTTGTAGTGTGTCCTGTTATCACATTGATAAGTGAAAAAAACTACTGAAGAATTGCCTCAAGTCAGGTAATTATCATCAAGTCGATCGAGGTAGGATGCTTCACATCTACCTACGAGCGATTTAGGCAGTTTCGCTCTTGCCAGTTATGAACTATTTTTCGAGAAAATTCTGTACCATGCAAGTTTCTCACGCCTTTCCTAGCCTTCTTTTTTCTATTACTATATTAGTAGTATTATAAGTGTTTTGCCGTTTACCGCATGTTGGAAGTGATTTTTCGTTATCCATAAGTGAATGCATTATTCAATACAATATTTTGTATGTCTTGTACACTATATAGTAAATTCAAATCTGAATTTCTCCTTCGCTTTTTGGCATTAGGGCAAATCAGCCTTTCGAAAAACGAATTTTATCGAATGAATTAAGTAATTTCATTTGAACGAAACAATGATAATTGGCATAACTAGTGGTCTAGTTAACGAATCCGAATGAAACTGAAAGTGACAATGACCTACTTGACTGGCTCATAATAGTTGTCAGGTGAAGTCAATGGTGAGAGCTTGTTTTTGTTTGCATAATAGTAGTTATTTTGTATCCTAGCATCGGTCGCAAACTTATGAGTTATTTGGTGTAGGTAATGCGCCAAAGTCAAGTTCACTGAACCGAAACTGATTTGGTGGAGAGTGTAGATTTGCCAACAAAAAATTAAGACATCGCTGACGAAAAAACAGAATTAACTAGGCTATAAAACATAATTTACTAACATTTTTTCAACACAATATTGACATTGACGAGAATTATCGAATCAGTATGTTCCGAATGCTTATAAGAAGTTTAGAGGATATAAGAAGGAGGATTATGTATAATTTGAATAATTCGGAATACTTTCAGTGATATTCGAATAATCGGTTTAATATTTTCCTCAGTCCATTGGTAGATACATTTGGAAATAATCGTCAAATCATAATTATCACTTCCCTGTAAAATGTCTTTCTATTGTCTTTATCCGAACAGTTTTCTATGGTAACTGATTGATTTTGTAATCAACAGTGCAAAAAGTGAGCTTTTTGCTAGACGTCACACAAATAGAATTTGCGTGTCACTAATGCGAAAAGTGTATTTGTTGCAGGACGCATTGAGTTACAACTCGATACTAATTCGAAAGCAAAGTGTGACATTCTGAGTGCAACAAAACATTTCTATATACACTTGTTGCATACAATATTTTTGATATGATCGAATTGATTTGATGCTTGTCTGCAAAATATACAGTTTTCAATCTGACAACTGATGGAATTCAGTTGAAAAAATTGTCACAATCAAACGCTAGATGGCTGCGAAATATCGTTATTAGACAAAGTAAGTTACTTCTCGCCCTTGTTCATGAAATATTATGAAAAAACTCTTCACTGTTGTAGATAACAGATATTCGTGTAACTAGTGCAAAAAGTGTAAATTTATTGCACGACGCATGAAATTATACAGCTCGAGACGAAGCCGAGCAACCATTGTAAGTCCGACAAATCCTTTTGCACACCATATTATTCCTACGATCAAATTAATTTCATACGTTTATTCAAAATATACAGATTCAAAACTGACACGGAAATTGAATTCTAGAAATTGTCACTCTCAAATGCTGGAAACTGCTAATAAACTCGTCATAGAAACATTTTCTACGGTTACCGATCAACAGTGCAACGGAGACAGTTAATTTTTGCACTAGCACAAAAATAGATCTTACGATCTTAGAAAAATATATATCATCTCATACTCATAGTAAACCATTACTGAATATCTATATCTTGGTTCTAATAATTATATTTCAAACATTCACTGTTGAAGGGATCTTCTGAATTCCCTATATCAGGAAAACTTTATAAATCATATGACTGAAATAAAATTTTGCGTTCACTGATTTATCCTCGTGAATGATAGACACTCATTTTTTGATTATATTGATTTCAGGAATCTGAAAAATCTATACGAATTCTATGAGATATTCCCATGAATGTAGAGATATTTATGATTCGAATAATATTGATTGTTTCCTGACATCTCTTCAGAAAGAGAATTGGTGTGAAATACTTCAGTGTAATGAAAACGCAAGCACAAAATTTGACATATTTTTGAATAATTTCAGGCACCATTTTGAAACTGCATTTCCCCCAAAAACAGTATATAGCTCAAATAAAAACAAGGGAAAACCTTGGCTAACTAAGGGCTCATTGATATCTGGACAAAACTGAGAGACATGTACTTTCTCACTCTGAATGGCGATATGGAAATTAGGAACCACTATTTAAAGTACAAAAAGATATACAGAAAATTGCTGGATGAAGCAAAAAAACTGTATAACTCAAATCTACTGGCAAATTCTAAAAATAAGTCTAAGACGGCTTGGAGCATTTTAAAGTCTGACAAAAAAGAGCAAGAACTGCAGAATAATCTAAAAATTAACATAAATAATAGGTTGGTGACTGAACCTGAAGAGGTGTCAAATTGTTCCATAGATTATATGTTATGTGCCAACAAAAATAACTTGACCCTTTATTATAATAATGCTCATTCTTTCTTTCTCATTCCCGCTACTAAGTATGAATAACTCAAAATCTGTAGGAGATGATGATATAAGTACAAACATACTGAAAATGTGTATACATTTCATTGTTGAGCTGATTTATTGTTCGTTGGAAGAACGAGCTTTCCCAGAAATCCTAAGGGTGTGTAAGATTGTTCCAATTCATAAGAAAGGAAATAAAACAGACTTGGGGAATTCCAGACCATTTTTACTTTCCAGCCCATTTGCAAAGGTCTACGATAAATATGTTTTGAAGTTAATAGTCACATTTTTCGATGAATGGAATTTATTCAACACCAACCAGTTAGGTTTCGCAAGGGAATGCCTACAAACCACGCTGTCACAAAGTTCTTTAACGAGTACGAAAATTAGGATGATCATGAAATTCAAATGTATGGTGTCAGGAGAGTAGCCTATGAATGGTTTGACAGTTATTTGAAGGGCAGAAACCACTATGTAGAGGTAAACGGTAAAAAGTCGGGATGAAGAACCTGTTCTATTGGGGTACCACAAAGCTCTATTCTGGGTCCACTCTTGTATATAATATATGTAAATGACTTCTATTGCGATCCCTTCGAGATGTATGCTGATGACACATCCTTATGAATTACTGGAAAAAATAATATCATGTCAACATTTGATAGAGCTTCGGAAGAAATGAGGAGAGCTCAAAGATGGTTCTCGGATAATGGCCTGGTTTTTAAAGACAAGAAAACTGTGCTCCTAGGACTGATCTTGATCACAGTTTGCTAGTGAAATCTGCGAATGGATCAATTCAACAACAGAATGAGACAAAATTTTTGGGCCTGGAAATAGTTTAGAATTTAAAATGCGATTATCACATCAAAATGATTTGTAAAAAATCTGTAAAAAATTTGTAAAAAATTGCTCCAGTATCCTATTGCATTCAACAACTACGCTGCAGTGTGAGTAGATCCTTATCATTGATTTATTATCATGCACATTTTCACTCTATCATGTCCTATGGGATTGTGGCATGGGGAGCATCTAGTGATTGCATCAGGATATTTAAAATTCTAAAAAGAGCTATCAGATATATTGCAGGAGTAAGCAGAAGAACCAGTTGTTGAAACATTTTCGGAAGCCTCAGAATATCAACACTCATAAGTAATTACTATTGTTGTTTGACTGTATTGTATTTTTTTGATTTATTCAATATCATCTTTGATGATCCTACTGAATAAATTTCATTATCATTATTATTATTATATTATTATCATACCTTAGAGTAACATCTAGCGAATTTCTTCTTCTTCATGCTGACTCGAGATCACTTTAATCTAAGAAATCTACACAGCCGAATCGCAACTGAAAATCACAATGCTGACTGCCGATGTCAACGCTCCCAGTTTGCGAGAATACCCAATATAAATAAAACATCGTATTGCTGAGATGTAACAAAATGTTTTATAAGAGATCGTCTGACTGCCATTCCAGGTCTTCATGTACCTACGAATCAGTAGTCACTTTTGAAAAACCCGGTTCGTAATGTCCGATGCGCGCCATCCGAGATAAATATAGTTCGAAGAGTTCTTCGTCTTTGCCATTCTCGTTCTCGACTTCGCCCATGGAAATTTTAAAACATTCTAGCAACTCAAGAGTCGGGTGATGATTTTAGGAGAACACGATTACCTTGACTCAAATAATCACATGGTGTTATGATTATGACGAGAAATCTTTTAAATTCAAGTCGACGACAAAATAGAGTCCACTATATACATTATGAGTAGTAAAAGCCATTTTTGGCCCAGACCGAAGCACAAACTATTAGAAAATTCCTCAAATTCCCTTACAGAAATATTTCTCATACTAACCAATATACTATACCAATCTACACGAGAATGTTAGGGGTCAAGTTCGTTTCGTCAAATCATGAAATAATGTTCTCTGAAGTCACCATTTTCAATGGTTGAGTCACAATCCATTTTGCACTCTGATTTGTTGTAGCTTTTGCATAATTTTCCACATGCTAAGAACATGCGACATTTGGGGCCAATGTGCCTACTTAATTAATCATTTTGAATCATTCATGTGTATGTTTTTCTATTCGTCTGTACTTTCTCATACAATTTGTCATTCATTATTCTATTATTATATTATTATTATACCTATAGGTTTTTATATAAGAAACGGAGAGATATGTAGGTAAGATTGAAAAAAAATGTGCGGTTTCCTAAACTTCTCGGATATTGAGCCTTCATGGAAAATCAGCTGAAATATGAAAGTATACCATAATTCCAGAAAAATTAAAAACGTCGATTTTTCTAATCATCATACCTACAAGAAATACGAAATTTTATACACCTACTGAAATAAGTGCGCTGAATCCAACAGAGTTGTGAAAAAAATCTAGGCACACTAGATTCAAAGACATAAAAATAATTTTTTTCTTTTTTTTTTCAATAATTCCCATATTGAATCTGTACATCATCAGATACAGAAAAAAATTATCGCCTGATTGATGTATCATGCTAGTTTATTCATTGATGGTGAATTTGAAGTAAAAATCTGTGATGTCGATCGTTATTCTATGGGTAACACTATCTGCGTATTGAATTTGCAAAATGGATTTTTACTTCTGTGAAAATTGTCATGAGAAATAAGGTGTGGCGGTTACAATTACTACTTAGTGTTGGATATCATGTAATCAACTGTTATTCTTCCATCTCAACCACCATATGAAGAGCAGCAAACGATATTTGTAGCCGAGTTCCACTTTGTCCCAAAAATAGAAAGGGTGTCATTTCGAGCACCTCAAACATAGAATTCGATATTTGTTTTTTATTGCTTTCTCGATTTGATTGACTGTTACCAAAATTCTGCTATATAGACACATTATCACAGCAGGAATGATTATTGCTGAAATTGTATGCATTCAAAAATATCTGAAATTTCAAGCACAGCATCATATTTATTCAATGATTTGATGTTATTTGATCTTCTCCATCGATAAACATACAAGTGTATTACATAAATGAACTGATGATAAATGAAATGTTTCGCTGCATCCGATGATGTAAAAATCCAATATGGCGATTATTGAAATGAACAAAATTAACTCTAGTTTACCTAGAATCCTTCTAATTATCATCGTTCGATTACGGATACCAACTGCAGTATAGGTGTTAAAAACGCGTCCTCAGAAAAAAATCATGGTTAGTAATTATTATTTCCGTCGCAGCCTGGATAATCTTGTCCTTCCTCAATCTCAACAATGGTTTCATATACCTATCAAGAATTTCGTATATACCCAGAGTAAATAATAAATGAATGCACCTCTTTTCTCCAAATCGTTTAAAGTTGAAGTTGAATAGCTTGCTTGATCGTTTAGTTAGTTGAAATGAGCAGGCGCACCATCAAGTTCATTCTTCTGATATCTATTCTCCAAAAATCCTGGGAAAAAATGGTAGTAGGAAACACATATGTGAATTGATCTATTCAATTTATTAGATTGAATTTCTGATAGTTTTTGATCTCATCCCAAAAATTGATCAGTTAATTGGACTGGAACCCGACGACATTGAAGTGGATTATACGTGACTATTCCTTACAATAAAACCCTCCTCCAATGAGTTTCGTTTAGTCGGTATATAATATACACTCAGGTGGACAAATGGACAAAAATGGAATTGCTCACATTCAGTGCCCGACTTGTCGTTCTGGTACTCAAAAATAGTCTTTCAGAGGACGCCAGTTCAGCTGATTATACAATATGCATGATATAAACTACCTGATGAATTGAATGGATCAATTAGGCGTTTCCTATGCAAGCAGTTGTACCAGGATCGTTTGAAAATATTTCGTTGAATATCAGGAGGAACATATGTGGTTTCAGGTGCGCCTTCTCACTGTGACTGTGAGGTGTCAGTACTTTACTAACTGAACGATTTGGTGAAAAATGGACAGAACGTATGGCCTCATGGGTCACTCGATCGAAATTCTTGGTATATGAAACCATCGTTGAAACTGAGAAATTACTATGCAATGCATCCAAGCTGCAAAGGAAATAATAACCTACTAACCATGAACTTTTTTCGAGGACTTCATTTTGCAATGAAGACGTTGCATAATGTGTCAGCAAGTTGATGACTGGAACTCCGAACAATTATGATTACATCATAATTGATTGATGATTAATTTCATGACATTATTTCATTATTTTCATATTGATCTCTTATGAATACAGAACTTTTTTTTCTCGGAAATGGTGGCTTCTAATCCCATTAGGCAGGTCTATTTGGTTCAAAATATTTTCACATGGAATGTTTAGAATTAACGTATCTACCTCTATGTTTTTTTTCGAAATCAGTCAAATGAATCTCCTAACGGCATCACTGGACGAATTGTCTGCGAATATTAGAGACCATGAAACGAGCATTTTTTAACTAAATGGCGCACACCTCTTCATTTTGTTCAACCCATGCGTTAGTTCTCAGATGAAAATTTTTCTCAGGGACAAATTGAGTGTTATTATTGTTACTCATCTCCTTAGTTGCCGAAGCAACCCTCAGAAGCCCCGAAGGACTTGTGCGAGTGAAGGAGACGGGGATGTACAGTTTATACAAGTGGAATCCAAACCACTGTGGCATTTGGGATAGTTCTATGTAGATCCTTATGATATACATTGTACAGCGCATAAATAAACCCGAAACCAACGGCCAGCCAGGAATCGAATCCTCGACCTCATGGTTACTATGATATTGCTCGACCATCTCAACCACCTGGCCACCCAGATCACCTGATCCGGCTCCACAGGACTTTTTGGGGCAACCTGGAATCTAAGATTTACGATACGCAGCCTAGATAGTCCCAAGATGATTCTCGAATTCGGATCATTGATGAACGCCGTCAAATTACACCAGAAATGTTGAGTAATGTACGTGAACGTTTTGAGCAAAACTTATTTTACTGCATGGAAGTGAATGATGCCCATTTCCAGCATTTAATGCACTGATCACAAAAGTAAGTAGTGTTTCACTATTTCAGTTGTCATTTTGTTATCCACGGAAATTTGGAGACGAAATTTTAGAGTCAGATAGTACTTGATATAAGATTTTCAAAATGAGGTATTACAACACCCCTCACCCCTATTCAAAATCAGGGGGTTGATGAACTAACCTTCGTTTGGGGGTTGAAGTTACGGGGATGGAGAAACCGAAAATTTGTCCCGCATTAGTTGGGAAGAGAACAAATGAGGTGCTTCTTAAGGGGGAATAATTTGGGTCTTTTTGTATCCTATTTGACATTTTCTTGCCGATTTGGGTATACAGGGTGTAACTAAATAAGTGTAAATCATTTCAGGGGGTGATTACTCATCGAAAGATAGGATCTTTCATGTAAAGAAACTTCATTGGATTATCCCATGTTAAGATACAGCTCCTTGAAGGGGGTACATAAAATTTGTTCATCAGTTTTTTTCACAAGCACTAGAAGAGTTACAGTATTGAAATTAATCTGACTTTTCTACTACCAAAAAGACACTTAGCCAGTAATTTATTTAGTTTACCCCATGGTTGTTAGGGGTGGAAAACGCAACCCCGAAAATTTATTTCTAATGTCTTATTATTTGTTCACCATTTGGAAATTTATTTCCGACAGCCTGTCTCATTCTGAACAAAAAATGTCCCTTGAATTTTTCGCCCAAAATAAACCAGTTCACAGCAAAAAAATTTACGAACAACTACAGAGATACATCGTCATAAATGCAAACTGGATTTATTGTTATTTTGTAGTTACTACCTGCAACAAATGATTGAAGGGGGATAAACAAAACTAATTTAATTATAACAAAACAAACAACATGTAGAAATCATAGTAAATGTTCAATATGTCTACCTACAGACATTACGCATGCGTCTAGACGTCTTCGCATTGAGCCACGTTTTCGCTCAAATATTCCTGGTTCCTGGAGTCTCTCTTACTACCCTGCACGCATCGATGATGCAGTTTCTTGAGTCTTGAGTAGAAAATGAGGCCTAATTAAATAATCCACAATAACTCCGGCCCACACGTTAAGAGAAAACCGTTCTTGATGGTTAGTTTCGACAATAGCGTGAGGGTTTTCATCAGCCCATATGTGGTAATTATGAAAATTAATAATCTTATCCCGAGAAAAACTTCGTCTGTGAATTCTATCGTCTTCAGGAAGTCACGATTTCTTCAGATCATTTCCAGCATCCAATTGCAAAATTCAAGACAGTTCGGAAAGTCTCGCCCTAACACTGACTGTAGCCGTTGCAGATGGTAAGGTTATAAGAGTTGTTCCTTCAAAATTCGAAAAACCGTCATATGATCAACATTTGGCTGGAAAGCAATCTTTCTAGTACTAGTAGTTAGTTGTTCTTCAATCAAATTAGGTAATGCTTCCTCAAGCTGTGGTGTTGTTACCTCTCGATGGTTACCACAATCCTGCGTGCTTTCATCGAATGAACCATATTTTCGTAATCATTGATGGAGTTGGAAAAATATTCTTTGTGAAGGATGCTGCCGTTGAGGATACATTTCAGCATATCTTCTAGAAGCTTCTAACCCATTCCCCTGCTACAGACCGTAAACGTCCCAGTTGACCAAAACATGCAGCAGCTTTATGTCTGATGCATTTCAAATGTTCCATGTTTTATCACAGAGATGCTCCAATGGGAGATATAGAGTAGATGAATGTCCGCCTCAAAATATATTACAGATTTACTTCAAAGTCATCACATGTTTCATCACATTCGATTCAGCTGTTCTATCACTGTTGCATCTCAAATGTCCATGTTTTATCACAGGAATGTCGCTATCGAAGATGGGATGCCGAAACGTGCCGAAACACACTATCTCACCTATCTACTCGCACAATAATTTTCATAACCTCATTTGATTTTATTTCACACACACTACCTATTCCACCCTATTCTCGAGTAGATTTACTGAAGTTGAATCGTCTCATTACATTTCATCAGTTTTCCACTTCATGAATTGTTTACCATCACTATTTACCATTTGGAAAATTGCGATGAAATTGAATTCTTCAATGAATATTCGTGTGTGACTTGTGTCCATGTTGATTACCATCAACAAGTATACAATTTTGTGTTGAAACTTCGTTAAAATGAAGTTCTCTCTTTAGATGAAGTCTGGGGATGAGACAATTTGACCTCGGTGATAAGACCTGCGATGAGATACTTTTCTGTAACAGGCATGAGTTGCATTTTGGATCAAAGTTGTATATGTTTCGAAACGTCGTGATGAAACAAAGTTCCTTGGTTGACCTTTTTGTAATGATGCAAGATGCCTCAATTCAAGCACGTTTATAAAACGTGTGATGAAACACTGTTCTGTAGCAAAACTTTGTGATGAAACAAAGTTCTTTGACTGATTTCTCTTGCGATAGAACTGAGACAAGTGTGGTTAGCTGGGGAATTTTCGTTTCATGGCGATATGTATCTAAAATTATTATCTTAAAATAATTTTTTGCTGCGAACTGGTTTATTTCGGGCAAACAATTCAAGGGACATTTTCTGTTCAGGATGAAACAGGCTATCGGAAATAAGTTTTAAAATAATAAGACAAAAAGTTATATTGAAAATAAATTTCAGGGGCTGCGTTCTCCACCCCTTACAACCATGAGGTAAACCAAATGAATTACTGGCCATGTGGTAAGTGGTAGTAGAAAATGTCAGGTTAATTTGGATACTGTAACTTTTTAGTGCTTGTGAAAAAAATTGTTGAACAAATTTTATGTACCCCCTCCAAGGGGCTGTATCTTAACATGGGATGCTCCAATGAAGTTTCTTTATATGAAAGATCCTATCTTTTTTTCGATGAGGAATCACAACCTTAAATGTTTCACACTTATTTAGTTACACCCTGTATAATTCATTGGATTTCGTCAATGGTCGTCATATTTCGGGTTCCAATATAATGTATTTATATAAGGTGTATTATATATAAATATGTGAACTGCATTTAATTTTTTTGGGAACTGTCCCGAAACAGCCAGTACCCATCATTACCTGACTATTCAACAAATCACGAGCTCTACCACCTGTGGAGCGTTGTCAGTCGAATTTAGAAATCACTCTATATTTGGATTGAGATGGTTTGGATCTATAGTCCTAGGACCTTATGACAATCTGACTGGCTCTAGGTCATAGATGCCTTGAGGCTTGAAGTCTGAACGGTCCTGAAAAAAAATAAGACGAAGATGTATCGTAAACAATGACATAACCTCGCTTTTAAATGATGACATTCTTAAATATCCTACCTATTATTGAGAAAAATGTTCAAAATGTTCAGATTATGCAATATTCATAGGATTAGACGACCCAAGTCTTTACGACCATCACAATTGACTGGTACAAAATCTGATAATTTTTCAAACCTTCAAAATCTATCGACAAACTATGAACAGAAGAAAGAAAAATACAATTTTCACAATGCACCTGAAATTGTCTTCACTCTTGGTTTTGGAGTGGTCCTATGTGAAATGAAACTTTCTGAAAGAGATGAACAAAAATTATTCAAAGGTTGTATGTTTGGGTTGACTCATGAAGTGAAAAGGTTCCTACATGCATTCTATCAAAATCAACCTGAAAATATCTCATTAAACGTTCTTTAGGTTAATAAAAGGGGGAGTGGATGTCAATAAAAGACATCATCTGGGATGGACTCCCCTGCTGGTTGCCACAATCAATGAACAACTTGATATTGTTGAAATTCTACTTGAAGCAGGGGCTGATCCAAATCTTCCTGATAATTACATAAATGCAAATAGAACAGCACATGAAAAAGGAATGCACCCTATAGAAGGTTGATATTACCCTACATGGGTCCTAGGTATAGCTCAGTATAGTTCTAACTTACAGTTGAAACCTTATTTTTAGTTTTGATGATTCGAGATGAAGAATTTTCTGGCAGTTTGAATAATAAAGCAACATTCCTAGGATTCACAGCTCTCCACTATGCAGTTTTGACAGATAATTTGGAAATGGTGAAGCTTTTACTGAAATATGGTGCCAACCCAATGATAGAAAATGACATTGGGCACTCACCCATTATGTATGCTAAAAATCCAGAATTGAATCAGTTTCTTGAAAATGAAATTTTATTGGTGAGTATATCAATATATATATCAATATATATATATATATATATATATATATATATATATATATATATACAATATGGAAAATATAAGAAAATATAGTACTTCCACTGAAAAAAAAAAATGAAGTAAAAGAAATAATATTCTGTGATTCAGTCATTATTTTGTATATTGTTTTGTATGACTCTTTCATTTCAGAAGATACATTTCACAAGATTTGATGGTAGGTATCTGATTATCCAGTTTGAACTTGATTATAATGCAATGATGATGCAAAATTTTGTGTTTCTATTCTCAGGGCCACATTCAAGTTCTCAGCAGAAGATCAGATCCTCAATCAAATCAAACTAACTCTCACATTCAAAATTTGCATTGTATTCTAAATATGTTGATAGGAGCTCTTGGTTCTGTTGAAATAGCATATGCATCATATGATATGGATATTTCTCATCATCCAAATCATTTTTCACCAATATTCCATAGAGTTTCTCAAGACTATCTATCTCAATATAAATTAATTTGTGCTGTGGTAGTACCAAGATAAGTTGAAGGAAAAAGAAATAGAAGAAAGAAGGAGGTATCCTTTGGAAGAGAGGCTGAAAAAACACATAGTAGGTCAAGAGGCGGCAATAGCTATTGTTGCTGCAAGTAAGAACTGAAACTTTGATGTGAACAAATTTCAGTAATTTTTCAGTAATTATTTTCAGCTATCAGAAGGAAGGAAAATGGTTGGGCAGATGATGATCATCCTCTAGTTTTTCTATTTTTGGGTTCTTCAGGTATTGGCAAAACAGAGTTAGCTAAGCAGCTGGCAGCCTATATCCACAAGGATAAACAACAAGCATTCATACGTTTGGATATGTCAGAGTATCAAGAAAAACATGAAGTAAGTGCTTGCTTAAGAAAAGATAAGTGTTCCTATCCATTATTTTTTATGATTTGCTACTGTGGTTCTGCTGTTTTTTGTTTTCAGCTACATCTTCCATAATTTTATAGGAATTAAAAGTGTTGAAATACTTACATAGTTGATACCTCAGTTGATACTTATCATTAGATACTCATCAATATAAAATGACTTGATTAGAGTGATACTTTTATGTTTGAAGTTGACTTGTTTTGTTGCATCAGTTTTTCATCATATGAAATTATAGTTAGCATATTTGACAGTTGAACCAGAGCTTCTATATATGACTTATAAGGCACACAGCATCTGAATATGGTAGAATATTTGGTTAATTACTGACAAAGTGTATTCAAAGAAATCAAAGAACTATACATTCTACATTATCAGAGAAAGTCTAATTTCATGCAGGAAAATAAAGGACCTGTCGTAATTGTAACCATTTCAGTGTAGACTATCCATATCTCTCAGTAGATGTGAGAATAATTCACCATGAAATTTCTGAAAGTTCATCAGGATGATGATATGAATAAATCCTGTACAGTGTCTAATTTAAGATTGAGACCCTCAGGTATAATTTAAATTTTTCGCAATTCAATTCCATGTAATTTTTTACATGGTGATTCATATAAAAATACATGAAATTGGAATATTATCATTCTCACCACACAATCTGTAACAATCACAAAGTTACCCTGGCAATTTAATAAAGACGACTACTTTCTTCAACATCTCTCTCTTTTATTATTACGGATATTTTTGAATGTTAAGCGTTGTTTGAATAAAAAAACTTCCGAACGAGAAGAGCTGGCAACAGGATATTTACGATGCGTCGTCGATCCTCGAGGCTCGGGGAGATGACCTTTGGTTTCGTTTGAAATCTCTTGCCGATCATTGTTGAATTTCGTATTATTGTTAATTATCAATAGTGCTCATTTGCATACTTTCATATTGAATGATCAACATTCAACGTTTTCGTGAATACATTGAAACAATTGGGCGACGGAATACCTACCTACCACGCGTGCATCAAAATGGAGTGTTTAAAATCTGTCTTCACCACAATCATCATAGACAAATTGATATTATTCAATGCGTCTGAAACAAATTTAACTTAAATTACTCCCGTCAGGTGTACAACCTTAGTGATCGATTGTTTATTTTATGTATTTGTTAACGTTCGGGTGTCACCTTCGAACAGGTGGAACAGGTGGAACCCAGTGCAAAACACACCCCCTGTCCCACTAGTTACGCCACCGTGTATGTTGTTACCATAAAAATATTCAATTGATATGCCTTGCTCGTAAGTTCCTCATCTGTATAGGTATATACGAAATTTCAATAACATTTCACCATTGGACATTATATTCTTCTTCAGATTGGAAATGATAATGTTATATTAAAATGAGTTTATTCGATGAAGCGTTCCGTGAATATCTTGTGTAGATGGTATAAAACCAATTTTTTTACAACCTCTAGTGTAGGTTGGTGATTACAAACAAAAAAAATCGCAGAAAGCTCCTCTTTACACACAGTCTGGCGGTTTCCAAAGATATGTTGATTCATTTCGCCTTTCAGATGATCATCTGATATAGGTAACCATTCCATGGAGACCTCGACGAAGACACATTGACGTTTTCTCCTCTTGTGTCGATACTTGCTCGATTTGTATGTCATGAATCGCTTATGTTACTATGATCGTTGTTATTTCTGCTTGCAATTTTTTCACGCTTTCTATCCATTTATATATTTTAGTGAAATGTTTTTGTGTATGGGCATCTTTTGTAAAATGCCACTGATCTGGCAGTGAGGTTAATTGGTTATATTACCATTAGCTATACATATTATTTTCTCACCATAATATCGATAACAGTTTCAATTATAGTTTCTATTCTGTATTTTTCTCAATTCTATCATTATGTCATTGATAATAATATGTGAGCCAATAGTAAGTCGTATACCTACTAAATATTCAATGAGGTAAATCAAATATAAATTGCTTTGTAGCCCAGCGAATACGCGTTCGACCTTGCCGCCAAAACGCCGAAGGATCGAATCACGCGCGTGGTTTCATTTTTTTCCTGAATTTATTCAATTTTCACCACTAATAATGCTTTGAAATTTATAAAAGAGGCTTACTTTTTTTTCATTGAATCAGATTCATCAGAATTCTGTTGAATGATTGAATGAATTGATGAAATGAATAATGATTGTTCAATGCTGATTGCTTTTTGATATGGTGTTTACCAAACATTCCCACTTACTGACTCATTTCCAGTTCCGCGTATTTTTTACTACAATATCATATCTACACACCCACCAACACACACCCAACTTCAAAGGATATACAGTAATTCAAAATGTTTTCTCCATATGAACATAACAAGTTTCATTCGTGATTTGTCAGAAAATTTTATTCCTGAAAGAAGATGATGCATGGCGAAAATAATTTTCTGATAATGTCGAAAATAATGGAACTTTACGATTAATCAAAATTCCTATTTTCTTATATCTTGTATACCTTTCCAAATTTTGAAATATGATGATATCATTGTGGGTTTTCTACAATTCAACAACTTCCATCAATGATGAAATTTTCTGACAAATTAAAAATGTTATCCATATGGTGCAAATTGTTTGACACTCACTGTATTTGTGGTCCTAGAAAAAGTGTAGGACACAACTCGAGTTGTCACGCACTCTACGCTGCGCGGCTACGTGTGTAACTCTCTTCACTTCGTGCGTAATATGCGATTCACAACTCTTGTTACGTAATATACTATTATATTCTCCTCCAAATATTGGATGATTCCGCTATTATTTATTGATAATAAAATAATAAAAATAAAAAAAAAACAACATGTATGTCAAATTTTCATCACCACAAAAAATAATTCGTATGAAAATACATGAGAAAAATAACTTTAGAAGAATGAATACTTTCTTGATCGACACAACTCATGGCTTTTTAGGTTGCAAAACTCATTGGAGCTCCACCAGGCTATATAGGCCACGATGATGGTGGCCAATTGACGAAAAAACTGAAAAAGTGCCCCAACGCCGTAGTTTTGTTTGACGAAGTTGATAAGGCCCATCCAGATGTATTGACTGTGTTACTTCAGCTTTTTGATGAAGGTCGGTTGACTGACGGTCAAGGAAAGACAATTGAATGCAAAAACGCCATCTTTATTATGACTTCCAATTTGGCAAGTGATGAAATAGCTTGCCATGGACTTCAGTTGAGAAAAGAAGTTGAGAAACTGAAGAAAGACAGATTGAATGTGCAGGATTCTGAAGGTAATTCGACACTTATTGATGTCAAGATTACCAATACTGAAAAATCGTGAATACTCATTTGTTGTACAAATATTCATAGTAGTTAGAGTAGAATAAAATTATTCAGGACCAATCCAACGAGAACTGTGTTATTCAATGATCAGAATATTTATTGCATTTGCCGATATTTGAATATAGATAATGGCAACTTGCATTTTTCTAAAATTATTCATAAAATAAATACTGGTGGTTTTGAATTATTGAATTTCTATTCTATGAAGTTCATCTTGATGAATAGCAGTACTATGAAATATATACAATCGATGATATTATAAATTCAAAAGTGGAACACATTTTTCCAAATCTTATGAGGCTGTTGAAGTTGTAGATTATTAAAATCATTTTTAAAAGTCATCCTCTGGTGGTGTTCAACCAACATGAAGTGGTGTTTGTTTTATTCAATCAGGGTGAGACGGTTATGATAATGGTAAGCGCGTTTTATCATTCTTAAGTATCAACAAGTACACTGTCATGAGATATGCGTTTGATTCCCCAGAAAATTTTCATTCTAGTGATCATTTAAACTCATGAAAGCCGTAGTTTGATAGCTGCACCAGGAACTACACTACAAATCTCGAACTCTTCCCATTCAGTTGATGATGACAGTGACATATAAAGTTGAAATTCATCCACATATTATTATTGTTAATGAATCCTCCTTTCTATGAGTATTAGCAGATTTTCATTAGTGGTAGTGAAATAATATGCATTTCTTTCTTCTTGACGAATAAAAGTCGCGTGATATCTCTAATCTGACAGTTAGCATAGGTTCTTATTCATTAAATTCAATTCTCTCATTCAAGATATTAAAAAATTATTTGATTGACATCATGATTTCGACATACTTTATCATAAAGAGAATGAAATGATAAATGTTTTTTATTTTCGAAAATAAACAATACAATATAATAACAATATAATTGAAAATTCATGAATTGAAATATTCAATTCATCAGAAATGAGGAGTGATAATATTTCGAATAACTATAATATGCGACAATATTATTTACCAGATCAATATCAATGTCCAAACGCTATGAAATGATGGTCAGGAATTGAAATGATGATATATTTCCTTTCTCATTTTAGAAGGTGAACAACATATTTCGGACAATATCAAAATATCTAGAAAATTCAAAGATGAAGTAGTTAAACCTATTCTGAAAAGGCATTTCAAGAGAGACGAGTTTTTGGGCAGGATTAACGAGATCGTTTATTTTCTACCCTTTTCGAGGAATGAACTGATACAGTTGGTTACTTGGGAAATGCAATGTTGGGCCCAGAGAGTAAGTGATCCTCATATTTCTAATTCTTCGTTTTCTTTAACTGTTTAATGAGAAACTGTTGACTAGTAATCAGGCGAGAAAACTGTCGAATGTCACTATATAAGTACTAAAAACGTGACACCAGAAGTGTGCTAAAGGAAACTGTAGAATTTGAGCAACACAAATTTACCTGATATCAATACTAACTTCGAGTGTAATTCGGCAGGACAATTTAATGAATAACAAAACGTAGGAAATTATCAGGTATTAACAACTAATCTCGGCGTTCGTGGACACACCGAAAATCGTCTCATTTTCAGTGCTTAGAAATTCAATAAGTTGTCGATCTTTTTTTTTCAGCTACCAACACCGCGATAATTAATAAACAAATGGATAATTGATAAAAACCCCAGTGCATTTGTTTCTGTGAAAGTATGCGATTTTTTTAGCATGAGTTGAGTTGAAAGATTTGAAACTGATAACAGAAATTCGATTCTAGATATTGTCACTGTCAAACGCTGGATAAATGCGAATAAACTGTCGTTATCAGAGATAAATTCTATTGTTAGTGATCACAGATTGAGTGCATCATACTCTTTGCATTAGTGAAAATAATATACCTTTTTTCAAGAACGTAAAAAAAGGATTTCGTGATCAGTAGGAAAAAAAAAGTGAATGGAAAATATGAAATTTCATGCTGAAATCACTCTGAACTCATAATGCGCTCAAATCTATTATCTATTTGTTCCAGGCTAAAGAAAAACATAAAATTGAAATCAAATGGGACAGAAGTGTGGAATCGGCTCTAGCAGACGGTTATGACGTCAACTACGGCGCCCGATCGATAAAATACGAAGTTGAACGAAGGGTGATCAATAAACTAGCAGCAGCCCACGAAAAGGGACTCATTGGCAAAGGCTGCACCGTGCAAGTTAGCGCCATCTGGCCAGAAAACAGCGAAATGGCCGAAATCAGTTTGAAAGTTAGGAAAAGTGGACTGAAAGATTTTGTAGAGATTGATCAGAGTGGCTTCTCCTTGAAGAATTTAGCATCGATATTCAAATGAATTCTTATGATGATTAGTGATGATTATATGCTCTTATTATCTCAATTTTGGACATTTTTGAGTGCATGTTGAAAACTTCACTGTAAATAATGGTAACCCAACTCATATTAGTTTTATGAGATGAAACATATTCATTGAACGGCAAAGTTCAAGTTCTGCTGACATTTTTGCAATGTGTTTGAATCCACGTAGCCTTTCCTGTCGTCGTATATACGCAAAAATTTAGTATTCTAATTTTTACATGTCAGTAGGTGCTGGAATTCACAGTCTCAGGAAGTTCGAATGAAGTAATATGTTCGGAAAATTTCATTCACTTAGAATTCTCCAAAAACTTTCTTGGTTATTATTATTGTGAGGGTATGCCACCAGTAAAGCTTCGGTCTGTTGTAAGGTAACCGCTTACAACTTCCGAATTTCTTACTACTACTACTTGAAAATATTCTGAAATGTAAAGGATGTCTCAAAGAAGCACAGTATATCAAACTTATACTATTCGTAATGGAACTTGTTATGTTTCAGCAATTTTTTGATTCCTCATCGGAATTGAGACCCACTTTTCCGATGGTTCTCTCAAACTATGATTCATTGTTTCCGAGATGTTCAATTTGATTTTGGAAATGCTGAGTTCTGATAAATTTCTTGTCCGCCGATCCAATTAATTTGGATGATAGCGCTTTCAAATATTTATTATGCATCATATGTTCCCTTCATATCTCCCATCTTTAAGCATCAATAACTTTCTTATATCGAATATTTCAGCGTGAGTAGATGTGGAATTTGAATTTCTTTCAAGCAGTGTATGCATTCTCTACACCTATCAGTGATGGTGTAGAAGTAATTAACGAATTTTCAGATGCACCAAATCATTTTCGTAATGAAAACGACTTCAATATTCAACGTTTAGGAAATGGAGGAAATCAACATGTTGGAAAATATTTTCGTTATTACATTCGCGAAATTATTCAATAAACAATCGCAAGAGTTCTTCGATATGATGGGCATATTTTTGCATACACACCCTGATCTGGTCTTCAAAATATCTTCTGAAACTCAAAATATTTGGCGTTATGGTTGCAAATGATTTTCTGATCCTATTCTTCATATCTTCGGGAGATGAAGGGGAAGTATTGTATACATACCCCCATAAAAAGAAATCAATACTTGTCAAGTCTGGTGATCCAGGTGTCCAGTTACGTGGACCATTACTACCCATCCATTCAAAACGGAATTTTCTATCAAGGCAATTCCTTACCTAACGTTAGAAATGCGCATATATATGACTGAATCTTTCGACTCACCGTCAATTCTAACAATCGAATGACTCGAAAAAAAAAAATGAAAGCAAAATTACGTAATCACCAAAAATAACACCATACACGCTTATACTCACTAACCAACAAATGTTGATTCTCGGTGTCATTATAATGAAAAATGTGAAGGTACACCCGACCATTATGAAAGGTGTATTCGTCCGTAAATAGCATTATCAAAAAATTTGTTTTCTCCAATCCATTGAAAAAAAATTCGGAAACAAGGAATCATAGTTATAGGAAACCTTCGGATAAGTGGGTCTCACTTCCGATGAGGAATCGGAATATTCCTATTCCATAACGAAAAATATAACTTTGATAAACTCACTGCGTTTTTTTTTTGAGACACCCTATACATTTCGGAATATTTTCAAATTGTACCCCATATTTAACATGCAATTTCCTAGAGTGAAAGAAAATATAGAAGATGTATGGTTACCCTACTACGGAACGAGGCGTTGGTGGCCTTCCCTCTATAAACATACACATCACTACTTAAAATGGAATGATTCATTTCAAGTTATCGCTATTTTGAATGTGATGTAGCAGTTAATAATATTGATTATACTGTTGATTAATATATATAGATTTATATATGTATAATTAATGTTTTTTCTTAGAGTTCCCACCATTCTTCCTAATCGAATCTGGTTTGATATGATGAGGAGTATAATTATTATCAGAATTTGGTCTTCCAAATAAAGCTTTGGAGAAAAATTGTTCATTCACTCATAATTTCAATGGGAATTACAATATTCCCATACCGTTAGGTATTGTTTTATCGATCAATACAGACAGTATAGTTAACATATTCTCATGATACTATAACTGAGAAGGTAAATCCACGCGCATGTTTTATTTCTATCTCTCTTGCACAGTATACGTCACTCCGTGACAAATTTCTGTTGGCGCTTCGAGGTTAAGAGCGGGGATTCACTGCCTACTTCTGAAACTCTGTCTAGATGGCGATGCGATGCCCGATCGTAATAAAATAGGATTATTTTCCTAAGGCTGGTGCCTTATTGTAGTTTCCTCCTTTTTGGTCAGTTCTGGCATGTTCTCAATAGGTGTCGGTATACTAGTATCGCATCGAAGTAGAAGTTTTATATTATTTGGTTGCTGTTACTGTCCGCGCAAGATAATTATATGTATGTTGTTTTTATAGGTCTGGAGTCTCGATCCAGACAATGTGAGTATTTATTTATGTCGAGGGTCGCGCAGCGTGGTAGAACCGAGCCGACTACTTTGACGATATTTATCTTTCTCAGAGATAAATCTTGATGGCTTTGGCAGAACGCGGGTATTTCGCACTGAATTTTCATCTATAAGAATATGAGGGGTATTCCCGATATCTCGTATTCCACCTCGTATGTTTACGAATTTGACGTTTCGTATACAATCCAGACAGGTGATTGGTTGACATACTTACGAAACGTCAATTTCGTAAGTATAAGAAGAAAAATACGAAGATCAGGAATCCCTAATATCGAAATAAAAATACAAGCTCTCATTTAGTTTCATCAAATCTTGCACTTCTAATCGTCCGAATGATTAGGAATTTGGCAGGTGGACATAATTTTTACGACAAGGCATTATGAAATGGAAAAAATTGCGGACGATTTTTGTGGTTATCGTCAGATTTTACTCAAAATCGATGTCTGGTGGTCTTTGGAGTCGGAAATTAGAAGTTTTTGTCAAAAATAGAAAATTCAACATGGCGGCTCCAAAATGGCGGAACACTCATTTTGGTCTGATTCTATTAAAGATTTGTATTTTGAGATTTTCGGGGTCATATCGATATTATGATTATTTGTCAAAATCCCGAAATTCAACATGGCGGCCCCGAAATGACCATTTTTTTTCATAATGATCCCGGTCTATTCGGTATCTGGGGTATTCGGAGGAGATTATAATTTTTTGTCAAAATTAAGAATTCAACATGACTGCTCCAAAATATCGGAACAGTTTTGTGATTATATCGTAAGATTCTTTTCGAAATTTTCATTTGGGGGTTTTTAGGGTCGGACATTATGATTATTTGTCAAAAATCAAAATTCAACATGACTTCAAAATGGCGGAACCGAGGGCGAAACAGTTTTGTGATTTTGGTCAGATTAGATTAGGAATTTTCGTTGTGAGGTTTTCGAGGTCGGAGATTGTGATTATATGTCAAAATTCAAAACTTCAACATGGCGGCTCCAAAATGGCAGATATTTTTTTGATTTTGGTCTAATTCTAAACTAAATTGCTTAGTATGGAGGTTTTTGGGGCCGGAGATTTTTTTTTGTTCCACCTGTCCCAGTGTCTGTCTGTCTGTAATCATATCATGCAAGTTAAATGAATGAACAAAATAACAAAAATTAAACAAGCTTTCATTTTTTGTAACAAGATGAAGAACTGGAAACTGGCACCCCGACCGCCCGCTGTTTATACATGGTGTTTTATTATTGTTGCACGAAACTTCGAGGTCAGATTTGTTGGGTCAAAATATGAGAAAAGTCAGAATGAAAACCAAACTTATGCATAGCTGTTGTAAGAAAATCTGTGATACTCGAGGAAGCTATTTAGCTACAGCCGATCGATCAGCAAACTAATCGGATAACTAGGTATACTTACAAAAATCGGATAACTTATCGGATAACTAGGTATACCTAACAAAAATCCACTTGAAACATTTCTGAAACGAATCGATCTTGAATTTTCGTGCAGCATTGATGACACACCCTGTATAGGCATTGCAGAACCGAACAGATTGAAGTGTAGGTATGTTTTTCAATCGTTCCTACTGGCCTGTCGAACTATATGTATATAATATATCGCGACGGCTCTGATCGAATTCGACGGAACAAAAGAATTGAATATCTTTATTCGCATATTTATTTTGTATTGGCTCTAAACCCATTCTGAATTACTTCATCGATATCGATATCTGCCTCCAGGATGATAGTATATAAACATGGTTGCAACGATCACCTTTGTGTACCTACCACAGTAAACACCAAATTTGTGTCAGGCATTTGAAGAGTTTGAAATATAGTATTTTTGAATAGTACAATATTATAACAGGTATTTGATCTCAACAAGAAAATGTAAAGTAAAACGCACTAGTATGAAAATTTTTCACAAACGCACATTCGCATCAATGATCGATGCGATGATGAATGTACTGATATTTCAATTGAGAATTTAACTGATGATATTATCACATATACATGGTGCCTATGCCCCCACTTATCATATATCTAGGTTCATTCCGCATCCCGACCTCTCAAAATATGAATCCACTACAATTCAAGAAGATCAAGTTTATCGACTTTATCGTTTCATATCGATGATACCAATAATATCGATAACAACGACATCATCGAGAATTATCGATGAATTTGACAATCCCTAGACATAACACAGTTGAGTCATTTCGATACGATGAACTTGAATTAATTTATTTGCGCACAGATTTATTATCATGAAATTGACATCTCGTTCCAGACTGCTATATTTTGGATAGCCGTCGACAATGAGCGAAACTGACTAGAAACATGTCTCATAAACACTCATAATGCTCATAATTAAAATATTCTTGGTCGTTGGAACTCGTTGGAAAGTGTATTTCAAGCACTCGTTACATTTCCGTACTTGTCGCTACACGGCTCGTACTGAATATCTTCTCGTTGGCGTATTAGAAGTATCTAGAGAACGGAGCAGAATATATTTTTGAAATTTTGGGTACGGAAATGGGATGTCAAAATCTAGCTCTTGAAAATATTTTCACATGTGCAATGTTGCCAGATCTAGTGTTACTAAGAGCAACTTTTGAATTTCAAATGAAACACCCTATATATCATCAGATTCTCGAATTCTGAGACATTTGAATTGATTGTTGATTTTCGACGGCGAAAACTGCGACATTTTTCTTGCCAGTTACGACAGAAAGCTGAAATTTCCACAGCGGCTTCCCAACACACAGGTATCTGAGCAGGTATCTTATGAATTCTCGTGCATATTGAATCAATATTATACAGGGTGTGAAAAAAGGTGCGTCAAACTCGGGTACAAATAAACTCCAAAAATTCGATTTTTTCAATAATTTCTATTATCCATTACCTTCCGAATGATATAATATGTCCCTTCACCTATCTTCAACAGTTTTTGAATTATAGGATTGAAATGGTGAAGTTCAAGTAATGGGAATGGCATATTTATATACGAGAGGAAAGATTTAGAAACCATTCTCCATTCATGGTCAGTTTAACATGATAATACCAAGGGCATGCGGAAAATTGATGAAGATATTTTATGAGATATTTTGGAAGAAAAATAAAATTTGTTCAAATTTGATTGTAGTGGGCCACATGACTCAAATTTATCAAACACAAATGATGATTAACCTAACAATGACAATTTTATCCTGGTTTATATCGATATAACATTTGAAAAGAATCGACTTTTTCGATCTTATTCGTGCCCGAGTTTGACGCACCTTTTTTCATACCCCGTATAATAATAATTCAATATTCGCCAAACCTAATAAGATGACTATGTTTCAAGAAGCACTCGAGGAAGCAGCTGTGAAAATTGCAACATTCTGACAGTATTGATTCTTAGGTCAAAAACAGTGAAAGATAGCTATAGGACATCCTACAGCAAATATGCTCAGAATCTTCTTCAGAATCCGAAAATCTAATAATATATAGGGTGTTCCATTCGAAATATCAAGGCTCCCATTTGCGTAGCCAAAATTTTAAAAATATATTTCTCATGTATTTTTGATCTGATTATAAGTCTCGCCTTCCCCAATGCTAATGCTAGACCTTGTTTATACTGCTATGCCACGACCATGCTAATTGTGAAGGCAAAAGGCAAAGCAGTTCGTACGATGACTGAGTCATTTACCTACGACAAAAAATACGCCAATTGAGCGTTGACTCTGAGCACCGACCTGTACCCGAATTCACCCGAGAGGTATGAGAGGAGCGGGGTAGGTAACGACTCGAGTGAGCCAGAGACCAGCAAAAACGATCTGCAAACTCTGTACCAACCAGTGTTGCCAAGGGTATAAAATAATTCACAGCAAAACAGTAGTTGTAAATAATTATTGACTTCCATCTTATTGACAATTGTTGCTCTATTGCTGAACCCCAGCATCAAATATTTTACCCCGATAGTATGTACAAGGATCATCACTATATTCTGACTCATAGTTACCACGCACGTGGGCGTGGCTAGTGTGACGTCAGCTTGTGAGAAATTTCACCATATTGGTGTTATTGGGCTATATTTTGCGTGTGTTTACTGTTGCAAATCAAGAAAATATCTCTTCGAAATAATCAACTTTGAAGTTTAAATTTGATTGAAGATGAGCTGCCCAGTGTATGGTTGTAATGTTGACAATAAGTGCAAGGGCTTTGTGTCTGGTACAAAGTTTTATAGCTTTCCTAAAGACAAGGAAATGCAAAGTGATGGGAAAGAACTGTGTGGACGACAGGACAGACAGACATTATCGAAGTCCAGTAGAAGTGAAAAAATTGATATAGCAATTTTTTTTGACGCAAATATTATTTAATTTTCAATGGATATCCTCGAACTTGCGAAAATTCCGAGTATTTGGCAACACGGCATCAATATTTCTACTTCCACGAGGAGTTTCATAGAGGTGATGAAACTTACGATATTTTATACCAATTCTTGCTCCATAACAAATTAGAAAAGAATTATACATAATGAGTAATATATAAATATGATTCAAGAATCGAACACATTCGTGTAACTTGTAACCTTTCGTATCATTGAAAACGCGGGTCGACGTGAATGCCATCTGCTGGTTGTTTACGTGTGTACGTGTGTACCGCCGTCTATTAGGTAGGGTACGAACCAGTACGAACCGGTCCGAACTCGCAAATTAATGTTTTCTACTTCATCTTTGAACGAAATTCCTTCAGAATCTAACATAATAAACCATAAATAGCGTCCTTGTGTCAAATTTCAGATTCAAACATGCTTTTAGTTCGAAGGAAGGCATTTCAGATGCTGATATTTTGGTGAAGCATTCCTCAATTTTGGTTCCATAGAATGAGGTAATTTCATTTGATTCTGAGACACAAATTTTACAATGTTTACATTTTTCAATGACCCATAACTTTTTTAAATGGAAGAGTTTTGACTCCAAAAAATACTCATTCCCTAATTTGAACCTTCCTCTTTACACTAATTCAATTACTTTTGGGTTTGAATCCATGACAAGGCCGGAAAGCATGCTGAAAAAAGGGTCTGCCAAACCATTTTGGTGAAACGCCCGTCTTAAGCGAACATTTCAGTGCGTTGTGCTTTTCAGTAGTGTCGGTTCGAATAATTTTGCTTACTTCATTTATATTCCATACTAAGAAACTATATGGTTCATTGTGCTGTGGTGGGTTGTTCCAGTAACAAAAATAAAAGATGTAAAACTGCATCGACATGTCGTTACTTCACTTTTCCTTCATCGAAGGAAACTTGCAGTTTATGGGTGAAGAATTGCTTTCAGAAGAACAAGTTCAATGTAAAAACAGCTAGAATATGTTCGAAGCATTTCTCAGACGACGACTATAGATTGCAAGAAAAACTGTTAGAATTACCTATTCAGAAATGGAAATTGAAAGATGATGCCATACCTTCCTCAAACATTCCAATACCATCAATAAAATGTTGAATTCATTACCTTAGATTTTTTGAGATTTTCTCTTTCATTTCAATGACTATCAGCAAAGAAATTCTCTTATAGGTATCGTAAGTGATCCAAAATTGTTTGATTTTAAATGCATTGACATCTTGGAGCAGATCACTGATCTGTCCTTACTACAAATAGGTATATTGAAATATTCATCATATTTCCTATTTTTATTTTTAGAAACGAAAAGAAATCTAGAGAAATGAACATATCACACCTTGATTAACCTACTCACAGTATTTTTTTCTCAATTTATTCAGTTCGATTCAACCAATTAGATTCAATTTCTTTTATGGTACCTATCTGAAATGTAATTTGTTGAAAAATTTCAAACCCATTATTCCTTATTAGATGCGTTATGTCTATTTGTACAAATGTATTTACCTTCATGGTTTGATGATTATTTTGTGAATTATCTAAATACTTGAAAATAATTGCACTGATTATGATGGTGTAACAACAGGGTTTCAGTGTTTTAATTTCCAATAAAAATATTTATATTAAATACAACTTTATCTACTTGTGTTTTATTAGACTCATGCCCCAAATGTTCATAATTGTGGCCAATATAATTACCACTATTGTAAATGCACTTTATAGTATTCACTTCACTTGAAATGATTCATGAAAGTCAGTTGCGACATATATATTTATCAACTAGTGGATATTTCATTATTATTATTCATTTCTGAATAAATGCTCACGAATAAAACAATTATTTCCATACAAAAATAGTTCTCAATAATCTTTCTGTTTTGAAGAACGTCATGAATGTTACTCCTACAATACCTATGAATGAATTATTTGAAATTCAGAAGATATCTAGGGGAATAACTCATTTTGTTGTGTTCATTTTTATCATTTTATATACAGGGTGAGTCAAAAATGTGTACCGAGCTTTCTGGGGGTGATAGAACATTGAAAAATAAGTGTAGTTTGATGATTAAACTCATGGCCCAAAATGCATATTAAGGGAGATATATCCTCCCAAAGTTGATAAAATTAAAATAATTTCTCCGCATAACTTCTGAACGATGAAAGCCACCCGATTGAAATTTTGTGCATGAATGTATGTTGTCAAAATACATTTTTTCGTCACACTTCCACATTTCTGATATCGTTATAAAGGATGTTTTCAGAGGGTGAGTCATGATTTTTTGGTAGAAAACTTTTTCCCTGTATTATTTTCGGTGAAGAAACAGGAGCATTTGATGGAACGAAGAAAATTACATGAAAAAGGTACTCTTATTCAAATACAAAAAATTGAGCCGTTCGTGAGATATTTGAGTTTTTGTAGTTACATGATATCAGCAGATTGATTTTATTCATCGCGAGAGTAAAATCAAATGGCTGGATCGACTAATATTCCCGTACAACGAGTTAATTCCTACTTTGAGAAAAAAAAATGAAAATTGAGTGAAAATCTACTTGAAAAACATCTACTTAAAAATTAATAAAAATGTACAGGAATAGACGGAATACGATCAGGAATATTGAGTTTACCGAACTTTATCAAATTTAATATGTGAACGAGTTGCATATCTTCAAAATGGAATTTGTCCAAAATTATCCAAAACCAGTATCTTTGAACCAAATTAGGAAAGTGGAAAATTTCAAACATAGATTTGACATTTGAGTAATGAACGATATTGGTTGAAGATGTTACCAGTTCGTCGAGCAAACGAGAGACAGATCTGTGTCGACCCAACTGAGGCTTCATCAGCCGCCGTTGGTTTGCTGACAAATTGGAAACGCTTCGTGACTAGTTTTCAAATCTGAAAGTAGAAGTCTGTATGTGAACATGTGATGTTGCATGTTCTACGCCATCTAGAGGGCAAGTGATCTAGGTAGGTTTTGAATAATCCCAAATTCTTGCGAAGTGAACAATTTGGATTCTAAAAGAATTTCCTCCCAATATGCTATTTCATTATTTTATTAACCATTTTTATGAATTGAAAGATGAAATCAATGTTTGATTTAGCCAAAGCATTTGATACAGTCAGTCATGAACTTCTTTTCAAAATTTCTAAAATATTGTCTTTCGTGGAATTGGATATAGTTTAATGAAAAGATATTTGACAAACAGATTCTAACACATTGAAATTGATGGAATTTATAGTGAACCAAAGTTGTATCCTTCTAGGAAGTATTCTAGGCCCACTCAAGAGGTAACGACGTACATTATTTTGCAAACGATACATTCATTCTCTACTCTGCATAAGATTGGGGTGAATTAGAAAGTAAAATGATTCATGATTTTCCAACTGTGTTTCATGATAATTTATTGACGATCAATTTCGAGAGTAAGTAAAGTACATGACATCCTTGGATATGAGATGGAGTGAAAAAAACATATACAAAGATATTAGAAGTTTTTCCAGAATGGATATTGAAATTTTTTATGGAAAACGATATTCATAGCCTACCGAATTGTTATACAAAGAATATAAAAAAATAGATGTGAATCAGTTTTATATTCATATAAATCTCCTTTATATTTTAAAAAATGAGAATGATATCACAATCAGAAGTGTGTGCGATTTCAAACCGCAACACACCCTCTAATTTTGAAAGCCGTTGACTGATTCACTAAAATGAACATTCCAAAAACGCCTATCTGGTCATTTCTTGCGAAAATTCAACAGCTCATTTTAATTCGGCTCATCTCAAACATCCCATACTGAATTTGAACGCAAAATATAATCAATAGATATTAATTCAAAGGAATGTTCTCAATACTCTGAGCATTCTCATAGTCATTTCAAATATGAGAAAATTGATTTCATCTCGACAAAATGGCATATCGGTAAATCAAGCACTCAGGCTATATTTCCTAGCAAGCTTTGGAGAATATTTGTATGTAATTTTATTTGTGCTATAGTTCGAGTAAATATATCCTTGAATAATAATTCTCAGTGATAAGCCAGGCATAGCACTTATATAATGATAGGCTAGCCATAGAAGTTCCGAAAATCGGTTTAAAGGAACATTTTGATCTAGTTCCAATTTTTTTCTGAACAGAATTCTGAGGTTCGTTCAAAGAAATTTCAACCGGTACATTTTCTGGTTTTTCGCCTGTATGTCGAAAAGTATGTGTATTTTCGCAATGTACGCTGTTCGCAGTGTTTCACTATGTACACAACCACACTAAATTTCCAACATTTTTCACATTATTATGCACGACCAACTATTTTGTTGCTAGAGCTTTTGTTCATTTACCCATTGACAACATGACAGGAAATCCTATATTGTTCGGGAAACATAGTGTTAGATAGCGGTCTAACGGAGGTCGTAAGCACCAGATGAGAGATGAGAGAGAAGAATTTCATAATTTTGCCGTTATATTGATGAATGGTGCTTGGTAATGAGAAGTTCTGTATGTTTCAAGCCTGATAATGTATGGATTACCCATTTGAACTCATCTAGTTTGTCGACTAGGAATCGCTCGTAATGGCATGATAGACGAGATTTCCGTTGAGCACCGATCAATGGAAGAGAGAGATCACCCACATTCCTTCGATGTTCTTGAGATGTCAAGGAATTCCTGAGTATTGTATCACCGACTAGGCGAATAGCTCGAATAAAATAGAATAGCTGCTCAAATTCGTGCATAAATTGCGAATAATAGTGTGCTGAGATTTCGATCAACTCAGACAAGGAGGAAACAACACATGGCCATCTGGAAGAAAAGCTTGGATTAAATTTCTCCCAAGGCCTCAATCAAGTAGAAACCCAGGAAGCTTTACAGGAAGAAAGTATGAAATAATACCTCTCCCAATCAATCTCCATGATTTCTTACTTGTTTCGTCAATATGAATATCATCAGTAACCCATTGATTTCTCCTCATCTTTTAACTCTAATAATCACAGAAATACCTTTTCGAATGTTGAATACAAGTTCCTACTCACCACTTCCATCCACCATATGTATACCTCCAATTCTGTTGACTGAGCCACCCAAAAAAGTTTGAATTTATGTTTGTGAAGAAATTTCTCCATAAAACCCACACTAGTTCGAATATATTTTATTACTATTCGTTGGATTTCCTTTGTATTGAACGTGCTGTTGAAGTGAAACCATATTAAGTATTATAATTTTTATTTCATTCATCGTCAATCATAGATAGACAAATTTTGAAATACATTTTCATATTGATTATCGAATACTTTCTGAGTATTGAGAGAAGATGAACATGTGAATATATATTCCATGATATAACAAATGATGCCTTACATTTTCAATAAAACGAAAGTAATATAATTACAATCATATTCATCTTTTTGTAATTCTATATTCAAAAATTAATGAATTCAAGTTATGAGGGGTGATATTTTATATCGTGTCACCCGGTACCTATTTGGAAAAATCTAACATATTTGACAAACATTGATTGATTGTCAGGTGGATATTATTATAAGACAGTATTAGTCTAATGTTGTATTATACACTATACATATAAAATGGATACAAGATGATACGATTCAATCAAATCCTTATATGAATTATTACTCTCCAGTTATAATACAGAGTGTAATTCTATTGATGACCATAAATATATGATATGGTTCCATAGCTCAGTTTTTGGAGGAAAGTTCATATGAACATATGCCCTAAACCTCTTGACTTCCGAACTATAAGGTGTCGAAATTTGACGGAAGTAATCATTTTCTTATCATAACTTCAATAGTGTTCTAGATATTTTCATGTGATTCGACATGCACCTATAAGCACCAATAGACATTTTTTGATGCAGGAGATTTTCTAATATTTCTACCACTGGCGTCATAGGATGTATACTGGAGACTTTTCTGAAGAAAATATTGCATGCCTTTGCTTTTTCCGAAAATTAGATCATTTTTGTATTCCTCATTTGTTTTGTGACGATTAGACCTCCTAAATTTTTCTGTCCTACTCACCGTTCTCCCGTAAATCTCCTGCATCAATAAATAACTATTGGTGCTTAGTAGGTGCATGTCAAATTACATGAGAATATCTAGAACATAATTGAGGTTATGAAATGAAAACATTTTTTTTCTTAAAATTTCAACATCCTATAGCTCGAAAGTCAAGAGTTCATATGAATTTTTCTTATCAAAATGAGCTAAGAAGCTATATATCTTATATTTTTGACCAACGATCAGATTGTATTGAGGTATAATGATAATAATAACAATAGCTGCTATACTCGTACTATTTGCTTGTCATTTACTACACAAATGATATCAAACAGTTTTCGTTTCTTCATGTATATGCGGTTTATCACGTAACCCGATGCTAAGAATTTTTCGATGTTCCTGATCGAATACAAATTTGATAATTTGGGATAGGACATAGAGGTCAATATAAAAAAACAACTGATTTGAATTATTTTGTCGGTGTCGGGCTCAACCAGACCTGGAAATTGACGTGAACTTCCCTATTATGGTATTTTTTAATCTTACCTATCATTTTGATACAACAAGATAATATTGTCGATCCAACATTGATTACACTTTTCCTATTTTTTCATTTATTACCTTCTCTCTCATTTTATACTCATTATACGAATCGTCATGTTCATCTAGACTCTACTAGAATGTATTCTTAGAGTGGATATCAAAATACTGAATGTATCTAACTGAGTAGGTACATACATTGCAAATACAAATAGTGCCTAGCTCTGTTTCTGATCTACACAACATTCAATATCTACTGTATTCATTAAAAAATAAATACAATATATTATACAGTCTTATAATGCATATTCCATGATGCAGTTTTGTATAGGGGATGACAACATTTAAAAATATACAGTTCCTTGAATTACAACATTCATAACCACGTTAAGGAAAATATATACCACTCACCATACCAGAGTCAATGGGGTTATATACAAAGTAAACTGTCGAATCATCTAATAATTCTTGAATAATCTCAAGCATAAATATAATTAGTATGAATATGTAAATTTAGACAAAATATTCATTCAACCCTGTGTAGATCATAAGAATAATGAATACGTTCGTAAGATCTAATTTCCATTGTACTTTTTTAAAAAAATAACAATCAATCGGATTCGGTTTATTTGTTATATTTTTTCACCAGGATATTTGATTCGATTTTTTCAACAAAAAAATGATATATCTTCTGTCTACAAGTACATTGAATTGAACATTATGTAATGAACTCATATCGAGTACTTTATTAATGAAAACCATATTATTCAGAGGTTTATCATGGTAAGAGTAGTGTATAGGGAAATGACAAAAAAAAAATAGATATGCATGTGTAGAATCAAACCTATCTACATGCAACACCCAACATCTTAATGGACTATCTAATATACCTCCAAAAAATCCATTCCCATTACTGATAGCATGTGATATGTTTGAAATCGATCGAGGATAGTCATAGATGTATTCAAAATATTCACTTTGTTTCAGTTTGTCTAATGATTCGAGGTGATCTGTTTGTCAAGATACTGATTCAACGAATCCAAGCCAATGCATGGGGGGCAAAATTGGTTGAGGATTGACGCACATTATGATTATTTCTTGGATAATTTTCAGTTCTGAAAAATTTTATTATGTCTCATTTATAATGGTTAGTGCTCCGTAACTCCTATGATCTTCTAAATTTACAGACGACGTAGGTACTAGAAGTATCTAGAGAACGGAGAGAAATATATTTCTGAAATTTTAATATTTCTTATAGACCCATGTACTTATTTTTGCGTTTGGACTGCAAAAACAGCTTCATTGCAATTTCCATAGCGGCTTCCTAAATCATACGTTTCTTTTGAATTCTAATGGGTATTGAAATAATATTATACAAATGAACTGAAAAAAGTTGTAAAAAAAATTCCATGAATTGAAAACTTGATCCAAATGACATGCCTATGCCTATCTTCAACGGTTTTCGAATTATGAGTTGTTTGACGTAAATTGTAACGGGCCATGACTCGAATCTGTCAGAAAATCGAAAGGGCGACCTTTGTAACAGTGTAACAAAATAACATCAAGGATATAAATGAAAATCAATGAGAGATACCTGAGAGTCTGAAAGTTCATGTATGACGTTTCGAACAATTCAATGCTAATTATTTATTATTCATAATTTCAATATCTCTTCGTATAACAATTTCACCAATGGAGTGTTATTATAGGCGTTAACTGATGGTTTTTCTTCAATAAAAGACCAATTCATCAGTCACTAACATATTTCACATATTATATCACTATAGTTCAGGACGAATTTGTCACCGTTAGGGCAATGATTATTTTTGTCTGACAGATATCCTCAAGATGGCATCAGAAACCAAAGGTTTCTGGTAGTTTCTAAGAAACCTATCTTAGATCCTTCGCCATCTCATGTTCTACCCACTCTCGACAGATTCTAGTCATGGCCTACTACTATCATCAAACACCCACTACAATCAAATCTGAATGAATTTAATTTTTCACATAAAATATCTCACGATTCAAAAATCGATAGGCATGAGAAGATATTGTATAATTCGGAAGGTAATCAAGTCTTAAACTCGCAGATGATAGGAAAATGTAGAAACTCATCAATTTTGAGTTTATTTCTACCGGAGTTTTACGCACCTTTTTTCACACCCTGTATAATACAATGATGATAATAATTCTGTCTTCATTATTTTAATATATCTGCAAAATGATTACATCGATAGTAACATATGAAATCTCAGGAAATGAAGGGCAATCAAGCATTTGTAGAAAAGTTTCCACTTGACCCCTAGAAGAGAAATGAAACATAAGACCATTCATGATACAAGATCCAATATACGTCGAAATGTATAAGAAAACTATGTTTCAGAAAGCTCCTGTGTGAATTTCAGCTCTCTGTCAGTACTGGCCAGAAAAATATCGTAATTCAAAATGATGCTGTTTTTCAAATCGAAAATTAAGAATTAATTCGAAAATAATGTCGAAAACATGCTATGGCAAATATGATATTTCAAAGTTGCGCTCAGTAATAAATCTGGCAACAGTGAACAGGAGATAATATTTTCGAAAGCGCTAGATCCGAGCGTCCCATAAGCGAACTCAAAATTTCAAAAATATATTTATATCCGTTCTTTAGATACTTCTAATACGCCATCGAGTTTGACGTACCCTGTAGAATCCACCAATGCGTAAGATATACCGTAGATTCACTCTATAACGACTGAGTGCGGTCATCTCTTGTCGTTAAGTGTATCTTTGGTATCTCTTACGGCGACTTTAAAGTCGGGATCCCGAGATTAAAGTCAGGATCCTGAGATTGAAGTCGGGATCCCGAGATTAAAGTCGGGATCCCGAGGTTAAAGTCAGGATCCCGAGATTAAAGTCGGGATCCCGAGATTAAAGTCAGGATTTAGAAAAAAAGAGAGTGTGGCCCTTCAGCGCCTTCGTACTTTCGCTCTTGTGAATTTCGGGATATTTTTGAATTGACTAAAAATGTACGAAAGATTTGGTGTGCTTTCATGAGAAGTGAGACAAGATTTTTTAATCTCAAAGAACTGAAAATTTATCAAGAAAGATTCGTATAGTATGTGAATTTCATATCTAGATTTCGAAACCAAAGATACTTCAAACCTATTTTTCCTCGTAATATCATTTTCGGGAAAGGTTGATCATACCATTGCAGCTAGCGAGCAGTGTCACTAAATATGACCAAACTGAGTTGTTGAGTGTATGTTTGGCCGCTATCTCCTTTGCCACTGAAAATCTGATCATCCTAATACAATAATTATGGAAAGTACGGGAATGCTTCCATGAAGAACTGAGACACACTGTATATCTGGTGATTTAATGAGGTATGTGACATAAATTTGGATTCGCACCTACTACGTACTTCCGAAATTGTTTGGATATTTAGGAAACCTTATATATTGTACAGAAACACTGTTTTTCCTTCACAAAAATTGTGAGTGATAGTAGGGCGAAGTGGATCAAACAGATACCCGATTTATTCAACATATTATAAACATTATCAGGTTATATTGAATTATGAACATCTCAAAAAGTTTCTTACATCTAAATATTATTTGATTCACTATATAGTACATAGATTATTTCAAAATGAATTTTCGATTCACAATGATTCTTATCTTTTACCATTTTTCTTGATATTTTATATGCAGTGTGACCCATTCGAAAGCGTGTCAACTACCAAACATTCTCATTCATACGTCAATTCTGAGAATTTTCTCTTTGGAAATGTTGTCCTCTGTTGTCCTGACAGATTGTCCTTTTGCTACGAAAGCGCTGAACGGACATGATGACTTTTGTTATAATTGCAATAAGCCATAAATGCCAGTTTTAACTGGCAATTAGCCTCAATTGCCAGTTAAAACTGGCAATTATAAAAAAAATCATAATGACCGTTCAGCGCTGAACGAACATGATATGTATCTCATAATTGCCAGTTTGAACTGGCAATTAGTGCTGATTGCCAGTTCGAACTCGCAATTATGGATAATTGCCAGTTCAAACTGACAATTAGGTCTAATTGCCAGTTTAAACTGGCAATTAGGGATAAATGCCAGTTTAAACTGACAATTAGGGATAAATGCCAGTTTAAACTGACAATTAGTGCTAATTGCCAGTTCAAAGTGGCAATTATAAAAAAAAGTCATCATGTCCGTTCAGCGCATCCGAATTTTGCTGTTCGAAAACCAAAGCTTACTATGCATATTTTCAGAGAGAAAGTTTTGTCACTATTGAAATATCCACTTCACCATTCACGACCAAATGAAAGATTTCCGGATTTCATGTAAAAATAATGATAACTTCGTGACAAATGAAGGGAACGAACAAACTTATTCACTCTTATTGAGTGACTAATGGAAAACCCAATTGAACATTTGAAAACAATACCCAACCATTACAGATTGAGAAAAAGGAACTAATGCCCATCGAATAGTTTGAATGCTTCAACAAATCCGCCTATTACGATGCGCTTATTATACTTTCATTTTATATTCCATATGAGTTTTCTCAGTGATTCTGAGGTCAATTATTACAAGCTACAGATATTTTTGATCTTGGTTCTGGAATATCTCATGATAAGAATGTGATTTGGATTCGGCCTGAGTATTATTATAACAAACAGTTTCTGTATGTAATTCGATACACGTCGGTTCCGGAGTGCATTCAGTCCAAACAACAAATATGGTAACAAATATCGCTGATACGATTTCTCGAATTTTCACCTTCGAAAATGTAGTACGCTTTGTTATTTTTAGAAAAAATTGACATTCTGCCTAAAGGTGCAGTTTTTAAAGCACTCCAATTTGGAATATTTTGTTTATGGACGGTCCCGCTTTCATATAGGTCATACTTATAGTATCTCAAAAGGGTTGAGACTGTATTTCTCGAATGACACTATATATCCTAAATAACTTTTATAAATATTTCTTTTTGATTTCATTGGTTTGAACATTATATGGTCCCTGTGCCAGCAAGAAGTAAATTATCAGATGAAATCATACGCGTGCTTATAGTTACCTACTTGTGTGTCATGCCATTTTTTCGAAGGATCTGTACACTGTATTGTCGTAATCAGACGTTTGCGAGTTGTCGCCAAAACATATACGACGATATATTGAGAAATGTTGATATTTGGAAGTTGAACATGGCGCTCAACGTGGGCGAGGCTCTCAAGACTGAAAGAATCGATAAAGTTACAAGACTGTAACCGATTACTCAGATAAAAAATGAATATATATACCCAAAAACCGACAACAAAATTCAGAAAAGCCTAAATACGTATTTCGGCAACTAAATTGCCATCGAGAGTAACTCTCGATGGTAATTTCTGGATGATATCTTGAAAGATACTGAGGAGTCGCTAATCAATTCGACTTTTCAGGTCTACTGTGGATGACAACTTTGTCGAAATACGTATTTAGACTTTTCTAAATATTGTTGTGGTTTTTGGGTCTATATCTATTTTGTATCTGAGAGAATCGAACCCACGACAACAATCTCTTGCGGAATTATTTTCAAAGTAGAAAACCCATGTGGTGTCCAATTGAATGTACAGGGTATTACGGAAGGAAATGCAAATATTCCTAGCCAATATACGCAAAATATGATCATATGTTCAAGTCCGATTTCTTTCACTCGATACTTTGATGGAAATGGATTGAAAAACTATTGGAATAGGAATAAATAAATGACATCATTTCGAAAAACTTTTGAGATAGTGGATCGCTTCACATCCGTTTAGGCTCTTATTTCAACGACAATGTTCATATTCTTCACCAAAAAATCAAAAAAAGGGTACTAGCTTCTAGCTACTAGTGTGATGATTTAATGTTTCCGTTATTGGGTGAGTAGATCAAATCAGATAATAATATTTACAGAGTAAAAACAAAGAGTTTTCATTTGAAATCTATTTTGGGTATGAAAATATTTTCGTCATATCAGAAAACTGTTGTTGAAGAAAACTTCTCAATTCCAATGAGCTCTAGGAATAATCATATTAACTGCAATTCAGATTGAGTGCAAGAAAGTTTCGTACTGCTTTGAGCTCAAAAATTCATAATGAAATAACCCTTATATGATGATCACAAAAGCTACAATTCAACATGATTTAAACAATTATTTTGTCAACATGCAACACTCATACACTTATATTTCTTATGATATCTATAAAGTGTTCAAAAACATATTAATATAGATACTCTTATATCAGGATATATACCTATTATAAAATATAAGATAGCAATATTCATAAGTATGAGAGGGAAATCAAACATGTTTATCATGATATCCCAGTCTTAATTTAAGCGTTTTAGTATTCAAGATGTGTCAAGAAAAAACGTAATCATACGAATTCACAACAAATAGCAAGCATGCTCATCAATGTACGTACATATGAAATTCTCTGTAGAAAAATAGAAATTGAAGCAAAGCCTTCTTTCTGATACCTTTATTTTTGAACACAACGAGATCTTCGCACAAGGCCCAACGATCAATACATGTGCATGATTCCAACCTCTTATTTCAAAACCCGTTGACTGATTTTCAATTTTCTAATGTAGTACTCAACTTCAAGTAGTCGTATCAGTAGTACTCAATTTCAAGAAATTTCGATTACGGCTCAGCTCAAATACTGAATTTTAACGCAATATCTCATACAGGGTTAGTTATTCAATCACAAATTTTGGAATTTTCTCAATTTTGATTTACCCTATAGCGTTCACCTGAAGCAGTTTATATAACCGGTAAAAATAGACATTCCATGAAGGAACACATCTGACACTTATATACAGAGGAATATTTTCAATACTCTGAGCAATAGTCATCTCAAATTTTGGTAAATCCTTTCCTTCTCGAAAAAATCGGCATATGATCACATCAAGCCAGCAAGACTGCATATTATCTAGCAGGCTTTGGAAAGTATTTGCCCATCATTACATTCCTATTATATTCGAAATATTTCCTTGAATCAATCACTTTTGTTGATATTTCAAAAACGAAGTATGGATCATAACAATAATTACTTTGATTTTATTTGTTCCTCTGGTTGACTTACAGATATTTTACTGTAGAAGTTACAACGATGAAACTTCGCATTTAGGTATTCGATATGTTCCTTCATTAACTGAATTCTTCATCAATTATATAAACTCTTCATATGCAGGGATGATCGAAAGAGCAGAAATTTCAAAATTTGATATTGAATAACTCAGAGATATTGCGTTCAAATTTTGTATGGGGGACGAAGGCTAACCATTTCATCGAAAAAAAATCACAACAAGTATTTTATAAATTTTGACCCCTTCAGCATATAATATATATTGATATATACAAGGTGAAATAGAAAAAAGTACATTGCATATTGCCACACAATAGAGAACTTAAATACATAACCGCAATACTCTACCGAAATATAAAAAGGAAATATTCAAGGGTTATTTCTCAGTTATAACATTGCGCATTCAATGAATGATATAAATAGTGGTAATGGAATGTATTTATGGCTATTTTTGAAATCGAGTATAAGTTATTACTATTACAATCCCAGGCATAAAAACTTTCTTATTTCAATTTTAACTCTAATTTTTGATAAATTTTTGGAAATATCAACAGTTTACTGCAACTCCCAATACTACCCTTCCCTACCTCTTCTGGCTATTTTCAGGCCATTTTCATGAAATGGTTTTATTGAATGTTAGGCACTGGTGAGGAATGATTTGATCATGACTAACATTCTGAACCAGTATTGCCCTTTTTGCTATACTGAACCATATTAGTATTATTATGATTATGATTTTTGTTCGTATCCGTTTGGGGAACAATAAAAGTATTACTATTATTATCGTTATCATTTCAATGGGAGCTCGTTCAACGGGTTCTGAACTGAGCGGGTTGTTGTAGTTTGAATTCACTCACACTCACACTCTACATACATATGTATTTCGAGAAATCTCCAGAAGACTGTGTCATTCACAAGTCTCTAATATTATTGAATGTTTAACGTGAAACTCGTTTTTCGGTTTCGCAATTTTGAAAGCCTCATTAATGCACCATTTTTCGTGTATACGAATTCTATTGATACTCGATCTTGGTTTGTCGATTTCATCAGCCGCGATTGAAAGTTATCAGTATGAACCACACTGCCGCTTATGGAAATGACCAGTTGATTAGATTCATCATTCAAAGAAATTACCTTGATATATAATTTCAATGAAATTGAAACTTGAAACACAATTAACAAAACTATCAGCTGCTTTATGAAATTCCTGTCACTGTTTCGGTCGAAAATATGTATTTCGGATTAATAGAAGCCAAAACAAAACTATTCAGTTTTCACATTCCCACACCCTAGAATTTGTGGCTGGAATATTATGATCTGAAAATTATTCTTGAGTAGTAAATTTGAGTTGTGTAAGAAATTCAAGGAATTTGTTTATGTTTTTGTCAGAAATTGAGATAAAAAAACAGCGAATATCATCAGTGAATTCAATTCAATGTTGGTGCATATTCAGTAATTATTCGAAAGTATGATGTATTCAGCAATAATGGAATGAGAAATGTTTTTGGTGATGGGCTTGTAGTTGAGCTTCGAAAAGTTGCTATTTGAACAGGTTTTTGTTCGAGGTCAAATGCCTTCAAATCGAAAAATATGTGTTCAAAAATTTCATGTAGCAGAGATACGTATTTTTGAAGTGAGCATTTGGATTTTTGTTGATTATTTCAATAATTTTGTTATTTGGGGGTTTTGCGTGGGCCGTTCCCTTTCCTTCAAAAGCCAATGTTTTGAGTGCATAATTGTCTAGTGATAGCAACGTACGGTGAACGCCAAGCACACATTATTTGTTGTGGAGATTCACTGCTGCATGTTCAATAACAATTAGTAGCCAAAAGGGCACGTTTTAGCCTACTTGCTTGGCTGCCCACTGTACCACTACTTCTACTCACTGATTTCGTTCTTTGAATTTTATTCCTGATAATAATATATTTAATCATCTGAGAAATGTCACACAATTAGTTAGACGTCACGCTTTTTGAACCTCACTCTGGATGATCATTTATACAAACATCAATGTTATATCTATACCAGAAAGAATACTTCGAATTGTAGGTAGTTCACCTACAGGTTAATAAATATGAAGATAATTTCATACGCAGAGGAAAGAATAGAGAATATATCAGTTATCAATCATTGTATATATCATCATTATCAATTCAGCAACACATCTCGACTGAAGATATGAATAGTTGAAGTGCTGAAGAATATGATTTGCATATTCAGGGTTATTTTTCATTTGGTACCCCACGTATACATTCTCTTATAGTTGAAAATGTTGGGTTTGTCGAAAGGGCATATTGAAAAAATGTTATAGTAGAATATATATAGTTGTCGCTTTATAGCCTCCTTTATAATTCACCAGCATTCAAAACTTTGTGAATTACAACATTTGGGATTAATCCGATCTCAATATTTTCTCATTTTTCGGTCGATAAATATAAAAAGTTCTGATTGATGAATTCACAGAAAATACTTTCGAACTGTTCGAAAAAATATATGATTATTTGTTGCTGTAGGCACCGAAAATGTATGGACCTGTAGGTATCGCCGTGATAGGCGGCCCTGCTTTCATAGGGAATGATGAATGAAAAAATGTCAATTCCTAGTTATGTTATATTATTGACAAGTACATTGATGAGTAGTTGTAGAGGAAATAGATAGGATGGCAATGTATAGATCATATACATACTTAGTCTCACTTCTGATAAAAGCATGCCTGGCCGGTATCTTCTGTAAATATTGAGGTAGCATTCTGAAATTCTCATGGACGAGAGAAATGTCGATAGTACTTGCAGTGACCAAGTGTGGTCATCTTTAGTAGAATACACTGCTCGTCAGTGGTCATAGCCTCGGACATTTCCAGAAAATGATATTAGGAGGCAAAATAGGTGGAGAATCTCTTTGAGTTCGGAATCAGGATATTAAATTCCTCAATTTTGTTTCCTGAGAAATTCTCAGGTCGGAAAATTCTATTTCTGATTCAAAATCTGAATAGATATCCGACCTATTTTGCCTCCTGATCCCAAATGGACATTTTTGGCAAAAAAAATGATTTTATCATTCGATAATACTGACCAAAACTAGTTTTCTTCCACAAATCTTTTCTCTAGTATTTTAATCAAAATTATTGACATCCAAGATTATCATGCTGGCATAAAACGAACAGATCTCATTGGTTTATAACAAAATCAACAAATCTCAGGCTGAATAATTACGTTACCACTTTGAAGAGGTTTTTAGATAATGCTATAATTTGAATTGGAAAATTAGGAGTTGACTTTCAGAACGACTGATGTTTTCATTATAAAGGTGGTTTACACCCCCTTTGTTGGAGGTTCCATGGCTGCTGGCGAGCAGTATATTGGTCTTTGAGTGTACATTCGGTATTTTTACATCAATAATAACGGAAGATAAAGGGGTGCTTCCTCCAGAAGTGAGACACACTGCATGTTCTGAACTGCCAAAGAGTTTCCACTCGATTATCACTATGAATTTCCAGAATTTTTTCTGGTTGCCATGGTAATGAGTAGAAATGAATGCATCTTTTGGTTCTAATGTAGAGATATGAAATTTCCGATATGAATTAATACTCATCTCGAAATCGGATTGAGATAGGTGTAGGGAAATATCTAACGAAACTGATGTAAAACCAGTGTGGATCCATTAAATCGAATAATTCACATGGTGTTCCTTTTGAAATATCGATAATAAATTCGACGAATATATATGGTATATTATATCCGCTTACGAAATTCCAAGTTTTTATCCCAACCACATGTAGAACAGTCTACATGATTCACTCTTCACATGTACGTAAGGCAGCGACAGTTTGGCATTCATGCAATACTGGCTGAACGAATCCAGAAGTTCCTGAAGTTCAGAGTTCACAACTCGCTGAAAAACTAAGTATCATCTTGCCCATGTGATTCGATGTCTTTCATTTTCTGTGCTTATTGTGGTAATTACTACGGATTCAATAAATAGCAACGAATAGCTTCGGTCCAAGTGCTTTCTATTTGAAAACAATCATTCATGAGTATTTGAGATCATATTTTTTTCGAGGATTGTGTGGTCACACTGGATCAAACCGACCCTGTGTAAAATGTCACGAAATTTAGGAAGAAAATGCTCTTTCAAGAGGAGGTATGATGATTCCAAAATAAAATAACCCTGTATATGTATGGAGTCAATATATTATCATGCTCATTACCAAGATCACATGGTTAGAAGACAGATATACATCTGAGATCTTTCAAAATATGTAGCTCTGATTCCCTTGAACATCCTCTGTGTAACAAAATACGAATTCGAGATAAGTTCAGATGATTCAGAATATGTTTGTCAATTGAATCCAAGCTCCTCAATACTTTCTATATTGGTATGCTCCATATCAGTTTTTGAGCACAATTTTCTGTTATACTGCTTAGCGTACGGTATGCCAGCACGCGATGGATTTTCTAGCATTTTGGGACATGTCAACCCAATGGTCCTTCTCTGGACCGTTCTCCTTAGGTCCAATAGTACAAGTTCCAATCAAGGTATTATTCACTATCAGCTCATTGCCTTGATCGTAAACATGAATCTGTGGATAGAGGAAGAAATCAGATAAATCAAAACTTGATTCAGTTCTGAGAAAAATTAATTATCTCAATGCCAGACACTTCTGTACTCAGAGCATAATCGAAATTATTTCAAGATATCAACCTTGGTTATTTGATATCAATTTTGGTTGGAACATGAAACTGGAAAATCTGTTGAAATCTATGCAACGGCATTATGAGGAAAATCAAAACAATCAGAAAGTGGTATCTGGTGTCAGATTTTAGGACTGTTATAGAGATGAACATTGTATTTTCTTATTATGAATCATTTTTTTCTTTCTTCAAACATTATTACTTTATTCCAGGTATAGACAGAATAGGTGAGATTATTTTTTCTATAAAAGTATTCCCAAATGTGTTCATTTACACTTGTGCTTGGATTACGTACTGATAAAATGAAAATTTGGGGTGAGAATATTTTTCAGTTATGGAATTATCTCAGTTATGTCAAACTGATATTGAGTTGTTCTAGTTGCTCAAAATTGGACTTTTTGAAGTATCTGTTTTGAAAATAAAAACAATCCTATGAGTCTGTTTTTAAGATCAGTAGGCTGATTAAAACTTTATGTGAAGAAGATAAGACCAAGAGTGAAGAAATCAACGGAATCCAGAGATTGGCTTTCGATGGGGTCACTGTATATTGTTGGTAATTTTTCGAAACCCGAGTCCAGTTTCATTATCTATTTTTTCATCATAGGCCTTGCTGTTCGTTATTTTCGCTACTACATACTGTTCTTCTTACCTCAATAGCAGCATTCGACAGATTATTGGCAGGAAGAGTGAAAGTTAGTGCTTCATTCCATACAGGATTGACACTACCTTTTTTGATTGCCGTCTTTTTCTTTTTTGATCTTTTTCCATTAACAATAAGATATACTTTCGCAAATGCCTGTAGATCTAAAATTTTGGTGCGAAGGAAATTGGTTTTGCCATCACTGAATAAACTGGTTTTACTCACCAATAGAACCTTTACATTGAGAAAGGAATAAATTTCTGGCCTTCAGAATCACCACAGTTAATCTCTCTGCGGATGGTAGATAACTTAACGAAATGAGAACTTCTTGGGTCTCTTCTTTCGGTTTTTTGTTTTTCGTTATCTCTCCCCAAATTTCGATACTATTGGCAATATCGAATTCGTTCATGGTCATCGTGACTTCTCCTATAATGTCATTTCTTGAAAACCTATAAAAACATCGAATTCAATCCCTATTTCAATTCCTATTGATAATTCCCTTTTTTCCACATATAGCTAAGACATTATTTTATTTTTCACCAATATATTTTTTGAGACAAGCTATGGTTTCCAGATTCCAGGATTCCGAAGGTACTTGATTCAAACTGGACAAGGGTGTTGGATTGAATAATAAAAATTTCCTATATTTCTTCCGCCTGGTATCTCTTCCTTTTGTGTCCCATCTTGAGGAATTCTCCAAAGACTTGCCTTCAAACCCGCACGTGGTCCTCACGTCATCTTTTTTTTGAAACCTCTAACGGTGGACCTAAATGTGGGAGCAGAGCTTTTCGACCCTTATGGTCGCGCTTTCTATAAGGAGATTTTAGAGCGTCATGTCGTTTGTGTAATGTGGATGGTGTTGGAACAAGCAATAACTGTGAACAGGTATTTTCTGTCTGTGTAGTCGCACTATGACTTTTCATGTACCTGGTATCCCAGGAGTAGGCTATAGTGCTGATGTGTTATATTCTATCATTCATGTCCATCAGATTGGTTCAAGTGCGTCTACCGCACACTAGATGTGACTCAGAATCATCTGTAGAATCAACAAGATTGTAAATATACAGGGTGTTCCATTTGAAATTCTCGACTTGAGGTCGTTTCCAGTGAAACCGGAGATGATGCGATGGGAGGGTACGAAATGTTGAAAACATTCTCAATTCTTGGAACCATCTCTACCGACAAGTTTGTATCTCATTTCCTTGTAACTCTGGGAACCATGGCTTGTCTCAGATGATACATGGTATATCATTGGTAAATGAATGTTTGAGGAATGTATTCTCTATTATTATGTTTTGCCCTATAAAAGAGGACGCCACTGGTGGAGGCACATCAAAGTTTAACGATTGCTCGAGGAAGTATGTCCAAATTTTCATCTAGGAATAATAATTTGTCACATCTCTATTATTTCCGTATTTACAATATATCGCATATTTAGGCAGCAGATGGAGAAAGCTGCTGAATTTACATTTATTTCTAGTCGAATTTAAACAATTCTTCACAATAAAATTGTTGCAGATTAGATGAACGATTATTCAAGTCAATCGGTAGTATCTATCGCAGATGTCGGAGATTGCCGATTCATTACTGGAATAGTACATTCGAATTCGAATTTATTGCAGATCGGGTGCAAAAGGACAAACATTCGCACTAGGTTGAGCACCCATTGATTAGAATACTCCAGGCATAACGCAGATCGGAAACAACGGCAAAGGTACAGAACTATTTATCCCGAATTGTTATGAAAACTCATAGTCACACAAGGAAAATCATGGTGTCACTGGCTGGAAGGTGACCCTGCAGAAGATCACGCAAGATTCCATGCGATACAACTTCATCTGAGGTACCTACTTTTATTCTATAAAAATTTGTATGATCATTTGTTGTAGTAGGGAAATGGAATATTACTGCAGGCCACCCATTTACTGGAGACATAATGGAAAAAGTAAAAGAATACCTTAGGGATGTGGAAGTCAGGAACTCGAGAGAAGAGGTCAAGATTAGCTAAAGCCACTCTCAAACTCTTAACCTTTTCAGTTTACGAATTATAAAAGGAAAAAAAACGATAATTAGGATGAGAACAAACATAAAAGTATCAACATAAAAAGAGAACATTTTATGATTCCAATGATGTTGATTTGATCATCAGTAGAAGAAAAACAAAGAAAATAGTATGTATACTGTAGCCACTATGATCGTCACGTCGAGATACGTGCTTGAGTTTTTGTTGTATTGAACTTTACTAGATTCAGATTTCAGATCCCCATTTCAGAATTCTTGCCAGATCATCATTCAAATCATCGACCTGTTTCTGTCTAACAATCCTGGCCTCATTGGATGATAAGGAGGCTCTAGAGGAAAAGGCGGAATGAAGTGTACTATATCATCCGCAAAAGGAATGGACTGGACAGAAGGTCACATCTAACAGATCGTTGATGTGGAATAAGAACAAAGCTGGTGCCGAGACAGAACCTTGTGGAACACCAGGATCAATTGTTATCGTATCATACGAGTCCTCAAATATTGATCAATCCCAATTCGGATATTCATAACCTAAAAAATCTTGAGTGAATGACAAACTGTAACTATATACATTTGAGAGAGAATCTAGGTATAAATTTGGATTATAATAGGTGAATAGATGTTCTGTATTTTAGTATGTTAATTTCACTGAATCATTATATTCCTTGCTCAAATATCACATGTTGATTGAGCCCCCTTTGGAATTCAATCCTGGGTGCACCCTTCCTATGGTACGATTCTATTTCAGCTGGAATCGAGATTGAAGAATTCTGGAGAACCTATTGGTCGGTATTTGGAATCTGGCGAGGTTGGCCATATAGCAACGCAGATTGGTACCTCGACATTCAGACAAGATTGAATAACAAGAAAACGTACCAACCTCGCGATATGCAAAATAATTAAGTGATATGATCAAGGGGCTGATATAGAGAATATCAGAGCTTATACCTGTCATAATCGAACACCTGAAGGATAAGCGTTTTGTGCTGCAGTTCTTCGTGCGATACGGGAAACTTGAAGTGCTGGTCAAACAATGGGTTAGGGTCATTTCGACAGATGTTCGTCTGTCGCTTCCGGGCGTCAACTTCTGGTAACAGAGCAAGGCGGACGTATGGATCGTTGAAGCCGCCTTGTTCGCTGTCTGCTAGATCATGAGCTGAAATACAAATATTTAACCTGTGAATACCACGACAACTCTTTGTAATACGATGCGATGAGTAAAATATAATATATATAATATATTCAATCCCATATAAATATTACAAGGATTTATGCAATATTCGCACAATCATATATATCCCTAATTTTTTGTGAGGGTAGATTTATTCAACTTCAATGTCATTTCTTTGGCTTTTGCTAATGCGTTAATAAGTTAAAATTGCTGTACAAACACTCGTATTCTTGGGATGAATGGAAGAGCAGTTGTCTTCTTCCTTGGAAGGAGGTGACTGAATTCCGCTTTTTCTTACACGAATAAAGACATTATTATTATTATTCAAGTACTATGTTCTGATTTCTAGTTAAACTTGAGTTTCTAGATTATGCGAATGTTGGATAAATCCGCAATTGAATGAGTGTTATGATTCAGATGAACAATAACAATATTCTTTCTGCGGAGAACATTGACGAAAGGAAAAGAAGAAATGCTGTAGTTAGTGTACTCAAAGTGAAAAAACGTGAATATTATCATAATGAGATCAACTTGATTACAAAAAAATCGACAACTTCTGTGGAAAACTAACAAATCGTTGAAAAATATAAATACTTATGCTACTATGTATAAGCACCACGGTGTTCGAAAATTGAAGTAAAGTTGAAATGCTTTTGGCAAAGTCAAAATATCGCGCAGTCGAATTTTATGTTTCAATCAATTTATCAATAATTGAATTGGATCAATGATACTCAACTCAAAATGGTCAATATTCGAATCAACTGGAAAGTAGCAAAATCATGATGGTTCCTGAAGTGAGAAATACAAATAGAGCTTAGTTTTGCCCATTGATATGTTGCCACACACCGGCTGTCCCATTTTCGATGTCCTTACGGGATATCTCGCTCATTTTTGAAGATACAGATTTGCGGTTTTCGCGAACGTCGGCTACTTTTTTGTGAAACTCAGGAAACCGTGAACAAAATTTCCATAGCCCGCTTCGTTCCTGAGATACAGGACGAAATTGAAGATATTGCATTTTGGGACCCCCCTGTATCTCAGCTATCTTACAACTTAGAGGAAAAGTAAGAACTGTTTCTCTCACAATTTTTCACGTAGAATCCAGTGACGTATTCAGATTTTTTCAATGAGCTGTCGTTATTTAGATATAGCCCAAAGTAATGTTTTTTAAATAGAACACCTTGTATATTTTTCAATATTTGAAACAAGAAAGCTTTGCGCTTTTCAAAAATATATAATACTTTTCGAGTATTAGTCATGTATTTGGGTAATTTTCAGTTTTTTTTGTAGGTTTCTTATTAATAGGCCTTGTAAAAATGTGGCAACATTATCCACTTCACAAATTTTCATATTTCCCTTATTGCTGACACAGTGTTTCGTCACACACTTACCACATTTACCAATATTCAGTACTATTAATTGACTGATTAGTAGGTAGCTATGAAAAAAAAAAACACAAATGCAGATTGTTTACAATTTTTGTCACCTACCTGTCAAAGTCTACAAATTTTTCATACAATGGCGAATAATAATCCAGGATATCAAAACTACGAGAAATTAGATATGGTTCGGATATATTACCAAATTGGCTTCAATGCAAATCAAGTGAAGGACCTTTATTTTGAAAGGTATTTACTATATCCCAATTGCAGGGTATCAGTTAGTCACAATATGATAAAAATTTTAGGTATCCCGAGAGGAGACAACCAAGTAGGAAAATATTTGGCAGACTGAAAGAAAATTTGGAAAATTTTGGATCTTTTGAGAAGCCCAGACCAAAAAGTGTCCTTGCAAAGGTAGAAGAAAGCAATAATTATACTTCTTGCAGAGAAAAATGAAGAATCATTTGGCATTCCAAAGACAAGGGTTTCCAAGATATTGGAAAAGAACAAATATACCCCCTACATACCACAAACTATTCATTATTTGAAGACGGAAGAAAATATAAATTTTGGGCGTTCAGTGGTATGGTCCGATGAAAGCCATATAAGTAGCGCTGGAATATTTAATCGAAATAATCATCGTTATTTGTCAAATGAAAATCATCACGTTACGGTGATTCGCCAACAGCAAGGCAGATTCGGCTTTAATGTATCTTGTTTCGTTTATGGAGGAAGACTAGCCCATCGAATTTTTGACGGTAGGTAACATGAATCACCAAGGATATTTGGAAATTTTAGATGATTGTCTTTCTGAACTACTTGACGAAATTCCGTTGGCTCCATTCAGACACAGTTTCTTCCAACAAGATGGCGCAGGTGCCATCAGGGTTTATCTTGATGAAAGATTTCAAAACCAGTGGATTGGTAATAATGGTCCCATTCACTGGCCGCCAAGGTCCCCTGACTTATCGATATTAAATTTCTTCTTATGGGGCTATATAAAAAATGAAATATATCACACGCGGCATGAAAATCGAGATTCACTGATGAATGCTACGAGAGAAGCTTTCGAATATTTACGTATGAGACCTATATTTTTACTCCGGTCGATTGACGCTATCCTCAGAAGATGTCGGCTTTGTCTTCAACAGAATGGGCAGCAATTTGAACAATATTTATGAGACATTTCCAACAGGAGGAAATCAATAGAATTGTTTTGTGATAGTGTTTGAATTTATTGTTTTATCAAATTGTTTTATGTTTAATTCTTTTATTGTTTTATCAAATTGTTTTCATCAAATTGTTAATTGAATAATCATTTTAAATGAATACTTCTCATTCTACCCTATACAAATGAGTGGTATTTAATTATTGCGCCAGAATATCTATTCTAAAAAGAGAGGTTATTTGTCTTGACTTGCCATAAAAAACTGAAAATTAGCCAAATACAGGACTAATACTCAGAATATCATATAAGTGTTATATATTATAAAAAATATAACTTTGGGTTATATCCAAATAACGACAGCTCATTGAAAAAATCTGACTACGCCACTGAATTTTAAGTTAAAATTGTGGAAGAAACAGTTCTTACTCTTCCTCTAAGTTGAAAGATAGCTGAGATAAGGGGGGTCCCAAAATGCAATATTTTCAATTTCGCCCTGTATCTCAGGAACGAAGCAGGCTATGGAAATTTTGTTCACGGTTTCGTGAGTTCCACAAAAAAGTAGCCGACGTTCGCGAAAACCGCAAATCTGTATCTTCAAAAATGAGCGAGATATCCCGTAAGGACATCGAAAATGGGACAGCCTGTACAGGGTTTTTACGTATATTTTCGCACATTTTCGCTCCCCAACTACAGCGGTTATCTCGAGAGTTATCGAAAACTAGTGAATTCAAAAGTTTCATATTTTTTTCTGATTTATTAGAATTTCTAACAAAAAATTATTTAGGGAAATGTCATATTTTGTCATGTTGTCAATTTTTTCCGAAAGAATACCCTGTAAATTATCTCATATTCAAAAAAAATATATACATATGGTTTCTTCGACTTTTCATTTTCGAAGTATAAGCGTAAATATTTCAAAAAATCATAGAATTATAAAGCCATCAAGAAGCAATTGGAAATGACAAGGACCTGGCGCCATTTTTGTTGTTTACCTATTGAATGCAAGTTTTATGGAGATATATATATATAATTTTTTGACAACTTTATGTCTTACGGCGTGTATTACAGCTGTGAATCCATGAATCATTTGCCGATGATACGCATTTGTCTATATCACCTGAAATATCAGATGAAATCTGAAATGAACATCTGTTGAGAGAAAAATAATATCACTACTTGAACGCCAACAAACTGGAATTGAATATATCCAAAGCAAAAACTTTGATTTGGACCACATATTTTGTATAAAGAACCAAATATGAATTCGATCACTGACATTAAATGGAGTAGTGAATACATATGAAAAAATAGCGATACATACAAATATATGATTTGTAGGTATCGCCGCATTGATCTATATCACTGCGAGAGAATAATTTATACGAACAGACGTTTCAAGAGTCGTTCGATAATGACAAATAAAAACCATGTGATGTAGATTAGTACAGCGCCCTATAACAAAATATCAACATATCGCATACCATATAGAAAATCAGCAAAAACAGATCGTTATAGGGAGCCCTCAGACGTTTCTGCTCTCTCAATACTCATTTTTCAATACCGTCTTAGGAAATAAATTCGATTTTTTTTCGTTCGGTTGAATCGGGGTTGACGACATACCCTATCGCATCGCATCTCCTGATACGATCATCCGAATATTCTGTTCTCGATAGGGCTGTAACGCGACATGTGATAGATGAACGAACAAATTTGAGACGAAGTAATGAAAGTTTCACTTCGAGAATTCACATCGTAACGACTTCAAATACCTTCATTGTTCCACAAGAATTTCAATATACTTGTCAACTGCAACAAGTATGTCTCACTTTTGATGCAAGCACCTCGGTATGTTCCGTAATTATTAAGGTATATAGTGGTCTGAAAATGGCAAGAGTGAAAGAAATATCAAAGGCACTTGCAGAAAAATAGAATTGCTCATCAGCAGTAATGGAAACACCGACATTCCCGGAAAATTATATTTCTATATATATATATATGTAATGCTGATTTCGTCTCACTTTTCATGTAAACGCCCCATCATCTCCCTCATTGAATTATTACAAAAATACACTTGGTGACCAACCAGAACCAAACAATCTGAAGGTATTCATCAAGGTTGGACAATATCAAGAGATTCAAATAACGGAATGAGGATAGGAGTAGCTCCACTAGCTAGTTGATTACATCGATGTACTAACTAACCCTCAATCAGATGTACCACCAAATCACTTCGATCGAAATCGTAGCTCAGTCTGAAATGCAGCCTGCCGAGACTGCCGGCAGCGGGTTTGTCAGCTCCGCCGATGAAGAGAGGCACGTCTTTCCGCAAGTACAGATCAGGCTGAATGGCTCCCAGCGGGCTGGCTGGCGGGACGGAAGTCGAGGAGGACGAATCCGGAACGTACGTCCTATGTATGAACAGCGGGGACAGACATCTTCCTGCACATGTTCTCGGAGAGGACGGCACAGGAGAGTTGCAATAACTAGAGGAACCACCTACATGACGAGAATTATCGTATTAGACAACAAGAAGGATTTCCTAACATTTATCAATCACACATAGTGTAGGCTGTGAGACACTAACTGTTCAAACCACTTTTTGACGTAACACACAAAGACTATGAATAGGTTGTAGAGACATCTACAAAACCACAATGGCGAAACTAAGATTTCTAGGGTCCTACGATTTATAATTTTTGCGGTCCCTTCCCTCCTTTTTTTGTGTCATTTTTCCTCATCAGTTATGCAATTAATAATACCAACTAGGTACTTTCAACTTCGATAAAACATGGCGAAGTTATGCCATTTTGGTGAGAAATTTCAAATGGCACATTGGGTCGTGCCATAGCTCTCTCAACTCATGTAGAAAACGCCTATGAGATGATTTTTTTTTTCGATAAAAAATCAATATGATAAGGACCCTAAGAAAATCATCTGACAATCCATTACTTCTGAACCGTCTTACATACGGTAATAAAATTCTAAACTGTTGAATTCTATTGAAGTGCTCTAAGCGTTTTTTTTCATTTCAATATGGAAGGAAAAAATGATGATGAAGTGCTCGGGGCCCAAAGCTTGAAGACGGGGGTAGAGACGAATCAAAAATCCAAGTCTCATTTCATTTTTCATTCTCATTTCATTTTTATTGCAAAATATTTTTTTATGACAACATGATATGTGAGTACATCAATGTATAAGTGTATATTGAGGCGCGATTTTTCGAGCACGATGGCATAGCCGGAGGGGATGGAAATCTACACAGTTTATGCGAGTAGTTCTATTATGCACTATGCGAGAGCTGGTTCTATGAAGAACTTCATAATATATTGTACAGAGCATATATCCATAAACCCAGCCAGAGTGACTTTGGCAGTCCTTACAATGGTAAGGCGAGAATTCCTCTAATGAACAATGAAGACAATATATAATGATATGTTTGCAATCTTATTTGTTTGAATTATTTCTAGAACCCATTGACTTACCGTTCAAACTGGTTAAGCTCGATGGAGACGGAGACGACGTCCTCAATTCAGCCAGAGCTGTGGCAGCAGCCGGTGAAGAGCATCTCATGTCCAAGGAGGCTGTTCTCAGGGGCGAAGGTGACCTGCTGGACGTCCTGATGGAGTAACAGGACGCGTGGGGGGGCTCGTAGTGGTGCGCAAGAGGTGTCTTACCATCTGGAGCGAAGGTTCGGATTTGAGGAGATGATCCACGATGTCCCTGTGGGAACGAGTTCAGAAATTTCAATTGTTTCGACTTCTTTGCGAATTGCTTGGTAATTACGACAGCAGAAAATTCAATCTGCACGCCGTTAGTTAGTATAGAATCACTTATTCTCATGATTCATCTTCAGAAAATATAGCTGTCCTAACATGGAATATACAGTGTGTGGGAGAATTCATATCGCGATCCCCTCTTAGAATCTCGTTGACTGATTTTCAAAAACGAAAATTCTATAAAATAGTTTAATAACGGGTTTTCTTCAAAAACATGTCAGGTTTGGAACATTTATATTTTCAAAACCCACTATTATTTCCTAAAGTGGTCGAAATATCAACACCGATTATCAGGCATTTTTTTTCCAGTAAAATTAGTAAATTTTCTCGATTCAGTCATAGATGAAATAAGCAAATATTATGAAAATAATAACGCAATATCTCATACATGGTGTTAATTATTTTGGAATTTTTGTTTTTTCGACTCAAATTATATTGAAATCTGAACAGTTAATATTACCACAGTAGCGTGGTCATTCAATGAAGTAACACGTCGAATACCTAGATACGAATTTCCATTGTTACAGCAGAAAACCGAAAATCTATAAAACTTAAATACTGTCGGTAGATAACAAAGGAGGTAGTATAGTAATTTTCTCAGTGTTCATGGGATTTTCTCTCCTCGTTAACCTACAATTTTTATTTGTTAACTTGTCTAACTGACTAAAAGATTACTATTGAATTCTTACGACATTGCGTTGAAAACGGAAGCAGATTCGTTCTCAAAACGTCCACAGATATGAGAAGATATTCATTTATATATTAAATATTTGTCTATTTTGACAATTTTGTAGACAAGTTGTCAATGACTATAATCAAGAAATTTCTCTTAAAGGTAAGTAACTAAAACTTAAATTTCTAACGCTGTGACATTTTGGGGCAGATCATTTACCTGTCTTTACTATAAATATTTTCACATTATTTTATATACTATTTTTACTTATAGAATGGAGAGGATCTCATGAGAAATTAGAAAATCATTGAATCTAAAGTTGAAAGAAAATTACTATGGTCCATATATTTTTCTGAAATCATAAACAATTCAATGGACCATTTTCCATAATAATCTGAGCATTTACATAAATTCATCTCGAATTTTATCGAAGCATCTGGAAGTCTGCTGGAAAATATATAGTCTGGCTGTCTGCTGGTGATCATATAGGTACCGATTTTGGCGAAATGGATGTTTGAGTGAGACTGAGAGTATCATCATCCTATCCAAACTGGAGTATTTCAGAAATAACCATGATTTGCTTTAGTTTTACTGAGATGTCCATTTTTAGAATGATCGGACGGTCAACTTTCTGCCCTATTGAACTAACAAATATCAGAATCTATAATTTTTAGATAAATAATAATAATAATAATAAAGCGGCTTTATTCATCATTTCAGTTTCTACAAAAAAAAAAGAGAACAAAATGTCGGACTGATGAATCGGCGAAGTGTCAGCTATAGCTGTTTTTCAACTTGACCTCAAAAAATAAAATAAAATAATAAAAAAAAAAAAAATTTAACAGGTGAAAAAAAATATATAAATCCTAACAATTACAAATCAAATTACCTACTATAACAAGATAAAGAGGAAACGACATTGGAGACAAACGTCTTCATAATTTTGTACCAAGTTTTGAATGTAGGTTAGTTCCTAGATTTGTATTGATACATAACAAACCTACGTCGTAAACCAATACAGTATTCAGAAGCGGGAAGTTTCGTAACTAGTTTTGTATCTAGTTTAGTTCCTTGTTTTGTATCGATACATAACAAACATACATGGAAAGCCAAAACAGAATTCAGAGCGGTATCTATCAACGTAAGAACAAAAACTGCCTATTCTTCAGGAGAAGTTTCAATCGCTTTTTAAAGTTACTCAGTGTGTATAGTCTGAATTCATTTGGTAACTGATTGTAAAGTTTGGCAGCATTGTACGAAAAACATTTCGTATAAATTGAAGTGGAGTGAGGAGGAATTACAAGAAGGTGTCTATTACGTGTTCTGAGGTCATTCAATGCCGAAAAAGTATTCAATTTTCTATGCAGGTATTTAGGAGTTTTCGTTACAAGAACTTTATGTGTAATAGACAGTAAGTGAAGATTTCGAAGCCAACCAGAGTTATTAAATACAGAGCTTATATGATCAAATTTCCGAATACCGGAGGAGAATCTAATACATGAGTTTTGTATTCTTTGAAGACGATACTGATCAGATTTCAGGAGGGCAGGTCCGTAGACGCTATCACAATAAGAAAGTTTGGACATTATCAATGATTCGCATAAAGAAAGCTTCAAGTGCTTGGAAAGCAAGTGTCTGTTAGGAAAGAGTTGTTTGAGGATGTTGAAGGACGCTTGGCAAAGATAGCTGACATGTTTGGTGAATCTCAGCTCAGAGTCAATCCACAGTCCAAGATTTTTGCTTTCCTTGACTATAGGCAAGATATCAGAACCGATTTTTATTTTCATATCTTCACGAGCACTGTCCACTTTCTTTCTCGGCCCGAAGAACATGACCTGAGATTTTTTTGAATTCAAGCGTAAATTATGCGCGGTGGAAAACTCGTATAATTTATTAAAATCTTTATTTATATCATTTTGTGTTTCAGTTACAAGTAAAGAATTAAAAGAGACATAGAGTTGAGTATCATCGGCGTAGTTATGAATTTTGGCATGTTCTATAATTTCAAAAAAATCAGAAATATATAAAGAGAACAATAGTGGCCCTAAAATAGACCCCTGGGGAACACCGTAACCAACCCGCAATGCATCTGACTCAATACCTTCCAAGACGACGCGCTGTGTACGATTGCATAGATAGTTTCGTATGAATTCTACTGCTCCGTTAGAAAAACCAAAGTATTTGAGTTTGTTACAAAGTGTCGAATGGTCAAGTGTATCGAAGGCCTTACTGTAATCCAATAAAACTAAACAGGAAACTTCACCATTATCCGCGGCCTTGAAAAGATCATCCGTGATTGACAAAAGAGCGGTAGTAGTGCTGTGTTCAGTGCGAAAACCAGATTGTACAGAAGTGATTATTTCATGTGCATATATGTAATCTGCCATTTGATCTTTCATGATCATTTCAAGGGCTTTGGAAAGGGAAGGCAGGATACTTATAGGTCCCAAGTCGGAGAGCTTAGATACTTTCATTAAATGCAGGTTGTACCAAAAAATTAACCGACAAACTCTGAGGGGTGATAAAGAGGACATCAAAACAAGTCACATCACTGTCTGCTTATTAATTTTGCTTTATTAACAAATACATTATGGTATACCGTAATTGTTCTTGAGACAATTTACTTCGATGCAAAGATGGCATCGTCGGGTCATTGACTCACGAATCCTTTGTGGTGGATACTTGGATCCTAAGGTGAGAATTTCTGAAATGTTTATGAGGAAATATTTCCGCAGGTCATGGTCAACTAAATGAAAAACCGAGTAAAAACTTCTTCAAATATTTGCGTACATTGCCTCATTTGCGGACATATGTTTATATAAAAATACCCATTTTGATGTCCTCTATCACCTATATCTGTCTTGGAGTTTGTTTGTATTTTTTCGGGACAAACTGTACATAATCATATTAGTAATCGAACTTTGGAATTCAAGTGATGGAATAACTAACGTGTAATATTTTTGGAAAAATATGATTTCTCTTCATCGGTATTTACAGTAGAGTAATAGAAGCACATATTCCGTTCATGAAACGTGTTTTGTGCTGAAAATTTTACATAATTATGGCGAGGAATCTTCAAAGTTGAAATTTATACGAGTACCTGTGTCACAGATAATGTCTACTCTGTGCCTGTGTTATGCTATCAGTGAAATGTAGTGGACATCAACCGGAAGTGGAAGAAGTAACTCATTCACGCTGAGCGTACACTCCGGCAAATGAAAAATGGCGCGAATAGGTGTCGTGAGTGAATTTATTCATTTGATAAAGGACTGAACCAGAAGAGAGACTGGAAGAGAATTTTTGTGCAAATGGAATCACGGACGAAAATCTGTAGAAGTCACTCTGTTGAGTTCAACAGGAAAGCAGACTCATAAACTGTGAGACCATAGTTCTCCAAGATTATCCAAAGACACATTGAAAAATCTATGCGAGGCCTTGTCTCAACAGTCCAAAGTCATATTTTTGGATGGCGAAATCTGATAAAATTTATGAGGTGGGATAAGAAACTGACAATGAACATCTTTCTGTTCTGTTCAGACCTAGCAACAGAAAATTAAATGAATGAGAACTATAAAATCTTAGAAACATTAAAAAAACCCTGATAGGGATCAGGTCAGGAACGGAATACTGAATACTGCTGCAAAATGCCTGCAATTTTCTCCTGCAAATTGTCCATTCACATTTTGATCTCCATACAACTTGTTCTTGGTATCAATTTATACTCCACCTTCAGTATCAACTGCTTAGCTACCTTTAACGTATCTGAATTGGTCTGAATAAACTACCCTGTCAGTTTTTCGAGACTCTATCGGTTTTACCTGTTTGGATGCTGTACTATCCAGGCTACTTTGACTAGAAACGCTGGGTGTTCTGCACAATAACGGGGCGCCTCCAGGATAGGACTTGGACTGATGTTGGAGGCCATGTGACGTCGTTTGGGCAGAGCACACATCCAACGGGGTTTTCAAAATTTCGGCAGCTCGCGCTTGCGCAGAAGTGATCTGAGTCGGCTGAATATTAAGGTGCTTCTTTTCCTCATTGAATTCCTGAAAATGGCAAACAAAGTGGTGATGCAAATATAACACGCGTAGAAATGAATATGTTCTCTACTATAAATACTTTGCTCCTTCACTTGATAAAATATTCGAAGCGATTATCAGAAGTATCGTAGCTGTCAATCTTCAATTTGAGATAGGATTAACGGAGACACTTGTTATGACTACGAGTCCTTTCAATTTTATGGAAACATTTTCATTCTCCAAGAAAACTATTTCATTTCTCAAGAAGTCTGAGGTAAGAAAATAGAAATCACTCCATTAAGATTTTTTCGATAGAAAGGATATTGGAAGTGTTCTGGTATAGAGGTTGGAAAATCGGGGTTGACCAGAGATACAGGGCATTTCTTAGTAAAGTACAAAAGAACTGCTTGAGAGCGTTGATTGAGATATGATCAGAAATATGCATCACAACCCCAGTTAGCTGGTATGAAAACCCCCCTCTTTTTCTTGGATCATCGTTCTATTCGATAGTGACCTTACCAATACTCTTTCAAAATGAGAAAGATCCTACAGATTTCATTCTTTTTGTTATTCCAACGAGGCTATAGCTATATATCAATGAATGCGACACTCCCTGCTTCACTATGACGTCAGCGCCAGTTCATAATATCGGTACATTTTCTATGAGATTCATTGGTTTATAAAAGAGTATAATGAATATGTGTACCTAAGTCAATTCAGAAATTGTTTCAACAGGTATTATTTACTTCGTATCAGTCAAGAGTAAAGGATTACTAAATATTATTATTACTACACAACACCGGATATTCTCTGGACATCCAAATCATGCCCAATTCATGTCGTAATATCCTGGGGATGAATAAATGTAGAAGTCAGAGTTCAAATTCTCATGTAATAAGGTACATTACAGAAAAAGAAACATTGTATGAGGTTTTGATCAACAAGTGAGATAACTTGGGTGGTGTAGGTGATCATTAGTCTGATGATCAAAAGGTCGTTGGTTGAATTTCCTGTGATACTTTTTTCATTATTTTCTGACGTTCATGAAGGATATTATATTGACGTCCAGTCCAGTTGTCTGTACTACAGTTTGGCATCACGCAACCGACAATATATTGGAAAATATGTTATCTTGGAACTGAAGAAATTGCATTTCTATGCATTTTTCGCGATATTTGGTATTTAGTTGAGCATGAAATGTTTTTTACTAATGTGAAAATGTAAATTTTTTCACATCACTCTTCTCGATATAATCTAGCGATTTTTAAACGAGAAATCAATCTATAAATAACGAGGTACCTACACTTATTCTTCATTTTGGGATATCATTGCGATTCGAGGCGATTCTCCGCGCTGGCTATATTACACGAAGTCGGTATGGGACTCGAGTACGCCATACGCCATTATCGATCGACCTTTCGAAAACAGTTGACGTCATTCTGTTATGAGGAAATCGTTCACATCAGTAATTATGATCGTGAAGCTCTTACCGTTTTCACGCTTCTCCTATTAATGACAATCTATATTTTATTTCATATATGAATAAAGCGTGTGGTGTGATAGGAACTGTTTGATCGCGCCAATGATCTAGATGCCATTGCATATGTTCACGGTTATTATACGTATTTATATACACCTAGGATTGAGCTATATTCATCATCGAATTTCCTTCGGATGAAATTTGGGGTGTGCCAGCACAGAAGCTTACTCAAAATTTCGATTACCACCAAGAAATGAACATGTTATTTTGGAATACAAAATGAATATATACCCAAAATAAAACCACAACAATATATAGAAAAGTCTAAATACGTGTTTCGGCAACTAAATTCCCATCCTCAGTAGACCCGAAGAGAGAAAATGATTATTAGCGACTCCTTAGTATCTTTCAAGATATTCTACAGAAATTACCATCGAGAGTGATTGTGAGTGATCGCATAGTGAAGTACGATTCATGGTTTATTGGGTAACCCTTAAGACAAAGTCAATGTTGATAAAAACTCCTATAAGTCAATGTCAATGAAGGGATATGTGATATGAAATATATTGGACAAATTCGTCGAAACATAAGAACTAGATTCGAAGAACAAATTGCTCATTTCAGGTACAATCGGTTCGACAGATCAAGTGCTGCCCAACAAATTCTTGGGAATGGTCATCCACTAACTTTAGATAGTTTGAAAGTAATTGGAAAGTATTTCCATTCGTCTTCATTAGAACCAATTAATGAACCAAGACCCAGGCCCTATTCCGTACACTCGATTATTCGATTTGCTGACTTGACTATCATTGAATTGATACGGTCCGCTGAATTGCAACGGTTCAATGAACCATGATATTATTTCATGTATAATTCAATTTCTGGAGAATATCTTGAAAGATACTAAGGAGTCACTAATTATTTCCACTTTTCCGAAATACGTATTTACACTTCTCTCAATATTATTGTGGTTTTTTGGGGTATATATTCATTTCCACAGTCTCGGAATTGTAACATCAATGCCATTTAACATACATATACATATAACCTCTACGATGACTATGGAGATGCTAATAATCGAGAAAAAATATGTATGTTTTACTTCGGAGACGCACTTTTATTGAACAATAATTTCATTTTGAATTTCAAAAGGTCAGTCACATAGCACTGTTTATAAACTCATTCATAGAGCAACCCTTTCAGTATGTGAATAAAATAAAACTCTGAAATGATGAACAATAGTTGATTCATCTGGACTGGAACCAAAATTCCAGTATAAAAATTTGTGGGCAAATATACGAATGATTCGCATTTCACTCTAATTGTAAACGTCACGGAGCCAGAATAATCGTATAATCCCATATTAGAAATTGATGATCGGTCCAAAGAATTATCATCTGCTGTTCTGAGGTACTTGAAAATTATTCTTCATTCAAGTATATGGCTGATTCGATGTCTACTTATACATGTATATTCATATATTTTTACTCGAGAGAGCGATTAAAAATGCACTTCTGAAGCATATTATTTCCATGCGATTCCATTTTTTCTCCATCACACTGGCGCACTGGATATAGAGAAAGGCTGATGATGTTCTGAGAAGAACATTATTCGGTTATATTCTTTGTGATTGAGGTCACTAGGTATTTCGAGTCACGTTTCGATGAGCTATAATATGAAGTTACTGTGCTGATGTACACCAGTAACCTCTCTTGATACTTCGTTTATGGATATGATATTGGATTATTTCCTTTTCCTACATCCACAACAATAGTTATTTATGCACCAAATCGACCTGATGAAACTCATTATTATTATTTTCTTTATTAAGTTGACGCACGATTCAACCGAATTTTATAATATTTGACTTCATTCGGTTCTCTATTACATTGGAATTTGTAGATATTTCAAAAAGTTGTCACAAAATTATTTTTTTCTGATCGTGATATATTCGGAGAGTGTACATCTTCCAAAATGGCGGCTGGGAGATACATAAATATCTATTGATACCCATTGAGATGATATTTTGTTCTAGAAAGATAAATGATCAAGGCAAACAATCACCTATTACCAAACCATTTTTCTCGCTGAATATAGAGCTGCCTAAAAAGGCAGCTCCCAGAACCGAATAGAAAAGTATATTATGATGTAAGTATCATCAGACGTTCTTGGAGAAGGAGTTTTTGTAGTACACGAGTGCAACAATATGTCCTACAGGTCGTGTATCGTATACTATTTTTCGTAATTTACATCAATTTCTACTAAGAATGTTGGAACAGTGCTGAATATGATGATAAGAAATATTAGCGATGCTTGAGAACACTGTTGAATTGGACAACAAATCGATTGCTTTTAGTAAATTATTCCAAATGATTATGGATTGAGATGCATCTTTCATTTGAGCATGATATTGAATTCCGTGATTTAAAATGTAGTGTTGAAAAAGTGGGTTGACTTGATGAACATATGCCTGATGTGTTGTTGACAGTTCAATCATACCAACTACTATAGGAAATATAATAGATTTTGATCGCATTTGACTTCATTATAGACGCGAAATAAAAAAATATACTTCTCAAACAAAAAACTCTTGGTGTGAGAAACGAGCATTTTGTATCACTCAGAGGCCAAAGCAAACAAGCAGCTGATTTAATAGATGCAAGAACTATTGATTTTTCCGGTTATATCTGCCCAAAGTTATATGGTTATATCAGCTATAATGATCAAAATCTAATGTTGGAAGATCTCGGATTTTTTTCTGGCTCAAAAGTACCCACCGTCAAGAATCTTTTGATCCCACTGAAGAATAGACTAGATAATTCTTTTATCATTTAGTTTCAAGAACTTCGATAGGGAAGATATAATGTGACACAAGACAAGATGTACTCTATATATTTCATAGTATTATATATCATTGATAAAGCTGTTGAAATCTCATTAATTTGAAGTTAGACAGTCCGAGAGTTATGAAAATTTTGACTTTTCGATTTTGTTGGCACTGAATCTGTAGGACAGATACTCCTATGAACTGAATTAAATGATGTCTGTTTGGTTCTTACATTGGCCTTGACCGCCCATTCTAAACGCCATCAGATAAAAGTTGCGATATCTGTTTCGAACGATATAAAAATCTAGACTTCGATCCTTGAAGCTGGCCTCTCAGAGTTGATCGAGGGGTTGATAATGGAATAAAAGAATTATCTGAGTAGTTCGAACATCCTTTAATGCAATCAAGTGACTCTTGTTGACTTCGACTGCTCATTTGAAGCGTCAGAAAATCAATTACGAAAGCTGTTAGAGCTGGCACAGAAGGTAGATATATGTAAAATAAGAGTAGTCATTGCATCTTGTGAATTTTGTTGGCCTTGGTCGCGAATATCTGATTATTTTCTCATAGACTGATGGGGATGTCATCCATTTACGTTGAGATAATGATTATTTCATAATTAGTATCCAGAAAACATGAAGAATGTTGTGGAATGATTTCAACCTTTGTGGAAACATGAGAGCCAATATAAACTTCGTTGTTTTCAGTACGAAAACCTATCAAGATAAAAGCTCTAACCTAATTTAACAAGAAATAGTTCCAATCGTATTGAATCGTGTATTTCGTTTATTGCAACTGCTGAGGGAACTTCCCAGGGTTCGAGGATTTCCATCAAAGTTCATTATTCAGTCTACAAAAGAGTAATGAAAGCATATTTCTCACATTTGATGGGGTGGGGGTATTATCTCGGAAATATTTTCTAGTCGCATAGTTTTTTGATCCTATGAGTGTCAGCAGATCTACTCTACCAGTTACTTGATATCTCGTGTTCAACCTCGTGTTCAACAATAATCCATCCATTGATTTTTGAGGATTGATGTTCTCATATTTCTTATATTCCTCCACAATTCCTTTTCCGTTTCTGCTTGTTTCTTCCTTATCTTATAGTATTCAAACTGATTTCGGCTATATTTATTATTCGCCAGATTCATGAATATTTATCTATACCTGTCGTCCAATTCAGGCTTGTGGTGGTAATTCATGTTATGAATATCATGCAGCAGTTTTGAGTTATTGGTGGGAAGTAATAATTTCCAAGTAATAAGTCCAGAAGAGTTCAGTCATTGATATTGTATTGGAAAGTTCATACACTTGTTATATTTCGGCTGTTCTTCAAGTTCCGTGAGCTGCTCATATTGACAATAGCGAAATGTTTCACTGATGTTCAATCTTTCAGCTTTTCCTGTATTTCTTATATTCTATTTCAAAACGGATATTGATGATGAGCAACTTATTGAAATTATCGTAAGAATCTTCTAGGTTTTCTCGATTTTCTCAATAGCATGAGAGTACCTGTTGTTGATAAGTTCAATATACGCCAATTGCTATCCTTTCCTCACTTTCTGAGATTATTTCTGATCATCACAAATATATCAAATTTCTTATCGATGTTTCTTTTGATGCAGATTATTTGCGTTTTGTAGATCGTGAGCAGTTGCTGGGATGTAAAATATTTGTTCGTACGGAGGAAGTCAAGTTTTTGTGAAGCGGTTCTCACAATGGACCTCATGTCCCATGAGAGAACGCTGTTGGTGGTGATAACCAAGCATCGATATTGACGACCTCATAGGAACAAGGAACAATGGGGTACCTGACATCATCATATTGGGCATTGTGTGATCTGCCTTCCTGGTGCAGATGCAAGCTTGAGGTTTTGTTGCATTGAACTTTACTAGATTTTCAGATCTCCATTTCAGAATTCTTGTCGGATCCGAATTTAAAGCATCGACCTGTTTTCGTCTTGCACCTCTGGCCTCATTGGATGATACAGGGGCTCTATCATCATCAGGGGCTATATCATCCGCAAAGCTATGAACTGGGCTGGAGGTCACGTCCAACAAATCATTGATGTGGAGAAAAAACAAAGTTGGTACCAAGACAGAGCCTTGTGAAACACCACCATTGATGGTCATTGTATCAGAGAGATGAGATCCCATCTACCACCACATATAGTGATGCATTCATCCATCCAACCGTTGTTATCAAAATTTTATTATATTTTATTATTATATTTTATTATGAAATGACAGGACTTATGAATTCCGCATGACTAGTTCTGTTTTTGCTAATGACCTAGAACGTGCTGCTCAAAACTTCACTTATACATTCACTCATTTCGTTGAGCTACTCTCATACTGAGTTTCTTTCTGTACGAACTAACAGAGAAATATATTCTAGTGTAGAAACATTGACCTTGAGAGTTCAGAATTTTCTTCGATTCCGATCTCTCGAATGACCTGAATGAATCAACACTAACCGACGTTTCTCACTACAGCATTACCAGTTTTCTTTTTGCTAATGACCTAGAACGTGCTGCTTGAAGATTTAATTTTACATTTTTTCATTTCGTTATGCTACTCTCATACTGACTTGAGTTTTTTCTGTATGACCTAACAGAGAAATATATTTTAGTGCAAGGACATCGACCTTGAAAATTCAGAGTTCCCTTCAATTCCGATCTTTCGAATGACCTGAATGAATCAGCACAAACCGACGATTCTCACTACAGTACTACCAGTTTTGTTCCTGCTAATGACCTAGAACATGCTGCTTCAAACTTTACTTTTACATTTACTCATTCCGTTATGCTACTCTCATACTGACTTGAGTTTTTTCTGTATGAACTAACAGTTAAATATATTTTAGTGTAGAGACATTGACCTTGGGAAATCAGAGGTTCCTTCAATAACGATCTCTCGAATGACCTGAATGAATCAGCACCAACACCAACACCACTACAGCATTACCAGTTTTCTTTCTACTGATGTCCTAGAACATGATGCTCAAAACTTCACTCTTACATTCACCCATTTCGTTATGCTACTCTCATATTGACCTGAGTTTCTTTTGTACAAACTTACAGAGAAATATATTTTAGTGTAGAGACATTGACCTCGAAAATTCAGAGTTTCCTTCAATTTCGATCTCTCAAATGACCTGAATGAATCAGCATCAATCGACGTTTCCCACTACAGCATTACCAGTTTTCTTTTTGCTAATGACCTAGAACGTACTTCTTGCAACTTTATTTTTACATTTACTCATTCCGTTATGCTACTCTCATATTGACTTGAGCTTTTTCTGTATGAACTAACAGAGAAATATATTTTAGTGTAGAGACATTGATCTTGAAAATTCAGTTTTCTTCAATTTCGATCTCTCGAATGACCTGAATGAATCAGCATCAATCGACGTTTCCCACTACAGCATCACCAGTTTTCTTTTTGATAATGACCTAGAACGTACTGCTTGCAACTTTACTTTTACATTTACTCATTTCGTTATGCTACTCTCATACTGACTTGAGTTTTCTCTGTATGACCTAACAGAGAAATATATTTTAGTGTAGAGACATTGACCTTGAAGATTCAGAATTTCCTTCAATTTCTATCTCTCGAATGACCTGAATGAATCAGCACCAACCGACGTTTCTCACTACAGCATTACCTCCAAGCTGCTGCTGCTATTACTGGTTTCGTTCTTGCCGCCGTCGCTGCCTGAAGAGTTGTAGTGATGCCCCAAGGCTCTCTCTTTGGCTGCCCTCGCCCACGACTCGAGCCGTTTGTGGGTCATCCAACAACTAGCCGGGCTGATGCCCGACATGATTCCGCCCCGATTCAGCACCGATTGACCTCGTTCATTTTTTCCGCTATCGAGCGCGACGAGCTTCGCGAGACATCTCTAGACGTACTGACGCCCGATTTCAATGCTCCGCTCCGGTCTGGGCTCAACAGGTTAAGGGAGAAACAGGGATGGATATCTGGGGCGAGAAGCGAATATCAAGCCGAGATGGCCTCCACGATAATGTACAAGGGTAATATATATATTCTTCGTTCAGTTTGAAAAACCAATAAGTAAAAATACAAACGGTACAGGTTATACATTCGGACTTACATGATACATATCATAACATTACAACAGTGATCAGCAGAGCCATGCGAATCCTAATCAACTGATATTGACTTTTTACAAGGATAGTCTTCAGTTTTGCTTTCATCATTCGAAAAGAATGTGTATCTTTGATATGGGGGAAGAAGGGGGGTATATCATGTTCATGGTAGAATGTTATTATTATAAAGTATTCCTGCTGCATGTCTCGTATTGAGTATATGAAATATCCTTCATGGAAATTATCTCATTCACAAAAAAGTTCGGAGCGAATTTTGAAATTCGACTGATTTGAAATCCAAGGGTCCTGAAAAATAATCGCTCTTTCCTTTTTTTTATCTGTGGACAACACGAAAGGGAAACCTATAATGTTCGAGGAACATCGTGTTAGCCAGCGGTGGAATTTTGGGAGAGAAGGAAGGTGTTGGAATTTTTCTTGAAAGTTTGGAGGTTGTAAGCATCAGGAAAGACTTCACTAGGCAAATAATTCCACAACTTTGCCGTTCTATTGATGAATGATGCTTGGTATAGCAATGTTCGACAGGTCTCGAGCCTGACAGTGTAGGGGTGACCAGCCTGAGCTCGTCTGGTTCGTCTACTAGGAATCGCGCGTGGTGGCATAATAGATGATATTTCCGTTGAGCACCGACCGTGAAAGTACCTATAGTAAAGGCAGAGATCGCCGACCTCTCTACGATGATCTAGAGAGGTCAATGATTTGGTGAGTGTTGTATCATGGACTAGGCGAATAGCTCTCTTCTGAATTGAATCTATGAGCTTTAGCGTATGTTTGGGGGCTGAGCTCCAAACATGTGAACAGTACTCCAGGACAGGTGGAATTTGTGCTTTGTAGATCATAAGCAGTTGCTGGGATGTGAAGTATCTCTTCGCACGGAATAGGAAACCAAGTTTTTGTGAAGAAGTTTTCGCAATGGACCTCACATGATCGTCCCATGAGAGAGCACTGTTGGTGGAGACACCCAGCATGGATATTGATGTTTTTGTCGATGCGATGAATTTGAACAATTTCATGTATATTAATTTCATATATGTTATCATTTCTGTGATAAAAATTGGAATTCAAAAAGATACAAATGTGATTCACGAAAGTCGTGAGGTAGAAGACTGGATTGATATACCTAATCTAACAACATACGAAAGATTATCAGGACGATAATACGATGAATTCAATACTTCAACTTTTGAATTCTTCTGTATATCCAGCAGTTGTTTTAATGACCACTATCCATGTACAGGGCGTTTCATGATGAGCGTTAATGATACGTTTCAGACGAACTATGCGAATTATCCTTTCCAAAATTTCATTTTTTGATCATGTGATGTTACCGCTGGTTGAAAATCATATTGTCGCTTCTCTGTTATTTTCATAACAGAAATGCAATGATACGTTCCACGGGAAATCAGTTCACATATTTCAGTATTTTTTTAACCTACTGGTTGAACAGTAATAATTTTATTCCGGACTTTTGCACAACTCTGTATACCTATGATGACCGTAGAGCTGTGGTTAGTAATCCTGTTGTACAGTCAAATAGACGGTAGTTCGAACCCGCTCGACGTTAATTATTAATAGAATTGCCGAGGCAATGGTAGCTCACTATGAACAAGGTCTCGTTCTTCTCGATCTCAGAAATGTTTTTATTTCTAACACGCCAGAATAACGAGGACAAAAATGAAAACAAAGTCTTTACAATACGTCATTAGATAACGTAGGTCATGTCAGTTTTTCAGAAACTATGCTCATGATGATGCTGATATCTGGACTAGGTCCAAACCTGAGGTTCATCACAGAACTTTTCGACTTTTACGGGTGTACAAAAAACCGAAATATGCCTTTGATTCTTATTTTTGGTCAAGTCTACAAAACATGTGTTCCAGTACCGTTTCGACAGCTTCAAGAATTTACAAAGCTTATGTCAAGCCTGAACTAGTTCTGTATTCTTTGAACTCAATGCATCTACTTATTCCAAGTAGGAGAGTGATTCATCTGCACACCAGTGACTATGCTACAAGCTTGTGCATTGTTTCCTACGTAATTTCTATTAAGTTTCAGCTGAACCTTCTCTTCTACGAATCATCCGGTCCAGGAAATCTATTCTCGTTTCTCTTTAGAATAAATACATGATACAGCTGACCATTCCTCCACAATGGCGTTTGGGCACACGAACATGACATAATATGTTACTGAATATACAGCAAATAATATTCTTCATCTTGTGGATTATTGAAGATCTTGTTCCAGAATCGAATTGAACAAAATCTTTGTACTGTATTAAAAGCATCAAAAGTTCTGTATCGTATTTCACATGATATACCCAAATTAACAAAGGCATTTTCTCTAGAGGAGCACTATTTAATTAATAGTCTCAAAAAATTCCGTATAGTATCATCAATGAAAACTAAAATCAAATTTCACAAGATTTTTCCAAAGTCGCAATAATCATACCATACAATGTGATATGAACAAATTCGCACGATGTAATTTCAAAGTTCAATAAATCACTTGATGAATATGATGACATATAATGATGCATACATGAATTCCATGATATAATCGACCCTTAGTCATCATTGGTGATATTTTGTTAATTTTCCAAGCGATATTTACCGATTTCATGGAAGCAGGGTATGAAGGTCTGCCACTTCTTTTCACAACAGGTGGTGGAGGTAACCGTTCCAGGGAGGCCCAATCCCTCGTATTCTTTTTCGAAATATAATACCTGCATACAGTTATAGTCATCACTATGAAGAGTGTTGCACCAGCTCCCATCACTGTCACAAGAGTTACCGAATAGACCATTCTCCTGAAAAAAAGAGATCCTTTCATGTTTGAACATTTTTGAGGTAGCAACATTATTTCCATTTGGATATCTAATATCATAAATTAACTCATTTCTTCTGATAGTTTTCCACACCAATAAAATCTGTTTTCTTCGCATACAGTATATATGCACCTCGGAGGTTAACAGAATCAAGAAGAATTAAATACAATTTGTCTCGAATTGAATCAGGGATTATCATGTTTTGATAGTGGCACCAGTTCAGGTTGATTCAGTGATTGATTCTGTTGATCAAACAACGAACGAAACTACAGGTCGCCAAGACCAATTCAAGGCGAATTCAACTTCTATGTATTCCAAGGCAATATATTGTAGGTGTAATTGTGTGACAATCTCGTTTCCAGCTATAGTGCTAAGGATAGATTCAATTACTTTTTTCAAGCGTCGCGATAATTCCAACTGAGCTTCCAAGCTCACGAATGTTCATATTAGCATTTGTTGTTTCTTTGAACAGCAGGCCAGTGATGATACAAATATGAGAATTGTACTTGTAAACAACCTGTAGCACGCCTACGAGCACCGCAGAACTTGGAGAAGACCATCCTACAAACGTATATCAGTTGCCCACAAGCGCAGTTTGCTAAAACGGTCAGCATTGATTTCTGAGCCTCCCAAACATTGTATTCACATTTTTAACTCCTAATCACAAGGGAAAAGATATAATCTCCTACATAAGAAAAGACAATCCAGCACGCCGTGATACGAACTGACGACCCTTTCAGCACCGTAGCTTGAGACGTAAGCGATTATAACTTCACAAAAATTCACTCGCAACATATACATACAACCCCTCCACCCTTCCATCGTCGAGAGAATTTCGGGTTAATCGAAAAAATCCGTCATGAAACGAATGAGAGCGAAAACCTCTACTAACATAATCAAACTAAATATGGTATTAGTTGGTAATATTCGAATGTATTTTATTCTCAAACAATATTTGCTTGCTCCAATTCATTCAAGAAGAGAGAGAAATTTTCTTGCCGAATATGAATTATCAAAGGAAATATGAAAGGAAAAGGAACAGAGAAGAATTAGGCCGCATTTATAGAATTATCTGAGATACGTCATGAAAAACACTTTTATGGAACCTTTTTTTGTCAGATTCATATTTTCTTCCCGCCTTTGACAACACGAACGGAAATTCTGTAATGTTCAAGGAACATCGTGTTGTCTGTGTTGGATGTTATGAGAGGAGGAAGATGCTGGAATCTTTCTTCTCCTCGAGGTCGTAAGCATCAGGAAATACTCAATAGGCAGAATAGGCGGAGAATTCCATGACTTAGTCATTTTATTGATGAATGATACGTGGTAATGAGAAGTTCAACATGTTCAAATTACTTGTGATAGAAAAATCATGGAGGGGAGGGAGGGTACTTACTTCCTGTACCGCTGGTCAGGACCGTTCAGGTCACCAGCAAACTACGATTTAATTAACTCTAGTCTAATAGGAAAGCAACTCACTAGTCTCTAGCCCATCTGTTTGCATTTACGTATCGTACGTTTGAGGACGAAGACAACGGCTCCCAACAGCCTTCGCATGGAATGAATCAACTGTGACTACATGGCTTCAACTGAATTCGAATTAACTTATCAGAATATTAACAAAATGGCGATGGGAGGCGAATTGGTCACAGGTCATCCTGTATGTGAACAAAATATATTTTAGTTTCGACGGTGAACAGAGCAAGAATTCTGAAAGCTTTGAAACATCTGAAACAGTGAGTGATCGAGGTAACCTGATATTGATATTTATTGTCATATGCAATGACCCAAGGACATCGAAAATTGAACAATTCGAAAAGTAACATTGTTTGGCATCAGACCAACGATATAGTCGGAGATCTGTTGCTACTAGAAACGTGCTTGTCTCATATTTTCAAAATCGTGAAATTTTCAGTTACTACACGTGAGATTCACGACGTGAGTACATAGTTTATCTGTGAAAATGATTTAATTCATTTACTTTCCAGTCGTCTCCCTCAGAGAAGGGTGCAATCCCTTCGGAAATCATTGACTACTCACTCTACACTAATCATCACGCAAGAATTGTACGGAACTAGGAAATGGGGACTTCCACATCGCACATCAGATGCCTAACAATAAGGTAAATAAGGAACCTCCAACCATGACTTCTTCAAAACTATAGTCAAAGCTGCAAAATAACATAGCATAGAAGACACCATTTGAAGGTAGATTGATTAATTCGACTATAACTTGAACGACAGTATAACTTGAATGAAAGTATCAGCTGCAAAAGCATATTATCAAGTATTCTACCAGCGTTCCTATGCAATCTTGTGGAGAACGAACTCCTTGCCAGACTAAGTGAACAAGAGGCTATTGTATATATATGTATATGTCTATATTGATAATCAAGAAACAGAATCAAGAACAATCACTTCTGAGACTCTTTCATGAAAGAATTGTAGATTCCCGAGAAACTGAAACCAGCATGTTCATATGCAAACAGCAATCATGTTTTCAAATTTATATTTTGTTATTTGTATGTGCTGACTGATATATGTCTAGTGTTTGAATTCATTTCGATATGACATGCGTTAATAATTCGATGGAAATTAGTCCAGTTTTATTCCTATTACTAACTTTAGCAACTAAGATATTATTCTCAGGGCCTGTCGCATGAAATATTTAACAGACGAATGAATATTCAATTTGTTTATTTCCATGGCACGGCATGCCTCAGCTGAAGAGTTAGAAGACCTAATTCTTCTATGTAACCGACTTTTAGACGATAAAGTACTCTCATGGATACTTACCGGTTGCTTGAGAAGCTTTGGTGAAAAACTCGTTCGGAAATGCAACAGCTGTTTGCGCGAACTTGACCGATAATGGAGCGTGGCGACGCTCTTTTCCGCCAATAGCTACGAACTTGAATGATTCGTTGTTCACTCCTCTCTCGACCTTATCAGGGATGCATCCGTGACATCGGACATCATCGCCTGGATTCGTTGGATTCACCTATTTCTCTATTTCGACGTATCGGGCGAAAGATCCCGAAAGCATTGAATATCTAGTACATAGGATAGATAGCACGAACTAAATATTTCTCGACCTGAATGGAGAAACAATATGTTCCGGGCCGGAATCAACGAATTCTCGCTTCACAGGATATCATATGAAGATTTTTTTTTGACATTCTTCATTTCAGTTACCATTCATTCTCCAGTTGTCCCGAACGGAATCAAATAGAAGTTGAGAGAAATTATCAAATATTGGATAACCAAAGAATAGTGGCTGAGTATCAAGAAGAAAAATCCTGAGCAGAGCAATGAAAGGTATATAATTAGTGAACCATTCATTGATATAACTTTCTGATGAGTGAAAATAATTCTCACTGACTTCCTCTCCTCGTTTCTGAGGATGAAAGTAGTGAATATATTCATCATTTCAATATATTCGTAAAGAAAGGTCAATGATCTGCCCTAAGATGTCACTGGCATTTGAAATTAAACTCTTAGATTCCTGAAAGATAAATCCTTCAATGATAGTATCGAATGAGATTCATGTCTATTCGCAAACTCTTAACATGTAACTAGTGAAAAATAAATACAATAATGAAATATGTTCGTGATACATGCAGATGAGAATATTAAAGGGTATTTTTGTGATGACAGATATGATTATCATTGCAAATTGTGGTGTGGACTCTCTTGAATGAATGTATATGAAGAGATTCAGATTCAGGTAAGAAATTGGGCCTAAATATTTCACATTTTACCGCGGCTTCTTCCTACAGTTTTTGTAATATGGAATGTTCAAATTCGAACAAAAAAAACATGGAAACTGAATGATGTAGGAATGAACATGTGAGTAGGAAAAAATTAAATATTAGTCTCACTATGTCTATTCTTTTGGAAAATACAATTGCGACTCACTCAGTTACGCCTTTAGTAAAGCCAATTTTCAGTAGCATATATTCGTGTTTCTAGGGATGATAGAATAAACATCTTTCTATAGGAATATAAGAAATATCCTATTGCTGGCACTTAGCCTTCTATCCGAGTCTACATTCCAATTATTTGAATGAATAATCAATACTCAAATTCTCCTCAAAAACTCAACCTATTCAAATATCATCTGGAATGTGATATTCTTATGGAGTTTCAGTTTCATCGAATGAAATTTTATGTCATTGCATAAAAAAATGGATTGGACATTTTGATCTCAAATTCGAAGAAAAATCTATATTTCACTCCAAGAATTGAACTGAGAATCGATTCTCTTGTATATTTGTTTGAGTAATAGCAACATGGTTATGCTATGAGTGAAACAATTCGAAATCCACGGTACTACGGTTAATACTTCAACACTGTACTTACCTCATTCAGTGTTGGTTGCGTCAATCATTGTTGTTGATATTTATATCAAACAAAAATATAGATAGGTACTCGAAAATCCTGAACGTTCATAGTGAACGTTTTTGAAATGTCAACAGAACGTACTTATGCTAACTGGGAAGAGTAATATCTTCCATGCGAATAATATTCAATATGATTTAGCTGAAATGAAGTATTCGCGATTTTTTCTAATTTTAACAATCATTCATCTGATACAGATAATTTGATTATATATTTGAAATTTTCGGAAACAAACGTATTCAAAACAGATAAGTTAGGTTATTTAGTCAGACCTTGCATTATTCAAACCCCTTGACATTGTTTTCAATTTAGCGGCGAGAACAAATTGTTTTCCCGGCTATTCAGGGTGTTTGTTATATTTGATTAATTTGATTTGATTTGTTGTTCTGATTGTTTCAGAACAATATTTTCCTATTCATATTTCATAGTTGTTAGGTTCTGAATATTGTTTTCGATTGATGAAACTCGTATTACAATACAACGAATAGTTCATATCTCAACCTCCAATACTTCAACTTGTACTCATTCCACGCGCTGGATTTTTTGTTAACTCTCTCGCAAGAATCCTTCAAGTGTCGCCAATTCAAATAAACTGAATGAACCACTACTTCCAAAGGTACACCCTCTGAAATATTCGTATCTATTTATTTACCCTGTACACTATATAACTCATCTTCCATAATAATCGGATTCCATAAATGAAATAACAAATTATTATTCGTATATTTCGCAACGGCTCATTGATTATCAATTTATTACAGAAAATATACCCTGAAGTTTGAATCATGATGATGAAAATAAAGTCACTCGGTTCAATATCGAAGAGCTAATCGCAAGTAACATGTAAAAAAGAACATGAATAACTTCTAGACGTCACATGTACAGACTTCTCAAAGGTCAAAAAGGGTGATAGTGTCTAGCTCCAGCAAGTGTACCCTTGGAAAGATGGCGACCTGCAATAGATAAAGTCCTGTTAGTGATCTCACGACAAAGTGTGACTTTTGGATAGGAAGGCTGTGAAGGGTCTTGGACGTTTGTGCTAGCTCAATCTTCAGCAAATTCTCTACATCATCGAAAGAATAAACATAGTATTTTTAATATGCAGTACTTTTTGAAGTCCGTTTCGTTATGCTGAAAAAATGAGCATAGAATTTGATGTATTTCCAAATTTCTGATTGAACATGCAACAATGACAAACACTTCTTCATTTGGGATATCACGTGCAAACAAAATGTTAATAAATTTCCTGCGAATTCCGATCAGACATCGAATGACTGTTTGTGTCAAGCATGTACAACAGAATTCCATATTGGAGGTAAATTATCACACTGGATAGAGTTCATTCTTTCATTTATATCCTTATGTACGTTCAAGAGTTCATCAGCAGTGTTCTGGAGATGAATTGGAATGAAATAACAATAAAGATCGACAGAGGTCAATTATTGGTGAGCCAATCCATTTGATTGAAACGAAACTAGATACTTGGGATATTTCACAAGGAAACCTAGGATAGGAAATATGTTCATTCGTGAGTATTTGCATTTCTACTGATTCATAACTGAAGAGTTTAACTCATATAAGGTTCAAGTGCTAGTATGAAAACGAAGTTATATCGGTTCATGATGTAATTTCCTCTTGAGGAGAAAAATAACCGACATCATCTTTGGATGGTTCCCCACATTTTCAAGTTGCTCCGATATTTTCATCATTCTGCCCAGATAAACTTGCATGAAGAAACTGTTTTCATATTTGGTTCGGAAAAGACTTGAGTAAACACCAACCAACCGTACCATACTTGAATTTCCGTAGGCTTTCTTTTGAAGTACTCGCATTGCTTGGCATAGATCAGAAGATTCATCATCCAAAATTTTCATTCGCTGTAGTTAGAACCATCTGAATGTTTGGCCTTCGTTAACCCACCCACTGAACTGGGAATTGAACTTCGCACTTTCTTACTGTTCAGAGCTGAGCTGCGACCACATGAACATTACCTACTCTAGAAAAGGTCAATTACATGCTCTGTAGATCATGAGGAGGTTCTGAAGTGATGAGCGACTATTTGCAATAGAATGCCAAGTTTTCGAACAGTATATAGTTCTCGCAAAGAACCTCACATGAGAAAACTATTCCATGAGAGGAAGCTGTTGGTGATACCGAGGAAGGTTATTGACGGTTCCATAAGAATACTAGTATCTCACACCGTCATATTAGGCATTGTGCATTCTGTTCCACTTGTGAGAATCAAAGCTTGAGCTTTTACTGCATTGAACTCTACTATGAATTTTCATAACCCCATCCCAAAATTCTTGCCAGCTTGTAATTTTGATATTATTGACCTATTTCCGTCTGGCACCTATGGCGTCATGAGATGGCCTTCTTGTTGAGGCCAAGCAGAATGTTCCTAATTCTGCGATAACACAAAACAATTTCAGGCATATTGTTATCGATGGTAGCGATATTAGGTAGGTCTTCTGTCGTCTAGGTAGGTTCCCAAGTGGAATTTTCTGGAGAAATTTCGGCAAAAGTATTGGCTTCTACTTGTTGTGTTGTAGCCAATGTGCTATAATCCTTGGAGTGCGGAGGAAATGAGTTGGAAGTGATATTCCTTCCAAAAGGAACGAGTGAGTTTGTTGGTACTTCAATCGCTCGAAATTCCTCACATTTGATCCAATGTGTATCTCTCATTGTTTCCAAACCTCCCCATGATGGAGACAGTGCAATGATTTGTATTTTCATGAATTCAGGACAGGCATTTTGAAACGAATCTTTGTATCCTCACAGTCATGGATCAGAGTGACCTGTTCTCGTTGCAAATCGAAACAATGATTATACATTGGTAACTAGAAATGTTGATTTCAAACTAATTGAAGCAAAAAAAACTGAATTCTGCAAACATTTATCTCATCAATGATTCGATGATATCCCAAAAAGCTGATGAAGTTCCAGGTTCCAGATGAGTGCTTTCTTCAAATATATAAACATATGCCAGGCGAGTTCACTGATAATGAATTCCAAAGTGATTTCAAGTTGTATTCATCCTTAACGAAGTCTTTGAGGTCGGAAGTCAGAGCCTTCTTTCTCAAGCGACTGAGTAATATTTCGTGTCAGTTCAATGACTCAGTCAATCATTCAATCGATCAATCACAATATCTATAACCGTGCATTCATGATAGATGAACCTTGTATGGTTCATCTATGGTTCAGGGAAGGCTGTGTCTCAAATCCTTCCGAAACAAAATCGTAATCGATACATTGCGTGAAGTTCAGGAAAATTAGTGGAAGACGTAGAATTCTGTACTATTTATATATGATTCACTATATAGTTCCAATAGATGGCATAGCTATATCGAAACGATTCCTTCAGAATGGCAAAATATAGAGGATATTGTCCAAAGTTATGAGATTTTTCGTAGTGTTTAATCGAATATAGTAGATGGCGACAAGATGCATATATATATATATATATATATATATATATATATATATATATATATATATTGGTGAAAACTCAAGTGGAGATTGATGATGCTCTCCTCATTCGACGTATATTTCCTTTTCTGGTGATTTGTGATACAGAGATGAATTGAAATTCCGAGATGGGATTGAATAGGTATTCCTCATGAAACTGAGATGCATTGTTATGGCATGAGAGGAGCATGTCTTGAGTGGTTCAGGTCATACCCCAAGTATATATTGTCGATGGTTGAAGAAGAGCCTTCGCGATATATTGAGGATCTGCTTTGAGACCTACTTTATTTTCCTATTGCTGATTCTTTAGATTTAGCGAATGTTAAGCAAAGGCTCAATTCAAACTTCCTATATATCAATAAATATGAAATATTGAACCCGTAATGATACACTTGTTAATTTCGAATTCAGCTGCAATAACTTACAACTTCGCAGTGAACTCTGTGAGAGAAAATTCGCCTTAGTAGAGTATCAAGATGACGGGGCATGTCACAAGATTTTCTCTTAGAAAATAATATGATCATCAATTGAGACGGATGTCCCTGACTCAGTATCTGTTCAAGTTGTAACTTTGGTGATGAGGGAAGATACGAGAATATTACTCTGATTTCACTCCATTTCATACATCAGCCTTATCGAAATTTGGTTGATTACAGTTGTGATTAAACTTCACCCCATGCTTAAGCTGTATCACCCATAGCACCTGACATATCTACATCAATATTACCACTTGAAACTGACAATCCGTTCATTAATTCTGTAGTAGTAGCCAAAATAATACAATACACGACCAATACAATATCATATCCAATGTAGACGATTTATAGCATTCAGTAGAGGTGGGAATCAACTCACAAGGTACACTCATAGTTCGAACTCCACGATGAAATTTCTATAATGTCATATGAGACGGAATAGAGGGGGACATGTTTCATGTGTATGTTTCAGAATTATTTCCCATCATCAGTCAATATAGTATTAAAATATCTGAGAAAGGAGTGAAATGATGAAATTTGGGCAAACCTAGTGTAAGGAAATCGAAATCAAGCATAATCACAAGATAGGGCAAAAAGGATTGAAAATGAGTCAGATGTCAACAAAACTCATGAATGATGATGATGATGTAGTGTAGAAAAGGTGGCTATAATTACGGATAGAAATGGGAATACAATATTCATGGTGACAATATTCAAGAAACGCATTTCATTGAGTTTCTCAGGTTGCAGTTTGCCAATAAGCTTAAGTTCTATCAATATATTGCGTATTCATGTCAGAAATTGGTCTTAGCGTAATTTGCTGTGGAAATCGTCGCACATCAACTCGATAAGATATCTACCGCTATATCGAATTATTCATTATGAATTATTCTTCATGAGTAGAATCCAATCAACGGCAAGGACTTGCGTTCTGGGGGTTTGTCTGATTGAAGTTTCCATGATGAAGAGATCGCTGAGATAATTATGTGTCAGCTTCCGGAATAGTTGTAGGCATAATTTCAATTGTTACTTAGGCTGCGGGTCGGCCAGTTCCACGCGGCAATTTTTTACCACAGTCAATGTTCGCTTTTTTCACGGAGGAAATATACCTGATGAATATTTACACTATATCTCATTACCAGAATGATAACTAAGAGAATGTACTAAGAATAATGATATCATTCTCATGGTGATGCTAGATAAGATTTCCGGAATATTCACTGCTACATATTCCACGATATCAAGCTTGAAGTGTTACCTCCAAATCCCAAGAATGATGGAATAACTCAACAGGCTGAAGAGTTCATCAAAAAACCCATGTCGACATTCGACTGAGCCAATTGTGGGCTCAGGGAACATATGAGTATGATTGGCCTAGTCATTGTGCAGATTTTACCAGGAAAAAGAGGAAACAGCAGAGCTCATACTTTGCTACTGTGAGGTCTGAAGTTTCTGATGATGGGAGAAGAAAAACCAAGAGCTCCCAGATATATGGAGGATCTGAAGACTAGCATGTGGAGTCTTGTAGCAAAGACGGGACTAGACAGACTTCCTCTGAATGATGATTTCGATGGCCAAACTAGAGAGATCTGCAAAGGTCGCGTCTGAGAGGCATACAGCAAGAGCTCCAGTCTGATCTCATCTAACCTAATGCCACTACGAGTGATTGCAGGTAGAAAAAACTAGACGAGTTGTCAGATTCATTGTCAGACTCGGAAGTTGCCGAACTTCACTATACCAAGCTTCATTCATCAATATAAAGAGCAAAAGAACTCTTCGCTTAGTGAAGTCTTTCCTGTTGCTTACGACCTGCAAACTCTCCAATACCTTCTTTCTTCCCCAAAATCAGACCACTAGCTAACACAATATTTCTCAAACAGCATAGGCTTTCCTTTCGTGTTGTCGAAGAAAAAAAATCACGTACGTGCACTGTGAAAGTGTCTTTACTGGATTTATTCGTTCCATCATCCCATTATTCTTTTGTCGCCACTTGACGTCAGGAGATTTAGGAATATTACGGTTTTCGTGGAAATCGTTCTGCAAAATTTCAGTTTCATCTGTATGAGCGCATGTTTACGAATGGGAGATAAAGGGAAATTCACGAGGGCGTTAAATCAATAGGACGTTCTAATCGATGTATATACGGACAACAGGCAAGGTTGAAATTGAATTCGTCATGGTGGTATAGTATTTTTTATTGTGCCTTTGACGTGAAACAACCATCAATCAATCAAAAATTACCTTTGAATCACTGGATTTCTTGAAAATTGCATCTCCTCATTGGTAGAACCAGCAATAACCAATTCAAGTTCCTTTGTTAATAACATCTGTTTGGGTGAAATTGAATGTGATTTTATTCAGTAGAGATTTTGTTTTCTTTATAGCTCATAGAATATGGATTCTTTCAATCACAAATGAAATGCTGGGAGTGGAATTTCAGGATGCAGAGAGGAATACTCCGAGGATTAAATGATCAAAAATTCACATTGGAGGTTTTCGCAAAATCTTTAAACATGAAGGAAATTCTGAAAGTGAAATTCCAGGATTCGAGAAGAAATGCTCCAGGCATCAGAAACTTTACATTCGAGGTCCTTCCATGACCTTCAACCATGAAGGGAGTGCTGGAGGTGAAATTCCAAGATGCACGGAGAAATGATCCAGGTATGAGACAAAGGGGAATTTACATTGAAGGTCCAGCTGAAATAAGGACCACAGTAGGGTTCCTCAAATGAACAAGCACCTCAAAACCATGGAAGTCATAGGTGATGACGAATGTAGAAGAAGCTTGGAGGATGTAGCTCCTTACATCCTCACGGGATGTCTGACACTTGCCATGATATGAGAAACACACTCCAGGAGCGGAGAGTATGAAGACAGTTTCGGTTAGGAGACTGCCTCTTTTGCCATAGAAATTAGCCCCCTCCATAACTGAAAGAGTTTCTAGCAGTTATTGATGCATATGGGTCCGATGTCCACCTACATTCTTCCCTATATTCTACATAGGTATGGATTTTGGAATAATGCCTTGAAATTCATCAAACAAGGATGAAATTTTGGCAATGATCGTAACCATGAACTATTAGTTCAACATTTCTGTCGTATCTTCAAATAATGATATGGCACACATGTCACACTGCCAATGGACACAAGAAAGTCTAACAAGGGATTTTTGTTTTGCCACGTTATTTTGTATGATTATTGAGTCCCAAGATCATAGTCTCTCAAAAATAGTCGGATTCCTACTAGGCAGTCATACTAAACTATCTGTCTGTCTGTCTATACAGATATTTTTTCACCACTGCCACCATTGAGGTCTCCTGAACTAGTTGAGATGCATGGTTTGTCAAATTGAAGGAAAGGTTTCAAGGCTGAGCATAGATATATGACGAAGTTTGATACAAAACATTGCTGTCCGATTGCAAGTTTTCCTTCTTTCAATTGTGCCTCTATTCGATAAATTGATAATAGGGGTGAATTTTGGTATTCAACCCGAATAATACACATGGAATATCATGGAATCATTCAATTTTGTCTGGTATCATCCAGTAACAGTATCCAACTTCAGGTAAGTAATACTTGATTGCTTTTTCCGCTATTTTCGATAGCACCAAAATCCAAAATGGCCGCCATAACAAAAACTGAAGTTGAGTACTGTATCTGGAAACTAGTTCACTTTGTATGAAATCTAATATTCTCGTGATATTTCTTTTGTCTAATTTGGGCTGTGTACCAAAATTAACCTCACTATCTTCTCATCGAATGGAGTTCTATATTCTGAGAACAATTTTTGTCAGCAATCTTCGTTGTATATTCCTCTGTATAACCCTGTATCTCCACTACTTCTTCCTTTTTCAATTGTAGTTCGAGAAGAATTAATATTTCAATAAAGTCATTTGTATTTCAAGAACTATCATTCCAATTTCAAAACTGTTCAGTGTATTTATCGGTCGAATTGGAAAATTTGGATTTCTGTTTCAGACTAGCTATTTGTATTTCGAATAGAAATTTCATTTCCAAATATGTCAAAAACATATCTGGAAATATAATTTTCATGAAAGAATGATGGCAAAGCTTCTCAACTCACTTTAATGTGACGAAGGTTTAGGTAATATTTATTCACGATGTAGTTTTTAGACTGATGCAGGTCACTTTTGGAATGGAATGAATTTATTTTGGAATATTTTCGGAATTGATGAATTTGAAATACATATAATACTTTTTGAAATGCAGTCGACGCATTTTGAAATGAAATTCATCATTTTCTCTAGTGTATGTTCGAGTGGAAATCATGACAATGGCTTCGATTCTCGGCTGGGCAAGAGGAACAGTGACGATTTCCCTGATAACCTATTCAAATGTTGAAAATTTTCTTTCTTTCCCAATAATTGCTCTCCGCCATTCAGTTTCTCACTACCGAATTTCCTGCTCAATTTCGCAGTTATACATGTACAAATTATGTATACATTATTCAATCACCTCGTGTAAAAGAAGATATTCATGGATGCCTATTGAAATTTTCACAAAAATTACACAACTCTTTACATCATCTGATTCAACTAGTCGTGATAATATACCTTGGAAGTTCCAACTATGCATTCAAAATCTCTATATATAATTACTATCTGTAGTACATTCCGGGTTCGAGTAATTTTTTCATCATTATTTCAATATTATTCCATTCACTATACATATCAATAACCTCCACAATACGTTATCACCTCCAAAAATCGCTATTATAACAAAACAATGCAGTTCTCTCAGATTTGACAACTAAACATAAACGCAATACGCAAACTCCTGGCTTTCAGTTCACAACTCTCAAACTCCATCCCCGAAAGGCAGTCGACTCGTGAAGTCGCACGATGTGACTTGTCGGACTGTTTTCTTCACACACATTTTTGCTTCGTTACGCACAACAATAGAATTTTTGAGTGCAGTTTCAGTTCGTGTAATTCTATCTGCAGTTATTTTCATGGAGTATTTCCAGTAAATGTGTTAATTAGCTAATAATGGATTTTTTCATCGACATCATGGAATGAAAGGTAATCCCTTTTTCATATCATATATTGACTTGGCTCTCGGTATTCACAGTATCCATTGAGGATTCTTTGATTCTATCACGACTCTTCCTCTGCGCTTCATTTTTTCCAACGATGATAATATAAAAGCATATCAAATTGTTTGTAATATTTGAGTGAATGAATGGACAGAATATAGGATAGTTCATTTTCCATAGTGAAGTTTTATCAATCGATTGTAGAAATTAGGGTTATAGGGTTAGGTAAATTAAAAGTTTCTGTATCAAAATAATTAGAGCTTATTTTTCCATGATCTATTCGTCTTGCTATTGTGGGAAACATATGAAAGATCGAGGGGATCGTACCGGCGTTGAATGAATATTAATGATCGCAGATAAACAATTTTTTTCTCCGCGGATATCTCGCTCTCTATGGCTCGAAAACCAACTTTCAAACCAGAATTGGAAAAATGTTCACACAAGGCATACACTTCAGTTCATATACATCATACCATTGACAAACTACATGCCCATACATAGAAATACGTGATTGTATTACGTTGAAATATGTTTTCAGAGCAGAGAGGAGTAATGAGTATATTTCAAGAAAAAAAATTCAGATCCTGGTTCAGTTGAACGTCTAGATTCCTGAATATTGAATAGTGGAAAGAATAATTCTCCACAATACTTCACAGTATATTCACAATTGTCACGAATGTCAGTTGTGTTCATTGAATTATTTAGGGTGTAATTCAATTTTTATCTGGAAATATAGGATATGGTTTCTTAGCTTACATGAACATATGCCCTAAACCTAACTTTCGAGTTATAGTGTTGAAAGTTGAAGAAAAAAATTATTTCCTTATTAAAACTTCAATACTGTTCTAGATATTTCGATTCAACGAGCTCCTATTAAGCACCAATAGACATTTTTTGATGCAGGAGATTTTCTAATGTTTCTACCAGTGGCGTCAATATGGGATGTACACTAGAGATTTTTCGATGTTGAAGAGCATTAAACTTTCTAGAAGTTGAATATATCATTTCTAGACCTCAGAAATGGCAAAATGGAGAAGACTCATAAATTGCAAAAAATCCTCATGTGTCTATGTGTATATATGTGATTATAATGCACATTCATGAATGTATATGATATATATTTACAGTATTTAAGGCACACAAATTCCAAATATTTTCAAGGTTGCCAATGTTGCTCTCATTGTCACCGAATTGTCGAATACCGAAAAGACCCAGTGAATGTGAATATGGTTTATTATTTCAACGATTGGAAATTCGAACAGATATCATTACAAGTAATTCATTGAATCACTTAAAATTATTCCAACTCGAACAGAACAGATATAAAATCAACTAATAATAAAATGGATTACGACTCTGAATATGATGATCGAAAGTAAATTCTCTGAATATCCTTCTATAACTCCAACGCATTTTCGTATTGTTCCAGTACATCTCTTGTGACTTTCCTTACAGTTTGCCTGTCATTCTCAATCTCTCATCTCCAGCATCTTCTATCTTCTCTCTCGGTTCCTCCCTAGTGTTGACTCCTGTATAATTGTTTCGAATGCTCTCAAACATAATAATCGAGGACTGTGAGATCAGTAGATCTCGGTAGCCAGAAACGAAGACCGCCTCGATCTATCAGGATATTGGGTATCAAGGTATTCCCTGGCTGGTCGAAAGAACGTGGAGGAAATAGAGTCCTCGCCTATTCTTATTTCGTTCTGCTAATAAGTGAGATGTAAGATCCTTGAAAAAATTTAGATACAGTTTTCCTATCAAAAAAATGAGACCCTATTGAGAGCTCATCATTTACCACATTGAGAGCAAACTTATGTTGAGAATTCTTGATTAACGGCGTGAGAGTTTTGAAATGTTCATAGGTGGTGGGGATTTTTTCTGTGAATAAAATTCTTGGAACGTTTCTTCGATAATTGACTCTTTCTTGTCTTTCAATTTCCTTCAGAACACAGTAGATTGGTGGGTGATTTTTCTCTACTTCATAGATAATTCCATGGTCGGTGCTCAACGAAAATCACGTCTGTTATGCCATCACGAGTAATCTCGTTACACCTACATTGTCAGGCTAGAGACTTGCCGAACTTCGCTGTACCAAGCAACATTCATCGATAGAACGGCAAAATTGTGAAATTCCTTGCCTAGTGAAGTCTTTCCCGATACTTACAACCTCCAAACTTCTAAGAGAATTTTCAATACCTTCCTTCTTCCCCAACATTGCAGGCTGATACGATGTTCAAAAAAACAACTCCAGAAATTACTTCCACATTAAAACCTATATTTGATTAAAAAACTGATTAAAACAGGCGAATATCTAGTGAGCTGGACTATAATGAATCATCCCAAAACGGTCTGAAAACAAGAATGGAATTTGACGACATGATGAATAGAGAAAGCATAATGGGTTAACGAAGGGTGTAACTCAAAAGATGTCATGAATTTCAGGAGGTGATAACTTGTCATAATGCATGAAAAGGAGTTCATATAAACTTACTTCGTTCCAGAGTAACGAGGTGTCAAAGTGTAACTATATAATAGGTTTCTCATTAATATGTCAAAAGTCTTGAGTAATCCATGGAAGATCGATTTTTCATTGATCTTTGGACACCCCGTTACTCGAAAACGGAACAAGTCAGGATACACGTTTATATGAACTTTTTCTCATAAAATATGACAAGAAATAACCACCTGAGATTATTGACATCATTTGGGTTACACCTTGTTCATTCACGGGGATCGTGATTCAGTCGATTATACGTTGCGTTGATCCGAACAGGTGTGGGTAATTTTCCAAAAAAAATTGCTTCATAATACTAATTCTGACATCGGTTCGGTTGGCTCCTCTAGAGGTGTTTCAGATTCCACACAAGTTTCGACTTCTGGGGAGTTTGTTTCCAATGTTTGAAAAGCGATATGAAGAGTTCACAAAATAAGTTATCGAGGAAGGGGAGTACCACCTATAAATTTTTCCTGACAATGCTTGATTAATAAATACTATTGCTTGCAACAAGTATTGATCGATGCATATTCAGATCACATTCAATGTGTAGAAGAATATGAGTGTGAAAAATGAGTCTATAAAAGGAACAAAAAATCTGTAACATTATGTTATCGAGTGACCTATGGAGGCAATGAATTGTGATTTTCCATTCAAGTTTTTGAGTGGCTCTATTGAAGAGAAAGAGAATGGCTCAAATCATAGCGGAGAAGGATGTAACTCACAATAAATTATTCGAAAGACTATGCTCTTTTTCTGTACCGTAAGATGCTGTGTGTATCAACATATTCTTTTTTTTTTGTAAGTTAAATTCTTTCACGAGGAAATTGTATTTTTCTACGACCATATATGAAAACAGTATATAGCGAATCGATTAGTTTCATGGGAAGTAGTTCATATCATCATAGCAATGCGAAGCTAAACACAGACATGTGAAAATATCTCTACACACACTCGTATCATGTAGGTATGAACAAAAGACTGGAAAATATCATATGAATTAATCGTACAGTTATATGAACTTTCTTCTTCGAATAGTATCGATTATACAGGGTGTTGCACAATAACTGGCGACAAAATGAAGAGTGGGTTGAACTTGACATAAAAATGCACATAATTCAAACATCTATGGTCGTAAGAAAAATACTGTGTTACTCGTTGGAAAGGATATTTCGACAACAGTTTTTATTATGTTCGTTGATCCATAATGCTAGGTTTTCAATCTGGGCTCTCATTAGGTTGGATACAACATATTTTCATAGAAACATTTTCGATAATGATGACGGAGCTCCAAAGATATCTGCTACAATTTTGAAATTGAATGATAAGAATAAACATGAAACACGAAAGTCATTTCAAATTCATGCAACCGAATGAATAATCGCTCTTTCATTGAATAATTATTATGGGAAAGTAGTGGAATTAGTGGAATATTATATATACATATATATAGAAATAAACAGGCTTGGGAAAAAGTATAGAACCAAGTAAACATCTTTCAAACGAAAATAAACGATATTCATGTAGATTCGCAGGTAAGTGCAATGAAACAAAATGCATCTGATGTACATTTCTTTGTTGATAATATACTTTTGGTTTAACCGGAAATGCCATGAACTTCTTTAATTCAAATGGGACACCCTATATATTTTTACAGATTTTGAAAGAGCTTGTTTTGTCGAATTCATACATACTGAGTTGAGGGTGAAAAAAAAAAGTGAGAACGAGGAATCACTGACTGTTAGTTGTTCAATAGGTGTACATTTCATTATTTTGGAATATTGAGAAACAAAATTACTTCAAATGTTCAAAATGCTTGCCGTTCACTTGCTGACAACATGTCATCCTATGTAATATTTACTGAGCCACCGATCAGAAAGTGAGAAAATCCATTCAACAATCCGTATACGCAGACTGAAAGGTTTATAAAGAACGCTAGAACAATGTTTGCTAACAATGCCTCGTACCAAGAATTATGCCAAGAATCTCTAATAATAATACTGATCGAAGCTTCTGCCTGAAACTTTGCCACTTGGAATTAGAACTATGGATGGAAATTAATGAATTCCAAAACCGCTCATGTACTAGGTGAGAAATTTGTACATGGTGTTTCATTGGGAAGGTGAATACTCCAGTGGATTGGATTCACTGAGAATATTTCGAATATCTCATAGTTAGAAAGGTCTTCGACCCATTGAAACCGAGATACAGGATATTTTTTCAATTTTGCCCATGTCTTCATTGTTTGACTGAATTTTCAACGAGTCCGTTTGTTCAACTAATCAATTATTTCGGGGCATTTTGATCTCGATATGTAAGTACTCAATAATTTTCTTTTGTCGTCAACTTGTTCAGTTTAGAGTGGTAATGTAACTTTTCTACTTGTAATATCATTACAATTCATCTCGTTAATAATCCTTTTTGATTATTATTCCCCCAAGTATCCACTTTCGGAAAGCACTGATGATGACTATGTCGAAAGCGCTTCACAAAATAAAAATTATACATCGAGTTCTCAATCGAGCGAACTGACGCATGGCAGCAATCGTGAAGAAAATCCAATAGAAGAAGAAGAAGAAGGAGAAGAATTTTATTACAGAATTGAGTTTCAAATTACTCGCTGGAGTAGACTCACGCTAGGCATTGTAGCCTGTTTTGTGATCAGCAAGGCATTTGTACAAGTGTATGTCTTATGTAATGGCGTACGAATGGCTTGTGTAGTTAACTTACATCCATGTGAAATAGAAGAAAAATTATAGAGAATTATAGGAATAAGGATTCAAATGAAATTGGATAATATGAGACACTTCGAATGAGGTATAACTTGTTATTGTATTATTGTGAATTTCTGGTAGATTATGTGAAGAACTGTATACCTACACAAATATGAACTTGTGTGTTAGTGGAAAATTTGAAATTTTTCTGGGTGTCTATGTACATACTTTAGATTTATTGGTGAAATGTTGAATATTTCAGGACCATAAAAGAGAAAAGAATTTTGGGTAACTGATTCATTGAAGAATTCAATCTTTACGTCCTGATTCATTTTTGATCGAGTTTCTCTTGAATGTGTCTGTGTGAAATCTGTTCGTTTATGGAACATTCTTATTAGGCAGTGATAACTGTATAGTGAGTAAATATTCAACATGTTGGTTTCTTGATATAATTGTCTTGTTGAGAAGAGTCTATTTTTCTTAAAAACAATCCTCAAAATAATGTTTTGAGCGGTTTAGAATGGGCTGATAGCTGTTTTGAATGTTGCACCCCAAGCAGGATTACAATATTTTATTATAGATTCGGCAAATGAGGAATAGAGTATCATGAGATTCTTTTTCGATAGTATGTCACTAGTAGTTCATAAAAGGTGTGCATTAATACTCTGAGTCGTTTTGTGTTTTGTTTTGAAAGGTGGTTAATGGTGTTTAAGGAAACGACTGTCATTTCATTTGCTTTACTGTTACATCTGCTGATATGTGGTTTTTGATATATATCTTGACCCCATCGCATTTATTTATAGTTGATTCGTTGTAATATTGAGTATAGTTTGGAATCGAGAAGTTACTTACGGATTCGATTATTCTTGTTTCTGACAGAACAATTATATCAAGTGATTCTTTGGCCATTTGTATATATACAAGTAGCTCGTCCATATGCTTCCGTAGACCTCGTATATTGAAGTGTATCACACCCAAAGTGTGAGTTTCATTATTGAATCTCGTTTGAAAATAATTATAAAACTTATCACATTTTTCAGTCTCTATGGTTTGGTTATCCAATTCATTAATCAAATCGAGCATTACTCTAGAAGAATTGGAGAAAGAAGTGAGGATCTCTAAAGAATATATATTTAGAACTGGAAAATTTATATATATATGAAATCATAAGAGGGAAAAAGGAAAAAAACAAAAGAAAAATATCTACCATTGAAAAATAATGTATTACAAAATAACATGGTAATTTTTTTTCCAGCTCTCATGTGGGATTTTCTCTTCTCGTTGCTGAAAGATGGAATAGAAGTTATTATAATTATTTCCATATATTTGAAGTAATGACATATTTGTGATCTGTCCCAAAATGTCACTTCGCTCGAAATCAAACCTTCAGATACCTTAAAGAAAAAATCTCTAATTGTTAGTGACACCATGTTTTTCGAAAAATTCTTGAAATTCAAATATATATTATTTTCAATAAACACGAAACTTCTACTTATCTTAGTAGTAGAATCTGCTCCCGTTTTCAACACAATTGGAACACTTTATCCTCGCAAAATTTCTCAATGTTAGTTGTTTTGACACTGGAAAGTGACAATTTGGCAGACAGAGGAATTCTGATAACAAGGTGTTTTTATTTATTAATATTGAATGTGCCATTTTCATATTCTGTAGTTATATATTCATGGTAGTTACTACTATGCATATCTTACTGAGTATGAGTTACTGAAATCAGTTTTTTTTTTTAATTCACTAGACTTCGTGAATAGACATCTAAATGGAGAGATTCTGCTATGAAGTATCTAACATTATCATGGATATTTTCATCTGAAATTCTGGTATCTTCCAAGAAATCCAAAATGACGTCCAGACGTCATTTTGAGAGACATATTTTTTCTGGTGTCAAAATGTACTTTCTGTGCAAGTCAATTGAGAAAAAATACGCACACATACTGTATGTTTCAGAGTGTATTTGGTTCCTATTACGGCCTGCAACTATATTTTCTAGCGGTCTAGAGCCTAGATGAATACAAGGACCGATGTGAAACACGTCGAATCAAAATGAGCTCCCCTCTCACCTATGTTGACCTTTGCATCGAGCTTTGGAACACCCTGTACATATTTTTCCATTATTTTTCAAGACCAAAGATATCGTGAAGATATTATACTACAGTTCACTGAACGATTGACTTCAGTTGATGGATGTAACGAAAGAACAGGTATTGTCCCAGAAAATTAACGATTGCATAGGTGTAACTGAAAAATTTTGAAGCACGCTATCAAAAGAACTGAGGCGCTTGTCAATTTATGTAGCTCTCAATATGAGCGTTCCAGTTAACTTCATCATCTATAGGATTTTTTCAAATTCAGTTCATGGTAAATGGTTCTAGATACGCATAATGGGTGAAGTTACCGTGAGCTGAGTTCGAAGAATGCAGAGAATCTCAGCTCGAAAGCCCAGATCGAAACACGAATCCGGGATCCGATTTATTTCGGGATGAATGGCACACTGCCTGCGTCAATTCTGTCCTCGAGTTATCACGTGTTTATAGAAAATTCATGCATTATTCTCGTTGAGACTTTAGGAGAGATATAGGGTTATCAAATCATCACTAGTCAGAATTTAATATTTGTGGTATGACTCCAGAACCAGAGAATGTAGATTTATTTTTTCGGTCAAACCAATTCGCTGTAACTTAGTGAGACAATTCAACTTCATACTGGGTTTCAACTTTTGATCTTTTTTTGGTCGAAACGGCTTACATGTCCCTGTCTCAACTTTCGATTTACTACCTACTGTCATTTGATTGAAACAAATATAGGGTGGTGCAGAATTCAGAACATTGATGATCCTGTATCTGTCCCAAAGAAATGTCAGTAGATAGTATATCGAAAATTGAGATGGAGACATGTAAGTCGTTTGGACCAATAATGTATAGTTTCGACACAAAAAATTCATTACGTTGAAAAATCTCGATTTTTCACACCCCTCAATTTTTCTCTGTGATCATTTCCACTGGACCCCAAGTGTGGTGTATCGATGAAATCAGCTGGAATGGAATACAGGGTGTTTAATCTGAAATAAGAAAGTTGGTATGGGCCACTGTCACATGACACACTCTATATAATTTAATTTTTTTTTTGAAAAAAATGCGTTTTCAAAAATACAAATCGACGTGTCCAAGCGTTTTTCCCACCACACCCTCATTTATTTGTTGTCGAATTTATTCCATTTGGCTGTTCCGCACTGTATGTATGTGCTCACCTATGATACCAACACATTGAGATCTGAAGTTGTTTGGAACTCTGGAAGAACAGATAACTTAACTAATTGAAATTTCCTACATTAGAATTCTATCATTAGTGAAAACTTGTTTCTAATTAGAAACTGTCAATTTGGTATTCCATTCAGCAAGGATATTTTAACGAATATGACTCCTAGAATATTGCTCACAAAATAATGACTTTGAAGGATATTTAATAGATCAGCCAAATAGTATTATTTTCATTAAGTGATTGAACAAAATATACCTAGGTCATTGGTTATTCTGAACTGCCTTATATGTTGTTGATATATGTTTAGGAGAGAAATGAATGAGATTCGAGGAAATTATATCCGAAAGGAAATAGTGATAATGGATTTGAAAACATAATGATATCATACATATCTTTCTCTTCCAGATGGGAAACGTGCAAGTAGCTGTAGCTGTGCTTTTCGGCATCGCCATTTTGTTGATAGTTATTTTCGCTTTCTTCCATACTGTTGATTTTTTTGGCTGGATTCAGGCATGGATACAATCGAACAAGGAAGAGAAGGTTTCCCTGACGAAATTGACAGGACATTACAACGCAAATGGATATTTGGTGAGTAAAAACCAGAATACATACCTATCTTAAAACCATAACGAAAATGTATGGGCAGATGAGTGAAATGCATACAAGATTAATATAATGATGTTAATGTTAATGATGTTACCAAATATATGACATCATATATCTTCTGGTAGATGCACCCTTGCTCCATCGAATTATGTGGAGCTTTGAAACGACCATCAGAAAAGGAATGAGCTATCGATTCGTCTGGATATGCAACAAAGCAAGGTTCAATTTTGTCAACAGTCTGCTGATCACTGCTGTTTGCCTCTCTCTTATCTGCTGTTTCCATTGGTTGGATTCCTCTAGTCACGAACTAGGGTCAAATTTAACTAAGTCAAATTTAATCGGCATTATTCAATAATCCCACCTATGAAATGATATATTCTGATCTTTCTCGAATATATTAGTACAGCCATGGGCTGTAGAGTACACCATCTCCAATATAGTTTTGAAATCATTCCTTGACTTGATCGGTTGAACCAGCTGAACCAACTAGGATTATTGACCAATTTTTAATATTCGAACAACAAGTAAAACTGAGTATATTCGTTTCGACACCCTTATGGTTCAATTCACTTCGCTAAACAATACATTGGGTGGATATTCTCACACTAATAACTCGATTTGAATGAAAATAACTTGAAATGTATTTCTCAATACAATGGCATGACACATCAAAATGTTTTGTCAATGCCAACAGTTCTTTTCATCGCTGAGCCTCTTTCTTATAGTCGTTTCAATCCCTCTCTCTCTAATCTCGATCCAGTAGAATCTTTCGATAGTAGTAATACGAGGATCCACCGAGATCCGTCCTAAACTAACACACGCACGCCGGCTTAACCTAACACCGCACACACTGACACCAAACCAAACCTGCAAAGAGACGTGGAAGATCCCTGTATCATCTTGAACCGCCCCTTAGCCCATCCCTTTCGTTCCATCCCTGTATCATCTTGAACCGCCCCTTGACCCATCCCTGTATATTTACAAGCAGGGATGGGTCAAGGGACAGTTCAAAAATGATGGAGGGATGGAACGAAAATATACAGGGATCAAAAAACTTCTACAGGGTGTCTTAGAATGAGAAGAAATTTATACAATATTTTCAAACCATTCATGTAAAATATCAACGTTACGTAGACTCCAACTATGATAAGAGTCAGTGACGTAGGTGATGCATACAGAGTATCCTACTGCTGTCCTGGAAAGTTGGAAAAGTCCACCATGGATCAGCGAAGTTCTCCAGATTCACAACTTATGCATGTACAATTTTCAGAAGTGGGTGCCAAGTTAGCTGGACATATCCTTACTGGAAGTGGACAACATATTGCCGATTGGGGTGATATTAGGATCATAGGAAAAGAAGACAACAACAAAAAACGGAAAATCAAAGAGTCTGCTTGCATTCTCCTGAACGGAGACAATAATATTGCTTCTTGTTCAGTTGATATAGATAGAACTTGGCACCCACTTCTGAAAATTGAATATGAAAATGGAAAATTCAATATCAATTAATGAAAACACCTTGTGACCAGAATTCCTCCTTCTACCGAATTGTCACTCTTCAGTGTCAAAACCAACAACATATTGAAAAATTTTGCGAAGAGAAAAATATTTCAGTTGTGTTGAGAACGGGAGCAGATTCGTTCCCGAAACGTCCACCAAGATAAGTAGAGGTGTTATTCTTATTAAATATATTTGTATTTCTAAATTTTTCAAGAACAAGGTGTCACTGACAAAAAGAGAATTTCTCTTTCAGGTGTCTAAAGGTTTAATTTCAAGCTCAGTGACATTTTGGGGCAGATCACATCTGTCCCTGCTACAAATATATTGAAATAATTTTCAATAACTTCTACTCAATTTTTCAGAAACGAAGAGAGAAAATCCCACAAAAAGCTGGGAAATGAATATTTCTCTCCAAAAATTCCACCGCTGGCTAACACGATGTTACTGGAACATCACAGGTTTCCCTTTCGTGTTATCAACAGATCAAAAGAAACGTATTGGTGCGTTCTCCATTGAAAGGCTATAGCTCATTTACTATAAAAATTAGAAGTATACTCAATCGAGACGAAAAGATCCCTAATTAATCCACTAACTTTTGGTAGGATAAATCATCCCTGATATATGGAGTTGCGAAGAAATCTGATTTTGATGAAAATCAGGACGACAGAATACTATTTTTCGCCAATTCAAAATCGGTGTATGATGAAAATGACTGAGTATGACAGACTATGATGATGCATCAATTGCTTATAAATGAATGAACAGCGCGAGCGCAGTTTTCCTACGGTAATACCTACCTCTAATTTCGCCGTATCGACGATTTCGCGGTTATTTCTGAATTGTCCGGATTATCGTCAGACATAAATGCTGCCTAAACCTTTTGAGATGAAGTAAACGTGATGTATTATATCGACTTATAGGCAATGAAATTTCCTACATAAAAGTCAGTGAGAGCATATATTCACAGTTTATAGGTTCAGCGTAGATGGCGTCCGAAATTCAGCATTGTATATGTCACAAACGTATAACAGTCATAATTTTCTTCGAGTTCAAATATTGATTTGTGATCGCCACTCGAGAATTCTGAAAAATCCGGACACTATCGGTTTTCGTCGGGTTGAACTCCTTCTGTGAATTGAATATTCGAATCTTGGCAGCCGCTTATAAACGACAAATTCTAATTGAGTCCATTCCTTTTGATATACGATATTCCCAAATCATCACTTTTAGCTTAGTGAATGTTGATTCATCTCTCAACAAACTCTGTTCTCTACATATTTCATCTCTCCATATCTTTTTTCTGACCACATGTGCGAGGAAACCGTAACAGATGGATCACAATGTATTCCACTTTACTGTTTCAACACATGTTGCCCATCAGCAGTTAACAACATTAGATTTGGGTTGAAACAGTAAAGTGGGATACATTGTGATCCATTTTTTATAGTTTCCTCGAGGGTTTCCTCACTGAACTGGTGCAAAGGTGGACGAAATAACCTTTCATTAAAATTGTTCGAAATTCAACGTAGGATCTGATAATGCAGGGTGTCCTATTCAAAAAAATGACCTCCTTGATTGCAGCGCTTTCTTGAGACACTATGTTTGAATGAAACTCAACCATTAAAAAGATCGAATGAAACTTATACATTCCACATTCTTTTTCTTTATTCTGTGAAATAAAGAAGTCACAAGGGGGGGGGGGACTTTTGATCCTCACTGTATAACAATTTGAACCCCTCTTCCAAGATGAAAGGTATAGTAGTAGTGAAAGGAGTTAGCATAAACATCTCAGAAATGATTGTATTGAATGATATCATTTATTATGAGAAGAATAATGGGTTGTATCTCCGAATGATAATTTAGGACTCTCTGTTGGTAAGTCGAGGAGGGAGTATGTTAACTTTTTCAGACTGTATAAGATTTGCTCTCCTCTGAAAATAAAAATTGAAAGTATAATGGACGGATAAATGATCTGCACCAAAATGTCACTGAGTTTGAAATTTGAGTTTCAGATTACTTGACGGTATCAGTTAATGACATCTGGTTTCACGGAATTCTTCAAAAATATATTGAAAAATATTCGTTCTTGTGATATTTTTTGTCTGTTGATTCACTATTTCCATAATAATTTGAAAAACGAAGGAGTTGGTTTACCGGTTGGTTGGTTTATCGGTTGATCTTGAAGTTGATCATGATTTTTCATCTCTCTCAACTGAACCGGAAGAAATAATGTTATTGCCTTTGTTTGTTTTTGGTATTTATCTTCATTCCTTGTGATTTGATATCATTCTAATTTTGACTGTGATAGGGACTACGGACATTTCTTTCACACGAGATGACAACCGTGAAATAGCTTATCCATGCCAAATATTCGAAATACCAGACCAATGAAAGCTCAAGGAAATACTTGGTTGGCGAATTCGCAACATACATTATTTAATTCGTGGCGGAAAAACATTTAAACTCTTTGGCGGAAGAACATTTTTCATTTTTTGGCGAAAGAACATTTTTCACTTTTTGGTGGTAGACCATTTATGTTTCACGCGAATGAAATATTTTTAGTTTTCATTTCCAAAATTCGACATTTCATGTAGATGAACTCTCAAAACCAGAAATCTGAATATATATATATATATATATATATATATATATATATATATAAAGACAGAGAAGGAAAGTCGTTGCTGACCAGTAGGAATGAAACCAATGTATTGGGGAATGCAGCAATGTATTCATTGTTACATTATTCATTGTGACATTGCTGCATTCCCCTCGTTCATGCAGCATAGCAAAATCCACCCCCGAGAAACAACCATCTCAACTCACAGTTCATTTCATCATTTTTCCAACGATACATCATGATATGTCTTTAGTGGGTAGATTGGAAATAGAAGATCTGTTCGATGGCCTGCACGTTCTCCAGATCTCACGCCACTGGGCTTTTTCCTATGGGGATATTTGAAACGAGTGGTGTTCGAAACTCAATCAACAAATATTGAAGATTCAACCCAGAAAATTTCTAATAATATAGTCTTCTGTCATTGTCATAGGGCCCCATTATCTTCGAGTTCCCAGGACCTCCATAGGTTGGATTACGCCCAGATTATTTTCAGACGAAGGTACCTCACAGATCAATAGTTCAACCGACAAAATTATCGAAAGGAGGGAACACCGTCGCTCTAGGAATTCTTGTTAACAGAGTCATTGGACCGTTGTTTTCTGATGAGAACTCCACTGCACCAGGATATCATACTTCTTGCAGAATCTCTGTTCCCAATATTGGTCGTTTTATTATGCCCAAATCATAAGATGAAGTTGATAGATGAATATAATAAGATGAAGTCCTCCATGAAGCCGCAACAGTACGTTGTTATATCTTACAGGTTTTTCAGGTAGATTGGTCGTCCAGGTACAATTGACTATTCTCATGAGTAATGAATATCAAGAATATGATCTGAAGAAATAAACTGGATGATATCGAACAACTGAGAGTTATAATCGATTAAGGAATAGAACTCCAGAAACCCCGACTCATCGAAAAAGCTGACCAACACGATCTATATTGCACTTTTGCAGAAGATGAATCCGACACTGAACATGTTGAATTCATTTTTCAATAAATTCTCACAGCTCACTAGAAAAATCTGAATTTCAGGCAGTTGATATTCAGAATCAAGTAGTATTATTTAATATCTATGAAAACAAGGGTCATTCACTAGAGTCCATTTTTTTAAATAGTGAGAAGGAAAATGGGAGAATTGTAATTCACCTGTGAATGGCCTCTCTTCTATATAGACTACATTCATCGCATTTTTAGAAAAACTCGATTAACTCGGTTCATTTCAGGTAAAGGGTATGATACATGGATCGAATCAGAATCGTGAGGGGAATACAGCATGTACGGTAGGAAATCCAAACAAAATATGAAATACTGGATGTCATTTCGAAAATGACATCAGTTCCGGATGAAGCAAAAGCTCCACAATGGAGGAAATATTTCAGTTGGATTCATTTCATACAACTCATGAAAGTATATCCTATATAAATACATCAGGACTGCATAGTGGAGCTGTGAATATTCGAATTTAGAAGTGATGACATCAACGTTACCACGGCAACTCAGTCATTTTATCAAAATGGAAATGAATAGGCTAGTAGCCATATATGCAGTGGAAATTTTATTGCAGAAATGCAGCTGAAGATGCGATTGGGTTTGTTCCCAAATACAGGGTGTTACATAACTATGGGATCAAACTTCTAGGGGTTATTCAGTGCAACAGTGGAAAACATTTGAGTAGTAGGTTCCATGTCTGGAAAAGTGTCACCACGGCACCACGGCCCTAAGATGCGTTAAAATTCAGGAAGGCGATGAAGGGCCTAAATAGAATTAAATCCATTTAATTTTTTCTTTTTGTACATGATATCATCTCAACTATTGTTCGAGGCACATTGGATGGCACATTCAACGTTGATAGTGCACCTGACAACAGAACACTTCGAAAATCTGAAGTAGAGCATATTCGGTCATTCTCTACTAAACTGAAATTTTCGACAATACGGTGTTGTCGTTTCAATTAGAAAGTAGTAGCAACTTTGATATTTTCAATAGGACACCTTGTATATGATATATTCAAAATCTCTATCAATTTCCTGACAACTATTATCAATATTTTCCTGAACCTATCTGTGACCGTTTCCGGAATGAAAATTAATATCAACTTTCTTCTGGAGAAATCATGATTTTCAAAAATACTGACTTTTTCGAGTTCCAGAAATACTTTGGTATCGAAGTTTAGTTTGAAGTTAGTTAATACTCCTACGTTTTCCAAACTTCATCCATGCCTCAGGTAATTAAATACAGATTTGTTCAAAAATACGGTTATTTCGTGAAAATAGTGACTGAGAGTTGATTCTCTCAGATCGCATACACTGTGAATTCTTATTGATTCAGAAAGCTGCTGGAATTTGCCTCTTACGTATGCACATCATCCTCCCAAAATCATCACCCTTGCTCAACTTGAGGCATAAAGGACTATTGCTACAGCGTATCGGTGATATCATGAATATCTTCAAATGACATCACGAAGTCACATTGCGAAGTTTAATCATCATGTTCAATGGGATTTTGCTAGTCAAGTATAATAAGTGGAATATCCATCAAGATAGCGTTCATATTTGGAAACAGTGAAAAATAATTGGGAGCGAAATGGTTTCTTGCGAATCAAACATGACTAGATCAGAAGAAAAGTCGGTGACATGCGGTTACCCGTTTCCATGACGACGGATCACGTTCGCATGGCTGCCGAAATCCGTTTCCAATGGAAAAATGTATGAAATTGGAATCCAGAACCAGCTTGATACTGTGGCTGGGCTTCGATAACGAAAACAGCTTGTTTATCCCTTGGTTCATCCTTCACTTTATGATGAGAGTTCTAATCCTATAAAGTACGAATCGTGGTATGTATGGCGAGACTATACTTGTAGTTCTTCATTTCTTTTTGTTTTCGATTATATTTATTTTTTGTATTGATTCACTGATAGTACCTGGAGCTCTTCTTTCATGCGTACCCATTGAAGAAGGCAGAGAATAACTTTATTACGGCAAGGGTAAGTGGTAGGTTTGTCGACGATTAGGTTGACGTGAATCACAACCCACATTCACCTCATCATTGGTATCCCACTTACAGTTGGAGAATCGCCCGTCAGCGAAGGTTGCTTTCCATCAAGAGTCGATTCGAATCTAAGTTCATTCCATGTGAGATAATAACAAACAATATATTACATTACTTCATTAGGTTGTACTTTCTTGGACTTCACCCTACATTGAGAATTACACCTAATCATGAGCATATGCTTGTATTGTGCCTCTTCTCACAGTTCGAATGAATGAATTCGATTGCTACAATAGATACGCAGTAAATGGAAAATTTCAACCATTGGAGAAGTGGGAGACAAAAAAAGCTCGTTTGTCTGCAAGTTACGTTTCATCACATTCAAATACTTTCATGTGAAAGAATATTATTACCGAAAATGGATGAGAGAATAATATCAATGATCAATATCAAAGATAGGCTCATCTGATTTGATTGAATAAGCTACTGGGTTTGCAACATATGGAAGGGAAAACAAAAATATATCATTAACTGTCGTTGAATTTTCAACTAGATGTGCGCTGAGCATTTTTTTGAATTTATATTTTTCAGGTGATTTGAGAGAATATCGTTCATTGTAGGTCCACAAAAGGAAATAAATCTCTGTGCATGAGTCTTGCGTAATAGTACCAGTTTGAGATATTGGCGAGTCTACTGAATTTGGATTCTTAATGTTGTTTGGATGTTTGAATGAATCCATGATAGACACTGGAAAGTTTAGGAAGATCTGATGTTAACTTAGCTTCTTTGTATAACAATTCTGTTGAGTTTGACCTGTTTTCGTTGGATATAATTTTTATTGGAGTGTTTTGTACTGTTTGCATAGAGTTCAATACACTGTGAAATGAACCACTCCCTGTTTCTATGCATTACCTGATAACTGATTCTGCCAAAGCTGTATAACAAACGATGTCAGGTTATTTTCATTGAGGATATCTCTCAAGGTATAAAACGTGTGTATGAGCCTTCTCAATCTTCATGTGACATGATTAATGTGTTCGTCCTACCTGAGCTGCGAGTCTAGTATAACACCGACATATTTTATGGTTGTGGTTTCTTCTATTGTATCACATATACATGGTAGAACTTCTTATCTTCAATTTTCTTCCTTGGGGAGGTACTGTGATGTACTATGAGGAACGCCATCTGTGACTTCCAGTGGAGTACTCAGTATATTATCGACTGTCGGAGATCTTTGGGTTAAATAATTTTGCAAAACTCCTAGCGTTTCATCACGTACACCATATATGTTCAATTTTTCAACTTTAGTAGACTATGTGACATTGTATCAGATGCCTTGGCTAGATCGAGAAATATTGTTGATCTTATCTGCGAAATGTCCGAGGACTCATTCTCATTACCGTAATTTTCATTACAGTTGATAACTCGTCCTTCCAATGAGAATTCAGCAGTTCAGAAGTTTTTGTAGAATATAACCGTTTGCTGTGATATTCTACAAGAGCTCTGATCAACAAATTATTCCAAACTTCAATTGTCGGCCTAACCAATAAGTATCTCAGAATAGGAATGAAATAGAAATAATAAACTTTTCAACTTCATACTAGGAAACACTGACGATGTAGTATAATCTCACAAAATGAAAGACAAATCGTCGACACGTCGGCGCCGATCCATTCGGCAATACTCTACTTCATCGACATGAAATGATTGGTAATGGCAGTATTCTATCGACTAGATGTAAAATCTCGATTTCGAAAACATGTGATTATGGTATGGAGAATTGTTTCATCGCCGAAGAATTGAAGAGTTGTTACACTATCCTCTATGCACCTTGTTTGCAAGTTGAACATCGTCAACTTGCATACCCTTGAAAAGATTGTTGTAACGAATCGTGAGAGCTAAAACCGACGAAACAGAATTTCAGAATGTTCAAAATTCTCAGCTTTATCGTTGGTATCAGTCTGTGAATATTAGGAATTCACAGTTTGCGATTGATTGTCAACAAATTACCAATATGTAACAATCCTTGGAGTCTGAATGAAAGATATCCTGAATGTTGTAGAAATAATATTCAACATTTTCCATGGAACAGGTTATTTTTTATCAGTCAGTCGAATTTCTCCATCAAATGAAAGAAGCACATAATAATGATGTCACAGTGAAACGGCTGATTCATCGTATTTGAGCCAATTTACAAGATCGTGTTGCTAATTATGATGAATTCGAAATTAATTTTCTGTGAAGCACGAATATGATTATGATGAAAAATAATTCTCGGAAAGACTCGGAAAGTGTCTTGAAGAACTCGACTATCCTAATAGAGATAAGATGCTGGAATAGTTTCCTATTTGAATGAATTTTCAAATCAATTCAAAATCATCTATGGTCTGTAAAATCGGAGTTAATTGCCAGATTTGTCAAAGACTGTTCACACCACAACTGAGATAGTGAAATCCCAACCTCCGTCAAAGGTCTATTCAATCTACTAGGGATTCGCCAATCCTTTCAATAGTTCGAATGAGTCCATGAAGTAGGAACCGACCGTTTTAGAATGAGTAGAGGCATCACCTACCAAATCTGCCCCTGCTCAAACAGCATAATTAACGAAAATGCTTGTGTGTTCCGAAGCTAATAATCCCGGATGATGATATAGAGTTTGGGAACGTTTATGCCAGGGCTATGACACTGAGGTTCCATATCAACCAATCTTATATCGAAGGGCTCATCCCGAGGAAAGGAGGAAATATGAAATTAATAAGTGGCTTCAATGCTACGGACAAAGCTTAAGCATGTACCAGTGTTAGTCACTGAATTTTGAATCCCGTCCTCAACTGTTCTGATTCACTACATCATGCATGACAACCTAGAATGCATGACAATTACATATCTTGGGGTGGGCGATAACAGTTCAAAAGTATAGATCATCGACAAATCGATGATATCGATCGTATCGAAACCGATGATGATATTGATGATATCGAAGTTATCGACTAGGATCGATGATGTCAATTATAACATATTATATCGATGATATCGAAATTATCTGCGCACAGATTTATTTTCATGAAATCGATATAGGTAAATCATCTAACGGGTCACCGCTCGAATATTCTCTTTCCTGACTGCTGTATTTTTGGTTGCGTGAAAGCTATCGACAATGAGTGAAACTGACTAGAAACATAGTGATAGTATATCTATTCAGTGTACTTGGAAAGGTTATTTCCTGTACTCGTTACATTTCCACACTAGCCGCTGCGCGTAAATGATATGCGGTTTATGTAGTTCCGTTCGAAATATCTGGTGGAAGCAGAAATGTGGTATTTTCATCACTCATTCTGCCAGAAACATCAAATAAAATATTCGTCCTTCAAAAATCCCTCTATGGCAAGGTATTTCTTGTGAACCATCGAGCCAAAGAAGGGAAGTACCTGCAAATTTGGTTGAACAATGAACTTCGTAGGCTTCATCTTGTCCACTTTCTGAAGCTGGCCATCTTTCCATTTCAGGTCCATTCGAATTCGGACATTCAGCTGAATTGCAGCACGGGCAGCTTCAAACGCTTCGACTCTGTCGACGGCGACTTTCGGATGAACTTGGCGACGACCAGTCTCTCAGAGGGACCGCCAGAGCTCGTCATCCCTCCACAACCGCTTCGACCAGCCCCTGTACCTGCAACCACTTGTTCGGGTGGTCAGACATCTTCACTATGCAAGAGGTAGATATATTTTGTGACCACACCATAGTATTCTGAATTGGCATTTCAATTATCTGTAATTACCTTGAGAATATCACAAACTGATAGTCCTCTAAGAAACCCATAATACATTGAGGTGGTAGTGATACGGTCATGGTTTTCGTCATAGAGTCTTCGTTTCAAGAGCACTCAATTAGAATATTCAGATATTCACGAGAGTTTTAAAAAGAAATAGATGAAAAATGCATTTCATTTTGGTTTAGACTGACAGGTTTTTCGGTTGTTATTGAAGATGGAGATTTGCGGTTTTCACGTTCTTGAACTCAAGATGGTTCAATCAAATTTTGCATAACTGTTTCCGTTTGATAGTGTATCTTTTGGATTTGAATTTTGAATATCAATCCTGTTTGAACCCCTTCTATGTCGAACTCATTAGAAATACCACAGTATAGAGAATACTAATAAACTGTGGAAATACTGTCGAGCTACGTCTGATAGAGAATTATGCACATATTCCAGTGGCGTACTCGATTTTTTTTTTCGGGGTATGGTTTTGGAGATACGAAACGAACTTTTGATTTTTTTTCAATAGAACACTCAATGAATTCGTTATTTTTTCTGTCCAAAATGATAAATGAAACTCTGTAGATCGAATTCTCAGAAATGCTGAAAAACACTGAGTTAGTGCATTATGATGGATTTTTGCTGTATGCCATCAATTTTCCATATAAGTGAGGTTCCATTTGAGCAATTTTCATTTTTGATTCTTTCATAAGCGAAGAAGAAGAATTCGAACACTAATTCCATAACACAGAACACATGAGGTATAGTTCATGCAAAATCAGTTGAATTTCATCATTTCAGTCATACTGATTTCGTGTTTCGGTTTGCGGTTTTGGAGGCCTTTTGAGGAAGCCAACAAAGTTACTGATAGTATTTCGAGTTACTGAGTAATCTTTCCGTGTCTTAAGGACTGAAGAACGAGAATAAAGGTTCTTCAAAAACCCTACTTGTGAAGAGGATACAGGAATCAACTGAAATTGGCTGTTTCACCATAAACAGAGTTATTAGAACCTGATATGCTGAGGATCATGCCTGCTGTAGTGAGAACTCAATGATAGTCAATTCTAATGAAAGTGTAGCTCTGCCATTCTTCTCTAGGAACAAAACAGTTCATGATCTCACGGTGAGGTTATTGATAGCATCATAAAATGGTGACCAAATATCGATGTTATCTGTGAAAAGCTGAATTATTCCTATTATGCTATACTACGATTGAAGAATGGATTCGCAGTGGAGCAGCTTCTTCATGTTTATCATGCATTTTTTTCTCACATCTTATACAATATCAACCTTTAGGGGCATTTCGCGGCAGCAACATGAGTTTCCATTGCTCAAAAGAGAATGATTCGATTAATCTTCAACTTAGACTCGAGAGAAACATGTAGTGGTCACTTTAAGAAATATAACATTAGAATGCTGCCATCATTTATATATTCAAAAATATTTCCGATTTTTCACAAAACGGTGATGATTATCCAACTAGAGGAAATGACTTATTACGCATACCTAGGCATTCATCATCTCAATATGAACTCCTGATTATGCAGGAATAAAGCTGTTCAATCAACTTCCCTCTGATATCAAAATCATAAGCCAATACTTCCAAGTACTTCAAATTTGCATTGAAAGACGATCTGACGGAGACATGTTTTTATAGTGTGAGCAGTTATTTGATTGTAATTATTAGATATCATTGTATTAGTTCCTGTGTTCATGGGAAATATCGTGTGCTTTTATTATATATGTATTTTTAATGACGAATATTTTATCTCTTCTCTTTACACCAACGAATTATGACATGTCCTTTACCATTGGAAGATGGTCCAAAAGGATCAATAAAGATTTATTATTATTTTTAATATTATTATTATTATTATTACCTATCGATAAATGCGAGAGAATTTTCCATAACTTTGTCATATCTGAATAGCCATATTTCGAAAAAGTAAAGTTCATAATGGTGCCCAACTTTGGATTTCAAATGTGCCAACACCACTGTGTAGTGAGGAAGGCCAGTGATGTATGTCTAGGAAGGACGCTGATACATCGTCGACAATCGTAGTAGTGTTTTCTTGGATATAATAATGAAATGGGTTAAAATTCTCAGGTCTACCACGGCTTTTCGAAGCAGTCAAGGTTTTAATAATGCCAGATTACGAGAGCATACATTCCACATCTTGAAGATAGACTCCCAATGGAAATTCTGAGAAATCTCCAGGGAGTTTAATGAGCAGGCCACCTACTGAAGAATTCACCGCTGTGAATTCCAATCCCAATAACAAGCTTCCGCACCCGCAGGCTTCGTTTTTTTGTTGAAAAATAGTAGTCCAAAGTAAAGTAGTACTTCTAATTAGTGTAATCACATAGAATGAGAGCGTACCCGAAATACAAAAAAAAAAACATTAGGAGAGACGATGAATGGAATAAAAGAGTTTGAATAGATATAAACAGATCAAACTATGAACCTATACTTCATGGGCCTATTTTGATTGGACGAATTATTTTTCACGAATAAGAAGCTCATCTTCGAAAGAAAAGGTGTCCTTATCAACTCTAGGATGGACAACACTCACATTCGTTTTCAATTGAATATACAGGGTGCATAATTGATGAGCATTAACAATAAGAAGATCAATGAAATATGCAATTATTGTTTCATAGAACTTATACCTACATATTCAACGACTTCTCGGAGTCTACATTATATTGGTTGAAAGTTACTGTAATGAATTCACAATCTTCAGACTTTCATTTTTTGATTTTAAGAAACACGTGAATTTCTTGTTCTGCTTTCGTTGACCAGATAAACATTCACAAGCACTTTCGTCTACAGATAACGTTTCAATCGTATCGTTCATGTATTGTTCATATACTGTTTATATTGTTCATATATCGTATTTTAATGATGAAACAGTTATTTTGTCTACTATATGAGTACGTTATTATTAGCTCACTATCTGATCACCTAATAAGAGGATACTCGTTGGATTTGTTTGTTTGTATCCCTACTTTGTAATAAATGAATAAATAAAATATCAGGAGAATTCCTAGTTACACCATTCTCTACCGATGGTGTTATCAATGTGCTCAAACTGTATTTTGTGCCTCAGACGAAGTATTCTGACGTGTCTCATCAAGGAAATTTTGAATCATTTCATTTCAATGAACATAACCACATTAACTGAGGAACTCTCTGAGTATATTGATTTCTCGGATTTCATAGAGCGATTTCATATTGGTATAAATTGAATGAGTAAGCATTTTTTTTCATTTCAGTAACGAACCTCAAGACAAAACAACCTCCATCTCACCGATTCCTCGCCCCGTGTCCTCAATCAATATGGCAACACTTCTCTCCCAATCCTCTTTTCCTGTGAATATCACTCCACCTCCTAGTCCTTCATTTTCCCAATCTCCCATTCTGAGTCCAAATTTCCTCCCGCATACTTCCCCTGCTCCGTCATGCACATTTCCTATGACTGCTTCCGTATCCACCACACAAATATCTACTCCATCTTTAAATTTGTCCCCTTCGAATAGTACTAATTGTCCTCCTAAAGTTTCTCCCTCCTCTCAATGCACTTCCCACCTTCCCCTGAAGTTGTCGGGAGTGTACGTTCAAACGAGACAGATTCAACAGATGACTTCGTCAGAGGCCACTCCTCAACCACCTCCTACACCATGTGACGAGGTTGAGGTAATGTCTGCGGCGATCAAGCGGGCTATATCTTGCGATAGCGTCTGTTCGGACACTTCTGTGGCACTAGGAGATCTGGAGGTTTTTAATGTTACTGGGTATTTGTGTATAGGCCTTGAATACGACAGGTAAATAATTTTCATAAATTTTTCCATTATTTGAATTAATACTATCGATACTAATTTTCTATTCTATTCGTGGATGGAAGTGATTCATGTGAAGGATAATTTCACTCCCATCTCTTGTGATATGAGTACCAATCACAATGAGGTCCCTGATAGTGAACACACCACCACCATGAATGGATAATATATCTTTTTATCTCTCATGATACGTGTGCATCAAGAATCCACGACGATGAGCAAAATTAGAGAATAGTATGGCAATGGTCAACGAGAATCAGTCTGGAATATATATCGATCTATGTAGCTTATGTGTCTAGCTTATGTGTTGCTGAATACATTTATACTTTTCAAACTTCGTTGGTTCAAGGAATTATCTACAGGGTGTCCTTAAAAGGTATTTACAAAAAGTTACCACATATTCTTCAGACCAAAACAATTCGATACAAGCAAACTTACCTCAGTAAAAAGTTGCTTAGTTTGGGCGCTAGACGGCTCTGAAGTTGAAATTTTCAAATCGATTTTGCTTCATAACTTTTGAACGGCTCATGAGATTTTTTTCAAATTTGGTACGTTGGCATAGACTCATCGGGCAATGAAACTCATATCATAATCATAATGAATATCATTCCATGGGCGTAGAACTTGATTTTTTCAGTAAATAAACATCTAAAACTCCTACGCCAATGGAAAAAAAATTAGTTTCAATATGAAATCTAAATTATTCAACTCATTCACTACAAAAAAGGTACTCTTGACAAAAGTCGATTCCTCTCATGGTTTCGACAAAATTTTAATTTTAGTGATTTAGAGCATAATTAATAATAAAACGATTAACAGATATTTCATAAAAATTGTTCAAAATGTTCACCATTTTCACGTATACAAAGATTTATACGACGCAAAAAGTTGAAATGTACTCTTTGCATAACTTCTTCATCGCCTGTAAGATTATTCGTCGCCTGTTGGATACGTTGCCATAATTGTTCTACAGTATTCACAGGGGTCTTGTAAACCGTAGACTTGAGATAACCCCATACAAAATAATCCATCGGTGTTAAGTCTGGAGAACGTGGTGGCCAATTCACGGGTGCATCATTACCTCTACATATCCATCTGTCTGGGTAATGTTGGTTTAAAAAATTCCTAACATCCACCGAAAAATGTGGTGGAGCTCCATCGTGCATAAACCACATATCTACCCGATGTTGGAGTGGTAAATCTTCCAACAAATTTGGCAACGTATTTCGTAGATGTTGTAAATACATGTCTCCTGTTAATCTTTGTGGAAGTATGACAGGACCAATTATAAAATTTCCTATTATTCCAGCCCAAACGTTGATTTTGAATTCGTGTTGAAAATGGTTTATTTTAATGGAATGAGGATTTTCAATTGCATAAACGTGTTCATTATGAAAATTAGTTATTCCTCTTCTCGTGAAACAGGCTTCATCAGTGAACAAAATATTCTTTCCAAAGTTCAGATTCATTTCTCTTTGCAAATTAATGAACCTACAAAACATCAGACGACTTTGTGAATCATGGATTGATAAATCTTGAACTGGCGTCTTGTGGTATGGGTATAATAATTGTTCTCTTAGTACTTCATGAACGGCATTCCTAGAAACTTCTAGTTCATTACTTATCCGTCTAGTACTCAATTCTGGATTTTCTTCAATATGGTCTAAAATTTCTGCTTCGACTTCGGGAATCCTTACATAACGCTGTCTTCCATAATCACCAGTTCTAGGAGCAAAATGACCGGTCTCCCGAAGACGTCTCTCAACTGCAGCAAAGGTTGGGTGGCTTGGTACGCGACGATTTGGAAACCTTGCCGACTACACCCTCACACTCTCTCGACCATTTCCTTGACAATATCCGAATACCAATAACATATCGGTGTATTCTTCATTGGTGTATTGTACGGCCATGATAAATCAGAAAAGTCCGATATCAACAATCAACGTCAATAAAACTCGACAAATCAACACAGATGAAACTATGGAAACCAAGAATGTGAATATCACTGTTTTCGAGCAGATAATAATAGTCTTCAGAAAAAAAAACCAGTGCTACTTATTTTCAATAGAAATAACCTATGCAAAAAGTACATCTCAACTTTTTGCGTCGTATAAATCTTTGTATACGTGAAAATGGTGAACATTTTGAACAATTTTTATGAAATATCTGTTAATCGTTTCATTATTAATTATGCTCTAAATCACTAAAATTAAAATTTTGTCGAAACCATGAGAGTAATCGACTTTTGTCAAGAGTACCTTTTTTGTAGTGAATGAGTTGAATAATTTAGATTTCATATTGAAACTAATTTTTTTCCATTGGCGTAGGAGTTTTAGATGTTTATTTACTGAAAAAATCAAGTTCTACGCCCATGGAATGATATTCATTATGATTATAATATGAGTTTCATTGCCCGATGAGTCTATGCCAACGTACCAAATTTGAAAAAAATCTCATGAGCCGTTCAAAAGTTATGAAGCAAAATCGATTTGAAAATTTCAACTTCAGAGCCGTCTAGCGCCCAAACTAAGCAACTTTTTACTGAGGTAAGTTTGCTTGTATCGAATTGTTTTGGTCTGAAGAATATGTGGTAGCTTTTTGTAAAGACCTCTTAAGGACACCCTGTATATGAATATAATTCGTGCTCACCATCGAATATACTGTCAGAAATGTTCTCAATTTACTCATTTGAATTGCTATGAAGCACGAGTCCTGCGGATATAGTTCCTATGGTATTCCAAGAGGTATTCCAAGAGCATTGCAAGAATTATTCTCGAGGAAACAGTGAACATTTTTTTTTTAACGAACAGTCCATGCCATCACCAGAATCGCGTTAACTTTGAACTTTGTGATGACTTTGCTCCCATTGAAGTGAAGATTCTCAGAATAGTTATGAATCAAAAATGGATTTTATATCCTTGGTGGATTAAACAAAATATACGAGGTGTTGAATTGAGATTTAGATTGAACTGAAACTTACATGAAATTGATATACTCTATCAGAGTACATTCCAAGATCATAACTCAATAAGTTCATGGCAAAAGTATTTGCCAAACTCTAGTCTTGGCAGTCCTCCTGAACACTCCTCATCCTTCAAGGCCTTGGATCTGAGAGGACTCTTAGAGTGGAAAATCGAAATATGCTCTTACAGCTTTTGATATATCCAATGATTGAGCCAATTGAATAAGAACAAAAGTGAAGATCATCATAACATTGTTTCGTCATTCAACTCTGCGCGCGAATAGGGGGAATGAATTTCGGTAAATAAATGGGACGAAAAATTTCCATCTGCATATTGGCACAGATAGACATTATATTGGTTCGCAAGTATAAAATATGATCACTATTCCTATTACCATTGAAAATGGACGTTTATTGGGGTGGTTATTTGAATAGAATAACATGATCTCAATATGGACATGCAATATACGCTGTGTAAATATAAGTAGAGTCAGTATGGATATCTTGGAAACTACGAGAGATACGGGTTTGATTGAATTGCACTAGTGAAGCACTAGTGAAGGACCAACAAAACAAGATGATTTTCAAAAATCTGTGATATGATTTTTCATTTTTGAAAAATTTCCATGCTCGACCTGATCAGGGTCTGATGGAATTCTCCGAGTTATTTCATGTCATGTCAAATATATGGAACCAACCATATATCTCGGTAACCAGTCGTTAGATCTTCATGATTTTTTTCACAGGATGAACTGAAAATGTGGCGGTTCGAAAAATTACATCGCTAATGTTGCCACTGTTTCAGTTTTTCCAGAATTATCATCAACTTGCTTATTTTGAATAGAACACCTTATATATTCTCATATCATTTGATGAAGAATTTCCCAACGAGTGCAATGGTATGCTATTTGATAGTTTTATTCACAATATCTACAAAGATATCTGAAAAAACTCACAAACTATTCCTGGATTATTGAAGCTGATTAAACAAGAAGGCTGATGAGAAACGTCATGTGTTCATTATTAATGTATAACTTCCAAACACTGAAATCCAAATCGAATGAATTCATAGTATTATCATTATAACTATGATATTGAATCATTGATTAACCTTCCATCACAGAACCATGAAAATATCAGGTCTTTATTCCAAAAATTATATGTATGATGATTGCTAAAACAGACTCGGAACGCGTCAAAACAATAATGTGGAGCATATCGTCGAAATGACAATGAAAGAGGCTATTCGAATATAATAACAAGATATCAGTGTTGTATTTGACGTTGGATCACAAAATCGATAATGTCATATCAATAAACTTCAAATTTGGCTATGAAGATGTTCCTTCAGTTTTTTCTGACATTTATCATCAACGACAAGAAGAAATGAGAATCCGGAAGTTCTGTTTTTTAGAAATAACTCAAAAACGAAAAATTGAGTATCAAAGATTTCAGATGGACCTTCAAATGCGCAACTTTTCTCTTGTTTCTCTTGTAGTTTCCGAGATACTCATACCGACTTTTTAATCGATTTGAAACTTCGGTGAGTTTTATGAGTAGAAAGGATGCTAATAATTTATGTACATTCATTTGACTGACATATCCGGTTTCAACAAACATCATGCAAATGAGTTCCAGTATTATGAGACATGTATCACTTCAAGAGTAGTTCTCAAAGTAACATATGGTGATATCAAATGAGGCACACATTTCATCGTGTTTACATGTAACAATTGTTCATTTCAATTACTTTTGCAATCTTCTTTTTGATTGTACTTCATATCTGAATCATCTCCTCGGAACTTATTTCCGATGCCTGAAGTCAAAGCTTCTGGCTCTGAATGATTGAAATTATAAATTTCAGTTATGATTGTAGGTATTTCATCCGCATATTGTGTGTACATGTGAGCTCAATTGAATCCACAATGATTTATCTGAGATCGCTTGAAAAGTATGATTGATTTTAATACCCCAATCTGTTACCCCGATGAAGCCCTTTGAGGCCGCTGAACAAGTTTCTACTTATGGGGCGTCCAACCACGGAGTGGAATTAAAACAAAAAATATAAATTGATGAAACACACAATGGACGTCGCTGTTCTGATGGAAACGATCAGAAAAATGTAAATATTTTTGGTGCTTTACATATAGCACAGGAAATGGAATATATGTCCAGACATTCGTTTCAAGTCGAAACGATTGAATATGTGATTCCGATGAGGCTAGGTATTTCCTTCGAAATTCTATTCGTTTAGCCTACTTAAAACTCATATGTTCGTCGATAGATGGCAAAATAAAACTCTTGAGGTAGAATTTATTACTTTAGAATCAGTTGTATCAGACCATGAATCATAAATTTCTACAATATGTGAGTACATATAATCAGAACACAAACTGGATCCGGGAAGTATAGTCAGAATTTTGGGTAGGTTATTGACCAACTTTTTCATCATTGGAAAGAATGTACGAAATTTCTAGCTGCATCGAGATTTGAATTGGTTTAAATCAAGTTGAGTCAAGTATACATTATATTCGAAGTTGATTTCGAATTGCAGTTATTTCATGTCAAAGATGGCTCAACGCTTTGACTGGATATGTATCAAATTTGATATGAATTCTATAAGGTTATTGTGAAGTTCGATATGAATTTATAGTAGGTAAAGAAATTGCATAGAATCGATGAAACACGTAAATGCTGCAACAAAACTTATTACATGATTTAACATCACATTTTTTTGCAGCGAATGTTGGGATTTGGTAGTGAATGTTTTAGAAGCTAAAGATTTACGAGGCGTAGTGAAAAAAGAGGATAGTCTAGATACTTACGTGAGAGTGTCTCTGCTGCCAGATAAAGAGGCGACTATTCAGACAAGAGTGTATAGGAGTTCTGGAAGTCCCAGTTATAAGGAAAGGTTCCTTTTTTCGATGAACCCCAGGTAATTTTCAAAGATAAGAATCCTCTTCAATGCGTTCATTGACCAAGTTGTAATTCCAGATCAATTGAAAGTAGCACGAGCTCTTCCCATATTTAAGAAAGAAAATAAAAACGGAATCGGTAATCATCGGCCGATGTCGATTGTTCCTATTTTTGGTAAAATCATTGGAATTATTTTGAAAACCGCTTCTACATACTTACTCTAACAAACATAAGTTATTCAATTATAGACACTATAACCGATGGTTTATGGTTTTGAAAAAGAAGAACACACTGTAGCTGCACTTTTTGACCTGACCAAGGCTTTTAATTGTATATCTCATCATCTATCACCTATCTATCTATCTATCTATCTATCTATCTATGTATCTATCTATCTATCTATCTGTTTATCTCTCTATAAAATGTAACACGAAAGACCATGTTGAACAATCGCATGAAATAATTCAATTCAATTCTCAAAAAATTATAACGTGAGTATTGAGCGGAAAAAGTCCAAATAGAGTCCGATACAGAATACAGATTTCTGATCAAAATTCAATATTTTGGGATTTCGCACAAGAAATATTTCATATTTCAAGCAATTGGAACCGTTTGGATAAACAATCGGATGCAAAAGATGGACATTATTCACGGTAAAGCGATCTCGTTTCCGAATTTATCGTATTTCAGAACATCAAAATGCAGCTATCAACGAAACATAGGTACATAGATTACTCAAATGATTGGACTATATAGGGTGGGGACCTTAGCTCGAAGAAATCCGCGTGTAGGAACGTGGACGATTTTCCTGAAAATCCTCGGAACATATTTGCATTCAAATGAATTTACCTTTTTTGCAGGCACTATGAAAAATATAGCCCTCCAGGGGTAGCTGAAAGCATCCTCGAATATTTTTGAATGCAACCCTATTTCTTGTAACCCCTCTTTGGAAACCTCATATCAGGAAAGTACTGAGAGAGGCATGCTGTTGTTGGTGACCACACGTTGACCAAAGTTGAATTTGTTGCTTGCTATGCAAGAAAATCCAGTAACTGGTCCGTGATAGTAATCTTGATAAAAAATAGTTTTGAAAATACTCAAATGTGAGAAAAAACGCCAATATAAAATCGAGCAATTCAAGAGCTACTGGAAGATGATCCAGATCGACGACTGGAATTTTACGTAATGACTCACTAGTACCGATCAAAACGATTTATCTTCAGAGTAGATCGCAAAAACTGTCTTTATTAGGCTGAAGAGAACACCCATTGGATTAGGGAACTTCAAACTCAGCGCCTAAAGGAAACTAAAGTGTGGACCGGAATAACTGGAAGATGATCCAGATTGACGACTGGAATTTTGCGTAATGTCTCACTAGTACCTATCAAAACGATTTATCTTTAGAGTAGATCGCAAAAACTGTCTTTATTAGGCTAAAGAGAACACCCATTGGATTAGGGAACTTCAAACTCAGCGCCTAAAGGAATCTAAAGTGTGGACCGGAATAACGAAACATAGTATTGTAGGACCATTTTTCTTTGATGACACTGTCGATGGAGCAAGAAACTTGCATTTCCTCTAGCACGAATTAGGCAGATCTCACACCGCTGAATTTCTTTTTGTGGAGACATCTCAAAAGTAAGGTTCACATTCAAAAACCCAACAACATAGCAAACCTGCAGAAGAGGATAAAAGAGGAACTCAGTAGAATAACACCAAAAATATTGCACAATGCAAGCGAAACCTATCACAGTCTGGGATGCTCAAAAAGTTAAGTTGAGCAATTATTGTTACGTTGGAAGTGAATCAAACTTCAAAATCACGTTGTGTTTTTATCCGCAACCTTCGAACGTGCTAAAAAAATAAAATCGATCATTAAGCCATATTCTTCTTTCCACCAGCTTTCCAATGATGGGTCACAATGGACTGCGGTTGGAAAAATCATTTCAAGGGTGGTTTCAGCTACCCCAAAGTGGAATTTTGAGAAGAAATATTTCCCTCCCCGCTAGCGAATGTATTCCAGTCAAAGTTCCCATCCTCAGATTCTCTCAGCAAGGCTTGTAATGAGGCTCGTATGAATTATTGTAGGATCAGTGCTGAACTACCCTGTATTTTCTATGCACCGTACCTGTCGAAGTCGACTGGATCAATATCAAGCGAGCTGTTCTCCGGTTCCCCTTTTTACATCCTCAATAGTGCCACTCAACTGATAAGAGGAAGAGCATCTCTCATTAAATGAATTAATTTCTAGGGAACAGACTCAGAGGCTCTTATGCTTCCATGTATATGCCACCGATTTTCTGTCACACACTTTGGTCGGCGAGGGAGAGATCCGATTGGCTGATATCAGCCTGAGGCAGCCTGTCACTACTTGGGTCACGTTAACCGATACTGGACAGGTGAGCAGAAATAAGGAAATTGAATATTACGTACGGAGAGTGAAAATCAAATCCTCACAGGAATGTTACCTACAGCTTGGTGGCATGGATCGTAGACTAATGTCATGAGAAAGGCACAGGGTGTGCCTGAAAGATAGCCCTCCAATTTTTTTTGGTTTTGGAGATGAAAAAAATTATATGCACAGGGTGACTTCGCCTTAGAATGCAAAGGAGAAATGGTGCATTAGAATGGCATCAGACAAAGTGCTCGCAACATTAGTGAGCAATGCGAGTTATTTCGTTGATTTTTCTCTAAGTGATAATTCTAAGCCACTATGAGTAGGGAGCACTTTCCCTTTTAAAATACATAACACATAATGATGATGAGATGTCGGGCCGATTATTAAAACTTGAATTCCAATGAGAATTAGCCGTACACACATAAATACGTATACCTACATCACGTATAGGCAGTCTTCCGAGGTCCTTGCAAGGTCAGTGTTCCCATCACGGGAGTGGGTTTCCTAATAATTAATAAATAATGATAATAATGAATCAGTTTATTCAGAATAAAATATGTCAAAACAATGTTCACAATACAAAATAAATAATATAGAATAAATAAATAATGTACAATAAATGAAAATGATGAATAAACAACAAACCTACTATGGCAATGCCAGAGCGTGAGTGTTATTGAAGTTGATCACGTTACTAAAGTTAATTTCATAATACAATTGATGGAAATGTGCTTAGCAAATTAGGAAACATGGTGCAATTCAGAAAAAAATTAATCATTTTATGCATTATTTCGTTGACAATAATTACTTTTTTCGTCATGAGATTGGATCTATCGATTTGTGAATCTCTTTTCTGTCCCTACTGAAAATATGATTCTTTGTTTTTGTTTTGAAAGAAGATATGTGCAAATTTCGTATCTCTTGAGTCAATTCATTATATAGTCTATTTGACAGATGAATAAATGATCTTTGAACAATGGTTTTTGATGCATACATAGTGATGAGAGATGTATTAATTTTCTGCCTTGTGTTGTATCGGTGATCTAGGTAAGAGACCTTATTTTTATGTTGCTGAATAACAGTGCTGTGAAAGAATATCCGTCTGATATCCAGAACATTAGATTCCCTGAATAATGCATCTGACGGATAGCGATTTGGTTGGAAAAAAATGATCTTGTGAATTCTTCTTTGTGATATTTCCGGCTTTTTCAGATGACACGAAGCAGTTCCACATCATCCTAAAATTACGTAAGATAAACGTGATTCTATGAAGGCACAATAGATCATTCCCATACGTCCAATATCTGAGATTTTCCGTGAATACTTGAATCTATAGAGACAGCTTCTTATTGTTTTAGTGACTCGATCAATATTGTGGTTCCAATTATAATGACTATCGAAAATTACCACTAAATAGGTGGCTTCTTCTGCAGCTTCAATATATATGATATTTCCATTATTTTCGATACTTAATTCATTGATATCTGGAAGACTGTTAAAATAACATGAAAAAGCTAAATAAAAAGTTTTCTCGTAGTGTATGGATGAAATTTTCTGACTTAAACAGTCAAAATATTTTTCAAATCTGATTCGGCTTTTTGTTTCAAGTTAGTCCAACTATCTGCGATGTATATCACACCAGTGGCATCAGCAAAACAAACAAAAGCTTCTGAGGTATCAAAATTCAGAGTAGAATTTATATAAATTGTGAATAAGATAAGGTATTTTCCATTTATTTTTTTTTATTTCATAATACCACTTCACACTTCATTTAGTGAAGACAACATACTGAACGTATCTCTGCATTCTTAGGTAAATCATCCTGTATGTACGTTAGATCCGCCATTTTATTCGAATGCTTTGTTCTGTTCCAGCGAGGAACAGAATTTGGAGAATTAATGTTCTCGTTGAGCTATCTCCCGACTGCTGAAAGACTGACAGTGGTTGTTGTGAAAGCCAGGAATTTGAAGTTTTCAACTGAAATACCCGGAGAAGCTTTTGTGAAGGCGAGTGAAAATGAATAGTAGTAGAACGTAACGTCGCAAATTCACCCATGAAAATAACTTTCATAACGATTTTTTCTTATTCACGTTTCGCGACTCGTGTTTTCAAACCACTGCTTCATGTAAGGATGCATCAGCAAAGCTCAAATGAAAATTAATTTTCAAAAAGACAGCTAGTTCGATGCGCATTTGGGTGATACAACTAAATATATTGTATAGAGAAATGAAAAACCACATGTTTTCAAAATAACATCGAATGTAATCGAATGATCCGATTCTATAACTCAATAATATGTTCTTCATTCCAGGTATATTTGATGCAACAAAATAAGAAAATAAACAAAAAAAGAACTTCTATCAAAAGGGGTGAAAAATGTCTCATATTTAACGAAGCTATGATGTTCAGTGTACCTGCACATACACTATCGGTAAGGATGAACCTCTATTTTCAATAGATGCATTTGATCTGTCCACTGAATAAGTCTGTCCAATGCTTCGGTGTAGTATGTTCAATCTTGCAAACGATAGCAAGATTTCTACATCTCGAAAAATTGATGTATTCACATCGTTCATATAATAATTATAATGATAGTCATAATAAAAATGATAATCGAAGTACGAAATAACAAAAAATAAACAGAAAAGTCAAGCATTATGGTACTTCAAAAGGCAAATAGTTGGCAATCCATTTTTCATATTTTCCTTGGGTATGTCTATTATGTGATTCAAACTATCTTCAATGAAATGAAAATGAAATCTTCGATTGATTTTATATGATATATGAAAGTTTTCTCAAAAGTAATTTTTCATTTCGAGGTATTTTGTGAATTGTCGCCGTTAGGTTGATTTGGTTGTTTCAGATTTGATTTATCAGTTCATTATATCGTTCAATATCTTCAGCATCTAGATTTCCTGTAATTGATTTCAAAATCGATTCAATGCCGTTCATGAGTCTTGTGTTCATACGTTCAATTCCGTTCTCTCAATTTCCATTCTTCTTTTTCCTGTTTCAAGTGCATAATTTTCACATAATCAGTTGATTTGTTGATTTCGTTGATAATAAGGTTTATGTAGTAATGAATGAATGTGCGTATTGTTGTACCTTTGCTTTTCCTAATTCCAGTGGCATCATTCCTGGACTGCTTTCTAGATTTGCAAATCTTATTTCGTCTCAGAGTTCATCGTAGTAATCTGACATCGACCAAACCAATCTAGACTGAAGGTTTTCCTCAATGGCATTCTCAAGTTGTCCATGTGTGAAATGATTTTTCTATTCTTATTTGTATGACTAATTATTTCGGGTTTCAGGAGTTCTTCTGACGTACCTACCTACATGTTTCTTCGCGTAAGTTTTTTTTTTCCTGGCTCAAAGAATTTGTGCGGATTGCGACTTTTGTTCATTCCAGAGACTTAAAATAAAATCTTCATTCATTTTTGAGAACATCAATTTGATTTTCTCTTTATGATACTCAATGTAATCATTCACGAAAATTATCTATAAAATACTATCTGAGTTGAAATCGAATGGGTTATCATTATTCATATGTCCATTGATGATGTATATTAGTTTGAGTTTTGTCACAGATTGAATGGAATTTGTAAGCCAGCCAATGTTATTTCATCGAAATATTTGTTCATATTCCTCTTTAGTATTGAGTAATCGAATATGTTCATAATCAGAGTAGAATGGTATAGCTCGATTATACCGTTTTATTGGAGTTTGATTTGTCTTGGCGAACACAAATGAGTTTTGATTTCATGTAGGTTCAAAATAGTTCGGTTTTTACTGAATGTTAGAACTCTGTGACATCATCAAGTTTGATAAATTTTGGTACACCTTGATGTGAGAGAAACCATATCGTGAGGTCATCAATTTATGTGGGAGCTGAACAAGTTAGTGAATATGATTTTGTGTATTTCGAAAAACTATCTATTATGGTCGAAAAAATTATTTTGTTTTTTTTTTTGTTGAGGTGGATCATCTCAAAAGGTTAAGATGCAGTGAGTGTCAAATTTATCTGCATTCTTGAAGAATTCCTCTCATATTTTTCTTGTCGATAAATTTCGCATTTATATATGTACAGAAATCTTCAAGTTAGGCCCGTAGTGGATTTTCTTTATTCTATGCTCAGTTTCATCAATACCACTGCGGTTAGATTCGCCTACGTGGTATGACTTCATGATTTCTGGAATGTGTAATTTATTGGTAGCGTGAATTGATTTGGAAATACATTATTTGAATTCAATTGAAGGCCATTTGGAATGTTTCCTGATCACTTCGCAGAAGTGTTGGCACATCCCAAAATATTTCTCTGTTAGGATTTCCACATTTGGTTTTGCCGGGGAATATATAATCAATGATTTTGGCCATAGTTCAGAGGGGCCTCTGAAATTTTGATTTCTCTTATCGGGTTTTCTTCCGCATTCATACGTACATACAGGTACGTCATCATCTCGGGGTAGTAAATTTTCAAGCCTTTTCGTAAGATGGGAGTGTCTAGGGATATGTGATGGGATGGGAGTCGTCAGGTTATACTTGACAAATTGTTTTCGTCTGTTGGTGTCTCAAGAGTTCTATCGGAGTCTTGCTTTGTATGTCGTTCAATGCGGCTGAGAGTATCGGCATTCGTTTTTCATTTCACCTTTTTTTATATTGAATTTTATAATCATATTCTTCCAATTTGCTTTTCCATCAATAACTCTTTATCAATCTTTATATTTTCTTTCGGAATCGGAGGGTACGAGAAGCGTACTCTGATGGTAGATCTTGCCCTATCACGTCTTGAGATGATTGCTTGCGTCGTTATAGTAAAAATGGTTTCGATAGGTTAGGGTAGTATAAAATTGATTCTTTAATTATCAAAAATTTTCAGATTTCCAGTTTCGAGACATGAAATGAATTCGTCGTATAAAATACTTGCGCCTTTTCACACACACTTTGTCAAAGGGTTTAACGAAATTTCTATAATAAACCTCCGATGATAACCAACCAGTCCAAGAAATCCTTCGATTTGCTGGTCGTTTTCGAAACGGAAATTTTTAACGGAAATGATTTTGTCAGGATTGGGTTTTACACCTTCCGGGAGTCACTATACGTCCAAATACACTACTTCTTTGCTCAAAAACTCCTGTTTGTCCGGTTGGATTCCAAAGTTACTAACTCTCATAGCCTCTGAAAGAAATATTTGAGCCGTTCTATATATGCTCTTGAAGTGAAATAGAGAAGATAATTAAAACATCTACGCGGATCAAACACCGATGATAAAATGTATATCAGATGATAACACCCATCGGTTAACATCCATATCCCGGTCCATAAATCCTCTGGCTGGATCAGTCACCCTCCTAGTATTATATTTTGTTCATATGTTCATATATTTCAGACAATCCAGTTACGTTTAACAGTCGCTGAGTGTTCCAACGATGAAAACACCAAGGCGTTTTCCGTTGGCCATGTGATAGTAGGAGCTCAAGCTAGCGGTAGATCACTGAGTCACTGGAATCAGATGCTGACTGCCCTTCGGAAACCAGTTGCAATGTGGCACTCCCTCAGGAAATAACCAAGATGTTTTTTCGAAACCCCAAAATAATGTATCCTAGCTTTTGTATCCCACATATATAATTTAGATCTAGATGTAAGGTATCAGAGATGTATTCATATTTTATGTGCAGATAAAGGTTAACGATATTCTTAGATATTCTACAATGTGATACCGAGTAAAAGTGAGAGTATGCATAGATAAGAAGCCCCGATTTGAACCCAGAAAGAATAATGAAAATGATTCTGAATGTATCAGTATGGTTTGCAGCATATAATAGAACATGGAATTGAAAATTCATTAATCACGTGATGCTCGTATTAATACTGAAATAATGAAAAGATTCACTAAATTTTTCTTTCGGGTCACACTGTAGAATAGATAAGGTCATTTTGCTTCGTTGAACTTGTATTTGAACGATATTTTGCAATGTGATACGAGTGAAGTGAGAGAGCAAATATAGGAAGCTCCATTTTCAAGACCAGAAAGAGGAATATGCATCCTTCCGAAATGTACCTTTGAGTACGATCTGCAAGGTATGATAGAACATGAAATTGAAAATGCCATTATCACTTTGTTTTATTCATATTCAGATTCAGTGAATTTTTCATTCGGATCACACTGCAGAATAGATAAAGCCATTGCTTCCTGAATCCTGTATTAAACGATCAACCCTTTTCAATCACGCCAATAAGTGTCAACTTCCATTAAATGTGATAAAAGAACCTGATGAAAACCATGTTACTGTTGAAACTATTGAAATTCTATCAAACATTTGTATTACGAATATATAGCTAATAATACATATTAGGCTATAAGTCTTCGACTGTTATATATCTTACCTGTTCTCTTCGGACAATAAAAATTATTTCCTATTTCACAAAAAAGTGTGGGTGTACATTCATTCCCTGGCGAAATATATATTTCAATACAAATGCCTTCATTATACTGGGTGGACCACTGAAGACTCCGAGTGGACCATCAATAACTTTTAGTGTAAATAGGATCTCCGGAAAAACAAAAAAAAACTGAAAACAGTATTTTTACGGACGATATTTCGTCTTAGTCATCATTGGCATATTAATATAAACAGAAAACAGTTGTACCAGGATTTTCCCGTATATTTTTGCACCCGCACTTAATAACGTCACAATTTCACATGTGGTCAATTTTTCTTCAATGAAACTCTCTGCATATTCTCTCATATCTAAGGAGGGCAATTTTTTTCTGAATTAAAAATATACACATATGCTATATTGCATCGCTCATTTTTCGAAATATAATTTTTCTGCACTAAAACATAGCCTTCGCCGAGAGGCAATCGGAAATGACAGGAGCTGGATCCATTTTAGTTCACCTATTAATGAATGTAAGTTTAGATACATCAATAATTATCTGAAAACTCTTACAATAACCCGTTGGTGGGTGCAAAGAGGCTATTTGAAAAATCACCTGAAAATATAAATCCTTCAAAATTTACATTCGATGTCATATTGGTAATGTTAGGATGACCTGTCAAACAACCTTACCGCCGAACTGCTTGAGTAGATGGCGATACGATCGTCGATCCTGTGTATGAATAGGTATGGAAACGACGCATGTGAGTATCTCCAAAACGACATGTGATTTCAATGAATTATATATAGTACTGAGGGGTTTTTCAACCCGGCGAATTCAAAAATCGAATCGACGATGTTGCCAGATCTTTCCATGCTTCACAAATTCGTTCGTTGAATGGATAAACCTGTTTATTTTCACTGCATCTGCTCGATGGTGCTCTATTTAGTAGAATATTTTCACAACTGAAATATCATTAAAACGAATGAAAATGAGCCGTTCAGAAGTTATCAGAGGGTTAACTTACTTTCCAACACAACACTTCTCCATAAAACAACACCTTACACATTAAACAGAACCGTTATGTGATACGTGTGCCACAAGACTTACGGTGAAACACATATTAATCAAGTGCACAAAGTACATAAATCAAAGACAGAAATACTTTATCCAGACAACACTAGCTGATATCTTCAAAGACAATAATGATCAATTATACCCATTTTTAACTGATATTATTATCATAGCTAAACTACAACTTGTATCCAGTCCCTAATGATCGGAGTGACCAAGAACTTAAATAATAAAAACCCTATACACTCGAATCCCTCAATTTTTAACCATAACTGAAAAGATCATCGAAAGTTTAATTCACCAATGTACTTACTTTTCATTTTTTCACAGACGCTTTTACAATTAATATTATGAGCTCAAAATATTATTTTTGCTTTCAAGGCCCATTACCAATGTTATTTCAGGATTTACTTCCAATAGTGAAACACACCCTGTATATGTATGAGAACAATATGCTTCTTATAGCCAAATAGTAGGAAATCGAGGAAAGAACAAGAAATCCATTCAGCAAGTAGAGACGTTCATTTTTATTATTTTGAACAAAACTAGAAAAATTTCTGCATGGTGTTATGAAAAATTCAAACGGATGGTACTGCTCAGAATCTAGAATCAGATCTAATGTCCATATCTGAAAAATAAACCATTAGGAATGTAACAAACGAAATCACAATACAAAACTTACTTCTGGAATTCCCATTCTCTATTATCTAGGGGGCAAACTTGCCTGGTTTTCAACCATCTGGAGATGCAGTGAAAATGGAAAGCATGCTGGAATCAAAAATCAAGCAATAATAAGTTCATGTTATACTTCCTATCAAGATAAAAAAAAATCACATCACCCAAATTCTAGTTCTGCCAATAACAATAGCAGTTTGCATAGATGTTTAGGACATCTGCATACAGGGTGCCTCGTAAATATACGATGAAAACATGGAATTGAATGATACTACTGAATAATACTACTAAAGTAGGAGTTCATATAATATTCCATCGATCCGCTGTGCCAAGGTGAACATCAAAATTAACTTTTCATTCAACTTTTGGGTTGATCTGATTCGCATGATATTTTGATCGAATGAATGAAACAAATGTGGATAAGATTATCTGGGTGATGTTGATCAAAAACTCTCCTACGAGAGTATACAACCCAATCACTAAGAAGTCTCAAGTCAATAAAGATCATAAAGATTTCACAAAAAGCCTTCCCACAGAAATTCCATATTCTCAATACATTTATGAACAAGAATGATAGAGAAAGCACAAAATTCAAACTAACCTGAATAGAAATCTGAGTTCGTTCCTTTTTCAAACTTTGTATCCCACTATTCAATGTGTTTCTTCATTGAATCATCACTTCATCAATTATTGAAAATCTTTGGATTTGAATACAGCGTGAAGTGAAAGAAATACGATTTTTTCAATTTGATAGTGACAAACCTGCACCCTATATGAGATATTACATTCAAATTTTGTATTAGGGTATTTTATACACACACTGAAGTTATTCACTCACATTGGTAACCTAAATTACTTCATATATTATACCACATGGATCACATAGGTTTCTGAATTTCCGTCTCCTGATGATGACAGAATGAATTGTTGAAAAGTCAGCTTTTGAATAATGAAATTGATGATACTGAAGACTCACTGAAAAATCTCAAAACATCAGTGAATAACATATTGTATAGAATTTACCCATTTGCAGAACATTGTATTTCTTCTTTGTGGATATTTGGTATGGTATTGGTAATATTGAAGAAATATTGAGAGTAAAAAATATTGTTAGTTTTAGGAAAAATTTGAAAAAAGAACACAACCTAGCTAGATTTTTCTTCACAATGGAAATCTGATAGGCTGAAGTTCAGTCTGAATGTATTTAAATAAATTCCAGTAATGTAGTTTTGAGAGGCACATAATCCTCATTCCATGGAAATCGGGAATATTGAAATGTCAACATTTAGAAATCAGATAGGGTAGAGTGTCTCAAAAGGAATTATCCTGCTGAATTCTTTACAATCTAGTCTCTAATTTTAAATATTAGACATACAAAATAAACGTACTTCCATGTCAAGCAATTCCGTCATGTTTTAATATGATGAATTCGGAGTCCTCTCAACTTCCACATCTGTATATAATTTGGCTTATTTTAATATCTGATCACGTAACGGCACTTCCAAATTATTCAGATATCCTGATCATTTGTGAACAATCATATTCAATAGGTGATTATACAATTGTATTAATTAATGTAAATGTTTATAAAAACAACACATGCTGTAATTCCGAAAAAAAAACGTATAAAGACACCACAATTTCCAGAATACACTATTGACACTGCAAGTCATTCAAGTTGAACAATGGGAAGCATTTATTTCCAAACTTTTTCATTTTCTGACAAATCCCTGACACGAGACACAGCATCGACGGTTCATGGTGCCGTTTCAACTTCTATTAAATAAATATTAAAAATAATAATAATAATAATGATGAACGAGCTTCATTGGTTACCCAATACACCACCGACGTCGTCCTTTAACCTGTAATACTAAACCCTACTTCTCTACGGTGTACATAGTGATTATATTTATTAAGTTCAAAAAAATCATTATTGTCATGTATATTACATAGAATTATTTCATTTTGATATCAGTGAGAGAAATAAACAGAAAATATTAGTCAACATTCTGTCACTTGGTTAAATGTGTTTTCTGGGAAATGTCTTCTTGTGTTCATTGTGAACTGGGTAAGATTGGATTCGTTTTCGGCAAACTTCAAGGATAGCTTTTTCAGTCACTGAAATTGGATGTATCCTGGTGAGCTGATATTGAAGCTCGTTTTATGTATTGTGAAGGGAACTAAGAGTCAATTCCGGGTGAGAAACAAGATACCTTTGAATATACACTGCCATGACTGTTAGTATTCTAGCTAAGCAAAGCTTGCCCCTACATGATTCTCTGCATTTTAATTTATGCATGAATAATGAACAGCTACTCTATAGAAATGATGCCACCATGAAACGAATAATGTATCAACAATTAATTCAAAATCCACATGATACACAACTTTGAGTACAAAAGAATTGAAGTGTTTGGATAGTATTATAATTGCATACCATACAATAATTTGCTTACTAATTCATTAATATGGATATTCAGATACCAGTCAATATGAATCTCTCAGAATTTGAAACTAGATGCTATTTCAAATTTAGTATTTTTCAACTTGATGTTACTGGGCAGTGCATGGTTTACATTTCTAGCTGTGAAAAGGACTACGATGGTCTTTCCTCCATTGAGTTCAGTAAGTCAGTCAGTTGTTTTCTGAAATCCAGATATTCATGATCTTGAACTACAAATTTATCTGATAGAGGTTGAAATGTTCTTCCTTCAATCAGAATATTCGTGTCATCTGTGTTTACATTTTACATTATCAGTGTATGGTGTCACGATATCACACACAATAAATAGTATTGGGCCAGTAATACTGCATTGAGGTATGCCTATATTGATATTGGTAAATTCTGATAAGGCAGTTTCATTATCTTTCTGAGATGATACTCTTCGTTTGTTTAATTATATCAAATTTCCAATTTTCAAATTCTACATAGAATGATGGGTCGCACAACACACAAAATTGCATTATTTAATCTCAAACCATTCCAGAAAAACTATAGGTATCTTAAGGGCCATTTGCCAACCAATGATTATGAAAAGTTTTCTAGTAGTGAAGTATTGCACACTATTTTCGGGACACCCTGTATATATAAACATGAATGAAATACTAATATTGAAGTTACAATTCGGAGACTGTGGAAGAGCAAGTTTTGTCCATGTGCTGAACATGGATGAAAAATGAATCCTGCCATTTGACAAGATTATGTACTGGGTATGAACTTGTCAATAAAAACAATAATTATTATTATCATTATCAATGAATATATACCCAAGAAACAACAACAATATTTCAATATTGTTGTAGTTTTTTGGGTATATATTATTTTTGTATTTGAATGAAATACTATACAAAAATATTGATTCACTTTACTTTATTTTTGATACAGGATGTTTAATCAGTTTTCCTAACACCTACTAGCATAGCTGCAAGATTTTTAATGAGTCACTATCTCCAGGTTACCATTTATAGATATGTGTATGTGCTGACTCTGTGGACTATGAAGAAAGGGAAAGATATTGTCGAGTTTATAAGGCAAATGGAGGACGCGCAAGTTTTTGTTTACTCACTAGATCTCCTAGTGCCTTACATAATATCATCAACTACCTATTTTATTTCAATTGAAGTATATTATAGATATATATTGATATAGTTCATGCTTCATTTTTGATATTGCAGTGCTTTTCCTTTCATCCAGAGTTGACAAACCTGGCACATGCACCGATCTGTGCATGGCGAGTTGCATGGTAATTGCAATATAGTAATAAATCATCAAGAAATCGCCTCTAATTAATATTACTGAACCATATCAGAAAAAACATTATCTTTATATAGGGAAACTGACTGAATTCACCAGAACCGACAGATTTACCTATTTAGAAGATAATAGCAAAAACTCCTGAGATAGCTAGCTTGAAATTATAAGACATGTTTTGTACTGAGATTGATGTGTGGCTTCGCTGGCTTTTTCAGTACCTATAAACAACAGTAATCTATTTTTCAAGAACTAGATGTGAACTAGAGATTTCTATAAATTTCAAATATTTCAAAACAGCTGACTGAAAATTTTATAAAGGAAGCAAAAGAATCTGATGGCAAAATATTTCATTGATTTCAATTGAGAGTGTATACCTGTAAGACTTGAATCCAGTATGATTAGAACTCAGAATACTTTTGATGTGAAGTAAATATTGAACAACCTGTATAATAAAATTCTAGTACAATAATGAATTTGTAGATTGTAGGTAGCTTGAGGAACAACAACACTATAACTCTATATATAATATTTATATCAAATACAAATCCCAACAAAATGATTAACTATTAAATATGCTATAATGGCCTCAGGGTATTGATGATCTCCTATTTGATATGAGATATGGAATATTATTTCATTCAAGTGGTGAAAATGTGCTGGGAACAGTTCATCAACTCAAAATATCTGTACCTGTATGGAGTTTGGAAAAATCATAATACTAATTTTGTACTAATCAGTGATAGTTTTTGTTTCAAAAAAATTTTTTGGTACTCATGTATTTGGACCTCAGGAACCAGAAATTCACAATTGAATCATGTGCAAACCTATATTTCTTAAGTTTCTAACCCGTTTTGGGTAGACATCATAGCCAATTCCTCACACAGGATACTTCTTATACCTTCCTTATACATTGAAGAAGTTGAAAAGAAGGAAAAACATTCTCAAAGGACTTAAATTCATCTTGATGAATCCTTCTTTCATATGGAAGGCATTGTCAAATGAGAATCTGCGACTCACAGAAGTAGTTGTTCTGACAGATTCTCATTTGACAGCAACGCCCAAATGAAGAGAGCTGAATCCACCTTCCTCCAAGATGCTGAAGACATTGATTCAACTTCTTTGAGGATGTTTTCATTCCTTTTTGACTTCTTGAATGTACAATGAAAGTATCAAAAGTATCCTATGAGAGAGATAAAACTTTGATTGGTTCTGAATCCTACCCAAATTGGATTACATAGGTTCCAAGAGCAAAATCACCAAATGAAATGTATATTATATGTTCGAAACTTACATTGCAGACTCCCCAGGCCACAGTACACTCATCACTTGTAGCAGATGCCTGATTAGCTTGGCATTCGATACACAAATCCATAATATGGTTCCTACAGATTGCACAGTTGTCAACAACTATATCTGGAATTTAATATAGGCATGTGGTTTTATTCCACTCCAATAATTACATAATGATAATATTACGTACCCCATGCCCAGAGAGCTACAGCATTCCACTGAAAAGATAAATCAAAAATGATGAATAGTTTATTAATGGTCGATTTTGTGGTTTTACCTTTTTCACTTCAAAACGTTTTTTTTCTCCCTTGGAACTACTGGAGCTGGGTACTTCAACTTCATCAAGATCAACGTCCATTGCAGTGGCCATTCTGGCGCGATTTCTTCTTTGACTCCTTGTTGTCCTGAAATCAAGAATGATATTTGGATTGCTTTGTTTATTTATGGTTGAGGAATCATTGAAGAACGGTGAGGTTGACAGATCATTAGTTGACGCATTGAACAGTGTTGCCAAAAATATATGAAATTTCGAAAGAGTTGTATCCCGATGACTATAAAGTTACTTCTAGAAAATCTGTGCCCAAGTCGCGTTACGTAGACATGAGACACTGAATGGGAAACATGCATATATGTATTGAATAACTATGAAATGCGCATGCGCCAATGTATAAATAGATATGACTTCATATATATCAGCCTAAGAGTGTATATATATTAATACTATATCAGACATAACCAGATCTCAGAGGTGAATGCACAATACACATCTCTTCAAATGTTTCTATTCCGAATATTGTGAGTGCCGGAAATCATGAGAAATTGTGGAAAACTCATTTTTCCAAACTACTGTGGCCTTATAGATATTAATACATTCAGGAAGAGATGCACAATCACTGAAATGACTTCAACTCGCTGCCTTCCTCAAATATTTCCAAGAATTAGTTTATGCAAGAGTTACCATAGTTACATAATAGAGCTCACACATAATAAGAGATTTGGATTGGATTAATATGCACAGTCAATCGTTAGATGAAATTCTTAAAAGCGATATGAATGTGCACTAAGCATATCATAGAATAATAATGAAGGGTTAGATTGTATAACATCAGTTGAATGTAAGTTGTAGAAATAAAAATATTGGATGGATGATGCAATGATAGATCAAGTAAAGATTTCGAGAACAGGAAGAAAGATCAAATATTCATCTTCACTACCTCGAAAGTAATATGTATTGATGAATTTGCAGAATTGGGTTGGTTCCATTTCTTGTGTTGAAGTTATGTTGGACATGATTGAGATCATTTTTTCTCATGTTGTCCAGAAGTCACCATGAGAGAGAATATTTGTCGTATATTTAAAATGCGAGTGGAGAAATGATAGATCAGAAGCAGAAGCGACATCCGCAAAAGAAGCGTTATCAGACAAACGTCAAATCAACGCACACGCATATCTTTGTTGTGATCGTGGTAACATTCATTTGTTTCGGCATCACTATTGCAAGGAGAAAAAAACAATAGCTCTTTATACATATTATTATTTTTACACATATATGCTATGGAGTATATATATATCAAGTCTGAGCTTGTTTTGAATAGCCCTCTTCACCCTCTTATCACCAATGACGTGTGAAGTATACAGTGATGTTCCTATTTGAAGAAACATTGGTTTGTTTGGGGAAATTTTAAACTGATCACAATGTATATTGACAGAAACGCTTGTCCTTCTTAACCATTTTTTAGTTTTTTTTGTGAGGCCTGTATGAAACCATTCACTCGAATCGAAAAAATTAGGCCGAAAAGTGGGTAAAAACAGTTGGTGACTCACACAATGTTCAATAACTATTGTGATTGATTCAAGAAAAAATATGGATCATGTTATTCATTACAACTTCGCTTCAGTTTTGGTTCTTAGTCGACCTGCAGATATCTTCCTATAGAAAATACAATGATTGAACTTCGTATCTGAGTATTCGATATCTTCCTTCGTTGAGTACTTCATCGATTACATTAATACTCAATGTTTCAATCCTGGATGAAAAAAAAATCTTGAATTTGAATTTCCAAAGAGAGCTCAGTGCTCCATCACAGAATTTTTGTTTTTGAAGATCATTCAACGGGTTCCAAATTGAGAGAGTGTAGCACTCACAAACACTATCTATCACATATATCTATCAAGTGATATCAAAATAAACAAAAAACGTCCCCAATAATAATAAATTCATTTTGTCATCAGAACCATTCTAATAATAACACAGTATTCATGATAAGGCACTCTTATTGGTCCTTGATAGCACTGAATCAACATGAATAATATTTTCATTCACATAAATTTGAGTTGACGAGGTGAAAATGGCTGTTATATACCCCTGTTGAATATGTTTGAATACTCATGAAGAGTTTCTTCAGTCATTTTGCAGCTTTTAATGAGATTTTCTCTCCTTGTTTCTAAAAAATAGAGTAGAAGTTATTTAAAATTATTGCAATATATTTGTAGTAAGGACAGATTTAGGATCTGTCCCAAAATGTCACTGCGCTTGAAATTAAATCTTTAGATACCTAAAAGAGAAATTCTCTATTGGTCAGTGACACCTTGTTTTTGAAAAAAAATTGGAAATACAAATATATTTAATAATAATAAAACCTCTACTTATCTTGGTGGACGTTTCGGGAACGAATCTGCTCCCGTTCTCAACACAATTGAAATATTTTTCTCTTCGTAAAATGTTTTCAATGTTTAAGATTTTGACACTGAAAAGTGACAATTTGGCAGATGGAGGAATTCTGGTTACAAGGTGTCTTCATTAATTGATATCGAATTTTCCATTTTCATATTCAAGTTTCAGAAGTGGATGCCAAGTTCTATCTATATCAACTGAACAAGAAGCAATATTATTGTCTCCGTTCAGGAGAATGCAAGCAGACTCTTTGATTTTCCGTTTTTGGTTGTTGTCTTCTTTTCCTATGATCTTAATATTACTCCAATCGGCCATATGTTGTCCATTTTCAGTAAGGATATGCTCAGCTAATTTTGATTTGTCAGTATATCTTTTCTTTATATTGTTCTTATGCTCTTTCATCCTCACTGATAGAGGCCTGCTGGTTTCACCAGTATAATATTTTCCACAAACACATATACTGTGTATACAATTTTTTGATGACTGTTCTTCATTTTTCGGTTTTGTATGAGTCAAAATCGATCTCATTGTATTTTCTGTCTTGAACACTGTTTTCACTCGAAACCTGTCACCAACACGTTCAATTTTTTCAGATATTCAGAGAGAAAATCCCATTAAAAGCTGAAAAATGAATGTACCACCTCCTCGAAGAACTTACAGACAGTGGTTTCTTCAGTATTTGAGAAGTGAAGGCATTTTTTTGACCATTTCCACAAAAATTTGTTGGATCAGTGTTGGATAGAAATAGAAAATAGGGAATCAGGGCACCAAAAAAAAACCTATACACCATCAAATAAGTGTATCGGCAAGGTGAATGCTAGGTGAAAACAATGTCGAAGATTTTATATATATACTATAACAATTACTATTCGATTCCTTACATATTATTTGATATTACATATTATTGATATTATATATGCGACATAGATGTTCATGCAACATCGCATTGATGTCTGGGATTGAGGTGGTTATAATCACCTCAGCTGGGATCTTTATATGATATCTTTTCAATTCCACTCTGTATAACAAATATGACGTTATGCGAATAGATTCTAGGTTTGATTCATGCAAAGGAGCAGTCCCCCTCACCATGAAGTATGAACGAATGGAGATATCAAAATTCTAGAAGAAGAGCCTGCGAAAACGCCCAATCTTGCTGATACGGTACATCCTAGTTGTCCTTTGTTGTCTTTGAACCTGAGACCTGATGAGCGAGATGAGACACATGGGAGAGATAAAGAAGAAAGAAGAGAATATTCTAAACTAACCTGAAATCTTTTGACATACGTCACTCATTATTATTATTTTCATTTCTTCACTGGAAAAATCAAAATATTATATGATATAGTGGTTTCTATCATTACGATGATCACGAATTCATTTTCAACTTCATTGGACTGTGGAAGAGAAGACAATTCTCATGAGAGCTCATGTTGAATGACACTAAGAATTTCAATTGAGAGATCAGGTAGGTTGAATAATTACCTACTTAACAAATTATCATTATATCCGTAGAAATCACTATATACAATCAATCAAATTTCTTTTTAGGATGAATATTGGAATATTTGTAGCAGCAGTCACTTCTGTTCTCCTTGGAACAATAGCTGTATATCCTTCATGTTTCACATATTTATTACTAGGTATTTTACTGGTTTTCAGTATAATTCTAGGCATTTTCACTGCTTTATGGCTGAACATCATGCTATCCTTGCCACACAAAACAACTATTGGTTCTGAGGACACTTTGAAACAAATAGACAACTTTCGAAATATGCTGATGGTAAAGTGAAAAAAATTCTACTTGCTGATCTCAAAATGAACAATTTCTTCAACAGAGGGAGTATGGTACCCAATCAGTTTCGAAAACTGGAGCATTTCGTACATCACACATTTTTGGGAGGACTGTAGATAGTTTGCTTCAACAATTACTGGATTTTATCATCAGAGATTATATTTTGGTTTATCTGAAAAACTGTACATATAACTTAGATACTTTAGGTGTCAGTATTAAGTGAGTAACAACTTCATTAGATGAATACTTCCTTACCTATCTCTTTGTTAGGGATGATTTATGGGGAGCAGTTAATACTCTTCATGAAAAACTATCCAGGGTGGATTCTGCCAAACTTATAGCAGCAGATATAGTTTCAAAGATCACAACACATTTTGAGAAAATAAGAGAATCTAAATCTATGGTGTGAGTAATGTTAACAATGAGGTTTGATCATTGGTTTTTTTATTAGGAGTTGCCATCTGGTTTTTCTAGTGATGAATCTGACCGTCCACCTGTGTTCCAATTATCACCCCATGTTATATCTTCTGAAAAAGAAATCGAGTATTTGCGTACAGTTACTGAATTATTGATCATGTTTTTATTGCCAAGGACTTATTCATTATGTCCCACAAAATACTTCATTAGAGAAGTTCTTTGTTGCAAAGGTTTGATTTATATCATCAAGATTTTGGTGAATTTGTAGATGTTCTTTTTTCAGTATTCAAACCAATTATTGACAATTTAACAGATCCAGATTTTTTCAATCGTAATGTGATCAATTATATTCAAGTGAATAATATAAGTGTCAACTTACCAAAGAAAGCTTTGGAGAATTTCCATAACTTTGAAGAACTCATAGATCGTATTGATGATATTAAAGTATTGAGATCAATAAGGTGAGACTAAAAGTCAGCATTTTTTCACTATTTACCTAGACTTTTGTTTTTAATTTCAGATACAATATTGTTACTAAGTTGATGCAAGCCACTACCATTCAGAACCTGAATCGTGCTAAAGGAGTAGACTTAGATAATGATAAATGTAGTATGTCATCTGCTGGGATACCAAAATCTGATATAAATGCTGCCAAAAAACTGAAAAAACACATTAATCAGCTAACCACAGCTAAAAAACAATGTGAAAAAAAATTGATGAATCTTGGATGGGATTCTGGCTATCAGTATGGAGATGAAATGAAGAGAGTAAGAAATTTGTGCTCTGTACATATATGAATAAATAAGAATCAACAATCCTCAATCATTAGTGACTATAATAAAATTCCTAATGAATTTTTCTTTTCAGGTGCTAACGATTCAAACAGTACTAGAACATGTTCTTGGTAGAAAATGCTTGTCTCAGTTTTTGCAAACACTGGCTAGTCAGGATCTTATTAGGTTTTGGACATCAGTAGAAGAATTACGAACTGCCCAAAGAAACAATTGGCATCAGCTTGGTGCTGAGATTTTTTATACTTTCATAAGGAATCCAGTCTCAGAAATCAAGGTTGATAAAGCTACCAAAAAGCGAATGGAAGCATTTCTATTAGGTACTCCAGCAATATATTCCAAAATTATAGCTAGGATGAATAAAGTATTTCTTTAACAGTCTCAGTCTCGAAGGTCAACATTATCATTGACATTGATTTTGTGAGTTTATGATTCAATTGATGTAGAAATATCACTGAGAAGGTTCTTATCTAAGTATCTTATTTCACTCGTTTATGTATGGAAACCTTAAGTAATTATGCATATCACGTAAGCTAAACTTGATATAGGAGTCAATTCTCACAATTAATCCAAAGGAAATACACTTGGAACGATACCAGTTGTTCATTCTGGTGAAAGATTCAAGGTATTTTCCTAATGAAACATCAAACTTCCAAGTATTTCTTACTATCTACCACCAATCACAGGCCCCTGAGCTTGATCTAGAAGATTAACTATGTAGATACCAAGTCTAATGGTGCAGACTGAGAACAGTGAAAGAGCCACTTCTCATTATGACTAAGACTAAGAGATCTAGGGTGAGATATTTTCAATTTGTCAAGTCAAAGCCAGACAGATCTGTTTTGACCCACCAGAAGAGTGCAGAACAGTTGTTTTTGTTTCAAAACAAGTACATAGAGTGGAACCAACTTGACAAAAAAATATTGAAATGCATCTTGTTATTGTATTGCCAGTTTTTTGGTGAGTAGGCATCTCAGTTTTCAGTAATCAAACATAAATCTCTTTTCAGACAGATTTTGTACAACTCATGACTTCATTTTTATGATTTTCTCTGGAGCTGGACCTGATATCCAGCTGAATTCAATTATCAATAGACCCTAAATAATAATCAGTATTTGAGAATGGCAAATGGCAGAAACTGTAGGTACATCAAATCTGACGAATTTTTTTTTACAATATTTGTGCCATTCTCGACAATTTATCAAGATTCGAGGAATTATTCAAGGATTTCTGAGCCTTCTAGTGCTTTCTCATGAATTTCGTGGTATTTTCTAAATATTTGCCTATTCGAAAGAATCATCAATATTTTTGGAGATTTGCAAGTTTTTGCAAGAATTGATAGATCAATTTTCAATTTGTGGAATTCTCAATATTTCTGAGATTTTCATGTCATCCTTTTTCATAATTCGCAGCTATGACTTATTCTGTAAGAGGATTGAATTGAGAGAATGTCAGAATTTTTCAGTGATAGAAGGTATTTGACAAAATGTTTAGGGATTGATAGATTCTACATGACATTCATGAAATCTCAAGAGCCGCGCGTGGATTCCAATAAAGATACAATATATCAATAGTTGAAAGAATCCGACGGAATATTGAAAGAGAAAAGCTGAGATTCCAAAGATTGTCACAAAACTTCCAAAGAATGTCAGATTCAAGAGTGGTACTGATAGATTCGCGGATTCCCCTGTATATCTTGAAATGTGCTTCAGCACTTTGAATACAAGCACGAGATCTCTGAGAGCATTTCCCATCACATTTCACATTCGATTATGAGCTATTCTGTTGACAGCGATCTTAATCGCTCTTCAACACGATCCATTCCAAACCAAATAATAACAAATTGAGGGTATATTATATTTCTACAACTGGATCATTGAATTTGTGGACTTTGCAGATCCAATTGTGAAATAACTTACTGAATTTTGTTTATGGTTCAATTGTGGATATGAAATCACACATGAAACACAATCATGAAAAAGTATACAGGGTGTAATATGAAAAACAAAAGTTGTAGTACCTTGAAATATCAATTACAACTGATTACATACATACATACTGAAAATTTCATACTGTGCATAAACGCACCAGAATATAAAATATCGTTAAATTCAGGTCGAACACTAGATCTCAAAACATGTGAATTTAAATCAACCCATCCCTATACAAGTAAATCAAATCGATAAAAATTTTCGGATTATATTATTCCAATGCTATTTGTTTATTTTTCATTTTGTTACTTTTGTAGTACATTCTTCTTTAGTTTCGAAATTACATTCGATCAAATCATTCTTAAACAAACATTGATTGGACTTGAACATGAGTTGACGTATTTTCTAATCTATCAGATTGAAATTGGAACCGATGGTCTAAGTCAAAACCATTTATCAAAAATATATTTGAATTTCTAATTTTTTCAATAAACTAGGTGTCACTGACAAATACAGAATTTCTCTTTTAGGTATATAAACGTTCAATATCAATCGCAGTGACATTTTGGAGTAGATCACAAATCTGTCCTCACTACAAATATATTGAAATTCCATTTTCTATTTCATTTTTTAGAAACGAGGAGAAAAAATCCCACACAAAAGCTGGAAAAATATCCGAGAAGTTCTTGTAAATGGTTTTTTTGTGAAACTGGTTTGAATATTGACGCAATCAGAAAAAAATGCGAAACATATGTAAAATACTGGTAATTCCAACAATTATTGTTATTTGAAGCTTGGTGCTATAGAAATATAAATTGGAAGTGTAACTCTATTGAAAGTTATTATGATTACCCCAGTGGTGGTAGAAAGTGTTTGAATTTGAATTGAGGATTGGAAGCAATTTGAAATCTTTGGATATTTTCATAATTCAATGATGATAATCAAACTAGAATAGATTTCTCCAATGAATATATATTTAAAAAAATATCAAAATTGTATTGAATCATGGTGATGGAAATTAAAATAAAATTTCGTAATAGATTTTGATCGGAGACTGAATTCTAAAGTTATCAAACTCAAACCGTATAAATATTCAACAAGCTGGATGGAATAGATAAGGAACAAGATGAGATAAATACTAAATAACAGAATTATTAGGAAGTCTCTCACCATATATTTTTCCTTGTGTTTATCAAAAAAAAAAATGATGGAAATTCAGATTATTTTTTATTTCTTCATTTCATCAATTATGTATCAATTACAGACAAATCAGAAAAAAAGGCAGATGTAGGTATTTCACTAAAATTGATTCGAAGGATGGGGACCTATTGGAACATTAGTTCATCACAAGGAATGAAAAGCATTTTGAATTCAATAGATAACCGTTTGGCTGGAGGAACTCCAGTGATGAATTTCAAAGAGTAAAGGAAGAAGTCATAGGAGTGTTATGAGAGTAGGATATTGTAGTTCATATTGATGATGTAATGTGTGGTGGCTGTACACATAATGGCAAGAAATGACGATAAAAATTATAATAAGACTGAATGAATGTAACTTAAAGATGGAGATGAACGAATGCATAATTTGTGTGCTAAAAATTGTATCCCTAGGTGAATGGATGAATAAGGTTGAAGGAATGGAGATACCACACATGACTTGAAGTCATTACAATAATTTTCTAGATCAAGTAGGCATTTTTGGTGTTTCATCTAAGACTGAAAATTATTGAACCATTAGATGAATTGCAAGGAAAATCTAAAAACTTTCTTGGGAACATGTGAAAAATACTTTAGGAAAGTAATTGAGTAACTAACATCCAAACCTATCCTCGGAATTGTAGATCCCAGACTGTTCAGTTTGCCAGATTTGCCAGAAGTATCTGCCAACAGATACCAAATGTTTTAACTCCATAGAGTTAAATCATTTGGCTCATCTCTCAATATCAATTCGATCCATACAATATGTCATCATGCTGCTGGAAATGGAATAGCTGAAAGAACAATTCGTAGAGTAAAAACATTCTTGAAATGTTACAAACATTTTCCAGGTGGTTGAAAGAAATGTTCAGAAGCAACATATTATAACTAGTATTTACAAAGTATTGGGAATTGGAGTATACTCGATAGAGATATGAAAAGAGCATTCAAGTTGAGACATCCTCTGTTGGAAATAGGTGACTAGATTTCAGTTCGAACACAGCGAGATAGAAAAGAGTATATCACAATGGGCCCATATCGAGTTATCAAAGTTATATTGTTGCTATAGATATGGAAAAGAGGGGAAAATTTAACACAGTTCAATGACTCTAAGTATAATTTCATCAAATTATTTGACACATTATTACAATTATCCAATGTGGGCTGGTATCATCGATGTTGTATTTGGTAGCCAAGATCTTAATCACATCAAGAATACTATATGAAAGAATACAAAAAATGTGTTTTTCCAAAAAAAATAATTTGTCTTCTGAAACTAACTAAACTCACTTGGTATTGAAACAATGAAAGAAAAAGAGAAAACCTGTCTGACTTATGAATTGACTTATTGAGACCATCGGAAACCATTTTATATTGAATATGAAAACTACCCTTATTTTTCGGGCGCACCCAACATCATAGGCTTTCTTATCGTGTTGCCAAAATATAAAAAAGTATTGAGTTCAATCAATTTCAATTATAACATTCTGTAGACCGTGACTGATCAAAACTATCGTTACGTTGTTGTGAATTGAATCAACAGCCCTTCTAAAAAGGTTTAATACATCTGCGATACTATGGCAAACCCGATAACTTGAACATTCGAATTTTTCAAGAAATGTTCATCAAAAATAGCGGAATCGCCAAAATTAGGATTTCAATGAATTGAACGGGTAAATTTCATCGAAGTGTTTCTTAACAATGAACCTTTTTTATACTGGCAAGTCAATGCAAATTTTCCTGATCAACGAATATTATGAAATAATTTTGAATCGGATGAATCATATCAGATTCTGCCTTTTAGTCCACAGATATCATACGTGTCTATTCGAAAAAAAAATCATTGATTAGGTCATTATCAAATCGCAATATTGACTACCTTCATGCAGGTGTGCATGATAACAGTTTTGTTTGAGTTAGTAGAATGCTTTTAGGTGATAAGGGGCCTGAAGTTTTTTATGAAGTACAAAAACAAGTGGTAGAAACTATCGAAGACAAATACTATCAGTCATTTTTAATAAGTGATTACTATAAAGAAATGGTGAATGCAATAGAAAGGGAAGAAGATATGTCTGAGGATAGCAATAGATTGATGGAAGAAAGACAAATTTCAACCGATTCATCTGGTAGTCCAGAAAATAGTTTGAATGTTGGGGACCATTCAAATTATGCCAGGAGAAAATTAGATCAGCTTGAAGAGAAACTGAATAATAAATCTCAAGTTAGTGTTGTTTCACCTGGTTATTTTTATTCTGCTCATTATTATCATTATAGGCTCTCGCTGCCTTGAAGTCTTCAATGAGGCCAGAATCTAAAGTCTTGAGCAAATTAGAAAATGAGGTGGAATGGTTACAAGGTGAAAAAAGACAGTTAGAAGCTCACATGACCCGAACAGAAATTTGGGCCGAAAATCTAGGGAGATGGAGGGCATATGTACAAAGTGCAGAGGTAGAATGAATGAACACATTATCTAAATCAACAAAAAAAATATCGTTAGGTGCGAATATTTGGTATTGAATTGGAGAAAATGGTTTAAAAAAAGGGTCACAGTTTGAATTACCGATGTTGACAACATTGCTGAACTATTTCGAACTCAGATTCTTCAATCTCTCAAACATGCAGTTTTCCAGATATCCGACGAGAAAGAACCCCCCCAGTTTGTCTTGGTGGTGCAAATGGCTGAGGATGAATCACCTGAAAGTGAAGAAACTATCTGCACTGGTTGGGTGGTTTGCAGAAGTTTGACACAATTCCAAGAATTGCACAAAAAGTTACGCCCATTGTGTTCCGAGATAAAAAATATAGAACTGCCTTCTAATACTTTCAAATTTCTATTTGGAAAATCAGATAAATTGACATTAGAGAGGGCAAAACAGCAAATTCAAAGATATCTGAATGTGAGTGGGAGAACTATTGACTGGTCTAAATATTGAGCATTGATTGATTTGTTTTATAGTTTGTGCTGAAAGATGATAAACTCAACCAAAGTGAAGCTATTTATTCGTTTTTGAGCCCTAGCTCTGAGCATTTGAAACATTCTACGCCAAGTCCTAAGAAATCAAGATTTTTTTTCTCTACTTTATTCAAAAGGTAAATTTGTAGCATGCAATTGATATTTTAAATTAATTTAATCATCAATCATTCAACTGATTCATGAGGAAAGTCCCATAATAGAATGGATCAAGACGAGTCGTTGTAATTATTTGGATTCTTTTCCATTCTTAACGGAGATATAGATTATTATGTAAATTTGTCTTACAACTTTGATGACCGATATTTCAGAAGTTATTTTCTGTTATCTGTTATCCGCTGTTATCACTGAAATCTTCCTGGGTCGTATCTAAATTGAGACTGTATAAAACGACATGATATAAAGAAAAAAAATCCAGCGGTGGACTTTATTTATATGGAAAATTTATTTTTCATTTTCATGTCAAAAAAGTTGATATTTCCATGAATTTTCTCGGAAAATTGTGTTATTTATGAAAGAACAGACAGAGAGCCATAAGAACTGCTCTTCAATTTGCACGGTACCCTCAGACATGTTCATCAAAACATTTGCAAACAAAAAACTTTTAAATAGATTTTCAATTTTAAACTGGCTTATCACTGTTACCATTCTACTGAATTCATACAACGATTTCTTGTACAGAGTTTTCCTGTATATTTTTACACCTCACCTGCAGGGATAATTTCGAAAGTTATCGGAAAATAATGAATACAAAAGTTGTATATTTTTTCATGAATCATCAGAATTTCCTGTAAAACATTCAAAATTGATATGACTAATGTTATTCTTTCCAATGAAACACCCTGTATATTATTTTTTTATATAAAGTGCCATTTCTTCTGATTGATGATAAGATGTGTATACAGGCTGTCTTATAAAAAACGCTGCAAGCTGTATAACTCCGATTTCGAAAAATCAATATAAATGCTTTGGAACACAGATGGTATCGATGTACCCTTTTTCAGGCTTGTAGATATTTTTTTTTTCAAATGTATATTTCAAAGGTATATATTTCATTGCCTTGTGAGATTCGTTATTTCTTCTGATTTCAACAATGTAATACAAGTTGATCATCGATAAAAATTTTGTAGATACAATGTTTATAATACTTCTACATTTTGTGTCGAAATCGTCGTCAATGGAGTGAACACACATCGACATTCTAACTGGAACCACTTTTGTAATGATGTTCTCATATATCATGTAACGGCATAGCTCTTTCTGAAAGTTAACTCACATGCTTTATTTTCGAATTCTAATTACAGCGCTATCCAAAAACCCATTCCAACTGGTGGCGTTGTCGGTCCTCTTCATGTATTACCGCTAATCTAGACTCATGTCAACGCTTCATACAAGAGTAATTGTTATCTCTGTCAGAGTATGACACAAATATAGTCGAAATGTGTCATGATGATTGAGGAATTCTCGCATTAATTTTGATTGGTGACTCCAGCAGTCCATCTCTGTTTGATGGTGGAGGTCCAATGGCTCGGATGTTGACGTCACTAGATCTGTTCATTTTCTGCTAATATGAAAAAAGCGAATTTCAATAACTATTTCAAAAACCCTAGGAAGTTCTCAGAGAAAAATGAATTGTGCCAGGAAGCTATTTTGAGTGAATACTATCAAATTATGACATAATTTTTCCATGCCCATTTGCCTATGACATTATGCACTTTGAAAAACAAAGTCACTGCGGAACTAGCGTCAATTATATCTAATTGTAATCAAATATCAGCGCTTGTATATCGATGATAGTTATTGAAAATCTGTTGTTACTTTTAATTCTGATGAATGCATTTTACTTTTTCTCATTAGAAAAAACATATTTCATTTACACGATGTTACACGATTCTCAACCTGTGTGACATATCGTTGAATTCGAAAAAAAGTTCATATGGCGTTTTACTTGCTTTTTGAGAATCTGACAAAATTTTTTGAAAAAAAAATGCAACGCAACAGAAAACGCATCAGAATATCAACTTCTTCGACATGAAAATGAAATATAAATCTTTCAAGTCTCAACGAAAAAACGTCGTTTTGGAGTTATTGAGGGTGGATAGTAGATTAGATTAGATTAGATTAGATTTTATTGATCTCTTCGAATCATATACATGACATAAGACAATTCAAACAATAGTATAAAAATTACAGTAAAGTAAAATACAATTCAAAACAATGAACTTAGCACACAAACAACATAGTGTATACCACTTAAAGTTTAAGTCGTGGTTAAAACAAAATCATTAAAGTACTGATTGAGATAAAGTATTGTGTTCCAATATTACGGGTACTTAGTGGTCTTTAAATTCCTCTAAGGAATAGAAGCAATTGTCAATCAAAAAAGATATCAGAATTGATTTTGACTTATTGATATTTTTATATGTTTTATATGTTATATGTATGGATGTCACTATTTTTTTGAAACCTATCTTTGTTCTTATATGTATAGTTCAGTAGCTTGTATAGGTAGATGCCTGTACAAGTCAGTTATTCCTCCTGAAAGTATCTCTACAAGACTCCCTATAATCTGATTTGAATATTGGGCGAATGAATCGTTTTTGTAGAATGAATACTCGCATGATTTCTGTCGATCTGCCCCATACAGTTATATTACAGCTGATGGCAGAATAAACTAATGCGTAGTATAAATTGATTAGGTGACATTGAGAGAAGTCAGAGTGTATGCTATTGAATGCTATTTGTTAGTTGAAGTTTAGCTTAGAGTCCAGTTCCATCTCAAGGAATTTGGTGCTTTTGGATGTACGAGTTTCTGTGTTAGTGCTTGTCATTAGGGTTATATCATTTTCTACCTTGAGTGTTGCAGTGAATTCGATGATGACAGTTTTGTTTTCATTGATTATAAGATGATTCCTTTGACACCAATGAGAGAAGTCGCTCAAGACTGCTTCTGCTTTATTATGCAGTTCAATTAGACTATCAGCTGCAACTATAATTGTGGTGTCATCTGCATAGATGAATACGCGCCCATAGTTGATGTATGAGGGTAAATCGTTCACGTAGAGTAGAAATAAAAGTGGACCTAATACACCACCTTGAGGAGTCCCAATAAAGGTATCAAATTCATTGGAGAACTCATCCTCGACCTGGACTTTGAGTTTCCTGTTTGACATGTATGATGCAATCCAGGACTGGATTGCAGTAGTATTGAGTAATTTATTAGTATAAAGTATTAAGTAATAATTAAGTTTTAAGTATGCAGTAGTAATAAGTGGACCACCCGGTAAAGCGATTCTAAATGCTAATGTCAATAATGAATGCAAAATATCATGACAAACTCTATGTTGCAAGCATTCGATTCCTCCCAGACAATTCGATAATTTACGATGTGTTCAAAAAATGCCCTGGTGAACGTAGTATTGTCGGCTATTTTAAAGTTGGTCTAATACCTAAGACGATCAAAGGGATTGCATCAACTCAATTAATAGAATTTCTAGTTGCCAGAATCCAAGATTTTAGCCTTCAATACCTTTTCTCCCAACATTACACCGCTGGCTAATACGATGTTCCTTGAACTTTATAGGATTTCCTTTCGTGTTGTCAAATGATGAAAAAAAAACTACTTTTAGCCGACTATATACTGATTGAGTGCCTATATTTGAGGGGGTGATTTTTGGAACCATTTCAAAAAAGAAACTTCCTATGAACGTATTAACTAAACTTCTAAACTTTTGAGATACAGGGTGGCAAAGTTTTTAAAAATGTATATTTTTTTATTCATATCTATAATATCACCTTAGATATTTTGATGAAATTCGGCCTGTATCAAGAGGCATTATTTAGTGTACCAAATTTTTTTTTCATTTCCACCAGTGGCGTTCGTTCGGTATTTCACCCGCTTATTTTGACAGTTATCGATGGTACGCCACTGATTTCTGTCGAAATTAAAATCAATCCTGAATTTCTGAGGAAATTCGATCTCTTGAATCTTTTCCGATTCACGGTTTTCGCTTTAAAAAAATAAAAATCTTTTCTCTGCATCATCATGACAATATCGCCAATATGACATAATTTGAGTGAGAATAAAGTGAAAACCCGACTCCTTGGAAATGTATTCTACGACGATATTCACATTGTCACCAATTTTATTCATTAGCAGAATTCTGTGTGAATTTCACATTTTATGGTATGTTGGTATGTCCTTATGTTCGTATTTGAATTAGGTCTATTTACTAGGATTGTATATTCTTTGTATGTTCTCTTCATTTCATATGTTTCACAGTCATATTCTTATTTGTTCATCCAGTTTTCAGTTATACACGAAATATGTGTATGCTTTGATGATGTCACCATCATACTCTTATTTCATTTATAGGTATTTTGCATATTTTACTCTTATGTATACTCATCGTATCATACTCATTATGTATGTATTATGTGGTCCCATCAGATACAATGACAATCAATGCTGGTGTGCCACAAGGATCTGTCTTGAGCTTGTTTCTTCACCAGGAAGGCAGATCAGATGACCCAATGACCAAATATGATGATGTCAGGTACCACTGTTCCTATGAAGGCGTCAATATCTATGCTCGGTATCACCACCAACAGCGCTCTCTCATGGGACTGTCATTGCAAAAACTGCTTCACAAAAACTTGGTTTTCTTTCCGTGCGAAGAGATTCTTCACACCCCAGCAACTGCTCATGATCTACAAAGCGTGAATTCGACCTGTCCTGGAGTACTATTCACATGTTGGAATTCAGCCCTCAAACATACGCTTGAGCTCTCGGACTCTGTCGCCTAGTCGGTGATACTTTACTCACGAATTCATTGATCTCTCTAAAACATCGCAGGAAGGTGGGCTATCTCTCTGTCTCTCTTTTATAGATATTTCAACGGTCGATGTTCGACGGAAATCTATGAGCGATTCCTAGTAGTCAAACTGGACGACTTCAGGCTGGTGATTCATACATTGTTAGGCTTGAAACTTGCCGAACTTCTCATAACCAAGCGTAATTTATGGAATTCTCTGCCTAGTGTTATCTTTCCTGATGCTAGCGACTTCAAGACTTTCACGTAACATTTCAATACCTTCCTTCTTTCCCAAAATTCCACCGCCGGCTAATACGATGTTTCCCGAACATTAAACGATCTCCTTTCGTATTTTCAAAGATAAAAAAGTCATCTCAGTTATATTGATAGATACGAAGTTGGTTAATTTAGGGAAAAGTTGCATATTTTTGTGCTGATTGATAATTTGGAAAGAAATTCGTCCATCAAGATCGTGATTAGATACTAATTTCATGATTTTCTATTTCGTTTCACAACGGCAAAATTGCCATTGATAACTGAAATATTGGCACAGTATTTTCAAGAAGAAATTCGTGAATAATATTATTTTGGTTATAGAGTAATAAAAATAATAAAAAAGCGGCAACTTGATTTATTATGGATATTGGGGCCATTAGATCGAATTCCTTGACGGAAATGGATTGAAATGCTTAATGAGAATGCTTGTGTTTCAGTTAGAAAGTAATCACGAAAATCGCAAAATTCCTTTTTTTGGAAAAACTAATCGGTATAGGTCAAATTTCTTCTCAGATTATTAGCATAAAAATGCACAACTTCATCCTGATTCAACGAACCTCATATCTCTTGAGTTAACCAAAATATTCCCATGGTTATTTTCATCATCACTTTTCTAGAACAACAACACTACTTTCGTGTCCCTCACTTGCGAGAAGACTTCAATAAACTAGTACCACTCTGCTACTGCACTACCCGCTATTGTAACACCTCGAGAGGGTTTTACTTCACTAGCGCTGAAATCTTTTTGATCATTTCTTTCTCTCATCGTTTTTCAATTCATCGTAATTTTTCCCAATTAATTGGAATAGTAATTAATGGAATTGTTCTCTTTCGATGATTTTTGTAGTGCCAGTGAACAAAGCCGAGACTATGTATCTGTGCTGAAAGAAAGTGAAGAAGACGACATATCACAGGGTCTAGAGTCTAACATCGACACTGTAGACTCGGTCAGATTCAATGGCCAATCCCTCAGAATGACAGATGATGCCATAGCTGAACCCTTATACAGGTAAATTATCAATTCACGTAGTCTGAACCAGAATAACAAACAATCAATTCAGCTTACTCAGCGAAATATTCGACATGAGAGGCCTTTTCAAGTACGTGAGGAAAACTTTGATCGGGTTCGTCCAAGTGACTTACGGCCGCAACATCAACCGACAAATATACGAGACCATCTCTTGGTGGTTCTCCGAAGAGATGCTCCACTACTACGTATCGCTAGTGCTCAAGAATTACTGGCCTGGCGGTATTTTGGCCCAATCAGGGCCATACAGAGGCAAAGAGGAGAGGAGAGAAGCGGCGATAAAGGCTCAGGAGATGTTTGTAAACAACGTGCCAGAACTGCTAACCACCTTGGTAGGCAACAACTCTGCTAGGAGTGGGGCCAAGAAAGTTTTCGACGCTTTGCAGGAGAAGAACATGAATAAACATTTATTCTACGTGAGTATTATTTATTTTTTTATGAGTCGATCGTTTTGTAATTCGATTCCAATACATTGATATTCGATCTCCAATTCACAACATTTTCTTCGTCAGTAGAACCGATATGATGTGAATAATTATCATTTCATACACTTTGGTATTGTATGAGTTTGAGAACTGTACGCCTTAAATTGTTGATTCTTTTCGAATGGTTGATTGGTTGGATTGGATTGCTGATTGAACTGAGCGTTTATGTGAAACCGTAATAGTCAATGGTAGAACCGAGCGGCGTATCGTGGGATTGAGAGATTAGAAACCACATATTATTTAGAGACTTTGCGAAGATGGCGATTCTGAAATTTTGGGATGGGAAAAACGTCTGCTGGAAGAAACATGAAGTTTGAAATACGGACAATGAATGGCATGCATAATATCCTTGAGGCGTGATATAGAAACTGAATTATGAATACAAAAAATTCACATTTTCACGTTAAAATGAGTAGGAGAATCCTCCCACAACACTATGATTATTCAAGGAGGGAGAAATAACTTCTCTATTTCAGGAAGTGCATATTCTTATAAAGATTCTTATCTATCAATCTCAAAATCAAATCAAATCAAAATATACTTTATTGTCGGAAGAAAAGAATTCTCATTGACAAAGTGTGGAAACAGATCAATCTGAGTAAACATAAGGTACATAAAGGTGTGTAACAAATGCAGAAAAATTTATAGTTATGTATGCAAAGACACTTTAAAACATCTTGAACTTAGTTCAATAGCAGTCACAGTTAAGAAAAAGAAAAAAGGTAAAATGCCATATAAGCTAAGAACAACACATTGAATTATATTTGAAACGTAAAATATGTGCAAATAACAAAAGTCAAATCAAATCAAATCAAAATGTACTTTATTGCCTGAAGAATAAATTCTTATTGACAGTGTTGATCGTGCTTACAAAGCATAGTCTATGTAAAAAATAAATATAAATATTCAAGTATAAAAATGTCCAAATGTTAAAAAATGTGTAAATATATGAAATTGTTTGAAATGTAAAAATGTATAAAAGTAAAAATGTAAAAAAGTAAAAATATGTATGAACATTCACAAATTTGTTTATAAAGACAAATATACATTAAAAACCAGCAAGTTTGAAATTCGGTAGCATTATTTTAGAATCAGGCAACCTGATAGAATTCGGTGAGATTATAATACACTTTCTCCAATAGAAACATCTTTACCGATTTCCTAAACTTTTGTTCGTTTTCTATTTGCTTTAGGTGCAAGGGTAGATGATTGAACAGCTTCTTGCTTTCGTAAATTATAGAATTCTTGGTTAGTGTTGATGTTGGGATAGGTAGTTTAATGTTATGGGAAGAGCTGCGGGTGTTATATGTCGTTGACTCATATCTGAATTCATTATATTTTTTTTGAACTAGGCAAACGGTTTCCAAAATGAAAATGCAGGACAGAGGCAGTATTCTATGAACAAAAAATAAAGGTCTACATGAAGCCCTCGAGTCAGCTTTGCACATATATCTTAGTGCTCTTTTTTGGAGAATAAAAAGTCTATCGAATAAATAGTTCGTGCACATGCCCCAGAAACAAATACCGTAACGTAGGTGAGATTCAATAAGCGAGAAGTAAACATTCTTTGCCGCAGTTAGGCCTAATTCATTGGATGTAACTCGTACGGCATAACAGCCAGACGTTAGCTTTTTAGCTAAATTAAAAATGTGGCCTTCAAATTTTAGTGTGGTTTCAATATTCAGTCCCAAGAATTTATGTGTGGTTTTGATGCTAAGACAGTCATTATCGAGGAATACATTGTTGATAACGCACTTGAAGTTGATTATACCTGTCTTAGAGGTATTGAAAGACAATAAGTTGGCGTCGCACCATTTTTTAACTTTGCTCAGGTCCTCATTGATGATGTCTTCTAGAATTACGTTATCAGTACCATGCCAAAGTATGGTGGTATCGTCTGCAAATATTGTAAATTGCCCATGTATGTCGACAAGTGTTAAGTCATTCACATAAAGTAAAAACAACAGGGGTCCCAGTACAGAGCCCTGCGGTACTCCATGTTTGAGAGCCAGATGCTTGGATTTCATATTGGCGATGATGACGCTTTGGAAGCGATCAGCTAGATAAGATTGAAACCAAAGTAATGTTGAACCTCTGAACCATAGGTGTGCAACTTATGGAGCAGTATTCTGTGATTTACACAATCGAAGGCCTTTGAAAGGTCACAGAATACTGCTGCAGCTACCTCCCCACCATTCAGCGTAAGGTACAGACGCTCGAGAAATGCAAATATAGCATCGTTGGTATTTTTAGAGGTTTGGAAGCCATATTGTTCGGTACTGAGGATACCATGTTTGCCTAAAAACGATGCCATTCTTTTTTTTACTAATCTTTCGATTACTTTCGCTAACGCGGGAAGCAAAGCAATCGGCCTGAAGTTTGAAGAGGAATCAAGGTCACCGCTTTTATATAAAGGAATGATATTTGCTATTTTCAAACAGCTAGGAAAAACGCCTGCTGAGAATGAGTGGTTGATCGCTTCTGCCAAAACTTGCAGTAAAGAGGGAGGCAAATTGAGCAGTAACTTCACTGAAATATCATCCCATCCAGAGGAGTTTTTATTTTTAATATCGGCGATGGTTTCTCTGAGCTCAGTGGCATCTGTGGGAGCAAAGTAAAAACTGTCGGGTACTGAAATTTGATCTAAATAAATACTGGGGTTCACCGAAGGGGATAACTTCTCATTAAGATTATCCGCTACAGAGCAGTAAAATTCATTCAGGTCATCCGGTTTCACATTCGGTTTCAGTGCATTAGAGTTGTTTTTACCTCTCAGGTCGTTGACAATATTCCAGCATTCTTTCTGTTTGTTGCTTGAACGATTAATTCTAGAGTTATAGTATGCAGATTTGGCTGTTTTAATCAATTTTCTATAGATGTTACGGTATTTGTTGAAGTAGTTAATAAAGGGAATATTATTCATAGCAAATTTTCTTATTGTGTGAAGTGAACGCAGGTTTCTTCCAGAAATTCTTAGCCCTAGTGTGATCCATGGCTTCTGCTTTTTGCGCTTGATCGCCACGATAGGAAAGGAACGGTTGAATAATGTGGTCAAAATTCTATGAAATTCATTAAGTGGATCATTATTACTCAATATATCGTGCCCTTGCACCGAGGCACAAAGTTGGGAAAACTTAATGTAGTTTCGTTCTGAGAATATTCTACCCATTCTCTTAGATTCATTTCGAGGCATACGTGATTTTACAGGAAGTTTGCAGACAAAGGCTTCATGATCTGATAGACCAGCATTTATAACAGTGCAGTCAACAAGTTCCTCAGAGATATTAGTGCAAATATAGTCCAACGTGGTGGAAGAGTAAGAAGAGACTCTAGTGGGGGTTTCAACATGCATAGTTAAATTGAATGAATCGAACAGGTTGACAATGGTTTGTACATGGGGTGCAGTTTTATCCAAAAAATTTACGTTGAAGTCCCCAGACACTATTATATATGCCTTTAGTGAAAACTGCGATAGAAGCAATTCCAACCTATGAAGGAATAAATTACAGTCCGAGGATGGGGGTCTGTAAATACATAAAATGTACATGTTCTTAGTTTTGCAGTGAACAATTGAGAACTCAAACTCCTTTTCCACCAGCATGTAGTCTAATTTGTCGTGGTTCACAAAGCCAAACAGTTTGTTGAACTTATCATTGATCAAAATCAAGGTTCCACCTCCACGAGCTTGAGAACGGCAAAATTTTGAAACTAAAATATAGTTAGGAAGGTGTAACGGTTCTTCACTACATAACCAGTGTTCAGTTAAAAGTATTATTTCTGGGTATTCCAAATCATCCAGAAAAATTTGCAGAGCATTAGTCTTATAACGAATAGATTGAATGTTTAACAATAAGACCTGAAAATGGTCAGAATGCACATCTACATGAATGAGTGGAGACGTGAGTGTTTTCTTCGATTGTTTACAAACATCAGCAACAAGTTTATTTTCTGTCATATAACATTTTTTTGAATAGTTCGTATCAGAGATTAACAAAATATTGTTACTGTCATTGGCGAAAGTTTTGGTATTTTTTAAACACTTGTGAGAGCAGTTGCAAATATGAATCTGATTCGAGAGACAGAGGCAGTTCAACTCTCTGTCTCGCTTATCTGAAAAAACTGTGATGAGGCATTAACAAAATCAACTGTTTGTATGGTTTTTAGTACTACATTTCTGTGATAAGGCAATAGAAAATAATTTTTTATCTCCTCACAAATTAGGAGTTTGCTATGGTGCTGATTTTCGTCGGTAAGAAATTTAAGGGATGAGTTTTTATTAGACTTAGTGAAAGTTGAAATTGCTTTTTTTATCAAGTTATTCAAAATCTGATCTGATTCACGATTTTTTTGCGATATCAATACGATGTTAGTAGTTTTGCTGATTCGGAGAATAGTCTTGAGAGCTAATTTCAATGTTCTTGAATTACTTACATTGCTGGAATTGAACATTAATATTATAAAGTCATCTTGACCATATTTCAATGTGTCGTCGAAAATGTCTGTCACTATATCCAATAGTTCCTCGTTTGGCTTGATAAAGTCGTGAATGATATAGTTGTTGGAACCGTTAATCAACTCATTGAGTACCTTGGGAAAGCCTTTAGCGTATTGGTCTCCTCGTACGAGGATTTTTTTTCTCCTCATTGTATCGCTGCTTGCAACGCTTTCAGTTACGGAATGGATGGGAATGCAATCATCATGAATCACATCAACTGAAGCCGTCAAGTCATATCGTTCCATTTCTTTGTGCCGCTCCGATTCAATGATTTCAACGTGAAGCGAAGTTTCTTGTTGCATTATTACGTGTGGAACAATTTCTTCCAGGAACCCTCCATTATTAACGCTGTCTTCTTTTCTAGAAGTGGCTGCAGATATTTTTTTTTCAGGAGCACTAACGGATTTTCCTTCAAGATTCAATCTTTTTTTCGAAAGGTTTTTTAATCGCATACCCTCCGTGGATTTTTCAATGTCTACGCCACTGGAAGTAGAAACCTCAGTCATCGTGGATTGATGACATGCGTGAGTCATATCTGTTTGGGTATCCACACTTTTTTGGGTATCCAAATTTTTTGTCGGTACCGTTTTTAAAACTATTTCTTCGTTCAGCTCGTTTATCTTGTCCTGCATTTCTTCAATCAGTTTTTTCTGCGATTCTATTAATGAGTTCATTTCGGTTTCGGATTCGATCGCTTGTTGCATTATTATTTGATTTTCATCTTTCAATTTTTGAATGAATTTGTCTTTCATAACTCCTTCATCCTCGAGATCATTTATTGTTCTTTCCAGTGAGTTCGTCTCAACTTCACGTTCACGGTCATTTGCGAAGCTGTCCTCCTGACAACATAGAATTTTGTTTTCCGTCATAAACTTCACTTTGTTTTTGTATTTTTGCTGAACGCAACTTTTGTGGAATACACTAAAACACCTTATGCATACATAATGTCCAAAAGGTTTGAGTTTACAGCACTTGAAATTGTTATTCATTGTCGAGAGCTACAGATATATACGTCCAAACACGTCGGTGGCCTCGCGAAAAAAAATCTTTCATGGAGAACTAGGTAATATAATTTTGTTAGGCAGTTTTCGTTCCGTTGGTTCATGGTAAGGCTCAAAAAATGGTAGGTCTCAATTATGTCTGAAACCGCACGTCTGCTAACCAATCAGCGATCATAGCCACGGTTTACTAAGCAAAAAATACCTGCTTGATTCGATTCCTTTCTTGAAGAGTTTCCAACTGTTAGTTGAACAATAATAATGTTTAATAAATGATAGTTCAGAAATCAAAACCCAATTACGAAAGCAGTTTCTTCAGGATTTTTTTGCAATTCATGGCCTATTTCTATTACAACTATAAGTTGCTTTTTTGAACATCTTCGAATTTTATCTTAGTTTTACATACCAATTTCAAGACGTATATTCAGAATCAATTCTCTATCTTCAATATGTATTTTGATATGGTCTTACTTTGGTGCTATTATTAGGTTCACTTTGTTTCTCTGTATAATTCTTCTGTTCTGATATCAATAATTTATTTTTCAATATTCAATCTCTCTGAATGACCGCTATAATTCATTCAAAGTCAATAACTGATTGAATTACTACTACTAATTAGTGAGTCCTTGAGTCCTTCAGTACAGCAATAATATTATCTTGACTATTGACTAGAAATTGTTTTTATTTCATTGTTTGTTCCACCATACGATGGATCGAGATCGTCTAATGCCTTGGAAATGCCTAGGAAATCACAATAATTGTTAGAGATAAATAAGAAGCATATACAGGGTGGCCCATCGAAAACGTACCGCAAGGCATTACAGGCTGGGAAAGAACTTTTCGATAAAATCCGAAAACAGGTCAAGTTTGTTCGTCAGGAGGACACATTTTGACGTAACAAGCATAGTAAAACCCTCAAACCCCTAAGAAGGGGTGTCACTCCAACATTTTTTTCAAATGGGAAGGGGGGTCAAGTGATACCTCTTTAGAAGGAGCTGGTCATTCTTCATACAGTGCTGCTCACATTTTCAAAATCGATCCACTCGTTCAGAAAATATGGAGCGACGAAAAATGCAAAAATTGATTCAATTGTATTTCAAAACTCATTCATTAGTCAAGTAAATGTTCGAATTGTTGTCCGTCAACCTGCATACAGTGGTATAAGTTATTTTCAAACCGTTGTCGTACATTCTGGAGTATTTGGGGTGTCACTTCGCGACATACGTTAATGATTATTCGTTGCAACTGTTCTAATGTGTCTGGTGGTGTTTTATAAACAACGCTTTTGATGTGTCCCCACAAAAAAATCTAAAGGACTTAAGTCGGGTGACCGAGGTGGCCATTCTATTGGGCCCCGTCGTCCTATCCATCGTCGTGGAAATGTGTCATGTAAATAAATGCGCACATTGTGGGAACGATGAGGAGGAGCTCCGTCTTGTTGGTAAATCAGTTCCTGTTCATCGTATGCGGGATCGTTCTGAATGATATTTGTTAGAGCTGGGTCGATGGCATTTTGTGGTAAATCCAAGTACATATCGCCAGTAAAATTTCCAGGAAGGAAAAAAGGTCCTACAATGGCATTTCCAAAAATACCAGCCCACACATTTAACTTCTGGGGGTGTTGCGTGTGTGTCTCGTGGAAAATCCTTGGATTGGTGTCAGCCCAGTAGCGGCAATTGTGGCGATTCACTTAACCATTAAGGAAGAAGGAACATTCGTCCGAAAAACACACATTGAATAGAAAATTACCATTGTGTAACGCTCGCTCACTCATAATTTCGCAAAATTACAAGCGACGATCAAAGTTGTCTTCATTCAGTTCGTGCACTAAGCGTATTTTGTAAGAATTGAATCTGTATTTTTTCAATACCCGTTGGACACTGGTAAGAGACACACTCGTCGCAATGGCCAATTGTCTTGTACTTAGCGTACTATCAACTGCAACTTGCCCCAATACTGCTATCTCCGTAGGTTCATTTAGTACTGGATTTTCAAGCTTTCTCTTTTTGTTATGAACTGAACCTGTTTCGCGAAATTTGTGCAACAATTTTTCCAGAGGCATGTTTGTCAGGATGCTGCTGGTTGAACAACTCCGCGACGTGATTACCACGTTCATCGTTTTTGAAAAAACGCCCAATGATTTCCATTCTGTCTGCAATTGAATACACCATAATAATAAATTTTAAAGTCAACAAGTCGTAAACACTTCAACCACGACATGTATCTAGCAACTACTTGACCTAATTCAAACGTGAAGAAATGAATCCTATTCATTTTTTAATCTCTAAAATGAGCCAAAGAAAATCTGTGCATCGGCAAAAACAGCGACTCGGCAAAAATAGCGAATTCATTTGAAGGAACTTATTGCGATGAAGTACAATCAAACCGATCATTGTATTTTCCGTCCCACATGATGGTTGGAGTTTCAACGCTCCATATTTTCTGAAAGTGTAGATCGATTTGAAAAATCTAAGCAGCACTGTATAGGTAATAACAAGCCTCTTCTGAAGAGGTATCGCTCGAACCCCCTTCCCATTTGAAAAAAAATGTTGGGGTGACACCCCTAATTAGGGGGTTGAAGGTTTCACTATTCTCGTTACGTCAAAATGTGTCCCCCTGACAAACAAACTTGACCTGTTTTCGAAAAGTTCTTTCCCAGCCTGTAATGCCAAGCGGTACGTTTTCGATGGGCCATCCTGTATGTGTCGATTCATAAAAAAATGAAAATGAAATGAAATATTGCAATGATTCTCAATAATTTTGGAGACGTCCATCAAAAACCTGAATTTCATTCGAAGAAATTATTCGAAATGAAATATCAATCTGCCATGGCCACTTCATTCCTTCCTTACAAGATGGGTTTAATATTCGAAATCCGAAGTTATGCTTTCCTGAAACCATCATCAACTTTTTTTCAAATACGGACCTTCATTTTTTATTTGATTTCCTGCTACCTGTGGACTATCACATATTTTGATTTTCAAACGTCTGGAGAACGAAATTTGACAACTCCTGTTGTTTAAAGAGTTCAGTTTCATAATAATCAATATTGGGAAGTTTGAAGAGTTTCACCAGGATGTTGCCAAGGTTTTGATGACGATTAGCATTTTTCAATAACAGTATCAGAAAAATCTTGTATTGAAAAAAATAGTGTCGTATTGAATGCTGAACAATAGAAACTCTAAATATTTGAAATCGAAAATTAAAAATCTAAATTTGTGCGAAGTGTCCAAACGTAGCAATAACAAATCAATCAATGGTTCAGGTTTGCAGATGATGGTTTCTGGAAGACGAAACTGAGAATTCAAAATTTGAAAACGCTATCTCGTAGGGAAGAAAAATTAGGCATAATATGAAAAAAATCACTTTTTCAAATATCTCCGGATGTATTAGATCAAATTTCCAAAAGGCATATATGTATCCTTTGTTATATGAATGTTACAACTGTTTTCGAGATCCTAATTGAGGCTCTGATTTTAGTCATCCTGTTCCTAATATTGTTGAATCATGGAGTCTCTAATCCGAAAATGAGTACATAATTCGCAGTGCCCCTCACACCATATGTATAATTTTCATCATATATAAAAGAATTCTGTTTCCTGATTCCAAATATATTTATAAATACACTGAAATCATGATAAAGAAGATTACTAAGGGGATAAGAGAAATAGCATTAGAAACAGATTTGATTAAATTCAAAATACGTTGCGTTGTTGAGTGGAAAACATAGTGACCAGAATTTGTAAGTGAACTTTCTGTGAACTGTGGGTGATGGGCTTTTCGGAGATTAATCGGAAAGACTCAAGGTGTTAACAATGATTTAAAAGAGTTATTAAGGTTCACATGAACTCAAGGGAAAATGAACGGCAAGTCAAGCAATTTTGAATTCAATCCTTCCCACTTGAGTTTTTCTAATCGGCATAACTATTAACCATCTGAGGAAATTATCAGTGTATACCAATCTGAGAATTCCCTTCATGTTTCATATCTATGTGTGATCGAATCGAAATGCATTTCCTTCGATATCAGAATCCTACATTTCAGTGAAATTTCAAGTCGCATTATGAAAAACTATTTCAAATCATAGGATGAAAGGTGGGCATATCTTGTGGAATTAATTGTTCTCTTGATACAAATCGGATGACTTACATTGCTGTACTCTCGTCCATATTTATTCAAAATACGGGAAATCACAGAAATAGATTTTTTCAGTTCACATTCACTTCACTATCAAGAAACTATCCACCAACTGTATCAACGGATAATAGTATCACAATTGAAAGTGAGCTCTTCATGCTGTTTCAGATTCAAGTGTAAAAACCTCTCTTGATAAGGGGAAAAAACCTTATTCAAAAAGTCACATTTGTATACGAGGGAAACTCAGTAAGTTCTCGTGTATTCATGTATATCGGGTGATTCAACATTGTGTTCTGAATGAAGAAATGGCATATCAGCTAGATTTTCAAATGGAACATCCTATATTTTTTTCAGGCAATGAATTCTGTGTTAATTTTGCTCTTTGATTTATTTCCTTTTGAACATCCATCGATACTTTGAAGTAAATGCGGGAAAAAATTGTGAAATCTTTACCTACCCTTAGAAATTTTCGAAAACTTGTGTAAAGATTGATGGTTAGAACCTTACTCCATCACATCGACTTGAGAAAATTTCTCGAAAAACTATAGGGCAATCAAAATATCATTTCAATTCAATTTTTCGAATGAAACAGCCTATTTTTCTTCATTCATAAGTAGTATTGGGTTGTTCAATAGCTTTATCCATATCTTCTTCCATAAGTCCCAAATAGGGTACTTTTCGAGATAACTGAAGGATTCTCAATTCTATCAATCACAAGGAAAATTCGTTTGAATTCAATCCAGAATGCTTTGGGAATGAATATTGGGTCTTCAAACTGACATTTTAGAGTTCGGCATAAAATGATTCATTGTAAGTATTCTCAGGTGATTGAACAATTATTGTACGAATATGAACTTTCACTAGAAGAGATGATTCAACAGATGATTATGAGAAAATACGTAACGTAAAAATACTGTGGAAGAGATAAGGTATTCGATATACGAAAGAGATTAATTCTTCCCCTCAGTCTCATGTCAGTTATGATAAAATCATTGAATTGTAGAATTTCAGGTACTATGTTCTGATAATGTTGAACACAAAAATGATTTCCGAATATTTACGACGGCTATCAAATGATGGCACGTTGAATTCTATTAATTAGCTGACGTAAGAGATGCATAAGGGCCAGATTCGTTTCTTAACTTTCTATATCATATCGGATCATAAAAAAAGTCTTTGGATTCCAAATAAAAAATCCATACATTTGAAAATTACCAAACAAATACCAGTGAATTCACGGCTACTTCTCAAAACAATCTCGAATGTGATTTTTGTAGTACACTCGGACACTAAATATTCAGTGCATGTGTCTAGATAACTTCAACAAACTTGAGAAAATCATTCTGAGATCTTTCATCATCTCGTCAATTATTTTCAGAGTCGTACCATTTATAGAATAATAATTGATTCTGTGTGATTTTCTTCTCGTGAAATATTTGGCTTTATCGTCGGATGCTACAAAATAATTAGAGATGTTGTCTAGAGCCTAATAAAATATTCAAATCGTTTTCGCGTTTTAGAATAATACGTCATATACGTATTGAATGAAGAGGGAAGATCTCAAGATAGAACATCATAGAACCCCTGAACTGCTTGTGAATTCAAATGAATATAAGTTGTTGAACTCAATTGTGTTCAATTTGTTGGATAACGAATGCATCTTCGCTCTGTTCAACTTGACAAATCCAATATCCAATAAATATCCAAGGGTTGAAAGAATATCAATCGAATTTGTTGATCGAAATATTTCGGATAAATCGAGATTTATTTCATTTCATTGAGTGTGTTGAAAATTCGTGAATAACCATGAGGATCGCAGTACCATAAGAGATATAGGTTAAGTCAATTAGTGCTCAACAAAATGGTGCTGTATAGTTCAGTAAATTCGGGATAATTACTTCTAAAAAATCGTGATTTCTGCAAAGTCATTTTCATATTATCTCAGTTCATTAGAAACGATACTTTGAATTCACATCACATCCTCATTGTCACTTTTCCTCCTCTGAAAAATGGGATCAAATTGAAAATCCATTATTTCTTCTTGGAACGTCCATCATCAACTTCATTATTCCAAATACAGACCTGCATTTTTTCATCATCAAAAAAATTTTGAAAAAAAGTATGGACGTACTCATCTTCGTCTAACGATTCTGTAGAATGTTAGTTTTCTCCAAATATCTCCGGCAATATTCTTACTCACTCTGAACTTCTTAAAATCACCAAAATCCCCATACTAGCCCACTAATTTCCCACACCCTATATAATCTTTGGGAGGATTACAAATGCTGATTAATGATAATATCTCAAACATTATATTCGCTCTCATGAATACACTAGCTGGTAAAATAACTATCACATTCTGTGGTTGTCTTTTCAATTTCCTGGAGTTGATATAAATGAACAATTCATTGGTAATATTCTGCGTCAGCTGAAAAATTAGTGAAATTCTAAATTAATATGAAACATGCATATGCATATTTTTTGTATTCTCACTATCATTGGGAGTCCGATGATTGATGGGTATTTATTTGGTTATAGGAGGTGTTAGAAGTAACTTTGGATGCTATATTTCCTGAACTCAGTTGAAAAATTGGTAAGTTGAATTTTGAATTGAAATATTTTTCTTTGTTTACTAAATGTATATTTTCATTCCATTCTCTCCAGTTGAACATCTCCTGGAATCATTTGTATCCATTCCAGATAAGAAAATAATTGTCACTTTCGTATTCAATTTTTCAATCATGATTTGTTAATGTATTTATTATATTCACCTACCTGTTCAATATAGCTATTAGAAAGACATAATTCCGATTTTTTATTTCACATAACTCCAAGTTTATTACCTAATTTAATTGATGTAATGGTTACGAGGTATTTAGAACATTGAAACTAATGGCAACATTCAAAATTTATTATCATGATCTTGTCGGAGGCTTATGACAAGATTCATAATTCTATTGTTTTTTTTTGTCGATAGCTGGAATTACTGGGAGAAAATGATTCGCTAGATCGATTGACGTCCAATTCATATATTTATGAAATGCTTCAATTTTCTTGGGAACATTCATTTCATTAATGGTCGAAAGAACTTTTGAGAATTTAATAGCCTTTCTTCTTCGTATTAGGAGTTGATCTTGAAACCTGTTTGTTTTTTTTTTTAACTCAGGAACAATTGTTAATTTCGAAATACAGATTAATATAACGCAAATAATTGATATACTCGGAAACATAATTCTTCAACAAAAACATTTTCTCATATATTTCCAGCTATACAGTTCAACATAAATAATTCTATAAATATTTCTTAACATTTAAAAAACATTCATTTGAAACATTTTTAAAGTACTTATGTTATTGAAATTATCCTATAATTCATATAAATGAAGTTTTAGTTCTAATTTTGTGATATAATTTCTTCATATCATAATTTTACTAATGAATAAATAAGTGTAGTAATTTATTGAGCCTGGTTTTATTCAAGTACATTGAGCTATAATACTTCAGGTATAATACAGGGGGGGCACGAAGTAAGTTGAATAGGTGTTTGTATGAATTGGAAGTCAAAATATGATCAATCCTCAATACTGGTTCAACATATCGATGCTGTGTCAAATGAATTGAACAAAATTTCCAACATTGATATTTTGATTCATACCGAAGTAGTCTTAGCAATATCATTGGTGAATATTATGAAGAATGTATATATATATATATACCTATATATATTTTTTTGATTCGTAAGTATAGTTTTTCTGAGCCTTGAAAAACTTTACTTGTCGAATATTGTCTCAATAAAAAAATAACATACATTCCATCTTCATCCTTTGGAAATAGAGATGAATATGTGGCATGAAGATTCAACATATCCATCTACATTTCATAAACTCTTCTTTAACAAATCCTATCGTTCAGTCTTAGAAATTTTTAAACACCGCCATACTATTTATAAAAAAATATTTTTCTAAATATTGTACAACATACATTTAATAAGTAGGTACACAACCTATAAATCATGAGATAATATGTTTAAACCATTTTTTTTTTGAAAATTTTTATGGTAACGTGATATGAAGTTACATACAGAACATAGAACGTTGTCTTATCTCGAAAATGCTTAAACGATTATTGATTTTTTGCTAACGAGATATGTAACATCTATTGAATACACTTATTCTTTCTGGAGCAGATTACGGAAATACAAATCTCACTGTTCCTCAAATATCTCAAGATTACCAGAAAAGGACGATTGAGTGAATTGGATTCGTTTAGTGGTAGTTGTCAAGAACCGTGCTGAAATCTCCATTAATTAGTGTAGTAAAATAATATGTTATTGATCCAAGTGAAAATGCAGAAGATCAAGATTTCTCGATCTAAAGATTCCGGCACAATATGCCACAGTTTGGCACGAGTAAACAGTTTCAACTATTATTACAATTTATTGTCAGTCACCTTAATTTGACAATATTCCATATGTACAACAATTAGTCATTTTATTTTATCGTTCAAGTGATCCCGTTTACACGATTCTTAATCGGGCTCATAACATCACTGCTAAGTTACTAAACTAGCAACGGTTTTTATGAGACCTCTCAGTTTCATATTCGTGTAAACGCTTTCATTTACTGTTTTATAGGTGACTAGATATTCTCCATTTAGGGAACAGACTCGATGATTTCAGTTTTGTGTAGTGGCGTTACTGATGGCGATCTCTCAATTTCTGGTGTGACTGTTTCGCAGTTTGAGCTACAAGGTGTTAGAATAGTCGGTATAAGACTTGCAATTTCCGGACTGCTTATACCCACTGTTTCTTCATATACCCGTTCCTATAAAAGAATAATATGAGATGAATCATTTTGCTTATGGCTAGCTTCCTGCCAAAACTAGATTTCAAGTTTAATAGCGAAGTGATACGTTCATTCACGATTGTCAGTGAAACTTAATGAATGAAAAATACAATATTTTCAAAGAGTTATATCATCGCAATGTTGGCTTCATTCTGATATAACTGTTAGATGCGAACCAAAGTAACAGAGTGAGCGTCTTGCCATGTGACCCCACTTTTTGCCTTTTCATATTAATTTTTTTCAATTCACTGCTATACAGTGATCACGTGACATATGTCGAAATCGATTCTTAGGTTGCCAGACATGCATCCCCGAGAGAAAAAAGTCAATACTTCAATGATAAACTCTTTTTCTATATACGTATTGGACTTTATGGATGACACTGTAATAATAACAAGAAGTAAATAACGAATATATCGGTCGGTTTGGACCAATTAATGAATGAAGCATCGAAATCAATGAAATTGTTGAATGAAATATTTTCGTGGAACAATATTTAACTTGATAAATTTGATAGGTCGATGTGTCATTCTGTTTCAATAGATCGCAGATTGCAGACACTGTTCTGCTCGAATACTAATTTGAGCGTATAAGATGGCGAAATATATCATTCCCGCTGTAAATTACTCTAGCCTTACGAAAATAGATAAAATTACTCTGATCTAAATATTAGCAAATTTTGATACGAACACCCCTATCACAATTGAATTCTATTTCTGATTTTCATCCTTGGTCAGGAAAAAATATCCTAATGTTCATGGAAAATACTAATCTCTTTCCTCCACCTCAGTGATTTTAACGAAATCGAATACATGAATAGCAACCTTGTTGCCTACCTGAGATTTGTCATATTTCAGCCTTTTCCAAATAAATTTTCCATTATTTTGTGAAGGTCCTGTCTCATTATTAGGCGAGTAATAATTAGGATTTGTGAAACTTCTATTGGCTCCATACATATATTTCTTCTTTCCTTTCTTGATCAACAAGAAAGTCACCAAAATCACGCAAACCATTATGATGAACAACATTGGAACCAATGTCATGATGTAAAAAGTCGTAGAATGCTCAGAGGACTTCGCTTCTGTTTCATCATCTGAATTCATATTATCGTAAGGATTGTAAATCTTGACCTCGTCATCGTAGTCGCCATTTGCTCCTTCCTCGTCACATTTGAAATGACTTCCCGTTGGACATTTCGAAGAAACAATATAATTAGGTTCTGAAACATTCCGAATTAACGAATCCGATTCGAAACGACTATACGATAAAATTACCTGTTTTACATGTATTGTCAGTCACATCCGGACATCCACATGTGTAATTCTTCAATCTGAATAAACACATATGAGTGCACCCACCATTATCTACAGCACAGGGGTTCCATCCCTGTTGCCTTTCTTCCGTCACCATGATTATACCCATAGCTGCATCTAGTTGGGGTCTCACAATTATCGCATCTCTTCCTGTGGTTTTTTCTGCTCTGATGACAGTTTTTTGCACCCAGTCTGTCCAGTATATGTACTCCTTGTATTGTGCTAGAGCGAAAGGATGTGTTGCTTGAATATTCAGTATCACCCTGTTACCCCCATGCAAATCAGTTGTTTCAATCCTTTCTCCATTGAGCTTTGCATCTACCCAGTATAATCTTCTTCCCACATAGTCAATCATCAAGCCAATAGGAAACGTCATTTCAGTCTTGACTAGGTCCCTCCTTGTGGACCCATCTAGGTGTGCTCTTTCTATCTTAGGAACTCCCCAATCAGTCCAGAATAAGAATCCTTTCTTTGGAAACACCACTATAGATCTTGGATCATGTAGAAATTCTTTAATGATAGTTTTTCTATTTGACCCGTCTAGCCTGGATACTTCTATGATTTTGTTGCCAGTATTAGTCCAGTAGATATTGTTAGCTACCCAGTCTACTGCTATACCATCTGGTGTGCTCAGGTTTTTTCCAACAACGGTCTTAACATCAGATAAATTCGACATGGATACACTTTGTATCACATTCCTCTCGATATCTGAGTAGAATATTAGTTTTTTCTCCCAATGAAAGTCAACTGCTATAGCATTTTGAATTTCTTCAATAGGCAAAGTCGTATCCCAAGCATCATCAGTATCCAGGCTGATTTGGCTCAAAGCGTACCTCGTGGCTATCAGTAAGAAGGTTTGAGGTATCAATTCACAATGTTTATCATTATTTTTCGACTTGCTCAGTCCAGTTGGACAAGCACAAGTGAAGGAGCTGGGATTTCTCAAACAAAGATGTGAGCAGCCTCCATTATCGTTTCCACAAGCATTTTCTGCTATGTTATCACTTTGGACGGACCGCACATCCATTAGCCCTTCTAATTTATCTTTGATTATAGTTCTGTCAGCTCCTGAATTCTTGTCTGCTCGATGTAGTGCCCTAGTTTGCCAATCAGTCCAGTAAATGTGGGTACCAACCACTACCAACCCGTATGGATGAGGAACATTGGTGAGGATCAGTTTTCTGTCTTTTCCATTGAGGTCGCTGGATTCTATAGTATTCAGCTTCGCGTCGTTCCAGTATAGTCTATTTGACGGTCTATCTATAGCTAATCCATTGGGCCAATTGAGTTTCTTTGAAATTAGTGCCTTTCTGTTGTTTCCGTCCATGTGGGCTACCTCAATTTTCGCTTGCTTGCCCCAGTCTGACCAAAACATCAAACCATGGTGATAGTGTAGAGTAATAGCTCTGGGATTGTCTAGTTCCCTGTGAAACAAAACCTTTCTATTCTTACCATTCAATTCTGCTACTTCGACACTATTTCTTTCTCCATCCGTCCAATATATCTGCAAAATAAATATTTCTGTATATAGATTTTATCGTTATGGTTACTTACTTTTCGCCCTGTTGAATCTATGGCTATGCCATCTGGTGTCTCCATTTCATGCATGATTATGATTTTAATGTTCTTTCCATCTGGTGAAGCTTTCTGTATAGTATCTTCAGCTGTATCAGTCCAGTATATCTCTCCAGTTTTTCTATCGACATCAACAGATGTTGCTAGCTTCAACTGTGGAAGTGGCATCACAATATCTGCCATATAGGGAACATCTAATGATATTATCCTGATGTCGACTCGATGTGCTAATATCAAGAAGTTGATTGGTCCTGTAGCACAAGTTTTACCATCTTCCTGTAAAATCAGATACTTCGAATGATCCCAATAATTTTTCTGATATATTTACCCCTAGTTTAATGCCTGTGGAACATGCACAAGAATGGCCCTTAGGTTTCAAAAGACACATGTGAGTGCACCCTCCATTTTCTGCGCTGCAAGGATGTCTGAATACTTTTCTGTTTCTATGAAAAACTCTCACATCCATTAAATCATTCATATTACTCGACAATATAGTTCGATTTTGCCCAGTGAACTTATTTGCTCTTTCTATATTCTTTGTATCCCAATCTGTCCAATAGATATGATTACCAAAAATATCAAGTCCGAAAGGGTGAGGTAAACTGCTACCACCTATGAATATAGATATATCATCGAAATGCTACGCATTTTTTGCACCATCTACAAACCTAGCAAAACTTTTCTGCCAGATCCATCCAAATTAGCACACTCTATGCTTCTGGATCCAGCATCTGTCCAATAGATTTTACCAGCCGAATGGTCGACAGCCAAACCATTTGGCCATGTGAGATTGATGCTAGCAACTACAAATCGATTGGTTCCATCCATGCTTGCACGTTCTATCTTTGGTTTTTCTCCCCACTCTGACCAGTACATCAGTCCGCCTTGAAAATTAAATAAAATCAAATTTATTCGTTGTAATGGAAAACTGTAGCATACCTTGAGGATCAACAACAATATCTCTCGGTTTATCTAACTCCTCCCAGATTAGTAGGGATCTCATTGTACCATCGGCGTTGGCAACTTCGATTCTGTCGGTGCCGGCATCTGTCCAATATATTTTATCAGTGGCCCAATCTAGTGAAATTCCAGCTGGAGAAACTAGAATATAATAGTATCAATGTATACGAATACATGCAACACCTATTTTTGAACTGACAGTCATCGAGGTACCTACTTATGTTAGAATGTATCAGTACTTCGTGTGCTGTTCCATTCCAATAAGCTCTATTTAGAGAATTCCGCTCTACATCTGACCAATAAATGAAATCTGTTCTTGAATCCCAAGCTATTGCCACAGCTGATTTTATACCTTCTACAGGTATTACCATTTCGTACTGATGTTGGGAGTTGGCATCCAGATATTTCAGACGCAGATCCTTCTTTCTTGCAAATAATAAGAACTTATCAGGTTTCTGACAAGTTCTCTTATCGACCTTCAGCTTTTGACCCATACGACAAACGCAAGTGTAAGACTTTTTCTTTGGCAAACACATATGGTCACAGCCTCCATTATTTGTGCCACATCGATTTGGGTAACTCGGCTGTCTTTGTGGATGGTAGCTGTGAATGTCCATTGGAAAATGAAGCTGTGAGTGGATGGTACGAAGACCAGCACCAGTTATTTTGTTAGCCGTCGATATAGCTTTGGTGTGCCAGTCTGTCCAGAATATAGCATCCTCAAATATAGTTATTGCGAAAGGATGTGGCAAACCTTTACTGATAACTTTCTTTCTATTCGAGCCATCGAAACCAGCTGTTTCAATAACGTTATGCTTAGCATCGGCCCAGTACAATTGATTTGAAGTATAGTCCAACGTTAGTCCATTCGGCCAAAACACGCTTTCTGTGATAATACTCATTCTGTTGGTGCCATCCATTTCTGACCGTTCTATTTTCGGATTGGGGCCCCAATCTGTCCAGAAAACGAGAGCTTCACCAGGGTGTACTGCAATAGCTCTCGGTTTGTCGACGTCACTCGCAGCTATAATAGCTCTCTGCTGTCCATCCAAAGTAGCTACCTCTATTCTCCTGGTGCCAGAATCTGTCCAGAAGATGAGGTCATGGATCCAGTCTAGTGCTACTCCTCCTGGCGATTCCAATCCGGATTTGATAATATCTGTAAATAACCAATGTGATAACAGATCGTACAGGACTTATTCTACTAATATGCTATAAACAGGTCTACAATAGCCGATATAGTCTCATGATTGAGTCAAGATTTTAGTTCAGCCATTTTCTTCTATGATGGGATTCACTATGCCTCAGATGAGAAGGGACAGTATGGAGATATCGAAAACTACAAGAGATACAGATTTGGTTCAATTGGAAGCAGTTGCGTATTTCAAGAACTCACAAAATGAAATAGGTGATGTGATTTTTTGAGCCACATCCAATCTCTTGTATTATTTCAAAATTCCATTTTGGATTTTATAAGCCGGGAAATTGATAGATGTATGCTCGATATCGTAATGTTGAATATAGAAATCGATGATACCAGTTCCTTCTTTACGTAACTTTTTCCTAACGTAAAAAAATCTATATTCCTCTTGAAGTTTCCAATAGTTCTATTGATTCTTTTCATTTTCATTGTATTGTGATCAATTCGTTGGACTTGGACCCAAAAAACATCAAATTGACAGATGTAGGCTACAACACTCTGATGGTGGAAATGAATTATATAGTTAACAATTTTGCATTATAGGACTATAAAACGACACGACTAATATCAGCCGAATAACATAGCATGCAAAATTCACTATTATTTACCTATAGTTCCGGTACCATTGATGTTAGCTCTTCTTATAACATCCATAGATACATCTGACCAGAAAATGTATCCTTTTTTATAATGATAGTCCAAAGATATGGCATTGTGGAGACCCTTAAGTATCGCTGTGTATTTGGAGTTGCTCAGTGAAACCTGAAAGGAATTTTGTATCAGGACTTTTTTTTTAAATAATAGGCAATCTACAGTGGTGTTGATAGTTTTTAATCGATAAAAACACAGAGTGTCCCAAAATGGATTTGAACCTATAGTAGAGAGGCATAGTAGGTGTAATCAAAATTTTATACTGATCGAATTAAAGAGGAAATATACAGATTTCATTTTTCAAAAATGATGTCCAATAATCGTCCGTTTTACTTCAAACACTAATCTTATACAGTCCTCAAGTGCCGAAAGAGTTGACTGGTATTGCTATAATTTTCTCTCTGATTTCCATTTTGAATTCAGTGATGCATGAGTATCGATATACACTTTCGATTTGAGATATTCCCATCAATTAGTCCATGGCGAAGAAGTCATGTCACATTGCTGATTACTCTAGTTTATAATCTGAATTCAATCTTAAATTTCAATCCCAATTTAAATTTGGTCATTCCCATTTTTGAAATTTCAAGTTTCAATTCGAATTGGAAATGTTATAGTTTCCGCCGGCGTCATATCGAAAAGTACTCGAACTCTCAATATCGAATATCGATAATATTACCTATTTCGAAATATATGTCCAATTATGTTCTGTTATGTCTAATGTTTTATGTATCAATCAACTAAATATCTGAATATAATCGAAGTTGTCTACCTGTCGGATATCCATTCTATTGGCGAATAATAAAGTAGGTGGCGCTCCCATAGCTTTACAGGTTCTCAAATCTGGTCTGAGGATATATCCAGTCATACATCCGCACTTGAAGCTTCCTATAGTGTTATTACATGTCTGGGAGCATACAGGATCCGTGGCATACATGCATTCATCGATATCATCGCAACTAAAATAACAAATAATATAGTGAGTCATGATTCACCGTTTTTTCTTCCTTACTTGATTCCATCACTTGCCAATTGGTATCCATTCAAACAAGAGCAGCCTTTCTTTCCTTCAGCTGTAGTGACACAGAGCTGTTTACATTGGGTATTATGTTCGCATTCTCTCTTTGTTGGGCAATTTTTCTCATCATCTCCTTTGGGACAGTCCCTCTGACCGTCACATCTGTGCTTCTTATTGATACAAAATTCCGTAGCTGTATCATTCACTCCTATGCCGCTGCATGGGAATTTGGATGCCTCGCACACTATTTCACACTTTGATTCATCTTCTCCTGTCGAACAGTCGTTGAATCCATCGCATACCCAAGTTTTCTGAAATAAATTTTTGTGTACCTCTGTTTCATCTTTCACTCCAATGAGCGACACGAACTGGTATGTTCAGAAGCCCTTGAGTGTTCTGCATTGTCCTTGTTAGTAACCCCAAACTCCACTTTAGGAATAGCCTTATTGATTATTAATAATGATAATCAGTATATTACACGTAACTAGTGTGGAAAGTGACGTATTTCCTATGAGTAGACATTCAGCACGAGCAGCATAGCGGCGGGTGCGGAAATGTAACGAGTGCTTGAAATACAGTTTCCAACGAGTTATTTACACTATTCGTCCTACGACCACAAATTTTCGAATTATGAGCATTATGAGGCCTGAGTAGAGAGTAGAGACTATCATCATGTTTCTAGTCAGTGTCCCTCAGAAGTCAGGATACACCACAAGCAAAATACATATCGAGGAGCCGTTAGATGATTTTATTACAATGCCACTATCGATTTCATGAAAATAAATCTGTGCGCAGATAAATTGATTCCAGTTTGGCAATCTTCGGGTATTTCAGCTGTCATCTTTGGTTACCAACTTCACTCAACTGAGTCAACTGTGTTATTAGACTGGGCAACTTTATCGATATATCGATACTATTGATCGCTATCATTGATAGTGTCGGTATTATCGGAATTATCGATTTCATCGATAGTATTGATATTATCGATAATAAAGATTTTATCGATGTCATCGATTCCATCGATAGTATGAATATAATTGATTTCATCGATATTATAGATATCGGAATTATTGATATTCCCGATAATATCGACATTTTCGGTCATGGATATCATCAATATTACTTAAATTGTCGATATTTTCGATACCATCAATGGTATCGATTGTATCAATATTTTCGATTTTATCGATATGACGATAACGGTGAATTTTGATTATCTATAATCAATATTCTCAAACTGTTATCCCCACCTCTAGATTGTCTCGTATGTATCCACATTATTTTTTTCGAGGTTGTTATACATAATGTAGTATATTAATTTTTCGAAATCAATCGAAATATGTGAGAAGTATCATATGTGAAGATACCAGCATTGAAATTCCTAGGTAAAATGTCAATGTCATTCATCAATCACTGCGATCGTGCGTTTTTTGAATATTACCACATTAGTGCGTTTTACTTTTATGTTGCTTAGTGGAACGGACAACTTTCTAAAAAACAAAATAATGTTGAAAGTGCTGTTTTCATTGGCTAGTAGAAATAAAAATTTGTAATGTTCTCACTAATAACATAAATGCATAAACATATCGTTCAAAAATGGAGTAGTTCAGTCACCAGCAGTGTATATCCATGATATTCTTGGAATTCTTCTCAAGATGTATGTTCAAGTAACGATATAATAAATCACGTGAGATTATCGCTATTGGGGCTACGGAATTTCCAATTCCTGATGGTAAATTAAAAATATATGCTCTACCAAATACACATATACCAATACTACCCTAATTAAACTACCTAAACAAAGCTATAAGTAACAATAAATAACTTGAATGTACATGGTACCAGAAGACGAGAAAATCACTCACCAATATACATGCCCCATTTTCACAAGTATACTCATCTGATGAACATGATATGGTCACATTATAATCGCAGTTATCTTCATCTTCATTATGATCACAATCTTGTTGCCTATCACACCTATACCGTTCTGGAATACATTTTCCACTGTTGCATCTACGGAATTAGAAGTCAGTTTGTGAATTCGAAATGCTCTTCGAATTCTACTGCATCAAAAACATCAATTTTATCAAGAAGATTTTCATACTTTTTGTACAGTGAGTGAAGGAGAAAAAATTGAAAATATCTCAATGGGAGGTCAAAGAAGATCTTAGACCTTATAAACTTCCATAACAAAAATATGATTCCACAATTTATTTTTATATCGCGTCAGAAACATGCAAAGTTTAGATTGTTCAATGTATTTCCTAAAATTTACTTGAATTCTCCAGCCACGCATGAGCCAGGAATCTTCGGACAATCTTCCTCATCACTCCAGTCCTCACAATCATCGTCTCCATCACATTTGAATTCCTGTTTTATACACTTATGGCTAGCACATTGGAATTCATTTTCATTACAATATGGTGGAGTAATATCTGAAGATAATTCGAGAAAATTATTATTGATATCATTACAGATTGAATGTCAGTACTATTGTTTCACTATTTCAGAGATGGAGCAAAGATCTTGAAAAATGATTGGCTATGCAGAACATGTACGCTGTAAGTGCAAATTTCACACATCAAGTGATTAAACTCACCACATTCATTTTCATCTGAACCATCTGTACAGTCTCTATGTCTATCACATTTCCAACTGATAGAAATACATGTTGTATCTGAGCATTCAAATTCATTGTCGGCACACCTGGAAAAGGCAAATTCATTCAATATATCCTCAATGATCAGTCGTCATTATAATATACAGGGTGCCACCCCTATAACTTGTGCATTCGTGAACGGATTTCTCTGTAAGGTGGTACAGTTATATCAGCGAGCATTTCAGATTTATTCACAACACAATCTAATATGGTGTTTTTTTTTTCTGGAAATGCCATCAGTTTTGTTCTTTTTTTTTCAAATGGAGCAACCTGTATATTTTCACATATTCAAGTTCTACAGGTCAGAACAAGACACGAAATGTTTTATGTCACTTATCCGTAAAGGAATTCTCTTTGGAAAACTGAAGTTCAGTCACTTCCGGTGACACCGAAAGTTTTATTTCAGGTGTTGACGTGGTGAAAAATTCACAAATATATTTAATGTACTATTCCATTCAAATATTATCGAAAACTAATACGGAATCAGTAAGGAACCAGTACGGAGTATCGCTGTTTTTCATGGAATAGTTTTTTAGTATTTATCTAACATACCTGATTCTGTAGTTTCAATGATTTCTGGGGACGTTCGAAATTTCTCAAAAAACTGCACATGAAATAGTTATCATGAAACAAAAAGACAACTCTCCCGGAGTATATGTTCACATGAGAATGATGAAAATCTCACGATTCATTAATCACTTAGTGAAGGTATAGGTTTTTGCCGTAGTTACCAGGTTTTTCACTCGCTACCTTTGAAGGTTATTTGAAACATTATCAGAAAATTATGAATCCACCTAAACTTACATTTGATAGGTAAATAGCAAAAATGGCTCCAGGTCCTGTCATTTCCCATTACATTTCATCAATTGACATTTCAATTAATATATGAACGCTTTCATTCGAAGAAGAATGGATGGAATGAACCACATGTATATATTTCGAAATAAAAAAAAGATACTCATGAGATAAACATGTCAATATGTATGACATTTGCCGAAGATATATTGATTTTTTTTCACGAGAAATTCTGATGATTCAGAAAACATGAAACTTTAGCATTCATTAGTTTTTGAAAACTTTTCGAAATAACTTCTGTAGGTGGGGTACCATAAGTAGGTAATTTTTTAATCTTGATGTATGCAATATTTCGGAGTTGAGGTTGAAATGAATGTTTGAATTTCGTATATTTTCATTGTCTTATTCTTGCATGATGAATAATACTTGTGATACAGTTTCTCCTAGAAATATTCTCTGATTGATCTACTCCTTCTTGCTGCTTTAATTTCGCTCGTGATATTGATCCAAAACTACTCGTCTAGTGGCTCATACACATGTTAACAATGCCATTCGCTAAATTACCTGACAAGCAGCTGTCTTAATAATGGCCGAATGTTTCCGGCAGAGTAGTCAGTTGTATTACATATGAACATATCCAAAGCTCAAATATTTATCTCTCAAAATAACCACATGGTGAGAACAAGTTATACATATTCACATGTGATCACTTGTACGAATGGACTTACCCCATTGTGGTGCAATTCATTTCATCAGAAAAATCTTTACAGTCGTTGTCATTATCACAGGTCCATAGTTTCGGAATACAAAGCCCATTCTCACACTGAAATTGATCGACTGTACAATTTATGGTGAAACCTGTAAAAAAAGTTGCGCTGGATTTGGAGCGATTATACACTTGTTTACACACATGACTGTTCTACATATAGCTTCACGTTAAAACTTAATCCGAATTTGAATTAATAGTTTCCTGTCACGGAAACTGAAGAACTGAAGAACGCATCTATCTATAATGTTGATGATGATCATCTGTCTCACTAGTAGATAATGATACGGAAATTTCTCTTTCAAATCATTATAACTCTCTAAAGGAATTCCATGTATCAACATTGAGAAAGAAATACCTATAATGTTCATGGAACATCATGTGAGTGATTTCTATACAATCACCAGACAAACTGGCAAAGTGACAAAATGTACCTTAATTCATGGTACGTTTTGAATAAATGCGTCCGGATCAACCATCATATCATATCATATTGTTATATCTACATACACAATGATTGTTATGGTCACATATCTCCTTGGTGCCGGAGCAAACCTCCTACATAGATAGATAGATAGATAGATAGATAGATAGATAGATAGATAGATAGATAGATAGATAGATAGATAGATAGATAGATAGATAGATAGATAGATAGATAGATAGATAGATAGATAGATAGATAGATAGATAGATAGATAGATAGATAGATAGATAGATAGATAGATAGATAGATAGATAGATAGATAGATAGATAGATAGATAGATAGATAGATAGATAGATAGATAGATAGATAGATAGATAGATAGATAGATAGATAGATAGATAGATAGATAGATAGATAGATAGATAGATAGATAGATAGATAGATAGATAACTTGATGGTTTTGGGGAATTACGATAGTGTTGCCAAGTTTCTGGAATGATGAATAAAACAACCCGAAGCAATAGTATATCGGCGGCGACCAATGTTATGGATGAAAGTACACTCGAAGCTATTATCAACAAACTGGCTCCAAAACTCATAGGTAAAATTGAAGAGCAGTTAGACAAATTGGGTGAACAGATCGAAGAAATGGACAGCAAAATAAACGAAATTGGAATGTTGTGGCAAAATTGAATTCACTGGACAAACTAGCGCATTCAAATCAAGATAAAGTAAAGTTATTGAAAAGAAAAGTCGATTTCTTGGAACAAAGAAATAGATTGAACACCTTGAGACTGGTGGGAATGAAAGAAGAGAGTAATGAAAACATAGTAGCTAATGTTCTCCGCCTATTCAATGAAGGACTGAAAATCAAATGTGCAGTAGGAGATATTAACAATATCTATCGAATTGGAAAATGCATTGAGAAGAAACAAACACCCAGAACAGTCATAGTGGATTTTGTTGCTCATTGAAAGCGTAATGAAATTTACAAAAGCAGAACCGCACTAAAAGGAACTGGAATTAATATGGATGAAGATTTGACGGTGAAGCAATATCACCTTTTAACATCTGCAAGGAAAAAGTTGTGAGTATAAAATGTCTGGAGCAAGAATGGAAGAATTTTCTCAAAGGTTGGCAACGAGGTGAAAATGATAAATGAAACGGTGGACCTGATTTAGCACAATGTCTGGAAAAACTAATAACAAAAACAGTTCAGAATACAGTTCATTTCTTCATTTACTTTGGTAAAGCCAGTTTCACACGATGGCTCTCAGGTATAGAAGACTTAAATGATTTGAAAATTATATTTGTATTTTATATGGATTTCATCATATTTTGAATTCACAAAATCATATCTGAATCTCATTTTTATATAGAAGTTTTATAGGCATACACTCAAGTATTTATACATTTTTTATAGATCTTTCATTCCAGGCTCACTATTAGATAAACAGTATTTTATCCAATCTTCTATATATTACCAGAATTGCAGGGGTTTGAATACTAAATGCAAAGAATTTCATAGGAGGTCTCTTGAAGATGACTATATCATCATGATTACCGAAACTCGGTTACAAGAAAGAGTCAGAGATGGAGAAATAACATATATTGATAATTTCAATTTGGTAAGATCAGATAGAAATTACCAATAGAAGCACTGGAGGTGGGGTTTTAATGGATATCAATAGAACATTCAAAATTCTTAAAATTGTGAAGTATGCAATGTCCTTCGAAGCAGTAATCATTCAACTCAGAGTAAGTAAGCAGATTTATTTTTTTGGTGTTATATACATTCCTCCCAATAGCCCAATTGATGTTTATGAATCCGCATTTAGTTTTTTACAAGACAATATCACAGACTTCGAAAAATCATACATTGTTGGGTATTTCAATATACAAGGGATAACGGGTATCAATTTCAATTCAAATATTCATAGTGGAAAAATTAGCCTTCTATCTGATTTTATGGACTTTAACACTGTCAAACAATTGAATTATACAACGAATCTACATGGCCGGACGTTAGATTAAGTACTCAGCTCCGAAACTAACGTAGCGAATTGTAGGGTGGGTAATACTACTCAGCCATTCTTAAAGGCAGACGATTATCATCCTACTTTATGCATCACCATCTCCTTACCTGGAGGATTGAAAGAACCAGCGAAACTCGATCAAGTTCCTAGATACAATTATAAAAGAGCTGATTTTTTGGGGCTGAGCACGCAATTAGAGACGTTAATTGGAAATCGGTGCTAGATGAGCACGATGTGAACTCAGCTTTAGGTCATTTCTATGAGATATGGGACGATATTGTATCTAAATGTGTTCCAAAATGTACCGTAAATAAAAGTACCAGTTCATATCCAATCTGGTTCACGAAAGAAATAAAGAGTTTGTTGAAAGAAAAAGGAAGGCTCAGGAAATTGAAATCACTATCGGATTCTTACAACAAGTTTATAGAGGTAAGAAGCAAAATAAAAGAAAATAATAATCTATATATAAATAGAACAAATCACAAAAGCACTATGATCTCTTTATTTTTCAAGGGTTTTGATCAATTTAACAGATTACCAAATGCAATTTAAAATAGCTCATCTCTGAACATTTTCAAAAACGAACTGAAGAAATTTCTGTCTAATGTACGTATATGATATTTATTATGTTTTTTACGTGTAGCTACAATTTTTGTTTTGAGATATTATTATGCTTGTGTTCAACTAACTTCATAATGTATTCATCCAATGTTTGTCATATATTTTGAATCATTTTAATAGGTGCCACATACCTATTTTACTTTATACTTTTCAGCTTTTTTGTAAACTAGGATATCCTATTTCAATAAAGATCTATCTATCTAAAGATATTATAAAAAAATTGAGGAGAATATAAAAAATGGAGTTAATGAGTTCTGGCGTTTTGTGAGTTCCAAAAAAAAATAATACAAATTTGGGTAGTTTTGTTTACAACAATGAGCCAGTGGCTGATGAGCAATCTGCAAGCGTATTTGCAAAATTTCGTCAGTTTTTTTGCACAGAGTCAGTTATATATAACATAAATAGCCTAAATAATGATCCAAAGTTCTGTAATGAAATATTTAACATTCATTCAATGAGTGAGTCGGATTTCAACTATGCAATGAAAAATGCTTAAGCCTAAAAAATCAGAGCGTACAGATGGTATACCTCCTTACATACTAAATACTAAATGACTCATATTTTCAACTTACTTATTGAAACTAATGTATTTCCATCCTTGTGGAAAACTTCTATAACTATACCTTTGCACAAATCGGGAAACAAAATGAATGTAGAGAACTATAGGGCTATCTCAATAATGTGCTCACCAGCAAATCTATTTGAACATATTATCTTCAACAAACTTAGCAATTTTACCAACAAGTATATAGTACCACAACAGCACGGTTTTATGAGACAAAAATCAATCAGTACAAATTTATTAGTATTCAGCAATGAGGTTTACAATACTTTAGAAAAGAAATCGCAACTATACGTGGTATTCACAGATTTTCAAAAACCATTTTTCAGAATTGATCAAAAACTATTTACAAAATAGATATTTCATTGTTAGGCATAACGGAAATACATCTGGAAAATTTCTATCTGATTCAGGAGTGCCTCAAGGATCAAACCTAGGGCCTCTCCTTTTCATACTCTTTATCAGTGACCTACCATTAAATCTCAAAAACTCAGACTGTCTGCTACTCTATGATGTTTTTGCACAAAGTTATAAATAACAAAGTCGATTCCCCCGAAATTCTCAACATGATTCCCTTCAATGTACCTCCACGGAGAACAAGATCCTTCCTTATGTTCAATATTACAGCGGTAGGTACAACAGCAAAGGCATCGCTGGTGGTATTACTGAAACCAACAATTTCAATGCTCTCATTGATTTAGACTGGATCTTACCCTCAGCTCTTAATCGTAAACGCATTTTGGATCATATAGTGAATATAGCTGTCTAATATAAAAGTCAAAATTCAAGAAAACATATCTGAGATTTCAGTAAATCTCCTGCAATTCTGGTTTATAATGCATAATCTTTATTTCTATTATATGTTTATATGTATTCAATTGATGTACCAGCTGATAAAAATTTTTACTCTTGTAATTTTGTAATGGTGTTAGATTTATCCAAGTAATTAGGCTACAAAAACCTGTTTGGGTTGTAATAAATAAATAAATGAATGAATAAATAAATAAATTATGTTGTCTTCATTTGAAGTTATAGGCTTCGGTAAATGTTCCGTTTTTGATTTCGATCCATAATCAGGATACGTTCCATTGAATTTTCTGCACGTTCTTGTTATAATTCCCTCATATTTCCCATGAAAAATAAACAGTTTCATCAGAACTACGTTTGAATAGTTATTTTCCTCCATTTCAATTCTTTTCGAGTCACTTCCGTGGAGACAACACACAAAGGCATTATTACTAATGCACTACTTGTCAAATTTTCATAATGCCATGTACCATCTTGACATTATTTAATAGCCACCTTAGATGAATATGAGAAAAATAATTCGATGTTTTTAGGAAATTGCTCCTATCTCGGAATTCTGGCTATGTAGGTATAGGAATATGATTAATCAATTCGAAGGGAATTCAGTCATCTTCCAGGATATCTCATAATATACTGAGTGTTCCAGTTGACAATACGCACTTTCAACCCTTTTTGTATCTAGCAGTAAGATCATGAATTTTGAACGACCCTGTATAACGCAGAACAAACTTTTCTCTACAAAATCAATATACATGATCTTGATGAACTAAACACATAATAGCAACTCCCTAAGATTCCAAATATCGCAGAAATAAACATTCAATTCGAACTATGTCTTGGATAAAAAATATACAAATTAATCAATCTCTCAGAGATTAGAGATAGATATAGGAGAGTATGAGGCAGAAATAATCAGAAAGTTACGATAAGTTCAAAAATGCGGTAATATACAGTGTGTCCCATTTGGAATAACAAAGATGCTGCTACTTTCTGGTATAAGCGGCAACGCTGCAATGCTGAAAATATCGATAAATCAAGAGCATATACTTGAGTAACTAAATTTTCAGAATGATCTTATGTCCCGTTCTCCGTAAACGTGTAAGGTGCCATCAACCGTGGCTCACCCTGTAAATCACAACCTGTCAATACTTCTATTTATCTAAATCACATCTAATATGATCTCATGAGTCCAAATTCTATCGTTTCGATATGAAACTATTGAATATGCAAGCAATTAAGTTCTTGTCCTTTTCTTAGAGCTACCAAAGTTACCTACAGAAGTACAGAAGTATATGTATATTTTTCCCCAATATACAATGAACAACGGAATTATTGGTTTATTCATATCATATATATAAGCTAATGCTGAGATGATTTGATGCTGCCAATGAATATAAACTGCTTAAATTCTTTCTCAATATCAATATAGCGAGTTCGTCAGTAATTTCGAGAATACTCTGTATAGTCAACATACCGCAATGAGTCTCATCGGAGTAGTCCCCACAGTCATCATCTCCATCACACAACCAATCTTTGGAAATACACCTGTTTGTCTTAGGGCACAAGATGAAGTTATTCTTCTCATCACATTTCACTTCGTGATGTTCGCAGTCTATTTCATCTTCATTGTCACCACAATCATTCTTACCATTACATCTGGAAAGAGGTAATTATTTCAAGCATTGATAATGAGGCTCACACAAAAAAATAAGAAATCGATATCAATCAATCAATCAATCAATCAATCATGCTTCATTGTCCAAGAAGTAATTCTTATTGACAAAGTAAGTGTAATTTTATATCTACAGTTGGTGAAAAGGCAACATAACATTTTTGACTCCTGCATTAGAAGAGAAAATGGATGAGCTCACCTCATTTCTTTCCTGACACAGCTACAACCATTGTGGCAAAGAAACTCTTTACCTTTGCATATTCGATCACAAATGGGTATCTGATGATCTGGTAGAATTTTCAATTCGTCATCGTCTTCTGGCTGCTTCAGATTATAGTTATCACCCATATCATCGTAATCCCCATTCCTATATTGAAAACAATAATCTCTTGGACTTTGGTTTTCTTGCAAATTGAAATCAGCTGGAGATATTTAAGTGAAATGCTGTTTTCTGCGCCAATGAGATATAATGGTGAGCATATTTATCAGGTAACATTCTATTAACGATATTTTTATAAATCTCTCATTATTCGACAAGAGAAAAAAAAGAGACAGGTGTTCGATAGGTGTGTCTTTTTCGGTTTGAAATCTGAAGATCATTTTTACCACAGCCTTGGATCAACAGTCTGCTGTTGACCAAAAAAGAGATAAATTCAAATGTTGGCATCCTTTCTTAGTATCAACCTGGTACAACGCTTTAAGTAAACACATGGAATGGAATCTTTGAGTATGAGTATATATCAATCATCCTTTATCGATGTCATAGTTTCTAAAAGCAATGTGGATGGACTGAGCCGAAAGCAAGTAGGTCTCTCAGTCGGGCCTGTTCTGCACCTACAGACTACAGCTGCTGGGAACTGTTTCCTTCCAATAAGAGGGAATTCATCTTCCCCCCCCCCCCTTCCATACAGAAATCAAAAACTACAAAATTTCTGTAGTCTTTGGCTGAACTTAGAAATTCCTACTATGGGCTCAGGATTATGCTCCATAAGTGTTTTCAGTATTGTGGCCACTGTCGGACATTCTATCAGGATGTGATTAGCTGACTTCTCATTCTCCAAGCATGAGGAATCATCCGTAACTCTCACGATATTGAGGTGCCTGGTCAATTTGCAGTCCCTTGTGAGATCGTTATCGTACATAATTTTCTCCCCTTTTGTAATAATTTGAAGAAGATTTTTCTAAGTGATATTATTGAACTCTATGCAAAAATACCTACAGTCACTATTTGTCTCATCCACCAGAGGAAAAGAATACCGATTTCTTGCTGTTTTTACAAAACAAAATATAATTGTTCTCGCCAGTTTTGATCACCAGGATGATTGATCACAGTTGAACAGTTCGTTCGATTCGAAAGGAATATTTTTCTTTACCTTGGAAGAATCGAATATTGACCAAGTCCTGCGGAAGAACCGTAACTAGCTGAAAGACCTTTTCCTATGAGGAAACCAAAGTCGTAGGGATACCGGGCGTTTGAGAGACCGTGGTTAGGCCGGCCCTGGTAGTATTCTGGACGACCGCCATAAAGACCTCCTACGTAGAGCCCACCCCTGTTGGAAGGTCGGTCGCTCCTTGGAGGAAGATCCACTAGGTCTTGGTTCTGATAGACTGGATAACCTGAGAGAATGAATGAGACAATTTCAGATATTCTGCAGAATTTATCGTCGTTGAACTCAAGAAAAATGTAACGATACGTCATGAGATTCCTCGAAGCATCTTCGTCCGAGCCCGTTGAAAAACCTGGATTAATAAACTTGACGTTGAGGTTACTGTTAACACGGAATATGAACACGGAATATGAAAAAAAAATTAATTGATCAAGATAATAGGGCTGAAGGGCTGAAAAAGCAAAACAGTCCTACTGTATTTACGCCAATGGACAATTTTGACAAGAGTTACTCGAGTGCCGATTTTATAAGTACAAAATTTGCCCAAAAAACGCTTCAATGTCCTGGGAGAGAAGAATTTTGATGGGCTGCGTACCGGCCTTAGAAAGCGTTCTCGAAAAAAAATATATCATGCATTTCGACTCATTTTTCCATGCACGATCGAATGTTGGATTATTGCTACTATAACCTGTAAATACACTTACCGATTCCTTTACCAAATCTCTGGTACTCCTCCATCGGTATATGTATAGGCAGAACGGGGTACGGCTGCAACATAGGGACGTACTGTTGAGGGTTGTACGGCTGGGGATGGGGCGTCGTTCTGGTACCGTGCTGTCGCTGCCCAGTGGCGTAGATAATCGGTTTGTGGCCGGGGGGACGGAGTGATCCCGAACCAAACATCTGGCGGGCAGCTCCTCTGTGGGCGGGGTATGTTGGGTGGGGGAAGTTCGTAGAGTCCTCAGGGGCACATTTCACTGAAAAAAAAATGGTTCGTTTATTCGTCTATTTTTCTGTCTATCTGGATCATTTTCTCATTCCAGGGCCAAAGATGTCGATTTATAGGAATAGGAACAAAAAAAGCGTAGAAAAAAAAAACAAACTTCTGGAGTTCAACTCGGAATTCCGACTTGTAACCATAGATATCATAATATAGAAAATGTGTCCCGAAAATAGTGTGCAATACTCTACCAGTGGCTTCTTGAAAAAACATAACTCGGTAAATGACCCCTACGAGAGCTACAGTCTCCTACAGGATCACTTCTGGAGATGGATTTTCAATAATTTTTCCGAAATGGTTCGTGATGAAATAATACAATTCTGTGTATAAGTCTTTCCAAAGTCAATCGTGTTCCTGCAATCGCTCAATGTTTCAACATTTTTATGGAAATATTATGGGGAATGAGTAATATTATGTTATGAGACGCTACTCGTACAAAAGAAAACATTCAAATTCGAATTCATATTGGTCCGAATTTTGATGTGGTACGAAATGCGATAGTGTGTATTAATTCATTCTAGTGGAACTCAGATTTGAAATTTGAATTTTCACTAGATCTTTTATTCTTCATTTGTGAAGAATTTTTTGTTGTTGTCACTCAATATGTCAATTTGAAGACCTTGGTGCGAGTGGCAAATGAACGATGATCAAGATGATACTTTTAGAGTCACGTTGGTCCGAACAATGAATGAATGACTCGCACGTTCCAAGTCGGAGGCCGTTTTGAATATTTTTTCTTGTTCGGGACGTGACCAATGAATCTTTAGGGAAACAAATTATGAATAGGCTTTGTGAATTGACCAACCTCAGCATTTCCACAATTATCAATGTCGGAGATGTAGTCAATCATTATGTGTAAAAAGAAAAATAGATGTACAGAAACTCAATGAACTAGATACAGGTACCTATTCTGAAGAGGATATACGTCGAATGGTGGTATGAGTTTTATCGTGAAGTCCAGCATCAGAAATCAGATTTAAATCGCGTTAATGACCAGATTATGATTATAAATCGTCAGAAAAGCAGTTATTATAAATTCATGGAAAAATGGCTTGGACGTACCTGTGAAAACCGTTATAAAGACATCATCAGATATGATCGAAAGGCGAACTTTCCAGATATAATACGTGGTTGTTAACCTTCTAGAATGACATTGACACGCAATGATTGTGACGAATGAGAGATTCAGCGAAACTTAGAATGAAGGTAATAGAAAAAAAGCCTCTGGTACGATATGGGTACCATACAGTGATAGCAGTTGAGCTATGCTCTGCTGCTTTGCTCCTATCGTACCTGAGAATTCACTCATATTCGTTTATTTATCCATTAATATTTTTCCACACCCTGTATGGTGAACAGCATCTGAGGAATATTAATTTTACTTACTTACTTATATTCTCGATATTTTTCGTTCGATTATAAAGAATATCTGTTCGATCACGTTATGAATTTTGATTCAATATAATGTCCTCCGTTTCTCGTAGAGATTCTTCATCTCACTACATGATCCTTGAGCTCTCAAGTGTATGACCAGTAGAATGGAAATAGAAATGAGAAATAGTATTGAAGTTGTACCAATGTTAAGGAAAACATCATATTGGTTAGATATGAGGCGGTAAATAAATTGTATTTTAGATCATCCATAATCTTTATTTGATATTGTAAAAATAATGAGGTACAAAATTCTGATGATAATTATCATTACATAATATTTCATTGAATGCATGAACATCATTTGATTTCATGAAACAAAGTGGATCAGAAAAGCTCATATCAAATTAAATTCAATTTATTCACATACCATAATTTACAGAATTCACATGTTATAATTTATAATATTATATATGATTAGATAGCCTGTTGCATTGAATCAATCCTTGGTGAAGTTTGGAATTCATTTTGTTTTTTGGTCTTTTGTACTATTTACATGAAAATTGAAACTTCCCACCGAGTCTCATAGCTGTAAATAGATAGAAATGAATAGCTAACAGTCCTTTCAAAATTTTATGACAAAAATCATTGGATAATGTCCGCTTTTATATGGAATCAATGGAACTGTACTTTCTGCATATGAAGTTTCCTGCATATCCTGCAAGTTTTGCAATGATGCGACACCTACTGTTAGGATCTAGTTAGGAAAATAAACTAGGCCGAAATATTTGAAATAAGTTTTGATGATCGTTCTACAGGCTTCAATATAAAAAAAACGCCGAAAGCTGTAACTTCGCTATTTGTCATCCGATTTCAAAAAATGAAAATTGAAATCAAGGTTAGAGGGGAATTAAATTTTTCGTTTCGAGTATATTGGTATATTTTTTATTGTTTCGCAGGATTCATCTTTTTTTCCTTATTCAACGATGTGATATAAACTGATAATTGAGTGAAATCGAGAAAAAGAATCAAAAGTTTTCCACTCGTTTTGCTCGTTTTGGCTGTATACACCCAAAATTATTTCAGTTTGATGAATTTTATTCATTCATTTATGTATTTACGGCATCGCCTATCATTTACAAAATCATTAACAAAATAATTAACAATATCACACTTATGTGCTGTAACCATAATATAAGAATATAAGCTATAAACGTAAGAAAAATGAAAATACAACAGAAAAAGATAAAAGTTGAGTATTTAAGTTGACAATGTCCAATATCATTTTATAAGTATATTCACCATTATGATATCCTAGTTTGAATCCAATGTACCTTAAGAACTTGTTTTGAACACTCTCAGAAATGTCAATATCCACATTATGAGAAGGGCACCAAATTGTGGAGTTGTATTCGATAATCGATCTAACAATTGAACAATATATTATTCTCAATGAAAAGATAGATAATCCATTTGAAGATCTCAGAGTGAAACCTTACATTTTTAGTGCTCTAGAAGTAACATTTGCAATGTGCGGTTTGAACGACAACGGTCTAGGATGATTCCTAGATTTTTGATTGTATTTGCTGTGTTCAGTTCTGATTGCTTGATTTCATAGGGATGATTTATGAGATTTTTGTTTCGAGAGAAAGTAAATTTATGACATTTGTCTATAATCAATTGCAGTAAGTTTGCATCACACCAGTGTACAAAATTAGATAAACCGTCCTGCAATAAATCATATGAGTCATGAATAACCTTAAACATATTCAGATCATCAGCAAATAAAAGGAATTCACTATGTTGAATAACGTCATTCAGGTGATTAAAAAATAGGTTCAAAAGTAATGGTCCTAAATGAAACCCCTGCGGTACACCTGATGGAACTGTGATTTTTACAATCCCAAGACAGCTTTTTTGTTATTAAACTGTCCAACAATTTGGGTAACTCAGATTGATTGCAAACTGCTCGATAATTTTTGATATCGTTATGTGATCCATTTTCGAAAATTGGTTTCAAATATCTTTCTTTCCAATAATCTGGAAAGAAGGAAGATTTCGAAGAAATATTGAATATCGTGTGAAGAGGGTGAAAATGCATTTCTTAATTAGATATAACGGGATTCCATCGGGACGTGTAGACAACTTCCAGGGTAACAACATGACCAGTTCAATAATTTCTTTGATATCAATGTTATACGTACATACATCAACTGTCCTACCGGATGTATTTTCGCCACTAGGGAATTTCTTTATTTGTTGAATATATTCATCATTTTCATTTAATGTGACAAAAAGAGAATTCCTGTTCGAGGTATCTGAAGGTTATATTTCAAGCGCAGTGAAATTTTAGGGCAACTTATAAATCTGTCCTTTCTACGAATATATTGAAATAATTATCAAATCTCTATTTCCATCACAAGGAATGAGGTGAGAGGGCAATTTTGAATGGTTCCTCGAATTCTAAAACCGGTTGGAGAATAATCGAGGTGCATGGTAAATCACATAGGGTACCTGAATAAGTTTCGTTCCATTCAAAGTAATGAGTATCTGAAATAAATTTTATATCAGTATCCATGTTCATGCGTAAATAAATCTCCATTAGGCGTGATATAATTCGAAATGTATCTGAACCCGAACTCCGATAATAAATTAGCAGTATAACAGCATTAATTGTTTAAAGTGCATGTGTACAGAATTGACCAACAGAGCAAAACCTATCCGAACTATTCATGATATAGATTTCGTAAACACGTGGTGGGAACTCAACAGAAAACACAACATAACAAATTAGTTCACCATATTTTGGTTACATGAAGATCGCAGAAATTTCGCCAGAGCAGGATGTGGTGATCATAGTGATTAGTTGATAAATGAGATCTTGATTAGGCATGAGACATCAAAATGAAAAAAATCACTCTCCCATAGACATATATGACAAAGCATACATACATACATATATACATACAAACATAGCATAACAAATATAGCGAAATGATTCAACAAATGACGTTGATGATGATGTATCTTGTTTTTAATTATTTTATTTTCTTTTTCACAGACACTTTTATTTATACATCTTTATTATACTATTTCATATTCATAGTTACTAAGCTTTGACCATGAGAACCCATTTTCCTGACAATAAAGTATATCTTGATTGATTGATTGATAGCCGCGAATAACGGTGGTAGAACTTCAATCGTGACAAAAGAACCCAAATTCTATGAGTTCTGTGATCGTCATCTTGGGTCAAATCTCAATCTATCTGTGAATGTTTAATGTGAATATTTTTAACATTGAATAATTTTGTTATAACCTATATCAGAGCTATAATTCACCAATCCATCATGTCAATATTGAAATTTTGAGATCTTGCGATATTCAAGTGTGATATAATTCTTTCATATGAACTCCAATTCAAGTATTTACAGATTTAAAACCAGTATGGAACTAGCAAAAATTTGAGAATCCTGAATAATCGATTGAAAGGATTCCATGAATATATCTTCACAATGTCAAGGACAAATGTCAAACTGCATATTCAATAAGAACGAATAGGTATACAATATTACAATTTTGTTATATAACTCGAAGTTACATGATTTTTTGACAGTTTAAAATTTTCTGTCAGATTTTTTATCTTATCTGACTCAAACGGCTCCCTATCTCTTATAGTTTCTGGTATCCCCATGGTGAGCATCGAATTTGGGATACGTGGTATGAGGAATAATCGAAATATCAGAAATTAAACTATTTCGATTCTCGAACGCGTCTCATCACAAACAATCATGTACATTCAAAGTCCTATCTGATAAAGATTAGTTCAGTCTGAACTATATTCACTCTCATCAGGAGTTTCAACAACACGAATGGACATCGAATACATTTCTGCACTGAATTAAATATACAGTGGATTTCAAAAAGATTGTATCAAATGGGAAACTTTCTCAACAATTTGTCAGAAAATTTCATTTCTGCGCTAGGAATTGTTGCATTGCAAATAGCTTGCATTTGAATTACCTAAATACCAAATATCCAAATGGTATACCAGTGAAGAAAAAATTTTGATCAGGTGTGAACTACCTTCATGAAAACTCAATTGAGAAAATTCATTCATAATTGAAAACATTACCGCAGATTTCAAACCATTTTCATCAAACTTTGATGCTCTACTCAATGAGGATAGACCCTTGAATTATCTAAAAGAAAAAATTGCTGCATAGGTAGGTGGGCTGTGATTATGGATCTTTTTTTTCCTATGAACTTTCTTGATCGAACATAAGAGTAGTTCAAACTCAATCAGAATTCGTAATTTTTGTTTCCTCCTATACCGTTTGGAAATTTAGAAATTCGACAACTCATATAGAAGTTACTTGCGATGTACTGATTGAATTCTTCAGAAATGAAATTTTCTGGTGCATGAATGATAAAAAGTTCACCATATGTTGCAAAATCTTTGAAACTCATTGTTCTATGAAAATATACCACAAGATCAAACTCCCCTATAGCCCCTATTCAGTCATGCATAATTTTGTTGTTGAGTATCAGTACTATGATATATATTGACATAAGAAAAATATCTCTGAAACATAGATAAACAGCTTGTAGGTACCTATTTCACATTCACCAATTTTTGTCATATCGAGGAATAGTGAAATATACCATAATAGGCCAGGAATATCTGGAATTATTACCTATATATCAAATGTCATCAGTTAATGTTATTCAAAAAATTATTTCCTGCATCAATCAGGCACAGGGAAAAACATCGTGGGTATTCAACTTTGCCGAGCACATCGGTTCGATGGTTTATTGTCGTCGACTTACAGATTCCAACAAAATACCAGGACATACACACTAGGTCAACCGCTATGAATGGATCCATTGAAGAAGTTGCGGAGTGCAGATAAGCGTCGAGATGACGATCGATAATTCAGCGTCCCACATACCGGTCTAAACAGTGTTGCCATATATCCGAAAACGGGCTCGTAGGACATCGCTCGATATACCCGAAGACGAAGACGAAGTAATGATCAATGATTGTCTAAGTATGTTTCAACCAATCCACATCAATCATATTATCAGGTTTTCTAGATTTTCTCATCTATACTGCGCCTCACAAATTGGAAATATCGGTCATACACATCATGAAAATGCACTCTCATGAATTAACCATATGCTCACTCTGTTTTCTGAACACCAATAATTTAGGAAACGTTACCAGTAATCTAGATTATATCGAATTCATGAAAGTTGTACAAGCGGGTCGATACAATCAACACCAACTGATGCTATAATATCATTATTAGTTTATTGTTATTGAGTTACTCTCATTTCTCAGGATTCATAATGGCTCCGCACAAAATTATATGGTTTTGGACCTCACTGAAAGAGGGATCTCAGACCTGATTTCATTGCATTGCACCTATATTCGAGACAGACACAGTCAGATTGGATAATGATCCTTCTCCTAATGAATAGTGAATAAACTTCTATTATTCGACCATAACATGCAATGTATTGTCATCAGCCCAACATATTTTGTGATGATATAATTACAATGAGAGTCAACTACACCACAAAAAAAAGTCAACACATTTGCCAGAATGTTTGCAGAAAATTCTACTTTGACTTCACGATATCTTCGATAACCATATGCCACAAATTGTGTTTTGTCAACGCACAATCAGGCGCATTCTGCTCGGCCAGAACGCCAAGAAGGCTATGGTGCCAGACTCGTTTGCAGAGTTCTTTGCAAGTTGTTGATCCATTCATAAAAACTTGGTGTATTTCTTTTTTACTAAAAGATAGCTAGAGTCCAACTGAAAAAGCAACCAACTGATTGTTTACGTTACACATAAGTGGCAGGGGTCGATCAAGAAATATTGGGAGTCTCTGGCTATATCATTGGATATGTACAAAGCATTTGAATGGGTTTGGCACCAAGGCCTCTTTGCGAAACTGCCGCCATGTAGTTTTCCGACAAAATATGTATTTTACTATCGAGTTTCCTCGCAGATAGATCACTCAATGTGTTGGTAGATGAGGTCTCATGTGATACAATGACTATCGATGCTGGTGTCCCACAAGTTTCTGTCTTGGCCCCAATTTTGTTTTTGTTCTGTGTCAACAATTTGTTGGATGTATCCTCCAGCCCAGTCCATAGGTTCGTCTATGATAGTACACTTCATTCCGCCTTCTCTTCTAGAGCCTCTATAACATCAAGCTTCTATCTCCATCAGGAAGGTAGATGTGTAGAAGTCAGGTTTCACTGTTAATATGTAGTCATGAATATCCATGCTCGATAGCACCATCAACAGCGCCCTCTCATGGGAAGGTCATATGAGATCCATTCCAAGAACTGCTCCACAAACACTTTCGTGTTCTGTTCCGTACTCTACATTCCAGCAACTACTAATGATCTACAAATCGCATATTCAACCTGTCCTGAAGTACTGTTCTCATGTTTGGAGTTCAGCTCCCAAACATACGCTGAAGCTTTCAGATTTTATTCAGAAAAGTGTTATTCGCCTAGTTTGTGATACTAAACTCACCAATTCATTGATCTCTAGGTCATCTCTTCCTTTTTTATAGATATTTCCATGGTCGGTTCAAACGCGAATCTTGCCTATCATGCCAACATGAGCGATTCCTGGTAGACAAACCAGACACACTCAGGCTAGTCATCTCTACATCCTCAGGCTCGAGACCTGTCGAACTTCGCTCTACCAAGTATCATTGAACGGCAAAATTGTGGGATCCTTTTCCGAGTGAAGTCTTTCCTGATGCTTACAACTTCCAAACTCTCAAGAAGAATTGTTATGAATTCCTTCCGTTTCAACACTGATATGCTAACTAACACGATGTTCCTTGAACATCATAAGTTTTCCTTTCGTGTTTTGAACGGTTAAAAAAACAAAGATTTTGATACGAATAGATGTATTGTATACCTGAATTCTTCAATGACAATTGATTTTTGAAAATTAAAAACGTGAATTTGTTGAATCATCTTCTCACTCAGTTTGTTAATTTACTCTAGGTTGAAAACTGAGTGATTTTGCTTGTTAAAGCTTCAGCACGAGTATTTCGGTTTAATATTGAGATACGAAGTTAAATTAAACAAATGAAGACAAAGTTGTGCATATTTATGTTCATTGAGAATATGGAAATAAATTCGATCTATCATTCGTTTTTCAGCTTTTCATGGGATTTTCTCTCCTCGTTTCTAAAAAATAGAGTAGAAGTTATTAAAAATTATTGCAATATATTTGTAGTAAGGACAAAGAACAAGGTGTCACTGACCAATAGAGAATTTCTCTTTTAGGTATCTAAAGATTTAATTTCAAGCGCATGCAGTGACATTTTGGGACAGATCCTAAATCTGTCCTTACTACAAATATATTGCAATAATTTTTAATAACTTCTACTCTATTTTTTTAGAAACGAGGAGAGAAAATCCCATGAAAAGCTGAAAAATGAATGTACCACCTCCTCGAAGAACTTACAGACAGTATTGATCTATCATGATTGGTTTTTTCAAATAATGATCGGCGCAGTCAATTCTAACTGAAATGGTGTTACACTAGCTTCATCAAGAAATTCGAAAATGATATGAAATTCATTTCAGCAATCCAATCAGAATAAAAAAGCGGCAGTTGAATCAATTTTCTCCTATAGATGAGGTTCATATATAAAATTGAAGTTTAATGTTTGTTTCCATGCATGAATTTATTGAATGATTTTCGAAATTTTTCTTTACGAGAGTATTGACCAATGAGAAATAGCTATGTTGCTTGATTCCCTGTTGAAAAAATGGAATCGCAAAACCGGAAAATTATGTTTTTTGCATTTTTTGAAGAACGAATATTGATGATCTGAGCTATCTCCAGATTATTCGTGATGGAAAATGCATGACATTTGTCCTAATTTAACCATCATGGTAGGTGAATATATTATTAATAATAATGATTTTGTTACCTTTGATCGGAATATAAATAGGGAGTATGAAAGAAGTAATACACAAGAGAAGTCACGTAAACTTTCATGACTTTTCAGTGTCAAAACCGAAAACATTGAAAAATTTTGCGAAGAGAAAAATGTTTTAATTGTGTTGAGAACGGAAGCAGATTCGTTCCCGAAACGTCCAGCAAGAAACGAGGACAGAAAATCCCATGAAAAGCTGAAAAATGAATTTCATCATTTTGTATGTGACTGAGATAATGAGATTGAAAATCAAGAATAGCAGCAGCAAGACGGGAAATAACAGAGAAAAAATGGAATAAGATCATATTTATCGCTTGAAATTTGCACAGTATACGAGTAGAAACGTATTTATTGTTACCTTGATATATCCATAATATATATATAGGTTAATATTTGGCAAAACTTGATGTGCCATGATTTTTCATCTTCAGTTCAACTCTCATACATTTTTCAGGTAAACTCTATGAAAATGAAGAATTCAAACTCCCGCATCCAGTCTTTTGTTAAACAGTATCAATCAATCAATCAAATATACCTTATTGTCTGAAGAACGTAATTCTTATTCACAAAGTCGTTACAATTAAAAGGAATAATAATTATAAATAGAACAATAGAAAATCAAATGAAATCTGGTCAAACATTTTTACCGTACTGGTCAACTACAACAAACATATATAAATATAAAATACAAGTACAAAATAAACATTAAAATCATAACAATGGTTATAACATAATACATCAACAACAAACATGTGTAAATATAAATTACAAGTACAATATTATTTTAAATTATGAATAACTATCATTGCTGAAACGTTAGTAATCAGTAATCAGTTAGTAATCTTCAATGAAATCAATGAAAAAGTTGTTATACAACCCTGATTCTGGAATACCCTGTGGAATAAACTCGTAGCCAGATTCTTTCAAAATTCTAATTTCAGTTGAGAACCATTCCTTCATTTTCATTGGTTCATGTCTTCAGGTGTACTGGTTCATTTCCGAAAGGGGAATGAATAAGAATTTTTCAGACGAGGTGGCTTTGCTCTTTGTTTCCCAAATATCAGTTTGACAGCTAAGTTCAAGTGTCTAATGAAAATATGAAAAAGGTTTCAATGAGGAATTACTGCAACTCATTTGCCTTGTATAATAACGAAAACTTTACGGAAGACTGGATACACAAGTTGAAATTTTATCTACAGATTGCTCAAAGATTCATGAGAGTGTATATGGATAGTAACAGTTCCTCGAATGAATATACATATGCTATATACTCTTTGATATTTGAGAAGGTTATTATTATCATGGGGTGTTAGGGGTTTTCCCGTATATTTTTGCACCCCATCTACAGGGAATATCTCGGAAGTTATCAAAAATAGTGAATACAGAAGTTCAATATTTTTTTTATATTTCTTGTATTGTTTTTCCCCGTATTCGTTGGGCTTCGTATTTTGACTCTCAACATTTCCGTTTTGTTGGAAACATGAGCTGATTAATTCCCGAAACGTCCACCACTGAGATTAGTAGAATTTGTAATGTTTGCTCAGAATATATTTGGCTTCTCAATGTTTCGAAGAACAGGGTGTCAAATAGAAAATTTATCTTTCAGTTATCGGAAAGTTGAATTTCAAGCGCATAAATATTATCACAATTTCTATTTTCATTATTAGAAACGAGATGAGAAAATCCCAAAAAATCTGAAAAAGTGAATATACCACCTTATAGATCAATCTACAGATAGATAGATACGGTATTTGAATATGTCAGGAATGTTCAAAGATGGAAGGCAGCTGTCCGAATTACCAATAATATACAGGGTATTCCATCTAAAATAATCAACTTCTCAGTCACTTTTTCAAACAAACAAGATTAGGCTGAATAAGAAATTCCCAAGTATCATCCAACTTCAAATCAAATTTCGATATCATAGAGTTTCTCAATTCAGAGATATCAGCATTGTTACTCAATATATTGTTCCGGTGAAAAGTTATTCTTGCCTTCATTCTTGAATTCTCGTTTTTTGGGTTGGAGGATGTTGAGTATGGTGTCTCTAGTATTGATGGAACGCATCATTCCATCCGTTATATATATATATATATATGTTTATTATATATATATATATATATATTTCTGTCTCGACTTCTATCTATAGCTGCAATATGGAATGATGCCGTGAAAGATTTCGATCGTTTCGCAAATTCTACATTGGTTACGTGATACACTGATTCTCAAACGTCGTTCACCAATTGAATATCCGGCCAGTTGACGACTATTTGTAGGTTTTGTTGAAAACCTCCTCCAAATTAATGCTTTGAAACAAGAGCCTTGTATTGATATCAAGGTCGAACGAGCTATTTCCATGAATATATTGATTGAAGTAATAGAAGTACTTTTTGCACCATCGTAGAAACATGTAATTGACTATTCTCGAATACGGTATTCGAAAATTTTTGTAGAGCTATCAAGATTAGAGCAGTCGACAATTTAGTGTCGATTGTCGATTGCGACCACCGTAGATGAAATATTTGACAATACCTCTTCAACGATTTCATAAGGTCAGTATGGATTCGAAGCCAATTCAAAAGGAATCAATGGGTAATGATGAATTTCTTCAAACTGATGTATTGTGACCTTCTTCTATAACAGGAAACTGGAAGCTGCTTGGCTCTTCAGTCGATAAATTCAGCTGGAATTCCAGTAGGCGTTTGATACTTCTTACTCATTACGAATAAGTGTCAGGCTCATACGGAACTGTTATCTCAGACTCTTCAATTTGACGCGTGTTTCGTTTTCGATTATCACTATTGAATTGTTCGTATCAAATATCAAAATCTGTTTGGGTAATTGATTACAAACTCAGAAATTGCCTCGAGAAAGACAAGGCATAAATAGATATGCGTTCATGTTTTTATCGGATAGGAAGTTTTATTAAATGAATAATTATTGGAATACTTTGCTTGTTCCCTCAGTCTAGGAAACAATGAGCACATCGTTCAATCTGAGAATATCAGTACCTACTTATTCTGCTAATACTCCTTAAAATATTGAAAACTCTCAAGGATTGAATGAGATATTGATTCGATCAACGATAATAGTGAGTAGCCATGTAGCATGTCTCATTATAATCATAGATTCGTGATGAGATATTGCGATCATAAATTATTCCACTTCTGAAACTATGAACACCATGTTGTTCATTTCTGAAACAACAATGATCATTCTAATCAAGAAAATTAGGTACTCATGCCCTATTCCACATTCCCACCATGGCAATAATTGGTTTGAAAAGTAATAAGTGATCTCACATATAAAATTGTCACTGAAAATCAATTGCGATATGCCTGATTCCTTCATTCAATCATCATTGCATATAATTGTGAAGACAGAAAAGGTCAGAAGTATTGCTATCAATTGTTAATTGATAGAATAATATTATCAATTGATATGTGCTTGTTTGACAACGATACAGATTTCCTATTCCTCCTCTTTTTGCATATCAAATTCAATAAATGAAATAATCTGTAGGTCGGATTTTCCAGTTCTGATAAACAAAAAGTATATATCTCTTTATGGGTTATTCTTCTAGTTACTCACCTGAAACGAGGCTGACGCCGAATATCAAACAGATCCCAAAGTCCCTCATAGAGAGCTTTCTGGATCTAGTCATAGTTCGTGGGAATGAATGCGAGATGGTTTTAACACCACCCGCTTCCTTCAATATCTTCTCTTATACCCCTGCATTTAGACCTGATGATTGGAACCTCCTCCTGGAATATACATACAAAATAGACATGGTATGTTTTAAGTAGGTACCTTTTAAGTTCGTGTATGGGAATTTGTCCTCATCTGAAGCAACTATACGTCATTGTTTCCGAAGATATCCAAAATATCTCAATTTGAATGTGTGGTATTGTTTTTTGTTCCTTACTTCATTCAACGTATAGTATTAATTCTATAATCAAAGTAATGAAATGAAAGAACAAACAAAATTCTCATTAGATGCTTTCCCACGATATCGTATGATTGAATTATAGAGCCGATTCTTCATGTCTGGCCACCACCATCTGCCTTTCTTTAGAAATACTGACTTTAATTATGATAGAGTGCAAAATTGGAGGAATGAGTGGCATTTAAGAATCTGCCGCATCGTTTACAAAAGTTATTTAGTACATTAGTATTCAATAGCCATTCATAGAAGTATCGTCAATAAATGAATGATTATTTTTTCGTATCAATAGTTACCAATACATAATTTTGAGGGAGTGTAATATTCCTAATTCCATAATTGACATAAAATCGAAGTTCAGTTCATAAAATCGAAGTTCAGTTAGTAACTGAAAATTCATTATCTCGATAATTGTGATGGTTCTCAACGAATCTTTAATCGTTCGTAAAATTGGATTTTTCTCATCCTGACTGAGAGTATATTTGCGTTGATATAATGAAATAAAAAAGTATATTTTGTACTTGATACATCTCATTTACTCACTATCAATTCATCACTGATGATGTTATTTCAAGATCATCTGGTCACTTGATATAGTTGAAATTTAAATTCTTATGTTCACATCTGTACCGAATAGTTTCATGAAAAAGTGCCATGGACAATTGAATGATAGCATGTAAGTCATGATGATTAGTGGTCAAAGTATTGACATAAAGATTTGTGCTGTGAAGTCGCAATATTTTGTTATTTCAATTGTCCCCCAGTCTTTGATACCAATGAATTTATTTCTTCTAAATGCTGTAGTAGAATAATTTCATGTTGGTAATATCCACATCGGAAAACAAGAACTACTCTAGCTACACTTGTATTGAACGCTTGACTCATCTATGGAATGAAACTTTTGTATACACATATAATTATCGAACTACGGAATTGAAAACGCAGCAGAAAATCAAGCAGTAAGTACCTGTATCAAAACAACTCCTTATAATACACCTTCGATTTTGAATGAAATTTCAACACACACATGCCGCTCTCCAAATATATTCATATAACTTTATTCATGAAAAGGACATCACAATAAGACACTTCAGCAAAACAGATGATGAGGAAGCTATTTTGTCAGATAGAACAAGCGCCTTCGATGGAGATGAAATATAAAACCCGGTTTACCCTGGAGCACATACCTTTTAGGGTGGGTCCTTCCAGAGTAAATCTGCTACGGGCGGGACGACCTGAACTCCAAAATCGATCGCAACTCCGAGTTCCCGATCTTTCTGCACTGCTCAAGAGTCCATCATTCACAAAAGCCCGATTTTAGGCAACATTTCTCCTCTTTTCCACTCTTCCTTGATATCCAATCGATTTTCGTATGCACTAGCTCTATAGACGGCAGCACACGAACCTCATTGAACGAAGAGGAAATCTGAGAGGAAAACAAATCCTCCCTGCTGGTTTGGCTTATCGTCCTTTTCCAACCACCAGGAGACGCATGCGCGGAATTTTTCACACCTACACGACGTGGAAATTATATATTCCTCAAAGAACTCGATATAATAGCAATTATTCAGAAGAATTGATATTTCGCAATCATCTTGAGAAATACTAAAAGTTAGTAGCAAGACGAAATGAGTTTGTCATTGATGAACATCTATTTTTTTGTTAGAAGTCAAATTTATGAAGCTTTTAAACTTTTTCAGTTCCTGACCAATAGGCTGGCACAATAATTAGTGCACCTTGACGAATCGATATTTCACAACAGATCTCGTATAACAAGAGCATTGAAGAAAATTTCAATGAACTCAGAACATTCCAGTGTACATTTTTTTCAGGAATTGCAATTTGCCTCAAAGAGTGCTGATAAAATTGAATAAAGTAGTCACTGTCAGGACGAGACTTTTTTTTTGCCGTCGAGATGAGATGAGAGAAACCGTCTCGTCTCGCTGTTGAGTGAGAAAATTTTCTCGTCTCGTCGAGAGAAACCTTCCTATTGTTTCGTCTCGAGTTCTCTCATCCTGCCAGCATTGACAAAAATTATTCTGCAGATCATGTCATGAATAACGTTTATTTTTCACTTGTATAATAATTGATTTCATCACCTTGGGTGAACCACTCATTATGCCCCCTTATACAGTTCTTCTCAAAAGTCCCCTTCCTCCCTCTTATCTTTGGAACGATCATACATGAACAAGGGAAATTTGGAAACTGAATATCGAAGGTCGTAAACTTACCCACTAGTGATGATAGATGACGAAATCGCCAAAGATGACGTCACTAGGTGTAATACTCTTGTTGCAGAGTCAGATGTCACGTCACGTCAGATGTCTTCGAAGACCACGTGAGTACGTGGGTGAAGCCTTAGATCATACTCATCTAAGGTAAAAGCAGAACCCGATAAGTTGATGAAAAAGGGTATATTTGTGCTTGAGATTGAAACTGATATGAAACCTAAGGTGGTACCTTTGAGGCAGTGAGAAGCTCGCAATGAGTTTCAGCTCCGGTTTGCTAAGGTCGAGTAGCTCTATGGCCCTATTTTGCGAGTATCTTATTCGCCTTCTCGTTTGGCCTGTCCCCAATATTTCATAATTCCGATTTCACCCTAAGCTAAGCTTCACGCTAAGACCTCAAATCGATTGGTTCAAATGGTACACCTAGTATTGTTTGATTTTTCAATTCTACGGACGATTCTGAGTGAGATCACATTCTCTTGAATCGCGAAGTTAATACATTTGATTTTCGCATCAAGAGTGCGCTGAATCACTTGAACCAATGATGAACATGAATGATGAAATATTGAAAAATTTTCCAATTCTCGAACACTCCTGTCATACACTCAGAACTCTGGAAACTCACTTGTCCAAAAAATATGTTGACAATCAGTATATCCAATATTTCAAGTGTTGGATTATCATCTGTCGATTGAGTGAAATGGATAGTACTAATGAATAGTAGTAATGATAGTAACTACTAAGTAAGTAATATTGAACTACTTCTGCTCAGGAAAGAATTGTGGAATGTCACCATGAATGCTGCTCCAAATCCACAAACTGAAGTTTGTCTAACGAAAGATGCATAAGCACGATATAATCCACGACATCCAAGTAGTACATGTTTGAAATTGTAAAACGGCAACGGAGGAATGGGATAGTCTACGAAACAACATATGGAAAAGCCATATTGACCAATAAATGGTGATAAGGAAAACGATGTTTCTGATATGATGAATACAATTGAGTACACTGAGAAAAAATTCGGCGGATAATCTGCAAGTAGCATTATTACTTTGTAGTTCACCAGAAAGTTATGGAATTTCAGAAGGGATGAGATTGGAAGTCATAAAAGAGAAGTTGATACAGGAATGTTATAGACGAAAAGCAAATACGAATGCCGAGAGTGAAATAGCTTCAAAAGCAGATAAGAAACAATGATCATTTTTGTAAAAACAAAGGTCCCTTATGAAAGATTGTTTTCATTATAAACGGAAGATAAGATATGTAACTAGTTTAGTGGAAACTGATGATGTCTATATAATACAGATGATGCTGAAAATTCCACAGGATAACATGCTTGTTTTGTGACGGACAAATCAGCAAATGATACATGGTTCATCGATTCCGGAGCAAGTATAGAAAATTTCGAAGTGGATGTTATTCATCACATTATTATTCCTATTTATCTACAAAGGAGTTGTTTTTGATTGGCGTTTTAGAAAACAAACTCGTGTCGCTCTTCCTTGTGCAGAAGCGGAATTCATATCACTATCAGAAGAATGTAAACAATCATTTATCTGAATGGAGTTCTACAAGATTTTCAATGAGGACCATCAAATGAAACCATTATATATAAGGATAACCAATCGTGAAATGATGTATTCTAAAAGAATAGGTGAGAGCCTTGAAGGAATGTGCTAAAATCACTTCCATGTATTCTGCATCTATTCCGATGTTAGCTGATTTTCTAACTGAACCTTTGGGACCTGAAAAACTGAGTTTGTTCAGAAGAATGGCTGGCATACATAGTGAGAGTTTAAAATGTCTAATCAATTATTATTTCAACTGGAGATTATATCCATACAATATCCTACAGTAGAACGATAGGTATATAAAAAACACAATCTGCTGTGGAAATTTTTTGAATTCTTGAATTTAACACCCCTGCCATAGAACTCTGGAAATCTTCACTTGTCCAAAGAATATGTTGACGAACAGTATATTCAATATTTTAAGATGATAATTATTCCTTGAAACTGGATGTCACAGAACATTTCAAGGAAGGTATATATGAGAATAAAAAGACTCTTCTGGATATTCTAAGAAATCAGGTATATTTATAGTATGAATTTATGACAAACTCCTCGTCATTGTGATGAAAAGTTATGGAATTTGAAGATGAAATAAATACTCTTTGTATCCATGAACAACATAATTTAATTCACGTTCTAAAGATGTACATATGTTTTGTTATCTCTAAACATTTCAACAAAGAATATTCCAACCAAATGATATATCTGTCCAATACGACCTTTTGTTGTTCTCATTGATTTTCTGCTTATCAAAGTGCAGATTTCTATCTCTGCTGTCGTCTACTGACCTCTATGAGTGACTTCCCACAGTATAGTCACTATATTCTTAGTAACCCAAGCATTGATTAATTCCCAAGCCAATACATTACGTAGGAAACTTCTGAAAACATGATGAGAGTATACTCAATCACATCATATAGTTGACTGAAAAGGTACTTCGCAATCGACAACTCTATGAAATAAAATAAATCCGTTAATAATGACTGACAATTACAGCATTGAAATACTCAACAACTTTGGGACACAATTATCGTTCACAACTCAAACGAAAAATGGGAAACATGAATAAAATATTTTCTCTACGACTATATATAGAGTCTCTTAGTTTCAATTCTATACAAATTGGAATAGTCGTAGAGGACAAACTATTTCTAATCCAAGCGGTACCATTTTCAATACTTATAATTCCTACGTTTTTTTGAGGTCATAAAATTTTTGGCAATTGCTCATATACTTTGTCAGTTCATGAAATCTTCTCATTCCGAGAAATAAAACGACCAATATCCGATATTGAAGATCATAAATGCAACAGGAAATATAGCTCTGGAATACTTGTCTATAACATTGACATCAGTGATTGTTGGCATCGACGATTTGATGACTAGAGCTCCTTTCCTCAAAACGTGAAAGACTTTGGGCTTATGGAAGTTGTTTCCTAGAATCAGAAATCTCAGTGTCCATCGCTGAAAGTCTCCACAACGAATACACAACGTACGAGAACGTGAAAGCTCAGAAAAATCTTTGATGAGTAACTCCGGACAATGACCTTGAAGTGTCTATGTGTCGTATTTGGTTGTCACCACTTCTCTACGGTGGTTCAGTTGATGTACTCACTCATTTGGCGACTGAAGGTTCAACTAGTTTTGCTGTCCGATTCGACAGAATAGGAGTTTCGTGTTTTTTTTTAGCTTGCACCTTCTTACATGTTCTCTATTCGCTATTGTCCATGTGAATGCTCACCTTTATTTCCTCTGTACCTCAGTCCAGAAGTGGTTCTGCAATTGTAAGTGTACCCTGACATTCTTGATATGCGAAAACTCGGAGGGAATTTGGAAGGATCAATGTCGCAAGTCTTCGGGTTTATGTTGTGTCTATTTCTAATCGAAGCAATCGGACTCATTCGCACATCTTGCAACTCTATGATATCTTCGTGGTTGCGTTCCGAACAAGCCTTTTTCACTAAAAAGATTATTCAGATCACTACCCATTGACGTGATATCACCTGTTTTCATATAAGAAAATTGATATTCAATTCACTTTCCGAAAATTCCATTCTGTAGATTATTTCTGTGTTCTTAGATTTACAGTATCTTTGGGACGGGAGAATCTAGTTCTGCGTGTCGATTTGAAAATGGCAATTTTTCAGTCAAGTATTGAAAAATATAGATTAGCATCAAAACATTCCACAACGCTTCTCGGAGAACAAAATGAATAGGTACTGATTGATAAGGTGATATCAATGATGCATGCCTGAACTCACGGAGGAAAAAATAAAAATCCTAATTATCATGCTCGTTTCAAGGCTCTGCTATCGTCATTCATTACTTAGATGGACGGCATTATTGTATTGAAGGAATAACTATGATAAAAAGACAAAACGCCGTATTTCTTTGACATTCTGGATTTCTACGAAACAATGAAATTGTTAGACATAAAATTGCTTGATTATGCCAAATTAAACTGCCCCGTCGTATCTCTTACTGTTCCCGATATGTCCTATTGTTGAGATTTGAATTTGAACCAACCTGTAAATCAGGTCGAACACTTTCGAACACGGAGTCTATCATTCGAAAAAGAAATTGTAAATAGCATCATAACTTGTACAATCTTCAATCTTGACGTCACTTCGAAAAATTATGTGATTTTTTCTGAAGCTACAATTGATTGTATCTGTCGTATGCACAAAACAAGTTAACCGTTCTTCCACACACTGGTACTTTTGGGCTTCAATATATGTGCAAAATATGACATGAGCTGAAGTTGACACCACTTTGTGAACCAAGCTTCATTAACGAACTCAGGAATATAATAGGGTATGATATATCATGTACCTTCCTATCAATCTTCCTCTGGTGTGAATTATCAGTTAGTAAATTGTATCTAACTAGAATAGATTCTAGAAGAATCCATAATTATTTTGGGTCGAGTTACTTACAATGTTCGATTTTTTCGTTATCCTTATGTTTTCTGCTCTTTTTTTTCGCCCTTGCTCCCCAATATGTGTAGTTGACAGCGGCATACTCCAAAAGTGCGGCAAAAACGAAAACGAAGCACATCACCAGATATATATCAATGGCTTTCACGTAACTTATGCGCGGTAGGGAGCTTCGTACACCCGTACTTATGGTAGTCATGGTCAAAACGGTAGTTATACCTGTGAAATATAAAAATATGCCTTTGAATTGATATGATTGAAATTGCATAATATATTGTTTTGGTTCTGCTGTGTAATCTTAATTTCGTTTTTTTGTGCCCTCATCCGCGAAAAAGGATATGTCACTTTTGCGATTTCGTGAGATTATGATACCAATATTATATTGTTACCGAAAAAGTAACTGAATTTCCAAGACTACGGGCCACCTTCACACACCTAGGGCGACTCTGGCGCTGGTGGCTTCGTGATTGATCCAGAAGGCAACCCACGACAGCATGACGATCAGGATGCTCGGCAGATACGTCTGGAAGATGAAATAGCCGATGTTCCTCTGCAACTTGAAGGAGAGCGACAGGCGCTGATAGATGCCGGTGGCTAGCCGCTCCTTGCGGTCGTTCGTCTCCCAGCCGATGATGGTGAACTGCGGCAGTTCAGCCTCTTCCACCCCTCGGACAGGCGTCGATTTCGCCGTCGTCTTCCAGTACATCAACACGTCTTTCACGGTGTAGCCATCTGAAGCAAAATAGGAAGTTAGCCATCGCTAATACGACATACGTTGTGTACTATTATACGAACTGGTTAGGTAGATGTTTCCTACGACATACGTTGTATACTAGGTATCATATAGAACTCGGGAGAGGTTTCCTGAAAATTTCAAAAAATTGAATATACCTTATGAATTTAATATTTCTCGAAATATTGTTACTCAAAATACCTGCCGAGACATTGACCATACCTTCTCAGGATATTGGGTGACACTGTCTTATAACTTTTGATCCAAGAAGCATGATGTGTGGTATGTATTCTACTTATATCAAAATAACTAAGAATATAGTTGGAATATTTTTTATTACTACATCAGCATGCAACATCGTGAGAAGTGTTATCAATAGAAAATTGAAATCTACAAGGCATATGGAAATGGACCTCGGCAATCGATGTATGTCTAAATATACAGTGTGTTCAATTCGAAATTGAAAAGTTGGGGTATTTGGAGAAAAAATGGTGAATCTGGCAACGTTGTCTATATTATCGACGAATTCAGCATGATAAATTATCTCCCTGTACAAAATTGTGTTTCTATAAGTCAAGGGGCTCCAGAGATGATCAATTGTTCCAGTTCATTCAACCAACCCTCAATATCCAGTGAGCATAATGTAAAAAGCTGTGGATACATTTCAATAATTTGACTAGTATAGTTCTTCCGTAGCAACTGTATTTATAAGATTGACAACGCGTCTACGAAAACCGTACGCAGTGTTGTATTTTAATGTAATTAAAAGCTCAAACAAATATAACTTACTTCAACCACCCAATAACCTACGAAGAAGCAGTGATATTTTTTTTGTTTTCTCTTTCATTTCTTTAGAATCTCCAATGTTTTCATGAGGATCACAAGAAAAAATCATGAGAATCTCGAAATTATTTCACGAAATTTCGAGATTTTTTCCAAAATTTCTACACTTATATATGTAATGTGATGTATCTGCTTTTCGTTCATGTATGATTCAATTGAAAAATTAAAAAATGGATCAGTTAGAAGAATTTTGGATAGCTTTGAACGAATCCATAGACACTTCATGAAATATCTATCATATTCAAGGATGATGGTGTCTATACCCTGCTATAGAATAATGCTTTGAAAAATATATAACTTTAATTCTCTGTTGAAAATTGGAGGAATATATTCGCTATATTCCTTCCTGAAAATGGTCAAATCGACTGTTATTATGTTTAAAGAATGCTGACTTTTCATGTTCTCATTGTCAATTCTCTCTAATACAATCTATTTTACCTCGAAGTATGAAAGATATTAAAGTTACCCTTGTTAATCATTAATATTACCGAATAAGTACACGTTGTCCAAATGAAAAAAACTCACTAACGAGAATAGCTGACATCAGTTATTTACTATCACTTTTTTATTATGTCAATGCCTTGATGCTCGAGGTGAATGGCCTCTAGTTCTATTTGAAATCTCAAAAGGACCTTTGCCATAATATAATAGTATCAGTTGTTAGTCAATAGTGTTTCTATGCAAGCTTCTACGTTGAAAGTTTGAGATAAAAAATAGTGGTTGTGCCTATGCCTTGAGTGCACTGAAGATTCAAATTTTTTCTTCCGTGAATACGTTAGGATAGTTCATCGACCGAATTCTTACGACGATAGTTCTAATTGGACATGAATTCTCATTTGAAGAGTCAAACAATTAGGTGTGCGCAAATCTAATACTTCATTAACTCGGTACAAGACTAAGAGCAAGCAAGTGGTGTGTGAATACGTATATTCGAAGAATGAAATTTTGTACTCTACCACAATAGTTTTATTCATAGCCAAGCGCTTTCGACCGAAGTCATTATCAGGTATTCAATTAGAAACCTAATAAAAATATCCTCATTCTTACATTCAATGTGAAGGTTACAGGAAGGATATAGGGGAGATCAGCTAAGATGACGAATGTTATTGGTTGACGGCAAATTGGTCCTGATTGCGTATGTATGTATGTATGTATAAGGTCATGTAGTCTACAATGGAGAAGTTGAGGTTCGTTTTCTTAATCAGTAGTCATCCGGCGTCACGAGTACAAATGGTAATATTCTCAGATGGGCGAGTATAACACGAAGTTGATGATTCTTGCAGAGATGCTTCACATATTCGATTTGAGATACCACTTTAATCGCCTTGCCCATCATCACTTGAACTATTGCCGGATGCTTATGTGAGGTAAACACACATATATAAAGATATATATATATATATATATATATATATATATGTGTGTGTGTACTAAGTAGGTATATTTGTGGACCTCACAGCCATTTCACATCACGCAATAATGCATCATTCGCAAATTTGATGAGCGCAAATCCCGTGAGAATTACAGTCGACTACCAATGCTATGGTTGGTAGAAATTTGAAGATTATGCATTTTTTGATGCGGAAATGATAAAGTTAAAACGATTCATGCATACTGCTGATATGAAAATTCACGGATGGTTACCTAGTATTGAATTTTATATTCGGGAAAATATAGCTTTCCGAGAGCAATTTTGAACAACCCTTCATGTTTGTTGAAGTTTATCTGAGAAAATTGAATAATAATATTCTTTTCCATTGAAGAACTACTGTGGATGATTGTTTAAGTACAAACATTGAATAGTAACAGTAAACTTGTCCTTACTGGCTGTGTTATGTAATGAGATATAGGGCGAAATTCAAAATTCTTACTTTGGAGCACCTCCCGTATCTCAGTTAGTACCTTTCAACCCATTAGAGCAAGATGGGAAATGGAGCCTTATATATCTTTTCTCGTATGATACAGGGCATTTATTTTCAGAACATGAAGCCAAAATATTTGTTTCAATGAGACACTCGGTATATAATATTTGATATTAGTGTTTAGTATTACTCTAATTCAAAATTTCACCCACAACATATTGAAATTTTGTTCTATGAGTAATTATAAATACTGTCGGAAATCCAAAAGTTTTGTTTCGTGGGACGCACTTCTAGAGGTGATAGAACGTCTCAAAATAATGATGAAAGTTTCTATAAACATATGTCCAAAACTCCTCGTTTTAGAGTTACTGAGTGTTGAATTTTCATTTTTTCAGTTATTTCTTCATATCTCCTGCAGTTTTCAAGATATCCATCTCAAATTTGGATTACGTGTTAAACTGTAGGGCTCACATTATTGGACAGAGGTTCATTTTTCAATGAGATGTAGACATAGGTTGATTTGTTTCCTCCCGTGCACTGCCAAAATTTGAAAATACGAATCACAGAAAATGTTCAATATTTTTTCTATAAATAACGGTTTCAGATGAGATAAAACTACAAGGGAACAAAAATATTCTCAACGAACCATAGATATTGTACTGTTTCTCATTGAATTCCCCAGTGGCGGACAACAAAGGTGTTAATAAATGAATAAAAATGAATAAAAAGGTTGTGACCCCTGGAAAAAAATATCTTGTATATTCTCAAGACCATTTTGGCATTCCCGTATTTGGATTTTGAGATGGATATCTCAAGAATGGCGGGAGCTATCAGGAAGAAACTAAGAAAATCTTGAAATTTTTAACACTCTGTAACTCGGCAACAGGCAAAAAAAAGTTTTGGACATTTGAACACTCTGCCTTCAAATCATGAAAATGCATGCATATCCAAATCCATATTACACGTGTTCCTCATTCTTATTCCTCTGAATGAATATACATTCAGAAATTATATTTTTCTATACTTGAGGTAGAAGCTGTGTCAACAAGCACGGATTATCACTATCATTACTCATGTCCCATCTTAAGCTGCAGATATTATTGTTCACCGTTTCTTGCATGACTTCTAATTTATAGGGAAACATACTCACAACTCTCTATTTCGACAGTACAATTCTGTGAGTCCAAAGGATAATAATGGAGATCCATCATACAGGCCAACGTGGTGGTGAATCGCATGCCATATGTGATCGAGCCATCTCCATTCAGCCTCAGTAAAGTATTTCTTTCTGTGACATCGTGTAGGAAACTGAAAAAATTCAATGGAAATTAGAGTATCCCATTGAGAAATAGCGAATGGGTGATCTTGTCTTTAGTGGCCCTGATATTCAGTACGTAACGGAAATACTGGAAGCCATTTTGAAATAGGTTGAGTTCTAGTATGAAGTATAGCAGGCATAGCCAATCGATGGTCTCAAGTCAATACTTCGTAGGTCAGAAATTTCTTGACCGTTTTGTCCTTTCGATAAATGTGGGTCATTTCAACTAAAGCAATTTGAATGTTCCGAATCTTCTATTTTTGACTCAAGACCATAGCAATAGTCAGAACACTATACCAACGCTATACCATTTTCATCAGAATCAAAAAATGTCAGGTCTGTATTGGAAAAAGAGTGACTCTGTTATTGATGGATGAAAATGTTATGGGTGAATGAAAAGTTCCAGAAATATTGATTTTACATATTTAGAAATCACATATTTGGCACTTTCCACATTCTCCTGCATATCGCAGAAACGACAAAAAATGTGGTAACGTCGTTGATGCATGTTGAATATAGGCTTCCAAAGAGGGATCTGTTTTTATTCAACACCTCGCAACTCCTCCGTTTCGGAAAAAGCACTTAAAATTGCCACCCCTTACAATACGTTTTCAAGAAAAGAAGAGAAACTGAAGGAATAGAGAGCGATACTCACTAGTGTGGAATTATGGTATATGAAACTTGCGATATTCAAATAATCGTGTTTTTCATCAATTGATTGACGATTTTTATGAATAACGTTGGCTGGTTCATTCCTTCGACAGTCGCCAATTTATTTAGTTCTTAGTAAGTTCGTTTGGGTCGGCTATTTTTAAGGCCGAACAGGCAATGCAACAAGACAATAACGTGAAAGCTTCAAAATATCAGTAACCTAATCAATAGGATAGTCGTTGCTTGGTCAATGGTTCATATTGCTGAGGGGTCGCATAGTTTCATCAGAAGCAGAGATTGATTTGGATTAATATACTGCAGAAGCGTGACTAGTCTCACTTCGTAATCAATGGTTCTGCACCTTTCTGCATCGATCTTTTGTAAAACACCTAGTATCTGAAAAATCGCTGACATCAAATATACCTTGAAAAAAACTTTCGACAATAAACAAAATATTGCTCCACCATGTTCAGTACATCCTTGTCTGTACCCGACAATGAAATCTATATCAAGCACCTCTCTCTACTAAAATATCTTATTTGAATCAACTATTCAGCTACTTTTGTACTTTACCATTTGTATTGATTTTTTACAGTTCAATTTCACATCTGAAGTTCGAATTAGGAGTTGACCAAAAATGTTTGTCACTGGACAGAAATATTAACAACGCATATGGAATAACAATAATTAGCCCAGCACTAAGAAACACTATAGTGTAAAACTCGCACGGAACTCATATGAGAGTTTGCATAACTCGCTAAGGCTTTCACACTTCATATATAATGTATGAGGTAACTGACTATGAATTTCACGACATAACCAGTCCATGTCTCGAAAATAATCAAACGATATTTCACAATTCGGAAAAATTAACTTGAACGAGATTTTTATTTTTCTTCCATAAAATATTTTCTCACTTGATTTCATCATTATGATGGATGTTATTGAACGATTCCAAATGAAACCTCAAATATTATCGAATATTTCTGAAGAGCTTTCCATTTTGATTCCACAAATATAAACCATCCATTCATGCTTTCGAGATGGTGAGGAAATATCTGGTAATGAAGAGTTCTTCCGATATCGAGTTCCGTTCGAAAATAGAATTTATCCATAGAAAAAACATTCCATGGAAGGAAACAAAATATCATTCAAGCTTTGTCAAATATCGAATATTGTTTTTCGTTTTCAACCCATTGTCAATCACCCTGTATGATACCTAACTTATTTAAATTTTGTATTGATTTTAATCAACGTTTTTTTTTTGTGGAACAGGAAGTTGCTCTCTGCCCTGATACTAGTAATAATAGTACAGATATTGATGAATTCAATTTTTCTCAGATTAATTATACATGGTAATTATTCTGATATGAATACACGTGGGCTAAGGAGGATAAATGAATGAATACTAGTTCACTGAATTGGGAATCTGATATCAGATCATGGTATACATAGGAACATGGAAGATTATATGATATGTATATATACATACCAGTGATTGATTTTAACTATAAATAATGAATGCTCTCAAGTTTGGATTGGGAAGTTTCTGAATACTATGTGACAATTTTTTTGCGGAACAAATATGGCGAATTGAGTATGTGACGTTTTATGTAAGCAGTGTTGTATAATTTCCCAGCCTTTCTTACCAATCTTTGTTCGTTTCATTCGAAATATTCGATACGTTCGTAATTGCATGCTTCCTGATATTTTAATGTTGCTTTATCAAAATGAAATGGTGGATTTTTTGCTGTTTTTGTAATATTTATCATATTTTTCTTAAAAAATTCGTATCTTCCATTAGAATGAAGATTATTGATACGATTCATCAAGAAACATATGGATAAAAGTGCTAGGAAAATATTCAATTCGTCGAGCAAGAACAAGAGAGCTTTTTTTCGTCCGACAAGAGGCTTAATCATTCGCCCTGGAAACACTTCATGGTATGCTACTTGGTGTGACATGTAATATACCATATCCGGCGTCATCTAGTGGCGAGAAATCTGAGGTAGGACCCTGCATTTAATCAAGATTAAAATGCTTGCAACTAGATGGACCAAAGTGGATGCACAGTTATCGAAAATCGTTGTGACATGAGAGTGGTAAAACGATTTTTCAACTTACCTGCTTTTGTCGTTGGCGAAGAATGTATCAGGAACCCAGATTTTCTCAGCAAAATCTCCTGAAAGGGTCAAAACCTCTTCGTCGTTACTGAAGGCCAAACGTTCATCCTTCCAATATTGGTTCAAGTACAACGTGATTGTGTAGTCCTGCGAAAAGGAATATTTGATGAAAATCCATATCCTGAAGCGCATTTCCTTATTAACCCTCGACTCAAATAAATTCGCAATGCTATCAAAATATGGAATTCTCGAGGTTTATAGAGCTCATGATGCTGAACAGGAAATGAACTGAGAGAAGGATAGTCAAAACATTTCAGTTGATAATATATCATATGTCACAGAAGACCCTTATCTCCGTCTCGGTATTGAATGAAAGTTACACTGATCAGAATAATAATAATATATAATTATTCTATTTGTCATTCAAGATCATCAACATAATATAGGAGTCATAAGTATATAGTTACCTTACTGGAAAAGGTATGAGTATATGTGAAAAAAGGTGAATGAATGAAGGTATTCAAAAAGTATTGAATTGTTTGGGAATGTTTTGTGAAGCAATTCACAAAACATTCCCAAACTGGAAATAAAATAGTGTGAGTATTGAAACATTATATATATACTTTTCTTCAATTTGCATCCATTCTATATTGAAAATCATTCCAATAATTATCTTCGGTAGAAGAAAAACCTCATTTGTATTTAGTGCATCTCTCCAGAGTATGATATAGTAGAATTCATGTGAATATACTGAAGCATAGTAAACATGCAGATCAGGTGTAAGCATTGATTGATTGAATAATTGCAAAATATCCAGTTTGAAAAATGAACATGAAGTATGGATACTTATCGTGAATAACTACGAATCTTAGATTCGAGATTGAAAATATTGGAATGGAATTAGGGTAATTCCTGAATGCGACAACATGGGGTGTCAATTGATTGGAATTACATGAGAAACGCACGTTTTGAAATGATCATCACAAACAATCACACTAGAGCACAATGAAACAATAAATGTTATATATGGTAGTTGAAATCGATATTAATTGTGATTATTGGATACTTATTGACGAAGGGCGGCGAAGGGACATGTTGCGGACATTGAGCACTTGCCACTAAGTACCACTGTATATTTTTTGTGTCAGCATTGCGACATCAAATTTCCATACTGGTACCACCCTACAACTTCCCTGCAACCGAAACTGGTGACTTTGAATGACACAATCATCATGAAACAATTTGGAGGAGAAAAAATCCATTACAGACTTCAAAAATGAAACACTCTTGTACAAGTTGATAGCCAGAAAAAAAATAGTGAGAACTTCCTTCATTGGCTGTAAAAAACAGTCCAATATTCCGAATATCTACCTTGAGAAAAGTAAGAGCCCAACAATTTTTGTGTTGGTGTGATATTGCAGAAGCTGTGATATCAACCACAAGAAATTCAATTCTCTAGTATTCCCAGAGCTGTGTAATATATGAACGCGTTAGGCTAAACCGATGACAACATAGGTGATCTCACATAAATAATGTAAAAATGAAATTTGACTGCTCGGAGCATTTAAATCTGAGTTATATGTGAATGGGGAAGCATCAATGGTTCATTGAGGAGCCTGCCAAGTGGCCGAAAGGAAAAATTTCGATGGAGATATAATCTGGTGTGGTGCTCGATCAAATGAAGAGTCGTTAAAGCCCAGATAGTCTTGATTGGTTGCAGACAAGTAGGACGTTTTTAACTGGGTCGCAGTCTCAATGAGATGCAGCGTGTTCGAGAGGGTAGATAGAGAAAAGCGAGGTTAACTCGATTCTGATGAAGGTCGATATTGACTTGGGTGACCATATTGTTAGGTTTTTATTAGCAAATTACCGATTTTGTAGCTTGATGAATTGTGTTACGCTAATGGTTCAATCCGTATTTTTCAAACAGCAAACAGGAACAAATTAAATTTCGATGTTAGTACTACAGAACAGTGAGGTTCCATTGAAACGTATCAGCATGTAATGTAATTTAATGCAACGTAATGTAATGCAATGCAATGTAATGTAATGTATCATTTTTTTTTCTCGCAGAGTACCCTCGAAAGTATTGAAGTGGAAATATTTTGACATAATAAGAAGTGACAATGGCGTATGAGATGAAGAGATCAAATATATTCCACCAACTTTAGTGATTCCGAATGGAGCACGGAAGATTGTTAAAACTTAAATATATCTACCGATACATGTGACTACGGTCAGTAAATGAGAAGTAATATAACTCTAACATATCAACTCATGGCCTTAAAATGACGGAAATGAAGTCAAATCATAGGCTTATTTCAGTAAATTTTTTCGTGAAATCAAATCATAACAGGAAATAATAATTTCTTGGCATAAATTCTAAATTAATTCGGTTAATGTAATATTTTGACATGTTGTGGATTTGTTTCAATGGAACACCCTGTGTATCATTTCATATCTAAGAAGAGCTAATCTTCTCCATTTCAAAAATATATACACACGGTTTATTTTATTCATCCGTTCTCAAAATAAAAGCGTTCAAATAGAAATGTAAATTGATTATGCACTGGAACATATGTAAGCCATACGCTGAAGAGTCAATGGGAATGACAGGACCTGGCGCCATTTTTGTGAACCTATTGAGTGTGAAAGTTCTGATCGATCAATGACATTCTCGATAACTTTTTTGGTTCCTACTAATTTTCCAAAACTTGTTGGGGCTCTCGTGTCTATACCAACAAGTTCTGGAAATCTGTCAATAATGATGTTATATAATCAGGATCGCGAGAGTTTGATATAATCAATCTGTTCGGTTAATCAGTGATAGTATATTCTCGAATTCACTACCCTCTCTAGAACATCACAGAAACGTGGGCTTAGCGGAAATCTCGCCGATCATGCCCCACGACGAGCGGTTCCAAGAAGACAAACTAGACGAGTTCAGGCTGATAATCCATACATAGGCTCGAAACATGCCGAACTTCTCCTTACCAAGAATCATCCATCAATAGAACGGCAGAGTTGAGAAATTATTTGCCTAGTGAGGTCTTTCTTGATGCTTACGATCCTCAAACTTTCAATGCCTCATTTCTTTCCCATCATTCCACCACTGACTGGCACGATTCTTTTCGAATATTATAGGATTTCTTTTCTTATTGTCTCAAGATGAATTGAAAAATATATAGTACACTCGGCAATACCCCAATGAGGGGAATATTGTACACTCACCATATTTACTTCTGATATAGCGTCAAAACTAGCTATCGTGAGGTCCATTCCTACGAACAATGGTTCACCTGGAACATAAAGCCAATACATACTCCCATTATTTCTGCTGATTGTATTTAATGATTAACAATTCATACGTCGGTTACAGATGTAACAAAATCATTTCTTCTCGATGAGATCATGGAAAATACAAAAGATATTGAGATAATTGTCGTACGTTATATTCAACCAATTTCACCATTTTGTTCAATCAATGGAGGTGACAAAATAAGTGTCAAATTATGAATGAATCATGCATCTTCTTTACATGAGGCCGCAAACAATCCGCGATTGAATTTCCATATTACAAAGTATCACATCCAGAAGTTGAAAATCGAAGATAAATATTTCCAACGGAGATTTATGTCTTGAATAATACAATTTTCAGGATCATTAGGGATGTTTATCTTAGAAAATCCCATATAACTACAGTTAGTCTGTAGAGCGAAAACGGTAAACGCCTAACTCAATATATTCTTTGAAACGAACCAGTTCCAAACTGTCTTCTCGAATCTGGAATGGGATAACAGGAATGGGATATGTCAAACGCACGTTAATTGGATCGAAAACAAATTAGGATATGTATAGACGTTTTTTTCTGTTCACTTTCAACCAGAATCAGATTCGATTCAGTTATTTTATTGGGAGCTATTCGTACAAAATACACCATTATGGAAACTAGCAAAAATAATAGTTGAATACTGTCTGTAAGTTTTTCGAGGGGGTGGTACATTCATTTTTTAGATTTTTGTGGGATTCTCTATCATCCTTTCTAAAAAATTAAGTAGAAATCATTAAAAACTATTTCAATATATTTGAAGTAAGGACAGATTTTGTGAACTGCCCCAAAATGCCACTGCGCTAGAAATCAAACCTTTAGATACCTGAAAGAAAAATTCTCTATTTGTCAGTGACACCTTGTTTTCAAAAAATTTGGAAATACGAATATATTTAATAAGAATAAAACCTCCACTTATCTTGGTGGACGTTTCGTGAACGAATCTGTCCCCGTTCTCAACACAATTAAAATATTTTTCCTCGTAAAACTTTTGTACTGTGCAGTCGGTTTTGAGAACGGGGGCAGATTCGTTCCCGGAACGTCCACCAAAAGTTGTCACTGACAAATAGAGAATTTCTCATTTTGGTATCTAAAGGTTCAATTTCAAGCGCAGTGACATTCTGGGGCAGATCACAAAATCTGTCCTTACTACAAATATATTGAAATAATTTTCAATAACTTCTACTTTATCTTTTAGAAACGAGGAGAGGAAATCCCACAAAGAGCTGAAAAAAATAATAGTATCGAATGATGGCCAGTAAGTATTCCTCGATTTTGTATTTGAATGAATTTATACCAGTGATTGATTGGGGGTTTCTAGGGTTTCCTCTATACTCTGCCCCCCTTTCGAATAATGCTGAGCTGTGTATTGGAATCCTCAAATCATTCGAAGAAAGAGAAGAAGAAATTATTGAAAGAAAATAACAGAATCACAAAAATATCAGTGAAGAGAAAATTGAGGACCTGAAAGAGACGTTCAAATGAAATCATTACACGGAAAGAAAGGATTTGTTTGTTAATTCAACCAACGAACGAATTAAATATCATTCATTTCAATCATCAGTTATATTCTTCGAATGCCACCATACTATTGCATGGACGAAATGGGATTCTTGATACAATTCTCATATATGCTTGATTCGAAAATATGTTGATCAAACAGAATCATCTCCAATTCAAATTGAATGAATGATAATGTCGAATCAATAACTTATTTCTTTGACCTGAGTGATTCAAATCTATCTATCCAAAACTATTACGTATCGAACGAATCATTTATCGATTCACTTCAACAACACTTCACAACAAATGGTAATATCAATTCAACTCCAATACGGGATCGATTCAATCAACTGATTTTGCTCAATTCAAGAATATATAGTTATCAAATTGAATACGTTCTTTCTCACTTCCAGCTGATAATCATGATGAACTGAATTATAATACGCGAATGGAATAAAATATGTGGATTATGTTCGATCACTATCAGAAATTATTGACCTGAGAATTTCGGATGAGTTTGAAAACCGATTCTGAGCTACATTTCTGAATAACTACTAGATTCTACTTGGATATGGAGGTCGAAGATATGCAGAAATGATACATTATTTGTTCTTCAACAACTTCCATATCCTGAGTGTATCGAGTGAATTATTTCATTCATTCAGGACATTCAGGTACTTATATGATTGACAATCATATTTCAGCACAATAATTTTTCTGGATTGTGAATATATTGAGTATACCTAAAATAATATTACTTCATCACTGTGAAAATTAATGGCATATGGGGCAATCCTCAGGGTGGATGACCCAATATATATTATTACATAACAAATCCAATACCATATGGAATACCTGAAAGTACCCACCTCATTAGATCTATATGAAATTTTGATCATTTTTTACATCAGTTGGAGGAAGGATGAAATCAAATGTAAATTTGGTACATTGGATTGAAATACTTATATTAGCATCATGACACCAGTCAATAGATGGCTCTGTTTACAAATTCCAATTGGAGGACGGTGCCAAGATATCATATATTGGGATGGCATCACCATAAACAAGCGAGCTGATATCTTACTTTGATGACAGTTGTGAGAGGTTATCTCACTGAATCGGAATAATGCTCTGATCGAATAACACATTTTGTCAATCCAATTATGAGCAAATTTCATCCAACCGTTTACCAGAGTTGATTCAACAAAATATTTACTTCACTAATCCGAAAGTGTGTATGAATCCAAACAAAAGATTGTCTTGATATGATCATGAATTCGGTTGATTCGAACATTTTTCACATTCGGATTAACGAAATAATCACTTGGATTGATGAATTATTGTATCAAATTGATAGATACATGTTGTTGATGTGTCATAGAATTTGGTCGATTCAAACATTTTCTACATTCCGATCAACAAAATAATGAATTGGATCGAATCGATTTCTGCGTTGAAATAAAACATAATGTAGTTGGTTGAACATGATATATTGTTCATCCAAAGAATATTTAGTTGATTGAAACCTCAAATTCGCTCTTGAAACAAGATCAAATGTTACTCGTTTCAACATTATATTTTGTCGTGCATATATGACACTTTTATTTGGTTGATCGAAGTAAATATTGCTTGAATCAACGAATTCTTTTTTTCCGTGTATTGACGGGAAATATGATAACATTGACTCATAAATGAATATGAAGATATAAGATATACACGATCCTACCATAACACATTTCAGAAGTATATTATAACTGCATCAACAATTTCAAGAACTATCAACTTACGACAGTTGCAGACAGATACGAGTATTCCTACGCCACCATATCGAAATTAGATATATCGATGAACATTTCTCAACAATGAAATTTTGATATTGATAGTTTTCCATTCAAAGGTGCAATTCACTAGACGTATGAGAAACTAACTATAATAGAGATCAAATCATACTCAATATAATCCAGAACATCATGATAATCATGATATCATTCTTCATAGGAAACATCATCAATCATATTATTAACGAAATATGCCTGCTAAGTCGTTCACAACTAGACTATCAAGCAGTCATTAAAGACCTCATGATTCGAAAATCTCCAGATAGTCCTTATAACTTACCCCCAAAATTCGGCCTCAGCCTGATATCGTATCCTTCCAGCATTCTGGAGATAGTCTGAGTGACATTCTCCAATCTTTCCGACACCATATTCCTCTCAGCGCTAGAACATCAAATTTCACTTACATAGGGCCGAGTGGATATAACAAGATAAGAAAATGTGTCATGTGTCCTATCGCAAAAATTAAATCTAACATGGAAGTATGGGGAGTAACAAGGAAATGAAACAAGGCAGCAAGGCTTATCATCGTTGAAAATAATCGAACTGCCACATTTGAAAAGTTAGATCCTTGTTGATGCGAACATATTTTCAATTCCTCTCCTTCCATACCAAATCCGACACGTCTCTGAATTCCCCTTTTCAAAATCATACCGATAGTTATCACTAGCGAAAATAACTAGTTACTCTCAACCAATGTCAGATCAATGTAATGATAATAATTTATTATTTACCTCGTGTATCCAAAGTTTTTTATATCATTCCACATAAATCACTAGTTCTGAACTGATATTTCAATACCTCACGACGATAATGTCTCATCTCGTATCTCATATTTGATAATGTCGAACACGTAAATGTATAGCAATAGGCGAAAAGCAGCTGATGAAGACCAACAGAAGTAGCATCGAATCTTTTGCAAGTGTAACTGATCTAATAACTTCGATGTTGCAAACTTTACAAAATCTTTTTCAGTTTCAGTCAACTATACTCATGAATTATTATCGCATGGCAAATGTTAGGTGATGGCTTATTTGGATGAGAAATTGCAGAGAACGATATTACCGAAGATTTCACTTCATATAATGAGGATATATTGATCTAAGTGGTACTGCTGAACTCTGTATCAAACGACAGTTATTTGTATAGTATCGTTGAGGATGATGTATGTTTCGAAGGAAGAGAATAGACGAACCGGTAGGCAGATGCTGGATTCTACCGACCGGGTTGTGAAAATTGTCGAAAATAATTCCTTCGCGAGAACAACAAAATAGAAAACCACAAAATGAATAGCATAACGGATTCATCGGTTTGCTAAAGCAGGTTAAATGAATATCGCATAAGGCAGATGGAATAATGATTGAGAGTTTTAACATTTCATTATCATCTTTTTGACAATTTGATCTCGATGGTGTCTGCCCGCCTGTAAAAAGTATGGCAAGTATGGCACCCACGTGCCTTGCGGTCCAGCACCTGCTCCTCAGAAACGGAGCGGCGGAGTCATAGCCGACGTGGAAGGCGTCTGGTTCGCTCAGAAGACGTCAGTCCTTCCAGCTGGGTTTTATTCCCCAGCATCCCTAATGCCCCCCAAACGTTTTCCACTTTCTCGTTGTTTAGTTGCAGAGGCTGCATATTTTCCGTAAGAGTAAACAAATATTTTGGATGAAAAACTTGCTTGATCACTCATTTAGATTTCCCAAAGTATATTTCCCTCACGTGATACATAGATAGAATTTTCTTCGGTTGAATATTGTATGCAAATATCGAATCGGTCGGTAGGGTTGACGCGCACTTCTCGAATATTGGTTAACTTCACTATCAGAAAGTAGTTTATTCTGTGTACTCTGCCAGAGGTACGGATTATGCCGAGTATTAAATATGACTTGCCTTCGTTGAGTTCCTTTGTTCTCAAGAAAGCCATTTTGTTCAGTTACATGATACAAAATGAGATTAATCACGTACTTGATGTGAAAGATATTTCATCAGAATTGTGGAATTATGAAGAGACAAATGGAATGCCATCATATTTGATTTGAAGCATTCTCGTCAGCATTTCCTCTTCAGCTTTGTTCCGATTTTTTTTTCATGCGAATAAATGAGTCAAAATAATATCGAGATGGAATCCATTATTTCAAAAATCTACAGCAGCTTCAGATATTGGACTGCTGTATTAACGAGTGTGCGTTGTGAATTTGTGACGAATCTAAAGCAAGGTGAATATAGGATGGTGAAACAACTTTCCAAAACATGTAGGCCTGTCAAACAACCTACAAAGGCTGCATCGCTTGAGTATAGATGGCGATACAATCGTCGATCCTGCAAAGTCAAATATAATGACGGTTAACTGACAGTGATGGATAGTTAACGGTTCAGTTTCGGCATTCATGTCGAATTCAGATCGTGTTCTTCAGAGTTTCCTAGATCAGCAGAGGTGTCGCCGTCTAGTTTTGGTTTCAGCCATTTTGATGAATTAGGAGAAAATTTGTAGAGTCAACACTTCCTCGCGGACGTTATGATCTCTTTCTGAGCAACAGAGAAAAATGTCGTTTGCATTCTTCCAATGCATTTCAAAATGTTCTGACTCACTTTTACCAGAATAAAAAGTTGAATCTCTTGAAGTTGATTCAATATTCAAAAAGTATAATATTCAACTCGCGTATAATCATTAGCGTTGCGAAGATTGGCTAGTACCAATTGTTGATTCATTATGTGTTCTTGGTTATCTTGGTCATTCTGCAGCTTCGTCAAGTTTGAAATGTTCAGATATCTTTTTCAATTTTTTGCACTAGTCCGGTGAAGTATTTCATCACGAAACTTATATCAGTGTCATATCATGTTTGAGATTTCATAGTTGTAGCATTCTTGTACTCAATGTATCATCCATGTGATTTTCATCAACACACATCAACGTTCTCAAGTTACACAGGGGGTAAGAAAATCCGATTTTCGGTATTTCTTACAGAAATAATCAATTTGCAAAAAAAACTATGTGGGTGTCGAAAACACGTGCACAGTGCCTTCTACTACCCGAAAATCTGTATCATCCATATGATGCTCATCAACGCACATCAACGGGTTCAAGTTATACAGAGGGTAAGAAAATTCGATTTTCGATTTGAAAAAAAACTTTGTGGGTTTAAATTTTTTTCTCAAATGATCGAGATGTTCCATTTGAACGATGGCTTGGGAAACTTGGTCGAGGACAATAATAATAATCACTTGTTCTATTCCTGATATATACCTATTCAAGTCATTTAAGTATCATTTTATGAAAATTTTTGGTTGGTACACTGTGTTCAGTAATAGATGCAGCTTGAATTCCACTTGTCTTGGAACAGATCGATCGATCAAAAAAAAAAATATAAAAAAATATACCTGACGAGCTCTATGTGCATTGAATTTACGATGTATTTACAATTTATGTAGCCAGCACGCTAATATATGTTTCAATAATAGTAATTAATGATGATAATAATAATAATGATGATATTAAATAATAATGAGGTCAATGATAAATAGAATGATATAATGTAACGCCCTACTTGATATCAGCATTTATTCAATTATAGCGGAAATTCACTCACATGTTAGTCGTTAGATAGTGCCAGAATGTCAGAAAATTCACAACAAGCTCAGTATCATTGATGATTTCACAACATCGTTGCATCAGATCATTGATTCAGAGGTGAAGTAATGTTGGGTTACTTCTTAGATAATGATCCTACCACATACTCACCTATTCACAATCTTAAAACACGAAATAATTGTGCAGAAACCTATGAATATGAGTAGGGTCTTGACTATCATACAATTATAGCAAAAAATGCTGTTATTCTGGAAAAACAAAACACTATTAGCGACTTCACTATTATTCTCTACATCATGGTTATATTCGAATAGCAATTGGCATTGATATTTTCCGAATGTACCATGATTGGTAAAGATCGGCTGTCAGAATTTTTTGTTATAGAAAATATAGATGCACCAGCGCAAACTGTAATTTTTACCACTCGCAACATTTTAGCGAAAAATCTGTTACAAAACAGAGGAAGTAGTGCATTCCTAGTTGAAGTTCAACCACATCCGAAAATAATATGGGAAACCTAATTCTACTCACAGGGCCATCAAGCAATTCTTTGCAGATGTTTGACGCGGATGATTCTTCTGAGATTTCGTCATTCAACAATAGAATGAAATATCATCCATATATATTTCAATACATACTACCTACATTCCTATAGTCATTTCTATTCTATTAGTGAAAGTGAAAAAACATATATGAAAATTTGAGTAGTGAGAACCTAAATCCGGCTCTGCCTACTCGAACTAAAACTTATTCAAGGCGTTTCAGATGGTTCTCATTTTTTTAGCGTTTTCTCAAAGATAAAGAACGTCTCGAATTGAATTCACTGTACTATATTTCATCTTTGTATTTCGTAACCACTGTAAAATATACTCCTCAATAGTTATTTGATATCCAGTACATAAATCCTAGTTATTCAATCGCAGGAAATTGAAATCTGTATTTGTTTAAATACTCTTGAGTTGATTTGGAATCAAATCATAATTCGTTTATTTCCAATTGTTTGGCAGTTTATATCGCGCTCATTTCCTGAAGACGATATTATAATGATCCAATCCCTTGATCTTATTATGCTGACTATTAAATTAACTAAATTAACTAAAGATTTTTTACTGTTTGGCATAATTGGATGATAAGACTGTTGATTTGAATGTATAGTAAAAAAATACTCACCTGATGCACTCTGTGATGAAAAGAACACCATAAACCAAAATTAGCACCATGATTTTCTGAATTCTAGATTACTTCTCATCACATTTTGGCCCAAGTTCTTGAAATTTTCTTTTCATGATTTGTGAAACGGTAGCTTTATCCGAGATGAAAATTGAAAACGCGCTCCAAGATTGCTGTTATTCACACACATCACGAAAACTGAGATATAACTTTTATTAATTCATGAGATTTCAGCATTCTAGATGACAGATACCTGTTCTGCTCACGGGTGTTGGCAAGAAAATTTTAGCAATTTTCTTGAATTTTATCCCGTCTATTGGCGGTAGACCGCGGCACTATAGTTCGCACTTTATCAAATGAGATTTTGGAATAATGCGCGCGCGCGCGCATTCGCCGCCTCTTCGCGGTGGATGCTGTGCCAACCGAAGTCGATACGAAACTCCGAAATTTGAGATTCGCACCCAATCTGCCTTCAATACAGTGCGTCTATAGAGTAACGCACAAAATAAGAAATTCCCGAAGCAGGTCGATTTTTGATTTCAATTTATAATCTAATATACAGGGTGAATCACCTCTTTTGAAAAGAACCCCCTTTTTTTAATCTCCGGATTGCCTTTGCTGAGCTGATTTCAATAATGTATAATGTATAATTCAAATTGGTGAAAGTTCTACAGACTGCTACATGTCTCCTGTTCCACCCGATATATCGAGTCCATGGTAACGTTCAACAAAACATAGATAACGTATCGGGTGAATCAGACTATCCGTCCAGACCACGGTCCACGGAATAGACAGATGAGCACTAGGAACTAGCAAAGAGTGTTAATTAAACTCAGTGGATTTCACCATAGAATGGTTTGAAGTTGCTTTGTTGAAATAATACAGCACTCAGTATGAGATTTTGTTTAGTGAATCTAGTGATTGATATTATGGAGATTCATTTTAGTTATTCATGTGATTGCCCATTTCGATACTATTTTGTTTTTTGTTGTTGACGTAATGTTGTTTCTTTTGCACTTCAATATTTTCCATATATACGCAATAATATTTTTTATTTCTCTATTGATATAATGACCTGATATATACTCATTCATATTTTTGTCATACGTGAGTCTTTGTTTCCATCAATCGAACCGATATCCTCGATCCGCCATTGAAATATTCCTACAATTATTATGTTGATTATTCACTATTAATTACTTATCGATCAGTAGCTCTAGTACAATGGAGTTCATTTTCATGATGCTTGATAATAGCGTAGGTGTTGATAATGATTTCGATTTTGTGATCGAATCCCTCTCATTGGTAATGCCCTTTCAATTGGAGCCTACTCCTCAAACAACTATTTCCATCAACATTCCGATTCGTTAATTTGGCTCGACACCGCAAACCGCTGTGAATGGTTCTAAACTTCTGCAAAACTCTTTATAAAGGTCAGCACTCCCACAAGAATCCATAGAAAAACTGGTGTGGATTGGGGAATCGCTCCGGTTCAGATTAATTTATTTCCCCAAGGAACCAGGAGATATCACATCTTCAGGAATACGGAAAGTTTCATACGGCGTCGAATTCGACTTTCTGAGCTGATTTTTCAATTTGTACTTTCAAAAGGAAGCAAACGTGAAACAGACTCGTGTAAACTGCTGGATAGTATTGATCATATGCGATTGATTGTTGATTGATGATCGATTGATTGTTCTTTCAAAAGGAAGAAAACGTGAAACAGACTAGTGCAAACTGCTGGATAGTATTGATCATAGCGTGGCTAGGAAGTTTTATTGTACTCATCTCCCTCAATTCTTCGATTAACACCACCAAACTATTATTTTTGATTTCAGTCAACTACTTTCAGTTGAAAACCCTAAATTTTCATGAATATCTACGCCTGTGGTATCAATAATAAATGTATTCTTGATATTCCGATCCGATCCAGTATATTATTCTTGAATTCACCATAGTGAGAGTGGAACGTACAAATCTCTATATTTTTTGCATCAGTTTGGAATATAATAGGACTCCAATCTCAACAAAACTATGAATGGATTCATTATATTTTCAAATGTTACAACAGTTTGACAGTTTGATACCGATTACCAAGATCGACGAGACAAATAATATCATTCCATTTCATTCTAGTATCAACAATTCAAGTAAAATCGTTGAATACAACAATTTCGTTGAAGAATTAGTTTTTTTTGTCGAAAAAGGTGAAACAATCGGATTCAACTAACATTTCACATTATTCATAAGATCCCACTAAATTACAGTTCAGTACTGTTGGTTTTGGAAACAAATACATATACATTTGTTTATAGTGAATGTTTCAATTGTAGAAATTTAGAGAAAATGAAAACAGGTATTCTATGATTTCCAAGGTTATTGATCATTCATGCTTATTCCTTTTAATTTGCTGAACAATAATCATCTTCATGTAAAACTAGAATTACAACTGTCATCGTGATCCAGAATTCAACAGAAAAATAATAATTCAATAATTTCGACCAGGGACGAATGTAAGACAAAAATTTCTGGAAACATCATAGGTTGCCTTGGAATGAAACGAAATGCAATCATCTGATTGTGTAATTTTCATTGGAAAATTTATTCGGAAAGAACTACAGAAATTGTACAAACCCTGAAAAACGTGATAATGGTGATGATCAGCGTCAGAAAAATTCAATGGAAGCTTCATCATCAAATTCATAATGAAAATATTAATTTCAAGAAGATCGGAAGAAAATAATGAACAACTGGTCATGGCTTCATTTATAGGATTATCTGGTATTCTACGAAAAGAAACGAATGGCAGCCGAATCGCTAGATGCCATAATATACAACATAATTCCACTTCTAGTTCAAATAGGGAACATGATTAGGTACACAAAAACTGCAAATATCAATATCCTGCTGGATCGAATCTGTTCGATTTTCATGGAGAGTAAAGATACATCTACAGGGTAATCCAGGAGATACAAATTCAAAATATTCAAATCAGGGCATAGTTGCGCATAAAAACATTTGATGGAGCTAAGGCCGACTGAGGTGATTTTAGTTTTTCTTGAATAATTTTGCTATTGAGTTATCAAATCAAAACAAATTATACATCAATAAAATCAGAATGAATCTCACTATATTTCTCTGTGCTAAATAATATAGAGCCCATAAATTTCAATGAATCACCTCGTAGTTGATAAAAGTAGTTTTAGTATGTACTCGGCTAATCCAATTTTTCCAAACTCAATTTTGTTAAGCACCAACTTTGTCAATAATCGTCATGATTTGCCAGGAAAGGTTACGATTTTCCGAACTAGTCCCATAAAGAAGATATTTCCATCAGCCTGAAAATAGGCCAAAAAACTGATTCTTCAAGAAAGGTATCTGAAAAATATAGTCATATCCGTTTGATGTCATATAAAAATATTCGTTCAAGCAATCAGTATGCATCATGAGTGGGTACCACTGTACCCTATATGAGATGGATCGCGAAAGAAACAAGCTTGCAAGGTAAATATCCAGACCGCAAATATTGATATACGCTCCGAAATAGTCATAGACTTATTATCCTGAGGAGACCGAACATCTCATTCATAAAACTGCTTTTGTTTTGAAGCAATGATTGAAAATGAACTGCACAAGTATGAGAAAGATTACCGATCGAACCTCTTTGTCTTCACCATCTTGTTGGCAACGCTGTTATGTTTATGTGTCTTGTTTCCCTGATTTCAGCCAGTGGCGTACCGTCCTAATGGTTCCATGACTTGGAAATATATTTTATCTATAACTATATTATTGAATATTGTTCTGTACGGAGTGGAAGCGTCGTGTTTGTTAGTTAGGAAGACAAACAAATTCCTTTTGATTATGAACAAGCTACGAATGTACTCTCAATGGAAACATGTAATTTCTCTCTGTATTTGTCAATCAACATTCTGAAAAATGAAACATCATTGGAAATATATAACCAGATTCTTGTCAGTACCTGTAATTCCCGATATTATGTTCAACTGAAACAAGTGCAATATCATATGCATTCAGACAGTTGTATAAAATTGAATTTCCTTATAATTTGCACACAGATTTCTCGGCTTTGATAAAAACAAAAAACACAGCTTTCATACTTTTAATATTCATATAATACAACAAATTTATTCGGATAATGATGACACATTTTGATTCATTACTGGAAAGAAGGTGTTGGTTCAAATTGAACTGCAAATAATTTTTGGATTTTTATACAAAACAATATATCATTAAATACAATGACAATTCAAAAAGAAAATAAATGATGTCGCTCGTGAACATAGTTTGTTGTTTTTCTGTACTGTATTGGAAAAATATGATGTTGAAACAATGGAGTATTAACTGCAAATTACCTATCAGATGCGAACTGAAACGCTGAATGGCATGGTAGTGGATTTGCATCTGGCCTCAAGTATTTGTTACCACTTTTCTTTGTTATGACATCCTCGAATCGAGATGATCAGAACATACATAAAGATATTTGCTCAGACAATTCTCCTGCCAGCCAAGAAGAGATGCCCAAATTTTCCTTTTTTCACTATCAGCGGGAAACCTGAAGTAATAGAGAAATAGGTTAACAGGAATAAGTTGCTTAGAATTTTTGATGCAATGAACAAGAAAGTCTATGCCATGGAAACATGAACACTACCTAAATCATTAACAATCATGAATAAACAGTACCTAATCATCATATATTCACGCCACTGGAATAACAAACAAATTTGGAGGTTAGGTATTCCAACTTACTTGTGAAAAGAAACATCAGGGCTGGAAATGTCAAGTTTTTTGCACACTCGGCAGTGACGGACCATATTGTCCAAAAATCCACTCTGAATTCCACAATATCTATTCAAAGTCACTAAAAACAACACTTCAAAACACAAGATCACTCGTCTACAACACCGCAACGAGAAATGGGCAGATCGTAGTTTCGTAGTAAAAATCATTCATACAATAGGCGTGGCCTGGACGCGCCGATGTCGCTTTGCGGGTAACAAATCCTATGATGCTACAATGTGATAGTTCACAAAATGAATATTCGGTAATTCCAACGTGTACATTTCAGGTTTTTATTATGTATAAAAATACCGTTCAGAAAAATGTTCCATCGAGACTGTATTACTTGCAATACAATGAAAAAATGATATGAACGTGTCAATAATTATTGCAAATCTCGTTCTCAATCTGGAAATATGGCAACGACACTTTCCAATCGGTCACAATAGTATCCTACAGTGGACCAGATATTGGCAATGTCTGATCTTCTTTAAATGTAAATAGTTCCGTCTCCTCAGGATAATAAGTCTATGGAAATAGTATTTCATTTCGCGATTCGATTCTGCGCTTGCTCGTCGGCGCTTTCCACCGACTTCGAAAAGTTTTGAACGCGCGCATTTTCCTCGAGAAAGCCCTTCCAATACTTCGTTATCACGTTAGGGGTTAAATTTATATTCTGCTGAATTTGTTAAATTTCACGTTGATGGGTATAAACTTAGATATGTGTACCAGATTGGCGTTTCTTATAGTTCTCTCTGGAAACTGGTAAGTACTTTTTTCATTTGAATCAAAAACAATCCTATATTCAGTAGCTACAAGAAATTGCATGCTCGAACATGATATTTTGAGAGTGCATTGAATATACAAGATGTTTCTCAGGTAGGAGGTTCTTGATAAAAGTTACTCAATGAGTCTCACAGTGTTTGTGACAAAGATACAGGATATTTATAATACTTATATGACGACTCCATTTCTTCCACTTCCGGAACTTGTTTGGGTTATTTCGGTCATGTTTTCTTGTTTAGCTTTCTGTGAACACATATGTTTTCTAGACAGTGTCTTCGAACTCATTATTATGAAAATTATTATCAAAGGGTGAAGGTTTCATATAATTTTCAACTAAACCATATATTAGTTTCGATATTAGCACTCGGAATGAGAAACACAATGAACCTCTCAGCGGAATGAGGAAAGAATAACCGCCATAACAAGCCGGACAATGACCAATGTTTTTTTTTATTATGTAGCTCTGCCCAATATTTCAGATGGAATTTCGGCAATTCTTTCACAAATATTAGCCCTAATTTTTTGTCTGTGAGCGATTGATATAGACTTTTCTTTTCAATCGAACCTTGATTTGGGGCCGTCAAATATAGAGAATGAAACGGCCACTCAATATTTCCATTTTTCGAAAGGGCCTGGCAGCCAAATAAATGTCTCGAGACCCTGCGCTGGCACCAGAAAATCTTTCAGCCGAGTTAATATAACTGAGGTTGGAGAATTCACACATTCAAAAAAAGGTCCAATGATTCGTTGAGAATATAGTGCACGTCAAACAACAAATTGCATATTCTCTCCTGTTCTTCGAATAGTGATTTGTTCATTATTACATGGATGAGTATGTTACATTATGCTGAATGGATATCTTTCCAACTTTGATAAAACTGAATTGATAATTCGAAGGCGTGAGCTATGAGGTATCACACGACCCCCCATTTCATTTGAAAATGGTCCAAAATGGCGCCCATCTGCCATTATGGAGATGAATATTTTCTATTGTTATCAAAATTCACTCCCTGACCTTCCATCAGAACAAAAACTCTGGAGAATCGAGCCAATCAAGAGTTCAGAAAGTATAGAATAAAGCTTGGTAGTAGTGAAGATGTAAAAAATCCTAAAATTCTTGAGAATTTCACATCCATGTCCATGAGGTTGATCGGAGCGGGTCCAACCTCTTCAAACACAAAAACGAGAATGTTTCTGAAGTTTCTCTGATCAATGTGGTCGTACTCAGAATCGTCGTCCATGGAACTCAAAAAAAAAAAATATTCCCAAGTTGTGGGGTCATTTCCTGTGAAACCGGATAGGCGATGATGAAATACTGAAAAATTCTCTTCTTGAAAGCAACCCGTCGCCCAGTTTGAATATCATACACTCGGAACTCTGGTAATCATAACTTGTCTATTGAATACGTTGACACCTAGTGTATATTGACTCCTCATGAATATTGGTCCAAAGCCTTCGTTTTTTATGCCTCTCATCAGGATGTGAAATGAAAATTGACCATGTCTATAATGAACTTTGATTCACTGTCTCCTTCAATTCAATTTAATGCTCACCAACGCACACACACACATCTAAGAATATGATCTATTGATCAGAAATACAAAATCTGTGACTTCAGAGTTATGAGATGATTACCATGAGGAGCCGTCATTGGCATTAGGAGGAAAAATTTCAGTATGAAATACGGTTCTTTCAGATATTCGTTATATGAAATACTCTTCACTAAATTGAAGTTCATAACAGTCTTGCCAAATTGTACAGATTCTATTTTTTTAGTCTCAATACGTCTTATATCAGAGGACTACAATTGTATAATTATTATACCGGAGGTAGAATCTGAATTTGAGTCTGAACTGATTGAAACTATCAGGTGCATGAAAAAGGATCGTAGCTCCCACTCACACATCGATTTCGACAACAAATGATATGTAAATTTGTCTGTCGCTCTCAGAAGTTGTTTAAAACGACTTTCGAACATGGGTACCCACATCGCAATATACGGAGAAGAGTTTTAATGAACTCTCTCAACATGGCATCAAATATTCAACAATTCGGTCAAAATCGAATAACAGAATAATTTGAAAATCACTTTCAAATATGACTCCCCAATGTAATGATAATATTCATAATAATAATAATAATAATAACAATAATATTAATGATAATAGATTTTATTGTTCTCAACTCAAATTATATACATACCGTGACCATATGAGATTATAATATAAGGTTCAAAAACAAAAGGCAGAGTTCGGTTTCAATATTTACAATGTTGCTAGCTCATGAATGAAATTCCCACCACTGGTCAGGTCCGACCGGTGCCCGAAAACAATACCCAACTGGCGCTTGCAGACACATAACTCGAGGAAGATAAGCATGTTGACTTCATGATTTTCAAAAAGAACAGCTACGGACTTTTTGGAAGCTACAATTGACAGATTTCTCAAATTATCTGAGGATAATTTAATACCGTACATATTGAATGTGGTGGAAGGAATTGGGTTCGGTGAAAAAAATATACCACGTTTCCAAAGGGGATTATTGATTATGAAATATAACAAATACAGATTATCCAGGAAATTTGTATTTGTGAATTTTCATAAATGGCGCATCCAAAAGATGATAATTGAGGCAGGATTAGTTTTCCTGAATCACTAACATTTTTCTACGCTCACTTGTAATTTGTCTTTCACAATCTAAGAAACGGGTCAACTGAATTGATATCATGATAAGTGCCTGTAAATACCCGTTACCATGGAAACAACTGCTCTATTTTGAAGGTCAATAGGTATGGAGTATTTCGATCTGTCGACAAAACCATTGTCAATCTGACCTCAAAAAAATATCGAAAATAATCACGGAAATAACTGATACCAGCTGCGAAGAAGGAATATTCTGTACAACTCGAGTGGATCATCCATTCCACACTCGTTTTCATGCGATATGAGACGTCCACTCTTGTTGTATAAATTACTATTTCCTAATCCGACTCATGTATTGTGTATTTCTTTCACATTGTATAAAATGGGTGAGTAGGCAATTCCAATCCACTGAATAGCTACCTACATATTCATCCATATATCCGTTCACTGTGATGTATGAAACCTTCCAATCATTGTCCCTGTACTATCCGCGTTACCATGGTTACTACTACTCTGTTTCAATAGACATGATGCATTTTGATCTGTCAAATCAATCATTGTTGTTATAACGATGTACAGAAGACTGGTGCAGTCACTGATAGTGTTTTGTTTCGCCAAAAACGCTAACAACATTTTCTGCTATAATGGCATTCAAGTTATGAAACTCTCTAGAAGATGACGAAATTTTTGCAGATTTCTGTACACATAGTTGATGTTTCGAGATTGTGATTTTGAAGTTCGATCATTGAGGAGTATCCGAAATTACTACTTCTGAGTCAACGTTTTCATAGCATTGATTGTACAATTATCGAAAATACTGATTTTGTTGTCATTATTGTGCCACCATCTAACAACTAACATATGTATTGAATAGAATGCTGCTAACAAATTGGCAGTACGTTAGAGTTTTGGTTGATAAAATTGGATAGGCAAATAGACAAAGTAGCTGCACCAGTGTTCCCTACATCGTTGTTATAATGGAACAACGCCAGAAAGCAAAATGATGCAGTGGAAATCAGTGATTCCAGTTGAAGAAAAAATATAAATTCTGTAAAATACTGTTGTGAATACAAACTTTTATATACCGCACTGCAAGTGATACACTTCCTTATGATCTATTGCATACACTCCACATTTTTTGTTTTGAATCTTACGAGGACTTTCATTATAGCTTGAAAAAAATCACAATCACCAATTACAATTAGGACAATCTGTGTGTATGGTGTTATGAATCTGTATGAAGCTAGGAGAAATGATCTTAACACTTTTTAGTCCGTTCCAAAAATGCGTTATTATTCAAATTATTCATTATCATAAAATATTGAAAAAAACCTGAGCCCTTTCATACAGTTAATATAGGAGAGATGAATTCGAGTATTAATTCAGATACTGTTTTGTATAATATTCATATCTCACAATGCTTTTATCATTATATCATCATGATTCAAAATTATAGATAGAACTTTTCCACCTACCTGTTTGTACAGATGTGACATTTCTGATGTTTATACTTTTCACTACGACCACAAATAATACATATCAGTATATCCACTCCGATTTCAAGGTACCGCCTCTGTATCTACCCCAAAACCGTTGAAATTCCACGATCTTTGGATATCGTGAATGCATTATATGATTTCTCCAGATAAAATTCGCTTCCTTCGCATTAGAATGCGTGATCCACAAATATCCATCCTTTTTTTTTCGTTGCTGATAACGAAAACAGGCCATGTATCCATGGATTTTTTTCCAAATTTCTATCACTATTAGAACACTTTTTCACAAATAATGCAATGCATATCGGATAGAATGTTGGCAACAGCCCTGTGCCCCACAATCTACAACTCCATAGTCACACTAACACGATCTTGTTGTGATATAGGTATAGTCCGGTAGTTTATGGAAAATAATCCGACAAAGCAAGATGCCACACTGATGCGGTAGGGCTTAATACTATGCGTCTGTGAGATAATCGAGAAGGTGGTTTATTCATTTCAACAAATTATTCAAGAAGTTAGTTACATCGTCCTGCAAAAACGACCTGACACTAAAATGTTTTCGACAATGCGGTGATGCCGCTTCTATTAGAAAGTAGTAGGAACTGTGATTTTTCAAATGGAACACCCTATATATAATATTATTCTCAGAAGTTTCAACAATTTCCCAACAACTTTTCTTGATATTTCCCTATATCTGGCAGTTACCGTTTTCGAAACTATGACCTCTAAAAATGCTGATATCTCTGAGTTGAGAAACACTATATGGTATCGAAATTTGATTTGGAGTTATGTGATACTCAGGGGGTTCCTATACTTCAGCCTTATCTTTGTTACTTCAATACAAGGTGGTGAAAAAAATACAGTAATTTCGTTTATTTGATGAAGTGACTGAGAATTGATCATTTCAAATGGAACATCCTGTATATTATTGAAAATTCAGGAAGTTGCTGAAATTTGTTGTTCATCTATGTGAATCATACCTAGCCTAACTAGTCAAGTTTCGGATTTATGAGCATTTATTTGTGAAAATGTCCCTTGAACATGGTATCCCCATTCGGTATTTGGTAAGCAGACCATGATTACTATTCGACAGCAGCGTTGTGACATTTTCCTAATGATATCCACATTTTCGTCACTTCAGAAGATGTGAGTACCTCATGGTACATGGTATGGAAATCAATGGAGGACAATTTGAACATTTGATTTAAGCACGCAGATTATAAGAATGTGATGTTCTGAAGATTGTTCGAGTTTGTAAAAAGGGCTCGACAAAAATGGGCTTGTATATTGTAAAAATAACCAAACTATTCAAGGTGGTTCATTCGAGCTACAAAATTAATTTTTGGCCAAAATGGTTCATCAAATCTACGTTTTCTATACGCCGTTGTAAAGAGGCTTTCAAGACCTTTCAAATGAAGTATCACTCAACCCCTCTCACCTATTCGAGTTTGAGGAGTTGATGCGCCCCCTATTAGGGGGTTGCTCGTTCAGCCTCAAATATACGTCAAAAGATGTCCCCTAAACAAAATCATTCGACGTGTTTCGGAAAATTTTTCCACTCACTATGATATAACAAATATAAGGGGTGGCTCGTTTGAGATGGGACACCCTGTATAGGTTCCCACCAGATATAAGCAGATTTTCTGAATGACTCCGACTAGTGAGGACAATAGCATGGATTTTCAGATTCCTGAAAAATATTCTAACGGAGACTAGAAATCAACATGAATCAAATCCTGATGAAATAACAGCCTGTCAAAATTAAAATAATATTCCTACCCCTTTGCAATGAAATTTCAGTTTATAGCTATAGATGCCAAATATAATCGATAATAGAATAGATTCATTGATTTAATACGTATAATGCAAATTAATGAGATAACTGAAACCGGCAGAATTACAGTGATATATAATGAAAATACCCACCTTGTGGATCCAAACTAGATTGCAGCAAATGAAGCGAACGAAAGCCAAAGCAAGTCAGAAAAAAGATATCTCAAGAAAAGGAGCAGCTAACTAGTTTACGTACGTTTATAGCCTTGATGGTGAGAAGCAAATGATAATTTACAGCTCGAACAGTGTGGAACAAGCATTCGCACTTCTTATTTCGAGAAGTCGGACTCTTGAACGAATTATTTCCTCTGGACATTTTCACAGTTGCAATTTCAGTTCATTCGCTTGGATGATGAATCGTCGGCTTCTGTGTCAAAAAATGCTTTTCTAGGGAGCTACAAATCTTGCACTTGAACGTTTTAAATAGAGGATTCAATTTTTTTTTCTTTATGTAATTATCATTAATGGATCTATTCATTCATGCATGTATGTGTATTGGAGTGAAGTCTATGAAAATGCATTGAAATCAATGATATTAAAGACGCCCTTCAACAAATTTCACGTAAGTTTTGTGTTTATATCTTCAGTAGCAGGAACTGCATTATTTAAAAGGAAACGTTTCGACAATTTATTCTATCATCATCATCATCAGGACAATAAAAATAAGTTGTAACGTGGAAATGTAAACTGAAGTTTATCATTTATTACTGATGACAAAAGGTAAAATAACTTTCTTACTCTTTTAGCGTTTTGCAATCATTTTCGACCCATTTTCAGGAGATCCACTAGTCGAGACCATATCTATCAGTATTGACAATTCAAATCTGTTTTCTTGATATTACCCGAGAACGTGAGATAATTGTTGGGTGTTGGGCCAATGATGGAATCAGTGAAATATCATCAAATCAATTGACTCGATTCATTTCATTCTCTCATCGAAAATAACCTCGTGATATGTTGAATAATCGATGGAATGACTCGTGCATGAAGCTACAGATTCAACTCGTCCTGTGCAGCCCGATTCCACTCATAAATATCATCGATAATAATCATATCCCCTATTATCATCATATTATAACTGAATTTAATCCGGTGTTCATTAAAACATGTGAAATAAAATAAAATTTATGCACGATATATGAGATTTTTTTCTTCAATTCTTCAAATTATGCCAAGTCGGTTCAAAAAGCTGTACAACTATAAGAAATAGCTGATTGACAGTATATACATCAGTATATTCATCAAATCTGGGCTCACATATCACCTCACCATCACTGTTCTCAAAACCAAATCGACACTGGAAAACGGAAAATGATGATAATTACGACAATATTGCTGATCGTCTGCTAAATCTATTTGCCAGAACTCAAAGACACAAAGATAACAAATCATTCAAATAGGTCAACTGCTGTTAGCGGATCGGCAGATAAACAATGTGCAACTCTGTGCATCAAAATCCAAATTCTATTAAACGGTACTCATTGAAATAACGTTTGTAATAACACTAATGTGCTCACTTCATAATATACATATATGAATATATTTTCACATAACAACATCATATCCAAGAATCGTGTACAAAGTGTTATTATACAACTTACATTTATCATTATATAATATATAACACCACAAAAACATCATGAATAATATGTCGAAAGAAGTACCCACTCTAATGTCAGGTTGAACATTATTAACTGTTCATTCACTACCTGTACTTTTAATGAATTAATAATTGTTTTTTTTTGGTGTTGTAAGTGGGTTGATTTTTGTATCATAGGCATTCACAAGAATATTCGTTAGTTCAGCCAATTGATTATTTAGTCTTTGGTTCAGCCCTCCGTCTGGGCGTCAGGCTTTTCCCATTCAAGTATTCAGGGTGTCTGATGATGCTTCTCATTTGAGAAGCAAGTTCATTCAGTTTTCAGAAAATATGGAACAGATAAATAAATAGGTATAGGTATTGGGTACTGGTCAGTTTATGGTCAATTATCGTGTAAAATCATAAATATAATTTTGCACCAATGCAAATTTCAGTCTTTAGCTATAGTCGACTTAGGTATGTTTGGTTTCACAGTGAAGACAACACATCGATAAGTTGAGAATGACTTCAACGATTAATTCGTCATTAGGTAATAATTAAATAACGAGAGATTCCCTAGATTCATTTGAACTAACGAGAAATCGAAAGACTAACCTGATTTAGGAGTACTGAGAAACGTTGTAGTTCATATGGTCCACACAGGATATCTTATGGATATCCATTGGATGTCCAAGAGAACGCTGATCAAAACCTCATCCATCCATCGCTTTTTCAGTGATATACCTCATTACATATGTTTCATTACATGTTTCTGGCGTTTACATTTCTTCATCCCCTGTGGGTAAATTTTGGATATCCCATAGATTTCCAAAATTATTCCAAGGATATTCCGACATAAATTGGACATGATTTGGAAGCCCAAAGGATAAAAGGTACTGTATGGGTTAGCAAGCAAGGTGCTTTCGATTTTCACAAAACTATTGCGTCCATTATAAATGTCTTAGGGATATTATATCTGATATCTGTACTAAGCTCTGATGAGCTTGAATTTACTTCTGTACAGCAAACAGTATCACGACTCAATACATTTTCAGGTTCTCGTGAGTTTTTTTTATGGTAGAAACTCGACGCGGATTCAAATTTATACCTCCTTAGAACGTCTAGATTATTTGAATTCCTGAACGGTGCTCGAACATTCCATATTTGAAACACTACCCGAAGTGAAATGCAATCAGAATCTTAAAAATATATCTGCTGAAATGGTGAGATTCCTTTGTGTTTTTGCTTTCACATAGCGAGTCTGCAGGGTGGGCAAGTGTGAATTATTCGTTATATCAGTAATAAGTACCTTTGAGTAGATATCAGTATGGAATTAGAGAAAGTGCCTGCAAGATTTCAGAACGATCTAAGTGTATTCATGGATTTTTTAAAGAAACCTGCAAAGGAGCGCCTTTGGAACATACAGAGTGAGTCAATAGTGTGGGAAACTGAGATAACGGCTTTGCTGTTTGCGTGGCGTACCAGAGTTTTTCTTGGACTTTCCTTTATGGAATACTCTGTATCTCATGACATTTTCAGATTTTCTCTGGAAACTGAATTCATCAATGCATCAAATATGCATTATATGTCCCCATCTTAACTTTTGATTCTTCATCTACTGACGTTTAAATGAAATACATACAAGATGATGCAAAATTCACAATTCCGCACCACCCTGTATCTGTTTCATTTGAATATCAGTAGATATCGAATTGAAAGGTAAGATAGGGACATGGAAACCGTTTCAACCAATAATGAACACAAAAAATTCCTGAAATTGAAAAAATTCGATTCGTCGTATCCTATCTTTGTTATCATTCCCGCTAACCCCCACGTGAGATAGATCGATGAAATTAGCTTTCCAGGGAGGATCTGAAAATATCATAAAATACAGGGTGTAAGAAAAAGTTTAACTCTGATAAGCCACGCGCATTTGACTCATCCTGTATAATGCAAAATAATTTAGAAATGTGCTGCTTATGAGCCTAGACCACCTCTGAAATTTTTGTTCGTCTATCTCAAACAGCGAAGCCGTCATCTCACTTCCCCACAATATTGGTCCATCACTGCATCAGAAGCAACCGAAAAGCAGGACACGGGAATATCGCTTGTAAGACCAATACTACCTGACAAGGACAAATACACCCTGGAAATTCAATAAAGTCAACCACTTTGTTCAATATAAAATACTCATCCCACTTCAGAACGCATATTTCCAAATGAGAACCCTCCACTTTTAACTGTCTATGTCAGCTTCTACGAAGCAAATATCAATATTGAGGCCTTTGAGGATTTTAAACACCTTCGGACAAAAGTAAAACATGATGTTGATGTTGCATACAGAAAATTCTTAGACAAAACCGAGGAAGAAATACACACAAATCCCAACAGATTCTGGTCATTTATAAATAATAAACGAGGTAGATCCAAAATATCGCAAGTAATGAACTTCGAAGGCCAATTGCTGGAGGGGCCTTCTAATATTCTAAACGGTTTTGCAAACCACTTCAAACATTCCTATACCGACTCTTCCCCTCTTGAACTTAACTCTGAGACTGATGATAATCATTTTCTAAACATATCAAACTTCAGTGAGAACGAAGTATATGAGGCACTAAGGTCGCTTAAGCCAAAAAAGACCACTGCTCCAGACGATATTCCAGCTTTCGTCTTAAAAGACTGTGCATCTGTGCTTGCTCGTCCTCTCGCTATTCTAATTAATATTAGCTTGAAACTGATGTTATTTACACAGATTTCTCTAAGGCCTTCGACAGACTGGACCATGGCATTCTACTCAACAAACTTGTAGCCTTTGGATTATCTCCCTCTTTAATTGCACTCTTTCAATCCTATCTGTGGGATCGAAAGCAATATGTCCAGCTGAATGGTATGAAGTCTGCCGAATATAGTGCCTCCTCCGGTGTTCCACAAGGGTCAATTCTAGGACCGCTGCTTTTTAAATATATTCATCAATGATATTGCAGATGCTATAAATGTAAACTTTCTTTTGTATGCTGATGACCTAAAACTATACTGCCTCGTGGAGAACATAGGTGATTGCGAGAACCTCTCAGCAAATTTAAGGCGGGTTGTAGAATGGTGTCATCGAAACAACTTGTCACTAAATCCGGATAAATGTAAAGTTATGTCCTACAGTTTGAAAACGAATATCCTAATCTTTGATTACTAAATAGAAAATGTTGCCCTTGAAAGACCAGAAACATTTACTGATCTTGGCGTCACGTTTGACACTGCACTATCTTTTAGTAGGCATATTGATAATGTTGTATCCTCTTCCTATCGTATGTATGGATTAATTGCACGTTACAGTAGTGATTTCAAATATACTTCGACCTTAAAAACTTTATTCTATTCTTTCATTAAATTAAAGTTGGAATATGCTTCAGTTGTGTGGAGTCCCTTTAACCAATATGATATAATTCGAATAGAAGCAATCCAAAGACGATTTTTAAAACTGCTAAGCCTAAAAACTGATGGCACCTATCCACCAATAGGAACACCTCACACTGAATTACTACAAAAACATAACTTTCTTAGTCTCGAACGAAGGCGTGACTATTATAGTGTAGTATTAACCTATAAAATCATCCATAGTATTGTTGACTGCCCAACCTTATTGCAAAAGCTTAATATTTGTACTCCCAGAATTTTTTCCAGATACCCAAGTACTTTTTACATAAATACATCTCGAACAAATGTTCTGGAGAATTCTCCGCTCCATACCATGTGTAAAGTGACAAACTCTATCAGCAATGATCTAGATGTATTTAGCTGCAAGTTGTCGGATATAAAATCCCACTTTCTACAGTAACTATGTTGTTCTCTTATGATGTGTATGTATGTGTATGTCCTTAATATTCATCATAATCTGTCAATCCCTGCTCTGTAATTGGGCTTATGACCTGTAGAGTATGCTTTCGTGAATAAGTTAGAAATGTCGAAGACTGAATATGTAGTAAGAGAATTTTCATTTGTGGAGTTCAAAGAACTCATTACAACTTAGAGCAAGTAAATGACAATTCCTGGAATCAAATTCGATGTGAATGTGAAGATATGTATACCTACATTACGTATCGGGGACAACTCACTCAATAAATCTCCTCATTCTCAGTTGAATCACTTTGAATATATAAATATATATATATACTGGGTGACCGAATGAAAACAAAACAAGGCCGATTTGACATTTTGTGCATGTTTTCAACTTTTTCACTTCAAACCCCTCGGAGGGGTGAGCTCCGACCCTTAAATCTCAAACGGGATAAGAGGTCAAGTAATACATCATTTTGAAGGTAATTGATATCTCTTACCAACGCTTCCTTGTTTTTGGAATTCAATGCAGTAATTTTCGAGAAAACACGTTTATGAAAATAATCGGCTAGTGATGGAAAGTAACGCTTTTTTCCCTTTCATCACTATTTCTCATTTTGTAGTTAGAACGATGTTCATCTAAGAAGTGCCTTGTGTTTTTTTTTTCAAATCCTGTCCTATCCAACATTACATAAAGAATAATTCATTTCAATGTTAGTTCCTTGATCTCTCAGTGAAATGCATGCCTTGTTTCGTTTTCATTGCCCACCCTGTTTATACCTATAGGGACATAAATTAGTGTAACAAGAAGGTGACATTTAATTGGGTATTGGTTACGACAATACTTAGATCTATGCTTGGACTGACTAAAACATCTTGCATCACTCGAACGATTGACTGAAATATAAGTATGTGTAAATAGTTATTATGTCGTTCTTCTATCGATTTGCCTGAGAATGTACGTGTGACTATTCGAAGATTCCATTTGCCAATAATGCCAATGGCTTCATTCTCTGTTTGAGATGATTCAATTCAACCAAAATTGAACCTGAAGTATTGATTCCTAGCCAAAAATTGAATGTAAAATGAATCAAATGCGAACAGTGATGTGAACAGCCGAAAGGGTCATTCGTAGGTGAGGTCGACCCTGTAAATATTTAAGAGATCTCGGATCTAGTACTCAGCCGTAGAAGCAAAACTGATTAAGTATTCCTCAGTTTCCTGCTTGGAATGTAGAGAGTTGTTCTGGATATGATAATAGTGCCTGAGATAATGATGATACATGAATATTACGAGACTGAAAAATATAATGGTTCTTGAAACCATCGCATAATGAAAGGATAGAGTAAAATTTTCTCAAATTCAGGAATGGTAGTTTCGAAGTATACACTGTGTACAAGATAGGGAGGGCCAATATGGCCATCTCAGGAACTACGAGAGATACATATTTGGATAAATGGCAGGAAAGTTGCTCGAGTGAAGAACCAAAAAAATTACTTTCAAAAATCTCTGATATAATTTTTCGTTTCAGTTATTTTCACACAAATCAATTTCCGGATTTTCAATTTCATTACATTGCCTCAATTTTTCGTAAATGAAGTTCTTTGTGTTTATGCTGCACAATAATTTCATCAATGTAGTATAACTGTCTAGGTTCGAAGATATCAGATGCTCAACTAATCATATTCCTCCTGAAGGATGTATCTGAAGAATCTCTTTTGTATACTTCTAGGTGACTTTTGGTTACACCACACGCAGCCTGATCATGCCATACCTCCCATACAGTATTCTTTTTCATTTTTGACACAGCATGCGTGTGATTTGTTTGAGTTTGTTTGCTGTGCATTTTTTTCGCTAAGTAGTTTGTGTGTGATTTCCTCACCAGAATGTTTCAAGCGAATGTTTCAGAGAGAGAAAATTATATTCGAGTCTTGAATAAGATGAAAATAAGAGAATTTTTTATTCGATGTAGCTGAATACAACAAAACACAAAATTCATGAATCGTTCTTGATTTATCATTTATCATTGAAGTTATTGCTGCCGTGAAGTAAAAGCGGCCGTGAAGAAAATTGATATGGAAGGGACGTGGATCTGACAGAAAGGTAAAAAAATTTTTCATATTGAAGTTGAGATATCGACAACTGTCAATGTCATGTACAACTAAATAAAAAAATATTGTGTGCGTGAGCTTTTTCAAATGATAACACGATGTTCCTCGAACATCAAAGGTTTCCCTTTCGTGTTGTCAACAGATAAAAAAAAATCGTGCTTAAAGGACTATAACAGGTATTGATGATACTAGTTCGGTTTGAGCACCATCATAATATGTAACGTCAAACCACTAAGCGTTCGAATTGTTTACTTTCACAAGTTTTACTAACAGTTCATATCGAAGGTGCATCGTTCAAAAATCAATCTATGACTGTCAAAATAGTTTATACATCAAACTGTGGTCGTATTTGAAGAATATTAACAAGACTAGTCATTTCACACCAATTGAAAATAGTGGTCGTTGAAAAATGCAGTTAATTAGACGGTTCATGTGGTTTTGGGTTATCAAACAGATTTTGATCGCAATGAATGATTGAAGTTGATGGAACATGATCTGTTACATTTCCTCATATCGAGAATTCTCAAACCCTGACAGAATCATTTCCTAGCAAACCAATCTACATTTCGATGAACGCATTGATGTAATCTCACAAGTTCCCATCAACAAAATCCATGTACAAGATCATCTAATTCCGAACGGAGAGCAAGAAATTACGTTTCATCAAATTTTGACAATTGAATGATGATATGGTACAGGAACTGAAATACAAATATTCGCGGTTATAACGTGGAAAGTGCAAATTGGATTCCAATTGTGTTATTTCGTGTCACTCAAATATGTTCCAAATACTGTCAGTGTTGAAAAATAAGTACTTACCAATATTGTTATGGTGCAGTAGAACAAAAGATGCCTATTTCATGCGAATGAAATGGAGTCGAGATTTATATTTTTGAAGACGATGGTTCAGTGAATTACATAATTATCGTATCATATTATATGGTATCATATAGAGGGCGTATCTTCTCTTTCCCATCCATGTAGCTGTTGTAAAATCTCGTGAAATGTGTTCATAATCGTGTATGTGGAGCATGTACAATAATTGCATCCGAATCCAGGAATTTGTCACCGCTCGTGTCGTTATAGGAAATCATTCAGATGACTTGAGATCTCAGTCTCTAGAGGTTTCCGGACGGCAGGAAATAAATTTTCACTTTGACAATTTACGGATACCTTGATAATCAAAAGCTCAGCCGCTCTAGAGTGAAATTGCTCGACATATTGCAGTATTTTCCCTATTTCCATATCTAGGTTCTGAGCAGCGAGAACGTAACTATTTTGTGTTGGGAAACTATTTGAGGGTAAATTAATGGAATCGGAACACTTGAGCTCAGACATTTCATCTATCAGAGGCGAGTATATATGCGTAGTTGCTTTAAGAGTGATTTCCTCAATACGGATCTCAAGATGGCATATAGTATTGCTTGCGATGTTGAACAAAATGAAGAGAACAAAGAATATTTCGTATAACAGTTGAAAACTATATTTGTTCGAAAAATGACTAGACTGTGTAATGTGACTTTGATCGAGTATTTGTGATATGTAGTATTGATTATCAGTTTATGTGGCACTGTCAGAGACATTATCATCCCATAGTTTTCTGAGACATTTCCACTCAGATTGGTCGATTAGTTTAGCTGCTGACACACTACTAGCGCATCATTATCTAGCGGATGCTGTGAAGTTTTTGCTCATTGTTCCGCATTACATTTTTTATGATGTTTTTTTATAAGGTTTATGGATCAGCTTTCAGAAATTTTTCGAAAATATGAAGATCGTAAGCATCGGGAAAGACTTCACTAGACAAATAATCCCACTAGTTGTCAGTTTTATTGATGAATGGTGCTTGGTAGAGCAAAGTTTGGCAAGTTTCGAGCCTGACAATGTAGAATATACCAGGATTCGCTTGTGGTGGCATTATAGACGAGACTTCCTTCGAGCACTTACCATAGAAATATCTATGAAAAATGAAGAGGTCGCCCACCCTCTACGATGTTCGAGAGTGGTCAATGAATTCGTACGCGTTGTATCACCGACTAGGCGAATAGAATATAAAAGCTTCAGCGTTTGTTTTGGATCTGAACTCCAAATATGAAACATGTGAACAGTTCTCCAGGATAGCCAATTTTTTGTGAAACAGTTCTCGCAATGGACCTCACGTGAGCGCCCCATGAGAGAACGCTGTTGGTCGAGCATTGATATTGGCGACTTCAGTGGTATGTGACATCATCAAATTAAGCATTGTGTTATCTTTCTTTCTGTCCTTGTCTTCCGGGTTCGAAATTCTTGAATCAACTTTCCAGTACTGAAACAATTCAACAGTAATTCAGCAATAGCTGAGCTAAGCTATAGCTATTGCTATATATAGCTATAGCTATAGCTATAGCTAAGGTCTAGCTCTTTTATCTCAGAATATACACTGTATTTCGCTTTCAGTAAATTTATATTAATTCCTTCATAATGGATAATATGAATCCATATTATGAATATAGATTGTCAAATATAACATTTGCGAATTTAGGAACATCTGAAACTAAATTGATTCGAAAACAAGACCACGAATAATCGGATCGTGTGATCCTCAAAAAATCCTATCAGCCATCGAGGTATATATTTTTATTGATTATAAACTGTATGTCGTCCTAATTCTTCATTTTCCGACCCAGTTCACAACGAGTAGGAGAAAACGCTGATCCTGCTCTTGTATTATCCTTCCCACGAAACTTGAAACGACATCGACGAAGTTGAAGTGTAACGATTTGAGCTCTTCACATCAATAAAAAATTATATTTTGCCTACGTCTATAGTCCTCCTTGAATTCTTAATCAGGACGTTGAATTGAAGATTTTCTCTTGCATTATGAATAAAAGCGAGTTATATTATGAGAGGCTCTGATCTTGGCACATAACTGCAACCACATAATCAGAATCACATTAGAATCTGAAAAGACCGTACAATAACATCGATTATTTTAATGACAACTGCACTCCAGCAACAATTCATATGAGATGGACAAATACAAACAAGCTGAGAAAAGTTCGGAGCAAATGTTAAACTTCAATCAAAGAATCATTGAGGCTTCACTTCCTCTATAAAGAAAGTTCGATGAAAAACTCCAGATTTGACGACACATCAACAGAAATAGCATGTTTTTTATAGCTCTCAAAATTGAACTCAAGGAATGGAAAACTGGCATGATAGTAGGCAAGCTGACAAAAAAAATGTATATACTATTTACTAGAATCTATCAATGAAATGTACGCCTTCTGTATCAAGCAATTATGTATATTTACCTATCTTCGATAGTGATCTCGATATCTGGTATATCTTGACTATGCCTTGGTCATGAGTAGAGGTAGGTATCTAAAAAAATATGTCCGAGGAACTGTTGAATATTTTCGAATGCCTCAATGCACTAATCATAGAGGCAATCAACTAGAAGGACTAATATTTTCAAGTCGAACCAAATATAGAGTAGAAAATTAATCCTTATAATTAAAGAAATATAGAAATCTAGAATTAATCATAATTATAGAATTATCTGAGAGATTTAATTGCACTAGATTCGCTACTCGAATCAGATTGGGCAAAGCGAGAACTGCTTGACAAAAACTCGACTTTCTGTCCAGTGCGAAGCAACTTTACATCCCATCTACGATCTACAAAGCACAAATTCGACCTGTCCTGGAGTTCTGCTCACATGTTCGGAGCTCAGCCCACAAACATATACGCTAAAGCTCTTAGATTCAAGGCTATTCACCTAGTCGATGATACACCGAATCATTGACCTCTCTAGAACATAGTAGAAAGGTAAGGATCATCTCTCCCTCTTTTATAGATATTTCCATTGTCGGTGATCGAAGAAAATATCGTCTGTTATGCCACCACGAGCAATTCCTGGTAGAGAAACCAAACGAGCTTAGGTTGGTCAGCCCTACATTGTCAAGCACGAGACCTGTCGAACTTTGCTCTACCAAGCATCATTCATCAATAGCAATGGGACTGTTTTCTCTTTCCTTATGCTAACGACCTCCAAACTTTCAACAAAAAGTCCAATACCTTTCTTCTTTCCTAAAAATCCACCGCTGGCTAACAGGATGTTCCTCGAATATTATAGGTTTTCATTCTCCTCTCCTCGTTTCTTAAAACTGAAAATAAAAATTATAATAATGTCACTGCGCTTGGAATTCAACCTTCAATATAAATCTCTATGAATCCGCTACCGTTTTGAATGGTTTTTGATGTAGCATGATACTGATGAAATTTTGATGACTCATGTATGGTACATTATTATTCAGATTCTAATGAATCCTCAATCCTCTTCGAAATAGTATAGAATGAAAGTGATTTGAAAAGTGATATCATGTAATTATTCATTTGGAATTTCACATTTATTTCTCAAAAAATGAATTACCATATTTCCATCGGGAGGTCATTTATTTCAAAATACATTTATAGAAACTTCATTCACTAATTACTTCTCTATCAAAACTACCGGCGTTTATCCTTATTAGGTAGAATACTTCATGATCAACTGTGAAAAATAAAACTTTGATTTTTTTTCAGTTCTCCACAATCTCTTCATACCTACTAGTTCAGTGAAGTATCTGATGGCTCCAGTTAGAATCGTTCTTCATATCCATTGAATAAAATATAATTTTCAAAAATGACGACACTCTTTCCGGCAGATAATATATCTTCAGAGGACTGCAGACTTTTCCTATTCTAAATGTTGAATGTCTAAGAATCAACCAAATTTTATTCAGCATGTAGGTGTAATCTTCAGATAGTAATTTCACTCTCACATTGATATCACCAAATAAGTAGGAACAGGATAAAAATCATAAAACTCGAATATGGTAGTTCAATCCTCAGCAAAGAACAATACCTGCTGAGCGAAAACCGGTTTGATATTCACTGTGCTACCATATATAAGGGGGTGGGTAACAGGATAATTGATGTAGGTAGACAGTAAAAAAATCGGAATCGTCTCCACAATATATTTGAAAGAGTCCACTTCGAGAATGAACTACTTCCTGCACTTTGATGCAGTTTTTGCCGGACTACCAAAAAACAAGCAACATTGGAACGAATATGGGGTAGCAGGAAATTTTTCTTCTAGAATTGTTTTATCCAGTTTATCAATGATCAAATCGAGAGAGTGAATTCTGGGATGTTCTTCAGAACGATATATATGATTGTCCTGCTGGAAAATCTACCATTACTATTACTACTGGGTATCAAGCATATGACATCCCAATCGGCGGATGCGGTATTTTTCACTATCCTGAAGTTTTTCATTACCCTTTACGACAGTTTATTGTCTAAGGCAACAACGCTTTCAGAAAATCTATTCGCGAACTATAATATGTGGTTTCAACAGGACTTCGCAAAAGTTCTCACACCAGCTGCGTTCAGCTGCTTCATTATAGAGGTGGAATCGAAAATAAGTCAATTCCACTCAGTTTGCGCTGCACTCCTGATACAAACTTCATGAAAAATACGTCTCTTATTCTAAATACCGAAAGAGTTTAGTCGCTAGCACATTATTCACCAGTAGAGGATATGATACACTAGAAAATTTTTTTGAAAAAACAAAATGAATGAATATCTCAAATTCAAAACTGAAATGAATACATTCTTTTTTTCAAGGTTGATGGTGTGTGCTTTCCAGAAACTATCTAGTCGCCATGGTTTGAGCCTTGATAGTCACCCGGTCAATCCGGACGTGTCATTGAAGGGCGTCGTGATGGGCTTTCATGCCCGAAACGTAGGTAGGAGGTTCAATAATATCACCATCAAGTTTCCGAGATCGCTCATCAATGACGGGGTCAGCAAAAATATTACCATGGTATTGGAGAACCTGCTCAAGAACTACGAAAACTCACAGCTGCCGACTCATGGAAGAGGTAGAATTATTCCCTCGAGATATGACCCAATTATCATTATCATTTACGGTACTTTCTATGTCGGTTTTCATTTTGTGATAGTTGTCGACAGCAATGGGGGTGTACAAAACTCTCATTTTCAACGGAAACCACCTTCGTAACGATATTTTCAGATGAAAACATCATGTAACGGCATCATTCGTTCTGAAAGTTTCCTCTCACTTGCCTTATTTTTCAACTCAAATTACATTACTATTACAACTTTTTTAAGAGAGGAGTGAGAATGATTTTTATCATCGCTGCCGATCAAAAAAAATCGCACTAGTTCGACAGTGATCTCAAAATATCTAAGGACAGGAATTTCATATCACAGACATAAGAACAATTTGATAGTTCTATTCATCTCGCTAAGACGGACAAATATGAATAATTGATAAATACATAGAACTGAATCAATGCCAATTACACAATAATGCTGTGTTAACACAGCAACACTGCAAAATCACGTATACTGTTGGAGTTCAACTATATTATCTTTCAGCACGAGTAATTTACCAATAGTTCCATAATGCATTAACAAACGTTGAAGCTATAACAATGTCGATTGGAAAAAAATTAAAATTGGTTAAACTTGCATCAAAATGGTTGTCACAACGATGTGAATCATTCCTTTGAGAAAACTATTCAATATTCAGTAACGTTCAACATTGGTCGGAACAGATTCAATTATCGCTTAATCATGTTCTTAGTTAAAAATAGAAAAATATAAATATATATATATATATATATAATATGTATATCAAGATGAACGAAAAAAATGTACTCATGTATTCGAGACCAGGAATTTGAAGGTAAGGTCTTCTTCTGATCCTAATTTCATTTGTCTAGCCATTCGTGCTCACACAAGAGTATTGCTGACTCTGTCAGAAACTATGAATTCAATACCTACATATATGTCATGATAAATGAAGAATTCTCTCATGAATTTTGATTGAGGATGGTTACTGAATCTTTTCGTTTTCTGGAATATCGAAGTCGCGGTGACTTTTAATGATTCGTCAAGAACGTAGAAGATACTTTGGAAAACAGTTCGTGCCAGGAAGCTAGTTTAGGCGAGTACTATCGAATGTCGAATTATTTTGTTTCCAATAAATGAAATGAAATTCAGATATGAATAATAATATATTTTTAAAGAAGCCAAATTTCAAACATAATCCTTCCTATAGCCTTCGTTGGTGAAAGGTTTTTCATTACTTTTTTAATGATGATATTACAAAAAGCCGAATCAGAATAGGATTACTTAGGTTTTTCATGCTTTGCGATTGCTGTTCAACTGAGGTGTAATTGGATAGCCATAGATGAAAGTCATCCATTGTTTAGATATCGTGAAATAAATTCAAAATATTTTTTCAGATGTGAGGAACAGAAAACATCAGTTTCTTTGTCCAATATAAAAATACCAACGTCATTCTCTATAAATTACAAGGATGATATATCTATCTCGCAGTTGTTGACATACTAAGGTTTTCTATCATTCATCCTACAGAAAAGCAGTTTCTGTTACTTCTCATCTAGTGTTTCAATTCGAGTTATGTCTGTTATATTTTTATTGGTAGGTATCCTATTACACGTTGGATTTTGAGAAAACAAAAGACGAATGATGAGAGACAAGAGCAATTCAATTAATGGATGGATAGAGTTTCCATTATTTCCGAAGGATGATAGAAATTGGTATATAATACTTACATAGGAAATTACCGATCACAAATAATTATTGGATGGTTCTTGGAAACAGCTCAGTCATCAAATCCATATATGTATGTTTATATTATCCAGAAAATTTTCTTCGTTCATATACATCTACCAGCTGAGCTGAATAGGAGCAATATCAATCGATATCTATCAGTACTTTCCCAAATAGTTTGATTAATTCTTTCATAAAATTCAATAGGTATTATGCTGAGCCATGCTATGCTATGCTGAAAACAACGATATTCTACACATTACAGTTATGTGTTCAACGAATATGAATATGAACAATGAATTCTTGAGAATTATCTCCATACCTCAATGTCAGGTTGAAAAATACATTAACATCATTAAGGTCATGCATTAACTTTTCAGCTGTCACGATGATCATCAGGATAGTCGAATAGAAAGACTCCTAAAACATAGATTCCATAACATATAATATAATAATCGAATAGTATATTATAAAACAAGTTCAACAACACTCTCTTTTGGAACGTAACAATATGTCTTGTAAAACGTTGTATTTTTTTTCCTGTTCTGCATCAATTTTCGCCAAAATGATGGATAATTGCTGAATATGATAACAAGGAATAGTGGCAGCAGAGTCAAAACTTATGGAATGATCGAAACTTCAAAATGGCTACCAGTGTCAACCTCAACAGTCAACTCATCGATTGCTTATAGAAAATTATCTCAAATAGTTATTAAAGATGCATCACTCATTTTGAGTGATGCATTGAAAGTAATCCTGTTATTCCCAAGTGATATTGAGAAAGTTCAATATATAGGGTGTTCCAATGGAAACTTTCCAGCCTAATTTGTAGGATTTGAAATCAAATTTTTGGAAAACGCTCGAACACGTAGATTTTGATCTAATTTTCAGCTTTTTCCGCCCCGCATGAATGTTAATTGCTTCGTCTTCTTCTTTATGTTTATTCGTTTTCAGACATTCCGACCATAGTCCAAACTAACATTCTCATCAGGAGCATGGGACCCGTATCTGAGCTTGACATGGTATGTGTTTATTTTAGAAGTATTGTTGTATTTGGAAATATTTAGCATTGCCGAAAACTAATTGGTTCAGACACTGCACACATGCAAAATTTGATTGTGTCGATATTTTTTTTGCATGCTCATTTTTTTTCGAAATAGGTAGATAGGTACCTCACTTTGGACCCAACTTCAATATCTGAATTTGTAGTGCAAACTTGAATATTTTTGTGCACCCATTTTAAATCGTCTTAGAATGTCGAAATGAATTCCAAAATCAACATTCAATACAATTTCACATTATACCGACAACTGGGGTGACCAAGAGAATAAGAAATGATGACCATTCCGAGTCACCCAGGGTTAGAATTGGAATATCTGAAAAAAACATCATTCAGATTGTATTTCACAATGTACTGCGGGAAAGTAAATGATATTTCAAAGAACAATTCACTGATGAAAAAAGAGATTTTCTTGTACATTTTTGCATGCACCAACAATGAATAACGCAGTGTAATATTCCTTCTGGAACATCCAGGATTCCGTTCAATTTTTTTTGATCTGTTGACAACACGGATGGAAACCAATAATATTCGGAGAACTACTCGATATTTGAAACTATGTAAATTCACCATAATAAATAACTTCTTTCAAACGCCCCAAGTCATAGCGCCGTTTGCCTTCAATATAGTAATATCAATTTGTTTTAACATCAACTGTAACGACTGCGACTTTTTTTATTTTTAATCGGCAAATATACTTTTTTAGATTGTTCCTCAAATACAAAATAAATAAATACTCAAAAAAACACTACAATATTTAGAATGATCTAAATACGTATTTTTTGGCAACTAAGTTGCCATCCTCATTAGACCTGAAAAGTGAAAATTATTAGCGACTCCTTAGCATCTTTCAAGATATTCCTCAGAAATTATGGATTGTTCCTGGAATGGCATGGATCTTTCAATCAGAAGTTATATTGAGTCATTCAACGTGGTAATGAATTTCTTCGAATCATCTACAGGGCCATGAACTGCTTTTGATATTTACTTCTGAGGAAAACGACGCTTTCCAGACAGAGATGTTCCACATCGTCTTGTATTTGCAAGGCTCAGAGAAAATTTTAGAAACTAAAGAGCATAATACGGATTCTAAACGTCAGATTGATGAAGATCTCACATTTGAGGTTGTACAAGAAATCCCAAGTACTTCTACCCGAGTAATTGCTAACAATATTGGCGTTTCGCAACAGTCCGTGCAGGCAAGCTATACTCATATTTCGTTTCGTTCAGAAAAGTGAATATTATATGTTCGAAGAAATCATTGAAAATGCATGACCACATGGTGGATTCAAAGAACTTCACTCCCACGTTCAATGAATCAATTAACATTCAATTAACCAAATAAATTTCCTCATTCCAAGAATGAACAGTAGACAATCAAACATGTTCTACAATGTTGCCACTAGAACTAGAATGATGATGAAATCCCCTATTTATATCATGTGTAATAACTTCAACAAGATTTCTCATATATGCGATATAAATCACGACACACTGAAAGACGTGGTTAATAAACTCTAAGATCATACTCACTAGTAATAGTTGTACCTCATGTTCTTTGTTATGGTAATTACTCTGTATTTCATAGATATAATCAATTAATCTTTTTTTGTTGTTTCATATTATTCATATCTTCTGTCAGAATTGCAATTAACAGAAGAAAGCTGATATTTATTTGTAGCATTTCCTGTTATTGGGTGTAAACCTGTTGGAAATAAAAGCTTTGTTTTTTTTTTTTTTTTTTCTTTTAAATATGCATGTCATGTTTTGTAACTCGCCACACTCACAAGATAATCTGGAATTATAGCACCAGGCGCCAATTCAATGATTCACCTGATGAATGAAAGTTTTGGCAAATCTTACCGATACATGGAACAAAAATAGCGTCGGGTTCTGTCATTTCCGATTATCAATTGAACGTACTATGGGCTAATGCACTGACTTCAGAATATTGAATAGTTCATATTCAAGGTTGACAGATTATGAAAAAATATCTCTAAAACGAGAAAAAATAGATGATAAAATGAAAAGTAGTCATTCCTCCACTATGTTCAACATCTCATTACGACCAGAATGGTTTGTGTGTAGGAAAAATTTGGTTTCAGAGGATAGTAGCAGATGTTCTTTGTTGGAGCAAGAAATGAACTATGTCACCACTCTGTTTTCAAAGTCACCCTGGTTAATGATATCGTAAAAACGCATGCTAGTACAAATATAATACTGCAATGTAGTGTAATTTATGTGATCAATACTCATGTTGTTTCGACTCCACGTAGTGAAATTAAAAAAACAATAATCTACATTGAAGTATTTCAGACCGCTTATCGAGGAATGCAGTTTTTTTTTTCAATCACTTCATTTGAAAGTCCTTTCAGGAGTATTCGATGGACTGTTACTTCAGGCAATACTGGAGGGATCAAAGGTTGTCATTCTTCGGACCAATCAAGTCGCTCTCGTTGTCCATCAAAATGTTAGAGAGGATTTGGAGACCGGATACTTATTTTTATAATGGAAAGAATTCATACGTTCATACCATCACAGTACCGAATAAGCTGCTGAGGATAAGCCAAGATGGTGACATTCTTTATTCTATGAGGTGAAGAAGAACTCTATAAAATATATCAAGAATTGTATCGTTTTACAACACTACTCAGGACAGTACTTAATCTTCGAAGAATTTGTAGGTACATTTCAGTCTTGGTAATAATCCGATATACGAGCACCCACTATTTCATTGATTTTTCAGAATCGCACAATTACCACATTTTCTTTTTCTTTCAATTGGAATCCGAATGGAAATGGTAGTACATATCTTTTTTCGGGGAAGTTTTCAAAGCGATAGCAATTTCTGTGTGGTGTTTCCATTCTGAAGTTATATTTTTTGAAAAAGCAATCCTTCGCAAAATGCCATTACTTTTCTCAAAAAGCTAAAATGAGAAAAGGACATCCAGTATCGTCATCATTCTGATAGTTCAGTTTTAAGAAACACTTCACTAATATTTCTCCATACCACAGTACAATTTTCACAACCCTTCGAAAAACGTAATTAATCATACCACACTGTATAAAATATTTTCCATTGTAAATGATCTCCTTCATTTCCTATTTTCTTTCTATAAATAGCTTATGGGAAACCCTTTTCAATTCACTAACATTTCAGGTTGACAATCAAAGCTAAATGTCCAATGGAGCTGAAGAGTTTTCCAATGGATAGACAGTCTTGTCCACTGATTTTTGGAAGCTGTAAGTGCCAATATATATAATCAATATCATTCAATATTAGTTTTACTACTCCGAATCAATGTATAAACATGTTCTTGGTACTCAACAATTTATTTCAGAATGCAGTTATTTCATCATGGTGATAATCTACATATCCTTCCTATACTAATTGTCCCCGACCAACAACAGTTGTTTGTAGACTGTTCACCATTTCAAACAATTTTGTTGTGTTTCCTTCCTACTGGAAGATGGCTAGGTCAACCGATTCCAAAAATGGCAAGAAAACTCTTACTAACCATTATAAGATTGCACTACTATCAGTGATCTCTGAAGTGTTGGAATACGCAATCACCAAAAATCTAGAGAATTGAAAAATCGTGAATTAACAGCAATATGGCATTTGTCATCAGAGATCAACAGGAGACCTGCTTATCTACGTGCTCATCTTATCTAAGCGATAATATATGGCAGGCTGCACAGGATATCTCCAAAGCATTTAACCAAGTATAGCACCAAGGCTTTCTAGCAGAAATTTCGTCATATGGTTTGCCGTCCTAACTATATTTACGTTTACTACCGAATTTTCTCGCAGATAGATCACTCTATGTAGAGGTTAACGATGATTATTTATTCTGGTGTTCCACAATGATCTGTCTTGTTAGTTCCACATCAACGATCTGTTCATATAGGTTTGCGGATGACAGTACCCTTCCTACAGCCTTCTTCTCTGAAGAATATGTGATGATGATGAATGTGAATATATCTACTGAGAACTCAGTCGTACGTTTTTCAGGTATGCGAAATCAGCAATGTGTTTATCCACGACGGTACTAGGAGGAACCAGTGGAATCAATGCGATGATGTACGTGAGAGGTAGTTACGCTGATTTCGATGAATGGGAAGAATTAGGAAATCCTGGATGGTCTTATCAAGATGTCTTACCTCATTTCAAAGAATCTGAACACGTTGATTTGAGCGAGTATGATAGGAGATACCACTCCGATGCTGGATCTCTCGATGTGAACTATACTGTACCACCATCAGAGATAGCGAGTCCTTTTATACAAGCCAGCATAGAGAGAGGACTGAAAGAAGTTGATTACAATGGTAGGAATCAAATCGGGGTGTCGAAGATTCAGTTCAACATAAATTTCAATAAGAGAGACAGTGGTTCACGTGCATTCATAGATCCAATCATGAAATCACGAAAGAATCTCCGGATAAAACGGAACGCTTTCGTTGTGAAGATTCTAGTGAAACATAAAATTGCATATGGAGTGGAGTTCATTGAAGGTGGTGAGAAATACATCGCCGTTGCGAAAAAAGAGGTGATATTGGCAGCAGGAAGCATAAATAGTCCGCAGCTTTGGCTAACATCTGGAATCGGACCGAAAGAAGAACTATCTGATTCAGGGATCACAGTTGAGAATGATCTGCCAGAAGTAGGAAAACACTTGAAGAACCATCCCCATTTCTTCAATCTCTTTTTCAGGACCAATCTCACAGTGACAGATAGGACTTTGAGACGAAACCTCCATAGATACCTCAGGGGAGAAACACCGCTCACTAGATATTATGGATTAGAGTTGGTTGCATTCATCAATACAAAGAACAATGACAGTCACAGCCCTCCTGATATTGAGTATATTGTATCACCACCGCCATTGACTCTTCCTTCACATGTCCACAATACCAATGACCAGTATGCATAGATTTTCTAGGAGTGCCATACCTCATCTAACTCCTGGACTGCAATTGTTTTGTTGAAGTCTAAGTCTGAAGGATCAGTGACAATACGGACCAAATAGTATGTTGGATGTTCCGTCCATAGATGTCAACTATTTTTCGGGTCTCCGAACAGCACGACATCGAAACGTACCAGGGTATAAAATACTTTCTGAGTTTCACAGGGACTGAAGCTTTCAAGAGTATCAATGCCACCTTCATCAGTGAACATCCCGGATGCGAGAATTTGAAGAGAACTCCTCTGGACAGAGATCATTTAAAAGCAAAAGGTGCAAGACCGGAAACAGGCGGATTACACAATTCCCAATATGATGATTTGTAAAGTACCTGCCTCTGTTCCTATATGGAGTCGTCATTATATCCATGCTCGGTATCAACTGCTACACAAAAGAGAGATTTTATACTTCCGGAGTGTTTTACTCCGGATTTACTCTAGATTTTTCACTACTGAAAAGAGTGGTTCGGGTAGGAGATAAATAATCTGAATATGGTGCTACAACCGTGAGCATCGACCAAATACTGAATCATAAGAGTTGCCCATTTCATAGGGCTCCTGTCGATGTGGTGGTGTCGCATCACCGCGATGTGGGAAATCATCATCTACAACCTGAGGGTATCCTTTCAGTCGCCTCTCACCAAAGGCAGGATTAACCATTAGGAAATTCTTGATTCATACCCATACGGTGCAAAAATCTAGAAAAAGTACCAAAACTTGATCATTTCATTCACTCGATTTTCAATTGTTCTCCGTTCAAAATGGATAATGTTATTTTAATGTATTTTTCTCTCTGATTCAGATGCCTACACCTCGAAAGATCTGATATATCGCTGGCAAAATGAAGCTAGTGTCAATTTTGTACCAGGCATGACACTTTCGCAGTTTGATCTCATCAGTTCACCTTATAGGAATTTCACATTGAAACGGCGCGAAGGTAATTCGAAAGAAATGAGAATCCTGTAATTTCATGACACTAATAAGAGCTATCTGACAATTGTACAGCCAGATAATCAGTAGTGGTCCAGTTCCAGCGATAATCTTTACAGAATAAGCATACTACGATTTTCATTTATTCAAATTTGAATCAACCTCATATTTGAATATCAGGATATATTCCAATGTGTTGATCATATGGAATTCAAAATTGGCACGGATGTTGGACTCAAATTGGAAATTCTTACGATATTCCAACATTCATGTTCATCAGATTGAAGTGAGTCCATCGCACTCCAGATGCAAAAACCAAAATGCCTATGAAAAATCGTATGTACCAATTTTGTACCCTATGTTTTCATTGGTACATTGATTGTGAAAAATTTGGATAGAGCTTTCGGAACATTTTCCAGTAATAGCCTTGATTATATACACTAATAGTTGAATACTCAAAGGAGATATTATCATTTGACGTTACATGGTACTCCCCACAAAAACGCGCGATTTTGAAAGTTGTATTCAATTACGATGAGGCGTAATAATGAGCAAAATATGTAATGAAATGAGTATATCATAAAACAATGGTATAATGAATGTTCAATGCTTACAGGAGACTTCTCAGTTCTTCAAGTATCTTTCAACCTTCAGCGGCACACCGGATACTTCCTCATCCAGGTATACGTTCCATGCATTCTGATTGTGGTGTTGTCGTGGGTATCCTTCTGGATTCACAGAGAAGCCACTAGCGATAGAGTTGGTCTGGGCATAACTACCGTACTCACCTTGTCCACGATCAGTCTGGATTCTAGGACGGATTTGCCTAAAGTCAGGTATCAAGTATTCAGTAAGAAAGCATAAACTTAGCAACCACAGAAAATCTATAATTTTCTTCCAAATGTGAAGGGGGTTGGTTTGATACCAACTTGTAATAGGTACATAATCAAAGTCTGAGAACAAACTCTCGATTTTTTTTCCATTCAAAAGCTTCATGTAGATATCAAAATTTGAAGGAACACAAATGAAAAGACAAAACTCAGCCTTCACTAAATTGAGTCGATGAAGTAAATAAAGTAAAGTAAAGTATCAGTAAATAAATAAATGAAATATTCCTTACCTGTTCCGCTGTTTTTGGTATCAATAGAAGTTGAAATAGATAAAATATCAAAAAAACATTCATCACAGAAGGCTACTCGAGTACTCAGTTCGGAAATTGGCCGTTACCCAATTGAAATCAAAGCCGCTACCTAGCTCATTTATGAATTTTGCCTTAATGATGCCTTCAGTAACTTACGTTTTCAATTTTATATGCATACTATTTCCATTCTATTATCGTTCGCAATGAATTCAATCACTGTTTGATACGTCTAGAACGATAAGAATCAATAGCAGAATCAAATATCGTCTAGTGCACAAAGTTTCAAAGTGACACGAGACACATCTCCTGAAAGTAATTATAGTGATTTCCATTAACAATTAGTGATGTCGCCGAGACTGTTTTCATCCCTGGACAAGACAAATTTTTTAACGAGTCAAAAGAAAATTGCTCGGGAGAATCTTTAGTAACGAGAGAAAACGAGAGAATGAAAATATGAAATAATGATTTTTTTCAAAGAAATATGCCGATACTACCAAATTCTACACTCATTCATGTAGTGATCTTCACTATAATGAATTTAATAATTCTAGATTCTGCTCAAAATATGGTGAATGAATCAAACCTCATATAGGTATGGTGATTCATTTGAAAATGCAGAGATTTATTCAGTGGGTTGTCCCTATCAGATGGAGTGTGAAATAAGCGAAATTGAGAGAACAAGAAAACATTCAGCTTGATATCATCACATATCGCATATACCTCGGCGGCGACTAACACGTCATGTAGGTATTCACGTTTCCATCAAATACGATTTCAGGTATTATCACTGGCTTGTACTGCTTGCTTGAGGCTGAGTCTTCTACCGAATCAATTTTTCATTTTTGCGATGTAGAAGATGGCCTGGATGCACTATCAACAAATGTTCACGATATTAATACGCACTAAACAACGATCACCTCAAAATTCCAAATAGGACCATAGTTCATTCGCCTCGAGCATAAAGTCTGCGACACAACAAACTGTTATTCATTGTACATATTTGACAATATGCAAAAGTAATTTCTAGGGTGATCTTGTTCGTGTCACCTACTGCTTGATCACATCGTATTGGGAAAACTATAAAACATGTTCCCATATCCTACATTTTGTTTTTCTCTGGAGTAACGTGTATTATGCGAATACGTTTGTCGACGGGGTGATGTGGTTCTCTTTCAAGTTGAGCATCTTCGAAGTTTCACTTCGAAAAAATCAGAAGAAATTATTGCGAATCAAATTCAAATCAGTTTGCTTTGAAATTTCGCAGGCACTCTCTCTAATGCCGTACTAATATACCATTTTACTGCATCCTCAAGTGAATCACCCTGTATGAAAATATAATGTGTTATTTACCCGCCGTATAAGTGATACTGTGCCTTTTTGTATGAATGATAATATAAATAATAATAATTGAAGAGTGAAAAACCTTGCCGATATTCTCCTTCATATTTCGAATTGTGTGGAAAAGTTTCTTCAATTTACTTTGCGTAATAAAGGTCATTTTGACATTCTTAATTTCGCTAAATTTTTCCTATTTCTTATTATCATTTCTTCCTCAATACCTGAATATTATCTCGAGAAATAGCCCAGGTGTCATTTTTGGTATAGTCCCCTTCACGAGAAACGGCACAGATATCGTCCTGGCGTATCCTGCGTGCCATTTACATAACAAGAAAAAAGTTATTTGTGTCAATGTAGAAATTCAAAATTTTGTAGCTAAGTCCCCCTCCCCCCATCCAGAAAATGATTTCACAAAACTGTACTGATTCATTGATATCGAAAAAAGTAGGTTTTAGGTTGTTTTAGGTTCCTGGTTTTGTTATAGTTTCCCGATAATGAATCTTATTCCTATTTGAGACAGTTGATTACTCCAAACTTCGCACATATTCAAATATACGCTGTAATAACAACAATAACAAAGAAAAATACTGGGTGTCATATAGAAAAGTTGCCAGTGAGAATTCTCGGAAACAGAAAGAGATATCTAGAAATGCCCAAAACCTCTTTCCAGACGAATTTGAGAACCAGAATAGCATATGAGCGAACCTCGATAACCTCACCCTCTCTGCCTCGTCAACCCCCATTTTGAAAGCATAAATGGCAACCCTCATCTGTGATACGTCATTAGAAAGCTCTTTGAAAGTGCTTTTCAGTGGTACCCATTTTTAAGGGTGTGCGGGTGATATTCTCAAAAATATAACGTCACAGCTGTCATTAGCTCATTGATTGGGAGTTTCTGGATACCATTAAAAAGCATTTTCGAGGAGCTTAGTGATGTGTTACACTGAACACAATAAACTATATGACGGGGCGGAAGTGGTGAGAGTATCGAGGTTCGCTGATATACTATTTTGGTTAACCCGACCTGATCTCGGAATCGGTTCATTCCTAGATATTTTTTCCATTTCAGAGATCCCACTGGCAACATTCAACACCCTGCATATCAGTTCCGTCACTCTCGGTATTCCCTTTTAAGTTTTGAGTACAAAAGCGGTTCGCGTCGAATCAACATATTAAGGCTGATTCACAGTGGATGACACATAAAACATTTCTGTTCAACAACCAGACAACAGATTGAATTTTCGAGAATAGCATATTCTGATACTAAAATATTTTCGATTAGGCGATGTTGCCGATTCTATCGAAAAGCACTAGAAACTTCGAGCAGCAACAATATACAACAATAGCATATCTTCGAGTTCAGGAATACTATTATGAAAGTACGAAGAGATATTCAAACAAAATTATAAAGGGAATATATTGCCAATTGATTCGTGACAAAACTAAAACTGTCTTTCTTACGGTACGGTACGGTTAGTTCGTTTGCTTAAAAATGTAACTGATAGTTGATCTTTTCAAATGGAACACCTGGTATGTTCTTATCGATTTGGAAGGCTGCTGAAATTTGCTTCTCAAATTTCTAACACCCGTGCGTTAGAGAGACAAGTTAAGTAAAGAATTGGCCAAAGCATTTGAAGATTTGGATGCAGTCAACACCTTCATTTCGAAGTGTATGTAAGTAAAAGGTCAGCGTTTCGAAAGTCGAATACATTTCATTGAACTTTCTGCCTTTCTGATACTCTCCACAAATAACTAACAAATTTATAAGTATCTTCGAGAAATCCTATTATTAATTTTCTAAAGACATTTTCACAAACGAATGCTCATGAGTTATATATAGGTACCTACATGAGAGGTAAATCTCAGCAGCTCTCCAAATTATTGAAACTATATCACTATATATCACTATATATATCTTTCAATCACTATATAGGGTGTGTCATGTGACAGTGGCCGATACCAACTTTCTTATTTTAAATACAAGCCCCTGTGTATCATTGGTTTTTTGGATTCTTCAGAAAATTCTAGACATAATTCATGTACAATGCCCCATACCTATCTTCAACTCTTTCGGAAATATGGAATGTTTCCAGATGTATTACAAAAATTATTATTGAAAAGAGGAAATCATTTTATTTCTTAAATAATATGAAAAAAACAATAATTTCAATGTAAGAGATGTTCAAAATGTTCATCGCGAACGTCTTGGCAACATGGTAATCTGGTATAGGAATGTCTTCTTACGTTACTCAACATCTCAGGCGTGACTGATCTAATCGCAAGCGTGATTGGTCTTTTTAAGTCATCTAAGTTGAGTGGTTTAGTTTGGTATACAATACTTTTGACATATCCTCACAAAAAGGAGTCTAATGGCGTCAGATCAGGAGATCGTGCTGGCCATTATATCGATCCGCGCCTTCCTATCCACCGATTTGGAAAATTTTCATTCAGGTAGTGCCGGACATTGATTTGGTAATGGGACGGTACTCCATCTTGCTGAAACTATAGTATACCAGCAGGAACTTGTGAGTTTGTCAGGATATGAGTCTGTCAAAGTTAGCACATTATTTTGGAGCAGTTCTAAATATTCATCTCCATTCAAGTTGCAATCAATGAAAAAGGGACCTACGATATGATTTCCAACAATTCCTATCCGAACAGTAACTTTTTCAAGATATTGCCTATGTTCCTCTCTCATCCAGTATAGACCAACAGCGGCATCAGGAAACAAAACATCTTCTAATTTGATCATATTGTTTTCTAACATTTCCATCATTTGTTCACAAAAATACCTTCTCCTGTCATTTTATATATCATTTTATAGGGATGCATTTTACTTTCCTTTAATTTTCGAAAAATTGATGTATGGCTAATGTTGAACAGTGAGACTGCTTTTGACCAGAATTATGTGGGTTTTCTTGAAACTCATGCATAACATCCAATTTCGTATCATCACTCACTGCATTGGCAGGTACTTTTTTATTTGTCTCACATGACCAACCTCGCGAAACTGTTTTAATATTTTGCTACTTGTTCCTTGAGTAAAAGGCAGCGAATTTGAACATTTTTCGTGAAATGAGCGAGAAACTTCCATTTGTGTCCGAGTGGTATCTCTACAACCAATCATTTGTAGTATGGTTATTTTCTGCATTTCTGTTGAATGAACTATTTTTCTGATATTATTACGTACAGTTAACGGAATTCATACGAGAATAGCACTGACACTGATCACTACTGTCATGCAGGCAGACAACAAGTTGCTAAGGCTATGAGTTCTATACGAAAATGAGCAAAACTGTTTGTATTTTTTTTTATTTCATATCGGTAAAAACGCATTGATGGTTTTTGCTTATTTTCTCAATATTAAGAGATGAATAGGAAGTAATTATTGAGTGTAATGTAGCGAATTTATGAAATAAAATAATATTCTTTTTTTAATGTTAATTTTTGTAATACATCTGAAAACATTTAATATTTCCGAAACAGTTGAAGATAGGTATGGGACATTGTACATGAATTATGTCTAGAATTTCCTGAAGAATCCAAAAAACTATTAATATACAGGGGGTTGTATTCAAAAAAAAGAAAGTTGGTATCGGCCACTGTCACATAACACACCCTACATAATTATTTTTTCTTCGAAAAAAATGCGCATTTAAAAATACAAATCGATGTGTCCAAGCGTTTTTCCCAACACGCTCTCATTTATTCGTTATCGAATTCATTCCATTTGGCTGTTCCACACTGTATAATACGTTGATAGTGTTTTCTAACTGAAACTGCAACACCGCGTTATCGAAAATATTTTAGTAGCTCTCCCTCGAATTTTCAATGCGATCCGGTGACTGGTTTATCAGAAACGTGCCTCCAGAAATGTGCCATCCACAGTAAATCTGCCTCTGTATACATGCTTTCACGCCATTGGTTAATAAATCTATACATATTCCCATACTGCCGATATTTATGTCCAGCCGGGACATATATGATATATATGACATATATATGACATATATATATATATATATATATATGACATATATATGACATATATATGACATATATGATATAACTCGACCCTTCGTGGAACTAAGTTTCGAAGTACAACCAAAATCTCCTTCTGTGATTCCGAAGATATGCTACAGCCCTCGATTGGTTCCTCCTCATGAGCTTCTTCTACTGCATTGCTACTCTCCTCGAGTTCGCTGGGGTTCATTACTTCACCAAGGTTGGCAGTGGAGAGATTCATATGACTGATGACGATTGGGAGGAATGTAGCGATTCCGAAGAAAACTGCACCCAAGCGGATCTGTTGGAAACGTCCAATCCGGAGAGCAGAGCTAGGAAAAGGAATTCGATAATCTGCCCGATTTATAATGTAAGATGAGTACTCACTCACATAGCTTTACTCATAAAGGTACTCCTAATTTGTCATGATTAATCTATGATCATGATAAAAACCATCTTCACGATTGACGCTGTTTCCCGAACACTGTTGAAAATTCATAAAAACTTATTCATCCTCCCTCAAGAAAGATTTGATCAAAAAGATATGCAGTCCAGTATTATTATATTTTCCATACTGACGGGAACTCCACACTATAATTGAGCTCTCGAGGGCGGTGTGAAAGAATGATGGAAATAATAAATACCTACTTATGTAAAAATAAGAATATTGTTCGTAGTGTTAGCGGTCTGATTCTGAATAACTTTCCGTGATATGATGATATATGATATTTTTCACCATTGGGTGGGTCTTTCATGAAGAAAAATTCATAATCAAGCTCTAGTCAGATACATATAGAGTGGGCGCTAAAATTGCCTATTTTTACATTAAAAATATCGACATGACAACCGCCTACTAGATAAATTCAAGTTTGAATACCCCAAGCGAATCATATACCATGTACTCTTAGAAACGATTAATATCACGATAAACTTACAAAAGATCTCATTTGTCAGGGAAAACAAGATATCTGAAATATATCTTTCAATTGTATGATATATAGATCAGAAAAGAAGTTTCGTACAAACGAATTTTAGTAGTTTTTCTACCAAAATATTTATTGGGTGCCCTCTCGATCGCAGAAAATATTAATAAAAGGGGCTGTATCTAAACAAGGGGGTTGCTCAGATGCATTTTATTCACTTGTTATTACACGAGAGGTTTGTATTTTATCGGATATATATTTGGGTTGTTCAATGAGAAACTGTTCTTTTGTTCAGCTAGTCCGAATATAAACAAAGTATCTAAAAACGGATGTGACATCGATACATATGTGAGAGACTGATATATCAATCAAGTGCTTCGAAGTAAACTATAAACCCTAACAAGTTTCAGGAAATGAGGTTGAATTCCTATTTTGAAAGTTGCCGTGGAAAAAATAGGTGTAGTAGGGTGCGGGTAGAGCAAAAATTAACATACGGTTACATCATGGGACTGACATACATATCAGAATTGTTTTTGAGAAAAAATTTTGCTCGCGTTTGGCTATTATTCTATCGCATCTACTTGACAGAATAGTACACTTCACTATGGAAGTAGAAAGACATCCCTCACCTCACTCACCAACCAAGTGACTCCTCCGCCGCCAATAAGATTGACTATGGAAAGGACAACTCAAACGGAATACAAGTTGCCAAAATGGAAGCAGTTCTTGTACTGCTTGAAAGGTGATGACAAATTCAGAAGACAAAGAGAAAGGGAAGCTGCTGCAGCTAGTGACCTTGGCAAAGGTAAAAACCTCAATGAGAATGCTCATTTGATGCACAATGATCTGGCTGATCTGTTTCCATATTGGTGTTTGAATTCAGATTCAGAAGATCTAGATGAAATTCATCATTATATTATATTGGATATTATAAATCCGTATAAGAGACCACGAACCAAATAGATAATTCAAGTATATTTCATAAAAGAGTAACAAGGTCAACACTGTATATTCAAATTGTGTCTTCAGTTTCCGCTCACTTGGTAAGAAGTATGAAATTTGAAATTTCACATCCATTAAATGAATTGAAGATAACAACAATTGTATCATCGAAAATGTTATATTACAACATTTGGATCATGCATCTGATTGAAATTTCATATTTGTTGCAACTTGACTAGAAATTGAAACCTCAACATTAACTATAAATATACGATATAGTATTTGTGATCGTTTTTAATCCTGTTTAAAGAAAACATTCTGGGCCGCACTGTATACTGAGATCATTATGTTTTCAAAGGAACCCACCATGGACATCATATGAGACATGTGAATAGCGTTTCACTCATAGACAGGACTGCAAGAATAGTGTTTCCTGCTTCTTTTGGATTCTTCAACTTATTTTATTGGATGTCTTACTTCATGACACAAGAGAATTTCAAATGGGGAGATACCAAATTGGGCACTGTGAATCACTAATTTTAAATCCAATACAACCGAGATGCTGTTACCTTTCATTTTTTCCAAATATCACACATTGTTTTTTCCAGTATTTATATAAATTCTAAGTTTTCTTTGCAGCTATAGTTTTTGATGAATTCATCTGAATCTTATTCATGTCGTTTCCATTAATTGATATAGTTCATTCGTATGCATCTCAGATTTTGCTTTCTGAATCAATTGATTAATCTGCCAATAATATCATATAGAAATAATTCATTTGAATATCATATTCGTAGTTGTTCTCCACTATACTTGTATATGTTCAGTGTATCTCTGTCATAGTTCACAAGGCCAATATGTATATGCATGTAATCTCCTGTAGATATTGAGGTTGAAAAATATAAAGTACCTATTCATATGTGGTTCAATTCGATCTTCTTATCATCTACTTATTATTTTTTTGAGGCCGGACCTGTTAACCGACACCTCATGATGATGAAAATATATTTATGATATATTCATACAGAAAATTCAATCGAAGAAGCAAAAACTTGACAGTGCCATGAATATTCACAAATATTGATTTTTGTTTTTTATAATGAAATTTTCGAGCAAGTGATATACGATTATATGGATCGTTTTCAAATCTCTCTCACCATTGGAATCTCGTGAAATAGTAGAGATACAGGGTTGGTCCAATTAGAATTAAGTTTCTGGTTGTGATGCTAAACATAATATATTATTATATAAAAAAATGCTCAAACTCCATTTGATGAAAAGGTAATGAGGTCTTTCGTTCATAAGGAATATCATGAAAATATTAGATTTTCTACAGGGTGGACTACTTTCCAGATACAGATACAGTGCCGAACTCCAGTTTTTCTCATGGTGGACATAATGGATATTAGTGCCATTGGGAAGAGCGAAAAAAAAATCACTCAACATATTCATTATCGAAGATAACAGAAAATATTGAGAATTTCGTTGATTTTTATCTCAAGTACCAGAAATGCGACCAAACAAAGAAAAATCGATATGGGTGTGTAATTACAATCAAGTTTATTAACATGACTAGCTTCACATGACCACCGAGAAAACACGAAAAGCATGTCGGTTTTTCCAGTTATAAAATTGCATTTCTTGAATACCAACAAAAATCACAACACAGCTCTGAATTCTACTTGACATCTCTATTCATCACTTGAATCAGACAGTTCACTTCATCTTTATATTCAACATTTTTTCAATTCTACTTGTGTACTATGTAATGAAGATTGGGAACTGTTGATATTTCGATATTTTCCTTATATATCATATCGTTATTTCATCAAGGTTTCGTCAAATGGGTATGAGTTTCACATAATTTTCAAATATTTCTTCTGCTATTTCCATTAGCACTAAAATTCAATATAGTCGCCATAACAAAAACTGAAGCTACTATAACTGGAAAATATATGACCCTGTATGAAATAAAATGATTTCATGATATTCCCATATTATTGCGGTTGTGTACCGGAATTTGCTTATCATTTGTTCATGAAATGGATTCAAAATGAGAAGAAAAGCTTGGTTATAATTTTGTAATATTGTTGGATCATTTTTTAATGAAATTTCATTTTTTTTTTAATTTGAGTGAGTCTTTCTCTACCACTTCACGAGATCTCAGTGGTGAGAGAGATGAGAAAATTATATGTATGATACACAAAAGTTTTGTTTATCATGTATAAAAACCCCCTCAGTGTAGTTATAAGCCTTCAAAAACAATATAAAGATGTGTCCTCAGAATCTGAATCGTTTTGGCACGTATAAGCATATCGAGTTCATTTTCGACTGAAATTTTAGCGAAATCTCACTAGATAGGTACCTGATTGTCCTCAATACTTGAATGTGTATATTATGGTATGTGTATGGCTTCCGGCTGCGCGGGATGTGTGGCGCTGTTGTTTAATCCATATGCTGTGATACTGGTCTATGATTGTCACAGAAGCGAGAATTGTCACTGAAGCTTTGAGACAACATGATATTGAGTGAATGGAGTGGTGGCCACAAGGGTGTCCCCTTGTCTACAGAGATGGATCTTTAGAACATGAAACACGTCTGGGCAAGGTTGAAGTTGTGTTTAAGGGAAGGGAATGAATAGTAAAATAAAGAAATAAAAATACCCATAAAGTCGCTGGAAACAATTCTGATATTTTCTCGAAAACGATGCGTCCTATCAAAATTTGAAACGTTTATACATTTTTTTTGGGCAATTTGATCTGGTTTATTGAATTTGATTTTAATGGTAATCAAACATATCAAATTGCAATATGTTGTTCAGAATTGCATATTTCAATACACCCTTCATGGATTCTGATGATTTAAAAAACATAGAAAAAATATTCGGATTCTTCTTTTCTCTATCAGGATATAATAATAAAAAGAATTCTGCCATTAGGATGACCTCGAAGATTTTGAAAATTGTCACACTCTCAGACATCACACTGTAGTTCGTGGTTTGGAAATGGTGAAAAAAACAGAAAAAACTGGGGTTGTATGCAATAAAATGAGCAATCAAAATATTGGAAGAAATCAGCAATTGATCATTCCTATCCAAAGTTATAATTATAATGGTTGTCTCACTTCAAATGTTGGGCAGTTTGGATCTGAATCAGTGAAGAAAGTAGTGAAATGCGTAAAATACTTCAGACGCGCACTGTATATATTTGTTACTATTTGTTATTTAATTCATCTAATACCATATGGATAAACAAAGGTTTGATAACTGAAACAACAAATTTTCATAAGAGATTGTATGCATACAATAAATATACATATAAAAATTTTTGGTATGAATAAAAATTGAGATGTGCATAAACAACAATCAACAGGTATCTTTGAACATGACAGCTGCATAAGAATTATTTGGCACCTGGATCAGACTACTAGATTATAGTAACATATACAAGACGGAAACAATCGATGAGCTCATAAACAGTACCTACTACAAAAATATGAATTATATTTGAAGGAATGTAACTATCTACTACTAGACACCTAAAATATTGGTACACCTTCGAGAAATGATTTTACAGAGAATCAACTTGTTTCAATAACTTCAACCAGTATAAAGAACTAGACAAAAAAAAAATTACTGAATATGAAGTACAGGTATTACCTATGCTAATACTCAATAAAACGTACCTACAATTCATATAGCTCGCAGCCATATATATCTCAGTTCAAAAATTTTTTTTGAGCATTGAATTCTGGTAGATATGGGTGGCACTCAAAATCATTATTAAAGCTACCAAGGTATTTCTACTCACACTTGAATATATCAACTTCTTAGATAATAAATAAATTCTGTGAAAGAAATGTTTGGAGTTTTTGGAGTTTTTAGTTTCTGTCGCGAAATGGCGACTCAATTCTGCTGGAGTTCAAAGATCGGTTGGGGCTACCAAAATTCTCCTTATCCTCTTTGGTTAGTTTGTTTTTCTTCATGCATTTTTTCAAGTCGATGTTTTCTTTCTTCAGTTTCTCTATTGTTTTCAGGTAGGATTTAGTTTTCATATCTAAATCCTGATTATTCTAAAAAAATGGAAAGGGTGTATAAAAAGTCAATTCTTATTTCCAGAGAATTTTCCCACCTGTAGTAGTTCTTCATTTCTTGTTTTCAGGTCGACCAGATGTTTGATTTTTTGTTTGTTGTTTTGGTGGCCCACCAATTCTGTATATTTTCGGGTGATTTCTTCGAGATTGTTTTCTAAATGTTGAATCCTACTTAATGATGGATCTTCATTTGAATCAGCCCTCTCTAATTTCGATTGTACTGGTTCAACCTTCAAGGAAGTTAAAAAAAATAAATTACCTCACAAAGCACCTACAAACTTCAAGTTTGACATTTCATCAGAGACCATAAAAATTTTCGACGTCCATGAAATAATTGAATTGAATCAATTCAAAATTTAAATTATTCAATTTACAGAAACCACTTATGAAGGGCATGAATAAGTTATCTATCCAATTTTCAAAACTTTTGCAGGGTTCTCCAGTCGCTTTGAAGATAACTACACATTAAGTGACCATATGCCTCAAATCAGTTTAAATCAGAATAGCAGAGATGAGGGCTAATGTGAAGCAGTAAATATACCGGGTATCCCAGAGCTTGGACATGGACTGCAAGTTGAACCAGAACAAACATGGGAGTCCAATTTGAAAAACAAAAGTTAGGGGTGGTTTCTCGGGGGTTGTTCGAAAAGGGGTGGGTTTTGCTATGCTGCATGAACGAGCTTATCGTCTCCTACGACACATATTATTTTCAATTTTCATTTCTGCAAATAACTGAAATAACTGCTGACCTGAAAGCTCTGGGACACCCAGGATAGAGAAATATTCTCTATTGAGAACTAATTATACAAGATCATTTCTTTCCATCAGAATCCAAGCAATTACGAAAATATGTTGAATAACACTTGAGAAAATAAATTCACCACATTATGGAATTCATGTTTTCCGTATTGGTATACATAACGGACGTATTTTTTGTTATACAAAGGACAAATAATCATCTAAAATGAATAATGTCAATCATGCATAGTGATTCTTCTGTAGAGTTTTGGTTCAGTCTCAATTTTTTCTGATAATAATTCCTTATGTAAAAAAAACTAAATTCACTCACTATTAGATTTTTCATCTCTATTTCCAAGCATTCATATTTTTTCATTAGTTCATTGTAATCATTCTCCTGTTTACAATACTTCTCCATCCATTCTTTGATCTCCACAGATTTATTTGCCAATAATTGTGAAAATTTGCATTTGTTCTGTGAATTTTCCAATTCCAAGTCTTCGAATTTTTGAGCCAACTCATCATATTTCCCAGACATTTCAATGTATTTCTTGTGGATATTTCCAGTTTCAACCAACTCACTTTCACATTCCTTGATTTTTTGTTGATAGTACTCAGAATACTGACAGTAAGTCTCATTTCTCACTTCCAGTTGATGAACTTTTTCCTTCAAGTCACTTATTTCGTCTTGTCTAGATTCCAGAAGTTCTTCCAAATCTTTTATAGTGTGTTCCAATTTATCTCTGATTATATTCCAATCCATTTCTCTCATATGGTAGTCTTCAAGTTCGTTTTGAGACTGCTCAAGTTCAAACTTGTATTGAGTGTGTAAAATCTCAATGTTTTCAAGTTCTATCTTCAATTTACTGATCATATCAAAAGCGTTATGAAGTTGTTCAAGAATTTCTTTTTTCATCAGTTTCTCGGTATCCAATTTCATTGAATACTCGGATACTTCTTGTTTATAATCCTCCACTTTTTTCAACAGGATATGTCCCATATCATTAATTTCGGTGCGATTCATTTGGATTGAAGATTCATACTGCATTTCCAATTCTTCATTGAATATCTGTGCTTGTTTCAAATCAGAAGAGGATTGGAACAACTTTTGTTCATATTCTAGAATTTTAGTTTCACACTCACTCAGTTCTTTCTTCAGTTGTTCAACATCTTTATCTGAATGAATTAGTCTTCTAGTCAAAACTTCAACGGTTTTTTGAGTATTTCTTATTGTGACCTGGTAAGCACTATTTTCTTTGCTGATTAAGTTGATATGCTTATTTTTATCATCTAGTTCTGCTCGTAATTCTTGTCTGGATTTGGTGAGTTCTTTTTTGACTTCAGCTAGTTTAATTTCTAAGTCACAGTACTTTTTGTTCATTTCTTCATAACTAGATACAATTTGATCATATTTATGTTGAACAATGTTCAGTTCATCAGTTGTGTGTTGTAATTCAGATAAGACTTTATTTTTCTCGATTTCACACTCTATGATACTATATTCACTTATAGCTTGGCACTCTTTGAGAATAGCAGCAGATTCTTTCTGTTGATTTTCTAGTTTGGTTTTCCACTCTGATTCAACTTCCAGAAGTTTTTGATCAAATTCTGCTTTTGCCAGTGACTTGGCTAGCTCCAATTCCACCTTGACCTAAAAACGGAAAAAACTGATTAATTTGAAAAAAAAAAGTTGTGAAAAATACCTGTTCAACTTCGTTCTTTGCATTTGAAATCATCTGTAGTTTTTCATTTTTGAAATTATTTGTCAGCTCCAATATGTCTGTTTGCATTTTTTCCTCAATTTCTTTAATTTTACAGGCAGCAGAATCCCTTTCCTTCTGCATTTCTTGCATGAGTTTCAACATTTCAAACTCAATATCTTGAACTTCCACCTGATGATCCTTTTTCATTCTTTTTATCTCGAGTGAATGACTATTTTGAATTTCTATTAAATTTTTTTCAAGTGCATTGAGTTCTGTTTCTTTATTTTTGAGTTGAAACACTTTGTCTTTCAACATCAAGTTATATTCTTTAATAGAGTCATTGATAAGATTAGGAAATTCCTCACAATTTATTTTGACTTCTACGATTTTCTCCAGGTGAAAGTTTCTGAACTTTTCGAAATCTTCTTTCAACAATGATATTTCCTGAATAACTTTTAGTTTTGTGTCATTGATTTGAGTTATCTTTTTCTCCAACTCTGATTTTAATGACTTAGAACTATTTTCATATTCAGTTTTCAAAATTTCAATTGTTTTTTCATAGACCACTTTCTCTGAATCAAGAACCAATTTCTGTTTGTTCAGTTCACACATTTGTGCATTGATTTCTTCCAGCTGTTGGGTCAAATCTTTGATGTAGGCATCTTTGTTTTCACACTCAACTATTTTTTCTCTTAAAGCTTCTTTTTCGGAACTTTCATTGATGAGGCATTTTGGTTTTAAAGATTGTTTTTGGGTCGGTACATTATTGAGTGGTGGTTTCATCTTTCTTTTCAATGTGACAGGCTGAAATATTACCATAATAAAAAAAATCCCTATAATTATCATAGATGAAATACTCACTGTTCTAAAACATGGGACGCTTTGTGTTGAAACTGTATCATAGTTTGGGACACTTTTTTCTGAAATACGGTCATTTTGTTGTGAAGCTGCTGAAACTGCTCCCTTTGGCTTATTCTTCAACTCAACTAAGTAAGTTGCTGGACTAGGTGCACATGCTGAAATAAGTTGAAATAAGAACTCCACTCTATTTTCTACTATGGGGTATGTGGTAACTTCAGATTTTATGGGACAAAATATAAAGAAAGTTCATAAATATATATCATTACCGAGATAGGTACAGAGTGTACAGTTTAAAAAAAAATCGATTTCAAAAATTTAATTTTTTTGAATTTGAATGAGGATTCAACCGATAGTGTCCAAAAAAAAGTCCAATAGTCCAAAAAGTGGGTTCTTGTCTTGCCAACATTGATGAAACACTCTGTATAAGCAGCGGCCATACAGCGTGCACAGCGTGTTTTCAGTTAATTCTTTAGTAACAACTTTTGTTTTTTTATCGTTTTATTTGCAAGATTACTAATCAAATCAATCAAATAAGAGCGTTAAGGACAGACATACACTGAGACAGGTGAAACCAACAAAAAAGATCCAGCCCCCACGTATACCATATACCTACCAAATTTTAATATAATTAGACCATAATCACAAAACTCGTTCACCACTTTGAAGCCGCCATGTTGAACTTTCGAATTTTTACGAAAGAATCATAATTTCCGAATCCGAAACCCCCCAGCTATCGATTTTGAAAAGAATCTGACCATGTGATCTGTGATGATAATCACAAACCTCTTCCGCCATGTTGAATTCTTGAATTTTGACAAACAATCATAATTTCCGACCCCAAATATAGAATAGAATGAAACCATTATAAAAAACATATTTTGCCATTAGGGAGCTGACATGTTGAATTTTGACACAAAAATTATAATCTCCGGATCCGAAAACCCCAGATGAATAGAATCGGACCATAATCACAAAACTCTTCCGCCATTTCTAAGCCTCAATTTTGAATTTTGACAAAAAATTCATAATCACCGACCCCAAATACTCCAGATACCAGTTTTGAATAAAATCGGACCATAATTACAAAACTCTTCCACAAAAACTCATAATCTCCGACCCCGAAACCATTAGATACAAATTTCGAATAGAACCTTCGACAGAACCTTTTTTTTTTTTTTTTCAACAAAAATTTCGAAATGCATTGTCACCAAAATTGTCTCGTCCTGACTAATTTTAAATCAAACGGACGATTAGAAGTGGATCAAATTCAACAATTTCCTCTAGAGCCCCTATATCATCCAACGAGGCCAGAGGTGCAAGGCGAAGACAGGTTGATGCTTTAAATGTGGATCTGACAAGAATTCTGAAATGGGGATCTGAGAATCTAGTACAGTTCCATGCAACTAAAACTCAAGCTTGTATGTTCACCAAGAAGGCTGATCACACAATGCACAATTTGATGATGTCTGTTCCTATACAGGTGTGAAAACAGCCACGGTTTCCCATCCACACTTTTGCGGTTTGGCAACACTGTGACCGAAGCGGAGCGCATGCGCAATACCCATTTTGGGAGACCGCCTATTCATCGTTTGAAATAATTCTTTTTTGCACACATATTGATGAAATAACAGTTCATGATTGATGAAACAATAGTCATTAGCGTGGAGTACTGTTCACATGTTTGAAACTCAATCCCCAATCATACGCTGGAGCTCTTAGATTATACAGCACTCACCAAATCATTGACCAATTAAAATCATCGTGGAAATGTCGGCGATCTCTGCCTTTTTCAAAGATACTTCCACGGTCGGTGCTGAACGGAAATATAGTCTATTCTGCCACCAAGAGCGATTCCTGGTAGACAAACCAGACGAGCTCAGGCTGGTCACCTCTACACTGTCAAGCTCGAGATCTGTCAAACTGCTCTATACCAAGCATCATTCATCAATAAATAGACAAAGTTTTGGAATTCTTTGCCTCCAAAATTTCAAGAAAAATTCCTCCTTCCTCTCCCAAAATCCACCGCTGGCCAACACGATGTTCCTCCAACATTATTGTTGGTTTTGGTTTTACTATTCAATGATTTTGATCTATAAGATTGTATCTGGTGAGGCCCCTCCTCATTTTGACCAATTTATTGTATTCCAAAACCAAATACACAGCTATCCCACCAGAAGAAACAATAATTTTTATGTTCAAAGAATCAAACAATCCCACTCACTCAGTGAGTTCAAACACCAACTACTCCTGAACATTAAAACAAGGCATGAATAAAATAGGAAAAACCCAAATTTATAGATTAAATATGTCAGAAAGAGAGAGAGAGTTAGTTTAGTTCAATTAATTTTTTTTAATATCATAGAAAAATTAACTGTTGGATCTTGTTAATTGCTAATGTTACAAATTTTCTAGCAGACCTATTTCCTGGGTAGCTCTACTCAATTAATGTTCATTGTCGTAAAGTTATTCATTAGGATTTTACTGAAATTGTACCTTCAACCACTTGAATATTCTGGATATATCATCACTTACTTCTAGAGATTGACATGCTCTTGATGGCTTATATGCTCTCATGACATCAACAGCATAAAAATGTCTAGAGCATTCAGTAATTGAATTTTTAAGGTCAGTATAAATACTTAATTATGTTGGACCTAATATACTACCCTGTGGCTGGGTTCGATTTTTTCTCATCTATTTCTACCATTTGAATTCTTCCTGCCAAATAAATTCTCAACCATTGACAAATATGTTCAGAGAAGCCATTATATCCCAATTTTGCTCTAAGTAGCTCAATATTTAATAGATCGAATGCTTCACTATATTAACATGTTATGTTTCCAATCAATCCATTGCACTAGTATTTTCAAATGTAACTTCACTCACAGGGTAGTATATTTTCCTCATTTATATACTCAGGTATCATCTTATGTGAAAATTTTCCCATGATTTTCGAAAGGATTTGCAGAATGTTTATGGTTCAAAAGTCATTATAAGTTTTAGGATTTGCAATCTTAGGAAGTGGTTTGATTATGGACGTTTTTCAAAGCGACATTAATTCACTATTACTCAGGCAATCATTGTTGACATGCTTGAAGAAATTCATTTCATGAATCATACTACATTCAAGCATTTCAAAACTTATTTTATCAATTTCCATTCATTTCAATTTCAGCACACTGTATACATCTGCTTCCCTAACAGTTCTGAAAGTCATTGACTATTCTAGAATTTGTCTTCTCGGTCTTATGTGTATGTGATCTTTTGTGTATAAGTGATTCTTGATATAAATATTATTATCAAATATTTTTATTCAATATTATTATTCAATATTATTATTATTGGTTCAGCACTTCATTATCGATTGAAACTGCCAGGCTGCTGCTAGTGCTGCTAGACAATTATGTTCAAAAAAAGACCATAATGATTATTAAACTTGATAGTCAAAATTTCAAATATTCAAGGATACAAATGTGATAATTCACCAATAAAACAATATTATTTTATTGTGCGAGTTGGTGTGATGTAGGATTTTCAGGACTTGACTCATTCATGGACATCAGCATTTGACTGTGACACTCAAGAATTTATTTTCAGTTGTCAATTTAAAATTTTGAATATTTTGAAAAACAATCAAATTATTCTGATCTTATAAAAAATATTGTGTGCAAATGTGTAAGTATTAGTTGCACTCAGCATGGTTGGAGCACTCAAATTTGTCTTGAGCTCTAAAGTTCATGCAACAAATATAATATACTTTTGGTGATAGTTGTAAGAAAATAAAAAGTATTTATCGGCACACCCCATTTATTTTCATTATGAATCGGCGCCCTCTCATTACTGAATAATACTCCAAAAATCAGATTGTTAATCTAAGTAGTCTTTGAAATATGAGGACGGCCCAATATTTTCAGAACAGCTTAAGAAAATCAGAACATCATGAAAAACAGTGAATTTTAAAATAGCGAAAATAATAATAAAATAAATAATAATATTAAATAAATATAAATAATAAAATTAAAATGAATAATAACGGTTTTTATGTTTTGGCATCATGATTATTATCATCATCACATTAAGAGAACTCACCTTTTATTTCATTGAAGCGTTTTATTCTAGCCTTTCCAAAAGACATGTCTTCACCACAGATAATAAATTACAAAACACACACGAATAATTAACAAATATATCTATGAAAAATATTAACAAACACTTTAGGTATATCAAAATAAGAAACAGATTATTATATAATTCAGTAATTCAACGTCTGTCATGCACCTATAAAATACAACGGCCAGCAGACTACGAACGAGACGGCTGAAATTAGTTGTTGGAGTTGGATAATATGATAATTTTAGGTTTAGGCGCCCAGACAGCTGTTGACCGTTACAATATTGAATAAAATCAATAGAGTTGTCCAATCAGACATAAGAATGAGCGAAACAAACATTGTTATTGGTCGAAGAGAGCCGGGAGAGGGTCGGAATGTTTTCATTCCTGACTGTATAACAATGCCACGTTGCTCAATTTGAAAAAAAATACGCAGAATACAGAAAAAAAAGCAAATTGTAAATTCAACGTTTCTTTGAAGATTTCAACAATTACAAATCTAATCAATTTAAATAGTCAGTTCTTAGATTAACTTATGTCATATTATATATGGATAATTTTTCGTGCAAAATCGAACAATAATCGGGATATCCGAAGGATTTTGTTATGTTATTTGAATATTACTAAATCTCTGAATATTCATCATATTATTTCATTCTGATTTTTCGCCTAAATACAGAGTTGCAACTCGGAATATTATTAGATTCCAAGTAGTAACTCGGAATTTGAGCGAAAAATAAAAGTAAGATAATATTGGCTACGCTTCCGTACAGTTCTGCTCATCATTTTATTTGTTCAATCGAATTCTCAACTTATCTTTTTAAATTATAATAATAAAGTTTGGCAACACTGCTGGAACTGTATGCTGTGAGCCACTTGAAGAAATCCACTGACAGCCACATTATAGACTTTTTATATATACATGTGCATCACGTCAATGTCATTGTCATAGACAACAAAACAACTAATCCATAGATGATAGATGAGCCCATGATATAATCCTTATGCTGTGCCTATGATGTAAATATAGACTGGTGTCCCAAATCCCTAGCCGCTAGAAAAAGTTGTGGACTTTCGCTCACTTGATTATATTGAATTTCAATACCTTACTGAGGCTTTCCAAGAACGAAACTAGATGGCGTCACACTGCTCGATGGTTATGTTAGAAACTCTGGAAACTACTATTTTAATTTGAAATTCAACACGAATGCAAGATTTAGACCATTAGCTATCCATTCCTGTCAAATATCCGTCTATATAACTTGAAGCGACCTTAATAAGGTTGTTTGACAGATCTACATGGTTTGGATATAAACAATTGGAGAGTTGGTTCACCGTCCAATATACACACGATGAACCATATCTACACCATAGCGAAGTGAAGTATATTTTTCTGTTGAGATTGGTCTCATGGGAATTCCAGATAAACGTCGTTCATGTGAGGAACGATATGTACAGAAGACTGGTGCAGTAAGTAAAAACATCTTCTGGGGAGTTTCATAACTATTAGGCGTTAGCGTTTTTGACGAAACACAACACCATCAGTGACTGCACCAGTGTTTTATTGTACATCGGTAATGGCATTCAAAGTATGAAACTCCCTAGAAAATGGCGAAATTTTTACAGTTTTCTATACACATAGTTGATTTATCGAGATTTCACTGATTTAGTTTTAGTTGTCATTTTTTTGCGCCATGTAACAACAACGATGTACAGAAAAATGAATTTGGATAGGCAAATACACAAAGTACCTGCACCAGAGTTCCCTACATCGTTGTAACCTCCGAACAACAAACCCACTGTTCAATGATCGAAGGTTGTAACAATAACTAAAACATATGAATGAATTTCCACTATAACGAATAAAATGCTGTTATTAAAATAATTATAATAATGTCTTCCACCAAAGACATTAAATGTCTTTGACTTCCATGCATGAGTATTTGTACTCTGTTCACGGATTTGATTCTATTTTTGAATATGTAGATAAATTTTGATAGCCCGTAAACATAACCAATATCATTAACAAACTTCTCAAACTTTGTGACAAGAATTTCTCGACGTTTCTGAGGCTCACATCAGATTTGTGCGAGCATGGTATAGGCTGAAATTTGTCAGTTTGAGAATGTGTGTGAAATGAGTCAAAACTATCAGGACAGAAGACAATATAGGTACACTTTATTATTGAAGAAGATTTTGGATGGTATGTTGCAGCAAAGACGTTCAAAGTCGATGCTATTTCTGTTTCAAGAACGATTGAAGAGACAGATGCGCTGGCATAAGAGTTTTTCGAAATTTACTAAAATCATCATCAGTTATATCCAATTGAAAATGTTTTTGAGTTATTTTGATGGAAAAATTGTATTTGAAGTTCACTAATGTGTTGTCCCATTGTCTCACTCATCTCTCACGAACCAAAATAAACTGGATTTGAGGAATGTAATATTTCGATGTTTTTCCGGACACCCTGTATATTTCCCGTATACGTCTAAAATACGCCATCGAGTTTGACGTTTGACGTACCCTGTTAATTCTGAAGTGGGAATTGCTTTTCTCATCATGGTTCATTCAAGCTGTGATAATTATAAGTGTAACCACATATGAGGGTTTTTTACTCTCTAAAATTACTACGTAATTTATGTTATAGTAGTTAACTACAAATCATAACATTTCCTCCTTTTCTATGATCTGTGGTCTAGTGGGTGGCAGTGTTGTGATGGGATGCTGGATTATGCTGATGTGGAACTAAAAAAAGAACCACCTAGGCTAGCCAATAAGCACGAGACACGCGAACTAGTCCACCACATTAAACCAATTATTATTTTGAATCTTGGTTCATTTCCAAGTGAGACTTGATTTGTTGCACATTGAAAATAAGAAAAATGATCATCAGGAAATTCACAATTTTTCTGCCATTAGTGGTTTTGATTAGTGCATTACCAAAAGAAGAGACTCATAAGGAGAGGACTTATGAACGGGAATTGAGTGAGCAAGAACACTTTGAAGATGAGAAGCATAATCCTGAATATGATCATGAAGCATTTTTGGGAAAAGATGAGGCAAAAACATTCGATCAACTTGCACCAGAAGAGAGCAAAAGAAGATTAGGGTGAGTTGTTTTCTCATTTCGGAACAGAATTCTTGTTTCACATGTATATTTTTTTGTAGTTTAATAGTTGATAAAATTGATACAAATAATGATGGTCTAGTCAACAGAGAAGAACTCAAAGATTGGATTCGTTTCACACAGAAAAGATACATTACAGAAGATGTGGATAGGCAGTGGAGGACACAGAACCCAGAAAATAAAGATACCATATCATGGGAAAATTATCAGAAGATGGTATATGGTTTTCTCGATACCATAGATCCTGCTGAGGCAGACAGGGATAATGAGGGTTTGAATATTCATATTGAAATGCTCTGTAATATCTGCAATATATCTATATTTCAGAAGGATTTTCATACAAAACTATGCTCAAGCGAGATAGAAGACGATGGGCCACTGCAGATGGTGATGGAGATGATAAGCTGACCAAAGAAGAATTTGCTGCCTTCTTGCACCCTGAAGAAACTGAATACATGAGAGATATTGTTGTTACTGAGACTATGGAAGATATTGACAAGGATAAGGATGGCAAAATTTCAATTCTAGAATATATAGGAGATATGTATAAGTAAGCAACAGATGAGAGAGAATATTCCTAAATGTATCACAAATTCTATCATATCTACAAAGCATGTCAGATGCATTTGATGATCATATAATATAATATTAATCAAAATATTACCAATGATTATTCAGCCAATAGGGCTAACCAAGTATCAAATTACAAATAATGATAAATTTTGCAGAAGTGAAGATGGAGATGAAGAACCTGACTGGGTCAAAAGTGAACGTGAACAATTCAATATTTACCGTGACAAAGATGGTGATGGCTTCATGGATCAAGAGGAAGTGAAACATTGGATTCTGCCCCAGGACTTTGATCATGCAGAAGCTGAAGCTAGACATCTGATATATGAAGCTGATTCTGACTCTGATGAACAACTAACTAAAGAGGAGATCATGGAGAAATATGATTTGTTTGTGGGATCACAGGCTACCGATTTTGGAGAGGCTTTGGCAAGGCATGATGAGTTTTGATATGTTCGTGTGTTTGGCTTTCTATTACTTCTTGTTGGTGTCTTAATAACTCATTCGAAAGTACTACTAGTTGTATTCTGAATGGAATGGTATTGGAAGGCTTATGAATTTGATGCAAGGATAATAGGTCTGATTTTTATAATTCAATTCATCATTAAGTTAAAAATCAATGTTCTTGAGTTTCATAATGATCAGTGATACTTTATCACAATTTTTTAGATGAGAGAATCAAATCATCATATTCCTTACTTGTACAGGGCATTGGGTACATGGATATGAAGACTTCACAGGGTGTCAGAACAAATTATTCACAATATTTCCCCTTTGGAATTAGTGGTTCATTTTCAATATTTCTTGAAATATTTACAAGATTTTTTTCAGAATTTCCCAAACCCTGATGAAAACAAATGGAGAACTACTACCATGGAAAAATAATGTAAATCACCAATTCTAATTCCTAATGGAATTTTTGAAATATATACCAAGGTCAAAGTTTCTTCACAATCTATGGTAAATCACAATCTGTCCTAAAATGAAGGGAATATGAGTTTTATCAAAGCATAAAATGTTCCTTGATATACTATGAGGATCAAGTGAACATTAATATTCCCAAAAGTAACAAAATATATTGATCAGGTATTTCTCAGTAAATGTGTTTTTTCTTATAATAGTATTAAAACAAGCTCAGGATCAACATCAAATGTCATTGTGCATTATCATTATAATTTGTTTTCATCAAATGACCAGTCATCAGCTTTGGTCCTTTTTACAAATACAAATTTGTGAATATCCGAATCTCAAATTCTAGATCAACTTTTTTCTTCTTGAGACTGATATTTTCAATTTCTTCGAATTTCAGACCAAATATTAATTTTATATTGTAATTGTCTAATGAGTAGTAACAATTTATGAATGTATGAACAAAGATTCCTGAGAATTTGAGATTTTTTGTGTCACACATATTTTTTTACCTAATACATTTTTATGTGCCATTTTAATGTAAACACATTTTTCATGTATAGATTTAGTATTATGTGTAGAACGTGCAATACATGTTTATTTGATTATTTTTCAGTGTTTGCTTTATCGATGTGTTTGCGTTATATGCCTATGCCAATATAAAGTTGAATTCAACATAATAGTAAAGACTAATAACCTCAAAAAATGCAAATCACCGTGTGGCTCTGTATCATTTATAATTCCATATCATAAGTCAAGGAAAACTATAAAAGGACATGTTTTTATTTCCAATGTTTACAAATTCCTCATTAAAATTCTTATTACAAAATAAAGGCATCTCCATTCTTAAAATACTATACTTCAAAAATCTTCCATCACATTTGTTAAGCTCAGTAATGTATTTCAGTTCGACTAGCATCTCAGATATAAAAATTAAAAAAGAGTTTAAGATTGAAAAGAACATATTGTTCTCAGATTGCATTATGCTAAAAATAAAAAAAAATGCAAAATCGTCCCAAATAAAAATATCTAACCACAATATAATGTTGAATCATTTAAATGCAGAGTATAAGTAAATACAGTGAAATATTTCCTAAATTAGAATCTCACATATTTTAACATCATCATCCTACAGGCTAGTTCCCACTTATATACGATATCGATAACTGTTTTCTATGCGTATAAACATCCAATGAAAAAATTACGCCAAAATATTCTGATTCGGATTACTGAATATAATGCACCTTGCAATGATCCTCATTTCAATACAGAAAAATATGAATACCTCCAACGTATCGTAGTGGCTCTGAAATAAGAATAATATAACTTGAACCTACTTATTCAACTGAAAGGGACTCTAACTGCATAATTGATGGAGCTCTATACCAGGTTTAAATGCACAATGCAGATCATGAAATCGAAATGAAAGACAAATTGTCTTTACAATTCTATAATAGCTGACAAGTCACTGCTGACTGAATAAGTATATGCATCCTGGCAGGTATAGCGTGTAACTGCCTTTGTGGGTTCTGCAAGAGGAAGATAACAGATTCCTAAAGCGGCTTCAAATGTGTGAAGAATAACCGATGGCAGAAGCTGAAAGCTACGTGAAGAAAACTCCATCGAGACAGCGAATACTAAAACGAGCAAGCTTAAATTTGATGGCCAGGTCTAAATAATTTGAGATGGCTACAACAGATTTGCAGGGCTACCCCGAACTATGAAATGTTATATTCCTTGAAATAGGTACGTAATTTGGGATCACTTCTAACTGAATAGGAAAATGTCTGCTGAGTCAGATTCCATCCAGATGATTGAAAATAACAGTTTGTTTTCTGGTCACCTAGCAAAATATACATAACTAACCTATATGCTCTTGGAATGTATCTATTCTTTCATTTCATCATTCTAGAAATCTGGCACCAGACAAAAATTATAAAAAAAACAACTGTTTTTAACTGCAGTAAATTGAATAACTCAAAGTGCAAATAATAATATCAAGAACTGACCCACCAGAGTAATTATTTTCACTACCTTCACTCAACACTCTACAGATGATCTGAACGACACAAAATACATTTTATATCTACCTCTTCTTAACAAAATGAATTAGTCTATATTTCATTTGGCCCAGTACTTACGAACATAAATGCTAAGACTACAGCCTACACTGCACTGTTTGAGTCCCATGGTAAATGAACTATACTGAACTGGTGTAGTCCCCTGGAAAATGAAGGTAATTTTCCCCATACGAAGGGGTTGGAGAAGCGCGACTCACAGAACTGAAACTGCTTGCTGAACTCATGTCTTCAATTTCTCCACCTACGAACAGCGAAAATTCCGAAAATATGAAAAATAATTAGTTATCCAGATACAACTTGTTTTGGGAGATCGTGTCGGTAGGCGAGGCCAAATTGAAAAAGAGACAAATTGAATAAAAAATTGTTTATTTATTTTCTTTTTTGATATTGAGACATGTGATAAAATATGTACATATTTCAAAATAATCAAAATGAATACAATACGTCAGTGTAGGTAGACACCGCGAGTGTGTAAAGTGTGATTGATTGAGTCGATGACTTTGAAAACAATGATACTTGTTTCATGTTCAATCGAATCAAACTAATTAATATACAAGAAAAAAGTTGAACTTGAAAAGCTACAAAGATTTCTCACACATCGAGAACTAAAGAATAAATCTAATATGTACAACCTTAATTATTTGAAAGATATAATAATTTACTAACAGGTACCATATAACTAGACAATTATATGTGGTATATTTTAACATAATAGTTACGAGAAATTACGAACATTTTTTCTTTGATTAAAATACTTGAATAATAATTGTTATAAGAGATAACCAACGATATTCAAGATGATTTGAGTAAACCATTTATTTATCAATAATTCACCATACTCTCATGTATTGGCAAGCATGGACTATCTATAACTGTGAAAAAAACTTCCATATATTTCGGCTGCCGAGTAGCTGACAGACATTTTTAATATTATTTCATAATGCAATGCTCATAAGAATATTAAAAAAAAATCCTGCATAGGATATGTCATTATATAAGACTTGGGAGGTTCCTCACGAATTTTTTTCTCTTGTGATTCAGTATTAATGTCTAGGACAATTGGAACGTCCTCTTGTTGATACCTAATGTAATAAAAATTTCGACATAATTGAAAAGTCCGAGCTTTCTGAATATGCGCAAATGCACAAAGTGTTTTCATGAAATGAAAAAAAATACTCAATACCTGAAATATTGCGTGTTTATTTCCAGTGGAACAAAATGAGTTGAAAATCAACAAAATAGACTAGTTCAAATGTCGATAACTCGAATAGTTCCAAAGATTCAAAATAGCATTCAAAATGGGGCAACGTAGAAAAATTATTATTCATTTTGATTTTCTGTTAGGTGGAGATCAATTCTAGGTTTTTGTATTCTCAGTGACCTTATGGAAAATTCTTTAGTTTAAATATTATTTTAATATCACTAACTCTTATGGGAAATCAAAGCTTCCAGTAAAAAAATTCTGTAAATATTCTACCCCATTCCCCTAAGTCTTGAGTAAGACACTATATTTCCATGAAATAAATGTAAGCAAGGAGATATTACTCATTATTACCACCAAATAGTTACTATATGTACATTATGTAACTGAAATTCTTCACAGATTAGGATTCATGGGATAAAAATAATTCTTCAACCATTCCATTGAGTGCATGTATAAACTCTCTAATGGATTTTTTATCCGCTAAAAGTTGATATTGGAGATTGTTTCTCCTTCAGGCTCCCCCCGTTTTGAAAATCCTGTTCTTAACCTATTTCCGCTGGAAAGAAGCACTTTCCTTCACTGAACTAGTTCAGAAAATCTAAACAAGACAAGGGCTTATATTGACATTGAACATAGGATGAATCATCACGATCACCCTTATGAAACATTCGGGACAGCTTCACGAAACTTTCAGGCCTCGCTTCTAGTGCTTGCCTGAAATTTGTCTATGCTCCTTGACAACTTATATTACAGTGGATTTATTGGATGAAATTAATGACTATAATTGAATTATCCCGATCGTATCTTTTTGAGAAACACAAACTATTATGTAAATTAGTACATATTTGAAACTTCCTTAATAATATGGTCAATCAACTATAGTAGCAAATGATTTGAAAATTGTTAAATACATAGACTGAATTATGCCACAAAAAATGTCAGAGCATTCAATTGCTGTAACTTCTATCTCATAATGTCATGGTATTATTACCACAAATTATTATATTTGGATTGAAAGTTGCCGATTCACTATATTCCTGTTTCTTTGAGTTACCTGTAAAACGAGGAGATGGTAAGCTGGTAAAATTTTAATGAAACTTCAATTACCCAATGTTATCAAAATGCCTATATGGGCAATTCTTTAATAAATGATGTATTCAGTGTGACCAATTCGTTTTTACTCAACTTCGACTATTCTTTAAATTGTAGAGCTTGAACTTGATTATATAAGCTTAAAGCGCCAGGCTCCAACAAAATCCGATGCCTACTACGTCTATTTTCACGAGTGAAATTTTCTACAATTTCTATTCTGTCGCCTTCACAACTGTCCTTTCAACACCTTGGTATAATAATGATAATATTGATAATAATAATAAGTTTATCCAAAAATGTTCACAGTATATCAGTTCGAAATATGCAGCATGTGGAATATACTAAGAAAAACCTTACGAAATGAAACGTATAGATTTGGTGAAGTTGTTAATCTCACTTCAAAGATACTATACAAACTCAAAATCTACAAAAATCGTAATAATTCGAAAGCGGCCAAAAATCACTATAGGAACATATATTTCAAAATGATACGGAGATATCAAAATTGTAATAAAATAAAGAGTGTTCCATTCGTAACAAGGAAGTGTATGATCATCATCGATCGGAAGTTCTACGCCTCTGGATCAATTGTTTATGTTGTCTTGTATGACACCAAATTTTCAAAATGTCTTTGGGTTACATTATAAACCCTGTATATAACTGTATATTTGTTATGATGTACGATTCATATATTAATCAGAGTAGCAAATATATTTCTTGAAGAGTCCAATATCTAGTTTTTGATTTAAATTTTATAGCTCTGTTGTGATTCAGCTTTCCTAATATCCTTCCTAATTTTTAATAAATGAGGAATCAATGTTTTTTGCATTGGTAACTTGACTATTAGAGTGAACTGAAGTACAAAAAAAGTATAGTGTATTTTTGATTAGATTATAAAGTCATTAGTACTCCAAAGTTTTTGATGAACTTTGGTACAGGACCACTTTGAGAGATGGTGAATCCTTGATTTTTGTTTGGAAAATGCTAATATGGAATCCGAAAATTTCACAAACGAAAACAGATGTAGCATGCCTTTAATTTTGTTTGAATGTGGCGCTTTTTGGTCATATAATCGAATTCATCAAGCTTTTTAATTTAAAAAAAATCCCGTTTAAATTGCATAATCGATAAAGATTTCACAAGGTGATTCAAAAACAAATAGGTTACACTGTATATTTGAATCATCTCCCGAATTACAGGAATCAAAAGTCGTATCGCTGAAAGTTTTTTTATCGTTTGTTTTTTTTTTTCATTACTTATAACTTCTTTTATTCGTGTTTTGTGATAATTGAATTCAATTTGAAAATACTACTGCTTCATATTTTGAATAGCTAGAATGCATTTCAGTTGCTTATTCATATTATCAATTTGGAGAATTGCATCTTATATTTACAATGCAAGAAAACATATTTTACAGTGAATTGAAAATTATCGATATATTATTTTACGAAAACGGAAACCAGATCATAATAAATCATAAAGTCAAAAACGAAAAATTGCGAGAGAATAATTATGTTTAGTAATAAAAGTGGAACCAACGCGATACAGACGTGTACAAAAAAATATTTCAACATAACTTACAATTGCAACTTCATAAAATTATGAAAATTTCAAACTATTCAATCAGAAATCTTCGATGCGGTATATCTCAATAACTGAAATAATTTAATATATTTTTGTTAAATATATTTCAGTCTCTGTATTGGGAAACTAATGAAAATATGCTGAACAGCTAGCCTGAAAAACTACCAACAAATCATGACATTCAGAATTATTTTTTGGCTGATGGTTTTATTCAGGTGATGATCAAACAATTGTTAGGTAATGACTTGTGAAAAAAGTTCCAGCATTTTCAAATCATTTCATGTGTATTCCCTGTCTCACGAATGAAACCATCAGTCTCAAAAATATACAAACTTGAAACTTTCAAATGATCAATACTTCCAATTGCTGGACAATCAATTCAAATGGTTATCTACTTCTTTTTCTTTCTTCTTCGAGAATTTTTGCTGACAGAAACAGCAGTATTCGAACAAGCCCAAACTTCTAAGCCAGAAGATATCTCTGGAGTTTTTCCGGAATCATCACTTTCTGTGGTATCCACTGGAGAACTCGACTCCCCTTTCTCATCATCAGACGATTTATCGATTTTCATAAAGCTCGTATCTTCAATGATACCAAGCAGATCTTTGTTTGTATTATCCTTAGTAGCCTTCTCATCACGAGTCGAGGATATGTCGATGAGGTCTGATAAGATGCGAGATTTTTTTGGCAGGTGTAAGGAAAATTCGTCCATGAACTCTATTTTCGGTAAATCAAACTCGTACTTTTTCTCGTCGTCCTCATAATCTGTCAAGGTGTTTTCTTTGGTTGGCTTACTTGTGACTATGTTATCCCACGAGCTCTTAGCATAATCAATAATGATTTTTTCTTTAGCAGGCTTGGAAGCGGCTATGCTACTCCATGAGTTCTTTGCAGGAACAGTTATCTCGGAAGAGCAGTCATCAAAAGTCTTTTCTTTTTCTTTGTCCATATTTACTATCTTAATTCCAAGCTTTGCCTTAGGTTTCCTAAATCTTTTAGGGATAGTTTTTTCGTCAAAGGCATTATCTTCTGAGGTATTAGTCTCCGAAGAATCCTCAAGAGTCGAGGACTTGGGTTTGTTATTCAACTTGTCGCTATTATAAAACGATATCAAGGTTTCATCAAACTCTCGTGCATCCTCAAAATGATCAATTTTCATCTGATTATCTAATGAAAAGAAATCATCGTTTTCCAAAGGCGGTAGTTCAAATTTTTGATTTTTGGGGTCACTATCTAGCCCTCGTAGAGGTTTAAAGTCGGGAACGTCGAGGACCGGTTCTGGTCCTGATTTAACCTCTATTTTAGCCTTCGTCTTAACTTCTTTAGTTTTATCCGGAGCCTGCGGTTTTATAATTTTGATTTTATCACTCCCAGGCGACACTTCCTTAGGTTTGGGCCTGATTTTGTCGGAAGATTTTTGCAGGATCCTCACTGCGACTTCAGTAGTGTTGTCTAAACTTTTCGTGATGATGTTGTCTCCGTACCCCTTGGACTTTTCACAGTGTATTGCTTTCGTGGCAACGAACGGCCTGAACAGGGACTCGTCGCAGTTTGCGTGGATAACTTCCTCGCAGGGTTCGACTTCGGGGATATCGTCCGATTGGACGGTCACGACAGTTCCCAATGGGTTCACTACCTTGGTGACCGCCGGTTTCATTTGCACAATCACGCAGTGGCCACCTGGACAGAAAAAGCCAATGGCACTTTAGTGATTTTCTGAAGGCGGTCATCTAAGCTACTAAAGGCATGCATCATTGAAAAAGCAACACAAACTACTCAAGATCAATTTTGGCGGGCCCAAGGTATTGCACAAGAATTATTCAACTAGTTCTACAATTTGGGAACTCGAAAATGACTCGAAAATTTCTGATAACCAAATCTGGGATTCCTGTTTTCCAGTCATAATTTAGTATTCAAATCTTAGAACTGTTTTAGAAAGAAGCGACTACACAACAGCAAAGAACTGTTCTGGAACTGTTCTGAAAACATAATTGCTTGTGCCACTGATTGGAAAAAAGGGAATATGAATCAATGATTTCCATACAGATATATATGAAAGTGCTGAAGTGTCAGTGAAATAATATTTTCGTGATATCATTATATCTTATCAGAATTCTGGAATGAATATCACAATTCTGACATTGTATCTCAGAATTCTGGTATGGTGTGTGGGAATTTTGTAACTTGACAATATTTTTGTCAGTACATGAGCGCTTTCATACATAGAAAAAGAAGACTTTAATTCATAAGATGATAGAAGGGCTCTGAATTATGATAGATCTATCTAATTAGTGAACTATTGAGGTTACCATCCTTGAAAAAAGAGTAAAAAACTGAATACAATAATAAACTGAGCAATCAATATGATTGAACTCATTCAATTATTAATTTTCATAATTCGAGTTAATGCACAACTTATTTGAAAAAAAAACTATGACCATGAATAGTTTGTGAGAGTAGTCAAAATTAAATGAAAGGCTGTTTTTAGTGATGTGATAAGATCAGTGGTCTGCCTTTGGCTTTTTCTAGTCCCATAACCAACGTTTAATTTGTAGCACATGTTTTTCTCATCCACGAATTACTGAATTGTCTTGACGTGGACTGACGATTTGCTACATACCACGCGAGAGCACAAATTGAAACAATTACTGGGAGATCAAATGACTAGTTGGTCATAGACTGAAGCAACACATTTCGCGAACGCTTGTCACTAATAGCAAATGGGTTTTTGATGGTTCCTCCAGAATTGTGATGGTATTGTGATAGATTGTTTCGAGAGACTGACTTTGTGTCTCACAACTGAGAAGTTGATAGGTCAATATTTAAAAAAAGTAGAATGTAATAAAAATTCTATGCTGTACCATTTTACCAACATATCACCTCAACATTTTAGAAAACTGTCAGTTGTTCATTGATAATTGAAATTCCTGTGATCAAACTTTCAACTTATTTTGAAAGAATCAATTCAAGGTGATGAATACATGAGACTGCTATGAATACTTCAGAACACCAAGATAATTCTAAATATCCTGGTATTTTCAGTTGGGAGAATATTAGGGTTGGAAGCAAAGATGGTTGGTTGATAATAATCATGACGTATGAGGAGAAGTTTGTGGAAAGGAAAATTTTAAGAACTATAAAACTTCCAACATTCTCCTCTTGTTGCTGAATTACGCTTTTTCGTGAAAGATACTGTACATAAATCTGGAGTGAACTGTATTTTCCTTCCTCGGATCTCAAGATACAATACACGAAAGCAAAGAAGAAAAAGGTGACTCGTCAGTTCGTTAAATGAAATCTATATATTATTTTGTTATTCTGTATTGCTATACTCTACATGAATAGTTACTTATCGATCCGAAATGGGTTATTTCTTGTTTCCAAGTATACACCAAACATGTTCGTCGTATCTTGGATATTCATTAAACATTTGAAATCTACACCTGAATCTGAACCAGAATACCATACAAAAATTTGGCATTTTGGAAACTTTCAGATTATCTACCAGAGATTCGAACCAAATAAGGAAATTTTACTTTTATAAAATAATGCTTGCAACATTTAAATGTCAATTTTGAATCTCCTTGACCAATTTTATCGAAAATGACATATGAATTTGGTTGTGTAATGCTATCTATGTAATATTTCTCATCTCATCTTCAAATGCACCTTTAGGTAATTTAGAAAAAACTGATATTCTTTCCATTGATATCATTTCTGGAGAACGAAAGCTAAAATAAAAATTCATCATTCCAGATCCCGATGGTAGTCCAAAGAGCACATGACGGATCTCGAAGTTAATAACGTCATTTTGTGGGAGAGAGAAAGTAGCAATGATGAACTAACAATAAAATTGTTTTGAATTATTATGACAGCATTTTATACAGAACCATATTACTCAACTTTGCTACAACTGAATTGTTACTCTTCAGGTTTACGAGATTTAAATGATACGCCTCGAATTTGCTCTAGCCTCTAGAAGGCATATTACAACTCAAAATAATAGGCTTGGCAAAGGATATAAGAGGCCAATATGAAAGGAAATTAATGAGTCAGGTGAATAATCGCTCGATGCTAGATTGATTAGAAGCGATGTCAACCAGGTAACAAATCTTACCACATGTTTTATTTCAATTCTAGAATTTGCCCACATATTTAATAATAATATATGGCGCATCGCCTATGATGGTATCGGAATAGAAACAGAATACCTGTCTGAAGGATGGAAAATGAAAGATGGGAAGTGCTGACATAGGGTGAAAGTGTGTCAAAAGTTAGTTGCACAATAAACACTTATTTTAAAAATACCTAGATATGAACGATTGTTCATTTTATACATTATTTTTCTACTTATTGTTTTTCAGTTCATTGAATGAGGTTTGATTGAATTGAGTTTCTCATTCATGGAATCATCGGCGAACTCAGATTTTGCCAGATATATTTTGTGGTTGTTTTCAAATACTTCCTTTCATTGGGAATTTAACGAGAGTTATCTTGACAAAATCGAAAGATCATAGCTTAAAATTGAGTATTAAAGTTAAAAAGTGAAATACCTGTATGAAAGTAAGTATGAAAAAAGCACCGTAAAAACATCCTGCTAGATCTGAGAACGCGTGGTAACCCTTGATTATTTCTTCACGTTTTTGGTGCTGTTATGAAGAACTAAAATTATACAAATCCAATATTGCAGAATTTCATACTCAAATAAATAGGTACGAAAAAGCGTTGAATTCGTTATATTTACAATATCATTCCAAAAGGACAGAAGTTGGTGCCGCGCTCATGACTTCTATGCGTCATATATTAGTATATTAGATACTTGAATTAGCGGCATAAGTTGACAGAATATCATATCATTATGACGTGATAGTGGCACTTTACTTTCTGAAATGTGTTCCATCATCTTGTATTGATATCTTCGACCATAAAACAATTGATATTCTGTACTGCTATACCCGAACAGAAATAATTTTCGATCCGATATCACCTATTTGGCTTGTACCCTTGATATGTTTCTCGTAATAGTACCTACGTTGCATTTTTGTCAAATATTTAAGATCTACACTTGAATTTGAGAAGAATAGCGTATGCAAATTCCATGTTACGAAACTTTGTTCCATAATAGAAGAAACTCGATCAAAAGAGTTTTCACGAATCTCACGTTGCAGAGAAATAGAGAACGACATTGAAAAAAAGGTAAGACACATGTACATTTGCTGTACCAATATTTTCTAATGCATGTTAAGTATGAAAAATGAAAAAATTTTAAACATCTCTGAATAATTTTGTACAATACAACACATCACGAGTTAATCACCATTTTAGTTCTTGGGTTTGGGTTTTTTGGACTGATTAGAAGTGCGGCCAAGCAGTTTCTCACTGCATACCTAATTTATATTCTGAAATGAATCATAGATGAGTCATTCCTCATTCATCATCCCAAAAAACATTACTGTTCATAAGAGACTGATTTTGATACTTCTTCTACTACCAACTTTTAATTTATACGTATATGCTAGCAATGAAGCAAGCGTCGTGTTTAATGAGCATGATCAAAATCAAAATTCAAGTTTTATATTTTCAATTTCAAATTTGAGTTTATATGTATTATGGAACTAATCCAATAGATCTTTAGGTTTGTATGAACTTTAATTTGGTTCTAGAAAATCTAAACTGAAAATGCATTTGAAAAATTTCATTAGTGGTGCGTGAGTTACGTAGATGTAATTCATCAATCAACATCTGAAGACATGTTAGGTATAACATTTTTTAAATCATGCAAGGGCATATTGACTTGTCAGTATAACATTCTTTGTTTATTTTTCAAGTAATCAAGGATGATTCCTTCTAAATAGGATGGACTTTATATACGCTTCAGAAATTTCTAGGGAGAGCTACAGCGGTATCCGAATGCAGTAGAAGTAGAGTACCATGCAAAATATATCGTACACTTACGGTTGTCTCGTACTCCCGGCGATTCCAGCATTGCGTCTGCTAAATCCTCTTTCAGCTTCAATAATTCTCCCACTCCGCCACGTTCCGCAAAGTGCTTGTGATATGTTTCGAGTAGCCCCTGTTCGCAGCTGGAAGCTGAGCTGGATTCGATCAGTACAGCGTTTGCCTTCGTTACTGGCATGTTGACGGGTTTTGTGCGGCCGAGGTCAATCGGCTGGGTCTCTGCCAGAGACATGGGAGAGCTGAAAACCAGCAAAGATACCTTGAGAAATGCGTACGCAGGGCCGGCGGAATAAGTGGGTAAGGTGAGTAGTGCTACCCACCTGAATTCATAGGTAATTACCTACCTGTAATTCAATGATATTGAATTCAATGTAATTTAATTACAGGTGGGAAATTTTTGATAAATGAACGATGAGTATTTTAATTCGAAGTGAATTTACGATTACATAACACGGGGTATTTTATTTCAGATTGGTAGTGTGAATAGAATGATTCAGAACTAAACTTGCTGAAGCCGCAAGGTTCGTTTTTGCATACGATGATTGATATATTTGATCGCATTGAAATTCTCAAGAAAAATCTTCGGAAATCAGAACTTTGTAGATTCTAAGTTTTAATCAATTTGGTTGAATAGTGAAACGATTGAAAAAGAACGAACTCGAAAAATTCCTGAATTAATAGACCAAAGCAATGTCAAATATTATGTTTTTCTATTACTATCGTGCTTTTTGCACTGTTGATTACTATAATCAATAATAAGTATCCATAAAAATTTATCCCCATACTGACCATTTTTTCGTATTTACCTTAGTGCTCAACAGTGACAATTTGTAGAATCTATTTGCCTTTGTCAGTTTGAAATCTGAATATTTTAAAGAATCACTTCGAGTTAATTCGATCGTGAAAAAATATATTGAGTGCAACACTGGCAAAAAGTATTTGTTGTAGTCAGCATAGTTGCATCAGAAAACTATTACCAGAAAATGTATTATGAAGTATTTGATCAAGTTATTTGCTTTTTAGAATGACTGATCGTTCTTCGAGATTGAAAACAGTTAATGAAAATAAGATTATTTGGGAAAGTAAACTATGGTCCGAAAATGTTCGGTTACGAATATGGGGAGTTGAAATTTGAGAAACAACTTGGCGAGAGAAACTTACTTGAAAATTTCAGGTATACCTACTATTGCGCTGACATATTTCAGGCCAACCAGCCTTATTTCAAAATTGTATTCTTCAATAATTACATTAATTTTCGGTTCCAGAAATATTTATTAATTTCTCACAAGTTTTCCCAGTCGATACATTCAATAAATTTTTCAATTTGATTTCTCTTGTGAAAAAAATAATATTTAGCAGTCAAAAATAGCCATCAAAATACAGTATTTCCATTTTAAAAAAATCGTCGATGACGTGATACATTTAAATTGGGACACCCGGTATACATCATTATGGTATGCAAGAAAGCACAATTGGGAATACTAATCGACGTGTCCGAGCATTTCCCAAAATAATTATTAGTATTTGAACTAATGAATTTATTCCAAATTACAGACTTACTCTGTATATTCGCATATCATCAAAGAATACCATGTAGTTAGTTCACTTTGAGTAATGGTCAATCCAATATTCGCCTAAAAAGGCGCTTTCTCACCAATGTGCGTTTTCGTGAAATTTTTCATAAACTTGTATCCTGCAGTCTTGGCCAACATAACACTCATATGCCATCGAAAGAAATCAATGTCAAACACTTAATGATAGTATATTAACTTTTTTTTAAATGCCCCGAATATTCAAAATATTATTAGTATGTGTACAGTTTCAACAGAACCTGACACAACTAAATATATTTTAGGAATAAGGTTTATTCAACTTCTCTGTCAGCGTTGACACAAACATATAATCATAGAGGTAAACGAGAAAATATTTTTTCCCTAAGTCAATAAGATATCCCTCAGACAAAGGGAATACATTTTCAATCACATACTTGATATTGAAACAGTAACCTGAAATAGTTTCCCTTGTATTATCAGATTACCTAAGATATAAAACAGTATTCGTGGTCACCATACAAAAAAATTGTGGTATTTTATTCAAAAATATGTCAACAAATGACTCATGTAAATGAAGAAATAAATTTCACTTACTCGCTAGGTGTACTATAAGTTTTGAAAGTGAACTGGGGTCCCATCCACAGCCGCCTATGTGGTGCTGCGTGAGTCGAGATCTCCACCTGGGACAGCCACTGGTCATCATTGTGATCGCATTTGATGTGCCCTCCAGACGTTGCGCTTCTTGTGACGAAGCTCAAACTGTCTGCAGTCATGGGAGCTGTAAGGTCGGCAGTGCCAGGCTGCCTTTGCAGTAACCACTGCGCCTTGGCGCAAACTGATAGTTCGATGGGGTTATCGCCCGACACCCTTCAAAAAATTTAAAATCATAGCATTGCTCTATTTGTGAGCTTCCCATAGATTACTTGGATGTTTACCAACCCTACCTTGAAGTCCACGGTGGATCCCAAACTATCCATCCGTCTGTTTGATTAAGAGTAAACTACGGCTGTGTGTGGTAGAATTTTGGTGTGAAAAAATATATGATAATATTTGACTAGTGGTTTCATACAAGACAGTGGCAACAATGCATTGTCGGCGTTCTGAGTGGCTATTGGTGATACGTCATGACGGACGCCATTAGGACATTCTTCTGCCATTTCTTCTAGAATCGGTGGTATGTATCCATATTTTCTCATTCGAATTTTCAACTCGAAAATAATTATTATATATGCAAATGAAACATGGTAACGTTTTAAAATGATATTTTTCTTCTAGTATTGATACATAAAATGCCTGGTTGTGCAGATATGTGCTGTTTTAGTTCAGCCAAAAAACTCTCCATGGAAGATGATGGTTCCCATCATCGCCCGGTGCGACACCACCACATCGACAGAGGTGCTGTGAAATGGGTAACTCCCATGTTTCAGTATTTGGTCGATGCTTCCGGTCATATCCCCATACCCTATCTCCTTCTTCCCAACCCAAACCGCCCATTTCAGCTGAAGAAAAATCTAGATGATGAATTCTCCTAGGGTAAAACACTCCGGAAGTAAAATACCTCTCCATTCGGATTTCCGGGCGAGAGGTGCTCGAGGGGGGGTTCACCATCGAAACATCTGAATTTAAAAATAGACCTTTGTAACATCCGAGGTCTGAACAAAAATATAAACGATGTTCATTACCATCTACAGGCTGAGAAACCAGATATACTGGCTTTAACTGAGACGCATGTCAACTCATCAACTAATACGACCTACATGCTCTGCCCTGGATATGAGCTGCATACCCGTTTCAGATTCAGAGGAGGTTTATGTCTCTTTTCCAGAAATGATCTCTCATGCCATCGTGAGGAGGAACTGGAACCGAAAGAATTCGATGTAATGTGGCTCAAGATCGATAACCACAAACAGACAAAGTTCATCTGCTGCCTTTATCTATCACCAAACGAACCAACTCCTGGTGACCTCTTCGAATTCCTTTCTCTGAAACTTGATTTCATCCAACAGAATCACCCAGCAGCTGAAATCATCATCATGGGGGATTTCAATGTCCACAACTCCACCTGGCTCAAATTCTCGAACAAAACAGACGACGCAGGACGTCTGGCTGAGGCTTTCGCTATCACCTATGGTCTTGAGCAACTGATAAACGAACCCACTCGGATCCCTGATATCAGCAATCATGCCAATACGCTCGACCTGTTCCTCACTAACAATCCGGAACCGTATGAAGTGAAAGTCCGTGCACCACAAGGAAACTCAGACCACACACTCATCTCCACGATATGTCCTTACATCACTCCGCGAACCAGTCCAACACCCCCTTGCACTGTTTGGCATTACAATTCAGCCGACTGGGATGGCCTTCGCATGTTTTTTTCTGAGTTTCCTTGGAGGAGAATGTGTTTTGAATCGGGAGATCCTACGCAATGTGCTGAAGAGATCTCGGAAATCATCATGCTGGGAATGGAAACTTACATACCACATAGCACCAAATCACGAACCACTGGTGAACCATGGTTCAATAGAACCTGTTCTAGGGTTGTCGCACTGAAGCAAGCAGCATACCGTCGTTGGCGCAGAAACCCAAGCCCTCAAACTAGAGCTGAATATGTTGAAGCTAGGAATACATGCAATCGAACGAAAGATGAGTCTAAAGAGGCATACAACACGAAAATAAGATCGAAGCTCATAGAGTGTCCAAATGGTTCCCGTTCATTTTGGACGTTTGCCAAGGCAATCGGGAGAAATTTCACTTCTAGCTCATTTCCTCCCCTCACAAAGGATGATTATACATTGGCTATAACACCTCATGAAAAAGCCAACACCTTCGCCAAAATGTTTGCAGACAATTCTACCTTGGATCCACGAGGCCAGGAACTTCCCAAAATCGCTACCATCGATAACCGTATGCCAGAAATTGTCTTCCGGCAACGCACAATCAGACACATTCTGCTCAGCCTCAACGTCAAGAAGGCTATGGGGCCTGACGGAATACCGCCTATTGTTCTTAAGAAATGTGCCCCAGAACTAACACCAGTTCTTTGCAGGTTGTTCACCCTTTCGTACAAACTCGGCGTATTTCCTTCTAACTGGAAGAAAGCTAGGGTCCAACCGATTCCAAAGAAGGGCAAGAAAACCCTCCCTAACAACTATAGACCGATTGCACTACTATCTGTGATCTCTAAAGTAATGGAAAAAGCAATCAACATCGAGCTCATCCGATATCTAGAGAGCTCAAGAATCGTGAACGACCGGCAATATGGCTTTCGTCACCAGAGGTCAACTGGAGATCTGCTTGCCTATGTGACACATAAGTGGCAGGTGTCAATAGAGAAACATGGGGAGTCTCTGGCTGTAGCCTTGGATATCTCCAAAGCATTTGACCGAGTTTGGCACCAAGGCCTCCTAGCGAAACTTCCGTCATATGGTTTGCCGCCCCAACTGTGTCTTTTACTATCGAGTTTTCTTGCAGATAGATCACTCTACGTGGTGGTAGACGGGGTCTCGTCTGATACAATGACGATCAATGCTGGTGTTCCACAAGGCTCTGTCTTGGCACCAACTTTGTTTTTGCTCCACATCAATGATTTGTTGAATGTGACCTCCAGCCCAGTTCATAGCTTTGCGGATGATAGTACACTTCATTCCGCCTTTTCCTCTAGAGCCCCTATATCATCCAATGAGGTCAGAGGTGCAAGGCGAAGACAGGTTGATGCTTTAAATGAGGATCTGACAAGAATTCTGAAATGGGGATCTGAGAATCTAGTACAGTTCAATGCAACTAAAACTCAAGCTTGTATGTTCACCAAGAAGGCTGACCACACAATGCCCAATTTGATGATGTCGGGTACCACTGTTCCTATGAGGTCGTCAATATCCATGCTGGGTGTCACCACCAACAGTTCTCTCTCATGGGACGATCATGTGAGGTCCATTGCGAAAACTGCTTCACAAAAACTCGGTTTTCTTTTCCGTGCGAAGAGATACTTCACATCCCAGCAACTGCTTATGTTCTACAAAGCACAAATTCGACCTGTCCTGGAGTACTGTTCACATGTTTGGAGCTCAGCCCCCAAACATACGCTTAAGCTCTTAGATTCAATTCAGAAGAGAGCTATTCGCCTAGTCGATGACACAACACTCACCAAATCATTGACCTCTCTAGATCATCGTAGAAAGGTCGGCGATCTTTGCCTTTTTTATAGGTACTTTCACGGTCGGTGCTCAACGGAAATATCATCTATTATGCCACCACGCGCGATTCCTAGTAGACAAACCAGACGAGCTCAAGCTGGTCACCCCTACACTGTCAGGCTCGAGACCTGTCGAACATCGCTATACCAAGCATCATTCATCAATAGAACGGCAAAGTTGTGGAATTCTTTGCCTAGTGAAGTCTTTCCTGATGCTTACAACCTCCAAACATTCAAGAAAAATTCCAACACCTTCCTTCTTTCCCAAAATTCCACCGCTGGCTAACACGATGTTCCTCGAACATCATAGGTTTCCCTTTCGTGTTGTCCACAGATAAAAAAAAAAAAAATTCGCCATTAGGAGACGAATGATAAGCCTATTGTCGCCACTGTCTTGTATAAAGCCAAAGTAAAATATACAAGACAAATTTTAATGAAATTATTTTCAACTCCATCACTATCATGAATGATAAATTTTCCATTTTTTTGTACACCATCCATACAAGAATAAAAAATTGAACTAGGTTAAAATATGGAATTTGTAATCTGCTAGGAATTTCACTTGGTTTTCGTTCCTCTGACTGGTATTTCACTATCAGGAAAGGCTAGGAATCTACGATTATTGAAAACTCATGTAACATTAGCTATAGTTAAACAAGTTGCAAAGAATATTTCTATTAGGTCCGTTCGTAAAAAGAATAATTACTGATGAAAACAGAGAAAAACGCATCCTGATATATCCATCCTATTCGATAATGTAGTGAGAAATTCTGCGACAAATGAAAATAATTTGAAAATCTAGTAGGCTCTTCAGTCTCAGTTTATTCTAGCTCCCAGTTGAGAATAAGATTAGAAGATGATTTCCAGCACTTTCTCTTGTTCACATGGAATTTTTCAATTGACAATTCTAACATAAATGATTTCTTAGATAGACAGATACAGCAGAAAGCAAGTTGACATTGTGTGCTTGTTAAATAATCAAATGTACCTTTCTTTCGGTATGCTAGGGACCTGGTGCGGGTCCAAGTCATACTGAACCAAAGTGCCATAGCAGGACATTACTAGTAGGGATTCAACTGGATTCAATTGTTTATTGAGCGAGACGTTCTTATGAGGCGAGTCAAGCCAAGCCCGGGGATGCGCAAAGCACGCTACTACGCGAAGAAAGTCGGTCTCTTCCAAAGACGATGGTATCGCCTGCCTACCTGAAAGGAGAAAATAGTTGATGCAGGTCAAAAAAATTTCCGGACCGCTGGCCATGAGTCATCATCGGTGTACAGGATGCTCGCTAAATATAAGATTTTCGCCAAAGTTTTCAAAAAACAAACTGTATCCTTGACAAGAAAAATGTATTTTATCATTTGTTAGTACTCACTCAAACTAGCTTCCTGGCACAATCCGTTTTTCTCTGTACCTCCTACATTTTTTAAATAATTATTGAAATTCGCGTTTTCCATGGTAGCAGGAAACAAACAGATTTAGTGACGATAATAGCCGTGCCATTAGGCTGCCACCCCCGAACAGAGATGAAATGATAGATTAACCACTCAAAATTACTGCGAAAGTTCTGTATTTATTACGACATACATTTCGACTATATTTGTATGTCATACTCATAGTTTCTGACAGAGATAACCATTACTCTTGTATGAACATGACTGGCTACAAACATCACGAAGCTATGACATGAATCTAGCGTCTAGCGGTAACACAAGAAGAGAAACGGCAATAGCATGCAATTGAATGGGTTTTTGGATAGGGCATCAATTTGAATTCGAAAACAAAGCATGTGAGTTAACTTTCAGAACGACTCTTGCCGTTACATGATGTTTCATTACAAAGGTGTTTTCAGTTGGAAATTCGATAGGTGTGTGTGTTTGCATGTGTGGATGTTCGCATACACGGCCATGATCTACTCATATATCTGATAATAACTATATGGATAAAACCCATTGTTTTCTTCAAGCGATAGTAAAGACGAAACAAATGAATATAAGCACGTTCGCAACAGAGTTATGCACTTGTGCGGATTAGACAATTTATTTATTTCATTTTCGGAATTCCCAATGAAATGTTAGTCACTCTACCCGAGTCGTTTCCTGTACCTGTCTGTGGCCGATTTCGAGTGAATAAACAATTTCAGATTTTTCGGAAAACATCACCTTACAAAAAGCCGATATTTTTCAAATTCATCTTATGGAAGAGATGAAAATTGGTATGATTTCAGGAAACACCCAAAGGCTCCTGACCTAATGGCGATATCGCGTTTGGTATGATACACAGTGGTTTAAGAAAAATGCAACTAGACTAATCGAAAAGGTGGTATGTTCATTTCCCTAGAGACGGGAGTAAACTCAAAAAAACAGATTGAGACAGGTAATGTCAAGAATGATATCTTCAAAAGTATACAAACAATTTGGTGTTCCGTTTTACATTACTTCTACTAGTATTGTTTCCAAATTCTTAGTCAACGTGCAATTGGAATAAATTTCCTGAACCGAAATTTATTCCAATTAGGGATAACATTCTTAAAAATGAGTATTTACAAAAATGCTTGTTATCAAGAAACTTCACTAGATATGTACTTGAAGGAATAGATTACCTGAACTTGATCATTTCAGAATGTCAGAGTTGAGCGAGATCGGCATTTTTTGTGAGGTCAAAGAAAACATATACAGGGTGAGTCAAAAAGGTGTTTCGAGCTTTTTGGGGGTGATTAAAATTAAAATAATTTCTTCGCATAACTTCTAAACGGTGAAAGCTACCAGAATGAAATTCGTCTTACGAAAGCATTTGCATTTTCGAAGCACTTGGAAAGCATTAAAAGCATATCAGTTTGTTCAGAGAATGAATATCCTGCCATTTCTTGAAATTTCAGTTGAAAATCATAGTAATAATATAACTAAGCAGAAAAACCACGTGAGGAAATTGATTACAACAATGTGATGACATGAACGTCAAAATTAAGAATAGAATTTTCCATGGCCTGCTATATTATCGTTACCTATGAATTTCGCGATTCTTTAATCTGCTGACATCATGTGTCTACAAAAACTGAAATATCTCAAAAACGGTTCAATTTTTTGTATCTGGATGAGAGTACCTTTTTCATGTAATTTTTTTTGCTTCATCGAATGTTTTTACCAAAACGAATACAAGGAAAGAACATGTCCCAAAAAATCATGTCTCATCTTCTAAAAACACCCTTTATAATAATATCAGAAATGTAGAAGTATAATGAAAACATGTTATTTCAATAATATACATTTATGCGGAAAATTTCGATCTGTTAGCTTTCACCCTTTAGAAGTTATTATAAGAAATTATTTTAATTTTATCAATTTTGAAAGGATATATCTCCCTTGATATGTATTTTGGGCTATAAGTTATTTTTTATCTGTGGACAACACGAAAGGGAAACCTATAATGTTCGAGGAACATCGTGTTAGCCAGCGGAGGAATTTTGGGTGAGAAGGAAGGTGTTGGAATTTTTCTTGAAAGTTTGGAGGTTGTAAGCATCAGGAAAGACTTTACTAGGCGAAGAATTCCAATTGATTAAACTATACTTATTTTTCAATGTACTATCACCCCCAAAAAGCTGTATATAATTTAAATTAATTATTTCTTAGCAAATAGTCACAGAGAGATAGAGTGAATTAATTGACAGAGTGGTTAACTCTGTTAACTGTTGGAGGTCAACTAACAGTTCAGTTTAGACAAAGATCAATTCAATTTTCAGTTGAACAAGAATGACAATAGTATAAAATGAGTTTGTAAAAAGTGAACAACATCGCCAATCATTGAAAATTAAAAAAAAAAACGAAAAGAGATGTTAGATGAATGTGGGGAGAAATAAACTGAGATTAGGAATATGTCTCCACAGTCAGTAATTTCAGATTTCAGTTGTATATATGCATACATATCTCAGTACATACATATACAAGGTGTTGGTCCAAGTCATAACACCAATAATCCATCGAAAAATAAGTGGCATGCACAACGTATTTTTTTAATAAAAAAAAAATACATTTAGGACCGAACATTGAAGGGATGTATCTCCCTGAGGAAGCGTTTCAAGAAAAATTATAATATGCATGTCGACTTATTTTCCGATGAACCATCGAATGGTGAATTATTGCTATTATAACCTTGAACACCCTGTATATGCATAATGTGTTATCACTTTCATGCATAACATTAAACAAGTTTGATGAAATCATAATATAATATTATTTAAACTCAACGCTACTCTCAATTTCATTGAGGACAATTCACTAAATTTGATTAGAGTCAAATGTTTCATCTAATTTACGAGGACATGCTAGCAATGAATGTTACTCATCACTCACTCACCAGTAGAAGTCCTTTGAGGATTTGCACCATTATTCTGATTATGAACGGGTTGCCTAATTTGTGCCAATGGGTGCACCACTGTCGGGTGAGGATATGGTGGAAGCCGCGGGTTGTGATATGGAAAATTCGAATTCGACGGTAACTCAAACATCGAAACGGGGCTGTTTGATCGTCCATCAATGTTCAAACCTATAAAAGAGTTAATGACGTAGGTAGCAAGAAACTAATGGATAATTTAATCTCCAGTGCATACTGGATGTTGAATTGTTCAATGAAACCCTTGTATTTTACGATATCAACGATACCAGGTAAGATAGGGACATGTCGAAATGCTACGGAGATATGAAGATATTGAGGATTCTCTCACTCATATTGCCAATGAGTGAGACACTGAAGTTGAGTCACCAGAACATTTCACTCTGTCGCACTCACAAAAAACTAAATCGACGTGTTCGAGGCTTTCTCTCGAACTCAAGGGAATGCATAAGGAATGGTGAAATCTATTGGCCAGAAATTACGAGTAGATATCGACATTTTTGCAGATTTTTGTTCAAACACTTGGTGTTTTCAGATTGTAATTACGTTGTTACATCACTGACTGAGACATAACCTACCACTGATACTTCTGAATCAACGTTTTAATACAAATTTTTTGTTTCAATACAAAATTATCATCAATAACACTGATCTTAATGCGATTTTTGTGTCGTCATCTTACATGTGAGTGAATTCTCGATATGATTAGAAAAGTGCTTACAACAAATAGGCTTCACTACCAAATAGAGTTTTGACAGACTGAAAAATCGGGCAGAGCAGTTATACAATGTTCTTTACATCGTGCATTACATCTCTACACTATACAATGAACAATTAAAAACCTCAGACATGTCGACTTTATTTTTCAATCATATCAGATGATAAGTGTTCGAATAAAAACAAAGTTGACAGTTTTCGAATGAAAATCTTTGTATTTCATTTCATATTCGGATAGGGTTTATCGTTACGATTTCAAAGGTACCAGGTTTGATCGGGTTATGTCAAAAGGCTATGGAGATATTGAAGATATTGTTATGAATTTGGCCAATAAATGAGATAGTCAGGTTGACTTGCCAGATCATTTTACTCCTTCAAGCTCACTGAGCATATTGACAGGCCTTGTATTGATATTTCAGTTTCAGTTAAACAAACAAATAATATCACCGTAATCTTTCGACATAATTCCATCCAACCTGATATCATGGAACTAGTAATGAAAATCGCTATTTAAAATGAAATACATATGGTTTGATTCGAATGAAAAACAAACAAATTTGTTTATATAAGTACTTTCCACTGCAGAATCGACGTGGCAGAGATTTTTTCGCAAACACTCTTAACAAGGTATCGAGTTTAAATGGTACTTGTTTTGTATAATTTTTGATATCATATAAGTCTAGTTCATAATGAAGATTTTATCTTTCTATCTATAATCTCCTTCTCAAGTGTCGTACCTGCGGATCTGTGGAAACGGGACATTTTGTTGACAACGTGCGGCGTAGTGTGCGTCCTAACCCCCACATGTCCCCCGTAAGGAGTGATGGGAAACACATGGGTGGTGCCTCTGAGCGTCGAGACGCTGGCCCATCTTGAATCCGGAGAGAAGCACATGTCCTGCACCCTGGCGGAGGTATCGCCCCTATGCAGGATGTATAGGTGGTGGACAGCTGCCAGAGCCGGTCCACCGGGGTGCGAATGTATCCTGTAAAATAAAATATTTAAACTCCTGCAAAACTTCAAACACGATAAGAATGAATGATTTCAGTGGCATAATTTATCACGAATTAATCACCTCATATACGGATCTATTCCTATTCATTTGATGGAAAACACCAACGGCTCCGTTAGCTAGCAGAACCACAGTACAGCCTATTCCGTACTTCACGGACTAGATCGGAAAATGTGGCTGAAGGATATATAGATAATTCACGTACAAACAAAATTTAAATTGCCAAGACCATTCAAAAATCATCAGAAGAAAACAATCAATGTGAAACAGAAACTTTGCCTTCTTGTTCTGGCTTCAACGAAAGGAATATATCAAGCATTTCAAACAAATTGAATAATATCAATATTAGCAATTGTTCTTATTTCAATTTAAATATTATTAAAAATAAAAATTTAAATGTTTCTGTTAACATGTAGTATTTTCTGTTCAGTTCTGTTCAATTCAAATAAGAATTAAAATATTTAATGAAGAAATGTGTCGTCTCGTTGATTTGTCATTTTACACGGTTGACGAAAAAATATTGTACACAACACGACCGCAAATAGTTTTTTTGGACTCACAGACTTCCAGGACTCGCCATACGGCTCTTCCTAGAATTATGTCTATTCGTCAAAAAAACCTATCTTCCAGACTTATTACGTAAATTACTATTTTCAAATTATGTCATAATTTATTACTCTTTCATTAATAATTTATTACCACAAACTCGAAAATTTTCTTTTTCATTTGATGAAATACATCGCGAATTCCCTATATTGACATCAACTTTATAAAGATTGTTGATTTTTTCCATCAAATGACGAGCAATGAAATCACATAGTCGGTGAATTCGGTGATAAATGATGCACCGGCAGAAATTTCCAAAAACTTGTGATTTGAGTTTTTGGTTCAGCTAGATACACATCAAGATTTCACGATTTTTTCCTTCAAATAAAAGCAATGAATGGCAATGAATTAGTAAAATAAAATGGTAAATAAAAGATTTAGTTGGTTTTCTGAGATTGTGATTATGTCGTTTGATCATTAACTGAAAATTACTAATTCTGAATGAATTTGTTCAATACATTTCATCGTACAATTATCATTAGTACTGATCTTGATGTTATTTTTGTGCCGCCATTTGACGGTTCACATACGAGTATATTCCGCTAAAAGGGATGAAGTGCTGCTTTCAAGTTGTTGGCTGTACGTCAGATTCTTGGCAGAATAAATTATTTGACAATTGGCAGAGTAGCATCACCATTGTTCCCTACATAGTAGTTTAGATATCAAGATAAGAGAATTTTTCCTTCAATTGAAATACTACGAGATTTTCGAGTTGGGAATAAATTAGAAATGATAAAGTAATAAATTTGAAAAAGTCTTTTCTGTACTGTGGGCCTGTAGATATAAATGGACTGTAAGTTGAACCAAAACAAACATGGGGTGCAATTTGAAAAACAAAAATTAGGGGTGGTTTCTCGTGGGTTTTTTGCCAGTGGGTGGATTTTGCTTTGGTGCATCAACGACCTTATAGTCTCCTACAACACGTATTTTTTTATAATTTTATGTTCTGCAAATAACTTAAATATTTGCTGGCCTAAAAGCTCTGGGACACCTGGTATATATATATGTACATGCAGAGGGACCACTTATGAGAGTCAAGTGGTGAATGTTTGAATGTGAATGTGGTTCCATAGAGTGGATCAAGAAGAGTCGGCGTGGAAAGTTTTTTGCCATCCCTAACGGAGATACTTTTGACGACGAAAACTAGAATGATATCGCTTGCTAATAACTAGAACATGTTATTACTAAACTGGGATTTTTTTGATACATGTTAAAATATGTATACAGGCTGTCTCAAATAATGTGCCGCAAGCAGTAACACCGCCAGTTGGCAACTGATATTGGAAAACAAACAAATTCAATGTTTTGAAAAAAAAAATCATATCTGCCTTTTATGAATCAGGATTTTAGGAATACAAATGAGTTTTGTTCAGCCGTTTTTTACAATCCATAATAATGCTGTCTTTCCTGCCTATTTTGTTGTGATAACTCAAAGGGTAATAACAGTTTTTGTTAGATTGAGATGCAAATTATTTGAAGAATTCGTTGAGATCGCATCTTTGGAGATTCTCATGATGTAGCCTTTCAGTTAGTCCAGAACTACAGGTGTCATAGCTCTATCGTTGACAAGTGTGTTGGCAGTTACAATTCCTCGATTTCTACAAGCAATAGCACCCACATAAAAATTTTCTGAGAATTGCCTTAGGGTTTGTTTGTATTGTCGAATTAATTCAGACTCAGAAGTTTGAGTTCCTAGAGCTAATAAAACAGGCTGGCTGTCAGGGAGTATCTAGACATTTGTTTTCCATTTGCTAATTCTCAGACATCACCCGGTGATGTTTTAAAACGTATATGGGAGAAGAAGAAGAATATCCTCAAATTTTACAGGATAAAGAATTGAAATATTTCTGCCGATAAATCGTCAATGCGAGGGGCAAAACCAATATCAGAGACAATCTACTACCTGATATAAGCAGGATATGATTTTAAAATACTCTAATTCCAATATAATTCTAGAAACAAGTAGAACACCAGAGAAGCTTCAGAAATTGAGGTACATTCTCCTCAAATAAAATGATGGCATATTGTGGTCTGAAAATGCAGCAATCGACTAGCCTATAATAATAATAATAAATTATGAACTGCACTATGAACCAAATGATTTACCTGAATATTATAAATCGATTATCTTCAATGAATACTATTGTCACGTTATAAGAAGATTCTTTGGAAATTACGAACTTCTCAGCTTGAAATTTAAATTCTTCAGAATAAATTAATGTAGGTACCCTACAAATTCTCAAAGTATCGGATTGAAGTTTTGTAGAGCTCAATCTTGAGTTTCCAATGAGAATAATTTTTGAAAGATAGAAAAGAGAAACTGTTTTTGGGGAAATATTCAGGTGGACCATGTTTGTTCATTAATGGTATACATTACCTGTAAAGGTGAAAATCATGCCCCCTCTTGTCAGCGGTGAACAGTAACATACCACTGGGGTCAAATTTCAAATAAACAATAGCTTCAGTGTGTGCATTGAAGTGAGCCACTACTGGATCACAAGCTGGAGGGGGTTTTTCTTGAAAATATGCACTCGGGCTCTGAAAAAATGTTTTTCTCACACTCAGTTTGTTAATTTATTGTCGAATATGACCTACATCTACGTATTAGATTGATTTGGAATACGTCAAGTAATTTTGAACCAAACTGATGAAAATATAATGAAACAAATAAACAAGAAAGTTCATATCATGATTTTCAAAATGCCACAAATCATGCGATTTGATGACTATACAAAAATTGCACTGATAATCAATATATATTTGAATTTGATATTGCTGTTATGAATTCACTTTTCTAAACTACACTATACTATACTAGGTTTGTTAAGGTATGTTGAACGAGCATTTTTGTTGAGCATTTGTTCTCAAGTCATCAAGGCGATCTCTTCATTTCATGCGCCCTAAGAAACTAGATACACTCGATAAACTAATAATTCGACGTGGTCTCTCAAATGAAGTCCATAATGCTCTCAGAAACAGGAATGGCAACTGATTCGATCGGAATAAAGAAGTGAGTGAAACGGATTCCAACAATTCAAGAATTCCTGTATGTATTGACGTGTTCACAATGTTTGAGAGAAAAGATGAATTGTTCATTTCTTTTCTGCATTCTCTAAACAACGAAACAAATGAATTTGTTCTGAAATAATCAGGTAGTTCCTTCTGATGATATTCAATGACAAACTTATCAGGCATATGGCCTTTATTGAGTTCTTGTAAATATCAGCAAGGTTTACTCATATACGTGCCATTGAAAATTCATTTTTCAACTATCGTCAATTTGGTTATGGTACTTGACAGAGTCCTACGATCGATGTTACCATAGACGTGTACGGAAAACGGAACATCGGGTTATTCTGCAAATTTAGCTACATATATCAAAAAGTAGCATCAACTTTGATATTTCAAATGAGACCCTGAATATTTTTTTGCATCCTTGAATTCCTGTTTGATTCTTGAATCTTTTCAAGTTATACTTCCCTATACCCATCTCTGATGGTTTTCGAGTTGACAATTATTTACCATTTTTTCCAAAACACCACTAATTTACTTACTGTGTATGATTTTTATGTTTTGTTCTACATTTACAGGGTTACTGAAAATTCGTATTTTCGCGGATAGTAACAAAAATGGTGAAATGTCTTTCTAATCGTATTATCGTATCAATAGTATATAGCGAAGAAATATAAAGGTTATTCCATAATATACAGTGTTCCATTGAAAAATGATTTTTCACTATTTTTGTAAAATCACAAATGAATTAAACATTAATATTGTAAAAAATTCAAAGGTTCATTCCTTGCTATACAATAAGAAGAAAGTCTACATCAACTTTATTCCAAAGACACTAAGTGTTTTCGAAATACAGGATGTCAAAGTTTTCTATTGAAATGGTTTTTTCCATTTTATGAAAAAATGTTTCTTTATAATTCCTTCAAATTACATGCAATAATAAGATACTTGCATCTGATGTCAAGAGAATTTGTTCAAATTATTCCAGTAGCTTTCTAGAGGGCGATTCAGCTGATACTATAAAAAACAATGTGACGCCACTGTTTTTCTGGAATTGAAAATTTTTTTTCAAGGTTGAGCAATTCAAAATACAACTTTTTCGTATCATGAATTTCCAGGATATCTTGCTTTTTTTTCATTGATAAGAATAAAAAAATATTCCTTTATAAGCTCTCCAACTAAGTTAATAAAAACTTGTTATTTTCGATATTTTCATTTATTCAATATTTTCATTATCGCTGTAATAACTATCGCAAAGGAACCTTTTTCTCAAAAACTGTTAAATGTCCGTTTTTTGTTTGGGAAATCTTGACTCCATATGAATCACCAAAAAACTACGGATCTTTGGAAAGAAGTATTTGAGAAATACTTTCTTATTTTTCAGCAAGGAATCTACCCTTGGATTTTTTATGATATAATTTAAACACCCTGTATATCATAGATATTTATCATAAAAGTAAACTCTGCAGCTAAATTTAAAAAAAAATTAACATGAAAAACGCATGACTATGTTGCTAGTCACCATTTGACGCCATACCTTCAAAGCATGGATAAAATTGATAATAAAAAAAACAATGGCAATTAGGCTACATTCGTTTATGTTGATTTTGGTAAACGATCTATTTATCACAATAAAATGATACCTTACAGATTTAAAACTTGAAGAAATACTAGTATGCAGTATCATCATGTCATCTTCATTTATTCAATCTGAAATTCAACTTTGTTATCAATAATTGTGATTTTGTTTCTTGTTAAGAATTCATATCATAATTTGATTGTTGTTTATATTCATGTTCTATGCTCACTGTTTCTTGGGAATAATAAAGATGTTCTACCATTATGGTAATATAATCATTTAAATATATTTATCCAAATTTGATGTATTATATCCGATATTTATATGAAAAATATCATATTTCCGAACTCAGGTATTTGAACATTTTCACCAGCATCAATTGAATTTCTGAAAATAATTTCAATGCTGTGTGTACTGGTTTACCATTATTTTATATGTGATTCAAGATGCCTGCCTACTTACTTCAATATCTAAGATGGTAACGATTCCTTTTTGAGGTATATCGGAGATTCCTCCTGCTTGGGGACTGTTGGGAGAAGTGCCAGGTTTGAAGGAAGTGTTACCTGACCAACTACTAGCCACACTTTCACGTAATTCTCTGAGGCCCTTGCCCAATGTCTTCGCAGCCTGAAGAACAGTGGCAGTGTAACTCTGAAATAAAAAAAAATAACCTCACTTACTGCATTATTTCTGATTTAATACATATGTACAGAAGTCATATTATAATTATGAGGTTTAATTTGGAACTGCCATTTGATAATAATATCAATGTAACAACTTTTGACATTTCGTATCAGCAAAATAGAAAAAATAAATCTCTATAACTCTATTTTATCTAAAGAATCAATCAAATTCTTGACGTGCCAGAGCCATAATGTAATTTTTATTCAAATTTGTAGAATGAGTATGATTTTTTGAATGCATGTCACATGAATTTGGTTGTTTCATCTGTGTGGCTGAAAATGTCAGAGACTAAGTTATCACCTGGATATGAAACATATTTTCATGCTAGTTGATAAAATGAACAAGTGATTTTCAATGAAACAAAATAATTCCCACCTGTACTCCATCACCGTCATTTCCACCATTGCTTTTTTTAGACGGGTTCAATTTTTTCTCGGCAAAAGCCATCCATCGCGAACCTAGAGCCACAGGATTCGGTTGCAAACCAGGACTAAAGTAACAGGTAGTCACTGTCAAGAGATTTTCCAGGGTGAAAGCATCAAATATAGCAATTTTTTCTTGAAAAGTCACCACCACCGATCGGCGGTTAGCTAACATGCCGAGAACAGAATTCTTGAATTTCAGAACTTTGACCTGAAATTGAAAAATATCAACCCTCCATTCATCTAAAAAATTAATCGTTTCAAACACACAATTAGTTCACTTAATAAAGAGTATTCTCATGTTGTTGCATCCAACAAATATTGTTTTTTTTTTCTCTTGAATATATTCAGTGATAATTCATCTGGTAATTAAATGAACTGCTGCAATGCCTCGAGAAAAATATTACAAAACTGTTTCAAGATATTGACTCAAAGATTCATAAAGAGCGATTCCCAAAAAAATCCTGAAAAATTTCTAATACTCTTTTTGAACATCTGGTGTATCATGAATCGGTAAAATTTGATAAGTTTTGAGCAATGGAGCAGAATGCAGATACCATTGAAAATCGATCGATTTTTGAAAAAGTTATGGCAATTTCAAAATTGTCAAAATAATTCGTGGTCCACCTAATTCTTTGACCAATGTTGTGTTCAATTTGAAATAAGGAAATTGATGGCGAAATCCGGTATAAGAGGACCTGGTGGTATGACCTTGAAAATATTTCAGAATGAAAGAGAATGTTGAATATCCCTGTAGTCCACAAACTCAGAAAATTTTTTCTAATTACAAAATTTTATAATGCATGCCGACCATGAGACACCCTGTATATCTGAATCTTCAAATGGGTGGTAGAATTCCAGAATATAAATCCAAAATGCATTAGATAGTCGCTATCAAGTAGAAAATGAAATTTTAATATGAGGAATTCCACAAACTTGTATGATACCATATATGTATATACCTGCTCTCCTGTTTTCAGTGATATGAAATTCACTGAGCTGAAGAGCGGTCCTGCAGAGGAGCTATCACAAACACCTATAATAGGCCTTTTTGAAGCGAAAACATCCCTTTTTTCACCAACAACAAAAGGAGTTGGCAAGAATTTCAGAGTCTTAACAGAACCATGTCTCCATGATAAGATTTCTGTTGCTTCACCATTCGCAGGAATTGCCCAAACCTTGAAAAAATACACACTTTCAACCAAAACTCAGAGGCTGAGATTTTTTTTGGATTACACGATTAGTAACTGCAATGCTTTGTCTTACATAAAAGAGAAATCAATGCCTATACACATTCTCATTGTATTGGTGTTTTGACCAAAAACTTTTATCTGTCTATAATATCTTGAGACTATCAATTCTAGATATAGGAAATTATCAACATGCTTAGAAAGATTCCATAGAATCTGAAAAGAATAAGAATGGCAATATTCTAGACCCATTATTTTTACTTCATTAGTAAGATATCATCTGGAATATAGTTTTCATTTGAAACCCTTATGCTTCAGTTCACTATGATAAACTAACAATGGTACAGCAATTTTTTCCATGGATTACTTCTCCTGAAATACTATATGGTGGATATGAGTCTCTTCATTGATAGCAATAGAGACTTGATAATAATTATAATAATAAGCGACCTCATTCACCAATTTTATGCAACAAAAATAAAATTGTACAAGTTTAGAAAGGAAAAACAAATACATGGATGTTATGTATTTGGTAAATAAGCAAAGTATCTGCTAAAGCTGTTTTCCATCTTTAGACTGTATATTAATTTTTGGACATTGATTTATTTTCTACTGATGCAATTGTTTCCAATTATTTAGACAGGCAACTATTCACCCAAATTTCAATGCAATGGAATCTCTACATATGATAAAGAAAAATTTCATAAAAGTTCTTATTATGACCATATTGTTATGTTTCAATAATTCATGTTGATTTATTACCCCTATTATAAATTCATAAACATAAATTGATAAATATTTCCAATAAACTGCTCCCTGACATTACTCCTTCTTTATACCCTCTCATTGCTACATCAAAATCAGAAAAGTGTATCTAATCAAGAACTTATCAAAGATCATGTTTCTTAACATCTCTGGTGAACGAATATATGATAATAAATACCAGCCTGGCATATTTTAATAACTTTTATAACTATTTTTATAACTCATTTTCATAAAATAATCATTATAACTTAAATACTTTTTGATTCACCAACGAAATTTGTTTTTGTACAAGTACAGTGAAGCACAAGCATAATAATGATTTTTTTTCCCTCCAAGCCTGGATACATTGGTCACTAAATAATTTATAGTCAGTTGAAAAACTGACAGGAGCTGGTGGATAGGAATTAATATGCATAAATAAATAATATTATTAGGTAATTATTCATTGCCCTGTTGAGATTGTGCTTATACTTATTCATATTCAAGGATGAAAAATCTAATCTTCTTGTGGGCAGCAATTTTTCATTTACACTATATTTTTAGTAGTTCATTGTTACATTACCTGTATTCCTGTATTGTATCCCAATACCAAAATAACAGCCGGAGGAGTCAAATTCTCATGCTCATTATTAGACAAAATGGGGGGCTCCTCACAATCCAACTGTTCGAAGTGTGCCCACTGTATCTGATCTCTTGTATCCTGTGAGCTACTATGGGTACTGGGAACAACCTCATTTATGAATCCTGCAACGCTGTCAAGTATTGTTGGGTCAGTAACTAATTGGGGTGTTACTGTTGTTGGACCCATGGATGTTGAACGGTTTGGTGAATCAGACATTATCTGTAGTTGACGAACCTTTGAGAATAAAACACAAAGATTTCTTGAATTTTTCTCCTCTGTGAGTGGACTATCAAAACTTAAACATTCATCTGATAGTATTTCAGAGTTTACCATTAAAAACTGGCACCAATATCTTGTTTTTATCAATACTAGTTTCTTATGATGTTCAAAGGATGAGACAGCTGATCAGAGTATCAATAACACGAATAAAAATAAAAAGAGGAGTAGGTAGTCAAACAAAGCAAATGAGCAACAAAGGGTGTGGGGGATTTTGAAGGACATTGTTCTCAAAACCTAGCTGACAATGTCGACTTCCGACTATTTTCAGTAAAATATCATATGGATAAAAGAAAAAGGTTTACTTACCTGAGTTTCAATAGTGAAATAACATTTTATTTCGATGAGAAGTGAACTGCGTCATTTCAATAGCTGGGTAATGACTGACGTCATTTTCAAAGTAAATGACTGAAAAAAGATTATAACTGGAATGTCCTGAAAAGATTGGCCGATTTCTTGAATATTACAATTATCATTGATCTTCTAACTCAATATTCGCTCTTGAACATAGATATTTTTCAAGAAAAAAGTTTCACTTATAAATATCACAATGGAAGTAATTGAACTGTCATAATATCATAACAACACTGGTACACACAAAATATAAATCAGCTGATTGGTCTATCTCCCTTCTCCCTCTGGCGCCAGTGGCGTAACTGACAGACTGCTCCTACTGAGATTTCTGAATCAAATACTGAAGACGGAAAAAAGTTCGACATCTTTCTTGACACGTACTGTACCACTTTCTAATGGAATTACTTCTTTTCTGAAGGAAGAAAATATGTATTATCTTGATGAAATGAATATAATTGAGGTTACATTAAACGCGATTTCACCTTTACCTTCCGATTTCTAGTTTCAAAATTGCCGCCATCAAAGAGCATATTTTATCATATTTCTTTGCCGCCAACAAAATGAACCAGGGTTGCCCAATCCCTGAAATATACCGATGAAACGATAAATTTTATAATACATGAAACAATGTCTCGTGCAGGGAGCCGTAACCCAATCAAATACTGTTGCTTTAATTTTGAAGAAAAAAATATTACATCATTAGCGCGAAACCAAAAGTAAGCTGAATCTTAAGCTCCATTCTGATTGATCAAGAACTTGAAATTTCTACAAGGGCAACTCTAGTTCAAAAACTGATATTTGGAATGATCCAGATGTTGAAAAAACTCTTGCCAAAGCATCAGCCCATGATACAAAGCATCAGCCAAAATTTGAGCCTGCAAGATGAGGCAATTGGGTAATGTCTTTGGTCTAGACTCTTGGATCTAAAACCGAAAATGATATACTGATCATATTATAATTGAACCTCGATATAGTAGGTACCGATAGACAGTATCAGAGGGATAAATCTGTGAAAAGCAGGACAATTCTTGCTGAGTCGGGACGTCTGGCAACCCTTACTTTATATTAGAGCATATCATGATAACGATGTAGGGAACACTGTACATCCTTATCATGATGTATACATTACAATTCATCATGCATACAATATATGTTCATCCAATTATTCCAATTCAGTTCGATTGAAAGTGCTCTACTCAACAGAAGTTACCAGAATCATGAACATGCGTTCAAAAGTATTAGTCATAATACTACTGTTCATCATTGAAAAAGTGCATTCGAGAAAACCAAATGTCCTTTTCATAATAGTGGACGATTTGAAACCAGCACTCAAATGCTATGGACATGAAAATGCACATACGCCCAACTTGGACAACCTTGCAAAGAAAAGTTTTTTGTTTACCAACGCATTCGCACAGGTGAGATCGTTGAAGAATAATTTATCGTATTAGGTAGGTATTCGTAATGTAGAGTGGGTAGGTACCTACAGTTTTATTGAGATATTGAGACGAATTCAAAATGTTCTAAATTTACCTACCTACATCAATATATAAATTATGATATGATTGTGGAATTGAATCTAAATTTATAAATAAATAAACTTTGATATTTAAAGATGCAGCAATGCAAACATGCAGCATACAACAAAAACAGAGGCTGTGTTGCCAACCCTTCTCAATCAATTTACCATACTTACGGCGATCCAAAATGTCCGTAATTTTCAACGATTTACCAAACGTTATTGTGTTCTGAATAATTTTCGAAGGTATATTCTTACATCCTTTGATATACCTTCACCTTTGAATACCTTTTTTATTTTTTATATTTTTCTTACCATATGGTGAAAATATGTTCGTGACGGGTCATAATGACAAAATGAATTTCATGCTGAAATGTATTTTTTCTGAGCTAAAAGTTTACAATTTTGTCGAAAATCCTGTACTGTTTATCAAAACACTACATTTTGGTTGTGAACCGTCAGACCGAAAGATCTCCAAATCGGAGAAACATTCTAAAATAACGCAGCCGGCATTATTATATCTCTTCCAGGCATACCTATTCAAATTCGCATTGCCATTTACATTTCGAAAAGCACTAGTGCGTTAATGACTATTTCAGTAATTTTCTGAAAATCTTTCAAATACTTCACATTTGGTAATGACCTCTTCAGGTGTTGCATATACATGTTACCATATCTGTTCGGTATTTACGTACATTTGGCAACACTGGTCAGCTCTCCCAGTTCTGTGCCCGAGTTACCGATAACCCCCGAGTCCCCCCTTTCAATTTCTATGTGTACCCCACTATTTTTCCCCTATCTTGTCGTCTTGCCATTGGCGTCACCTAAATATTTTTCTTGACCATTAACGACAATGCCAAATATATTGTTATGTTGAGGATTTTGTTATAAATATGCCTAATCACTATAACCATACTATATGACAGAGTCAAGTTGACTCTCCAAAACATTGGACATATTTGTAACAGTATATTGAATACAGGGTATGTCTCAATGGGTTAACCCGGTCTATAGTGCCGCGGTCGTTAACTGCTCATTGAGATGAGATATAGAAATGCGGTTCCCGCACCTGTAGGAGTATCTGAATTAATAATAATAAGACGTTTATATCAATAAGAAGTTTCTGAGAAGCAGGTGCTGAGGCTGCAAGACACGTGAGTGCCATACTTGCTCTTTTACAGGCTGGCAGATACCATTGACATCAAATTGTCTGTATAACAAATTGTGTGTGTTCCTAATGGTTAGTGGAACTCTTTACTCAAAATTGAAAAAAATAATTATTACAAAATTAATTTGGCTCATACAGGGTGCTCACAGAGAGCTTCATCAAACCTACAGTTTTTTAAGCGGTACACTCTATATTTAATGCTGTTCTCGAATAAACCTCCTCATGCTGATTACAACGATGTTTAATAGTGAGGGTCTTTTTGAAGACCCTTTTTTCTTTGTGAAATGGAAATGCTAGAATTTTAATATTACCAATGTATCAAGCAGGTGAAAATTGAAAGATATCATTTTTTCACCTACTTCACAGCTATTGAGTAATACAACCATAACTTATATAAATTTCTAACAGTTGATGGCATTCATAACTTCTGAGTTAATTAATAATGAAATAGAGACAAAATGATTAATTGATAATAATATTAATCTATCGTTGTGTCAAATTCATCAATCTCACTGTCAAAATCATTTCGTCTTATTTAGTTTGTTCTTCGAGTAGTTATATATGAATTATACAATATAGTATTGAATTCAAACATAATGGATAGTAGGGGGAAGTGGGTAGGAATGGGTTAAGGGAGGAATGGGTCAGTCAAATTAGTGTCTCCATGTATGCAACCAACATCTCAAAAACCAGTTAGGATGATGCTTGAAGTCGAGTTTCAGTTGTTGTTGTGAGTTGAGAGTGATCAGACGGTTTTGAATAGTTTTGTGAATCAAAATAGATTTTCAAGTATTCGGTAAGTAAAATTAGTCGATTTTCAGTGGTGGTTTATAAGATAATTTTCGTCGATAGAATCATCTATTAAAAAGAGTCATACTTCTTACTATTCATTTAGATCGTTCCCCAACTGAATTATGTTTTGTTTACATAGAAAAATTTTAGCGGCAATTTCAAAATTTCTAGAGCTTGCAGGAGGAATGGGTCGGATCATTGCAGGAGGAATGGGTCGACCCATTCCTCCTGATAAGACCAATAGTTTTTATTTCGTTATAGGTGTTACTCAATTTGGTCAAACAATGCCTCGTATATGGAAAAGAAAAACTGATAGAGTCAGAAAAACAAGTGATGAAATAAAGAGTGCCATTCAAGAGGTTATACAGGGGACCTCAATTAGAACGGTAGCAAAATCACACAATATCTCATATTCTGCACTCCAAAGATACGTAGATAAAGCAAAATCTTTAGAAGATATCACAAATTTTGAATACACCCCAAATATAACAGTACGACAAATTTTCACTGCAGAGGAAGAGACACGAGCTGCCGAGTATCTGACGAAATGCTCGAAGATGCATTATGGACTAACATCTACTCAAGCACGGCAACTGGGATTCAAATATGCAAAAGCTTTAAAAAAGCCCCTCACAGAGAAACAAGAGGCAGAAGAGAAGCTTGGTCGGGAATGGTTGTTTGGTTTATTGAGGCGAAATCCTGACTTGTCGATTCGTGTTCCAGAAGCAACCAGTCTTAGTAGGTCAACCAGTTTCAATAAGTTCAATATCAACTGTTTTTTTGATAATGTTGAGAGAGTATACAAGCGACACACTTTCAATGCCAACGATATTTGGAACTGTGATGAAACCGGCCTTACAACTGTTCATAGGCCTCCAAAAATCATTGCACAAAAAGGAATGAAACAAGTTGGCCAAATAACATCTGGAGAGAGGGGGCAGCTGGTCACTTTGTGTGCTTTCGTAAGTGCAGCTGGAAATACAATACCACCGGTATTTATATTTCCTCGACAGCGAAACTTGGATGTATTGGGCAATGGAGCACCACCTGATAGTCTGATTTTGGGACATCCATCAGCCTGGATGACAGCTGATAACTTCGTGCGTGCTTTCAGACATTTTGTTGAGAATTGTCGATGTTCAAAAGAACGACCAGTTGTATTGTTCCTAGACAATCATTCGAGTCATGTTTCCCTCGAGCTGATCGAGGAAGCAAGAGAACATGGGGTGCACTTGATTACGTTTCCACCGCACTGTAGCCATAGGCTACAACCATTGGATGTTTCCGTATACGGTCCTCTTAAAGTCCGATATAATCAGGTCTGCGAAGAATGGATGACATTCCATCCTGGTAAACCAATCACAATATACAATATCGCAGATTTGGCAAATAAAGCATATACTTTAGCATTTTCCAAGCAAAATATTATGAAAGGTTTCGAAAAAACGGGAATTTGGCCTCTCAACAGAAATATATTTTCTGATGAAGACTTCATGATGTCCTCTGTCACTGATCGACCTGATCCAAGTGGCGTCGAACAAAATCAGCCTACACCGAACTCATTGTATGACGACACTGAATTGCCTTGTGGTTCACACAGTGTCCAGCCTCAAGCAGAACACACTGACTCTGTTGATAGGATCATCGAAATGGAAAGACCTCGTACTCCAATTGCTTCTACTAGTGATAAGGTAGTCTTGATTGAAATTGTTTGTACTGAATGATACATAATATGTATAGAACTGTCTTTATTGTTTCAGAAACTTCTACCACAGGATATTGTGCCTTTTCCAAAAGCATCCCCGCGTAGAACAAATCGTAAGGGACAGAAACCAGGACGTACGCGCATTTTATCGGACACTCCTGAAAAAATTGAAGTCGAAGAAACCTCAAAAAAAAAAGTTAAATTGAATTTCACAACCAAAAAGGCGTCTGTCGCTCCGAATTTGAAAAAAATCTTCAACAAAAAAAAAAGTACAACCTATGAAAGCTCTACAAGTGAAGAAGATGAACCAGATTTGTCAAATTCAGACGAAGATTTGACATAAGAACCAAAAGATCCAACTGATGAGTTCGACTTCGACACGGACAATTTAGAGATTGGCAATTTTCTTTTGGTTAAGTTCACTACCAAAACGACAGTGATTCACTATGTAGGCCGTCTCGAATCCCAAAATATTAGAAAGAACGAGTACGAAATTAACTTTTTGCGAAATAAAGGAAGGGGATTCGTATTTCCCAACGTACTCGATCAAAGTACTGTTGAAAAAGAAGATATTATCATGAAACTACCACCGCCTTCTAAAACTGAAGGAAGCGACAGAGTGTTTTCCGTGTTCTATTTTGACATAGACCTTAGTTCTTTTGCAAATGTTCGTTAATAATAAACGTATAAATTCGATCTGAATATGTTCCGATGTATTGACTTCAATGACCCAATCCTCCCACTGTCTGAATTCACCCTGACCCATTCCACCTGCGAGCAGGAGGAATGAGTCACGAGTACATGATCTGTTAATTTAATTACATTATTTTGTTCGTGACGGAATATAAAATATCTCACTAGTGATACTGATTACTGTTGCATGTATATTGGACCCTCCATGAAGAAGTCTGCAAATTTCCGGATAGTTTGAAAAATATATTTGTAACTATTAAAAATGACCCATTCCTACCCACTCCCCCCTACCCATTCAGCACTCGAATGCTTGTGTGCTTTTTGAATAACATACCATTACTGACATTCAATACATACCTGACATTGACATTCATACATTACTCACAATTAAGTAAAAACTATCATTTGACATTTTCAGATCTTATTTCCTAGAAAATTCTCGAAGATGCCAATAGAAAAGATGTAATGTCTCCAAGAACCAATATTTTGAAAAATATGTTTCATTCGAAATAACGGAATGAGTTGATTTTCTATCCTATCTACTAAAACCTACTCACGAAACATAACAAACTTTTGGTTTCATTCAGTGGAGGAAGAAAGGTTGAGACTGCTAGTAATTTCTTGTGCATCCGATCATAATTATAGACTTTCATCATTTAGTAATATACAAAGCATGAATGGTGTAGATAATCATTGATGATATTTCCAGCAAGCGCTCTGTGCACCTAGCAGAAATTCTCTGCTCACCAGTAGAAGGCCAGATTCCACGCATCTGTATGACTTCTTTAGTTACTGGAGAGACACAACTGGGAATTTCACTACCATACCTCAACATTTCAAAGAAAATGGCTACTTCACGTACTCAGTGGGAAAGGTATTCCATCCTGGAGAATCCTCAAACTTCACAGATGACTACCCTTATAGTTGGAGTACGAAAACTTTCCATCCAAGAACGGAAAAATATATGAACGATAAAGTATGTATAGGGAAGACAGGTGAATATGTTCAGAACTTAATATGTCCAGTGATTACTGAATCTCAACCCCTTGGGACCCTTCCGGACTTGGAATCCCTGAAGGAAGCTCAACGATTCCTGGAATATAGAGACAATATATCTAAGGACCCATTTTTCTTGGCAGTCGGATTCCATAAACCACACGTTCCCTTCAAATTCCCGATCAAATATCTCGGTAGGATGATTTCTCAATCATAGACAAATTCAATTTTGATCACTGCTAAGTTTTACTGAATCTATAAAAAAAATAATAGTTCAGAAAACTGAAACTTAGATACGAAATTCCATAATAAAGTGAAAGATTTGGCACTATGAATTGTCTAAACCACAAATTGAACAAGGAACAAATTTTATCACAATATTTTTCATCTACACAGTAGTGCTTCACCTAAGAATGCAAATATTTACTTAGTGGGTTATCCTGACGAAACCAAGTGAAATTGAAAGAATAAGTCAAGATGACATAGATTTGCGCAAGTTTATGTAACTCTATTAATCGAAATTATTTGACAAAAGTTGTCCAGGTTGGTAAAATCGGAATGAAATTAGATACACGAGTTGCAGAAGCTAGCAGTCACAATTATTTATAACCGTAGGTATTATTTTTTTCATCGTATTAACGAAAGAATTTAATTTTTATTACTATGACGATGTAGAAATTTGTATAGAGACACTATTAATCAACAACAGATCTCGATAATAATCGCTTGTCATTGCCTCTCGAGCATGTTGCCAGCTCTCACTCTTAAACGGGGATAATCATAGGATTACTGGTGGTTTAGCGTTAATAGCTGCCAAGTCTGGCAGTTCTATTTCATATTATGATTCATTTATATGATTCTTTCGATATACCGGGTGTAACAGGATCATGGTACACCCTCTTAGCTCTCATCTAAGTATGCTAATACTGTTCCGAATTACTCCTGTTGACTATTGATTTATCGCCAAATTAAATTCATCAAAATGGTTTTTGGGACAAAATTACTACTTTTTCTCATGGAGAAAAATTATCTCCTTTTTTCACATGATACCATTCTTTAGTACTCACTATGGTACTCTTAATAAGGAGATGATTCATAATTTGCGATATCAAAATTTGCATCATTGCACACTTACATGGGGAATTAGATTATTGATCACTGAAATAATTATTGTTTGAAATTTTACTCATGTGTCAAATCATACAGAATTCGAAAATGCAATAAATATCGATAATCAATACTACTTCTGGCAAAACCGGAAGTGGAAAAAAGTGGATTCATTTATATGTCGAAACAATTAAATGGGTCATTTCAAATGTTGATCAATTATCTCTAAAACTAAAGAGAGAAAAGGGGGTGTACCATTATCCTCTTATACAGCCATATTGACAATTTTCGATTAACATTATTTTCAGACTTCCACCCAATGGATTACATAACGGTACCGTCGAACAAATATCGTCCTTCCTTATTACCAACTGTAGCTTGGAATCCATGGACTGATATGAGATGGAGGGACGATATAAGAGAGTTGAACATTTCGTTTCCATTTGGAATGATGCCTGATGACAAACTAAAACAAATAATTCAGGCATACAACGCAGCAACGACTTACGTCGACGATCAGATTGGACAGTTGCTGGAATCCATCGATAATAATACCTTGGTAGTAATCACATCTGACCATGGTATAACATTTTTGTGATTTGTTCCATATTAGATTCGTGTTGTGACTCACTTTGGAAATTCCTTGCACTTTCACTTGCGAAAATAATACTAACCATTATACCGGGTGTAAACAAGATTTGCTAGGTGTCGCCAACTGAATATTCTGAAATTCGTTTTCGTTATTTAGATTTTTGTTGATATCAGAATATATTGTCATTACAACTTTGGAAATTATAAACCCTGATGTGGTTTGAAAATGCAATATCAAACAGGTATATATATATATATTCATCAAATAGAAAATAGACCCGATTCAAGGTGGAACTAGTAGAATTGGATGTCATCTAGCAATGGAATTAAAAAAGCTTTCATTTGGAGAAAGAGGTTCAAAAACTCATTTTTCTCTCAATGATAACTACCATTTATCATTTTTTATATCCAAAACAACGACCGCTACATCAGGAGCAACTAGGCACACTATACACTACACCTCTATATATAGTAGGTAGAATTCTCTAAGTTTTAAGTTTCATGCGGGCAGAGCGAAGAGATGCTAAGAACATATTTTTAAAAGTTCACTGTGATACCAGCCTGCAGAAAAAATTGAACCTAGGTGTCCATGCAAGTCTCCCTAATAACTTAGCGCCTCAGCACCCATGATCACCGTGACAGATTGATACTATTTTAGAGTTCTTGAATTCGGATATTGGCTCTGAAATCATTCTACAATTGACTCAAATATATTCAACACAAAAATCAAGTCATAAATTATTGGATTTCGTATCAGTTCCATCAGTTCTATCAGACTCTGCCGTCTAATAACGTAAATAATCAGTCACCATTCATCATCCTATTATAGTGGTGTCAGATATATTCAAGGGTGTAGGTGTAGGATATCAAGACATTTATTTGGTGGACTTACCTTGGACGTGAAATACCTCGTTGGTCAAAAACAATGGAACGAATACCCTGATGAGTCACATAAAATGAATCATCCATTCTCAGAATAATTTTTTTTTTCAGGTTGGTCTAGAGGTGAACATGGTGAATTTTCAAAGTTCAGTAATTTCGAAGAAGCCACTAGGGTGCCACTCATAATCCACGTGCCTGGATTATCAGACACGATGATCCTATCAGAACATCTTGTGGAGTTAGTCGATTTATTTCCTACTTTGGTTGACTTGACTCAGGTGTCGGGACCAATGGAAGTATGTCCAAAAAATGAAACTCATGCAGTTTGCACGGAAGGAAGAAGTCTGGCACCACTTATGTTCAATTTGGTTAATGGGAAGGTAGGTCCCCTCGGGTATTCAAATAGTGATATTGAGAATTGTTTGAATTTTTATACCTCCTCCAATCAAATTTGCTCGAGGGCCAACTATCATCTCATAGGCTTAGTGTAAGTAACCGAAATCTAATTGATTCTATTATTTTATTCGTGCAGAGTTTTCAAGGAAAGAAAGCAATTTTCACTCAATATCCTAGACCCAGCTCATTTCCAACTTTAGTGCCAAATAGCGACAAGCCTAGATTGAAGGATATAAAAATCATGGGGTATTCTATCAAGACCAGCAGACACAGGTATACTGAGTGGGTGGAATTTGATCCACAGAAATTCACAGCCAATTGGAAAGAGGTCTATGGCAGAGAATTGTATGACCATTTGATTGATCCGAAAGAAAATATGAACATTGTGGATAGGACCGAGTTAACTGACCTTGTAAGTTCTCTGAGAGAATCTCTCATTGCAGGATGGCGATGTTCTTGAAAACAAAAAAAAATGTTGAATATGTGTTAAAATAGATTGAATAAAATAATTAAATAAAATAGATTAAAATATATCACAGATTTGATTTCCTATAATTTCACGACGTGTATTCATACATATTCATGTAGTGACATTATTGGAGTATGAAAACCTCCAGGATAATACGATTACTGATCGATGATCACGCATAAAGCCCAATGGAGAAATATGAAAGATAGTTGAAGATTTGGAAACCAAACAAATTTTCTTGTGAACTCTGGAATACAATATCTTTGTTTATGGAGAAACTGCTTTTTCAAGATTTCTTGGTAGTATTTATAGTAGTAGTATCCTCCAAGAAATAGAGATATTGTTCGAACAATTCCTGAGAATTACTCACAATTGATATCCATCCATGTCCAACTATATCTTCCCGGAGTGCTTCACCTCCCCACAACTCCGAAAACTAGTTGACTTGACACTGAATTTCAATGTAGGCACTAAATTTTTTGTTGAATCTTTCAGATATTGGTCTACTCATAATGAAAACTATAAATCTCTAGTTTTTTCCTCTTTGGAATCGAAAATATTCAGATTTTATATGTACATTATGATTATTTTTTTTTTATTTAAAGGACTTTTTAGTAAAATATATATATATATATATATAGTAATTCCAAGCTTCCGGAATCATTTATCCATCATCAGGGAATCGGGGAAGACTAAAAAATTACAACAAAAATGATGTACGGTGAAATTTCACTGTAGAAAAAAATACAGAAAAAAACTCATACCTCAGTTGAGAATGTTCACATCCATGTCGAATAAGTATGAATTCATTAGAAAAACGTCATAACACAACAGAAATGAACGAAACTATGTGAAATGAAAAGTATAAGAAAAGAAAATAAAAGAAATTCTGATATTCCCCATAAAATGTGATTGCTGCTTGAAGAGCTCAGAATGAAAAAGTTGTTCCAAAACATATCTGTATTTTTAATATTAATAATGTCTGAGAGAGAGATTCCCTGGAGAAGTGAACGTCGGAACTTGATTCATCCACTTCGATCATTGAATTCTCACTGTGAATAATAACAACAATTCGAAGTGACTAGAGCTCTTCGGTGATTCAACATGTGAAAAGAAAAACTTTTTTTTCCGTTATGTACTGGTGTACAAATTTTATTGGAAAAAGAGTCTTCAGCAATTATTGTATAGTCGTGTTTCGTTCGAATTATTAGCGCGTTTGCTAAATCACCGAACGGTTGGTGAATTAGGTGCATGCGTTATTTGAAATTTGAATGATTTGAATATCTCACAAAGATTCATAACGAAAATTTCTTCTTATTCTAAAAAAACGATGACTTCTGTCAAGTTCGGGGAATAAAATAAGCACAACAGTGAAAGACAGTACAAGTCCTCATGTTACAGACACTGATCACCTAATGTATTGTAATAATGATATCTGTGTCAGAGAGAAGTATCGAATCAAAAATCCACAATACAACAAACTCAAACTCTGTCTATGTAGAAACAGTTTCGAAGAAGGCCAAAAAACAAAAACTAAGGCGAATTCCACCGTTCAACAGGCTTTAAGTCTTTACTACGATAAGTTGTACGAATTGTTCGTATTTGGAACAATGGAAAAAGAACAACATGTCTATTATGACACTTTTAAAATCTGAAATATTCAAGAATAGTTACACATGGAATTCTTTGCCTAGTGAAGTCTTTCCTGATGCTTACAACCACCAAACTTTCAAGAAAAATTCCAACACCTTCCTACTCTCCCAAAATTCCACCGCTGGCTAACACGATGTTCCTCGAACATCATAGGTTTCCCTTTCGTGTTGTCCACAGATAAAAAAAAAAAAAATTCGCCATTAGGAGACGAATGATAAGCCTATTGTCGCCACTGTCTTGTATAAAGCCAAAGTAAAATATACAAGACAAATTTTAATGATAACATGCAGATGGTAACCAAAAAATCGATGGTGTTTTTATTTTTGACTTGGTTTATTTCTACAACTATACGTTGAACATCACTATGTTTTTGTATGCAGATAATCCGACTCTTTGGTTTCGAATTTTGAATATTTAGATATTTTCACGAAACGAAGGTGCTCTTGTTCCGTATCGATTACTGATGCGCCATTTCTGAGTGAAATTGATTCTGAAATATTATTACATCCCACAAGTTTTGCGCGACATTGCCGATTTTCAAATCATACATAAAAAATATTGTGCGTTAGTTTCTTTGACATTTGGTAATGAACAGGTTTCGTAGGCCACATGAAACAATTATTATTGAAATGTATATTATATTTTTTGTAACACAAATCACGAATAAGTATCTTGCAAACGTACATTTTTTGTACGGGTCTTGTAATGAAACTGCATGTGCGGCTGAGCGGGAATATGGGACACGATTTCCGAACAGAAAGAAACGTGGCCGGCAAATATTTTTTGTCGATTTTCATATATATTTCACTGATCAAGGCAATTATCAACATGATTGCGGGCAAGGAAGACTTTCAATGGTACATAAAACGAAAAAACTCCAATTTACAATTTCAGAATCAAGGACACGCTCAGATGAATTGGAGTAGTTTTTATTTATGTCTTTCCTTCTACCTTGAACTACAATAATCTGAATTCGTTTATAGTCGTAAATATACCAAACTATTCCATCTTTTGTCCATTTTAATTCAACAAATTTATTATTTCCATTGTGAAAATAAAACAAAAGGAAAAATATAAAACATAAATGTGTCCACAAGAGAGAAGAAATGGTATATACTTTTGTATCTTTTGACAACACGAAACAAAATCCTATAAAGTTCGAGGGAGGGAGAGAGAGAGAATGTTGGGAGAGAAGGAAGGTATTGGATTTGTTCTTGAAAGTTTCAGAGGTCGTAAAAGCTTCACGAAAGACTTCACTTGGCGGATGATTCCACAATTCCCGTTTTATTGGTGAGCGAATAGTAGTACGAAGTTTGACAGGTCCTAAACCTGACAATGTATTGCGGTGGCCAACCTGAACATGTGCATATTTCAAAAACCAGGATAAAAATACTATATTAAATACATAAGGTGAGAAGTGAGCTATTATATATCAGGGTTCCATTGAAGTGATTTTGAAATATCTAAATAGAGGAATTATAGTTCAACGTTAACCAATTGCTCTTTCTTGTGATGAGGTATTATTTTAAATAGTCGTCACGATAATGTGCAAATGAGAAACTACGAAAAATTGCTCAACTCTACTCAAAGGTTACCGCATAATAGTCCGGCAAATACTGTGGAATCATCTTCATCTCCTCATTTGAGAGTTGATTCATTTAATAGAACATGAGAATTATTTTCCGCTAAGTGTATGGGTTAATAATAATACTAATAATAATAATAATAATAATGATACTGGCATTCGTTTCAGTTTAATTATAGCGGCGTTTATTTCTGTTTCTTTATTTTCAGATTATCATGACGATTACTATACTCATTTAGAAGGATTCAAGATTATTGTGTTTTATATGCACTGTCAATTTTTCACTCATTTTGTATGGGTTTTTTTTAATAATCGCTTCTTCAACGTCGGAATCCAACGTCCCATAAGCCGAAGCTTGAGCGGGTTGAGAAGAGCGGGAGAAGTTTTTATAGTGGACTCCGCCAACCACTCTTGGGGGACCGTGTATCGACACTACCAGATCGATATCGATTTATAACAACTATATGTTCGTCCGATGGTAATTGGAATATAAATAATTATTTTACTAGTATTCTTGGAAAGGCTGTTTATTATTTTCGAGTGTGACCAGGTGTATTCTACGAAAGCGCTGAACGGACATGACGACTTTTGTTTCTAAACTAGCACTAACTAGAACTGACAAGTAGCCAATTATGGCTGACTAGCCATTGGCTATAATAGCTATGATAACTATATACAATGTATAATGTATATGTTATATATAAAATATATATTATTCATATAATAGCTATAGTAATTTGCCATAATTGGCTAATTGCTGACAATATGTGATAGTTCAAACTGGTAATGATAAATAAGTCATCATCATCATTCAGCGCTTTCGTAATATTCAATGAATACTATCTCTAGGTTAATCGAGGAGGTGGTATGAACATTTTGCTAAACTCATCAGATTTTCTCCCTCCGTTTCTGAAAATGAAAATTGAAGAAAATATGATGATTATCTAGATGTATTTGTAGTAAGGAGAGATCGCTGATCTGTCTCAGGACGTTCCCAATCAATAAAATGTATTCCCTTGGTGACAACTTGTTCAAACTCGTGAAGTAATAATGAATGGATATTTATCATACTCACTAGTGGTGTATGAGATATAATGAGTCTGTATAAATTGAAATCACTATGGTGATTCTTAATTGAATGACGTCTTCTATTGAAGTTTCTCAGTGAATCCAATGTTATTATATGAAGATTTGATTTATATGCCAATTTCGACATTTTCCAACAGTCAGACTCCTCGTGAAGGGTAAACACCAAATATACTCGTGAAACGTCGAGCTTTGTCTTTTTATATGCCTTTTTATGTTTCTTAGAATTAGTATTTAGTTGGGTTACAGATTTGTAATACTGTATATTGACAGGTCGATAAGAATCCTGGAACCCACAGCGGCAGTAAGATGCTAGAATTAAATGTAATTTTTGTTCATTTTGCCCTCTGCAACGGGCTGGTTTTATAGAAGAGCAACCTAGTTGAATACCGCCAGGTCCTTATAATTTTTTATTTTATCAGTATTTTGAAGGATAAAAAAAGATATTTTATTATATTATTATTACATCAGACCGGTCAGCCGCCAGGCATCCGGTCCGGTCTTGGTCCATGCATGTGTGTCCTAACCTTTATTCATGTGAGACAGGACGAGTGCGTCACACAATCCATTACCAATGATTTTTGTGACTCGATTTTTTCAATTTCAAGGATGTATTTAGTATGACTGGATGTGTGGGGGGATTTGTATTTCGCCTATACAGGTTACGCCAAACTCGATGGCCTATTAAATATTATGGGATGCTGGGATCTAGCTTTCGAAAATATTTTCACCTGTTCACTGTTGCCAGATCTAGTGTTACTGAGACTTAGAACAACCTTGAATTTTTGAATTCGAACGGCAACAATATCATTATATATAATGATTATAAATTCCTCTATTTTTCTGGCCAGTACTGACAGAAAGCTGCAATTTTCAACAGTTGCTTCTTAAAACATGGGTATTTTATTGATTTTGGCGCATATTGATTCATTATTATACAGGGAGTGGAGAAAGGTATCTCAAACTCTGGTACAAATAAACTCAAAAAATTCATTTTTTTGAATGGAACACGTTGTACTTCATGTCATCTATGACTTGAAGCCTTGATCACCTTCCAAATTGTATAATATGTTGTATAATTGTATAATATGTCCCTATTTTTTTTGGGACGGTTTTTGAATTATAAGATATTTCAGGTGAAAAATGAAACATGTTCAAATTTTATTGTAGCAAACCATAATAATATCAAGGACATGCAGAAAATTGATGTAATTAATGGGTTGTACGAAAACCAGACTGTTGCCTAGAAATTTTCAACTTCGAATACCCAATCTCGAATACCCATCTCGAAAACAAGTCGAGAGGATTCGAATTTTTGTTTATTTGGTCGATCAGAAATGCAAATCAATCAATAGTGTCTGTCCCCATTGTCACTTGATTAATCAAGTTCTTTCAGTAGATACCAGGTAGGTACCTACAACCGAGATGTGCAAGATATATAGGTACTTAGTAAAATTTAACTCTTTCTCCACATATATTTTGGTTAAATACATTAATAAATTTATTATTATCAAATCATGTAGATATTATCAACCTCACAGTGAGGATGAAAGAAGAATATGAAATATCCTTGCAGGAGACATAACCAAGAGGCAAGGAAATAAATGAATACAACTAATTTCGAATATTCAGAAGGTGACTACCGAACTGGGTAGGTCCTATCTATAGTAAACATGATAAAGATAATGATGTTCGACATGAAAATAATCAAGTTCTTTGAAGCAGTCGAGTATCCATTCGCGTCAATGTGTTGAGAAGGAAAATATACCTAGGTACTTATATATCCGATATCGCCGTTTAGGGATTCAAGATTATGAAGATATTTAGAAAAAAATCTAATTATTGATGTAGGTATGTATGTATATGTATATATGTGAAGTACGTACCAGGTTCTCAAAACGGATTGAAAAAAACAAAATAATACTTCCTAGTCACATACAAATTTATAATACCGTTTACATCTTTATAGCCCAATACAGATTAAAAATTGTTATTATGAATTCTTGATAGCAATGATAATAGTTTTGAGATTTGAAACGAATGAACTTCGGCGCATACAATAGATAATTGATCAGGTTAATTTCAATACTGTATCTTTTTTAGTGCTTGTGAAAAAAATTGTTGAACAAATTTCATGTACCTCCTTCAAGGCGCAGTATCTTAATATGGGATGCTCCAATGAAGTTTCTTTATATGAAATATCTTATCTTTTTTTCATTGAGGAATCACCTCCTCAAATTTTTCACACTTATTCAGTTACACCCGGTATAATCACGAGACAAGGCTTCAATATCATCGACATTTTCAAAATTAGCGTCTCTCTTGATTATGGTTTGAATATTGAAATTTGATGAATGTTTGCTCAGTCTTTCTAATACTAAACCCTAATTAGACTCGTCACTAAGATATATGGTGGGAATTTTTCTCGTGAGAATAATGAATTATTTTTATTATTCTCCTCTGATATGAGAAATAATGATTAATACATGTATGAGTTGAAAAAATATATAGAGTGTATATGGTGTCCGAAATAACATCTCTTTATCTCGAAAAATATAGCAAATACAGAGAAACTTCAAATTCTACGGACAATTTATAATAATAATTATAATATTAAACGTCTTCAATAACCATGGATGGAACATAACATAACATAATGGATAATATTATGACCTGATGGCGATGTGTCGCTTTAGCTATTCAGAGTGCTGAAAGTTAAAAAAAAAACAATATACGAATAAATTGGCTGGAAATGCAAAATATATCATGATCACAGAACAAAAGTAAGTGCAAAAGGCATTTGAATTCATTCAATTCAAATTGGCTTGACTTACATGATGGAGGATTGTTGTACAAATAAGAAGAACTTGGATATAGATTAGGTTTTAGAAATGATGAGTCGTTACTGAAGAATACAAAAATATATGAAGAGCAAAAAAACATATGAAGACTGGTCGAGTATGTATATTCAATTTATATTTGACCGTATTTATTATTAATTCATCAGGAAGAAACGATTAACTAATATCATTGTATTCAATTCAACACAAAACATCTTTGAAATAATGCAGGTTTTAGCACGAGTGACTCGCACAAGGTCCTCCCCATTTCAACACAGTCGATTACTGTAAATTATTTCCAGGGATGCGATAGATTTACCTACCAGTCTACAGGACTTTTGATATGTTGAGAGAAATTATTGTGTACCTACCATTGGGATTGGTTTAACTTATCATATTGTACAAATAATAGGTAAAATTGACGACAAATACAGGTAAGTAATACTCGTTCAGGTAAGCTTACTAATAATGAAAGCAAATTAGCTCGTATATCTAAATGGCAGTCCACTTCAGACTGTAATAACCGATGATTAAGCAACTTATCATCGCTAAGGTGATATTTGGATAAGGGAATTATTTCAATTTTCTATTGATGCGGTGCGGGTCCTTTGGAAGCAAGCCAGTTTCAAAGTAGAGGTAACTGAAATTAAACAGGGACACCTTGTAGGAAATAACTGCATAAGCAAACCCACGTATTTTTTTCCATAAAAGTGTTCACTCGACAAAAAAGGAGTACATATGCATCACCGTTCATAATAATAATAAATTAACAACAACGTAGTTCAAAATGAGCCTCTTTCCTTCCCACACATATTCACGGACCAAACCAGAGAAAGTCTAGCCGGAGCCCGATGAAAATTATTTCTTGTGACTCTATATTATGATACATACAGGGTGATCCAGTCGAGTCCAGAAATCGATAGAAAATGTCATTGAGTAGACATGAGGTATGTATACCTATTATGAAAATTGTAATAATATTCGATAGGACCTACCGTTTTGAAAATCAGTGAATGTGTGTTGGCCATATATACGACCAGGTATAATCTGCAGTTTCTGGATTCATGAATATATTCATTGAATATCAGTTGACATGATATGATTATTGGTTAATCTACATGATTTCTATATTGATTTTTGTTAATTGAGTACTGAATGAATTTTGAAGGCATTCACAGACTATAATCTTTATTTTCACTTCGGAGTGGGAATTCCAATTGTTTTGAATAATAAAATTGTTGTTGGCCCTTCTAGGCCTTCGTAATTTTCAGTCCCATATTGTGAAATTGAAGATTCGAAGAATTTAAAATTATAAATTGAGAAAATACATGTCTACTCCTTTTCAAGTGCGAATATTTCGACCTCGAAAACCAATCGAACGACGAGTAGGTACCCAACAAACACACACACTCTACGTGAAAAACGTGTCAAAAACATTTATTTCATACTGCATCATAGAACATACCTTTACGTACCTGATTTCAATCCGGAAAATAGACTTTTACTGGATAGGCGCACGTAATATTTCATTACGTGCTACTATCCCGTAATGAAATTTTACCGGATTGTAAATATTGAAAACTCCGTTATGCGTCAAGAGCATGAATACATTTATTAAAAATTCAACAGCAAAACAATACACAGAAATTACTTATTGCTAATATTAATATTAACCGTTAAATTTTCGTTCCCATGAATATGGATACCAGGAGCTCCATTGGATGAATTATTTATTAGGGAGTTGCTACTTGCTGATACATTCCCATTTTTTTGTTGTAGCACTTCAACAAAGAATAATATTTTATTTTTCACTGTTCATTTTTGTTTTTTAGCAGTATGAAATAAAATGTTATACGTTACACGTCCGGTAAACTTTTACAGTACTCGTAAACATCTCACTCGTACTGTGTACTTACCGGACTAGTAACGTAAATATCTATAATATTATAGCCAAATTAAGATTTGACAGTGACATAAGATTGAGAATGGGTAAAAGCGTATCTTACTCACTGTTCGGCACTGGAAAAGTTTACTGAGCTGATTATTCTATATGTTTCTATATGTATTTTATGATATGAGTAATAAAAAAAATTAAATATCGATATTGTTCCAATTGTTCTATCCAATACCAGGTATCTCGGAGAAAAAGTAATAATCATCCAAAAATAAAATAAACATTGACATTTTATTACTATCATGTTTAATTTATTAGAATAGTACTTCTGTAAGGTATTCGAAAAGGTAGTGTGAGGTGTCCTCTCCTCGTTTCTAATAAATGAGAATAGAAACTACAGTGACACATTGTTTTTGAAAAAATGTTTGTAAGAAAAATATGTATGCTGAATATCGAAATTTCTACTTATCTGGATGTACTGGACGCTTCGGGAAAGAAGCTGCTCCCATTTACAACACAATGAATAAATAATGTTTCTTTTCAACAGTGAAAAGTGACATCGTCTGATAGAAATATCTTTGGATACCAGGTGCTTTTTTTTTAAATTCACCATTTTCATATTCTTTGATTCTTTTTATTGTTATCTTCTTTTCCTATGATTTCGATTTCATTTCAATCGGCTATATATTGTCCAGTAAGGATATGCTCAGCTAATTTTGACTTGAAAACCTGATGGTCAGATGATATGCATTTAGCTCTGTCCTCTGAGGTGATTCGATTATTCCTTTGATACTTTTATGAAAAATTGAGGTATCTGTTGGTATATGTGTATGTTTTCGATAAACACTTGTTATCAAAACGATATCTGATTTTTCAAAAAGTATATCTAGAAATGGTAACTGATATTCGATTTCTGAAGTGATTGTGGGTTCGACGTTGTTTATATAATCCAAAAATTATCCATAAAATTATCCAAATTAGTTCCATATGAATATGTGGCCAAATAATGAAAATATCATCTACACTTCTCTCTATACTTTTTTTTCTGAGCGGGATATTATAAGCTTATATCGTGATAGTTACGTAACCAATAAAGAGGATCATAACTCCCTTGGGACATTATAGATTCTATAATTCCTTCTACATGTCACAAGCAAACACAGCTTGATAACTAAGTTCTGTTTATAAACAAGTAACATAGCAACAACCTAGCAACAACAAAACCTGATTCAAATATAGCGGGCAAGTAATGAATTGGTACATTTACTCCGTTTTAAGAATGAACAAAATTTTATTGAAATAGGTCAGAGATAAAATCATCTATGTACGACGGGAATTAATGAGTCTTAATAAACTCAAGCAATTACTGTCCCTCGGAATGGTAATTAAGGCCCTTATAATTTCCTGGATACATAAATAACTATTATTCATTGCATTGAAAACAGGAGCAGATTCATAGGAGATTGTGGTATTGATTGAATATATTTGTCTTTCAGAAAAAAAAAGGTGTCACTGACAAATAGAGAATTTCACTTTGCAGTATCCATCTAAGAGTTTAATTTAAAAAAAAGGTGTCACTGACAAATAGAGAATTTCACTTTGAAGTATCCATCTAAGGGTTTAATTTCAAGGGCAGTGACATTTTGGGGCAAATCATATACCCTATATGTTTATTATATTATAAAAAATGTTTATTAGTAAAGGTGATTGAATGAATATGTAAAGTTATTTTTCTTCAAAATGCAATGCAAAATTACCTTGCCTTGGTGAGGTAAGTCCTTGCAATGGCTGTTATTTTTATTGTTCTGAATATTTTCAGTGTTTGATAGATTTTCCAATGCGAACGCCAATCATCAATAATTTATCATTATCGAACATAACGGCGCTGTATCTAGACGGCTGAGCCAATCAACACTTGTTGAATGAAGCGGTTCCACCAAAGGCAGTGGCCAGTGCTAGAGTAGAAGTTACGGACGACGTTTCAGTCACGAAACATTCGCTAAAAAATACGGCATAATATGAGAAATGTGGTACAGATTGTGTCTGGAGTCAATGATGTGATGTGATGAGAACGTAGATACCATATGTGAAATATAAGTTGACTGTGATATATATATATATATATATATATATATAAATACTGAAAATCAAAAAGAGGTAAGTTCGTAACACTAGAGACTTTAGGAAATTTTGGAAGATTGGGAAGGTACTTACTAATTGAACAGGTGAAATAATATTAGTAAAAAATGAATCGGTATACCGATAAAAGCAAAATGAAAATAATTATCATCGATGAAATATCAGAGAACTCTATGTGATGAAATCATATCAAAACGTAAATTGTAGATCTGAGATTGAGAATGATGAATATAAGTAACTAGTTTTGAATTATTTCGAATGATGAATTGATATGGATCGAATTATGAGCACTTTTCATTTGTATTCAGCTTGAGTATTCATATTATCCCTAATCATTCATGTGTAGAGAACATGATCGCAAGACAAAAAGATCATATGTATTCCAAAAGCAATCGAAGTAATTTTGGCCTCTGTATGTTCTGAATTTGATTGAATTATAAATTTCCAACCGCAACTAATGTAACTCATTACCGGAAACAGACAGAAAACTGACGACAAACTGGCTGCAAAAGTAGTGTTGATCAGCAATATTGTTACCTCCGACCATAGATGAAACATCTCCGACAATAAGTATTATTATATCGTGAATTGACGTGAGAACCACTGAAACCAATAGTTAGATGGTTAGGCTCAACTATTTTTTGATTTGGAGCTTCCCTCATAATTCAAAATATCAATTCATCCGGCATACTTTGAACATACGATATTGAATCGACATTATTCCCTCTTATGTGGAGCAAAAACTCATTCTGGAATGACTACACATAAGAATCTTCATGATTACAAAATCAATCATGACTGATGGAATTACTAATACTAAGTTATTATCAGTTTTCAGAGTATCTAAAAGAAATTCCTTCATTTATGATGGTTATTCATGATGGCACCATCTCTCTTCTCATCTTTTTTCAAACAAGGTGTCACCAACTATCATCAAGGAATTTCTAATTACATCCTAAATAATGGAATTAAACGGAAACGTTGCCGGAAACAGACAGACAATTGATAACATAGCCATCAGCGGCTGCGAAATTAATGTTGTTCAGCAATATTGTTGCCATCGGCAACATGCATCAATTGTGAGCTTATACGTGAGAACCACTGAAACCATCCTCAACTATTCTTTGATTTTGCACTTTCCCCATAATTCCAAAAATATATATCTGCATAAACGGTATACTTTAAATTGCGATGATTCATATTAGTATGAATCGTATCAATCAAGTAAACAGAAATCAAATGGTAGGTAGTATTAAACAGAGAACTGAACGGCGAGATTTGAGCTAAAAAAAATATTCAATTTGGGTTGCTTCAGGTGAGCATAACTTTATGGATGAGATCATTTTTTATGAATACTATATTTGAATGATTTGGAATAGATCAGAGAACTGCAGAAATTATGCGGCGAAGTATGCTGATAACTTGAACCTGCTTATGAAAGGCTCATGATAAGTAGTTTACCATATTGATAGTACAATTCTCTTTGGAAGTCATGTCAATGATTTGAGTATAAAATTTGATAATGCCGTGCTCTGTATGAGAGTACTAGTTCAATTCTTTGATCAGAAAACATTGAAAATAGTACACCATGCGAATTTTCAATGAGTATTACGATATGGCCTTGTATATGACATATTTTTTTATGGGTATAGTAGAGATAAGGAGAGAGATTTTAGATCAATACTAAAAATGAATTTCAATCAAACACACAAGGAAAGATATGTTGAGAAACTGGATTACTTTCACTGCAGTGATATGAACATACATTTGATTACTGTATGTCGCAGAGTAATTGCAGCACTCGTGAACTTGATTATAATTATTATCCAAGACATAGATCAACCGTGACCGATCAAGGTCCCTTCTACTTTGCAATTGTGTGATCTTAAATTTTCGGAGTGTGTGTATCATCTTTGCAGCCATTCATTCACAGCAAAAGGTTGTCGATAATATGTATTTATTCATTTTCATGTTGAGCAACAAGATTCACACATTCCGAAATAAAAAAATATGAGTAGATACTTTGATTAACACTCAGATATTTCTGAATCCAAAACCAATCATGACTGCCCGTATTACACCAGATATCCTATAGACATCCAAATCATGTCCAATTCATGTCGGAATCCATGGGATATCCAAAAGTAGTCTAGTCAGTATGAGTCAGAAATATGTGAATCAAAAGGAATGAAATTCAAATTCATATCCAATGAGGTATATTACTGAAAAAGAGATGAAACTGAATAAGGTTTTGATCAGCGTTTGGACCATTGATTGTAGATTGTAGATTGTATACTAGCACTTCGACCAATTAGATCTTTTGTGCATGACCCTTTGTCTATTCGTGGCCAGGTATACCGAGACTTCTTGAAAAGTTCATTAGTTTTCTGGGAGACAAGTTCCTGATGTCGGAGGGCTCCAAGAAGGCCCCTTCCAGGAACTTGAATCTCTTGCAGAAAAGTGCTGGGCATTCGCATAGTACGTGCTCTACAGTTTCAGCGAAATCTTCGCAAAAACGACAACTGTCACTTTCTGATTTCCCAATTTTTTTGAGATGATATCTCAGAGGGCTGTGTCCAGTGAGGAGTCCCGCTATTAGTTCCAAGTCTTTTTTGTCTAGCTCGGGAAGCTGTTTAGCTTTCTTTGGCGATAGGCTCACTAGCCTTTTTGCTTGTCTTTGTTCTGGCACTCTATTCCAGTGAGATTTCATTTCATTGATTTCCCAGTACCGAAACTCCTCTGGACCAGGATATTGCCCCTTCCTTGGCAAGACAATAGGCAGTCTGCTTCCTCATTGTCTCTAATACCTCTGTGTCCTGGCACCCACATCAAAGTGAGTCCCAAGTGAGCTTAGACTCGCAAGTATATGACAGAGCTTTCAGTTCTGCTTGGCTGTCAAATAAGATATATATATCTGTCCCCCGGTTGCCCCTTTCGAGACACTCCTGGGCACATATTTCTATATACTTCTGCTTGCAAGAGGGTCGGGATATTACCAAGGGGTTTTGAGAACTTGAATATTGGCCCTGTAACGCCCACTCCAGTCCTTTTGCCCATCTTTCATCCGTCAGTGTACCACACTGATGCATCCCTTCCTAGCTCAGGCCCATTCTCTGTGCAAATTTGGTGGCTGTTTATGACCACTTCAAACTGCATTTCGAAGTCGTACCTGACTGGCATGATTGCCATGGACCATTTAACTACAATGTGTCCTCATCACATATCCGAAATTAGGTTAATCTCTCAATTTTTCGTTGACTCAGATAAATCCAAGGAATCTCTCATTATCTAATTTATAATTGATCGTAGTAGTCAATCTCAATGAATCGATGTGTTGTTATTACTGAGATATCAAACATACCTACATCGAATGTATATAGCTAAAGATTGAAATTCGCATTTTCGCATTAGTGCAACATTATATTTTGATGTTACACGATAGTTGGCTGTGTACTAGTCAGTATTTTTTTGTTCTATATTTTGGAAACCATATGAGCTTGCTATTAAAATGAGAAGCATATCATTAGACACATCGAATACTTGTTAAAATATAATTTCAACTAGTGAGAAGTGGTGAATGCATTTGCCTGATGATCGAAAACTCGCGGGTTTCCAGGATACCTTTTTTTTGACGTCCACGAAAGGTATCATATGGACCTTTGGATAATATTCGGACGTATTTGTATTTGTGATAGATCCATATTGACTTTCAAGTAGAACTGACCTGTAGAGCAATATATCGAGGATATTGTGCTCATGATCAGGCGTGTGTGTGACCTTTAGTTTTCTTGAATAAAGCATCATCTTTGTAGTAATTCAATCACATCAAGGTTGTCCATACGATACTCTCTTTTATATCAAAAAGTAATGAGATTCACACATTCCAAAATATTAAGGATGATATGATGGATTACTATTGTACATAATATGGATATCATGCTCCTGAAATTTTAGGTGTGTGACTTCGAATTTTTCAAACTTACGGTATCATCCGAGTATCATCGTTGTAGCATGGCCATGTAGCCATTTGTTCACATTGAGGTCGTTGATGTCAGGTTTTCATTTTCATTCACAAATGTTTGTTGTATCAGTGTATCAGAAAATGGATAATATGCCATTGTTGAAATTCTGTGTTGTTTCCGAGAATAGAAAATGATTGAAACCATGTTGTACAAATTAGGTCGTGAATATGCTTAATATCAAACGAGATGATGCACCAGTCACCTTAAAATGTAAATCGCACAGGGTGATCGACTTGAATGGAATGTTACATGATTTCATCATCTCGTATCAAATAAAACTTTTCAAATGAAACACCATTCATCATACATAGATACCTACCATATATAGGTATACCATAGGTATATCACATATTCCGAAACAGCTCTCTTTGAAAGAACATAAGTGTGGATATCTCCAAAACATTTGACCGAGTTTGGCACCAAGTCCTCCTAGCGAAACTTCCGTCAAATGGTTTGCCGCCCGAACTGTGTCTTTTACTATTGAGTCTCCTTGCAGATAGATCACTCTACGTGGTGGTAGATGGGGTCTTGTCTGATACAATAACGATCAATGCTGGTGTTCCATAAGGCTCTGTCTTGGCACCAACTTTGTTCTTGCTCCACATCAATGACTAGTTGAATGTGACCTCCAGCCCAGTTCATAGCTTTGCGGATGATAGTACACTTCATTCCGCCTTTACCTCTAGAGCCCCCATATCATCCAACGAGGCCAGAGGTGCAAGGCGAAGACAGGTCTATGTTTTAAATGAGGATCTGACAAGAATTTTGAAATGGGGATCTGAGAATCTAGTACAGTTCAATGCAACTAAAACTCAAGAAGGCTGATCACACAATGCCCAATTTGGAGATGTCGGGTACCACTCTGTTCCTATGAGGTCATCAATATCCATGCTGGGTGTCACCACCAACAGTGCTCTCTCATGGGACGATCATGTGAGGTCCATTGCGAAAACTGCTTCACAAAAACTTGGTTTCCTATTCCGTGCGTACAAATCACAAATTCGACCTGTTTTGGAGTAGTGTTCACATGTTTGGAGCTCAGCCCCCAAACATACGCTAAAGCTCTTAGATTCAATTCAGAAGAGAGCTATTCGCCTAGTCGATGATACAACACTCACCAAATCATTGACCTCTCTAGATCATCGTAAAAAGGTCGGCCATCTCTGCCTTTTTTGTAGGTACTTCCATGGTCGGTGCTCAACGGAAATATCCTCTATCAGGCCACCACGCGCGATTCCTTGTAGACAAACCAGACGAGTTCAGGCTGGTCACCCTTACACTGTCGGGCTCGAAACCTGTCGAACATCGCTATACCAAGCATCATTCATCAATAGAACGGCAAAGTTGTGGAATTCGTTGCCTAGTGAAGTCTTTCATGATGCTCACAACCTCCAAACTTCCAAGAAAAATTCCAACACCTTCCTTCTCTCCCAGAATTCCACCGCTGGCTAACACGATGTTCCTAGAACATTATAGGTTTTCCTTTCGTGTTGTCTACAGATAAAAAAAATACGCGTGAATATGCGGAAATATACAAGGTTCTTTTGAAAAAATGGAATGTATTCACAGATCCTTCATAAGATTGAGGAAATCAAGTGGAAAAACATTTTCTATAAGAAAATAATGTTTCATTCAAGTTCATTTTCTGAATCTCTAAAATATTTTTTTGTTTTCGAGATATCAGATTTCAACATTGTGAGATCATAGTTAACCATCATGTAGATTCACCACAAATTCTATCAATTGAAAGTTGACGTTAAGTTGAACTCCGAAGATAAGAGCTGAGAATTGTCACTCAAAACCATTCATTGTTTTTCATGATGAATGAAAAATTTAATAGGTACTTTACAAATGGCACTTTCGTACCAGACATTTCAGAAATATTCCATTTTTACTGATATATCAGTGATGGATGAATCTGAATAAGTTTGTAATTCTAGTTACTGCTTTATTATGTTTGCACTTATAATGGGCACATTACACAATGTAGTCTACATTGCACAATATATTCTATAAAAACCCGAATACTCATCTATTCCAACAATATCACTGGAATGAAATAAGTCACATTTATATTGCTAATCTCACAAAAAAATAAAAAAAGGACGTGATAAAATTCAAGTCATAACAGGACACAGATTATTATTACAGAATCTACGAAAAATATACCGACATCACGATACAATTCAAAATTCTGTATTGAAAGCATGAATTACTTCAATCCTGACTTTGATATCTCAATACTCCTCTAATGATAAATAAAAAGAAATCAGAAGTTTTTTCTTCTTTCTGTAGCAACCTTCGTTAAGGCATTCGAAATTAACTTTCTTATTTTAAAATTCACAATTGCAGAATTGCACAATTGTACTAAGATATTATATTGCACAATAACACTATTGCATAATTATCAGTTATAGTAGTTCAGATTTTTTTCATAAAAAAAGTTTGTCAGAAGTTGCAATTTTGGTTTCATAGTGAGGGTAAGTTTCGAAAATACAAACTTTCCGCTTATCCGACCCCTTCGAAATAATTCCGAGCACGCTCCTCCTCTCATGATTCAATTTTCAATTTCCCGGATATCTAAGAAATACGCGAACGGTACCCTCTTCTTCCACCGTGACCAGATCCTTGATGAAAATTTTCAACTTTCTCCGCTACTGATTTTTTTTTCCATTTTTCAACCTCCGAATTGAACCAAGGGGTTCTTGAAAACCCACAAATTCATCTGCATATCGCCAGAAACTCATTTCTACATTTTTCCTATCTGGTCATCTTCTTTCTAACTAGCTTGTTATTTAATTTCAATTTCTCAAAAATATGCCATTTCTCACCACCGAACGCTTTTGTGTCAGAAAAATCTTTTCAACCCCCGTATTTTTGATTTGGTATCATTTTTTATTTGCGAAATTGCTATATGAGCCGTTACATATGCTGAACGTAAGATAAAAACGTCTGTTGCTGACATATTTTGTGAAATGTACCCGTTTGCACCCAGTAGTTTTTATTTTATTCTGAATTATTTGTTTTATTTATTCTCAGATCATCATTTATAAAAATGATTATTCATAAAACCTTACAATCTAGTTGGAAAAAGTACCTGACTCACTTGTGATGCTACTCCACACTGTCTGGTCTAATTTCATATGAGGTTTCTCATAATGATTACAAGATGATGATGATATTTTGATCTAGTACTATGCCAATCAACTTTCTAATTCTGCCAGTCGAGCGACAGGTGCAGGTGAAGCAAAAAAGTGAAAATGACTATGATGGCATTTTTGCCGCGAGCCATGCAAAAAAATGTAATTGGTGAAAAATTGGCATCTTCCAATGTTGACGACCATGTAAATCATTCGGAGAACGAATCTTGGAAACCAAAACTAACTCAAGTCTATACTTATTTTCCAGTATAGGCAATTTAGGCATTTCCTTCATAAATATGTCACATGGAAATAGTCTCGAAAACAGTAGATATAAATATACGATTGGATTTTGTTTCATTTCTTTTACTTTCTTATTCTCTATTGAAATAACACACAACTTCACCACAAAATTTCAAATAAAAATTTCAATATGAATCAATGTCTGCTTGTTTTGATTAAAAAATGAATTGAGGTAGTGAAATGATGGAAAAAAGTGAGTAAGCAATTTTATTCCGTAACGTAATACCAGGACACACTAGAGAAAATCTGAAGTTTAAACATAATGAGCTATGAAAATACCTACTCTTCATATGTGAGAACATTTTATTATTGAAACAAATTAGAAAAGTCCTAGATAAAGAAGACCAATTCATTGTGGTGTCATTGTGGTATCATTGAGACATCATGAAGTGAAAGGTACAGGTCAAGCGACAGAAAGCAAATGATTGAAATAAGGTACATCTTGAGTAATGAACAAGAATACCGCAAGGAACAGTCCTATGACTTAATAACTACTGTTTATCCTTTTTTTGAACTCATTAGTAAATATCAAAATGAAGGGTAGGTACTTTGAACATAGATTAAAGCTTCAATATCTTGTGCTGATGGCAACATGTTCATGAGAAATCTCAAATAGGTACATTCACATACAATCAGAAAAATAATTGAAAATCTCTGTTCTTCTGTTTCCGTTCTGTTTTCCGATGTCCCAATACCTACTAGCCCTCCATATCTCTTGACACGGTGTATATTTTTTATGTATCTGCGAGGAAATGTGTTCGAAAATTATGAAAGAATTTCATCGAAAAAAAGTTTTCTTCCATGCTGATCGCGATGAGTGCGACAACCTGAAGATGTATAGTCATCCGATATGCTTTCAGACTGTAGGTATTCGAAATCATAAACTACGGTGGTTTCACTGACTATCGTAATAATTATTGTTAACGTTGGTGATACTGTTTATTCTATCACGAGCACCGATTAGGTACATCCGGTGTCTGCCTCCCACCATTTATGATTCATCGACCACTATATATTTTTCTAGAGGATGAATAGAGCACTTTCGGTTGAATCTTTAAATCATCAGTGATCGACTAGTATATCAATTTTTATGGAATAAATTCCATACAAAATTGCACGAAACTTCCAGATCAGATATATGACCGGAAACCATTCATTTCCGAAAAACGGGATGACGAATTTAAAAAAAAAATGCTAATTCCTGAATAAGCTTGCAACCGATTTTTTCTCTAATAAATGGGCTTTTCTTTTCCATTGATTATACGATTGGTTTGAAGATCGGCTTGGGCTAAGTAGACTTTTGAGATTATTACAGTTTCTATCTTAACAGGTGAAGAACAAAGGTTTGGTTTGAGTCAATTTTTAATTTTTTTCGTGATTGGAGCAAGTTACATAAAATCTCAAGATTCGAAAAAAAATTATTTCCAGTTGCTTCAACCAAGAGTTCATTCGAGAATATCTACTGAGTGCTATGTTTTTCAAAATCTAATGAACTTGCACCGTGGGCACGCTCCTGGTGATGATTTATTAACCTAAATGGGTCCAGATAATACATCATTGAGATATCAACAAACAACTTTGTGAGTTGTATTGTAACCGGTTGAAGCCTCTTGCATAAAGTAATGAAAAAAATGACTTTTAAAGAAACTTGTGATACAGGATCTCGAAAAAGAATCGTTCTCGGACATATGTTTATACTGATGATTGGAGAGTTCATGAGAACTTGCTAGTAGCCATTTAGTTGAAGGGATTCTGAATGGTGCCTTGGCGTCAATTTTAAAGATCCATATATTTTAACGATGTCAAAATGTAACTCCTAAAGTACCATTGGAGCAAAAAAATTTCAAAAAAATTCTGAACCGTTCAAGAGTTAACCTCGGGGGGTTACTTCATGGAAACATATAGTGATATATTTAATTAGATTGTTCAATTTGTTTCAGAATATGATGTATACCAAACTCAATAATGGAAAGAGGACCAATCTTATCCGCACCAACAGTATCTGTCCAACCCCAGAATCGGTGTTATTAGACCTGGTTCTGAAAAATGAAACCGATAGCATCGAAAAACTAGTCCAGAACAACACCAAACTCTTGAACTACATATACAAAACTTATAATGGACCTATTTTGCTAATAGCTTGCACACATATCGATGTGAAACCTGAAACTGTCAGATGTCTCATCAATTCAGGGGCAAGTTTAACATATTCTAATGAAGAAGATTGGCAGGCTATTCATTTCTCAGCCCGTGCTACCGATAGCAAGCTTTTGAGAGTGGTAATAGAAGGTTACAAAGCAAAAGGCTTCGACATCAATGCACTACAGCAAGGCAATAATGCTCTCCATATACTAATCAGGTTTGGAAATAGAGAGAGAGAAGACGAGTTCAACGAGTGCGCAAAAGTATTGCTAGAAGAAGGTATAGATGTGAACTTAGGTGATGGTAAATATCTATCACCAATTCTTTGGGCGGCCAAAAAGGGTTACAAAGACATTGTGAAAACTATAATGGAAAAGAGCCCCATTCCTGTGGACTTAGACTCACACCAACTGAGGGGAAGAACCGCTAGAGACATTATCACTAGTGAAAACTTATACGAAGGTTCGTTGCCGGAAAAAATTATCAACACAACAGACACTGACGAGGTAAAGCTCTTTAAACTTATTCAAACCAAAAATGAAAATGCATTTATCAACTACAAAAACGGGGATATCTTTGATATAGTTGACTCGCACAATACTTATCAAACACTCCTTGAGATGGCCTGTGACAAAGGGCTGAAAAAGGTCGTGAAGCATCTGCTAGACAAAGGTGCTGACCCTAATTTGAAGATAAATAAAGAAAATTCGCCGATAGAAATAGCGGCAGGGCGAGGATTCCACGATATATTCAAGTTCCTTTTAGACCACCCGAAAATCAAATTGCCACACTCAATCCTAATAACCCTATTGAAGCAATATGAACATGAAGTGGACTGTGTAGCGGGAATAGATCGGGCAAAGTGCTATCGCTACCTCTTGGATAAAATCAGGAGGGATAGAGACATTCTTGATATTAACGAATTGGACCCTTCAAAGAATTCGCCCCTTCACTATGCTTTGAGGTACTGTGAACCTGATATTGCAGAGGAATTATTAGATTTAGGAGCATCTTTAGGAGCAAAAAATATATTTGGTGTGATGCCGATTCAAAATATGGAGCCTGAGAAACTAGAAAAGCATCTGGATAAGTGTATTCAGTTTGATACTAAAGGCAAAAAGGATAAAGAAAATTTCTCTGTAACCTTTGATTACCGTACACTTATACCACCATCGAAAAAGTTACAAACAAAAGTAGACCAGGAAACAGATCCAGAAACTAGTTTCAATAGTCTGGGTTCTAGGGAGCTCGTACACGAGACTGAGGTCATATTCTATATGAGTGGAGCTCCTGAGTTCAAGCATCTTCTGACACACCCAGTGATCGTTAGCTTTCTATTTATGAAGTGGCATAGAATAAGGTGGCTTTTCTATACAAACCTTGCATTCTTTGTTGCTTTCTTTGTTTCCTTGGTAGTATTTATTTTTTCATCATACACAAATTTCAAACCAGACGAGAGTTCATTGGAAACATTTTTTGGTAAGTTTTCTTGGATTGCTCTCCTGCTCACATATTTCACACTTTTGTTCAGAGAGCTCTTCCAGGTGGCAGTATCACCCAAGAAGTATTTCGAAAACTTCGAGAACTATATAGAATTGAGTCTTATATCCATCACAGGGTGTATTTTGTTCATTTCCTCCCCATCAGAAGATACTAGAAAGCAACCATCAGCAATTTCTATACTTTTAGCAGCATTTGAGTTGGTATTGATGTTTGGACAGCATCCGAAACTATCAACAAATGTTGTGATGTTGAGAACAGTTTCGTCCAACTTTTTCAAGTTTTTCATTTGGTATTCTCTACTCATCATAGCTTTTGCTCTCAGCTTTTACATTTTATTCACTGAAACAAACAATAAACGAGTTAATGAAACTAGTGATGGGAATAGTGAAGATTTTTTCACAGATCCTGGAAAATCCGTGTTCAAAACTATAGTAATGCTCACAGGAGAGTTCGATGCTAGTGACTTAAATTTTCATACTTTTCCAATCATAAGCAAACTTATATTTGTTCTTTTCATTTTCATGATAGCTATCATTTTATTGAATCTTCTCAACGGTTTGGCTGTTAGTGATACTCAGACCATAAAGAATGATGCAGAATTGTTGGGCCACATTTACAGAGCGCAGCATATAATGTACGTTGAGAGTATGTTGCTAGGGAATGTTCTGCCAACAAGATTACTCAACAAAATTGAAGAATTTTGTTGCTGTTGTCCTTTCGACAAAGAATGGAACTATACAGTTCTACAACCATTGGCTAGGAGGGCATGTCTTTTTCCACACATTCTCAACTATGAGTTGACTGTCTTTCCAAATAGATATGGACAAATAGATATCCCAATGTATGGTAAAAATAAGTTCTTTGGTGGTTGTTGCTTCGGGTCTTGTTCTAGCATATACTTGGACAAAGATACAATCAGGAGAACAAATTGTATTGTACTTGCAAGAAAAGAACAAGCGAAATTGAGGCAGGAATCCAGTCAAATGCAGAGAATTGAGGCTTTTATCCAAGAGTGGAAAAGGAGTACACAAAGTGAGATGTTTATGTTGAATAGTAAAGTTGAGCATATTTTGAGGTGTCTCGATACAGAAAGTAGTGATTGAACTTTCTAATTTTTTACTCACCGAAGTGTTTTTAAGATTTTTCAGTCTCTGCAGCACTTTGAATGTTTTACTCATTTATATATTTATATATTCCTTTCATATTCATTCTGCGATTGATTTCTCGGAAATTAGACTCTGGAAAATTATAATTTGTCACTTCCGGTTATACCGAAAGATGTTAACTGGCCTATATTGAAGAAGATTCAATTTATATTGAAGATTCATATTATTCATATTATATTAAAGATTCATATTATTTCATTCTCACATTCCACGTAGAATTCTAGGAAAAAAATTAAATTCATGATATATACTATACCTGAGTTCAACCGTTTTCGACAACGATTTCATGTCAAAAATTAAGTTTGCAGACCTTAACAAAACTATCAATTTCTCCTTTATGAAAACCTTCATCATTCAATTGGAGTAGGCTTTCTTGTAGAATAGGAACTGTGAACTGCACGTTGATATTTTGATGAATATTTTAATCAAATATAATTTGATTATTTAATTTGATTAGTATTTTTTTTTTGAATGGAAACCACTTATTCTTATGTTTTATTCTTATTTGGCATTAAAAATAAGGGTAACTTCGTATGAGATTAGTGATAGAACAGTTATAAGTACTAATACCAAAAACAATAAAAAAAACAAAAGAATCCTGCCTTCCTGTTCCGTGCGAAGAAGTACTTAATACCCCAGCAACTGCTCACTATCTACAAAGCGCAAATTCGACCTGTCCACATGTATGGAGTCCAGCTCCTAACGTACTCTTTACCTTTTATACTCTATCAAAATCCATATGTTTTCAAGCTCGAAACATACCGAACTTCTCATTACCAAGCATAACTCATCAATCAAACGGCAAAGTTATGGAATTATTTTCCTAGTGAAGTCTTTCCTGATGCTTACTTGCCAGACAACAAAGTTTCAATGACAAAGTTATAGTGACTAGTATATAGTATAGTTATGTATTTCTGCATCGTTTGATTGGTTGTCTGTGCCGTCGTAGCCAACTTATAACAAAACTTAAGAGTCGTTTAGCATTTTTAGAATAGGAAAATTATAAATTCCCAATATTTCGGGAACCAAATATTTTTGTAATAGACCATCTTATACTAAGCTATCCGTATTTTGATCCTAAATGAGACTGAACTATGAGAATAGGTGATATCCTCTCGAAGAAAAAAATACTTTCAGTTTTATATTACAATTTGATTTCCAATGTCAGTTTTTGATCACCCTGTATTTATTTGTGAGCAAAATATCAACGTGATTCACTGAACTAGATATTCCTCAATGAGTAAACCAACTACATTTGAATATTGAAATCATGTCTCGTAATTTCTGAAAATGAAATAATATATAATATATATAAATAATATATATAGGTTGTCTCAATTGAAATGAGCAAATTGACATCAACTTCCGGTATACTGGAAGGTATAAATATTCTCGGCGCATTGTCTAAGTCTGATATGTCTTGTTTTGTCTTATTTCCGAGATATCAATCGCGGCAGTTTCTCCTCGAATAACCTATGTGTAGTCCTGTGATTTTTAAATTATAAAATACATTTTTTCACTAGTTCTTTTGACTCCTTTATCCTTTCTATAATGATTCATAGATAAAGTGAATAGCTTACATGCCATATTTGACAATCTGTTGCAATTCGTGAAGTGTCAGTGAATGATGCATAAGAACAAGCATAAATATACATCATATACACATATATACAGATAAGGGTAATAACTTCCACAATTTCAGAAAAAGATATTTTGAATAAAAGTTGTTGATCTAACTTTTGACAAATTTGTGTGGCTTTGGAAATTTTCGACATGAATATATTTGAGAAAAATAGACCAATAACTGTCATTCGAAGCGTTTTTCTAATATTGTTTTTTCAAAAAGTTATTCCCCTTATTCCAAACATACACCTGACCTTGTATCTGTATATACATCCGAATTAATAGGCATGTATATACATGAGGAATACAAAGGAGAATTACACAAACCTGTACACTTAATTTTTTTACTTTTTCACTTTTCTCAGATGAATGAAACACAGGATACACAATCTGTTGAATTGCAAATGTTCTGGCAGATTCCTTAGTGTTAATAATTCACTTATGAATCTGAAATTATTCTTTTTTTTTGATTTATTCACAAAAAAATATACTTTCATTCTGTTCTCAAGTTATATTGAGAAATGAATAGAAAACAGAAGAACAATATCAACATTTTCATCACTTAAAAAGCAATGGAACAAGTTTCTTCAAACAGAGTATAACATAAAAATGCTGTCTGTGGGTTAATTAGGTAGATAGTGTATTATTTTTTCTCAATCCCAAAAATTTCTCATTTTTCAAAATTGACACTGCTGAATTCGGCCGAAGCTAGCAAAGCCACAAATTTTTCTATGATGGAGAAGATCAAAAAATTCGGGAATAGGGTACAAAATTAGAATAAAAATTATGCAACCTTTCTGGAGTTGAAATTTGTGTGTGGTTTTGTTAGCTTCTTGGTATTCGGATATCCAGTAAACGTCCAAATATTATCGAAAGGATATCTCACGAACGTTCAGTGGATGTTCTTATGCCATCAGCATAAGATGAGATCCTTCATGGGCATCCATATAAGATAAATTTCATGGATACTTTCATGTTATACTCATTAGTAATATCTCCTGAGGACAAATGTTAGATATCCTGAATATATTATTTGAATTGGACGTCCATATTAGTAGATCCTCGATGTTGTATATTCAACTCACCACAAATTTTCGAGCGCATTTTGTATTTTCGATTTCATTCAATTTCAGCTTCAGGGTACCAATCATAGATTTTTTATCGAAGATGCGAAGAGGAGTTGTTAACTATTTTTATATCTGCGGGTTCGTTTAGAGCTAAAGTAAAACCTACCAATTTTATTCAATATTCAATAGCTGTTCATTATATTTTGATAACCGTTTTTCTATCAAGTGTGTATACCATTGACTATAAAACGGATATATTCGAATTTGTTGTATAGTCAGTGTTATGATACTTACTCGTAAATGAATATTTTTATTAAATCCTGTCTGTGGTGTAGTCACAAAGCCACCTCTGCATGATTAGTGTTTTCCTCGGTTTTCTCCGATACGAGCCATTTGCTAGTTTCATCGACCAATCGACCAAGAACAAGAAAATACAATGGGGACGACATTCCATCGTAAAATCGAATCTAATATCTAATTTTGAAAATGGAACCTAACAAAGGAGACAACTCATTCAGTTGTCTCTTCAACCAGCAAATATGATGATTAAAATATTGATTTTTGAATGATTGTTTAGAATGGAACGGAAGGAAATCAATTCGTCATATTACACTGGTAGGGAATTGATATATTTTGATATGAATATACATATATTGAGAAAGGTGATTGTAGACACAATATTGGAAGTTAACAAATCATGAAAAACACATTCAAAATAGATTCCACCAGACCTGATATGATTTCGAATCAGATTAAAATTTCGTACCTTGGCTATATTTTGTAAAAAAAATTGGCCTGTTAATTCTTATTAGAGTGCCTGGAGTGCCCGGTACGTTGTTTCAAATACACGAAGTTCGACGAACCACTGTCCTTCTAAATGAAAAAAACTCTCATTCAGTTCTAGCCTACTATTTTCTTCATTCAGAAGGACAATGCTCGAACTCAATGAGTTTTCATTTCGTGTTTTCAACAGATAAAAAAACGTGTACATTACACCCCATTCATTATTTTTTTCCTTAGATTTAGGTGCATCGATGGCTAAGATCATCAGCACCCAAATTCAAAAAGAAACATACATTTTGGGGTTGCTATACTTCTCTTATATATTCAATGTTTTAGTTTGTTTGTAAATGTAATTGATATTGATCAAGTTTTTGATTTGAGATACATCCTTGAAGTTTTATTATGAGTATATTTCTTCATCTTCGACACTCACATATGATATGTGGTACAGTGGTTGATTCACGGCAACGATCGCATATCAAGGGTTCCTGCCCTTCCAGAAGAAATGCATGTATCAATAATGTATGTCCGAATCTCATTCCATGGATTTTCACTCTATCAGCCATGGGCAGTGGCGATAGAGGTCGCCAAGGCTGGACTGATGGTTAAATCGACTTCAGGTTGTTGTTCATCTGATCTCATGCTTGCTGTCACAACTTTTCTTTAGGGATTTATATTTGCCTTCAATGTCATCTGTCCTCCATACAAGTACTTCGAATATCTCATTCCCAGCAGCGTCACGCGCTGCTGTATCAGCGATTTCGTAAAATGGCTTGGTACCCAAATGAATTTAACATATTTACCGATATCATGGAGTTGATATAGAGAAAATGATATGGTCTTGACTAGTGGATCTTCCGAGAATGGGTTCGAAATTGATTCGAGAACGCTAAGAGAGTCACAGACGATAATAGATATTGGTTATGATATAATATCTTACCATATCGCAGAACTACAGAGCCTGCCCATTCATTATCATTCTCTAACATCCCAAGAAACATTACAATTTTTGAAACAGGGATATATGAAACGAATACATAGTAAGACGTAGAGTATAGTAAGAAGTAGTGTTAGTATAACTTCGTAGATATCGAAGGGGTCCAAAAGTATTAACTTCAAAAATCACCCTGCATCTTATGGATAGAACTAGATATACAAAATTAACATCGAGCTCATCCGATATCTGGAGAGCTCAAGAATCGTGAACGACCAGCAATATAATCGGTTTCACTTTTTAGCACCTTTCCTCCGTAAAATAATCTCAATAATCATAATTCGATAATTCGAAACCAATCGAAAGATTTCAATACAAAAAAGTTGGAGTGGTATATTAAAGGAACCCGCAGCCAATATCATACACGTTCCTGAATGAAATTCGAGAACATCGAGCTCATCCGATATCTGGATATCATCCAATGAGGCCAGAGGTACAAGAGGCAGACAGGTCAATGCTTCAAATGAGGATCTGACAATAATTCTGAATTGGGGATCTGAAAATCTAGTAGAGTTCTAGCGGTTCCTAGTAGACAAATCAGGGTCGCCCCTACACTGTCAGGCTCGAGACTTGTCGAACATCGTTATACCAAGCATCATTCATCAATAGAACGGCAAAGTCATGAAATTCTTTGCCTAGTGAAGTCTTTCCTGATGCTTACAACCTCCAAACTTTTAAGAATAATTCCATTACCTTCCTTTTCTCTCAAAATTTCACCGCTAGCTAACACGAATCCTCGAACATTATAGGTTTTCCAGATAAAAAAAATTGATTAGACGATATTGAGTTTCTAAAAAAGTGAGACAGAAATGTGAAAACCGGAAGGCTCCATATTCAATAACAACTGAGAAACCTATCGGTCTCACTGTACTGAGATACATTTTCATCTAGTACATAAAAGCTAGCTAGTTATCGAACATTCTTCCTCTCGGTGTTTCGAAACTGATATCAGTTAACGATTGAAATTAGACCTGTTAAAAGCTTTCGACGCAAAAGGCGTGAAGCTACAAATTATTTCGCTTTTCTGTGACCCAGTTTACATGATCTCTTCCTGTGTATAGTGCTACTCACCGACCGTTATATGTATGTCTCACAATTAGCCTACCAAACTTCACCAGCGTCTTCTATGACCAGAAACAGGAACCAAAAAACCATTTGGTATAAGGATTCAATTCGGAGAAAGGACTGAACTTTTCGTGCCCAATGCAGTGAAAATTAATAATTTAATTTTTTTTTTTCATGATCGTATGAAACAGGGTTTACTTCAAATATTACTGCAACTTTTACGTATGCAGACTTCCCGATGATTTGGTTTTGGATTATGAATATTTAGATGCGTAATTGGACCGATGCGTGTGTAAGTTTCCAGTAAAATCGGATCAGAAATATTATTACATCCCAATGCAATTCAAATCAATCAATATGTTTCATCAAACAATTTCATAAGGGCGCGTGAAAAAGGAGGGCGATCGGATGCTATCCTGCTGGTGTGTGTTTTGTGTGTCGTCAAGTAAGAATATTTTCTATGCTTTCTTAAAAAATACTTGAAATTCTTGACGCTCAAGTTTTCGTTACAAAACCATTACAAAACCAGTACAAAAAAGGGTTGTCTGCAAGTTCCTGCTAACTAACGCGCATTTTTTTTACATGACCACAATGAATGAAAAATTGGCAATGTGGGACGTAACAATATGTTTTAATCGATTTCACTTTTTAGCACCTTCCCTTCGTAAAATAATTTCAATAATCATAATTCGATAAATCAAAACCAATCGAAAAATTTGAATACAAAAAATTTGGAGTGGTATATTTAACGAACCCTATATCATATACGACGTTCCTGAATGAAATTTTTAAATGATTTCTTTTCTACTGCATTGGACGTATAAAGTCTATTCCTTGTATCGAATTGCATCATCTTAACGTATTCCGTTTCGGAAATATTCAAAAAAAAGCCACCATCAGAACCCCCTTTTAGGGAGCTGTAGCTCCCCTAGGAGCTATTTCTCGATCCATATTCATTTGAACTTTTTTTGCTATTTTTGGTTGTGGAATCAGCTGGAGAAGTTTGACAGGTTGATCATGGGACACCCTGTATATAGGAGGACAGATCCGTTTCATAATATACAGGTAATATTTCTCTTAATAATTCTCAATATCGTAGAATGAGAACTAATATGTTACAATATTCTCCACATATTCTGAGATATTCTGTACATAATTTGATTAAAAATACTAGTAGGGATTATAACGTCCTAATTTCGCCTTGTATATGTCAACATTCCTTTTATAAGCACATCAGCTCTAATGACCCAATCTCAAAACCAATAGAAAGATATAATTGTCTATTGTTTCGTTAACAGCTCATACTAGATTATTCAGAACTGATCCCATTCACAGCAACAAATTGATCAAAAATTAATAATATGAAAATATTATCATTACTGAATATCAATCAATTTCAAATCAGTTCAATATTTGCTTCTTATACTTCAGTTCCACATATAGAGCAACAGATTTAAAGTTGTCAAAGAATTCTTCTCCCACTGATTTTAAAATTCACATTGATAGTAATCGAATCGCTTCTGATGAAGAAAAAAAAATGGTAACCTGCAATTCACATTGTCAACGGTTTCATGAAATTCATCCGTTACTTTTGGAAAGAGCAATGTATATTTCGAATTGGAACGCCTGACAATCCAACTGTCTCCAAAATTCTGTGTAAAATAGATTCTATGTATCATTTAATACGGTAATAAAAACACGAAAATTGTGTACCTATATTATATCAAATTTCATAAGTCGTCGATATTTGCGGTGACTATACTGTAGTAAGATATTCATCAAAAAATTGATATTGTTCTGCAGGCGACTCTGTACCTACTTCAATAATGACTGACAAAACAGTAATTTTCATGATAGCCCGCACATGAATTCTTTATGAATATCATACGCCGTTGAACCAAATGAACGATGAGGTCACTCATGCATTAATAAAAAGCAAAGTCACACGCGGGTTACCTAATGCAAATACAATATAAAAGCTGCATTCTGTATTATCTTTTATATTCTCTACTGAGCGTTTTATTTTGAAATTTATAAAGCCCAATAAACTTGAGCGATATTGGTCTCAACATTATTATAACATTATTCGTCGCATGATATCAAATAAAAGAAACATATATGTTTCGAGCTAAGTGGATAGTCATAAATACTGGATCAAATAATGAACACTATACCCACTACTACCTTTCAAAATGACCAAATGGGACCATAAAAACTACATTAGTAGTAATAGTAATTCTGTTGGACATCTCCTTATCAGTATCAGTCTGAACGAGTACCCATAGTGTATAATTTTGTAACGTCAACAGAATATCTGAAAATTTGGAGAACAATTGAATACCCATCCATCCACACTATTTGTTCCCGTTAAAAGTTGCTTTTTATTTCGACCAAATACGTCATCATTGCATGTGATATCAATCCATTCCCTACAGCAACCCTTTCTTCAGTAAAGAACACATTGATGCAAGCATGATTTTTTGTCTATCGACAACAAAAAAGGAAAACCTATAATGTTCATGGAACATGTTGGGAGAAGAGTTTCAGAATTCATTCTTTGGAGGTCGTGAAGCTGATGAAATACTCACCAATAGAAGATAATTTGTGGTGTTATAATAGAAGTATAACTGGATCAACTAGAAGAACTATATAGTGTGAGCGTCTCGGAAGCAGTGTAAGATACAAATTTGGTTGCATAGGAGAAGAGTTGCGCATTCAGAAGACCATACCAACAGCTTTCGAAAATTCAATAAATTATTTATTAATTATTTATAGATTCTCAGATATATCGAATGAAGGTAATTTTTGGAGAATCTATTTCATTATTTTTATGTATTTTTGGAAATGTAGAAAAACTGAGAATACTTTTTCATGGAAACTTTTGATGAGATTCAACGTGGTGATATTGATTTCTTACTCCGACGTTTAGTATTCGAGAAACCATCATCAACTCAATTATTCCAAATACGGCCCTGATTAGGTGTTCACAAATTCTGAGAAGCATTTTTTCATTATGGATGCACCCATGTATTACATAGCGGTTAGAATTTGTTTCGACCTAGTTTTAAACATTTTTTTTCGTATCTCCACATCAAAAATATCATTAAATCCACTTGTTTAGAAGAAAAACACAACAATATCTGATCTTTGAGGGTCAAATATTGATCGACTAGTAAGGTAATACTGAATAGTGGAGGAACAAATTATTCTACATATTATTTGAATTAATCAACGCACAAACTGTAGCATTCGAACATTCCATATTTTTCGTGAAATTTCCATTATTTAGAATTCAAACAGAATAGTGAGACGACTAATTATAACAGATCGTGAAACATCAAACAGTTTCAATGCCCACTTCTTAGTATAACACAAACAATAATTTACTACATACATAGCTTTTAATGTCGCCTCATTCTTTTTCAATCGATTTAGCAGAACATTATTCCAGAATTATAATTGGAAGAACTGTATAAACCACAAAAATTCAATTTTTGCAAAATAGTAAGTGTGATTGAGTAGGTGATACTTCAGAAAATCATATTTCGAAAACTTATCTCATATTTCTCCAAACTTGTCATAAAAATTTTTGGAAAATGAATGTACCACCTCTTCGAAAAACTTGTCATAATTTGACTTTTCTTGAAATAATTTTCCTGACTAGTCTATCTATTGAAACTAATTATTGAAGATATTTTCAGATCATTTTGATCATAAATTTTTATACATGATGATAATAATAATAATAATAGGTGTACCCACAATAAAAAAAAACTTTCATAAGCAAGACCGTATTAGAAAAAAATTAAATTGATTGTTGCCATGAAGAACTATATTCAGTTTCTCTCTATTTCTAATAATACGGTGAAAAAATGAATTGATAGATTTTTCAAAAAATCACTTTTTCCGATATAACTGAAAACTATATACAAAAATTTTGGAAGACGGTTGAAATGGCCCTCTAAATGCAAAACTACATTCAACTGAATATGGAATGGGGAGAACGATTTTTAAAGAATCAGTGTTACTGTAGTTCATTCATTCATCAGTGCTGGCCATGTGGTAGGTGTGTACAGGTGCTGCTGCTGCTAATACAGTTTTAACCTGTTTTAAAAAATTGAGTGAAAATTGTGAATTTTGGAACATATATGTGTTAGAAAATCTTCTGAAAAACCACCAAAACAAAATTGGGACATATTCACTAGATCGTGAATAAATAGGAGTTAAAAAAAAAACAGAGAAAAAACAGTGAAAAACAGTGAAGAAACGTGAGTATTTATGTAAAAACAGAGTGAAGGGTTGTTTTTCGTTTCTTGGAGACTTTTTTACCTCTGGTGAACATTAACCAGGTCAAGATTGGATTAGTCAGCATGGACAAAAAAAAATTTTGTCATGTGAGGTGGAATATGATACCAATCAATTGTTCCCATGTGATAGCTGCAAAAGACTATTATGCAGTGATGATAAATGTGGAAACCTCACCAGCTCAGAAATAAAATGTTCACAACTCAAAACAAGGAGAAAATCAATATTTCTGTGTGATAATTGTGAATCAGGACTCTGGATAGTACCCACCCTGATTAATCAAATTAATGAAATGAGTGAAAAAATGGAGAAATTTATGAAAAATACAAAAAGTGCAGGCTTCTATAAAAAAATCACCCCACCTAATGATGGGATTGCTACTGATGAACTTTCTGAAGAACTGATAACAGAGATGATGGAGAAGCTAAAAAAAGAAAACATATTAATCACAAATATTAGTGAGTCTCGAGCAACAACATCAGAGAAATGTAGAGAAGATGATCTGAACTCAGTGACCGGACCTATCCTACACAACGTACAAAACATTCATCCTTGAAGGAAATTATTGGTGAAAAGTCATAAAAATTTGGTATAATAACATGAAGTTATTGATAGGGGCAATTCATCACTCACCAAATGCAAGCCATTCTACATTCATTACTGATTTGGAAGATTTTTGTAACAATTCCAAATGTCTTATAGCAGGGGACTTCGGTATTAACTTCAATACTGCTGATTACTATTCTTCACGAATGAAAAATCTACTCAACATGCTGGGAATCACTCAAAATATAACTGAATTTACTCGGTGTACCTTACATAGTTGTACCATTGTGGATTATGTCCTCAGCAATTTTGAAGTTATCACAGAAGTTCATAACACTCCAAAAATAACCGATCATTCACCTATTTTAATTAATATTTCGGATAATCACTGTAACAATGTTGTAAAAATATTCAGAAATCTTGGTCCAGCAAATATGGAAAGAATTTTCTAGAAGACTTTCAGCCAAAATGTGAAATTGTTGTAAATACTGTTGCACCCAGTCAATCATTTTCGCATAAATCCAATAGTGTACCATGGTATGATTATGAATTGAAAATTAACAGCTTTAACAGGGACAAAGCATACTTGACATTCAGAAGTAATAGAACAGAAGAAAACTGTCAAAACTTTAAAAATAAGAGTAACAAATTTTTAATTTATAAAATCAAAAAAATGCAATATTATTATGAAAAAATTGACCAAAATGAAGATAATCAAGTTTTGATGTGGAAATCACTTAAGAAAATTGTGAATGTCAAGAGTAATACGTCTATGTTTGAGAATTTTAAAAATATTGATAATCAGATAAGAATAGTGAGGAATGAGATGGAAATTGCAGAGTGTTTCAACAACTATTTTGTGGACAGTATTAGGGATATTGTTGATAATATTGATGACGATAATTTAGAGTTTAAAAGAATTGAATTATCTGATCTAACCAAAATAATAAATGAATTAGACAATAAAACTAGTAAAGAAATAATAGACTCAAAATTTCTGAAAAACACAGTGGTTCTAGGGCATGCTCTATTGCATTTTATCAATATATCTCTAGAGTACGGAATATTTCCAGAGCAATTAAAAACTAGCACGGTTATACCTATTAAAAAAATTGCTAATACAGTTAATAGTTGGGAACACCAGCCAATCAACACACTGGCCAGTCTTGAAAAAGTTTTAGAACTTGTGTATCGACAACTGTTAAAATACTGTCTGTAAGTTCTTCGAGGAGGTGGTACATTCATTTTTCAGCTTTTGATGGGATTTTCTCTCCTCGTTTCTAAAAAATAGAGTGGAAGTTATTGAAAATTATTGCAATATATTTGTAGTAAGGACAGATTTAGGATCTGTCCCAAAATGTCACTGCGCTTGAAATTAAACCTTTAGATACCTAAAAGAGAAATTCTCTATTGGTCAGTGACACCTTGTTTTTGAAAAAATTTGGAAATACAAATATATTTAATAATAATAAAACCTCTACTTATCTTGGTGGACGTTTCGGGAACGAATCTGCTCCCGTTCTCAACACAAGAAAAATATTTCAATTGTGTTGAGAACGGGAGCAGATTCGTTCCCGAAACGTCCACCAAGATAAGTAGAGGTTTTATTATTATTAAATATATTTGTATTTCCAAATTTTTTCAAAAACAAGGTGTCACTGACCAATAGAGAATTTCTCTTTTAGGTATCTAAAGGTTTAATTTCAAGCGCAGTGACATTTTGGGACAGATCCTAAATCTGTCCTTACTACAAATATAATGCAATAATTTTTAATAACTTCTACTCTATTTTTTAGAAACGAGGAGAGAAAATCCCATCAAAAGCTGAAAAATGAACTGTTAAAATATTTGAATTCAATTAATTGCTTTATCACAAATCAATCAGGATTTAGACAACATCATTCATGTGAGTCCGCTTTTCAACTTACAATCTCGAAATGGAAAAAAAGTATTGATGAAGGTGAATATGTAGTTGCTGTATTTTTAGATCTAAGAAGAGCCTTTGAAACAATAGATCGTGGAATTTTACTGAAAAATTAGAGGCTCCGAGGATAAAACACACAGCTCTCATGTGGTTGAAAGACTATCTAAGCAATCGTAAGCAAATTTCAAAAGTCAATAATAACATATCTACACCAATTGATAATTCTTTTGGGGTTCCACAGGGCAGTGTCTCAGGACCTCTGATATTCCTTATATATATAAATGACATTAGTCTATTTCATTCGTGCGACTTTGTTGATCTCTTTGCAGACGACACCTTGCTATTAATATCAAACTGTAATCTTGACGTAGCGATAGATAAAATGAATGACAGTCTAGTAAGGCTCAATAGCAATACATTGAATTTGAATATAGAAAAACCAAAGCAATGATTCTTTCAATACCATAACCCCGCTCAAGTTCCGACTTTTGGGGCGCTGGTTCCACCCAACGAGGGAGTGCATTTGTAAAATATAAGATGAAAAACATGAATAAGGACTATCACATACTCTACATAGCTAATGGAACTATATCAGTTGTGGATGAAATTTAATATCTGGGTTTCATGCTTGATAAAATTCTCCCTTTCAATGGTCATTTCAACTATGTCTATAAAAACATCCAGAGAAAACTATATGTCTTTACTAGAGTCGCTCAAGAACTGTCTATGTATTCCAGAATAACTTTCTACAATACAATTATCCAGCCTCATTTTGATTACTTAGGTAGCATAATGTACACATTTAACCCTAATCATATCTCTAGCATACAGAAACTAGGAATACAGAACCGAGGAATGCGTATAATTCTGAGGTGTAGCCGATATACCAGTATCAATTTTATGTTAAATCTTTACAATGGTTTTCTGTATCACAGAGATTTTACCAATCATCAATGATTTTTATCTTCAAAATCTTGAATAACATAGCTCCAGAATATTTTAACGAATTTATTATTTTCAAATCTCAAATCCACTCTCACCAGACGAGAGGTCATTCTGGGCAACAGTTTCACCTTTCAAAATGTAAAATATCAAATTTGATGAAATCATTATTTTATAAAGGTGTAAATGAATACAACAAACTACCTCGTAATGTCAAGCAATCAAAAACTCTTAGAGAATTCAAAAGTCAACTTATTAAGTATATTAGATCCACATCACCATAACTCATATCCTAGTGCCAACAACTCTCATTTTCTACTGATAACTCATGCAATTATTGATTTTAAAGTATTATAATTTTATGTACCTAAGCTTGTGAACATTGTTTATCTTTATTTGTAAGTATAGTGTTAAATTAGTATATGTGTAAAAGGATTTTTCCTTGTATTCAAATTTTATTTGTAATTTTAATTTTAATTTAATTTTTCAGCTCATAAACACTGTAAGTCTCTATTTGTAAAAAAATCTGTTGAATTATTGGATTTATATTAGGATTGTCTCCTACTCAATAAAGATTCATTCATTCATGGGATATTGAGTTAGGATTAGATGAAGATAATATAATGATAATATGGGGCATATCCATTGTAGAATCCTCAAAAAATTATTCATAACAATACTTTTAAATACATATTTTTTACAGTTTATGGGACAAAGCATTAGACTTTTTGAGTCTCCTGTATGCCAACCAATGAAACTGAACAAATCAAAATATTCACTTGCTCAGGTGAAGGGCAAGCAATCAATAACTGATCTTCACTGCTGTACCCTCCTCTTAGGAGAATCTGATCCACTTGCATAAATGCATTTATGACATTGTTCTTGATGGGCCTGAACAGGATGAACTCAGTTTCTCTGTTGGATAAGTAAAGTTGCATGGATCGCTGTATTTCCGGAATCCTAGATTTTATGTTTTTTTGTGCATCCTTGATGATGTCTGCCACAACCTGAGGTTTGCCAAAATTTTGACTGACTACTGTCAGTTCTTGAGTTGCAGAGCTTTCAGCTTGGATTATTCTGAGGATATGTTCACCTTTTTCGATCCACATGAGAATGTTTCCTTAGAAATAATACACTTTATTTTAGTGAAATATACGGATCAAGAAAAGAAGCTTATTATAAATAAAAACTAAAAGTAACTCAATTATATTGGAAAATGAAATACTTTATCAAAACCTCTCAAAATTCTAAATGAGCCCTAGATCCTACCATCACTTGGGGAAAACTATATTGCCGTTGGCCATCAGACATTTTTTGACCACACTGGCCAGACTTGCTAGTGATAACACTGAACATGATTTTTTTTCAATAGTAAGTGAACTATTGGTTCAGTAGTGTGATGTTAACAGGCTACACATTAATGAGGAGATGAGTGTTTATAAGATCAATTACATGATAGGAGACATGCCACAACTGAACTGAATAGCTGAACTGAACAGAACAGCTAATCAAGCTGAAAAAATCAAATGATACAGTACTATTATTGTTACTAATCTCCTTGGTTGCCAAAGCAACCCTAAGAAGCCCCAAAGGGCTTGTGCTAGTAGAGGAGACAGGGATCTACAGTTCATACTAAGGGCATAATACAAAAATAAATAAAAATAACTGTATACAGAAGGTGAACCACGAACCAATATTCAACAAAATAGAGGAATTTGTGATCTGAAGGAACTTGGATATGATTGAACTGAATTATTAGAAAACCGAATACAATAATAATCATTCATAAATCTGAATGAAAGTAGCATTTTATCATTTGTGGTTTCTTAATTTGAGGAAATAATTAAAAAAAATAAATAAAGTTTTATAGTTCAATGAAATTCCCCAATAATAATTCATACAACATAGTTCTTTCAATACTGGATTTATGTGAAATAATTTAATCATATCAAGGAAATATATACACATACAATATAACCCACCTACAAGGATTCTAGAAGCATGTTGAATGAAACTCTCACATGAAAGTTTCAACTGCTTATCAATCTCCTTCCGTGAATCTACTAGGTATTCTTTCACCTTGGGTGTGCCTTCTAATAAAAATTCAAGTAATGCATTATTAGAACTGAAAGTGAAAATGTTGTTCCTATGAATGTACAGTTCTACAGCAGCTTTCTGGACAGTACTAAAGTCTAATGATGTTTCTTTGGCAGTGAAGTCAACCTGAAATATGAATAAGGATATTTCATGGCAGTTTATGGATTATCTCTTTGGATAGTTTAATAAAGACTCTATTGTCAAACTTCAAGAAATTGAAATTCAATTCATTGCATTACCATTTCAAGTATATTTTTTGACTGGCTATGGAAAGCAAAACTTATTTATATATTTGTATTCACCTGAAAAGGTGCTATTTGTTCCCTTATGATTAGCAGGTGTTTTATTTGAAAGAGTTGACCATCAACAGGTGTTTTTCTGGAGGATATCTGATCAGCTGCTGTTTTGACAGTATGGATGCAATGCACTAATGCTTCTTGAGCCAATCCTTGGAAAGTATTCCTATCCAGACAAAAGTACAGACGTGAGAGGCAAACTAATGTTCTCTTAACTGTTGGGTACCACATACCATGCAGATCTGCAGGAGAATTGCCTGAAAATGAAAATGGTGCAAATATTATCCAGCTAGTTGAAATATTTTGTACCTGTGTATGAGCGAAAATGAGCCATTTGTGCAGCATTGATATTAGCTACTTCCTGACTTTCCAATGACACTATAGAATTTCTGGAATCTGACCTCCTATCTCTCAATTCTAAAGCAATATTTTCCAACTGCTCCAATTTCTCTGGATAGGCTAAATCTCCAGGAGAAGGTTTATAACCCAGCAAATCATGCTGGAAGAAAATGTTGGCACGAAAAACTAGACGTTCTTCAACATCTTGTAATAATTGCCTGATTATTTGTATGTATTTGACTAGTTGTTCGTTTTCTGAAATTTTATCATGCAACAATTCATTCTTCAGTATTCCACATAATTCACTGAGTACTTCAATGTGATTGATCATGATCAAATTGGGTCTCAATGTATCATATAAATTTTGACAAAGGGTACCCAGATAATCATTGAGTTGGGTGGAAAATTTTGTGAAAAAGTAATTGTAACACATAGCTTCATCTTGGCAGATTTTCATAGTGAACAAACTACAGGATCTGAACAGCTTACTATGGTCAACCCTATGCTTCTCCTTGAGTTCAGTCAGAGCTTTAGACATAGCAATACTCATGATAGGCAGTCTTTGAGTGAGGTAAGTTCTTTGACAATCAGCCAGGATATTTTTGTATTGTTCATTATGGTCTTCTCTTTCTTCCAAACTGTTCAGAATGAATCTAATTTTGATGGACACACTCTGGAATTTGCCATAATACAAAGAGAATGCTGAATCTACCAAAGATTCAGAGACACTAGGTTCCTGAGGTAATATATGATTCTTCAAATCTGGATCCACAACATGTTTCATAGTTTCAACTAGAACTGTATTAACATAGTCATAGATTTTGTTGAGGATGTTGTTTAAAAGACTCTCATATTTCATTTTATATATCCTAGATTCTTTGTATTGGAAGTGTTCAATCAAATATCTCATACTATCATCTATTTTGTCTAATATGTGTATACATTCTTCATTGTTCAGCCTGTTACCCATTCTTTCTATACTCTCCTGGCATTTATTGAAATTAGTAAAATGCTTGAGTTTGCTGTTCAAGTCCTGTTTCTTTTCTTTAAGGGTTCTTTGATTAGCCATAAGTAGTTCACTAAGTAAGTGTAAGTGATTTGTCTTCTCAGTAACATTTTCATATTCAATTTTTAAATTCATGAGATACTCAAGAGCAGCATTTGAGTGATCAAACAACTTTTTGCTATCAGTCTGACGTTTTGACAATTGTTCAGAGTAAAGCTGGTATTGTTTCAAATTCTCATGTTTGATGTCTTTTTCTGCTGCTATCATCCACTGAATGTAATCCTGCATTTTTACAATTACTGGTGGATACTCTGGTTTTTCTATAATTTCCACTTTTGTCCGACATTCTTCAACTTCTCCTGGTTTCCAATACAAATCAGAGACCAAATCACTAATCTCATACACTAAATCCATCTGATCTTCTGACAGAGGAGCCAATGGCTCTTTGGTAGATTGCCATTTTGCTAAATTTTCTTGAACTATTGTTTCTTTACAATCTGCTACCGAATCCTGTCGAATCATTATGAGCTCCTTAAAATTAATATAATGTTAAACAATCATGTTGTGTTGCTGTTATGATATGATATATGTTAATATAACATTATTGTTTTCAGGGTTGATAGAGCAGAGAGTAATGAATTAAAACTCTACTTCGTCATGTGGAACTAGTCGGTTACGTACTTAGCCCGATATGATTATTTGTGTTTTGATAGTTTATAGTGATGAACTCAAACTCAAATAACAAGATTTTTACTGTCTAACATTATTGCCCTCACAGGAGTTCAATTATTTTTTCAATGAGAGTTTATTTCCTGTCTAAATAAGTGGCAAAGTTGAAAAAAAAATTCTAACCACAATTAATACAGATTCACGCATGCGCATATCGTATTTTATTTCAACTTCTCCCCAACATGAACAAGATAAATAATCTGTGTTAACAGATCGAAGTTGGTTACCTCTTAAATGAAGGATAGTGAAAAATTAAAGTTAAGTTGGATGTATGAATGGTTACATGGGAATAGATAGTTTCCAACATCATAATGAATACGTAAATGAAAGAGAAAATACAAATAAAAGAAAAAGCGCTGTGCATAAATCCGGCTTAACAATTACTCTCTCCATACAATAAAACATCTGGTATCATGTTTTACTCTCTGGTTCAGAGGCCGAAGCATAGAATAATTGTTTTATAGTATATGACCGAAGTTTTCATTAGTTGAATGTTGACGTTTCCTTCATAACCCAATTTCTTCTCCCTGTTAGACTCTTCTGCCAAGCCAAAATGTACTCCTCTTCTGTGGACAAGTCATCTTAAGCAAGGATGGTTATGACATGGAATAATTGTGCATACTCTTTGTTAGAACTGAGTAAGAACCAAAGAGTATATAGGGCATTTGGGCATAGAATAATTGTTCATATAGTATATATATATACTCTTTGATTTCAGATTTACCATGGAGAAATTCTTGATCTGAGAAACCGACCAATAGTCGCCTGTCGTCTATGTCAACGTAAGGAAAAATGACTGATCAACTGATTGATTGAATGATCAACTATAATTTCTAGTTGAAATTTGAGACAATTGGTTTTCCCATTTTTATGGTATATTCATTATAATCGTCTGAGAAGAGATGGTCAGAATGAAATCATCTCAGACTGAGGAATATATTATGGTTGAAGTGTGATATCAGTTAAATGTCGGTGTCAGAAAGGTCAGTGGTGTCACACACAATCACAAAACACATAAAACTTATAGAACATATGTCACAGAAAACGGGTGGAGTAGGTGTTTACTTCTCTACGGTGGTAGAAGTGAGGTTATGATTCTAGATTATTTCTCCATCTAATGTACTTACCGTGATTGTGAAGTGTCCCATTGTCATGTTTTTTTTGGAAAAAAATTGAACAAAGATGGCCAGTGGTCAGGAATACAGTACAGGAAAGTCAGGGGTTACTTTGGCTCAAGAAAGTTCCATCAATGATGCCTTTTCTGCCCCTGAATCTCGTTTTGAATGTCCTATTTGCTTAGCCTGGTTAAGAGACCCAGTTTTAACTTCCTGTGGACATCGTTTCTGCAGGAGCTGCATATATTCATGGTTGGAGTGAGTCAATAAGAAGGACAACTAGTAATTAATGATTCAATAATGTGACTTCATCAAATTTCAGGCGAGAAAGTGCTTGTCCTGTAGACAACATGAAACTCAAAAAAGAAGATATATTCCCAGATAATTTCACAAGGCGAGAAATCTCACAACAGCGCACCAAGTGCCCAAATATTACAAGTGGGTGTCTAATAGAACTGTCTCCTTTGGATGTTGAATCTCACTTATTGGTATGTAAATACAAAACTCCTGAGTTACCTGATAATGAGAAACTACGCTGTTCTTTTGTTGATGTTGGATGTGTAGAAAAATTTGAAGATGAACCTGAATTACAAAGGCATTTGGAGCAACATATCCAGAAACATTTAACTGTAAATATTAACATGACTGTTATTCATTATCAGTTGTATTCAAACATTATTCTTTTAGTTGCTTTCTCAAGCATATTCAAAGATTACAGCGAATAGTAATGCTACAGCAAGTTCTGCTATAGCTCAGCAAGCTAATTATTGGGATCCCCCTGCCAAAAATGAAACTCCTGCTATTGGAGATGACAATCTCCAAAGCTTGCTTAGGTATGTATATAAGCTTTTTTCCTTCTAAACTTTTCTCTGAAGAATAAGGCAAATAAGGCTACCAACAGAGTGGGTGGAAACAAGAACTGGGGCAAACAGGTATTTTTGGAGGCATTTGCAATAACATTATAATGGTTTGGTTTCAATGGAAATGAAATTGAAGTTGAATTTCAAATAGGACACCCTGTATCATTTTACATTCTCATGTTTCAAATTCTAATTCTACAAAATATTTTTGTTCAGTTCCTTCCATGGAAAAAATGATTTTAAACAATTTTCCAACTTTGTTGTTGTATTCAGCTATCAAAATTATGATTCATGAGTTTTCTCCTCATCTTTTTCTTCAAATGGTAAGATATTAAGAGTTTTAGACAAACACATTGATTACACATGTGTCAAGATTATATAAAAAATCAGAGCACTGTATGAAAAAAGAACCTATTCGTAAGTTCTAGAATATGAAAATGAGTTGGCTAGCTGAATACAGAAATGTCAAAAAATACAAGGTGCTCCATTCGGAAGTTGAAAGTTGGTGAAATCAGAAGTACCTTATTGATGGATCATAAATGAATTTGAAAATTTCATCTCTAAAAACTTCAAAGTTATTGGGGTGCCCTGGTTTTTGTGGCCATCTGATATAGCAAACATCCAGACAAACATATATTTGTACTGACAATCAGAAGAATTTCCATGATATCAAAGATAATTACATATTTGAGAAATGATTGAACAATAATACATTTCTCCTTGAACATTTTATGTCTGTCCACAGGTTTTTGAGCTGATTTTTCACACCTCATTTCAGGACACTGTATGAAAAAATCATATTTCTGGAGCAGAAATCCAGGGAACAAGATATCATCATAGCTAATATGGCTGAGCAGATTTCTTCTAATAATCTTTTGGTGTCGAAATTGCACAACAGGTATTGTAATGGATCATACTTGTGGTACTTCAATGATTTCAAAAACAAAATCAATGCAATGAGGGAGAATCCTCATTTGATGTATTACAGCACTGGATTTTACATGTCTATCAATGGTTATAAATTATGTTTGAGATTGAATTTATCACCCAAAGACAGCAATTATCTGGCAATTTTGATACATGTCATGAAAACTGATCATGATGAAACATTGGATTGGCCCTTTAGTGGACGACTGACTATAGCTGTGATTCATCCGATGTAAGTACAAAAAAGCATGTCTTAATAGTTCCTTATTATGGAGGTTTACTCAATCAAGGATTTTTCACGGATTCCCTGCAACTGTTCATTTGATTGTTTCCACTTGTCTATTCATAATATGAAGTTTATTACTCCGCCGCTCCCTGCTCCCCTGCAGTTGAATGTGGTAGTTCGGCTTTTTTTCGGCCCTTAGCAGTTTTCATACAGGGTGGTCGCTAAAGACGTGGATAACCAATATTATTTTGAAAGAACTCTTTGTATTCTTTTAATTCTTTTGAAATGTGTGATCACAATGATATGTATATCTGGAAATCTTGCGGTAGAGGGGGAGGAGTGGTAGCTTCGACCGTCAGATTGCTCAAACGAAAACGAAGTAGACGGGACAGGTGGATTAGTCGATCAAAATGTTTATTTCTTGGTTTCGCAAATCAGGTTATACACCTCCCCTTTGGTTCGTTCTGGGCAATAGTTAGTTATGCTGATCATGTGGATGTGCTACTGCTTGGTAAACCAATTGGCTCAGTGGAAGTTCATCACTTCATATTTCTCATTCAGCCTCCTTTGTTTTTTATTTATTTATTTATTCACGGGATAAACCCCATTAAAGTAGAAATAATATATATCGACAAATAAATACATATAAGTTATAACATTAACCTAATCAAACTTCATGGTTCTATTATAAATTAGTTGTAACAAGTGACAACAAACATATCTATTAAAAGACGATTATACAATATAAAATTTCAATGACCAACAACTTTCTCACTTTCATAAATTATTCAAAGATTTCCGGAACATATTGTAAGACAATCCAAATATACTTATATCCTTGTCATTCAATAATTTCAAAGTCCTTTCTAATGGTGTATGCTTGCCATGATTTGTAGAATGAAATGGTACGTGAAATAAATAGCTACACCTAAGATGTCTGTTTGGAACGTTGAAGTTGATTGTCTCAAGTAGTTCTGGACAAGAAATGAGTCCATTGAGTAACTCAAAAATATAACAGAGATCGGCGTGAGTTCTTCGTGTTTTCAGTGATTTCAGATTGAGTTCATGCAAAATATCTGAATAATCATGGTCATGTATCTGAACACCCAACCTGAATGCACAAAATCTCAAGAATTTATTTTGAACTCTTTCTAAAGTCGTACAATGAACCAATGAACAATGAACAAGGGAGACCAAACAATCGATGCATATTCTAACTGAGACACTACTAAGGCTAAAAATACCCTTTTTAACGCTTCTATTGATAATCCTGTCCAATTGCGTGAAATCATCCCCAGTACTTTAGATGACTTCACACTTACTTTATTGACATGATCAACGAATCTAAGCTGCTCATCAAAAGTAACTCCCAAATCTTTTATAGATGATGTATATTCCACATGTTGGTTATTTATATTATATGCGGTATCAACTTTTCTCCCAATTTTTGAAAAAGAAATGAAATATTTTATTCACATTTAGGTACAGATTGTTGGTGACGCACCATTCACACAATTTATCTAAATCAGCCTGAAGAAGATTCTGGTCATTCACAGATTTGATAGGTCTAAACAACTTCAGGTCATCAGCAAACATAAGGAAATCACAATTTTCGAAACAACTTCCAATGTCATTGACAAAGATATTGAATAAAAGTGGTGAGCAGTGAGATCCCTGAGGTACTCCAGATGGTACTGAAATATCTCTTGATTTGAACCCCCCAATTGCGACCTGCTGTGTTCGACCTGACAAAAAACTTCGGAACCAATTCACTAGATGCTCCGGAAAACCAAAATGTCCAATCTTTTTCAGTAATGTATGGTGATCTACCCTATCAAAAGCCTTGAAAAAGTCAGTATAAATGGAATCCATTTGACATTTACTCTCCAAGACTTTCAATATTTTCTGTTCATATATGAGAACGTTGGAAATAGTGGATTTGTTTCGAGAAAAGCCGTGCTGATTATTAATCAATCTCTCTTTGCATAAGAAGTTCAGTTGTTCCGAAATTGAACTATCAAGTAATTTTGGAATAGATGACTGGTTACATATACTACGATAGTTTTTAATATTATCATTATCACCTGATTTATGAACTGGAATAATGAAACTGTGTTTCCAAACATCTGGGAAAACTGCTTGAACTAATGAACACTTAAAAATAAGGTACAATGGATGAGTTAGGGAGTATACACAATTTTTTAGAAACATGTTCGGAATTCCATCGGGACCCGTAGAGAGTTTAGAAGGAATTTTTGAAAGCTTTTCAAATATCATTGCAACCGATAAGGTGGGATTAGGAATATAATTATTGTTAACATGAATAAAGTCATTAGGCTCCGTTAATGAAGTATTGTAAACCGTGGAGAAAAAATTTGCAAAAAATTCTGCTATTTGTTCATTGTTCCCTGCAATAGAGTTTTCATAGTACATGGTGGATGGCAAAGTATTCAGTGATTTCTTACTTTTTATAAATGTCCAAAAATATTTAGGATTTGAATTCAGTTTGGTGTTCACGTCATGAATATAATGATCATAACATGTTCTTGATAGAATTTTACAAGACGATCTCAACCTATAAAACACTTGATAATCTTCATTGCTTTTACTTGATATGAATTTTTTATGGGCTATTTTTTTCTGCTTGACCAGGTACCTCAGCTCAGCATTGAACCATTTGGGATGAGTAGATGTTTTGAATCTTTTGAGAGGCACAAACAATGAATTGCCATATGCAACATATGGTAAAATTCTGCAGTCGCTACATTTATATCTGACAAATTGAGCTTCTCATTCCAGTTTATGTTTAATAAATAGTTGTTAAGACCTTCGTAATCGGCATTTCTGAAGTCGTAATAAAATTCCGTATATTCTAAGTTTTTGGACACATCATCATAATTTGAAATACTGAAGAAATAGCCTGAGTGATGCATACTATTTGAAAAAAGAGGATCTGTTGCAGTGATTACATCTAAGTTATTTACATTTGTAAATACTAAGTCTAAAAACACATTTCTTGGATTGGGAATTAAATTTCTTTGATAGCAGTTCAGGAATGCATAGCATTGCGCTAGGGGCAAAGCATGAGATCCTTGAGGACAATTAACCAGAACTCCAGTAACCTCATCAGCCCGATGAGCTTCAGGTACATTGAAGTCACCAAAAATGTATGAATTACAATGTTTATATCTCATAATAACTTCTTCGACAGCCTGACCATGTTGTAGATAGATCGATTCCGGTGCTTGAGGTGGGATATAAACGCCACCAATTATGAAATTTTGTTTTCCATTAGAGCATACTAAGAAGAGCTGTTCGACTGACATGATTGTTAATTTTATCTTTATTGAGTTCTTGATGAGAATCAGTACTCCACCTCCCCTAGATTTTGAACTGGTTTCGCAGCTACGATCACACCTGAAGATATTGTATGAGTTAACTTTCATTTCGGAATCCAGAATATCCCTCGAAAGCCAACTCTCAAGTAGAATGATAATGTCATACGTAGAACACAACACAGATTTGATTAGTTCCTGTATCTTTGTACGAATGCCTCCAACATTGTGACAGTATACTTGTAATGGGGTTTCCACTAGTTTTTCCCCTAATTACAATAGTAGGAGTACCCTTTCTATACTGTATCATTATGTTTTCTTCACCATTTGACTGCCTATGGGTTAACTCTTCTTTAACTCTCTTGAACCAATCCTGTTGCATTCTTGTTTGATCATCACTAATTCTGATCGATGTGCTCTGCAATTTCTTCTTAGCTTTCAATATTTGCTTCACGATTTGGTTACTTGAGAATACCACTTTAATAGGTCTACATTTTGGACCACCAGAACGACCTACTGGAAGTACCTTCACAATATTACCATTTATTTCTTCACTCATTTCCAATTTCTCTATAACTTTACTAACCTCCTTCTTATCTGCTTCAATTCTTACGCTGATTTCATCGGATGCTGATTCTTTAACATTATAAATCATTATGTTGTTAGACCTGATTTGACGCTCATTGAGTTCCTCAAACATTGATTCAAATGAAATGCTTGAAGACCCTTTATTCTCCCTTGTTTCAATCGCTGACTTAAGATCACTTATATGCTTGTCTTTATCGACTAATAAGGATCCATATGCATCTTTGAGCTCCTTAATTTCAGATTGTAATTCCTTCATCACTGTTTTCAGCATAGGTATTTGTGATAAGCTATTCTCGCAGTCATCACAAAAAAATTTCAACTTCCTTTCCCCTGCAAATTGCAGACATCTCACCTCTGTTGAAGTTACATTTGCACAAGCAACATGGAGAAGTCTTTTGCAACCATCACATCTGAATGAATTTTTATCATCGACTGCCTCTTTTCGACACCTTAAACACTTGCTCATAGTGACGGAGAACACTTTGAAGACCCCCTATATATTAATCACTTGCCTGTAGCTGAAAATTCTCGAGCAAAAAGATCGAGATTTTTTGTCACTGGAACTTAATCACGTTGGGTTTTTTCGCTGATATCTCCAAAATTATTCCAAAATACGAGTTGATTTCCTATCAAATATCTTCAAAGTAATGAAATTACTCGAAAAATATTTTTCAATGTGAGAAATCCTGATGTCTCCAGCTTCAACTACATATAACTTAGTATAATTAAACTACAGTATTAATAGCTACAGAACTACCTCTCTTGATCATTATCGTTCTTGATCATCATTGTTGAAAGGATCACGAGCCGCCACTGATTTTAAATAGAGTTCATTATTTGGAGTAATAGAGGTGATACATATTGTGGATGTATTATCTTTAGAACCTTGATAAGCATGTTTTAATTTGGCGATACTGTCAATGTTCAATCAGCTGACAGCTGTCAACCTCGAATTTCAAACATTTGAAATTGTGAAAAAAATAGAATCGATACCAATCTAATTCATAAGGCTTTAGAGATATCATACAAAAATTATTGACAGGTACCACAAATTTTCTTTGTGATCACAAAAAATAACAGATATCAAAAAAATTATATGGAATTGAAAAAATAATTTCAATACAGCTAAATGAGGGATGAGATGAAACGACTCAGTGACTTATATGCTACTTTCAAGTGTGACGAACTAGCGAAGAGAATCAAAACTCACAGATATAAGTACAGGCAAGCTATTGATAGGGCAAAACGGACGGCAAATAATAAATTCATTGAACAATCGGACAATATTGCCAAAGCCTCTTGGAAAGTCATTAACACAAAAAGAACTAGAAAGAAAGATACAGATGTAACAGATATTACTCCTAATGAATTCAATAACTTTTTTTCTGAAGTACCCAACATTTTAGTTAGCTTAGAAGAACCACAAATAACATATGAACAATATTTATATAGAGCACCATCTCCAAATCCAAATCTTACGTTCTCGTTCAGGGAGGTTACATTTATAGAGGTTAGAGATGCAATACAAAAATTAAAACCAAAACACAGCAAGGATATATACGATATGAACATAATATTAATCAAGGAACTGAAAGATGTATTAATTATTCCTCTAACCAAACTTTATAATGAATGCATTATGAATGCATTAGAAATGGAGTATATCCAACTAAATTTAAGCTTGTCAAAATCATTCCGGTCTTCAAAAAAGGCAATAAAATGGATACTCACAATTATAGACCAATAGCGCTTATTCCAGTTTTATCTAAGATATTGGAATTGATATTGAAAAACTAGCTACAGGACTTCATTGAGGAGAACGACCTATTGATAAAAGAACAATTTTGCTTCAGAATTGGCAAATCAACTGCATTAGCAGTCAATGATTTATGTGAAATCATAATAGCAGGTCTAGAAAGCAGTCAAATGGTGGGATCTACCTTCTGTGACCTGTCGAAGGCGTTTGACTGTGTATCACATGATATTTTATTGAAAAAACTTAAATTCTATGGCCTTGATAGTAACAGTTTGGATCTAGTATCATGGTGTGCCCCAAGGTTCAATTCTGGGACCACTACTGTTCCTAATCTATATAAATGATATTAAATATGCTCTAGATCATAGCTCTTTAGTACTTTATGCCGACGACACAACTTTCACTAACTCTGAGGGAGATTTTGATTCTTCAAAAGCTAGTATGGCCATTACAATGTCTAAAGCATCAGACTGGTTCACCGCGGAACGTTTGAATCTGAATGAAAGCAAAACTGAATCAATGATCTTCTCCACATACCAGAATGATATATATGAAAATCCAGAAACGGTAAAATTTTTGGGAGTATTCTTAGACCCTACATTAAAGTTCGACTGTCATGTAAATCATATAGCAAGTAAAGTGAGTAGTAGTATTTACCTTTTGAAAAATCTTAGACCAGTAGTGGAACAGAAAGTGTGTTTAATGACTTTCCATGCTCTCATTCAATCAGTTCGTACGTATGCGATAATAGTATGGGGACTCTCATGCGTCCAGAGTAGTCAAAAGAAGAGCAGTGCGTGTACTTAGTAACTTGGGATACCGTGCTGATGTCAAACAAAAATTTATTGATCTCAAGATTATGACCATTCCGTCAAGGTATATATATGAATGCATTGTCTATATGCGAGAAAATATAAGCCAGTACAAAACTCAAACAACATACATAATCACTATACAAGAAAAAGAGACAATATTAGAATGAACAATCTTAGACTTAATAAATCTAGAAATGGTTTACTCTACTATGCCCCAGAATTCTATAATAAACTACCATACCATATTAGGGATTTCACAATAAATAAACTCAAAATTGTATTGAGAGATAACTTGATTAAAAAAGCATTCTACAGCTATGATGAATTCCTTAACAGCAGAATCGATATGTAATGTACTTTTTGGAATGCTATATGACATTGAGATTTTTAATTTATTATTCGTTTTTATTGCGCGACACCTATTTTTCATCTACTTTTTTTCTATTTTTTATCAATTTTATACGTGTATTTGTATATCTGTACTTGTGTTGTTGACCTGTGTAAAAACTTGATGTTTATTAACACCAAATAAATTATTCTATTCTATTCCATATTCAAGGTGGGGTTACGAATCTCTCGACCAATTTCTGGTAGGTTTTCGTAGATGACTGATACATTGTATTAATTATTCGGAGCAACACTCCTTTACTTGCACAAGCCCTTCGGGGCTTCTGAGGGTTGCTTCGCCAAACAAGGAGACAAGTTAACAATATTGATCAGGTTATCGTATTGTCTTGAAAAAATATTTTCGTTCATCTCGTTTTGATCTTGCCATATTTTTCATTGAACCATGTTCTTGTATAAGGTATTCCAATGAGAGTTACCGAATGTCATTCCTGAATAGCTTTTTTTGAGATTTGCTCTTCTCGTTCATTTCAATCATTTCAATATATTGAAAATGTCTCCCAAAATCTCCCTGCCCTTGAAATTCAACCTTCAGATAACTAAAAGGGAAATTCTCTATTTGTCAGTGACACCTTGTTCAAAATAGAAAATTAAAACAAATATATTTTATTTTTTTCTAATCATCTTGGCGTAATGTACGTTTCGAGAAACTAATCTGCTCCTGTTTTCAACACAATTCGAATAACACTTTCTTCATGATGATTTTCGTTTTTTACACTCGAACAGTGACAAGTTGTCAGACAGAAGGATTTTTGGTTACCAGGTGTTTCTTCATTGATAGATGTTGAATTTAACAATTTTTATATTCAGTGTCAAGAATTTTGTCTCCGTTAAGAAGAGTGCAAGTAGATTCTTTAATCATCTTATTTCCCTATGATCCTAATATTACTCCAAACGGCTATATATTATACTATATATATATACTATATATATATATATATATATATATATATATATATATATATATATATATATATATATATATATATATATATATATATATATATATATATATATATATATCAAACACATGAAATACTGTAAATACAATTCTTCGATGATGATCTTCATTTCATTTCTTTGTTTCGTATGGGTCAGAATCGCTCTCACTGCATTTTCAGTCTTGAACACTGTTAATGTATATGAACAACATATGGCCGATTGGAGTGATTAATATCATAGGAAAAGAAGATAAGAATAAAACTGTGAAAATAATAGAATCTGCTTGAGTTTCTCTGAACGGAGACAATAATATTGCTTCTTGTTCAGTTAATTTAGATGAAACTTTGCATTCACTTCTTAAAACTGAATATGGGAATGGTAAATTCGAAGGACTTGTCACTGTTCGGTATGAAAAAGGACAAACAAAGGACAACCGGGCCGTCATCCTCCTATTTATATCGAGCCAAAGATCATTCCAGCAACCTCGAGATGTCCAGGTAGTTCGCAATGCTTCGATAACATTTCGGCCGTTTCGACCCTTGTGGGCGCGGATCAACTTCTCCGACTGTGATTTCGTAACAATACCTAGAAATTTTGATATCTATCAAATATATTTGTCCTCTATAATTTTGAAAAAACAAGGTGTCCTTACTACATTGAAATAATTTTAATAATAACCATATCAATAATAATCATAATAATCATGATGATGTTCCTTTATTTAAACACAACATGTACATCTGAACATAATATAAACATTTAAATGAGCGAATGCTATATATATATATATATATATATATATATATATATATATATATACCATAATTCGATATTTTCTTTCCTGAAATTTCATTGCTAATTCTAATATTTAGAATATATCGATTGCTTAAGTTTTCTTTCAAAAGGCTTTATGCCTTTCTTAAGGTAATTGGCAACTTATTGTAGAGTCTCACAGAGCTCATAGAGACTATAAGTTGAGGCCTATTGTGATCCTTATTACTACCGTTCTAATTTTGCTGATGCTCCTCACATTGTGATTGTGTAGGTTCGATTTGGAGTTATTGGAATTATTTGGAGTTATTTATAATTTCTGAGAAAATCCTAAAAAATCTAAAAAAAAATGAATGTACCACCTCCTCGATTAACTCATAGATAGTATTCAAGAAGTTATTATATTGTAATTGGTAAGACCTATTACAATTATACAGGGTGAGTCAAAAATGTGTACCGAGCTTTCTGGGGGTGATAGACCATTGAAAAATAAGTGTAGTTTGATGATTAAACTCATGGCCCAAAATGCATATTAAGGGAGATATATCCTTCCAAAGTTGATGAAATTAAAATAATTTCTCCGCATAACTTCTAAACGATGAAAGCCACCCGATTGAAATTTTGTGCATGAATGTATGTTGTGAAAATACATTTTTTCGTCTTACTTCCACATTTCTGATATTGTTATAAAGGGTGTTTTCAGAGGGTGAGTCATGATTTTTTGTAGAAAACTTTTTTCCCTGTATTATTTTCGGTAAAAAAACAGGAGCATTCGATGGAGCAAAGAAAATTACATGAAAAAGGTACTCTTATTCAAATACAAAAAATTGAGCCGTTCGTGAGATATTTGAGTTTTTGTAGTTACATGATATCAGCAGATTGATTTTATTCATCGCGAGATTCATCGGTATAACGATATTTCAGCAGCATTTGCATTTCCGAAGCACTCGCCAAGCATTAGAAGCATATCAGTTTGTTCAGAGAACGAATAACCTGCCATATTTCTTAAAATCTCAGTTGATAATCGCAGTGTTAAATGACACAGAAAAACCACACGAACAAATCGACCACAACAATGTTGACTCGAATGTTGATGACATGAACGTCAAAATTGAGAACAAAATTATTCATCATGGCCTGCTAAAATATTGTTACCGATGAATCTCGCGATGAATAAAATCAATCTGCTGATATCATGTAACTATAAAAACTCAAATATCTCACGAACGGCTCAATTTTTTGTATTTGAATAAGAGTACCTTTTTCATGTAAATTTCTTCGCTCCATCGAATGCTCCTGTTTTTTCACCGAAAATAATACAGGGAAAAAAGTTTTCTACAAAAAATCATGACTCACCCTCTGAAAACACCCTTTATAACAATATCAGAAATGTGGAAGTGTGACGAAAAAATGTATTTTGACAATATACATTCATGCACAAAATTTCAATCGGATGGCTTTCATCGTTCAGAAGTTATGCGGAGAAATTATTTTAATTTTATCAACTTTGGAAGGATATATCTCCCTCAATATGCAATTTGGGCCATGAGTTTAATCATCAAACTACACTTATTTTTCAATGTTCTGTCACCCCCAGGAAGCTCAGTACACATTTTTGACTCACCCTGTATATGAAACACAATATCTAGCAAATGGCCATCGCAACTGTTTTGACATGATACAACCCTTTTTGGACTGTATTTGCACCGCGAAGTTTATGTTATCAAATGTTTTTTTTTTCAACGCTATTTAACTCATTCGCTCATCGCCCAACTGAACCGTTCATCAAATTTTAATATTTCAGGCGGTGAGATACAAAAAGCATTGCGTGTCTTGGCTCTAATTCTCCGAATTAGATCATAATTGTATAGTCAGATCGAACAATACCATGATAATCATTGTAAACTTTTTTAGGCAATCTCATAAAACGATTAGAGAAACTATGATGACCCGTCCAGAGTTAGATGCTTTCAAACGTCCAGCTCAAGACATGAACCCAAAGGGATTCGGTTATACGGAATTCGCTCTTCTAGAAGAACTTATAGAACATGACTTCATTCGCAACAATCAGTTGTTGATCAAAGTTCAAGCACAACCTGTATAAGTCGTAATTCACATATGAATCATACACATTTATTTTAGGAACCCTGTAAATGTTTACCAATCTATATTTTCAAAATGCACCTTAACTAACTCTCCTGTGATGTGTTCATGAATTCTATGTATTTTTGTGAAATAAGGTCGTGCCAACCATTGAATAATTCTAACTAACAGCTCAATCATATAATATAAGCAGCTATATTTTACACATTCCAGTATCAAGAAAATAAAAATATCTTTTTCAATAAGCCATATGTATTATGTCTACTCGAGGGGATGATAGTTGGTAAGTGATATATTAAATATTATGTGAATTTAATGGCTCAGCACTCGAAATTGAGTGATATATTAAATATTCTGTAAATTTGATGGCTCAGCACTCAAAATTTCATTTTGTTCAAATTTATGTTCAAACTGAGAGTTTTAGGATTGACTTTCGAGATATCCTTTTTTCAAGATATGTAATACATCGACAGTAATTAGGAATGAAATAGAGCTAATTATCTTGAAACAGTTTTATTTTTCATTTTGATTAGCTGTATTCTAGATCCATAATTTTTGTTTTCAATGAAAATTCACAGCTCTAATTTTAAATGTTGAGTGTCTTTGTAATTTATTATTTATAATGTATTGAATATATTTCTGATACTTTCATTCAATTGGTGATATTTCTTGTTATTGTTTCGGAATTAAAAAAAATCTTGTTAATTTACTGAAAATGTGATACTCTGATTATCATACTCAAATGATGAATATACCCAAAGACCACAATATATTTAGTAAAGCATGAGAACCTAAGATTATTCTACTAGGGTGGACATTTTGGCCTATTTGAAGATCTTCACGTCTTTCGGCCACAACATGCACTGAAATTGTTTTTATAATTATACGTTATTATTATTATCATTGATTTTTCTAACAAACCCTTATTGAGTCGGTAATGTGAATGTCAATCTGGTACTGATGCATTGATATGAATCCCCATTCAATCGATACACACACATATATATATATATATATATATATATATATATATATATATATATATAAATATATATATAGAAATAAATAAATAATACGCTTATTTAGTATCAGTACATTGAATGGTATTCTGAGACTGATGAATTGATATGAATCTCCATTCTAGCGAAAACAAATTTAATGCACAACCATAATTCGATATTTTCTTTCCTGTAATGACATTGCTTATTCTAAAGTTTTACAAATAAAAAGAAATTCCAAAAAACTGTCCCTGTTCGAACGAAATCGATTATTTTATGCCTTTACGTTTATGAATTTTCATGCATTCGTACATTTTTATTTCTTTGGAATAACTTATAAGAATTGTGATTTCAAATAATGAATTGGTATTTGGTTTCCTTTGTTTCTGAAAATAATCAATAACTATTTCAATATTTTCGAAGTAAGGACATATTTATGATCTGCCCAAAATGACACCGCACATGGAATTCAACCTTAAGATACCTGAAAGATAAATTCTCTATTCATAGTGACACCTTGCTTCAAAAATAAAATTCCTAAGACAAAGATAATCAATAAATATCAAGAATTCTAGTTATCTTAGTGGCCGTTTCGGGAAAAGAAACACAATTTGAGTAATATTTTCTTACGCAACCTATATATATATATATATATTATATATATATTATATATATATATATATATATATATATATATATATATTTGGAATTACACTCCATATATCGAAACTTGCAGAGTTGGAGACAATCAAACAGTAAAACTGACCTACAGAGGGGGACTCGAGCTTATTGAATAATCGCGTTTCTGGGCATTTCAATGAAATGATCATAGAATACAACCATATAATGTGTCGTCCCCAAAACAAACAATAAACTAGGTGGATATATCCATATCTATAAATCCATCTTTCCTCAATGCAACAAACATGAGCGTGCCAAAACAGGAGTTGTATTTCTAGGGGGACACATGTTAGTAATGGATTTAGTCGAGCAACTTCATCCCCCGGACGGGGGCGGCTACCTCCTTGCGAATCATCATAGGGAACGTGGGTCGAGTGATACATCATCTGAAAGCTCTCTTTATTCTCTATCCAAACGTGTATAATTTTTTCAAAATCGAATGAATGGTAATTGAAATTAGTGTTGTTGACAGGTTCAATGTAATTAGTCAATATCTTACCTGTTCTTATTCAAATTCAATTCGTTAACTATTTTAAGACTCAATGAGTGGACAGATAGACAATGGCAACATCCCATCCGGTCAGGGAACCCAGTCACCCCACGAAAAACGAAAACAAATTAGTCAAAACAAAGGAAGTAGCCAGGCTGGGACTATTAATTGCGAAGATCTTTCATCCAAGTATCAGGTTGATGTCGCTATTCGCGAATACAACAATACAAGCGGAAGATGCTCACCCCAATTGTGAGCGAAACGTCCAAAGGAACCTCCTCCATAGAAGTGAACCGATCACGGCACTGAAGCCCGGAATCCATATTTCTTATTTGTTTTTGTTCTGTTGACTTTTTCATAGACAAAAAATACCTGTTTTTTTATGGTTCGCCTGCGTGTATGTTCTCAGAATGAATTCACAGTTTGCATGATTCTTATGGAAATATCATTTGATTCGTATTCTGTGAGTTAAGTTTCTTCCTGAAAATGGTTTACGCATTAGAAGAACGAATTGAGTTGGTGAAACTTTACTACAAAAATGATGATTGTCTAAGAGCTGCAGCTAGAATTTTCAATAGAAGGCATCCAGGGAAAAATGCATCTCATACCTATGTTCAAACGTTGATTGATAAATTCGAAAGAACTGGGTCTGTGGGAAACCAGAAACATCATCCTGAACGTCGGATAAGGAACGAGGCTGTTGAGGTAGCGGTTTTGGGACACGTGGCTATGGATCATACTCAAAGTATTCGAAGCTTGGCTGAAGCTTCCAGGTGTAGCGCGATCGAGTATTCAGAGAATTCTCAAGTCACATCGATTCCATCCATACAAAATCAAACTTGTACATGAACTGAAGACGATTTTGACAGACGTCAACAGTTTTGTGAGGAAATGTCTGAGCGTCTGAGAAAAAATCCCAATTTGCTCTTCAATATTTGTTTTTCAGACGAGAGTACATTTTTTGTTAATGGAAACGTAAATCGTCACAATTGCCGCTACTGGAGCGGTACCAATCCCAGGTTAATACGTGAGGTCCACACACAAACTCCGCAGAAGTTGAATGTTTGGTGTGGTATTTTTGGCAAAAATATTATTGGACCACTTTTTATAGATGATAATTTGAATGGACAAATGTATTTACGTCTTCTTGAGAATGCCATCGATCCCATGATAACGGATATTATCGAAAACGATGGAGATTATTCGGCAGACAACCTCCATTTTCAAACAAGATGGAGCACCACCTCACTATGCAGTAGCGGTTAGAAACTTTCTGGATGAACGATATACCAATCATTGGATAGGGCGACGAGGACCAATTGAGTGGCCAGCTAGATCACCGGACCTCAACCCGTTGGATTATTTTTTATAAGGGCATCTCAAAAGCAAAGTTTTTGCCACTCCGCCAGAGTCACTAGAGGATCTACGTGGTCGAATTGTAAACGAGTGCGGCAGCATAACTCTAGAAGTATTGGAAAACGTTCGTAATAGTTTCGAAAGTAGACTTTATCATTGTATGGAGGTAGGAAGGGCTTATTTCGAGCAATTAATAAATTGAATTTCGATAAGAACAGGTACGATATTGATTATTTGAATTAAACCTATTACCACACTAATCTCAAGTACCAGTCATTCGATTTTGAAAAAATAATAAACGTTTGGATAGAGAATGAAGAGAGCTTTCAGATGATGTATCACTCGACCCAAGTTCCCTATGATGATTCGCAATGGGGTAGCCGCCCCTGTCAGAGGGATCAAGTTGCGTGACTAAATTCATCACTGACATGTGTCCCCCTAGAAATCGAAATCGACGTGTTTCAGCGTTTCCGAAAATAATTTGTCATTTCCCAGTAAATCCGTGTGGAAAGTTTTCGTTGGGACACCCTGTATACTTACTTACTTAATACGTTGAACATAATTTTGAAACTTCATTGCAAAGCGTGGAAATTAAACAAAAATCACGAATGGAGGAATGTCTTTACCAGCTACCAAAGTTTTCGTCTATCTGGTTTAGAAATAGAATTCTCCCTTCAAAAGTGTCCAATTTGGCCCACCCTGTACAGGCTGTCCCATTTTCGATGTCCATATTTTTGAAGATACAGATTTGCGGTTTTCGCGAACGTTGGCTACTTTTTTGTGAAACTCACGAAACCGTGAACAAAATTTCCATAGCCCGCCTCGTTCCTGAGATACAGGGCGAAATTGAAAATATTGCATTTTGGGACTCCCTTGTATCTCAGCTATCTGTTAACTGCTAACTGTTTCTTCCACAATTTTTCACGTAGAATCCAGTGGCGTAGTCAGACTTTTTTAATGAGCTGTCGTTATTTAGATATAACCCAAAGTTATGTTTTTTTAAACAGAACACCCTGTATATTTCTCAATATTTGAAACAAGAAAGCTTTGCGCTTTTCAAAAATATATAACACTTATATGATATTTTGAGTATTAGTCCTGTATTTGGGCAATTTTCAGTTTTTTATGTAGGTTTCTTATTAATAGGCCTTGTAAAAATGTGGCAACATTATCCACTTCACAAATTTTCATATTTCCATTATTTCTGACACATTGTTTCGTCACACACTCACCACATTTACCAATATTCAGTACTATTAATTGACTATGAAAGCTGTGGACCTAATTAGTAGGTAGCTATGAAAAAAAAAACACAAATGCAGATTGTTTACAATTCTTGTCACCTACCTGTCAAAGTTTACAAATTTTTCATACAATGGCGAATAATAATCCAGGATATCGAAGCTACGAGAAATTAGATATAGTTTGGATATATTACCAAGTTGGCTCCAATGCAAATCAAGCGAAGGACCTATATTTTGAAAGGTATTTACTATCTCCCAATTGCTGGGTATCAGTTAGTTACAATATGATAAAAAATTTAGGTATCCCGAGAGGAGACAACCAAGTAGGAAAATATTTGGCAGACTGAAAGAAAATTTGGAAAATTTTGGATCTTTAGAAAAGCCTAGACCAAAAAGTTATAGGAAAGAAAATGCCGAAAACGATGAAATTAGTGTCCTTGCAAAGGTAGAAGAAAGTAATAATTATCCTCCTCTCAGAGAAATTGAAGAATCATTTGGCATTCCAAGCAAAGGTAGCAAAGACTGTCTCTTGAAATCAAATCCTTAGATTCCTTGAAGAAGTTCAAACAGAATTTAAAAATGATTCTTCACTCTCCTAGTGCAGGAGCTTGAAAGGGAATTTTTCTTTGTAATTTTATTTCAATACTCTGCATAGGTATACTTATGTCTCTCCGTTCTCTTCAACTGTGTAGTTTTTATGATTGACATGTCTGTATTAGTTTTATTTCACATGACCAAATTTTATAATTTTATTTTATATGTCAAATTTCGTGTGTATTTTTTTAGTTTTATATAACTAAATAAAGGAATTATATATATTATATACAGTATTATATACAGAATTATATACAGTAGGTTTCAAAATGTTTGCATCATCTGAACATAACAGTTTTATTCTGTTCACGATCAACTTTTCTGATAATGTCGAAATATAATGGTACTTCATAAATAATTGAAATTCCATTTTTTTTCTTCCTTGTGTACCGCTCTGAAATCCAGAAATTTGATGATAAAAGTGTAGAATTTCTGCAATGCATCAACTTGATCGATGATATAAATGGCGCGAACTTTTTGATACTGTATTTGTGGTGATGAAAAAGTATAGTACACAACTAGAGCCGCTGTGCGGCTACGTGTGTAAATAATTGTGCAAATTTAAAACTCTTTTCATGTATTATACTATCGATTCAAAAATTTTAAAAAAGAAAGTCATGAAAATGATGAGGAATTACTTATTCGCTCGTAAGAAACATGATAATAGTTTGCCAGCCATGACACATTTTTGGGCCGTTAAGTTTATTCTGTTCACCAATTTGGTATCAAATGGTTATTAAGAATGAAATGATGCAACGTTTTGTTGAAATGTTTTTATTCACTTTGGCAGTTATTCCACTGAAGCTATAATAAAGGTTGGATAATGAAAAACCTATCAACAATAATATATCACATATAATTATTTAGATTATAGAAAACATTTTCAGAAGTATTTGACAGGTTGGATTTTGAAAGAAAAAGAAAATATCATTAAAACACTCAATTGCAACTTGCAACTTTTAAGGAATATTGTCGAATTTCAAGTACCAAAAATATTTTTGTATTCAAAGTATCAGTTAAATTAATTGTGAACAACGCTGAATTTGGAACTAAAACACACGAAATAAACGTTGAAAATAATCATCTCAACAAAAAGTTGAGATAATTTTTGTGAACTTTCAGAAATATTCTTGTAACCTGAATTTTGACATGAATGTCCTGTAAATAATAATTGTCCAAAACTATTGTATAGAATTGAATAGGTAACTAATAACATTACAGTTGATATGTTCCAAATCTTAAAAAAATGGATGTAGATGCATAATCAATAATAAATATTTGCTGATCCATCAAAAAATAACTTTTGGAAAAGACATTCGAACATGTTCAAGTAATTGAAAAAAAAAAATAAGCTTCCTGGGAAATCAATACAGTTACGACGATTTTACAAGGACTGAGTGAAATTCTTGTCGCGAGATCTCTTTCATTCAGCATTTATATTGGTTCATTAAGATACAGAATTGTAAGTCATTCGATAGATGAACGTCGTTGATGTAATATTTTCATACTTTATTCGCCTGTTTAACGAAAGATATTTATCAAAAATAATTCGTTATAAAAAAATCCACAATCAGGAGCTGTGATAAATAAATACAATTTGGGGTGGGATATTTCTAATATTAATTGTTTGCTGAGTTAATATTCACTTGAACAGCCCATTTCCTAGAGATATTTTTGCTAAAAAATTGTGAATTCGTGATCTTCCACCCCCTGTCGAAGTGAAGAAAATATTCATCAAATATTTCATTTGGGACGTTATTATCTAAATATTTTTTATTGAACATAATAAATTGAAGAGAATACACATTCGGACCAACAAGGAAACGATCTTCAAAAACATAAAAAATATATGAATTGATGCGAGTGACCTAAATTTCAAACAATAACCCATTTTTTTAAGATGAGTGAAATGGCAACATTTATATTCATTTTTTACTATTTTGAATATTATATCAATTTATTCGATATCATTATTCAACTATTTGAGCTTGAGATAGAAATAATTTCTTTACAAATAATATAACATCTTACAATTCAATCTGTAAGCACAAAAAATGAGATTACACCGCCCATCACAAAATATTCGACATGAATACTAGTAAGATCTCATTTATTTCATTACCTATATGTAGGTAATCAATGCTTTGTGGTGAGTAGTGTATCATTGTGCACCACCAAAACAACCAGTATAACATAAATAGGTAAAAAAATATAAATAACGACTACAAAATAAAACATTTATTGTCAAGCCTAACATTAAAAAAATATATAGGAATTATCTAACTTTGGATAACAAGGAGTATTTTTGTTTACAGACAAGCTTGCAGCTTCTCGATCCATTCTTGTGCAGATGTAGTGTCTGCGGCGCAAAAATTGTATGTACGACGACTAGTACGTAACTGAAAATTAAAAAAAATGATGGTGACTTTTTAACCAACAAGCAATGTTTTTTGGTTGTTTTTCAACCAACCAACCAATTTTTCAATATTTGCTGCTGAATCACCACCAAGCTAAGCAGTCAGAAATATACTTTGAAATATGCAATATTTTTGACTGTACATAAAATGGTGACCATATCACGCCACCAACTATTCTGAATATACAGGGTGATCTATTGAAATCGAAAGGAATATGTGGGGTTGCGCTTCTACAAGAAAGTAGTTTTTTTCTCTGAATAGTATAACAGTATCAAGTATCAAGTGGTGGTACTTATACAGGCTGGACGTTAGTTATGACCCTAGATCTGCATAGTAGAAAGACCGTCTTCAGGTTCATTGAGAAACGGAAAATTGTAATGTCCGTAAATAAAGGATGGACTCCAAAGAAAAATACATGATATGCTGCTGGAAATGAGTGCCGAACTTTCTTTCAATTGAAAGAAAAATACTCACATCGAAGAACGATTTATCATCTGTCTTTTTCGGGGGCCCCGGAGCAGGTGGCGCTGGATTAACGGACATAACCTCTGCTAAATCTGAAAAAAACGAAGTGGATCACATCAATTGGGATGCATTAATGGTCAAATGAAAATACAGAGTTCTAAAATTCATACTGTCACGAAAGGACATTTTCTTTCTCTCTGATCAAATTCTACAAGTACAATTTATTTCATGAAATATTGTGCTTATTGATGAAAATACTTGAATAAAGAAAATATATAATTTGAAAAGGTCTATAAGTTTGGATTATCGAGCGTTCGCCAAAAACTATAAAAGTGAAATCAATTGTTAGCTTGAATATTTCAAAGAATCTGTTAGATAGTATAGGTTTTTTCATTGGACACGCTTACGAGAACTCTGCAATGATTTATTTGGATCCTTGTACATCCTTGATCAAATTATTGGATGTACAGAATTAACATTGTGTTTATTCATTAGCAGATGCATATGGTTCACACTAATGTGTTGACTGTTTCATATTTCTTCTGTCTCCGGACTTCTCGGCTCGTTGTATCAAGTACGGTTCGTTCGAACACAAAATTTATCAATTGCAATCATTCAATGCAATTATTGTTTCTAGAATAAATGATAATATGAAGGGTGTTTGTTAGTGAACGGTTTGATGTGGTTTTATCGATTCAAAGACTTCTGTACATGGTTTTGTTCAATCAGCCAACATGTATGAAGTTGAGATCTTCTCAGCTGGAAAATAGAAAGGAAAAAGCTACCCAGACAAGACTTTACATCTACCAATGTTGAGGAATGGACGAAAATATAAGCGACTATGCTCAGAAATATGAAGTACATTGAAGCAGATGATTCATAAGAATGAATCGTGAAAATAACCACTTGAACTCGATTAACTCTAATTGGGAAAAAAATCTTTCTCAGCAAATCGACCTAGAAAAATTGTTGGAAATATTTCTTAAATCCATACGTCCACCGATAGGGGGCGTAATAGCTTCAATCGTTTGAAAAATGGATTTTTTTTTGAAAATTTACTAATATAAGGTCAGAAATTAATAAATCTCACGTTAATGCCACCATAATGGTCCATCTTTTTGGTGAATTATTTTTCATTGTAGGACGTGAAATAAAGGCGGGAGGGGATCATAAACATTTTGGACCGTAAATGTCTATAATTTAAGTTTGACTCAACAGATTTCTGCTAACGAGATCTCGCTCAAGAAAGGAAGGTTTGGTGAATAAAATGAGAAACCATCTATGCCATCCTGGTTCTTACCGCCCTTCCTAGGGGGCATGTTTCATAAAGTTAACTGTTTTTTAAATATTTCCCCGAAATCGTGAAGGCAATCCTATGATTATTTTATTAGATTCGGTATGAAGATCTGATTTGCAACATGATGTGTTCGAACTGCATGACAATATCTCCATTAGTTTAAAAGTTATAGTCTTTAAAATATCAACATTTCTCATTGTTCTTACAGCCAAATTTCAATAACTAATTACAATTTTCCAAACTATGACACTGAATAAGAAGAATTCTAATGTGCCCGTTTTGAATAACGTGACAAGTTTTTGAAAAGCGAGATGAACATGCAAAGATGGGAGCAATTTCTACATCAGGACAAAATTTCAAAATATCAGTTACTTTCTTCAATTATCCATTTTTCTATTCATGTCATCTTAGTTATTTTTGTAAAGAGCAATGTATTATAATTTGAGGAGAGGTCAAGTTCCTACTTAGTATGGACAACAAAGTTGAACAATTTTCAAACTTGTCATTTGAAAAAACAAAACATTCCATGACACTGAAAATGTCTATTAGAAATTTCTTCCAGATATTATATCAGTAGAAGTTAATTACAAAGTAGCAACTGATCCTTTATCCCATACTGCTTGTTTGCTGTACCTCTATGACAATACTGTACAATATTGTACACTATTAGGGGATTCTGATGTATCATTATTTTCATTTTTCAAGTAGTAGAGTAGAAAACATATTTCAAGCAGATACAGCAAACAAACCTATTGACAGGCAAATTTTTTAACTCACCAATATATCCTTTACAATGTGAATCCTCCATGGCATCGTAATACCTCAATTGGTGTTTGATTGAATCCAGCACAAACCACCTCTGCTTCCACCCCTTCAGCAAGGCACCCCTTTTGTACAAGTAACCCTCGTGAGTCCTATCCTCAGCCACATTTGATGAGAACTGATCGTAGTACTGTTGACTAGACGTTTGCCGGGCGCTTCCTAAAGAAATGATATCACAAATTTTATCTTGAGGATGTCTCAAGGATAACACTGCGTTCTCTTCAGCAGGAATAATTATACTCACCGGAGCTGACCGAACCGTTATCACCCGTGTTGGTCTGAAGGTGTTGGGACGTAGTACTGTCTGCAACCGACTTGTACTTGGTGCAATTCTTCGGAACGCTATCCATGCATTTTTCGTGGCAGCTGTAGCCGCAGTCTATGCACCTCATACCAGTCTGAAATCAAATTTAAATCTGTGTAAACAAAGAGGAAACGATTAGCAACTCTTGCCAATGGTGACCGTTTCCGAACCAAAGTTGCTGTTCTTTACCTGAGGTTTCTGGCTGTCGCAGATCGACATGTTCGGAAACTTCAAAGGACACCAAGAAATGTGTTTCGACCATCAGTGACTGTTTCAGAGCAAGTTCATATTGTGGCACCTTATACGTGTTATTATTTGAATTCCGCTTTTTAATAATGTAGTAGAACGCTCTGTATAGGTTTGCTTTTGTTGATGTAATGAGGAGACTATATCTAGTAGGTAGATGAAGCGGTTGGAACCGGATCGACTGAGAAAGGTACCTTTCTGAAGAAATTAAGAGATCTTCCTTAGGATTGCTCAAGCTTGGGGGGTTGGATTCAGAGGTTATTGATTATAAGTAGGTAGTTTTAGGAAGTTTTGTATACTAATTGATATAATCGAGTTGGTGATTGGGTACTTTTATTAATTTGTCTGCCGAACCTAGTATTCCCTTAGCCGGGACATTACAATAGGTTAGATATCGTAACTATTGAATATGTATGATTTTTTTTTCATTCATCTGTCAGTGAAATCTATTATTATTATTATTATTATTATTATTATCAATAGCATTATTATTTCTCAAAAAAATCCACTGATTGTTACAAAGTTTAACAAACGTAGAAGCCATTCACTCGTTTGTTCACATTCGTTGCCATTGAATTTGTATCTTGAAAAGTGCAATGGTGTCCCATATATAAATACATACTACCTGGTCTGGTAGAATTGGTGTGCCGCAGAAGCATTCAGACATGGACACCTCAAATCAAAAGAAAGTTTTGTGTTCATCATTGAATAATTGTGATTGAACCCCAGACGAATAAAATATCCTTTTTCTGATGCCAACATACTTGTCATTCAACGAGATGAGAACAGATTGATTCGTATTTGGCGTGGTATTTAGTTATTGTTATGATTTCGTTCACGCTACTTTGTCTAACGTATCAAAGGTTTTCAATGAGAATTTTATTTTTATCGTTCTGATTACGACTCATTAGTGAAATTGGGACAATTTTATGGCTGGAAGATAGTTCCTGCAATAGATATTATTCCATCTGTATATACCATAGATATGGGTAGAAGCTGATTTCTGAAAAGTTTGTCATTAGATGTATGTTGGTATATACTATTCATTTCCTAATAATTAATGTTCTTACCTATTGAGAGGTTCTTGTGGAATCCCTTCAAATACGAATGAAAAGAAGATGTGGTGTGATGCATTATAGTTGGAAGTGAGTGAACTCATTTAAAGTGTTATTTTTAGCATATATTACTATTTCCAAGCAATGAAATATTATTGAAGTACTAACACTTCATTAATTTTTATGTAGGTAGGTAGGTATCTGATACACCCAGTATTGCCAAAATTCTGGCCATGGTGCTGACACACACTATATTTCTCTGTTTCTACTACAAATAGATACATTCTTGTTATTTAAAATAAATGTCTATTTTTTCATTTTGAAGGAAGTGAGTAGGGTTTGCAGCTGCTTTCAAGAAGTTATCAGGTTGGAAAACAATGCTTCAGATGGACTGTTGGTTGGTCGATGTTTTCATCAAATGGTTACTATTCAACTATCATACGCCTTAGATTCAATTCAGAAGAGAGCTTTTCGCCTATTCGATGATACAACACTCACCAAATCATTGACCTCTCTAGATCATCATAGAAAGGTCGGCGATCTCTGCCTATTTTATAGATACTTCCACGGTCGGTGCTCAATGGAAAAATCATCTATTATGCCACCACGTGCGATTCCTAGTAGACAAACCAGACGAGCTCAGGCTGGTCACCGCTACACTGTCAGGCTCTAAACCTGTCGAACATCGCTATACCTAGCATCATTCATCAATAGAACGGCAAAGTTGTGGAATTCTTTGCCTAGTGAAGTCTTTCCTGATGCTTACAACCTCCAAACTCTCAAGAAAAATTCCAACATCTTCTTTCTCTCCCAAAATTGCACCGCGGCTAACACGATGTTCCTCGGACATTATAGGTTTCCTTTTCGTGTTGTCCAGATAAAAAAAAACGCCTACCTAAGGCATGCCCTGTCTATGATATCACATTAGAAACAGTCACCAAAACTTTGCTTTCTTCATGGATTCTCAAGTATGCTATTCAATTGAATATTACTTCGGAACAAGGTCGTCTGTTCGAGAGCAATTGCCTCAGAGCTTTAGCAAAAACATGTGGTATTCATATCATTAGAACAACATCATACCATCCTCGAGCAAACTGTACGATGGAACGTTGACATAGATACTTGATAACTGCAATCTGTTGTCACCGAACTGAAAAATGGGTTGAAGTGATTCTCTCTATAATAATGGATATGATGGGTGTTTTCGAAGAAGACTAAGTGCTAAAATAGCAAAGATGGTTTATGGAGAGCCCATTCGTATTCCATGAGAGTTTTTCACTACACACCCTTATGCAGAACAAGATCCAACGGTTTCTCTCACATGTTTTCGTAAGAGAGGATAGTAGGACAACTCGTTGAAGTCTCCAATTGATGGACCTTTCCTTGTAACCTATAGATCTGATGAATATATGTTTGTATCGATGGAAAGAATACAAAAGTCTCAATAAACAAAGTGCAGCCAGATACATTCTTTCTGATGAACATTACATAGTTCGTTTCAGTCATTCAGCGACATCAACTGATACAAATCGCAAAACATGATTTGGAGGAAATGTTAGACCTCAAGTTCCTTTCTCTACAAGTTGACTGGATAGTTGTTATCAATATTTTATGAAGGGAAGAACTGTAGCGACGGTGCACTTGCTTCTTCGACACTTTCAACAATGATACAATTTGACTACCTGTTGTAGCTACAATTATATTACAAGTTTCCGATGCCTTAATTCATATTTACCTGAATTATAGGTACTATCCATGAAATTTCTATAACATGAGGGAATACTAATTGGAAAGAAATTTCAAAACAATTATTTACACCCATTTTATAGTTACAGGACATTTTTTCTTTGAAAATTCCGAAGGCAGCTATAGAATGCCCGGCATATGCCACATACGGTTTCAGGAAGCTAAGCTTCAGGTACTATTGGCCCGCTCAACAATTATAGTCTATAGTAATTGAAAGTTGCTGACTCACTTTGACCGGTCCCCATAATAGATTAGAACAAAAATCACAGTATGTCGGCGTGGTGCAATTGTAGCGTTCAAACCTGTGAGGGTGTGAATAAATCATCGAAGACTCAGCGGCCCCCACCATCTTTCCCCTCATGAGTATCTCGAGCGTGGAGCGCTTGTGCACGAGTCTACCGTGAGAACGCACTAGAGCGGTGCTGAACGAAGCATGGCGCTGGAATAAATAACTTTTATATGAACAAATGAATGCAAATTCACATGAAAAATTCATCAGATCATATCCACATTAATATTTCCTAGAGAGAATGGGTGTTTTATGGTGTCTTTTCATCATGTTTTTGTTTTTTTATAGAAAAATATTAGGGGAGGTGATGTTGCATAATCAATCAAGATATGGGGTGGAGGTGAATTTTAATAAATTGCAATGGTGATAGTTGAAATGTTTTCTCTTAGTTTTGTTTATCCACAGATATATCAATAAGTATTGAAATTATAAAATATTATAATGGGTGTACTGATAACGAATATTCGAACATTTAACTATGCAATTCTTAATGATCTGAATTCATTCTTGCATTTACTCAAATGGGTCTTTATTGCAAATAACATGAGTTTGAGATTTCACCCCACTGGCAACATACAATATTAATCATTTTACGTTATTAACGAATAACGAAAAATTTTTTCTTTCATTCAGAGATTGTGAACATATCTGGACATCTGGCAACTATGCAATTTCATTATCTCTTGCGATTGAATCGTGACGTTAGCAGCTACGGCGGAAAATTTTAGATCTTTGAATATTAAAAAAATCATCGCATGAACTCATGTCCTGAACGTCTTAACTTTGAAGATACATGGTGGTAAAGTTTTCACAAAAAACTGATAATGACTGTGATACTACTGAAGATCTTGATATCGCCTTCTATGCATCAAAATGCATTTTCTGATGTATGATCAACCTCATTCTTTTTACCAGTAGCGACTGTACGGGTTTTGGATTGAATATTATTGGAGAAAAAAATATTAAGATACTGTTTTCTCACAGAATAAAAATGATTTTTTGAAATGATCATTCATTCCTGGGCAAATTTTGTCCATCGATTTTCTTTCGTCCGACGTATGGTTACCGCTTAAAAAAATAAAAATCGTACAGTGTTGTCAAAGTTGTTGAAAAATCAATAAGAATTCTAGATTAAAACAATATAATTTACTCAACAGCCCGAGAAAAAAAAGAACAAGAAAAGAAAGATTTCCACACAACAATCACCACACCAGACATGGACATGAGAATATTTCAATTATGAAACCTCAGCTCTTCATCACAAATATGTCAAAATGAGATTCTCATCAAAATATCTGCTATTTTTAGAACATGAATAAAATTCTATTCATAATATTAATGAATAATGACTCACCGTCAGCGAATCTGTCAGAGGAAGTTCAAGTTTGTCCCACAAGACTCGCCATTTTTGAGGGAGATGACCCAAATCTGATTCCAGTTTATGAATTTCCTCTAGGAGATGACTGAACGCATCCGGTACGGCTTTATCAACGTTGTCATAGCTTGAAATTTGAGACAATAATAACTATATATTGATGTAATGACAAATAAAACGTATAGTTGACCTCACTGTTATAGACATTCTATCATTAGCAATGAATTCTTCTCATCTCAAATTTTTCATTTTTACCATTTCAGATTAATTGGACCCTTTGATTATTGTTATTTAAATTACTGTAAGCATTATTTGTAATCAGATATATTGATCGTATACAAGTTCTCTAGAAGGAATTGATTAGTAATAGTATGTATCTTCCTCTTATAGTTTTCGATATCTCAATATATTCCAAGGCTGACACGATATAAAGGGTAATTCACGAGGGATGGCGTATTGGAGGAGGCTGGAGAACAGGAAGGCATTTCGAAAGAATAATCGCACTAATTATTTTGTTATTTCAAGACAGCCTGAGCTCGTCTAGTCTATATATATAGTCTACCTGGAATCGGTCGTGGAGGCATAGACTAGAATGGAGATTTTCATTGAGCCATGAAATTGACCATGAAAATATCTATAAAGAAGGAAAAGATCCCCACCTTTCTACGTTGTTCTAGAGAGGTCAACGAATTCGTGAGTATAGAATACAGTTCTTCTGAATATAATCTGAGAGCTTCTGCGTATTTTTGGGAGCTGAAAATCAAACATGTGGACAATATTCGAATTTGCGATTTGTAGATCTAGAGCAGTTGCTGGGATGTGAAGTACTTGTTCATACGGAGGAAGCCAAGTTTTTGTCAATCAGTTCTCGCAATGGATCTCACATGATCGTCCCATGAGAGAGCGCTGTGGTGATACTGATCATGGATATTGATAACTTCATGGGAAAAGGGATACTTGATATTATCATATAGGTTACTGCGTGATCTATCTTCCTAGTGTAGATTTTCAGATCCCTATTTCAGTATTTTTGCCAGATCATCATTCAAAGTATCAACCTGTCTCTGTCTAGCCACATCTGGCCACATTGGATGATGGAAATTTGGAGACGGAATTTTAGGGTCAGATAGTACTCAATAAGATCTTCAAAATGAGGTATGGCAACACGCCTCATCCCTATTCAAAATCAGATGATTGTTCTCACCCCCGTCAGGGGGTTGAAGTTACAAGGATTAAAATGCGGAAAATTCGTTCCCCCTCGAGTCAGAAATAGACGGGTCCGAGCAATTTTCCACATTTTAGAGCCGGAAAATCAAGATGTTAAGTTTTCGTTGGACCACCCTGTATTTTTATTGTCACTCATCTCCTTAGTTGCCGAAGCAACCCTCAGAAGCCCCGTAGGGCTTGTGCGACTGAAGGAGAGTGAGCCGCTGTGGCATTCCGGACAGTTCTATGTAGAACTTTATGATATACATTGTACAAATCCAATGGCCAGCCAGGAATCGAACCCACGACATCATGATTACTATGATGTCGCTTGACCATCTCCACTACCTGGCCGCATTTAATTGCATTTCCTAAATCTGTATTGAGAATTATCAATTTTTCATTCCCTATTCCTATTCAATTCCCTATATCTATGTAAAACTGGACAATTTTCTATTCCCCTCCTAATTATCTGGAAACATACATTTTTTCTTCATGTACTATACCGGGTGACATAGAATCATGATACACGCCTATTCCTTTTTTTTATAGCTACATTTCTGAAATTTGGAACATCAAATATGCCCACTAGAGGGCACTCTTTGACATTCAGAAATTTGGTTCAAGTTTCGGTTATTCTGGTACATCCTGTATATTATTATATTTTTGAAATTTGCATAATTTTGTGAATCCATTGATACAAAACAGAAAGATATTTTATCTGTCCGACCACTCATTTTGTTTTTCGATCGAGATCTAAATGGTCATGAACCCCTAAAATTATTCTTAAGGATTGAAATGATGCTACACTAACTCAAATCAAAAATCTCCTAGACGAAAAATCTCTGCTGAATGTATATTATGCATTGGTACATTTCAAGAAATATTAAATTTTAACTGTTCCTAGCATTTACATCTACAGCTTGATTATTTATACAGGGTGTCCTTAAAAGGTCTTTACAAAAAGCTACCACATATTCTTCAGACCAAAACAATTCGATACAAGCAAACTTACCTCAGTAAAAAGTTGCTTAGTTTGGGCGCTAGACGGCTCTGAAGTTGAAATTTTCAAATCGATTTTGCTTCATAACTTTTGAACGGCTCATGAGATTTTTTTCAAATTTGGTACGTTGGCATAGACTCATCGGGCAATGAAACTCATATCATAATCATAATGAATATCATTCCATGGGCGTAGAACTTGATTTTTTCAGTAAATAAACATCTAAAACTCCTACGCCAATGGAAAAAAATTAGTTTCAATATGAAATCTAAATTATTCAACTCATTCACTACAAAAAAGGTACTCTTGACAAAAGTCGATTCCTCTCATGGTTTCGACAAAATTTTAATTTTAGTGATTTAGAGCATAATTAATAATAAAACGATTAACAGATATTTCATAAAAATTGTTCAAAATGTTCACCATTTTCACGTATACAAAGATTTATACGACGCAAAAAGTTGAGATGTACTTTTTGCATAGGTTATTTCTATTGAAAATAAGTAGCACTGGTTTTTTTTTCTGAAGACTATCATTATCTGCTCGAAAACAGTGATATTCACATTCTTGGTTTCCATAGTTTCATCTGTGTTGATTTGTCGAGTTTTATTGACGTTGATTGTTGATATCGGACTTTTCTGATTTATCATGGCCGTACAATACACCAATGAAGAATACACCGATATGTTATTGGTATTCGGATATTGTCAAGGAAATGGTCGAGAGAGTGTGAGGGTGTATTCGGCAAGGTTTCCAAATCGTCGCGTACCAAGCCACCCAACCTTTGCTGCAGTTGAGAGACGTCTTCGGGAGACCGGTCATTTTGCTCCTAGAACTGGTGATTATGGAAGACAGCGTTATGTAAGGATTCCCGAAGTCGAAGTAGAAATTTTAGACCGTATTGAAGAAAATCCAGAATTGAGTACTAGACGGATAAGTAATGAACTAGAAGTTTCTAGGAATGCCGTTCATGAAGTACTAAGAGAACAATTATTATACCCATACCACAAGACGCCAGTTCAAGATTTATTAATCCATGATTCACAAAGTCGTCTGATGTTTTGTAGGTTCATTAATTTGCAAAGAGAAATGAATCTGAACTTTGGAAAGAATATTTTGTTCACTGATGAAGCCTGTTTCACGAGAAGAGGAATAACTAATTTTCATAATGAACACGTTTATGCAATTGAAAATCCTCATTCCATTAAAATAAACCATTTTCAACACGAATTCAAAATCAACGTTTGGGCTGGAATAATAGGAAATTTTATAATTGGTCCTGTCATACTTCCACAAAGATTAACAGGAGACATGTATTTACAACATCTACGAAATACGTTGCCAAATTTGTTGGAAGATTTACCACTCCAACATCGGGTAGATATGTGGTTTATGCACGATGGAGCTCCACCACATTTTTCGGTGGATGTTAGGAATTTTTTAAACCAACAGTACCCAGACAGATGGATAGGTAGAGGTAATGATGCACCCGTGAATTGGCCACCACGTTCTCCAGACTTAACACCGATGGATTATTTTGTATGGGGTTATCTCAAGTCTACGGTTTACAAGACCCCTGTGAATACTGTAGAACAATTATGGCAACGTATCCAACAGGCGACGAATAATCTTACAGGCGATGAAGAAGTTATGCAAAGAGTACATTTCAACTTTTTGCGTCGTATAAATCTTTGTATACGTGAAAATGGTGAACATTTTGAACAATTTTTATGAAATATCTGTTTATCGTTTTATTATTAATTATGCTCTAAATCACTAAAATTAAAATTTTGTCGAAACCATGAGAGGAATCGACTTTTGTCAAGAGTACCTTTTTTGTAGTGAATGAGTTGAATAATTTAGATTTCATATTGAAACTAATTTTTTTCCATTGGCGTAAGAGTTTTAGATGTTTATTTACTGAAAAAATCAAGTTCTACGCCCATGGAATGATATTCATTATGATTATGATATGAGTTTCATTGCCCAATGAGTCTATGCCAACGTACCAAATTTGAAAAAAATCTCATGAGCCGTTCAAAAGTTATGAAGCAAAATCGATTTGAAAATTTCAACTTCAGAGCCGTCTAGCGCCCAAACTAAGCAACTTTTTACTGAGGTAAGTTTGCTTGTATCGAATTGTTTTGGTCTGAAGAATATGTGGTAGCTTTTTGTAAAGACCTTTTAAGGACACCCTGTATAAGAAAAAATGAATTAAATCTAGAGACCAATGCTCAGTCACATAGATATCCAACAAGAAAAGGAAATTTACTACGAATGAAAACTCATAAAAGTAAACTTTACGAAAGTTCTCCAATTCATATGGGATCTAAGTTTTTCAATTGCCTACCTGACGAATTGAAATCAAGTGGTAATATGAGTGCATTCAGAAATCCTAATATCCAGTGAAGGATTTTATTGAGGGGATGAATTCTTCAATCACATCAAAAAGTTGCCCCCTAAAAAAGTATTGTGATCAGTTTTGTTAATGTGTGATATCAAATATATATATATATATGAAAATTTGAGAGTGATTTATATATTATACTGATTTTGTCTATACTATATTAGTAATATGTGAGATTCTGTGTTTTCTGACATGACCTATATCATTGTAATGAACTATTGGTTCAATAAAATATTCTATTTTATTCTACTACCGATATTTCAAAATTATTGTGTTCGGAAATAGGTGCCAAAAGAGTACAACAAAACAATGTTCCACTCGAAATTTCATTTTGGTACCATTGATGGGCAATCCATTCATACCTAAGTTTAAAAAAATGTTATAATAAACAAATAAACAGGGTTTTTCATTTGAAAATCGAAAGTTGATATAATTTCCGGAAAAACCAGGAGTGGAAATTTCTGAATGTCAAAAAGTGTTTGAAATTCGATAACTAAGGAGAAAGGGCGTGTTTCATGAGTCTATGTCTAAGGGTAGATTAGGCTTTCTTTTTTCAAGTTGCTACATCTGATTTTTTCAAGATTTGTCTACAAGAGCTGTTTGTTCAGGATTGAATTTTGAATGAAAATTGTTCATTCCTTCTATTTTGTCTAGAAGTGCAATTATTACAGAAAAGATGACATACCCTAAGGCGACAACTTTTCGCGTTTTCATGATCCCGTCCGCTGCCTCCGTTTCCTCTTCCTGCTGAGAATCCATCTGTACTATTTCCGGGTCGTAGCTGGGCCCGTACCGCAAATCCTCGTCCAGATAATAATTCCACACCTCTAAGCAGGGCAGGTGCGATTGCGGCCTCAATACGGGGTGTTCGAAGTCGGGAGTGTACATGAAATTGAAGAACATAGGATTTCTGGCGTTTTGCTTCTCTGTATAGTCGAACACGCTCTGACCCAAATTGGAGCCCTGGAAGGTGGAGGCAATGCGACCGCCTGGATAAATGTTTTCGTCGTCAGAGACTGTATCGACACTTTTGTGGTGGGAGGTTAACGAACCTGTAATATGATATAATTGATATTCATGATATTGTACGTTCGTATTCGCATTCATCTGAATTTATTTCAGTTATGAAAATGTATAATAAATAGCTAGTAATCACGAAAACAAAATTATTTGCAGTAACGGAAGACAAACTCTTGGTCTGATTGAAGGCAATTTTCATCAAATCAATCAGAATCAAAGCATTCTTCATTGTTAAATTTTTTCAGACTATGGGATTTTTTCGTTTCTGAAAAATAAAAATATGGGATATAATAATCGATTCTTGCAAATTAATTCAGTTTATTTGCGATAAGGACAGCGGAGTTTATGAATTGAGCTTTAAGCTGTGATCATTGTTTCAATTATGTTTTATATTTATTATTTCAATTACTCACATGTACTATCCCAAAAGTAATACATGTATTTTCAGATTCTCTAGCGCACTTATGATGATAGAATGAACTGTCGGAACATCGGCTTATTATAAATAATATAGAGTATTAACTATTTTTGCATTGTTTTCATCATCCGCCATTTTGTTGCTGCCCGGGTAGTTATCGACAAATATTGATAAATTTAATGATTATTTGACCCCCTCCAATGTTATATACGTTAACTAACCTCGCTTATCCTCAACAGCGGCAACTCCACTTTCCACCCTTTCCAGTTCACAGTCAAACAGAAAGGTTCTGAACCGACAAGACACCGAATGGTAAGCCAAAAATCTCAAGTAGTAGTCGTTGAACTCGAACGCCATGGGGTACTGTTTCTGTATCTGGTGCACCACGTCTAAGAACTGCAAAAAGGTTGGTGCGAAGCCGCTAGCCTGCGAATTCGCGTTCAGGTTACTTCTGTGACTGAACCTGTGCCCGAATCCAATCCATTCCTTTTCTACTAGCAGCCTGAAGCCGTCGAGAGTACGATAATGCGGGTCCAAACACAGTTGGGCCACGGAGGACACCTGCGCCGTTATGTCCCAGCCCTCCTCCAGGCAAATGGCCACCGAGGAGCCTTGCAGGTCGAGCAAGTCCACCACGGCTCCGGAAAGCTGCATGATGTTTTGTATCTGTTGCAACCATTCCGAATTTTCAATCAACCTGGAATTAAGTATAATACAGGATTGCTGTAATGTATGGAATCAACATTATATTTCCATACAGGAAACTTCAACTTCAACAAATTGCCTCGAGTATTTTATTTTTTAGTCAATTTTATTACATACGGGGTGTCCCGAGAAGATACCGACAAGGATTCGCGAGTCCATGACCCAACGGTGCAATATTTGCATTGAAGTAAATGGTCAACAATTTGAACAATTATTGTAAACCATAATCCACTTGTAAGTAAAGCAAAATTAATATGTGAACAGTGATTCAATCATTGCGCATTATAATAAGTACCAAACACATTTTTTGGTCTACAGCCTAAACGGCTCATTTTCGGAAATATTTTTATGCAAACAAATATACTTGTTTTCATGTCCTATACTTGTTTTCATGTCCCCTACCACCCCTCAAAGTTTGCCGGTATCTTTTCGGGCCAACCTGTAGGATTATCTTCTTTCAAATCTGAGTGGAGGAATAAAATCAAAATAATATATTCCGACTCCTTTGCTGAAATGAATATAATACAATTTATTCAGCATCAGGGACCAAACATGACATTATGTTCAATACAAGTTGAGTATATACAGTAAAACAAAAATAATGATAGAATCAAGAAGCATCTGAGTAATACATAATTTCCTCATCTTCCCTTGTTGAGGATATACTTGCATCAATGATGTCCTCTATTTTATAACGTTCTATTGAGACTAATGATGATTTCATTCTATTTTTTAAACAAGTGAAGGTTTTGATTTGATTAATATCGTTTGGAAGTATGTTATAGTACCATGAGCACCGATAGAAACTACCTTTCTCAAAAAGAGATGTCTAATGTAGTGAAAATGAAATTGTTTCTTTTCGTATTTTTTTATATGTTGACAACACCAAAAAACCTATAATGTTCGAGGAACATCGTGTTAGCCAGTGGTGGAATTTTGGGAGAAAAGGAAGGTGTTGGAATTTTTCTCAAAAGATTGGAGGTTGTAAGCATCGGAAAATACTTCACTAGGAAAAGAATTCCACTTTGCCGTTCTATTCATGAATGATACTTGGTATAGCGATGTTCGACATGTCTCGAGCCTAAAAGTTTAGGGGTGACCAGCCTGAACTCGTCTGGTTTATCTAATATGAATCACTCGTGGTGGCATAATAGAAGATATCTCATATTGTGAGAATGAGTATGCACGGACTCATTGGATATATGTATGTTTTTGTATACACAATTGACACAATCAAAGATATATGCATCTAGCAATGTCAAAAGATAGTTTTTTTTTTAAGTTCCCATGACAAGATCCTAGAGTTTTTAAATTGACTAGAATACGAACTGATCTTTTTTGAATAACAAATACTTCTTGACTGTGTGAACCACCCCAAAAGATACCAAAACCATAACACATGATTGAAATGTCTGAAGCAAGCTGCCTTGAGAGCATCGTGATCTACAACTGTTCTAAGTGCTTTCAGAGTGTAACTTGCCTTACTGAGTATACCACAGAGCAATGTTACATGATCAACCCATCCGATATGTTCATCAATGGTAACGCCAAGAAATTTCGTAGAGCTGGCATATGAAATAGCACTATTACTCAAATTTGTTTTCTGTAAAAATCTGTGAGTTTCTGCTGTGTATGAAGAGAATGCAGTAAGTTCTAACAATGTTCAATACTAAAGAGTTTTCATGAATCCAGTTGGAAACTTGGGAAGTATCATCTACAGTTTTTTGACTCAATTCATCAAAACCTTTGTCAGCAATCAGAAAGTTTGTATCATCTGCATAGTTTTTTCAAAATGATAGAATGATAGGATCATAGACAACATTGCACAAATCATTTATATATAGGATAAACAATGAGGGTTGAATGATTATTTGCATTTGAACAGTGCTGAATTGAATAAATGTGTTTCATCTACACCTCAATCTGAAAGTGATCAGTAATCCTCTTGCCCCTGGGGAACATACCGAGAATTATGATCTGAATGTTTTGAACATCTGATATCTCTGTTACTCTGTATTTGTGTCCTGTACTCAATGTTTCCATCGAATAATACAATGGAACAATATTATTCAATAATTTTCTCAATGTTGAGAACATATGTGTCGAAAGAAAACAGCTCCAGCTAACAACTTTTTTTTTATTTTCTGTTAATTTTCTCTTCATTATTGTTCATTTCAGACAACAATCAACTTTGTTCTACTCACCTATGGAAGCTATGCTCTGGCTCCATATTCAGTGAACTAGGTACACAAGCTCGCATTAACTTCTTGAAAGCTGCCTTCGTGTGACGGATATCATAATACTCTACTGGGATGAAATCAGTCTTTGGGGCAGATTCAACCTTGACGCCCTTCATTTGTGCTTTTTCACCTAAGTACAATAATATAATTAATAATCAAATGATACTTTCTCAACGAAGCTCTCATACCAATGTCAACAGAAATTTATCTCAATATGAACAATTGATTATGAGTATCAGACATAGTTTTTGAATTTTCCAAAAGATGGCATATTTGGACGTCAATTAGTAATTATTGTTGATTTTTACTGCTCGAAAAATTGCCGGTGATCACGAGGAATGGTATTAGCCCTGAAAGTTGGTGTGTTTCTGAATGAAAATTTCATAAATTCTGACATTGTGATAATGCGTTTTTCCATAATATATCAAAAGTTCACCATTTCCGGTTTTCGCTGGAAATGTGTTTTGTGTATCATCTTATCCATGAATCAAACTCGAATCACTTTAATCAACAAACTGCTCGAAAGTTGTTAGGAGAGCCTTTGACTCATCAAGATAGAATTCTTCAATTTTCATTGCAAATACCTGACAACGGAAAAACTTTTATATTATGAAAAAAATGTGAACTCTTGTATAATAACGATAGTCTGGATTTCGAGTTTTTATATTGAAAAACACATTGATGTACCAATCTTCTTATTCTTGGAATAGGAAAAGGATATAATTTAGAATAGTTTGTATTGCTAGAAATTACAGCTTTAATAATTTGTCTGATGTGATAACAAGCATCAATTCTGAAGCTGACAGAATATTAACCATGTTAGTCAAGATATTGATAAACAAATCGTCAAGAGGAATTTTGTATATATATTTCAGGTTCCACACTGATATAGTTTTCACAGTTTCAAGAGATTTGATTCCGTAATACGGCAATACTGTAATACAACATCAAATTCCTTCACTGGCAAATTTTTAAGAAATAAAGATATATTTAATATCAACGTTTCCAATTCTCGTCCCACCAATAGAAAGTGAGAATTGATATAAATGAATAAAAATGTTGCAAAATCAAGCTGCATTCTATTTTTCCAGAATCCAGCATGAAGTAAGACCTATCACATGAGTTCATATTTTCAATTGATGAAAACGCCATAGCCGTAATCATTCAAATCATGAGCATTAGGAAAAAGGAAAAAAACTTCCCTATAAATCATCAGTAAATATACACTTTGTTTGCAAATTTCATTATGGTGACTGGCACGGAAATATTCATTATGGTATCAGAAAGTTGAGAGTACCGAAAATAATCATACCTAAGATATAAAGAGCAGCCCTTTGGAGTGTATGAACACCATCCACAGCATTTTCGACGTCCGTACTGTGCCTCAAGTTTACTCTATTCTGCTGTCCCGCAGCTAAAGATGCCTGCGACGATTGTCTCCTATCTTTCAGCGAACCCCAACGACCAAAATTTTTAGGACCCTTACCTCCTGAAGATCTCGGAAACACTCTGTTAACAGATAGTAACCACATTGTTGTAGCTTTAAGTAAGACTCTGACGAAGGAATATCTGCCGTTTTTATTGATATGTATACACAGGAAGGAAAAATACAACCAAAAGACATAATTTCCACAAACATAATTTGTTTGTGGAAATAATATAATTCGATAGGTTTTTCTTTCAATGACAGCCGGAATTCTGAAAGTTCAAATGTTTACACTTGATTTGCTGGGGACAGCCCACTGAATAAATCTCTGTATTCTGAGGTAAATCACGATATATATGATTATAGGACATTGTTGTTAAAGACAATGATCGTAATGAACAGAATATTCAGTCTTGATGATATATGTATAGTAAAAAACTGTGTTCAATAATATCACTGGAAAACTACGACTTGTTGATTTTCGAGCTGAGGTGCATAGTTCTGAAATGGAGACTCTACAAAAATAACTCACCCTAGTGTTCCAATCGCCTTATTGAATGCGTTCGACCGTCTAGCTACTTCGGGTGTCATTGTGGCACAACCCAACGGGTCCTCGGCCGCCAACAACAACGAATCGATACTCAAAGAACTGTCGGACATACCCCACGTGGACCTGTGAGAAAATATAGGCGTTATGCCCACCAAGGCCGAGAGATACTTCTCCTGTTCAGTAGACGACGTTGTTTCTGAAACGAAAATCAAATTAGTTCGACGAAAAAAATTAAAAATTAATAAATCTCTTCAGGCTCGTGAATCAAACATTGTATAATGTTCATGTTGAAATATAATAGAATTTCCTTCATGTTGTTCAAAAGATAACAGAAAGCGATGGAAACTACGATGAGGAAATGCGTTTCAACTGGAACATTGTGAAAACAGCCTTGCAGTCCTAAACTGAAATTTGGTTCAAAGTGAGTGATATGGAAGTGACACGCTTCTGAAACATAATATTCTCGCAACTCAGATTGGTAACATACATTTCATCACAACTTTTACTAAATATATAATTTGATGAACTCCACCATGCGTCGCAGATTAGTTTGAAAATAACTATTTTGGTTGGATATTTTCGTCTGAAATTCTGGTAGTATCGTGTAGAGAATTGTAAGACTTCTTTTTCAAATGAGCTATCGGTTGACCCTCTTTTCAATTCGAAAGAATATTCGAATACGGCGCCCAGGCGCCATTTTAAGGGATTGATATTTTTTAGCGGTGTCAGAATGGAGCTTCTTAAGTATCATTGAAGCAAAAAAATCTGAACTGTTCAAACATTAACCTGGCGGAGGCTAACTTTCTTGATACATGGTACATATATCTACTCTCCAAATATATATGAATGGGAATTATAATAATCATTTCAATATATTTGTAGTGAAGATAGATTTATGATATGATATGCTTGAAATTCTCTTTTTGCCAATGACACCTTGTTTTAACAAATATCAAAATTTCTACTTATTTCCGTGGTGGACGTTTAGGGAACGAATCTGCTCTCGTTTTCATCACATTGGAAATCTCGGAATGAAATGAGCAATACTCACGCACATCTCGTTTGAAAACACTGATGAGTTCGGATATTTCAATTTCATATTTTTGTAATTAAAATTCAGTAACAACGAATATTGAACTTTGCTGCACTGTTTAGCCGAATAATTTTTCATGGAACTGTGAATAAAATTTCTTTCAATAATCAATTTTCTTTATCTGGATAATTGCTCTGAATTGGAGTGATTGTGATCTTGCCTACAGATATATATTAATAACTATTACCCGTTGATGATGCTGTTGAAGATGGGTGACTTTTCAGCATGCCCATCACGCTTTTCCCATGGTGACCAGCACCTCTAAGAAGCAGTGCTTTCGTCCTCGGATGGCGCCACGTTATACTGGGTATTCGACCTTGACGGTAGCATCGACAAAAACGTCTTATACTCTCGTCTGTCACTGTGGTAGGTACTACAAATAATGCTGGATAACTGAAATGAAATCGAATATTATTTTCAGAAAAAAAGTACCAAAAATTCATTTTACTTTTACTAAATTATGTATAGGCAAGATTACAATCATGCAAATCATTTCGAATTTTAGAATCAGAGTAAAACGATAAAATAATATTTGTGAATAGTTTTGAAAACAAGATAAGCGGTAGTATTCCAAATGTCGACAATTTCGTCTCATTCTAATACAGGAATTATGGCGGTTTATGGGGACGTCACAAGTTTCAACATATATAAAAGTATATATATGACATATTTCACACGAACGCAGGAATAGTATTTCATATGATTAGTGCAGGAAATATAAAAAAAACGGCGAATTTTGAAAAAATGTTTGAACAGAGAATTAGCAAGAAATGATATTTTCAAATAGATCAAACACTTGACATCAAGTTATGTACAGGGTGGATGAAATTCTAGCATCATCTTTGGGATCTCCTGAACCATAAGAGATACAGAATCGGTAAAATAGTTTGAAAAAAAAAATTCATCAAAAGGTTTAAGAATTCACATTCGTGATGTGTTATAGCTTTCGGGGTATGAAATAGCAACAAAAAATTGAATGAAGAATTTAGGTCCGTAATTGAGAAACTGGTTGATGCTGGTTTCTGGAAGATAAGAATTGAACACTGTCTGTAAGTTATGGAGGTGGTATTTCAGCTTTTTGTGAGATTTTCTCTCCTCGTTTCTGAAGAATAAAGTATCACTTATCACTTATTATTACCATTATTACTTACTAACAAATATATTGAAATAATTTTTGATAACTTCTACTTTATTTTTTAGAAACGAGAAGAGAAAATCCCACAAAAAGCTGAAAAATGAATAAGAATTGAAATTTGTGATCGGTTATAGCTTTTGGGATAACCAAAGACAACAAAAAAGTGAATGAACAATCCAGGACCGTATATAAAAAAATGGTTGAGAACGGTTTCTGGAACACGAAAAGTCGAATTCCAAATTTGAAAATGCCATCTCATATGGAAGGAGGAGTAATTTCTGCAAATGAAGTCAGAAAAAAAAGGAGTGAGATTCATTGGGTAATCAAGAGAGATACACGTTGAATACAGAAAAGTTAAGGCGTTAACTGAGTTTCGCGTGATCGTTTAAGAACTCAGAACGGTAACGCGGGAACGGTCCTGATTTTTGCATAAAATGTGACGAGGGCAGGGAAGCCAAGATGGAAGCCTAGTGCCACGACTAGAGATTGTCCATGTTGAAGCTAAATTAGGTCGATGGTAAATAAGGCAAATTATGGGCGAGATCAAACCGATTTTACTACAAGTTACAAGTTCGAAAATAGCGTGTTCCATGTATTTCAACTATCCACTAGCGTTTACCCTAATTTTAAACGAATTTGCTCTATAGCGAAAGGGCTAAGTTCCCGAAGCTTCCGGAAAGCCAGTGCAGAAGAACAATTTTGGCTGAAGAACTAGAGGATCGTTCCCGTGATCTCATCTGTTTCGGCGTAAGAAGAGGGTCAGGCTGATCCAGAGAGCGAAAGAAATTTATTCAAAAAACCCATTCAACTACCTTTAAAACGGGTTGATGTTGCACATTATTCGCAATTTTTTGCACTACTACAAATCATTGACCACTCTAGATCATCGTAGAAAGGTCGGCGATCTATGCCTTTTTTATAGGTACTTTTACGGTCGGTGCTCAACGGAAATATCATCTATTATGCCACCACGCGCGATTCCTAGGAGACAAACCAGACGAACTCAAGCTGGTCACCCCTACACTGTCAGGCTCGAGACCTGTCGAACATCGCTATACCAAGCATCATTCCTCAATAGAACGGCGAAGTTGTGGAATTCTTTGCCTAGTGAGGTCTTTCCTGATGCTTACAACCTCCAAACTTTCAAGAAAAATTCCAACACCTTCCTTCTATCCCGAAATTCCACCGCTGGCTAACACGATGTTCCTCGAACATAATAGGTTTTCCTTTCATGTTGTCCACAGATAAAAAAAAATCAACTACTGTTACAAGGGGTTAGTGTTGAACATTTTTCACCATTTTTTTTTATTTCAATACTCAATTTCAGATAGACCTATAAGTGCTATGAATTATACTAGGAAGCATGTGAAGAGTTTCAAATCTCAGAATTTCAGAAATTTATTCAATAAACTCAATCATCTACCATTGAAACAGGTTGGTATTGAATCATTTGCAATTGTTTGATATAAATAACATAACGTCTGCATATAAAACTATGTTTTCGGAATTGATGTGATTCGGCATATCATTCATATAGCACAAAAATATCAAAGGACCCCAAGCTCAATGTTCTCTAGTAGTGATTTGATATTTCCAATTTTAACATGAATTTGTCTACAGTGCAAGAAAGATGATAACCAAGATAAGAAATTACCTCGAAAACCAAGACCCTTCAATGAATGATAACATTTAGGTCAATAGAATCAATAGCCTTCGAGATATCAGAAAATAGTGCAGGTACAAGTTTTTTTTTTATCCAATGATGTATGAATGATGTTGAAAAGATCAATTGCTGAAGTCTGACTTGATTTTAGGCATCTGTACAACAAAAAATTAGAATCTGACGAACGGCTCAAGGCTCAACTCCTGAAAAGCGATCGTCAACTTATGGCACTCACCTTCTACACATCATATATATGGAATTTACTGTGGTCAATCTGAACTGATCATGGCCAGACTTCCCTGATGGCGATGAGCTGTTATTACATAATCCCAATCTTTGCCAGTCTCGAACGTAGCTACGTTCCTGAAGTCTTTCGAGAGTTTTTGCATCAGTAGGGGCAGCAATAATTGGTGTTTGTGCTGAATACCAAAAACAATTATCACTACGATAAAAATAGTCATAAATTTCATATATAAATATAATTTCCAATAATGACAGTTTTGTTGAACAATATGAGTATTATTCTACGTCAAGAAAGTTGTAATCAGTAAAATTGACGTAAAATTGTGGTTCTTTCATGGAATAAGAAAAATAATTTCAAGATTAATTGGAATATTCATTCACCTATTGTAACAACTCTTTTTTATTGAGAAAATTATACATGACTTTTCACGATAATATTTGATGGTGAAAACTGAACATAAAAGATTAAATAGAATGAAACCCCAGCGATTCTGATTTTTTGCAACGATGTCAAGTGAAAAGAAAAAAAAGTCAAAAATGTGAGACGATCCGTTGCATGATTGGCCGGAAAACTAAATCTTGATCAAATCTCAACAGGAAAAACTCTGTATAATATTGCATTACGGTAATAACTACGATCAAAACTCTTCTTCTGAACGAATTATATTGGTGTTCGTCGATGATGAATCATTCACTAGGTCATAAAGAAACATCAATTCGAATATTTCAAACTGACTCATTAGAACAAAAATTATCCATACAACACACTAATAATATACTAGAACATTATAATCCTTTCTCTGTAGGTTAGCGATTCCAGTTTTATCAATGTGTTGGTAGTGTTTGGTAGCCTTTGATCATTGGTATAAAGGCCTTTGGACTGGTGTACAAATTTTTCGTGGCGATTTATCTCTCGGTATAAGTGAACACTGTTATTAGAGAAATATGACAAGAGCACTTAAATCACGTGTCACTTTCAGCGTATGTCAATGTATAGTGAATCAACAAATATTTTGTAAGAAATACTCTGGGACAAAGGGTTCGTGATGATTCCTTCGTTTGAGATAATTTTGTAGAATAATCACTTGATTTTTTTTTTAATCTCTTCTCAAATCTATTAAATCACACTGCATGCCCGCATTTCATGTAATACCTAGGCTTTTCATGAAATGACGGACATGACTTTAAGACAACGTCATACAAAGGTTGCCACCGAAAACGAAACAGACTGATTAACTTTTTATTTCATTTCATTAATCGCCTCGTCTACATCGGAAACCAACGTCCCTTGAGTCGAAACTTGAGCGGGTTGAGGAGAGCGGGAGGGTATTTCATAGTGGACGCCGCCAACCACTCCTGGGGAACCAGTGTGGTTCTTGACTTTGGAAATGATAATTCAATAAAACACGTTGAAAATAATATACTGAGACCTCGTCATAGTTATACTCAATTTTATTCAGATGGATCACCCGATATTTCATTATATTTTTGGTTAGGGTTCATTATGAGGAATTCAACGATAACGGGTTTAATGTTGTTATCTCCAAAACCTACGGAGGTACAGCCTATTTAGTTGTCCATATGCTTTATGAGGGTGACGCAGAAGTTAGGCTGACGCGCCTGAAGAAGTTTGACCCAAAACGCAAATGGAATGAAATATAGAGTGACCAGTGTAAAAAAAAACGAATAACATGCTCTAATGGTGTGTTTTTTTCGTAGAGGTTGTTGAGATCCTTTATGGATATCACTGTGATAGTGAGGGAGTCCCCAAACTCTAGATTTGGTATAAGGGTGTGGGGTAAATTTTATATCAAGTATAACTATGACGAAATGTGTCCGTTTTCAAATTATTTTCGACGAGTTTTTTTGTTTTTCAAATCATTATTTCGGAAGTCTTCAGTCTATTCTATTAAGTCTATTTCATGTACCATGGGTATATTTTCAATTCTAAAGACACAGGACTTTTTTTAGATGAAATGACAACGAGTTTAAATTTCAAAGGATCATTCTGATTATTTTTTCTTGAATCTAATTTATTTTTCTACATAAAAGTTCATCACATCATTTTCATTTTAGGAATGTAAGTCAATTTATATGTAATGGATGTTAGTTACCTGGTTGATTCTATCAAATACCAATATCTACAAAAGGGTTGCTCGAAGCATACAAGTAATCAGGCATTAATTATTCATTTATCTGGCCAAAAATTGATATTTTCTGAAATACCAAATTGAAATATCCTCTTCAGAAGAAACTAAAATATGCAGATGATAGAAATACTGTGAAAATTAACTTCAATACGACCAGTGAATGTAGCACTGAACTGACACACCTACCTGTCTCGAAATCATCTATGGACATTTCATCATCATTGTTGTAATCGTCAGTTAATGGAAGACTCATCCTTCCTGGAGAAGTCATGTATTTATTCGAGTTGTTGATGTTCATATTCGGCAACACATATTTCTGCCTTTTTGATGATGATTTCTGTTTGAATCCAGCTTTTCTCGCAGTTTTCAGCAGCGTCTTTTTGGCAAATCCTCTTAGTGTTGCATTCTTCTCCTTGTTCTATAGAAAATCGAAATATATGAATGTGTAGAAATTATAAGTATTTAATTCCACTATTCCTCAACATAATGATAATTGGAATACAATAATGTATGGACAGATCAAATAGAGCAATTGAACATGGAAATCAACACAGAAAAAAGTAACATAATGGTGATAAATTAGAAAGAGACAAGTATAATGTGCAGAAAAACACAATTGGAAGTAGTAACAACATATGAATACCTCGGAAGTATTATCACGGATGATGGAAAAATAGAAGTAGAATTAGTAAATAGAGCGAGGAAATCAAACAAGATTCATTGAATAAGATATTAGGAAAAAGAAAATTGATACACAAACAAAACTAAAAATATATAATACAATTGTTATAACAACCCTGCTATATGCTAGTGAGAACTGGACAGTACAAAAGAAACACGAGAGTAAAATAAATGCAATGGAGATGAGATACATGAGAAAAATAGATGGAAAAATGAAGTTACACAGAATTAGAAACAAAACAATAGGAGAAATGTTAAGAGCGGGGATTCACTGCCTACTTCTGAAACTCTGTCTAGATGGCGATGCGATGCCCGATCGTAATAAAATATGATTATTTTCCTAAGGCTGGTGCCTTATTGTAGTTTCCTCCTTTTTGGTCAGTTCTGGCATGTTCTCAATAGGTGTCGGTATACTAGCGTCGCATCGAAGTAGAAGTTTTATATTATTTGGTTGCTGTTACTGTCCGCGCAAGATAATTATATGTATGTTGTTTTTATAGGTCTGGAGTCTCGATCCAGACAATGTGAGTATTTATTTATGTCGCGGGTCGCGCAGCGTGGTAGAACCGAGCCGACTACTTTGACGATATTTATCTTTCTCAGAGATAAATCTTGATGGCTTTGGCAGAACGCGGGTATTTCGCACTGAATTTTAATCTATAAGAATAAGAGGGGTATTCCCGATCTCTCGTATTCCACCTCGTATGTTTACGAATTTGACGTTTCATATACAATCCAGACAGGTGATTGGTTGGCATACTTACGAAACGTCAATTTCGTAAGTATAAGAAGAAAAATACGAAGATCAGGAATCCCTAATATCGAAATAAAAATACAAGCTCTCATTTAGTTTCATCAAATCTTGCAAGTTGAATTTGACCCACTTCTAATCGTCCGAATGATTAGGAATTTGGCACGTGGACATAATTTTTACGACAAGGCATTATGAAATGAAAAAAATTGCGGACGAGTTTTGTGGTTATCGTCAGATTTTACTCAAAATCGATGTCTGGTGGTCTTTGGAGTCGGAAATTAGAAGTTTTTGTCAAAAATAGAAAATTCAACATGGCGGCTCCAAAATGGCGGAACACTTATTTTGGTCTGATTCTATTAAAGATTTGTATTTTGAGATTTTCGGGGTCATTTCGATATTATGATTATTTGTCAAAATCCCGAAATTCAACATGGCGGCCCCGAAATGACCATTTTTTTCATAATGATCCCAGTCTATTCGGTATCTGGGGTATTCGGAAGAGATTATAATTTTTTGTCAAGATTAAGAATTCAACATGACTGCTCCAAAATATCGGAACAGTTTTGTGATTATATCGTAAGATTCTTTTCGAAATTTTCATTTGGGGGTTTTTAGGGTCGGACATTATGATTACTTGTCAAAAATCAAAATTCAACATGACTTCAAAATGGCGGAAACCGAGGGCGAAACAGTTTTGTGATTTTGGTCAGATTAGATTAGGAATTTTCGTTTTGGGGTTTTCGAGGTCGGAGATTGTGATTTTATGTCAAAATTCGAAACTTCAACATGGCGGCTCCAAAATGGCAGATATTTTTTTGATTTTGGTCTAATTCTAAACTAAATTGCTTAGTATGGAGGTTTTTGGGGCCGGAGATTTTTTTTTTGTTCCACCTGTCCCAGTGTCTGTCTGTCTGTAATCATATCATGCAAGTTAAATGAATGAACAAAATAACAAAAATTAAACAAGCTTTCATTTGTTGTAACAAGATGAAGAACTGGAAACTGGCACCCCGACCGCCCGCTGTTTATACATGGTGTTTTATTATTGTTGCACGAAACTTCGAGGTCAGATTTGTTGGGTCAAAATATGAGAAAAGTCAGAATGAAAACCAAACTTATGCATAGCTGTTGGAAGAAAATCTGTGATACTCGAGGAAGCTATTTAGCTACAGCCGATCGATCAGCAAACTAATCGGATAACTAGGTATACCTAACAAAAATCCACTTGAAACATTTCTGAAACGAATCGATCTTGAATTTTCGTGCAGCGTTGATGACACACCCTGTATAGGCATTGCAGAACCGAACAGATTGAAGTGTAGGTATGTTTTTCAATCGTTTCTACTGGCCTGTCGAACTATATGTATATAATATATCGCGACGGCTCTGATCGAATTCGACGGAACAAAAGAATTGAATATCTTTATTCGCATATTTATTTTGTATTGGCTCTAAACCCATTCTGAATTACTTCATCGATATCGATATCTGCTTCCAGGATGATAGTATATAAACATGGTTTCAACGATCACCTTTGTGTACCTACCACAGTAAACACCAAATTTGTGTCAGGCATTTGAAGAGTTTGAAATATAGTATTTTTGAATAGTACAATATTATAACAGGTATTTGATCTCGAACATGAATTAATTTTTCTGCGCACAGATTTATTATCATGAAATTGACATAGGTATTTTCTCCGAACAACAATGTTCAATGATCGAAGGGTATTTTCATCAGATCGGTCACTGTAACGGGTCACCGCTTGGGTATTCTCGTTCCAGACTGCTATATTTTGGATAGCCGTCGACAATGAGCGAAACTGACTAGAAACATGTCTCATAAACACTCATAATGCTCATAATTGAAATATTCTTGGTCGTTGGAACTCGTTGGAAAGTGTATTTCAAGCACTCGTTACATTTCCGCACTTGTCGCTACACGGCTCGTACTGAATATCTTCTCGATGGCGTATTAGAAGTATCTAGAGAACGGAGCAGAATATATTTTTGAAATTTTGGGTACGGAAATGGGATGTCAAAATCTAGCTCTTGAAAATATTTTCACATGTGCAATGTTGCCAGATCTAGTGTTACTAAGAGCAACTTTTGAATTTCAAATGGAACACCCTATGTATCATTAGATTCTCGAATTCTGAGACATTTGAATTGATTGTTGATTTTCCACCGCGAAAATGCGACATTTTTCTTGCCAGTTACGACAGAAAGCTGAAATTTCCACAGCGGCTTCCCAACACACAGGTATCTGAGCAGGTATCTTATGAATTCTCGTGCATATTGAATCAATATTATACAGGGTGTGAAAAAAGGTACGTCAAACTCGGGTACGAATAAACTCCAAAAATTCGATTTTTTTAATAATTTCTATCATCCATTACCTTCCGAATGATATAATATGTCCCTTCGCCTATCTTCAACAGTTTTTGAATTATAGGATTGAAATGGTGAAGTTCAAGTAGTGGGAATGGCATCTTTATATACGAGAGGAAAGATTTAGAAACCATTCTCCATTCATGGTCAGTTTACCATGATAATACCAAGGGCATGCGGAAAATTGATGAAGATATTTTATGAGATATTTCGGAAGGAAAATAAAATTTGTTCAAATTTGATTGTAGTGGGCCACATGACTCAAATTTATCAAACACAAATGATGATTAACCTAACAATGACAATTTTATCCTGGTTTATATCGATATAACATTTGAAAAGAATCGACTTTTTCGATCTTATTCGTGCCCGAGTTTGACGCACCTTTTTTCATACCCCGTATAATAATAATTCAATATGCGCCAAACCTAATAAGATGACTATGTTTCATGAAGCACTCGAGGAAGCAGCAGTGAAAATTGCAACATTCTGACAGTATTGATTCTTAGGTCAAAAACAGTGAAAGATAGCTATAGGACATCCTACAGCAAATATGCTCAGAATCTTCTTCAGAATCCGAAAATCTAATAATATATATGGTGTTCCATTCGAAATATCAAGGCTCCCATTTGCGTAGTCAAAATTTTAAAAATATATTTCTCATATATTTTTTTGATCTGATTATAAGTCTCGCCTTCCCCAATGCTAATGCTAGACCTTGTTTATACTGCTATGCCCGACCATGCTAATTGTGAAGGCAAAAGGCAAAGCAGTTCGCACAATGACTGAGTTATTTACCTACGGCAAAAAATACGCCACTTGAGCGTTGACTCTGGGCACCGACCTGTACCCGAATTCACCCGAGAGGTATGAGAGGAGCGGGGTAGGTAACGACTCAAGTGAGCCAGAGACCAGCAAAAACGATCTGCAAACTCTGTACCAACCAGTGTTGCCAAGGGTATAAAATATTTCACAGCAAAACAGTAGTTGTAAATAATTATTGACTTCCATCTTATTGACAATTGTTGCTCTATTGCTGAACCCCAGCATCAAATATTTTACCCCGATAGTATGTACAAGGATCATCACTATATTCTGACTCATAGTTACCACGCACGTGGGCGTGGCTAGTGTGACGTCAGCTTGTGAGAAATTTCAGAATATTGGTGTTATTGGGCTATATTTTGCGTGTGTTTACTGTTGCAAATCAAGAAAATATCTCTTCGAAATAATCAACTTTGAAGTTTAAATTTGATTGAAGATGAGCTGCCCAGTGTATGGTTGTAATGTTGACAATAAGTGCAAGGGCTTTGTGTCTGGTACAAAGTTTTATAGCTTTCCTAAAGACAAGGAACTGCAAAGTGATAGGAAAGAACTGTGTGGACGACAGGACAGACAGACATTGTCGAAGTCCAGTAGAAGTGAAAAAATTGATATAGCAATTTTTTTTGACGCAAATATTATTTAATTTTCATTGGATATCCTCGAACTTGCGAAAATTCCGAGTATTTGGCAACACGGCATCAATATTTCTACTTCCACGAGGAGTTTCATAGAGGTGATGAAACTTACGATATTTTATACCAATTCTTGCTCCATAACAAATTAGAAAAGAATTATACATAATGAGTAATATATAAATATGATTCAAGAATCGAACACATTCGTGTAACTTGTAACCTTTCGTATCATTGAAAACGCGGGTCGACGTGAATGCCATCTGCTGGTTGTTTACGTGTGTACGTGTGTACCGCCGTCTATTAGGTAGGGTACGAACCAGTACGAACCGGTCCGAACTCGCAAATTAATGTTTTCTACTTCATCTTTGAACGAAATTCCTTCAGAATCTAACATAATAAACCATAAATAGCGTCCTTGTGTCAAATTTCAGATTCAAACATGCTTTTAGTTCGAAGGAAGGCATTTCAGATGCTGATATTTTGGTGAAGCATTCCTCAATTTTGGTTCCATAGAATGAGGTAATTTCATTTGATTCTGAGACACAAATTTTACAATGTTTACATTTTTCAATGACCCATAACTTTTTTAAATGGAAGAGTTTTGACTCCAAAAAATACTCATTCCCTAATTTGAACCTTCCTCTTTACACTAATTCAATTACTTTTGGGTTTGAATCCATGACAAGGCCGGAAAGCATGCTGAAAAAAGGGTCTGCCAAACCATTTTGGTGAAACGCCCGTCTTAAAGCAGGAATCAATAACCAACAAAATAACGAAGAGACAATTCAATTGGTATGGACACATGATGAAAATGGATTCAAGGAGAATAACAAAGAAGATAGATGTAGCAAGAAACATAAAAAAGAAGAAGAAGGGGAGACCACGGGAGAAATAGATGCAACAAATATCAGAGGCATAAAGAAAAAGAGAGAAGTCGTTGAGATAGAAGAAGATACTGACAAAAAATAGAAAATCATGGAAAAAATGGGTAAACGACACACCAAATCCGACGCCCAAGAGGGTAAAAGGGAGAGGAGAAAGGAAGAATACATATAAAGAGGAAAATTTGAATCAATTATAGAAGATGCCAGATATACGCGCTGTCTCACGGTCGATGGTAACTTCGGCGTAAACAGATTCCACACATGTGATTTTTAACCAATCAGAACGCGTATTTCTGTCAGATCACCATAGCAACGGATGAATTTTATCGGAATTTTTTTCCTGGTGGGTACCCAACAGCGTATTATACTGGAAATTTTTTGGACGTTTATAATGACAGGTTTTGTCAACTTGATGAAGACGAAAATTGATGTTGTTGGAAACACATTTGGTGTGGAATTTTCTTACCGAACCACACGAGTTCAAATTAAATCCGGAAATAATTTGACCTCTAGTGGTATTACTAGTGAAAATTTGGGTAATTCAATAACCGCTCGTGAACTAACAACTTGAAATATTTTCAGCGACGCAGCGTTGCCGCTCATACCAAAAAGTAGCACCTTTTTGATATTTCAATTTTATTCGGTATTCTGCCAAAACTCTCAAGTAAAGTCTACTTGACATCAGCATTTTATTACTTATAGTAGTAGGTGTCTCACATGTGAGTCGTTAGATGACGACACAAAAAATTTGCATTGATACCAGATGTTATTGATAATTGTAAAAATAATAATCTTTATTTAAATAGGAAATCCTAATTTACAAACAATATGGTGAAAGTTAAAAAAAAGAAAACATAAATAGATAAATATTCAACACACATACAATAACAATACATTCTGAAATAAATAAGTGAGCAAATAATTTTGGTTATGTTATTCCTTACGAGCAGTAAAACTCAATGAAAAAAGGTACATATATTCACATCAAATAGATTTGAATTGACTAATCAATCAAAATAGTCTTCAATCTGGATTTGAATACATGGATTGAAGAACTTATTCTGATTTCCATGGGTAAAAACTACCTATACAATCGGTTTCAAGCCGTTAAACTTGATAACCAACAGTCCGATTTCGTGCACATCATGAATGGGGTACCCCAAGGATCAATTTTAGGCCCGCTACTCTTCATTTTGTACACTATTGATCTACACAGCATAATCCATTATTCCAGTAGTCATTTTTATGCAGATGATGTTCAACTATACCTTTCCTCTATTGAAAGTAACTTAGCAATTTCAGTTCAGCATATGAACGAGGATCTAGCCTCTATAGTTGACATGTCGAGCAAATTGTGTCTTTCTATCAATCCATCAAAGTCTAGTGCCATCTTGTTCTGCAGAAACAAAGACATCCGAAATAGGTGCCTACCTCATATCAACCTTCGAGTCAATAACGTAATCATTCCTTTCACAGATACCGTTAAAAATCTAGGATTATTCATGGACAATACGCTACGGTACACGAAACATGTGAATGCTGTCATCAGGAGAGCCTTTTGTAATCTGAAACTCATTTACTCCAACAGAACTTTTCTAGACAAAAAAAGTAAAATCATCTTATGCGAAGCCTTAGTTTTGTCTCACTTAAACCACGCTGATGTTGTCTACGGCCCAGCCTTACTCAAATCTGATCTGAACAGACTACAGATGATACAGAATTCATGTGTCCGTTTGATCTGTGGCTTGAGTAAACGGAATAATAAATCAACCCCTCTGCGAGAACTGGGTTGGCTAAATGTTCAAAAACCCATCTTTCTGCATTCATCTGTGCTGTATCACAAAATCATCCTTGAGAAGAAACCACCATACCTATTTGAAAAAATATCTTTCAGAACAGATGTACACAACTTTAATATTAGATTCAAGTCGAAATTGACACCACCTGGGCATAAAACTACTCTCTATCAGTCCTCCTTTTCCTATATGATATGACGGCTATACAACAGGGTTCCAGATGATCTGAAAAAAACTTCTATTGAGCAATTCAAGAAAAAAATGAAAAAACTTCTTTTGATAACTGATATACATTTATAAACTTTTCCTTTTCCTGCTATATGTACGGTTTTGAATATTATTATAATCCATGTACAGTTTTACTATTGATATGATCTAATACTTATATTACTAGACAGGGGTGTTTTGTTATTTTTTCTCTTGTGTGTGTCAAACTCATTATTATAAAGTTCTATTTTTTTTATTTCTCAAAATTACTGTTCTCTCGTTTTATTTTCCAGTTTGACAGTTACTTTTTTTTTATTCTAATATCATTTTTGATACTATATAAATATTGATTATTTCTTTTACCTCTCTGGTTGAGTGTAAGAAAGTATTTGCCCGTTTCACACATGGGTAAACGCTAACTCTGCCTTTTGATACAAAGCAACTTCATTATAAAATTATGTTCCATGTATTTATTGTTATACTTATTATCGATAAAAGCGATTATTATTATTATTATTATTATTATTATTATTATAGATTATTATAATCAACTGAACCCTGATGAAATAGTGAATTCATAGTTTTCTTCATTCTAGTACGGTTAATATGAAAATCATACCTGCCTCTAGTCTCATAATTGTGAATATGATGATTGAACGTTATAAATTCGTTGAAGTAAGTGGGGAAATGACAATTTAATATTTCATAGATAAATATCATGGAAAAGTATTTAATCCTGTTTTTCACTGTCATCCATTCGAAAACAGACAACATCAGATGGATAGGGGTTAATCTATTACACTGAAGTATGATTCTCATTCCGCGGTTTTGCAATTTTTCTAATGAAGATATACTATTATTATCTAATAGGGAAAGCAAGCTGGCACAATCATCAAAATGTGGTTGTATAATGGTTCGGTATACAGTGACAGATGATTGGGAGGAGCTTTTTAACGATTTTTTTGTAAATGTACATATAATGAGATTTGAAATTCAGTGTATTGTCTACAATGACACCAAGATATTTGATTTCCGTTTCTATGTCTATTCTGTGGCAATACAATTCTATACGTATATCCAGAACATTTATTTGATTTTGTTTGTATTTTAAAGTGATAACCATAGCTTTAGTTTTCTGATGGTTTAGCTTCAACTTATTCATATTCAAGAAAACTGATATCTTTTCCAGAATCCTATTTACTTTCCCTATAGCAATATCCAATTCTATATCACTTGCTGCGATAAGAGTATCATCAGCAAAAAGTTTAATGAATTCAATATCATCAATAAAATTTATATCATTTAAGTAAAGAATGAATGAAAATGGTCCTAGAATGCTGCCTTGTGGAACACCTGTGTTTATACCTTTACTAGATGACATTTTTTCATTCACCTTAGTCATTTGAGATCGATTAGTAAGATAAGATGTGAACCAATCAATTACATTTCCACCGATACCATAAAATCTCATTTTTAGAAGCAAAATATCAATATCAATTGTTTCAAATGCACGTTTGAAGTCGAGGAAAAAAGGTACTATATATTTGTTATCATCCATTGTTTGTTTCCACTTCGATAGTGTGAACTGTAGGGCTGTTTCACATGAATGGTTAGCTTGAAATCCTGATTGATGATCCATAATGATATTATTACATTCAAAGTACTACAGACAGTTGTATCAAAACCTTGATTCAGAAGTGGTAATGCTAGGTTACTGTGTTACCTGTTGACAACACGAAAGGAAAGCCTATAATGTTCGAGGAACATCGTGTTAGCCAGCAATGGAATTTTGGGAGAGGAGGAATGTGTTGGAAATTTTCTTGAAGATATGATACACAACATTATTTCATGTCTTCATCCTAAGACTCATACCTTCCCAACATGATGTAACATTTAGTAACAGTTAGCATGCTCAACGCCATTTAACTGCAAAAATAGCTCTCAAAGTATTGTTACGAGATTAGAGAAGCATCATTAGGAGAAGTTGACCCGCGCCCACTATAATTGTCGGCCGACCGAAAAGGGACAAAATCATCGCGAAATACTAGGAATCTACCTGAAGTTCGCGAGGGTTCTAGAATCATGTATATCTCGATATAAATACGGGAATGATGGGCCGGGAGAGTATTACGATTTAGAACTGTGAATCGAGCAATAATAAGCGAGATCGAATTAGTGAATTGTTATCGTGTTTTGTAGAATTCGTTGAATAAATCGTTCTAAGTGTTCTACGGAGTGTTTGTAGAAACCGAACCCGGACGACAACGTAACAGTAACTAGTCACGAAGTATTTCCAAGCAAACCAAGGGCGACTGATGGGGCCTCTGATGGGCCGAAACAGATATCACTCGCTTTTGTTCGACGAATTGGAAATATCTTCAACCAATATCTATCATCCAACTATCTCGACTTCTGGGGAGTTTCATAACTAGCATGCCATATGCTGTTTTGGTAAAACAAAACAACATCAGTGGTTTCACTACTCTCCCTTAACTCAACTGTTTTCAAACTAAAATTACCAGCTATGAAAGACTATCGATACCCCAATTTAGCTCTGAACGTAAGCGTCAACTAGCTGACGACAACAAAAGATACAACTGGGCTACTCAAGTGAGCAAAATCTTTGATTCAGCAAATTCAACTGAAGTAAATATTTCTTATCGTTCACTTTCATTGAATGAAATATGCACTCTGAATGCTTGAAATATTTTATGCTGTACCTTCCTGTACAATTCAACTTCCTTATCCCACTAAAAGATTTTGGATTATCCAATATATTATAGTTTACTGAGACAACAAAAATGTGATCATCTGTGGAACTTCATCACCGCACTCGATAATGCCTTGAAACGAATACTGAGAGCTGTTTTTTTAGTAAATCTTCGGAACATCATGCCGGATGAATATTGTTTTACCTGATTTGATTCTTTTCATGATCATATCATAGTTCTAATGCCATTTTCTTTATACAACTAACTGGTAATAGTTTTGTAGAAACGAAGGAATCGATGAATCATATTCGTGTGAGTAATTATCAACAATCACCTTATGCGACGGCGTTTGGCTGACCATCACCTGGCCGGTGAACGCGAAATGGTGGAACACGTCGGGCGGATGTCTGATCTTGTGGATGAGCTTACGCAAGGTATCGACGTTCTCAGCGGTGACCTCTTCGTCGAAGGCGAGCTTCATCAGTTGAAACGTGCACGAGCGCAGCTGGATGCCCTCTTGCAACCACTGGTCCAAGTGGGCGAGGTATTGGACGGCGACTTTCTTCTCTTTTGTCAGCGACGTCACCGGAAACGACCTCACTACCACCTGCTCGCAAGCTGAAACAGTGAAAGCGAAAATACAGGATATTTCATTTATATTGTGAAAAAATCTGAGGTATACAGAGTGATCAACTTATACACCGATTTGATACATCTGTTGTTTTGAGAGATACGAAGAAAAGTTCAATATAGAAGTTATAGACAGAGTCAAGCTTCACAATTTGAAATTAGTGATATAAAGGGTGATCCATGATGTCACAGGATACCAAAGTTGTTTTCTCAATGGAGCAACCTTAAAATTATCTCTAACTTCAAACTCCGCTCATTTTCTCTATTTCGACAACACAGAGCTTCTACGAGGCGCTTTCAAAGGTTATTGCCTATTTTTTGTGAAAACCTTGATATAATCGTCTCCTGAATTATTGAAAATTAAAAACTGATGGTCACTCTTACCAGACTGAAAGAATTTGGCAATAGTCTAGTTTTATTGCGACCCATCGTGCTTTTGGTAACTTTCATATTGTATACAGGTTGAACCAATACTCACACCCATGAAATTTTGTTTATGTGGATTGGTTATTGTTTTTGGGGTGATATTCAATCAAATAAAACCGATGTCAAAAGAAATTAGCTAACTAGAAATTAGAAAAGAAGCTAAGTGATATTAATTTTATATACATATAAAGTTTCTTGACAATATAAATTATTCAATTGAATGAACATAGTTGGAAGAGGAGAAAATAAAAAGAGAATAAAGCAGATTATTGTAAGAGATCATCAATTTTTTGTATTTTCATAAATCCATATCTTGGTTTCATTTTTTAAAGATACTGAATAGAGAAATTCCAATTCTAATCGATTTTTTTTTATAAATTTTCGAAACTATAATGTTGTTTCATATTTTCATGGGTACGTTTTTCATTTTGAACATTACTGATTCTGATACTTGTATCATAGCTATGGTCGATTCTATTGGTTAGTGCTGGATTTTTCTAGATGAAATATACTAAAGCTCTATAAAATAGTTGAATAATTCACGAAATATTATTTTCGAAAACATTCCTATTATTCCATACGATATTATAGATTAGATAAAACCATAGGAATAATAATAAGCACTAGAACGCTAAAGCATAACATTGTTGCCATATCATTTGTTGAACCCCTTTATAACAAAATTTTATCTCTATTGTTCACTGTACTGAAGATTATAGTATTTTTTCTCCATTGCCGTTTTTCTAGCAAGAGACAAGTTTCGTTCTTGTGTATGGCTGATCAAAGATATTTACTAGCTTAGCCCCGAGAATTTTCTTCTGCTGGAAATTTGGAATGAAAATTCAATATTGTACCCAGTTCTCTCAAGTTTGCTGGTGTCATATTTATGAAAATTATTCATCATATTTTCGATTGCTATAGTTGAATATTTCATTTCATACATGGTGACCCATAATGAATGGGACATAAAGAAACGCAAATTCTTCGAAGTAAAATGAGACGACTAAACAAAACGTGCTCGCATTAAATGTTATTGGGTTTCGAAGTTAACAATCAGTTATCAGCCACTTTATATTTTCATTACTGTGTGAAATACACACAACCTTTTTGCCTTCTAAATGTTATGACACTGTCCGAATACGAATTTTGACTATAATTTCAATGTTTACGACATGTTTCAAGTAAATTGTGGACACATGTTGGATACTTGTGAAGTGATTAGTTTTAGAAATATTTATTTAATTTTTTTTTACTTTTTAATTTTCAACTGAACACAGTAGCAATGAAATAGGAACAAAACAGCTACATAACAGCCATCAATTATTTACTTTAGTTTGATAAAATTTCATGAAGTAATAACATGTATTTATAACAAGTAATTCAACATCCAGTATTTTGAAAACGAGTAAGATTTTATCTGAGATTTTTTCATTCGATCATCTTAATTTTGAGTTAGAAAATCTGCGGGTGCTCTATGTTCCATTTCCAATGAAAACACCTTGTATATAGTTTCAGAATAATTCACACCCAATTCATGTGTTTGTGCTATAAGTGAAACACACTTTAAAATGTGATTGAAGCCTCCCCGATAAACAAAATAGCCTTGAGCTACAGAACATGAATCTGTGTGCATTATGTATCTTTTTGTAAGAATACTAACTGAAAAAATTGAGATATTTGTTTGGATTCTGTTTGAGATATGAGTTGGACTTCTGAATAACTTCTATCATTTTATTTTTGGCCAATTTCTTCTGAGTGTTCAGAACATATTTTTCAAATAGAATCCAACTTATCATTCAAGGCAGTTGTGAAGATAATTAGGAGAGCTTTCTGTTTCTGATGAGATGACATCTGTGTCAGTGAATTTTTTGAGAGAATTTTTTTTTTTTCGCCGCTAAGTTGAATGTTGATATGATGAACTGACGAATACGTTACACAGCCACAGATCTCAACAGCATACATAATATTCCATTTGGTTATATTCACCGAAAGAATCACATGGTATTCCTTTGAAAATGATCCTGTAGTTGGTAAGAAATATGGCACCCTCTGCTGGTAGGAGTGGAGGACCTCCTAAAAGACCGGCTGCACTTTCTTCTCGACCATCAGGAAGCAAATAGACTCTCAAACCTGTGGAAAATCAAAGATTACTTTGAAGAAATTCAATGAGACTTTGTATGTAAATTCACAAATTCGATATTACTTGTTTAATCATAAATTGTTTTCTGATTCGGTATGTTGAGAAAAATTTCTTTTTAATTTGATGTATTCTCTGACCACTCCACATTAAATCCTCAATAAGAGAATTTAATTTTTTAGTATTGTATTGTTTTTGTTGATTTCTTATTGTTCAATCGGTATATTTACTTTGATTCGATTCATCATGTTTTCCTTTTTTTAACGATTATGATAAATGAAAATCAAAAATAAGGTCGCAGCAAATTTCAGAACAAAAAATCTACCGCGCAATGCTACTGACATTACGATTCCTCAGGAAGTGGCAGAAATTAGAAAGTAAGCCTGACGAACCACGAAATATTCTTTGTGTCTGTGGCGATTATAACGCATTCAATTCGAGCATTGCTTATTTTTTATAATGTTATATGGGTAATTTCAAAATGTCAGAATAAGGAGCGCAGTATGGCGTCATTTGGAATGAGCTTAAATATTCAATGATTCCGAACAGCGGATAGTAATATTATCTGAATCAAAATCACGTTCCGATGGATGCTAAAATCAAATAAGATTCATAAAAACAAATTGGGATAGTCAAGTGTCCGATATTTATTATCTGTCCACTTGCTGTTAACAGAATCATGATATTGAAATGAATACTCGAATTCATTGTTTGACCTCTCATTCATCCCAACTCGATCGAATGTTGAAAAGTCATTGTTTGTACTAGATATCAATTCATTATCTACTTTAGAAGTACACAATTCTTCAAGAATTATGAATCTTTCAAAATTCTTCCATTTCTTTGGAAAATAGAATTATCAATGATGCCATTCTATTTCGAGATAGAACATGAATCACATAGCTGATATTGAGAAAAGAAAATATCAACTCAATGAAATCTTCAGAGAGCTGCAATTTTTCGACTAACCGTCCATTATAGTCTCCTCTCCAACTAGCATATTTGGTGTCAATATCTTGGGCTTTTGTATGGGCGGCAAGCGCCTCGACTCCCTGTATACCGCCTCCAATGTCTCGATGTGCATGTGCACCACCCCCGGAATCATCTGATGCAGGTTCCTGATATGATCCCTAGTCACCCCGCCTTCGTTGCACACCTATAACCATAACAGAATTTGAGAATGTGATGAGTCATTTACAACGAACAATATATCAATATCAACAGTCACGTTACCTTGTCAATGAACCGGGTGACAGTGCGGATGACAATATTTCCCTTTTCGCCTGGGTCTTGATCTTCGAAGCCAGATTCTGCATCAGCGCTGTCGCTTTCCGCAACGCTATAATATAAATATAATGTGAAATAGCCGACTGGTTGGATTCAGTACAATGTACCACGTATTTGATTAGAAATTGCGAGATGAAAAAAGTTATGTGAACAAGTTGCTGGATATTATGAATCTACGAAAGTGGCGCCATCTTCTTCTTCCATTATAGAGGAAATTGCCGCAAGCGTTTTGGCAACAAAACACAATTAGTGATTTCACCAATATTCTTTATTTACATCGTCACTATATCAGCGGTCATCTCAAATTTCTTTTGGATGAAGAAGATTTGGATGGAATGAAGAACCAACCTAAAATTTTGATCACCGATAAATGAAAAACAAATATTTAAGAAGATAGGGTATCTGCATAACCTACGATGACTGTGAAACTGCTAATGTTAGAAATAGTCATATTAGACTTTAGATACGGCTTCTATAATAACGTAATTTTACTTTTCGAAATGTTGGTACCATAAGCTCACTTCATGTCACATATTCTCTTCACCCCCAATCACCGGGTTATCTGGAAAAAGCTCATTTATAGAGCAACCCTTTCATCATACAATTGAATATAATAATCATGATCAGTTACCTATTTGCAATGCTATTGCTTGCCCTTTCATCATCATCGACATCGTGCTTGCTGGCTTTATGCCCCATATCTAGGGGTATCAACAAATATACCATTCTATTTGCAAAATGTATCGCCTGGCTGTACATGGTATTCTCTTCACAGGTGGTCAGCTCCTATTGAAAATGTACATTGAGTGGAAAATGTGTGGAACACCTCTGTAGAATCTCAAGTATACGACGAATTGGAAAGACATTTGGTGTGAATATAGAGTTTGTAACATTTTCTGATAGTGATTCCAACAATATGGTGGGCGTTGCAGTGGGATGATACTAGGAAGCATTGAAATTACTGAATATCATAATACCTCAAACAGTAACTTTCATTCAAAACATTGAAAGCTTAATTTTAAGATCATAGATAACAATCAAAAGAGAGAAAAATCAATGAATCTGTTTGCATTCTTCTGAATGGAGACAATGATATTGTTCAGTTGATATCACTTCTTCTCAATTATTGAATGACCCCTGTAATCAAAATTTTTTTCTGTCTGAAAACTTGTCACTGTTTAGTCTTGAAGAGTACCAGTGCAAATATTAGAGAGGAACACATTATTTTTGTAATTCCTCAAACAGAAGCAGGTTCGTTCCCGAAACGTCCACAACAATAAGATGAGTAGAAATTTTGATATTTATTAGATATATTCATCTTTCAACAAGGTGTCACTGACAATTAGAGAATTTTTCTTTTAGGTACCTGGAGGTTGAATTCCGAGTGCAGTGACCCTTTGGGGCAGATCATTAATCTGACCTTAGTACAAATATATTTAGATAATAATTATAACCTGAGCTTTAGTCTTAAAAAACTAGGAGAAGAATTCCCGAAAAAATTGGATTCTGGACAGTACCACTATTGTTATTCAAAACAATCACATTGGAAACATAGAAAAATGAGGAAAACTCCTTGTGTATTTCTAAAAAATCACCCCGGGACCAAAATTACATCCCGCAGCGCTAGCCGAAGAATGTACAGCCAAGGGATGTAAGGCATAATAATCTTATTCACTACCTTGGTGTGTAAATATCTATTTTGCAAATATGCAAAATGAAAAGTATACAAGGGATACAGCCTATTTTCTTCTTTACTTCATACATGTATTCAGCTTGCCAATCTTTTTAATATTCTGCCAATCAATAACTTCATGGCCATCTCTTATCCTCTAACAGCAGCTCACGAATGATTTGTCACATTTTCATAATTATCATTTACAAATCCAAACATTAATTCCTTTATAGCTACAAAAACGGATCTCTTTTATTGTGGGGAACTCTGCTGTTTTATCAACATTTGGATTACAATTTTAGTTTTGGATAATGAATGATTTGTTAGTTGCAAAGACATACTGCAATAGATAAGTGCTACATATTGAGAGTTTTTTATTACATACCTAGGTATTTTGTCATCATCATTATTTACCTAGCTTAAAAAAGTGTTACTTTCCATCGGAGTATTTCATGAATACTAGTGATTTCTCAGGTTAGAAGTGGAAAAATATGTTGAACGTATAACAGTGCAGCCACCTGTTGGCATTTTCAGTTAATCAGAATTGAATAAATGCAAGGAATCAGGTTATCAATCTGGATACATAAAGTTGGATAGTGTTGTTGACGAACTCAAAAAAAGTAAGTGGGATACTGGAATATTCAATAAAAAAATTGAGATCTTCATAATGAAATTTCTATTTTATGGTGGAACGGACCTGCTGCTTTTCCGGATCGATCGAATTCCATATTCTCATCTGTTCGGCAGCGATTTCAAGAGCAGTCGGTTCCTGAGCTCTGCCGAGAGCAGATCGCCTGTGCCAAGAAAAATCTTTACTGTCTCGCGACGACGTGGGGCTCAGCAGTTCAGTGCTGAGTCTCTGCGTGAGGTTTTCTGTCCTGGAAACAATATTTTCGTTGGTCATCACTTGATAGATATCTCAGAAAAATAAAATGAATAGATCCGGATTGTCTAACCTTCTTCTGATGACAACGTACTAGTCAAGATTAATCATTGAACAAGATGAGAACAGATTCGTTTGTATTACATCGGGCGATCCGCAAGCCCGTCGTATCGATAACTTCATATAGGTCATGTCTTGTTCAATTTAGTTATTATATGATTTTGACCACGCTTCATTGTCTAACATATCCGAAGTATTTTCAATGAGTATTTTTTTTTTAATTCTGATTGGAAATGGGAAAGTTTTGCTTTTTTTGTGGCCGGAAGATAGTTAGTCCATCTATATGAACAATAGACACAATACAATAATGTAAAATAGTTTAGGTTGATTTCTGATGAGTTTGGCATCAGATGTGTGAATATTCATTACCTAATGATTAGTGATGGATTTTGAGTTATTGTTAACTTCTTATAGAATTAATACAAGAAATTATTTTTTGGCGTCAGGAATAGAAATATTTTTACTTTTTCAAGAAAAACCCTATCATATGACAATTAAAAGAAGATGTGAATTTAATAATAGGAATTCGAATCAGTACTTCTATTACCAAGGTGTCTTAGTAAACAGATCGACATATCTCCCACTCTTTTCGTCTCAACAATGACAGCTAGGTCCTTGCGACGAACAATATAACACATTGGAGATAGAGATGGCGGGTGTATTTATTTTATTAGTCTGACACGACATTTGTCTGGGCTCTTCAAACACGACATGACGAACTATGCAGCATGTGTTATATACAGGGTGCGGAAAAATTTTGACAAACAATTAGAATACAAACTTTGGATACCTTCATTATTTTCAATAAATATTGTTCGTCTACTAGAAGAGCCCTTAAGAGCGGGGATTCACTGCCTACTTCTGAAACTCTGTCTAGATGGCGATGCGATGCCCGATCGTAATAAAATATGATTATTTTCCTAACGCTAGTGCCTTATTGTAGTTTCCTCCTTTTTGGTCAGTTCTGGCATGTTCTCAATAGGTGTCGGTATACTAGCGTCGCATCGAAGTAGAAGTTTTATATTATTTGGTTGCTGTTACTGTCCGCGCAAGATAATTATATGTATGTTGTTTTTATAGGTCTGGAGTCTCGATCCAGACAATGTGAGTATTTATTTATGTCGCGGGTCGCACAGCGTGGTAGAACCGAGCCGACTACTTTGACGATATTTATCTTTCTTAGAGATAAATCTTGATGGCTTTGGCAGAACGCGGGTATTTCGCACTGAATTTTCATCTATAAGAATATGAGGGGTATTCCCGATCTCTCGTATTCCACCTCGTATGTTTACGAATTTGACGTTTCGTATACAATCCAGACAGGTGATTGGTTGACATACTTACGAAACGTCAATTTCGTAAGTATAAGAAGAAAAATACGAAGATCAGGAATCCCTAATATCGAAATAAAAATACAAGCTCTCATTTAGTTTCATCAAATCTTGCAAGTTGAATTTGACCCACTTCTAATCGTCCGAATGATTGGGAATTTGGCAGGTGGACATAATTTTTACGACAAGGCATTATGAAATGAAAAAAAATGCGGACGAGTTTTGTGGTTATCGTCAGATTTTACTCAAAATCGATGTCTGGTGGTCTTTGGAGTCGGAAATTAGAAGTTTTTGTCAAAAATAGAAAATTCAACATGGCGGCTCCAAAATGGCGGAACACTTATTTTGGTCTGATTCTATTAAAGATTTGTATTTTGAGATTTTCGGGGTCATATCGATATTATGATTATTTGTCAAAATCACGAAATTCAACATGGCGGCCCCGAAATGACCATTTTTTTTCATAATGATCCCAGTCTATTCGGTATCTGGGGTATTCGGAGGAGATTATAATTTTTTGTCAAAATTAAGAATTCAACATGAATGCTCCAAAATATCGGAACAGTTTTGTGATTATATCGTAAGATTCTTCCCGAAATTTTCATTTGGGGGTTTTTAGGGTCGGACATTATGATTATTTGTCAAAAATCAAAATTCAACATGACTTCAAAATGGCGGAACCGAGGGCGAAACAGTTTTGTGATTTTGGTCAGATTCGATTAGGAATTTTCGTTGTGGGGTTTTCGAGGTCGGAGATTGTGATTTTATGTCAAAATTCAAAACTTCAATATGGCGGCTCCAAAATGGCAGATATTTTTTTGATTTTGGTCTAATTCTAAACTAAATTGCTCAGTATGGAGGTTTTTGGGGCCGGAGATTTTTTTTTGTTCCACCTGTCCCAGTGTCTGTCTGTCTGTAATCATATCATGCAAGTTAAATGAATGAACAAAATAACAAAAATTAAACAAGCTTTCATTTGTTGTAACAAGATGAAGAACTGGAAACTGGCACCCCGACCGGCCGCTGTTTATACATGGTGTTTTATTATTGTTGCACGAAACTTCGAGGTCAGATTTGTTGGGTCAAAATATGAGAAAAGTCAGAATGAAAACCAAACCTATGCATAGCTGTTGGAAGAAAATCTGTGATAATCGAGGAAGCTATTTAGGTACAGCCGATCGATCAGCAAACTAATCGGATAACTAGGTATACTTACAAAAATCGGATAACTTATCGGATAACTAGGTATACATAACAAAAATCCACTTGAAACATTTCTGAAACGAATCGATCTTGAATTTTCGTGCAGCATTGATGACACACCCTGTATAGGCATTGCAGAACCGAACAGATTGAAGTGTAGGTATGTTTTTCAATCGTTTCTACTGGCCTGTCGAACTATATGTATATAATATATCGCGACGGCTCTGATCGAATTCGACGGAACAAAAGAATTGAATATCTTTATTCGCATATTTATTTTGTATTGGCTCTAAACCCATTCTGAATTACTTCATCGATATCGATATCTGCTTCCAGGATGATAGTATATAAACATGGTTGCAACGATCACCTTTGTGTACCTACCACAGTAAACACCAAATTTGTGTCAGGCATTTGAAGAGTTTGAAATATAGTATTTTTGAATAGTACAATATTATAACAGGTATTTGATCTCGAACACGTGTTCTTGTGACAAAGTCGCTGTAGGTAGGGAGGTGATAATAATAATGATAATGATATTATTGATAATTTATTCACCTAAATGAGAAAAAACACAATGGGTAACAAATAACAAATGTAACTAACAAATAAATAACAAGCGAATAAAAAATAATATAAAATAATATGTGCGGTAAGCAAAATGAACATTCTATCGATAAACAAAAAAAGTAATGTTTTTGTTATGTCATTTCGAACTATGGCAACAAGAAAATGTAAAGTAAAACGCACTAGTATGAAAATTTTTCACAAACGCACATTCGCATCAATGTACTGATATTTCAATTGAGAATTTAACTGATGATATGATCACATATACATGGTGCCTATGCCCCCACTTATCATATATCTAGGTTCATTCCGCATCCCGATCTCTCAAAATATGAATCCACTACAATTCAAGAAGATCAAGTTTATCGACTTTATCGTTTCATATCGATGATACCGAATTCACCCGAGAGGTATGAGAGGAGCGGGGTAGGTAACGACTCAAGTGAGCCAGAGACCAGCAAAAACGATCTGCAAACTCTGTACCAACCAGTGTTGCCAAGGGTATAAAATATTTCACAGCAAAACAGTAGTTGTAAATAATTATTGACTTCCATCTTATTGACAATTGTTGCTCTATTGCTGAACCCCAGCATCAAATATTTTACCCCGATAGTATGTACAAGGATCATCGCTATATTCTGACTCATAGTTACCACGCACGTGGTCGTGGCTAGTGTGACGTCAGCTTGTGAGAAATTTTGCCATATTGGTGTTATTGGGCTATATTTTGCGTGTGTTTACTGTTGCAAATCAAGAAAATATCTCTTCGAAATAATCAACTTTGAAGTTTAAATTTGATTGAAGATGAGCTGCCCAGTATATGGTTGTAATGTTGACAATAAGTGCAAGGGCTTTGTGTCTGGTACAAAGTTTTATAGCTTTCCTAAAGACAAGGAAATGCAAAGTGATAGGAAAGAACTGTGTGGACGACAGGACAGACAGACATTGTCGAAGTCCAGTAGAAGTGAAAAAATTGATATAGCAATTTTTTTTGACGCAAATATTATTTAATTTTCATTGGATATCCTCGAACTTGCGAAAATTCCGCGTATTTGGCAACACGGCATCAATATTTCTACTTCCACGAGGAGTTTCATAGAGGTGATGAAACTTACGATATTTTATACCAATTCTTGCTCCATAACAAATTGGAAAAGAATTATACATAATGAGTAATATATAAATATGATTCAAGAATCGAACACATTCGTGTAACTTGTAACCTTTCGTATCATTGAAAACGCGGGTCGACGTGAATGCCATCTGCTGGTTGTTTACGTGTGTACGTGTGTACCGCCGTCTATTAGGTAGGGTACGAACCAGTACGAACCGGTCCGAACTCGCAAATTAATGTTTTCTACTTCATCTTTGAACGAAATTCCTTCAGAATTTAACACAATAAACCATAAATAGCGTCCTTGTGTCAAATTTCAGATTCAAACATGCTTTTAGTTCGAAGGAAGGCATTTCAGATGCTGATATTTTGGTGAAGCATTCCCCAATTTTGGTTCCATAGAATGAGGTAATTTCATTTGATTCTGAGACACAAATTTTACAATGTTTACATTTTTCAATGACCCATAACTTTTTTAAATGGAAGAGTTTTGACTCCAAAAAATACTCATTCCCTAATTTGAACCTTCCTCTTTACACTAATTCAATTACTTTTGGGTTTGAATCCATGACAAGGCCGGAAAGCATGCTGAAAAAAGGGTCTGCCAAACCATTTTGGTGAAACGCCCGTCTTAATCTAAACTTTCTGATTTTATATGACACATTTTCCGTTAGCAGATTTTTTTCAGTTCTTTAGGTATAACAACAAATAGTCCAATTAGTAGTTTTGTACAGAGATCTGTGAAATTTTTCAATTGATTTTGAATAATAACGAAAGTATAGTCGGAACTATAATTTGATTTTTATCTTCAATGAGAGTAATTGAAGTCAGACGATTTTTTCTTTCAAGCATTGGAATGACAATGCGATGAAAATAATGTAGAAGACAAAATGTATTTCGGATTTTAATTTTTATTGTTCAATAGTATTATCATTGGAAATTATATCTAGTGATTCTATAATGTTATCAAAAAATCTAGCTCACTCAATGATTTCAAACAATCCCTAATTTAACATTTTAAGTCGATGCATTTATATGTGAAAGATCTATTAGTTATAATAGAATGATACTGCCAACAAAAAAAAAAAAAAATGAGCACTGAATAATTCGAAATTGAACTGGAAAAATACATATCTCTTTGATTTTTGTTCCATATCATCCCACATCATGCAAACTTCATGCATTCATAAATTCATTAGTGAGCTATAACAATTTAATTATGAAAACTTCTATCCATCATTTACGAATTTTCCTGTTATGAACATTTATATTCCTTCTTGGGGATAATAATTATCATTATGTTTGTTATGTATACAAACTAGACCTACATAGTGCAGCATAGATATTTTGTTTGCTATTGTCTATTTCGGTCCCTCATGTTACGAAATTGTTTGTTTTATTTTTATAACTTCATTATTGATTTTATTATTGTTGTATTTTGTATTTATCATCGATACAATTTTATTATTTTAGTTATTTGCAAATTTTTTTCATCATATATACATTTGTCATGTCATTTCTTGTTATGCAATAAATACTAATTATCCTTTTTTACCATTACTGATTATATTGTATTTCAACATGTTGAATAACAACATTTTACTGTGTTATCATCCTATCTCTCTGTTCTAAACCTGCTATAAACATACTTGTATGTAACATGGTTAAATAAAATCTATCTATCTATCTATTTATGTTATGTTGTATATATGTTATGTATAAAATTATTTTTATATTGATTCCTTTGAAATTCAATCAGTGTTTCATTTATTTCCATTTATATAAATTGATATGGCGAAATATTATTGATCGTGTTACAAATACCAGAATCTTCATTCTGAAATTGTACCATTTGATGTTAATTCGGCAATTTATTTGAAAATAAACAATATATATTTTTCCTCTATCGACGATTTTTTTTAAAAGAAAAAAAATATGTCATATTGTAGATCGACAACAGGAAGATCATAGAACATTCTGTAATTGAATTCTTTTTTTTATAAAAATTCGTTTTCAAGTTGAACTGTTTATGCGAGCTACTCAAAGAGGGTATGCTATTATATTTGTTACATTCCTGGTGGCGCTTTTGATAGATTAATAGAATAATAACATATAGAGTGATCTATTTGTAATAATAGAAGTACTCGGAGAAATTTAAATAAAAATACCTTGATGCATATAGTGCCTTTATATCCCTCTGAACATCTTGATAGAACGCTGCTTCCCAAAACTGTTGATTGTTCCAAACAGGATGCTCCTGTATACAAGTGTATGCAAACTGAATGATTCCAGTGCACAGTTTTCTGCAGAAAATAGTGGCTAGTGGCAATAGTGCTGCTGCAACACCATGTTCATCCATTGAAGAATCATCTTGAAGTGCACAATTCATCAACCTGAGAACAAATTAGTTTATTTTGTTGAATAATTTCCCATGAGTATGTACTGAGAAATAAGCATTCCGTGCGAGTTACACACCATACTTTTTCTTCGGCTATAACAGAAATAACTCAAAAAAAAACAACTTTAAACTCGAATTAATTCCATTAAAATTATGTGTTCACAAGTGAAATATTAAATATTTTCTGAATTTGACGAGGTAGACATTACTAATTTGTCAAGTATTTATTAGCTTTTCCATATTTTTCTTAGGAATTAGTTCTAAATCACTTTCACTGATCATTCTTTGATCTGTTCGACCCTTTTGTCTACAATAGTGTTATCAGTATAATAATAACTAACAATAACATAATTGAAGATATACAATTCACCTATAGTTTTGTTCGATAGAGCAATTTTGTATTATAGCCGAAGAAAATCGTGCATGAATCATTTTACGAACCTCACGACTAGATCGAACTGCTGGTGTTCCAGCATGGCTTTCGTACCGCTAACGTGTTGCGACAGTTCATGGCATAGAGCTAGTCGAGCTTGCTTGGACTGAAGGGCTCGCAAAACTGCAGGAAAGGTTTTCCGAGCATCCGAAATCTTGTTCTCAAATATACAGTTTATGCAATTTCGAAGAACCTGTAAAGGTGATTCATTTATTTGATATGGAAAATTTTATCGATTATACAGTATTTTAAAAAATTGTGGAATAGATTCATAAATATAAGAATATACAGAAAGAAGAAATATCACAGAGCATTATTTTGATGAGGATGTGTCAAATCGACTACAGATATATCAGGAAATGTTTACTCACGCACAATGGGATTTCATACAGATATTTTTATGGAGTTCATATTGACAATCGTCATCAGATACTTTTATTAAATAAAAAACGACCAATGACTTATGCATAAATATATCCTAACCCTACATAATTTGACGAAGATGAAATAATGCAAAATCAAAAAACATATTATTCAATGTGTGGAATGTTGGTACGTTTTTGCAATCCCACAATATAATACAACTTTCGAATTCATTGAAAATGATGAACAAATATAAATTGACTCGAAGGCAAATTTTGTTGATAGCTCTGAATTTTGCTTACCTCAAGTCTCCTAGCTGAGTTGCTTACTATATTTTTGTTATCATTCATATTTGATATGTTTGGTCCCATAGGCACAATTCTCGGTTGCGTTGGTCTCAAAGACGACAACCTGCCAATATATATTTTGAAAATTTATATTTTGTTGAAAATTATCCATTATTTCACAAGCTTGTTATGTTGCAAAGTAATGCATTTTGAGAGACGGGAAAGATATACAGGGTAATCCAGGTTATAGCAGCAATAATTAACCATCCGATAGTCCATCAGAAAATATGTCAACATCCAAAGGTCTACTAAGGGAGATACAGTCCTTCAAAATTCAGTTTTGAATAACTCTTTTGTGACATAACTCTCAGGACAGTGGAGCGTTTTCAAACAAATTTGGTATAAGTACTAATGAAATAGGTACTCTTTACTTGACGAAAGTAACTTTTGCCAAAACTGTCCAGTGGCGTATATACAGAGAGGATTATTTCAATTTTCCTGCCATATTAACTACGCCACTGGATATTTTGTCTAATTGACATTGTATCGATTTTCCTGTTTGATTTAGAAAAAAAGTCCCTACGTGAAATTTTGATTTGAGGTTTTGTTGGAGTTAATTGAATCATCACAGTAGCTGCGGAAATTTATGAGAATAGATTTCCTGAACAGCAATTATAATTCAATCATGCTGTTGAAAATGTGTAGCAATTTTGATATTTGAAATGGAACACCCTATATATAATATTATTTTCAGAATCAGAATCAACCTGTATATTTTGTTCTGTTCTCTAGATACTTCTAATACATCATCGAGTTTGGTATATCTTAGTTTGATGACGATCAGATTGGTTTGGTCTGTATATGAGGGATTGATAAGCATACAACATCAAGATATAGTTCTTAAAAAACTCACCAGGCATAATCACCACTGCATGAAAATATAAACTATATTATGAAATCGATACATCAAAGTATTTTATAACTGCAAATTGAGACATCATTAGATTATTGGTTCTACGTTAAATGTTAAACAAGTTTGATGAAAGGTATTTTATTGTATTCCAAGTTAATAGTTTTGGAATTATGAACAATCACAAATTATTATTTTTATTGCATGCTTTTGCAATAGTTCAGTGTGTAAACAGTAACAAATGGAACACAATGAATTTCGCTTTCCTATCCTAACTTCAAGAAAGTTACCTACTGTCGCTACTTGCTGCTGATTGACACCATGAATGTGGTACCACTTTCACTATTCAAGTTGGTGAATCTTACGGAAATGTATAACAAATGAGACCGTATCAAAAGTAACTGAAACAATTTATTAAATAATTGAATAGTCCAAATAAATTGTATAATAATAATAATAATAATAATAGCATAAATAAGTATATAGTGCCTGAATAGAGGAATAAATAACCAATACTCGATAAGTGAAGGTACACTTGTTTCGAGAAATATATGAAAATAAAATATTACGAAGATTCACAAACTTGAATAAAGAAAAATATTTATATCACACTTAATATTTATACGACCTGACCCTAACATGAAATTCCAATAATCCCTCATCAGAATTATCACCTGAAGTTAAAATGAAATTTTTTTGGGCCATATTCAAGATGATAACTTATGGTATTGAATTATACCTTTGCAAATAAAATAATCCTTCTGAATCTAAACACTACAGAGGTGCCAAATATACAGGGTGGCCAACTGGAGGCACAAAGTCTAATATCTCCATTGTGTTGAATTCAAAAAAAAATTCAACGAAAATCATAAACTCACCTGCAGGCCATATTTCAATGGAATTGTCTTGAACGGGACAATACAGGTTGTTTCAGTGAAACAAACATAATATGTTTGGTGCGTTCTGCAATTCTATGTCGTCCTGTAGATAAAAAAATGATTTTGAAAATGGCCTGCAGGTTGGACTACATTTTTGTAATTTGATTTTTTTTTCAAATTCAAGAACAAAGGAGATATCGAAGTTGGCACCTCCAATGGGCTAGCCTGTATATTATCTCCTTGAAAGGGCAGCATAGTGAAAAATTCCCAATTTCCACTTTCGATCAATTAAATTATAATATTTCCATAATTTGACATAGGCAGCATAATCTAACATTTTGTACTGACCTTGATTTGAGATTATTTTTCGATAACCCTTCAGTAATGATTTCTTCGACTTTTTCTACATTAATTTTCGGCAGGGGCGGCTGATGGATTCTCGCATACGCCCCTTCGGGAGGAACCAAAATCTTCTGAGCATATGACTGCGGATTGGGAGTTTCGTTGGTGTAAAGCTGAGCTGCCAATTCTTGAATATGTGTGATCACTAATCGGGGGTCTTGATTTTCACTCTGAAATATCACACACATCTATTTTCACGATTTCGGTCACATCATACACCCAAAAAATTCAAGAAAATTTGATGTAATCATAGAATAGTTGAGAAGAAAATTATAAGTGAGATGTGGATTTATAAGTAGCACATTCCAGAATTGTTTGTAGTTCAATGAGCAGTGTTCATCACAAAAATACATTCCATATACAAACTAATTGCTTCTCGATGATCACACAGAGTAGACAACAAAAATATTTTTTTTTGCAGTTTCTTAATATGAGGGTGTACCATAATTGATGTCTACAGCCTAAGAGCATATTCCTTGGACAATTTCAAGTCCAAAATGCCTCCTCCACTTTTGTCCAAAACTCAACAGTAAAATATTGAATTCAACATATCAAAGTAAAAAGCATGTTGAATGAAGTAATACAATGCTTCATCATTTAGCATGTTTTTATCACTAAAACAAATTTGATTAAAGTTTCGGTACATTTTCGTCAGAGTATCCGTAAACTAATTGGATTTTGGTAAACTCTTGATTAGAAAATGTAGCCATAATAATGACAAGAAAATTACGGGACCTACTAGATTTATTTGTTTCTAAATTCAATAATGCCCACAACTACTATACAATGCAACAATTTCATGACTTACCAGATTGTTACTTACTGTTAAATTCGGTAATTTTGTACAATCTTCAATTTTAAAAAGGTTTCAATCACAATCATGACATATATAGGAGAGCTGCCTTTCAATCATTTTGAAAATAATCGTTACTACGCCTTTCTGATCGAATCTTTGATTATTTCGTTGGATATTAGATCATAATACCTTGTTAAGTTCTCCCAGATTACTGTACAGCTCATCCCAAACATCGCAGGGCCTCCAAGGGGGTCCACGTTCCGATATGAAACTAGTGAAAAACATGCAGTCCAGCACCCTTGTGGTGAAATCGCAATCTTTGAGAATGCGTTCCCCCAAAAAAGCAGACTTGTGGAATGTTATAACCGGTTTTGGGTGTATTCGAATCAACGTGAGACAGCTCCGATAGCCCTGCAGTAGTTGTGCGAACGTTCTCATGAAGACGGCTCTGATTTCTTTGTCTAACATGACAGGTTGAGGAGCGCGAACTGCCAATGGCGGAAAAGCATGATCGGCACAACAGAGTTCCGGCTGAAGGATCAGACTCAACGCTTCTTGGGTGTTGCTGAGGAGAGGCTCTGGCAAAAGTGGCAAAGATATGCCATCTGGAATGGTTATTGATCCACCGTCAAGATCTGCTACAATTACATCCATCTGCAAAGGATACATTTTGAAAATGATTGATTCAAATACACAAGGTGAATTAGCTAAGAAAGCAAAAAAAATAGGGGAAACCATAAAAAGCAGTTGTCTGCTTTTGGTTTGGAATGAGATTTCTTCAGGATGTATGCAGTCTGATCAGTGACCAGTTGGAATTCAAGCTAGCCTGCATAGTTTTAGAGCAATCCAAGGGTATTTATGATATTTTTTCAAAAATAGATATGCAGAAGAATCGCTGATCAGCGAAACCACGATCACCATTGAAACCACGAACTTATATATATAAAGCACTTTTTTACTGCTTTTTGTTAAGAATGAGATTTTACATTGGCAGATTGACAATATTGAATACCTATTCTAATAATTTTTTGAAGGCTTTTGATGAATTAGATCATGAAACACTGATTTATGAAATGTATCATATTGACTTCAATACAAACCTACATGATTTCAGAATTATGTAATCGTTCGTTAAGTAATGGTTCAGGATACGTCGAGTAAAGTGGTCATAATTATTGACAGATTGACAATATTGAATACCTATTCTCATAATTCTATGAAGGATTTTGATGAATTAGATGATGAAACACTGATTGATGAAATGTATCATATTGGCTTCAATATAAACCTACATGATTTGGGAATCGTTCGTTAAGTATTCGTTCAGGATACGTCGAGTCAGGTGGTCATAATCAGTGGCGGCTCCTCAGAGGAGGCAACGGAGGCTGAGCCTCCTCAAAGCTCTCCATACAACGAAAGTTATATATACTTGTATGAAATATACACAGGAATCGCTAACATTCGTCCGTTTCATCGGTTTTATAATAAAGTGAGATCATGTAGATGTTTGTTATGGATATACAGTAATCGAGAATTCTGACAATAATGCTGCTACTTGAAGGTATTTAAAATATAATCCAAATTCGCGACTTGGCAACATCCTGAGGAGACTAGCCTCTGAACGAATGAAATTCGCGTAAAAGCAGCACGTGGAAATCTCGCGGAAGAGGGAAAGGGGTGGCAGCTTCGACCGTTCGATTGCTTAAACGAAAACGAAGTAGACGAGACAGGTGGATCAGTCGATCGAAATGTTTATTTCTTGGTTTCGCAAATCAGGTTATGAATCAAGATATTATTTCGTTACGATACGACTATACACCTCCCCTTCGGTTCGTTCTGGCCAATAGTTAGTTATGCTGATCATGTGGATGTGCTACTGATTAGTAAACTAATTGGCTCAGTGGAAGTTCATCACTTCATATTTCTCATTCAGCCTCCTTTGTTAATAGGATCACGAGCCGCCACTGATCATAATAATGATAATATCAATAATAATTAAATACAAAAATTGATAACAAAATGGAATGTGATTTGGTATACAATGAAGGACTGTGTAATTATTCATAATTGAAGACTTATGCAGCTGAGATGTCAAAAGTTTGGGAACATGTATCAAGAAGATGAATGAATATGCACGAAAGTGAATTCTCTTGAATCAATAAAAATGATTTCACAGTACTCACCAATTCAGCAACTTCAGACTTCAATGACGAATGTACACCCATTATGAAAGGCGTGGGAGTAGACAGTACCTCAACCAAAGGAGCTGGCAACAATGGAATATATACGTGCGTGTACCTGAAGGGATACATTAGGGCTGTGAGAGCTCTACAAGCCTCCGACAATCGATTATAGCTCTTTGAATGGAAAAGGATCTTGTGTTCAGTCATGATGGCAGAGAAAAGAACCAGGACATTCCTAATGCCTAACTGATGGAAGAGCAAGTTCACAGAGCTGTGTGTAACAGGTAGAGATGGAGACAGAGGAGGTTGAAGGGCTTGACGATCGCCCGCGCCTATACTAAATCGAACTTGGGGCCCGCCGGGTGGAGGAACTTGAATGCACCCGAGGATGTTGCCTACTAACGTTTCCAAGGGAACCGGCATGTTTTCTACATAAACAGAGTAGATTATGCCAAGACAGTTCTGAAAAAAAAAAAATCACGTTATTAGAGATGACTGTGTTTGTGAATTCTCTCACCATATGATTTAAATTATTTACATGATATCTGCTGATCGGCACTGTCACTACATGGACTGATTCAGCTTGCGCCAGAAAAACATTATCAAGAGTGTCCAGAAATCTAGAAAGAAAAAATACACTGGGTGTCAACGTTTTCTTTAGACAAGCCCAATAATTTCCAGAGTCTAGAAGGTATAAGATTCAAATATGGAAGAGGTGTTAGGTTCAAGAATTGTAAATTTCTTCAATATTTCATCACTCATGTCAATCAGATTGGTTGAAGTGAATGCAACTTATTCTAGATGCCAAAATGAAAAATCAAATATAAGACCAATTTTTTCAATCAAAATTATGTGATCGTTCTCAGAATCGTTCGTTGAATAAGAAAAAAATTAAAATGTACAGGTTGTCACAGGGTCACATATTGGAAAAGTGTCCGTTTCTCGAATCCAACACCCCCCGCCAAGTTTGAATCTCATACACTCGAAAGTCTGGAAAGGCTTGTCTAAAGAATACATTGACACATGGTATACACATGAGATAGTGAATGATTATTTCGTCTTCTTCTATATATCCTATCATTCTTGGCCACTAGTTTCTGAACACTCTGTACAGATTAGTTCATTTGTAATGCCCTTTTGAAAGTGAGAAATGGCAGAGATAATTCAACAAAATTTTCAAAAATGGTTCAAAATGGAGGATAAAAAGAAAAGGTAACAGTTATGTTATATATCGCGTTATTTATCCAGAACCGATAGAATCTCATCAAGATAGAAATGAGAAACAAAAAAAACGGAAAACTTTCATGTTATTCTTACACGTGGACACTATATCAGATCAAATTTATAATAATGTATCATGTATATTCACTTAATCACATGTTTCGGGTGTGATATATTTTGTTGCTCCCTAATCTTGAATATATTCTTCATGTTATCATAAATTTATAACAATCTTTTTTTACTTATTCTGAATGCTGTGCCTTGCCTACTGTGGTAAATGTGCGATATCCATATAACTGAAATCCTCATGAAAGTTTTGATAAAAGCTTACTTAAAACCTTCAGAAGTGAGTATAGGAAACTTTACAGGGCGCATAGGCACATTTCAGGCCCAGTTCCTTCATGAAATGAAAAAATATGTGTTATTTCTCGTATGGTATTGATGTTGCCAGAATTGTAATATTCCAAGTAGATTCCACTGTTGAGAATCGAGAGATTCACTCTATAATAAATATTCCAAATAAAAATAAATATACACAACATACAGGCGGTTTCATCTAAAGCGCACATTATAAGTTTTCTGGGTTCCAATGATGTCAGCACTCTGAAAATTTCTGGAGAACCATAATGGCCACCGGGCACGGTGAACCGGATCAATTTGAGAATTTGGTGGAGACCATATTCGGATATTCTCTAACCAACTAAAATAATTTCGACAATGCGGTGATGCCACTTCTATTAGTAGCAACTGTGATGATGGAACACCCTATATATAATATTATTTTTAGAATCACAACAATTTCCCAACAATTTTTCGTGATATCTCCCTATACCTAACGGTTACCGTTTTCAAAATGAAAATTGATTTCAACTTTTTTCTTTAGAAACCATTCTTGACTGGTTAGGTATAGGTATGATATACATAGATGAGAAGCAAATTCCAGCAGCTTTTGGAAATTTTATTAATCTACAGGGTGTTCTATTTGAAATAATTAACTTTCAGTCAACTAACGAAATAATTCTATTTTTTACCACCCTGTATTGAAGTAACGAATATTAGGGTGAAGTATGGGAAGCCGCCAAGTATCACCTAACTCCAAATCAAATCACGATATCATAGTGTTTCTCAACTTAGAGATATCAGCATTTTTAGAGGTCATGATTTCCGAAGAAAAAAATTTAAATTAATTTTTATTTCGAAAACACTGACAGATAGGTAGGTATAGGGAAATATCTAGAGAAGTTGTTGGGAAATTGTTGGAGAATCTAAAAATATAGATTTATCAAATATTTATTGAATAAGTTTTCTTTCACAATCACTCTAGAAAAAACATAACAGCATTGTGAAATAATAGATAATTCAATAGCCTCGATTATGTACACTTCAAATAGTGAGCTTCAAAGGTTCAGGAAATGGGATTTTCACGTGTTGGTTGTTGGTTATAGTGGAGCTTTCAATAAAACATGAGATTTTCTACTGAAGCAATGGTAACCTGATTGTCATCAGGGATTCATAATGCTTATGGTTTTATTTCACTTCATTGAAAGTTCGTAAATATAGGAAGGATAAATGTAATGCAGGACTAACCTCACATGTCTTTATTGAAAGATTTTATATTTGTCCAAGAAATCGATGAAAAATAAAGGGAAACACTCATATATCCAACACAATTATCCGATTATCCGTATAGGGACTGATCAAGAATTTCCCCGAATTTCCTCATGGTAAATCCTACCTGTCGTAAGAGGTGGCACAATGGATACCCATAGGTAGAAGATGATGGTTCCCATAATCGCCCGGTGCGACACCACAATATCGACAGAGGTGCTGTGAAATGGGTAACTCCCATGTTTCAGTATTTGGTCGATGCTTCCGGTCATATCCCCACACCCTATCTCCTTGGTCCCAACCCAAACCGCCCATTTCAGCTCAAGAAAAATCTAGATGATGAATTCTCCTGCAGTAAAACACTTCGGAAGTAAAATACCTCTCCATTCAGATTTCGAGAGATGCTCGAGGTGCTTTGTAACATCCGAGGTCTGAACAAAAATACAGGGCAAATGTGTACCGAGCTTTCTGGGGGTGATAGACCATTGAAAAATAAGTGTAGTTTGATGATTAAACTCATGGCCCAAAATGCATATTAAGGGAGATATATCCTTCCAAAGTTGATAAAATTAAAATAATTTCTCCGCATAACTTCTGAACGATGAAAGCCACCTGATTGAAATTTTGTGCATGAATGTATGTTGTCAAAATACATTTTTTCGTCACACTCCCACATTTCTGATATTGTTATAAGGGGTGTTTTCAGAGGGTGAGTCATGATTTTTTGTAGAAAACTTTTTTCCCTCTATTATTTTCGGTGAAAAAACAGGAGCATTTGATGGAGCGAAGAAAATTACATGAAAAAGGTACTCTTATTTATATACAAAAAATTGAGCCGTTCGTGAGATATTTGAGTTTTTGTAGTTACATGATATCAGCAGATTGATTTTATTCATCGCGAGATTCATCGGTATAACGATATTTCAGCAGGCCATGAACAATTTTGTTTTTAATTTTGTCGATAATATCACCTCCCTGTGCCATGTTACTGAGCAATAAGTACATAGCATAAGTCTGTCCCAACAAGGTTTGAATAAAAATAAAAGTTTGATAATGTTTTTGGTGCTTTTAATTAATACATAATTTTGAATGGAAGAAAAAGGAAAAAAACAAATTAAAGTAGCTGTTCGAAATGTCCACCGTTTTCGGTTATACATAATCTGAGGCGTTTACGTAAATTATTCATCAAACCGTTCATAGTTTGGTGATCATTTTTCAACAACGTAAATTCGTTCACAATTTTTTGCCTCAGCTCCTCAACATTCCGAATTTCGCTTGAATAAACCCTAGATTTCATGTAACCCCAGATCGAAAAATCTAGTGGATTGAGGTCAGGCGAACGAGCGGGCCAGGAAATAGGAGCGTCTATGCCTCGTCCTATCCACCTATCAGGAAAATTATCATTAAGCCATTCACGTACAACTCTTACATAATGAGGTGGTGCTCCATCATGCATAAAGCAGATTTCCCTACGTATGTTGAGAGGAATGTCTTCTAATATCGTACCTAACTCATTTTCTAAGAAGTTGAGGTAAATTGCACCATTCAGAGACCCTAGGAACATGTAGTATCCAACGAATTTGTCTCCTAAAGTCGCAGCCCAGACGTTCACTTTGAAATTATATTGAAAATGCGTTACTTTAACAACGTGTGGATTTTCGTCAGCCCAGAAATGAGTGTTGCGCGAATTGAAAACACCGTTTCTAGTAAAAGTTGCTTCGTCTGTGAACAATAGTTTGTTTAAAAACTCAGGACATCTTCGAGTTCGTTCCAGCAACTCTTCGCAAAATCTCAATCTTATTTCATTGTATCGTGGTAACAGTTCTTGTACCTGCAAATAATGATAAGGGTGTAGCTGTTGCTCTCTGAGAATCCTGGTTACATTCGCTTGTGTTGTGTCTATTCGTCTTGCTAATTTCCTTGTACTTATTTCCGGATCCTGTTCCACAGTATTTATTACTTCTTCTTCAACTTCTACAGTTCTCACACTTCTGGGTCGGCCACCATTTCTATTATTGGTTTTCAAACATCCTGTTTCACGCAGTCTTTGTACAATCCTCAAAATTGTTCTCGAATTTGGAACGCGTCGAGCGGGAAACATCTCTGCATATCGTCTCACAGCAGCATTTGCATTTCCGAAGCACTCGCCAAGCATTAGAAGCATATCAGTTTGTTCAGAGAACGAATAACCTGCCATATTTCTTAAAATCTCAGTTGATAATCGCAGTGATAAATGACACAGAAAAACCACACGAACAAATCGACTACAACAATTTTGACTCGAATGTTGATGACATGAACGTCAAAATTGAGAACAAAATTATTCATCATGGCCTGCTAAAATATTGTGACCGATGAATCTCGCGATGAATAAAATCAATCTGCTGATATCATGTAACTACAAAAACTCAAATATCTCACGAACGGCTCAATTTTTTGTATTTGAATAAGAGTACCTTTTTCATGTAATTTTCTTCACTCCATCAAATGCTCCTGTTTTTTCACCGAAAATAATACAGGGAAAAAAGTTTTCTACAAAAAATCATGACTCACCCTCTGAAAACACCCTTTATAACAATATCAGAAATGTGGAAGTGTGACGAAAAAATGTACTTTGACAACATACATTCATGCACAAAATTTCAATCAGGTGGCTTTCTTCGTTCAGAAGTTATGCGGAGAAATTATTTCAATTTTATCAACTTTGGAAGGATATATCTCCCTTAATATGCATTTTGGGCCATGAGTTTAATCATCAAACTACACTTATTTTTCAATGGTCTATCACCCCCAGAAAGCTCGGTACACATTTTTGACTCACCCTGTATAAACGATGTTCATTATCATCTACATGCTGAGAAACCAGATATACTGCCATTAATTGAGACGCAGGTCAACTCATCATCTAACACATCGTGAGGAGGAACTGGAACCAAAAGAATTCGTTGTAATGTGGCTCAAGATCAATAACCACAAACAGACAAAGTTCATCTGCTGCCTTTATCTATCACCAAACAAACCAACTTCTGGTGACCTCTTCAAAGTCCTTTCTCTGAAACTCGATTTCATCCAACAGAATAACCCAGCAGCAGAAAACATCATCATGAGGGATTTCAATGTCCACAACTCCACCTGGCTCAAATTCAAAAACAAAACGGATCACGCAGGACGTCTGACTAAGGCTTTCGCTATCATCTATGGTCTTGAGCAGCTGATAAATGAACCCACTCGGATTCCTGATATCAGCAATCATTATGCCAATATGCTCGACCTATTCCTCACGAACAATCCGGAACCGTATGAAGTGAAAGTCCGCGCACCAGAAACTCAGACCACACACTCATCTCCACGATATCTCCTCAAATCAGTCCAACACCCCCACACACTGTTTTTCATTACAATTCAGCCGACTGGGATGTTTTTTTCTGAGTTTCCTTGGAGGAAAATGTGTTTTGAATCGGGAGATCCTACGTAATATGCTGGAGAGATTTCGGAAATCATCATGCTGGGAATGGAAACTTACATACCACATAGCACCAAATTGCAAACCACTGGTGAACCATGATTTAATACAACCTGTGCTAGGGTCATTGCTCTGAAGCAAGCAGCATACCGTCGTTCACACAGAATCCCATGCCCACAAACTAGAGCTGAATATGTTGAAGCTAGGAATACATGCAATTGAACGATAGATGAGTCTTAAGAGGCATACAACACAAAGATAAGATCAAAGCTGATAGAGTGCCCAAATGGTTACCGTTCATTTTGGACCTTTGCAAAGGCAATCGGGAAAAATTTCACTGCCTCCACTCACAAAGGATGATAATACATTGGCTACAACTCCCCAAGAAAAAGCCAACACCTTCGCCAAAATGTTTGCATGCAATTCTACCTTGGATCCACGAGGCCAGGAACTTCCCAAAATCGTTACCATCGATAACTGTATGCCAAAAATTGTGGTCCGGCAACACACAATCAGACACATTCTGCTTAGACTCAACGCCAAGAAAGCTATGGGGCCTGACGGAATACTGCCTATTGTTCTCGAGAAATGTGCCTCAGAACTAACACCAGTTCTTTGCAGGTTGTTCACCCTTTTGTACAAACTCGGCCTTCTAAATGAAGAGAGGTAGGGTCCAACCGATTCCAAAGAAGGTCAAGAAAACCCTCCCTAACAACTATAGACCAATTGCACTACTATCTGTGATTTCTAAAGTAATGGAAAAAGTAATCAACATTGAGCTCATCCGATATTTATAGAGCTCAAGAATCGTGAACGACCGGCAATATGGCTTTCGTCACCAGAGATCAACTGGAGACCTGCTTACCTGCTTGCCTGCTTGACACATAAGTGGCAGGTGTCAATCGAGAAACATGGGGAGTCTCTGGCTGTAGCCTTGGATATCTCAAAAGCATTTTACCAAGTTTGGCACCAAGGCCTCCTAGCAAAACTTCCGTCATATGGTTGCTGCCCCAACTGTGTCTTTTACTATTGAGTCTCCTTGCAGATAGATCACTCTACCTGGTGGTAGATGGGGTCTTGTCTGATACAATGACAATCAATGCTGGTGTTCCACAAGGCTCTGTATTGGCACCAACTTTGTTCTTGCTCCACATCAATGATTTGTTGGATGTGACCTCCAGCCCAGTTCATAGCTTTGCAGATGATAGTACACTTCATTCTGCCTCTTCCTCTAGAGCCCCTATATCATCCAATGAGGCCAGAGGTGCAAGACAATGACAGGTCAATGCTTCAAATGAGGATCTGACAAGAATTCTGAAATGGGGATCTGAAAATCTTCCTTGCTTACAACCTCCAAACTTCCAAGAAAAATTCCATCACCTCCCTTCTCTCCCAAAATTCCACCACTGACTAACACAATGTTCTTCGAACATTATAGAATTCCCTACCAATAAAAAAATTGACCCTATATGCAAAAATAATGTGGGTGTGAACTCAATGAAAATTTGTTGATTCCAGGTATACTGAATTGCTATGCTGCAATAATCCAGTTTGCCCAATCTTGTTTGTACAAATAACAAGACATTGAAGTTAGCAAGAATTCTGGATATAATTGGTAATATCTTTCAAAAAACTCAGTGTAAACCCATATGACCTTATATGGTTGGAATGGAAAAATGGGAGAATTCAATTATTATGTGAAAATAAAGAGTGTTCCATTAAAAAAACCATTTTTGTTTCATCCTGCATTCATCAGAATAATCCTGCATAATTTTAAAATATGGTGTGCAAGAAGGTCCATATTTTAAACTTTTTTGAAAAAATTCGATTGTAATGGAGATATTGGACTTTGTGCCACTAATTGGCACCCCTGCACTATGCTTTAACCTCGCTTCAACCTCTCATACAACAAATGGAAGGCTATTTATGATTACTCTCAGTGAATGTAATAATATCTCAGTAACTTTTTTATATTCTTCAACATTTTTAGAAGGGTTCTGAATAATATTATTGTCAGAAAACCCTTAGCAGAAAAGGCCAAAAGATATTCAAGATTCATTAGAATCTATCATTAGGAGTCTTGTTAGGAGTACCATACCCTTCATCAGCAAATTTATCATACTTACTCTGAATGTTTCAATATAATCCAATCTAGACACAAGTACAAGACATTTTGGGGCATACATTATACTATGATGTGAAATGGCTGGTATTGGTCTCACTAATGGTGTCTCAGCTTCAACTGCATCTTCTTCCTGTAACTTGAATATGCAATGATCAACAATTAGTGGAGAACTAAGTTTCACCTCATCTACAGGTTTGCTAGGAGTGATAGAAACTGTTTCATTGAAGCAGAGACAAGCACAGTAATGACGGTTTGCGTCTATATCTGTAAGAACAGATACAAAAAACCTGGGCTCTTGTCTTTCTGTTGATAAAGTCCATCCTTGCGGTTGACAAAACTGAAAATATCAATCAGTAACAATTACTGTGTATAAGGGAAGACATTGAGATTACCCATTCTATTCCATCTATGAAAGGGGTGTCCAACCAATCTTTTTCTGGAAATCTTTGTAAAATTATTCCATTACTGATACCACTTCCTGCAAAAAGTGAGCAGTTAACTATTTCACTAATTCCAGAAAACAAAACATACTTTCTTTTACGTGATCATAACCAACTACAACAAAGTAGTCTGCCAATCGAGACATTTTTGAATATATCACATTAAGAAAGATTCCTCAATCATTTCAATGGCTTCAGACATTTCTTATAATTCATAGGTGTTAGTTGAGACTAGCTTGCTGAAAATTATTTCGGTTTATTTATAACCACGCCCAAATTATTATAAACTAAACAAATCTTAACGCCATTTTGGCAGTGACAGATGACCAGAAACCAGAAGACCAGGACTGTGACAGAAGACCAGGGTTGCCAGTTCGATTTTTATTTCATCAGTGAATACATTTTCAAAAATTCAGTAGATTTCAGTAGTTTTATTTCATGCAATAGAACTTTCAGGAAAGGATAATGAAATGAACCTATGACGTCAAAAATACATATTTTCTCCAAACAAAAGAGTCCCCTAACCCCTATTCAAACAAAATGAAAACAGATAAAACAAATGTGTTAATGAAATATATATATATATATATATATATATATATATATATACCTAATTCTCAATTTGAAGAAACCCACTAAATCACAAAATAAAGTTACAGGTTCTTGCATTCATCAGATTCGAATGGAACAAATACTAAAGACGAACAACAAGGAGAGTACAGAACAAATAAAAAAAATCAAAAAACAATAATTGTTCAAACTGTTATAGCAGAAGTATATATTGAGTTGAATTCAATCTGAATCAGATGGAGTTCTCTCTTTTGGAGAATGGAGTTCGAAGTGTTGGTTCATACGATACAGTAGGATTCAGTAGATTGATGTTTGAATATGCAGTATGTAGTAGATCAATATGCAAGTCAGTAGGTATGCTGAAAATTTCGTGAAACTGGCAACCCTGCAGATGACCAGTCTGCTCTTAAAAATGCCAAAATTAACCAAAGAATAATTGTTTGAACAACATTTGACGGCAGTCAAGCATGCACCCTTACCCCATAATATACGCCTCATCGACTTGGAGGATCATTGAAACGAACATAAAAAAAAGGAGCTAACGATTCGTATAAATGTGCAACAAAGAAAGGTGAAATTTTGCCAACACTCAGCTGATATCTACTGGTTGCTCCTTTTCCGTTTGCTGTTTCCATTGGTTGGAATATTCCACCTATCTCTATAAGCGCGAAGTAGGGTTTTCGAAATTTCAATTTGTTAGTTTAATATCGCATGAACGTCAGAAAAGAACGTTCAAATGAAGTAATCCTCGAAAATAATATTTCATTCTCAGGATGAGAAAGCTATAATTACGTATTCATTGAATATTTTCTAATTCAATATGATGATGAAAATATCATGTCCGTTTTTTCTCAATACGATGGCATGGACACATCAAAATGTTTTGCCAACAGTCAGCTGATTTTTAATTGCTGCGTCTCTTTCTTATGGTCGTATCAATTTCTCTCTCTCTCTCTCTCTGAGCTCGATCTAGTACAGAATATATAATATCATATTATTGCTTGACTGCAGTTGACAAGTTATGAAATTTATATTATATATATTATAAATTTCAAATGAAATTAAACCTTACTAAACGAACCTCAAATGACCATAGAATAGCAGTGGCGGACAACAAAGTGAAGGAATGTTCGAATATAGTTAAGGAATATCAGAATAGATTTGCAGGTGATGCTATTATACATTCCTTCAAAGCTAATCTGAAAAACCATCTTGTGTTGGAAGCACACTACTCCGTTGACGAATTTCCTCTCACTGATTGTTTCAAAGAACACATGCTTTTAATATGTCTTGTTGATTATAGCTGTTATATATTGTTGATTATATGCTATTAATTGTAATTTGTGCATACTTTTCTGTTCACAAATATCATTTTTTGTATTTGCAAATTCTGCTTTTGTCTACTGAAAGTCCAGTTTTAATAATGTTGTGTTGATTTGTGTCTCGTCTTTTTTTTAAGCTTATGTTACAATGTAGGCTCCTGTATTGTAATTGGACACTTCTTCAACTAATAAATTGATTGATTGATTGATTGATTATTGATTAGAATGACTGTGCCCATGATGTAAATATAGACTGGTGTATCCCTATACCCAGCCAATAGAAAAAGTTGTAGACTTTCGCCTACTTGATTATGTTGAATTTTAATACCTTACTAAGGCTTCCTGAGATCGAAAATAGATAGCTTCACCTCTGCTGATCTCGATAGCTATTTTGGAAACTCTGGAAAATACGATTTGAATTTGGTATTCAACATGAATGCAAGATTTCAACCATTAGCTGGCCTTACGAGGTCTTGTTTGACAGCCCAGTTGACCAAAACATGCTGCAGCTTTATCACTTTTGCATCTTCAAATTTTCCATGTTTTATCACAGAGATGCTCCAATCGCCTCAAATGATTTCACAGATTCACTACAAACTTATCACATGTTTTATCACATCTCAGACTTGTCACACGCTAAAAACGAATGATTGACTTAAATGACTAATAACAAATAACTTCACAAACTATACCTGCTGTATAAGAACTAATAAGCGGATGAAACAAAGTTCCCTGTTTGACCTTTTTGTGTCAATTCGATCACGTTGATGAAACATATGATGAAACACTGTTCTGTAGCAGAACAAGATAAATTTCAGATGCAACTTGATCTCTCTTGCTATAGAACTGAGAGAACTGTGGTTGACTGGGTGAGGTCCACATGTTTTTTAGAAAGAAACAATTGAAGAATTGGATCACCATCCTATATTCACCTTGTATGGTTCCCATACAACACCGGATATCCTTTAGACATCCAAATCATGTCCAGTTTATGTTGGAATATCCTTGGACTATTTTAGGATATCCATGGAATATCCAAAATTCACCCAAAGGGGATTAATAACGGTAGAAGTCACAAATATATGAATCAAAAAGAAGTTCAAATTCATATCCAATAAGGTATATTACTGAAAAAGAGATGAAAGAAACATTCAATGAGGTTTTGATCAGCGTCCTTTCAGACATTCAATGGATATCCATGAGATATCCTGTTTGGACCATTGAACAATATAACGTTTCCTCAGCACACATATTAGAAATTAGGTTAATCTCTCTTTTTTTTCTTATTTCACATAAATCTTTATGGAATGTTCCATTATATAATGACGAATTGATCTCGCAGTCGTTCTCAACACATCGATGTATTTTCATAACTGTGATATCAAACATACCTGAGGACTGAAATTTGCATTGGTGCAACATTATTTTTTGATGTTACACACAAGCTGGCTGGGTACTGGCCAGTATATTTTTCTGTTTCATATTCTCTGAAAACTATATGAGCTCGCTACTAAAATGAGAACTATCATATCAAACACCCCGAATACTTTTTGGGATGATGCAGTTCTTCTTCAAGTGACATAGCATGTGTGTTAAAGGCATAAGCCGGATAAAGGAAAGGTCGCGGGTTGAATTTCCCGTGGTGCCATTTTTTATTTTTGATTTCTGTCCATGAAGTATATCTTATGGTCGTCCATGGGATATGCTTTGGATATTATTTGGGCGTCCACTGGATAACCTGAATGGATATCCACTGGATATCTATCGGATATGTCCATGTGTTTTATGGTTTATTACATCGGGTCATCATCAATTCACGAAATTATGATCTTATATATTCTCTTCATTATTTCTCAAAGAATCTAATTCTTTTGAGGCATTTTGGAAAAGACGTTCGACACATTGATTGCTCCAATGAAACTTGTCGAGTAGGTTCATGCGGAGTTTCTTGCAATGGTAATAACACCTCCAGTTGTTGAACTTCCATAACTTCTTGACGGCCGTATGAGAAATTTCTGAATTTTGCTTCAACTTTGCTCTTCGTCGAACGTCTCGTGTATTAGGTCTATCCGGTATATTCATTGTTGAATAAGTTAAACACATACGTCAATGGTTACACACCTCAGCCTTTGCGTCAGGTCTCATTTCCATAACCTATCATCATTGAAATCTTTATGCGTTGCTTTTCGCGAGAGGACCATACTTTATATCTGAACCACAACTATTTCATTGTGAATTCGCATTAATTTCATTGAGACAGCTTCTCAGAATAACACATGTCTCATTCACAAAATGTTCTTATGTAACCTAAAAAAGATATCCATACACAAAAAATGCGTTCTCTTTTCGGAGGTATTATCAAAATGGGGTATTGCTATTTAAAAAAATGATGGTGACATCATAATTCAAACAATGATAACGTCATCATAAATATGAGTGAAATATGCCCTAAATTTTTGCTACCGTTTGACGTGACGTCATTTATTACATCATAAATAACTAGTTTGATCAAATTGTTTGACCGTGAGACACGGCCTTGCTCCCCGAATGGCAACACTGGTCAAGTCCTGGCACTTTATTCATGTCAGAGATGGTTTCTAACCGACGGCATAGAATAATTGTTTATTATGTTTCTTATCAAGATGGCACCTTTCTTACCATCTCATTTATGTCATTTCCACAGAACAGATATACTTTTTTCATTTATGCTTTTTCGTGCTGCCTCTCTACTCTGTATGGTCAAAGAGGTGTAAACCCCTCTTCTGTGGTATGGTTATGGTTGTATAATGATTGTATTTCGGCGCTCCGTTCGAGGAGAACAAGTTAGAGATTAGGTGACAAGAAGAGATAAGTTGAACTTATCTCTGCTTTTGTTTACTATGTTGTACTGCCCTCTAATACTTGGTAGCGCACAGAATATAAAGAAATCTATTAAAATTAACTTAAGGTTCCTCCGTTTTCCTCCTGATGTCCCAATATGCCAATAGCATCTTTTACTTCATTTTTCATTTTGTTTGCTGTGTTTGGTAGCGTCGCAGGGTAATCGGGTAATCTGCAGGGTAAACGGGCTGAGAATAGGAGCTGTGAAATGGACAAGGCGATCAGAAAACTGATGAATCAGGGAGCTATAAAAATAGCACTCCCTAGTCCAGACCAGTTCATATCATCTTTGTTCTTGGTTAAAAAACCAGATGGCACCAATAGATTTATATTGAACTTGAAAGAGTTCAATAAATTTGTAAATTTCATTTTAAGATGGAGGATAACCCTAAGACTGTTGAGGCCAAATTACTTTATGGCCAAGATAGATCTCAAGGATGCCTATTTTTTATTACCTGTAGATGAAAGAAGGAAGTATCTCAGGTTTCAATATACCAACAAATTATTTCAATCCACTTCCCCTCCCCCCGCCCCCCTTTTGGCTACTTTCAATGGGCATTCTATGTGTTGTTTATTTAGATGATTTCCTTTTTATTGCCAAATCAAAGGAGATATGTACATTACATGCAAAGAGGGCTCAACTATGCTGGAAGCGTTAGGCTTCATATAAAACAAGAAAAAGTGCTGTTCAGATCCAAGTATGACTTGTACCTTCCTCGGTTTTGTTTTCAATAGTTCTGGTGTGCCCATAACTTTACCATCTGAAAATGTTTCAAAAATAAAAAATACTATTCACAAGGTTGAGAACCTAAAAGAGTGTAAGATAAGATTCTTTGCTCGTTTCATAGGGCTGCTAATCTCAGCATGTCGATCACTAACCTATAGTAGATTATATACAAAAACCTTAGAAAGGGAAAAGGTCGTGGCATTAAAAAATGCTGGACAAAATTACAACGCTCTTATGAAAATTAGATTTGATAAAATTCAAGATGATCTTGAATGGTGGAAAACAAATATCTCAGGTAATGCTCGAATTAGAGATGATACATTTGATTCAGAGTTATTCGCTGATGCAAGCTTGACGGGCTAAAAGGATGAGCCTACTGTCAAGGGAAAACCACACATGGGTAGTGGAGCGAAGTAGAGGAAAAGAATCACATAAACCATTTAGAACTTCTGGCTATTCGCCATGGAATAAATGTTTAGCAAAGAATTGCACATCTCAAAATATTATAGTTAGGGTTGATAATACGACGGCGGTCTCGTATATCAACCGTATGGGTAGTATACAATATAAAAAGTTTAATTCATTGTCAAAAGAAATTTGGAAATGGTGGGAGGTGAGAGGAATATGGTTACAGGCCTCGTACATACTATCAATAGAGAATAACGCTGATGAAAGCTGCAGAATTATTTCTGAGGATACTGAATGGGAATTATCGGATGAAGCTTTCAAAATGATCACAAACAATTTTGGTATTCCGGAGGTATCCTGTTCGCCTCAAGACTGAATAGAAAATGTAAGAAATATATATCCTGGTCGGAAGACCCTGAATCATATGCTATTGATGCATTCACAGTCGAATGGTCAAACCAATACTTTTACGCTTTCCCCCCTTTTTCTTTAATCCTTAGGGTCCTAAAGAAGGTGACAACTGAGAGGGCTCGAGGCATACTGGTGGTACCCTTTTGGCCCTCACAATGTTGGTTTCTATTATTTCTTGGAGTTGATAGTAGGAAAACCTATATTAATTGGACCAAAAGAAAATCTTTCGTCTTCCCGTTTCAGGAGCGTCCATCTCTTATCCTGGCTGCAGGAAGATTTTAGCACAAGCATTCAGATTGAGAGATATTCCAGAAGAAAGTATACTGGAGTATGCTGAAAGTATGCTGGAGTCCTTGTCAACAAATACGATAAAACAATATATAATGGGGTCTACGAGTCCTGGTGGGATTATTGTATCAAAAGAAACATTACAGTTTTTTCTGCAAGGTTTCCTGAAGTTATGAGTTTCCTACAGATGAGACTAGATGAGAGAAGGAATGATAATGGCACTTTCAACAATATTAGGTCAGCTCTCTCCCTCTTACTACCAGGAGAAATCGGGAAGAATCCACAGGTCAGTAGATTCATAAGAGGAATAGCACGGATAAGACCTCCTAAACCTAGATATGATGTAGTGTGGGATCCCCAATGTGTACCGGACTATTTATCCAAGCAAATACTGGATGGGGAGTTGACCCTGCTGGCAGAGTTGAGTAGGAAAGTAGTTACTTTAGTGGCTCTCACAACAGGGCATAGTCTCCAGACATTCTCTTTGGTAAGAACAATAATGAATGTAATTGTGGATATCTCTGGAATACAAATATTCATTCCTGATTGCATAAAAACTACAAGAGAAGGAAGAGACCAGCCATGTCTACAATTGCCTTTTTTCCACCAAAATCCATCATTTGTGTTGCTACAGCAATAATTGAATATATAGAGAAGACTAAGGACAGGAGTGAACCAGATCAGGAATTCCTCTTCCTCACAACAAAATCACCTTATCGAAGGGCGACAGAGCAAACCTTGAGCATATGGATAAGGAAGGTAATGGCGGAAAGGGCTGGCATCAACACTCGGATGTTTTCAGGATATTCTACAAGACATGCTTCTACCTCTGCAGCTTTCAGAGCAGGTGTCCTACTGAACCTGATTCGAAAATCAGCTGGCTGGACAGAAAGATCCGATGTACTTTGTCGGTTTTATAATCGACCACTGGGAGTTGACAGACTTTCATTTCCAAAAGCTGTTTTGGGAAGTCACCAAAGTAATTCTTGATAAGAAAGTTTTTGTTAAAAAAAACTTATTGCTTAAAATATTTTAAAACTAGCTGATATCTGTTTCTTTCAAGTGGAATAAAGGCTGACAGATAGTTATAGTTTTACTATGGTACAAAAAAAGTTCTCTGAACAACTACATAGTAAACAAAAGTGTTCTCTTCGAACGAAGCGCCGAAATACAATTGTACGATCAAACGATCTTGTGGAGTTCGATCGAGATTGTATGAGGCGCTTTGTTCGAAGAGAACACTCCCACCCAAAAATAGGGTTACTCTCCCTAGAAGGTCTTTTTTTTTGTTTTCTTGTCTTGTCTTAACTTTGAACTGAATGAAGTAGAAAGATGCTATTGACTGAGAGGGACATCTAGAGGGAAACGGAGGAATCTTAAGTTAATTTTAATAGATTTCTTCATATTCTGTGCGCTACCAAGTACTAGAGGGCAGTACTACATAGTAAGCAAAAGTGTTCTCTTCGAACGAAGCGCCTCATACAATCTCGATCGAACTCCACTTGATCGTACAATTATATGAGGTTACTTTATATCACGGTTTAATTGAAGAAAACTGTGACGTTATATTGATTGTCAAATGTCTGTACGTCGTACTCAAATATATCAATTAATATATTCTCTACTAGATTGAGCTTGGAGAGAGAGAGGGGTATTGAAACGACCAGAAAAAAGAGATGCAGCTATCAAAAATCAGTTGATTGTTGGCTTTCTTGAAACATTTTGACGAAAGGTTGCATCTAGTAGAGAATATATAATTTCATATCTTTGGTAATGACTGTGACTTATGACACAGTATATACCTATAGAGGTACTCTATCGAGGATCGAGGTATATACTGTGCTTATGACGTGTTTTTATTGATGTGAAGTTATCCACGCTTTTCTAGCCACGCTTTTGCGCAAGGCACAGAATTCGCGCGCAACGTTGCCAAATTTCCCAGCCACGGTTTTATATACGGATTCTCTTTACCGATGGCTTATATCGTGAATAAAACAAAGAATCATTTTCTGGGATGAATAATAAGAGTGTTACGATTTTCTTTAAAGCAACATGATATTGAAAAATGATGGGAATTGTTTTTTTTTCAAATTAAAAATGAATTTTTCATTACATTATTATTATTATTATTGAATGATGTGTGTCGATGAATTTTTCGCCAATATGTCGAGAACGACCCCACCGTCTTGAGGAAAAAATGAAATAAATTCGCAGTGCCGTACGTAGGTTGAAAAAATGATAACTGATGTGATACACGGTTTTTTTAATATCTCCGTTATTAATTGATGTGCGTTGATGAATTTTTTGCCAGAATGTTGAGAAGGACTGAATATTAGAGGAAAAAAAATTGAATGATTTCGCAGTGCCGTACGTATGTTAGAAAAAAAATAATATCTGTCATATTTGACACTTTTTTCGTCATAGCCCCGTTTTTATCTGATGTGCGTTGTTGAATTTTTTTCCGAAATGTCGAGGAGCAGACATTCTTCATGAGGAGAGGGAGAAATGAATTCGCAGTGCCGTACGTAGGTTGGAAAAAAATAATATTTGATATGAAAAGACTGTTTTTTTGGAAATATCTCCGTTATTAATCGATGTGCGTTGATGAATTTTCCGCCAGAATGACGGAAAGGACTCGATCTTTATGAGAAGAAAATAAAATGAATTCGCAGTGCCGTACGTGAGTTGGGAAAAAATAATATTCGATATGAAAAGACTGGTTTTTTGGAAATATCTCCGTTATTAATCGATGTGCGTTGATGAATTTTTCGCCAGAATGACGGGAAGGACTCGATCTTTATGCGAAAGAAATAAAATGAATTCGCAGTGCCGTACGTGAGTTGGGAAAAAATAATATATGATATGAAAAGACTGGTTTTTTGAAAATATCTCCGTTATTAATCGATGTGCGTTGATGAATTTTCCGCCAGAATGACGGGAAGGACGCGATCTTTATGAGAAAAAAATAAAATGAATTCGCAGTGCCGTCCGTAAGTTGGGAAAAAATAATATTTGATATGAAAAGACTGGTTTTTTGGAAATATCTCCGTTATTAATCGATGTGCGTTGATGAATTTTTCGCCAGAATGACGGGAAGGACTCGATCTTTATGCGAAAAAAATAAAATGAATTCGCAGTGCCGTACGTGAGTTGGGAAAAAATAATATATGATATGAAAAGACTGGTTTTTTGAAAATATCTCCGTTATTAATCGATGTGCGTTGATGAATTTTCCGCCAGAATGACGGGAAGGACTCGATCTTTATGAGGAAAAAATAAAATGAATTCGCAGTGCCGTCCGTAAGTTGGGAAAAAATAATATTTGATATGAAAAGACTGGTTTTTTGGAAATATCTCCGTTATTAATCGATGTGCGTTGATGAATTTTTCGCCAGAATGACGGGAAGGACTCGATCCTTATGAGAAAAGAATAAAATGAATTCGCAGTGCCGTCCGTAAGTTGGGAAAAAATAATATTTGATATGAAAAGACTGGTTTTTTGGAAATATCTCCGTTATTAATCGATGTGCGTTGATGAATTTTTCGCCAGAATGACGGGAAGGACTCGATCTTCATGCGAAAAAAATAAAATGAATTCGCAGTGCCCTACGTGAGTTGGGAAAAAATAATATTTGATATGAAAAGACTGTTTTTTTGGAAATATCTCCGTTATTAATCGATGTGCGTTGATGAATTTTTCGCCAGAATGACGGGAAGGACTCGATCTTTATGCGAAAAAAATAAAATGAATTCGCAGTGCCGTACGTGAGTTGGGAAAAAATAATATTTGATATGAAAAGACTGTTTTTTTGGAAATATCTCCGTTATTAATCGATGTGCGTTGATGAATTTTCCGCCAGAATGACGGGAAGGACTCGATCTTTATGAGGAAAAAATAAAATGAATTCGCAGTGCCGTCCGTAAGTTGGGAAAAAATAATATTTGATATGAAAAGACTGGTTTTTTGGAAATATCTCCGTTATTAATCGATGTGCGTTGATGAATTTTTCGCCAGAATGACGGGAAGGACTCGATCTTCATGCGCAAAAAATAAAATGAATTCGCAGTGCCCTACGTGAGTTGGGAAAAAATAATATTTGATATGAAAAGACTGTTTTTTTGGAAATATCTCCGTTATTATTCGATGTGCGTTGATGAATTTTCCGCCAGAATGACGGGAAGGACTCGATCTTTATGAAAAAAAAAAAAATGAATCCGCAGTGCCGTACGTAGGTTGGAAAAAAATAATATTTGATATGAAAAGACTGGTTTTTTGGAAATATCTCCGTTATTAATCGATGTGCGTTGATGAATTTTTCGCCAGAATGACGGGAAGGACTCGATCTTTATGCGAAAGAAATGAAATGAATTCGCAGTGCCGTACGTAAGTTGGGAAAAAATATTTTTGATATGAAAAGACTGGTTTTTTGGAAATATCTCCGTTATTAATCGATGTGCGTTGATGAATTTTCCGCCAGAATGACGGAAAGGACTCGATCTTCATGAGAAGAAAATAATATGAATTCGCAGTGCCGTACGTGAGTTGGGAAAAAATAATATATGATATGAAAAGACTGGTTTTCTGGAAATATCTCCGTTCATTTTATTTTCTTCTCATGAAGATCGAGTCCTTTCCGTCATTCTGGCGGAAAATTCATCAACGCACATCGATTAATAACGGAGATATTTCCAAAAAACCAGTCTTTTCATATCAAATATTATTTTTTCCCAACCTACGTACGGCACTGCGAATTCATTTCATTTTTTCCTCATAAAGATCGAGTCCTTCCCGTCATTCTGGCGAAAAATTCATCAACGCACATCGATTAATAACGGAGATATTTCCAAAAAACCAGTCTTTTCATATCAAATATTATTTTTTCCCAACTTACGGACGGCACTGCGAATTCATTTTATTCTTTTCTCATAAAGATCGAGTCCTTCCCGTCATTCTGGCGAAAAATTCATCAACGCACATCGATTAATAACGGAGATATTTCCAAAAAACCAGTCTTTTCATATCAAATATCATTTTTTCCCAACCTATGTACGGCACTGCGAATTCATTTTATTTCTTTCTCATAAAGATCGAGTCCTTCCCGTCATTCTGGCGAAAAATTCATCAACGCACATCGATTAATAACGGAGATATTTCCAAAAAACCAGTCTTTTCATATCAAATATTATTTTTTACCAACTTACGTACGGCACTGCGAATTCATTTTATTCTTTTAGAATAAAGATCGAGTCCTTTCCGTCATTCTGGCGAAAAATTCATCAACGCACATCGATTACTAACGGAGATATTTCCAAAAAACCAGTCTTTTCATATCAAATATCATTTTTTCCCAACCTACGTACGGCACTGCGAATTCATTTCATTTCTTTCGCATAAAGATCGAGTCCTTCCCGTCATTCTGGCGAAAAATTCATCAACGCACATCGATTAATAACGGAGATATTTCCAAAAAACCAGTCTTTTCATATCAAATATTGTTTTTTCCCAACTTACGTACGGCACTGCGAATTCATTTTATTTCTTTCTCATAAAGATCGAGTCCTTTCCGTCATCCTGGCGGAAAATTCATCAACGCACATCGATTAATAACGGAGATATTTCCAAAAAACCAGTCCTTCCATATGAAATATTATTTTTTCCCAACTTACGTACGGCACTTCGAATTCATTTTATTTTTTTCTCATAAAGATCGAGTCCTTCCCGTCATTCTGGCGGAAAATTCATCAACGCACATCGATTAATAACGGAGATATTTCCAAAAAACCAGTCTTTTCATATCAAATATTATTTTTTCCCAACTTACGTACGGCACTGCGAATTCATTTTATTTTTTTCGCATAAAGATCGAGTCCTTTCCGTCATTCTGGCGTAAAATTCATCAACGCACATCGATTAATAACGGAGATATTTTCAAAAAACCAGTCTTTTCATATCAAATATTATTTTTTCCCAACTCACGTACGGCACTGCGAATTCATTTTATTTTCTTCTCATAAAGATCGAGTCCTTTCCGTCATTCTGGCGGGAAATTCATTAACGCACATCGATTAATAACGGAGATATTTCCAAAAAAACAGTCTTTTCATATCAAATATTATTTTTTCCCAACCTACGTACGGCACTGCGAATTCATTTCTTCCTCTCCTCATGAAGAATGTCTGCTCCTCGACATTTCGGCAAGAAATTCAACAACGCACATCAGTTAATAACGGGGCTATGACGAAAAAAGTGTCAAATATGACAGATATTATTTTTTTTCTAACATACGTACGGCACTGCGAAATCATTCAATTTTTTTTCCTCTAATATTCAGTCCTTCTCAACATTCTGGCAAAAAATTCATCAACGCACATCAATTAATAACGGAGATATTAAAAAAACCGTGTATCACATCAGTTATCATTTTTTCAACCTACGTACGGCACTGCGAATTTATTTCATTTTTTCCTCAAGACGGTGGGGTCGTTCTCGACATATTGGCGAAAAATTCATCGACACACATCATTCAATAACGCAGATGTAATGAAAAATTCATTTTTAATTTGAAAAAAAAAACAATTCCCATCATTTTTCAATATCATGTTGCTTTAAAGAAAATCGTAACACTCTTATTATTCATCCCAGAAAATGATTCTTTGTTTTATTCACGATATAAGCCATCGGTAAAGAGAATCCGTATATAAAACCGTGGCTGGGAAATTTGGCAACGTTGCGCGCGAATTCTGTGCCTTGCGCGAAAGCGTGGCTAGAAAAGCGTGGATAACTTCACATCAATCGTGTTTTTGTTTATATTTAATTTTAATGTGCTTTTCAGCAGAAGTTGATATTTTATTATTCAACAAGTTCATATTCAATATTAAGCTTTAATATCGTTAGTCTCCAGCCATTGCGGGAGCTCTTTATGGGCTGCAGGGTAGGGTAGGATCAAAGTGGTGGTATAATTTTCATTCTTGAAGAAGGCCAAACAAAAACAAAATGTCATATTTGGACACTGCATCTTCAGCAAGTAGCCAGACCAGGATAAGTGCAACTTTCAAAATCATAGTTATTGGAGAATCTGGAGTAGGAAAAACGACTCTTACATATCGATTTTGTGAAGGAAAGTTTCTAGAATTTGCTGAGGCTACTATAGGTGTGGATTTCAGAAGTAGAAGTATTGATATTGATGGAGAGAATATCACTGTATGTATATGGATGTATATATATATATATATATATATATATATATATATGTGTGGATGCATAGTAATAAATAAACATACAATTTACAAATAGTACTATAAGGAATGGTTCAATCAAGTGAAAAAGAGAGTATTGAAATTTTAATGATGATTAGTGATGATGGTGATTGTAAAATTTATTTCCATCAATCAGAATTTATTGATATTTGGAGAACAAAAGAGTACTTGTTCATTTATTACCATGCATACAAAGAACATCAATTAGTTTATCTTATCAAAGGAGGTTGATTAAAGTGCTATATTCCTCATTTTAACAATTTTTTTACACTAAACTCAGTATGAATAAATTCAAAATAACAAGCTCTTCCAAAATCTGGAAAAATATTCAGGGTGTCCCATTGTCCATGTCAAATTGGGAAGTATATTATCAACAAAAAAATCATACATCAGATGCATTTTGTTCCATTGCACTTACCTGCAAATTTTCATAAATATCATTCTTTTCGTTCAAAAGATAATTACTTGGTTCCATACTTTATCCCAACTTATATATATATATATATATATATTATATATATTGGAAATTGTTCTGATAATTCCAATTCCATTCCAATAATTGGTTCATTATTGGAAAGTCATCTTATTGTCAAATATGCATTTTTAGCTCCAGTTATGGGACACTGCTGGTCAAGAAAGGTATAGAACATCTATGGTACCTCATTACTATAGGAATGCCCATGCAGTTATCATAGTCTATGATGTTACCAGTAACAAAAGTTTTGATTCTTTGAAAAAATGGATGGATGAATGCCAAAACCATTCTCTACAAGATGTCCCCAAAATTTTAGTTGGAAATAAATGTGATGGCATTGCTGCAGTAACTCACAATGTTGCTCAGGAATTTGCTGATCAGTATAATATGCCTGTATAAAACCCTGATTCTCTGGTTTTCCAAAAATATATTTGTTTTTTTTTTTAGTTATTTGAAACATCAGCAAGACTGGATTCCCATTGTGATAATGTAGAAGCAATCTTCATAACTTTGGCCCACAAACTGAAAAACCATAAACATTTTTTACCTGCTGTTAAGTCAGTTAACTCTGATGATGGTAGAAAAGTGTCATTGACTTATAAAAATGAAAGAACAAAAAGTGGAGGATCATCTTGGTATTGTTGTTGAAATCATGTAAAGATTGTTGGTGTATGTATCTTGAATAGTACTATCCAAATTTGGTAAAAGAAATAACATTTCCTCACATTTCACATCACAATGTGCATTAATTCAATATGACTCAGCAACACAAATCAACTTCTAGGAGTTTTGGCTTATTGGCATGATTTTCATTATGGTATATGAACTCCATCTATTAATCATACTTATTTTTCATCATTTATCATTGAATACAATTTCTTATTGCAAATATTTTATAGTTTATTGGAAACAAGTAATAAATTTTTATTTATAAATGGTCTATGTGATAATTGTATGCCAACAGAAATCATTCATTAGAATTGTTTCAAAACAATCAATGAAAATTAATTGGACAGATTTTTCTTGAGATCTTTTTGGTGATTAAAAAAAAATAAACAAAAAGAAAACATTTATTCAGTAGTATATACAATTTATCAACAGAATCAAAATCAAAATTATGCAACTCAAAGAAATCCTCGATTTTGGACTAAGATAAAAAATGTAACATCAACAAGGATATGTGAGTAAAAAGCATACAGGAAGCAGCACTTTTTGAAGTTTATAGCAATTTCATCACATTGTTAACTGAGAATGAGATAGATTTTTCAGAAATTCTAACCAAAATATATGTTTGTATGTATTTACAGAATTTTCAAATTTGGTCTAGATCTTTGTTATGACAAAATGACAATTTAAAATATATCTTGATTAATAGCTATATAGTGATGAAAACATATTCAATCCATAAAATATACGTATAAATATATACACTTTTGTAAACAGACATTGTCAATGGCATAACCAACAAAAAACATTCATTTTCATTATGTACAAGTATCTTCAAAAAAACACCAGTAACTCATGGAATGAAACAAATTCATATGACAGTGTGCTATTATTGTCCATGTGTAACATGTTCTCTGAAGCATACTGTATATTATATCATACATAATATTCAGCATTTTTTAGTTGAAAATTGAAAATTAACATTTTTGGCATCAATATTCTATGAACTTGATGACTTTTCTCGAGTCTTGAGTTGAGACATGAGTTGAAAAGTACGGAGGCTGCAGAATCAATTGTTATAGAGTAGGTGCCAAAGCTTACAATGAAATAATATATATATATTATATATATATATATATATATATATATATATATATATATATATATATGTAGGGTGAGCCACCAATTGGTCTTTATTAGAGGATAACCATACATCTTCTAGAATTACTTTCTCTCTAGGAAGTTGCATGACAACATGGGCATGGGCAACAAATATTTTGAAATTCACAGGATATCTCAAAAATTACAATTTTTGTAATGGAGCACCCTTTTATCAATGATTTTTCGATTCCCCATCGGAAATGAGACCCACTTCTTCGAAGGTTCCCTATACCTATATTCATTGTTTCCAAGAAAATTGATTTTTTTTTGAAATGCATGATAAAATCCTCCTCTGCTGATCTTATTGATTTAGATGACATAGTTTTGAACTATTCAACAAGGATCATCAGGGCTACTCAATATGAATTTTACGTTCCCTTCATATTGTACAGGGTGCTCAAAAATCAGCTCGAAATTCTCCTATTTTCAATTATCAATAAATACTGTCTGTGAGTTATTCGGGGAGGTGGTACATTCATTTTTCAGTTTTTGTGGGATTTTCTCTCCTCGTTTCTCTAAAAAATATGTTTGTATTTACAAAAAAAAAACAAAGTGTCACTGATAAATAGAGAATTTCTCTTTCAGCTATCTAAAGGTTTAATTTCAAGCGCAGTGACATTTTGGGGCAGATAAAAAATCTGTCCTTACTATAAATATATCTATGTATCTTCAGAATTATTTACAATAATCTCCAATCGAGGCTGCTGGTGTCATTAATAAATATGAAAACGTCTCATCTTCTTGAAAATACGATTGTAATGACAAATGCTATTGAAAATTGGCGTCAAGAATTTATGCATAAAAGTATCTGAACCAAAAATATCCGGACAGAAGGGGTTTTCAGTAACCTCGCATTTCATGTTACGGGAACCATACCCAATTCCATTACCCAATATCCGGAAATGAAGAAAATGAGTTCAGAATATTAGGCTCATTTTTTTTTAAATTCAAGCACGAGCACTCGAAAAAACTTTCGGACAAAAGGGGTTTTGAGAGGTTACTGATTGCATATTCTCCTACATGCACCATTTCTTACCCAAAGCAGAATAAAAGGAAATAAGTAACCGGCACTAAAGAGAATGAGGTCATGGTATTAGGATCAATTATTTTGTTTTTAAATTCGAGCTCGAGCACCCGAGAAATTTCGAACTCGTTAAAGAAGGATCATCAAAAAATACAAATACCACCCTCTTCAAATTCAGATCCATCAACATTCGTATGGTATGACCGAAAATCAATATTTGTTTCACACAGGTAACCGTCAAAATCGATGGGGCATAAACGTGTATGGTGGTATTATTGGTGATTAACGTCATTTTGCCTTATTTTTCTGAAGGTTATTCAGCCAGGAGCCAGGTATTTTCAAGAATGTCGGATGATCATTTGAAGACCAAATCAAAGTGTGTATGCAAAAATATGGCCATTATATAGAACAACTCTTGTGATTGAATAATTGTGAAATTGTGAAAGAATATTTTTCAACATGATGATGATATACATTTTTCGAATGTTGAATATTTGAGTTGGTTGATGACGAAAACAGTTTTCAACATTTGCTAACTTTCTCAGTCAGTCTATATTCATTCAAAATTTACATTGAAATGTGCAGGGTGTCCTATTCAAAATATTATTGATGTTTGAAGATAGGGGAATTTCGATCTAATTTTTGAGCACCCTGTACAATATGAAGAAAATACAAAATTCAGAACGAATAGCCCTGATGATCTTTAATGAATAGTTGACAAATCTGTCATCAAAATCAATTGGATCAGCAGATATGAAAATTTGGGAATGGGAAAATATCCTCTGAAGAAGTGTCCCTCATTTCCAACGAGGATTCGAAAAATCTTTAGAAAAATAAGGTGTTCCATTACAAATAGTATAACTTAGGTATACTGCGCTTTTTCGAGACAATCTGTTGTCATGCAACTTTCTAGGGTGGAAGAAATTCTAGAAGATTTATGGTTACCTTACTGCAGACCGAGGCGTTACTGGTGGCCCAACCTGTATATATATATACATATATATATATGTATATATATATATATATATATATATGGAGATTTCGACAATATATACATATAATTTCCCAATTCTCCACATCATGTTTAGTTCTATCGAATTTTTTCGATTTAATACATGGCATAGACTTATTCAGTAGATAAACCTACTCAAATCAAAAATAATTTCACACTATTGCACATAATTATTGTGATAAAACTTATTACATCGTATACTATTCAAGACCTTATCAAGTAATATATGCATAGTTCGGCTTAGTCATACATATTTTCGTGCATTACGTGTTTTTGGCAAGTTGGACTAGCATAAAAGAAATCCTAATAGTTCGTTGTATGATGAATAAAACCACAGGAAAATTTATCAATTTTTCAATTTATCATGGAATTCAAACACTCTCTACATTACTCTGTGCACTACTGTTACTATGGGGGAACTGAGTTCTATATATGTAGTACTACAGTGGGTGCACGTTAAGGACACTCTGTAACATCATAATTATTTGATCATTTTTCAAAACTTCATCTGAAATGATCATCCACCAATGTGAGATTCTTGCTACTATAATATTTTAAGGAGTGTTGTTCCTTTCTCCACAAAACATCAGAAAGTAAAAACTCTACTCAAATTCGCGCTTATTGTGCAAATCAACATTCAGTGCAGCAGTGTGACAAAAATGTACTGCTGAATGTATTAACTATTTAACTGGAAAAATGCAAAGATAAACAAAATATTATTCACCCAAGTGACGATCCCAAATACTCAGTATGTGCCAGGAGAATCGCAATTTCGAATGAACACACGGATTATGATGAAGACTGATGGATGAAAGTCTAAGAAAATAATTGTACAAATTTTCTTCAAAATTGGAAAAATATCCTTCATTTCTGATAGTTTCTGAATCTTGAACATTACAAGTAGTAAAAAGAATTTCGATCAGTTTATAATATTTCATAAGCATTTAATAACACGGCAAACTTATTGACTTTCTGATACTTTCTGAAACTTGGGAATAATGTGATCATGTTCAATTACAAGTATCTTCCCAAAATCCTTGAAAAAAATCATTCATCTATAAAAGAGAAGATAAAAGGTATTGATAATTTTCGACCACTTTCATTGATCATTGTTCATGCAATATAAAATGTAGATTATACAATATAATTTGTTATATTCAAACCAATTTGGATTCAGAGAAAAAAGGGGAACATAATATTCAATGTTACAGAAACTATTCATAAATCATTAGATAATCAAAAGAAAACAATTGGAATATTTCTCTATTCGAAGAAATTTTTCTATTTCCACTAACGATTCATGCAAAACTGAAATAAAAAGAAAGTTGTTCTGTTATTTCGATGATACAGATTTGGAAATACCTGGGAAACATTATCAAATGCTGAATTTGATTCATCAATTATAAAATTTAATCTCGCTAATGATTTACTAACTGTTGAAAAAATCTAATTTTATGACCTTTACATTTCATGAGAATGTGCAACCAAAAATATAATGGAGATGGATAGAGTTCAATATAACAGAAACTCAAGCTCTATCTCCACCAGGAAGGCAGATCACACAAATCTTCCATATCCATGCTCGTTGTCACCACCAAATGCGTTCGTTCTCTCATGAGATGATCATGTGAGGTCCATTGCAAGACCTGCTTTTCAAAAATTTGGCTTTCTGTTGCGTAAAAAGTAGTACTTCAGCCTAGCCTAGCACTTCCTCATAATCTACATATCGCAAATTCGACTTGTCTTGGAATACTGTCCACATGTTTGGAGCTCAGCTCGCAAACATAGGCTAAAGTTCTTAGATTCTATTCAGAAGAGAGCTATATTCGCCTGCTCAGTGATACTAGACTCACGAATTGATTGACCTCTCTTCTTGGACATCGTACAAATTTTGGCTATCTCTCTCTTTCATAGATATTTAAATGGTCGATGTCTAACGGAAACCTCATCTATTAGGCCATAAAAAGCGATTTTATTCCACGGCTGGCTTATATGATATGTTCCTAGAAAATTATATATTTTCCGCTTTCGTGCCGACAAAAGATGAAATGAATATGATCAACTGACCATACAAAGCGTACTTTGAATGCATGAATAGAAGTATGAAGTAGTGGCCAACCATTGCGACTCTAAAGCGATCTCTTTCCGGATAGTTCCAAATCGTCATGAATTTGCAAGGCTCAATGAAAATTTGAGATACCAGAGAGCATGCAAGAAACCCAAATTAGAGGAACGTCAGTTTGAAGATGTATAGTATGAAGTTCTTAGTGTAGAAGAAAATTCAAAGACTTCTACCCGACAAATTGATAATAACACAGTTTCTTTTGATGATCTGTGCAGAAGAAATGTAAATGAGTGTGGTGTAGTGACTCCAGTGAGAAATGAAGATGAGAAATTCGGGAAGACATTTCGAAAATCGCTTGTATTCCTGAATGGAACTGAATGGTTTACATTACAAACATTCCATCCGATGGTAAATTTCAGCTTGGAAGAAAAAATACAATAACTTTTATTTTTCGCTGAAACTCATCCCGTAAAATTATCGATTCTCAATTGCATTATACACCGATGATTCCAGAAGTGTTGAATGTGTGGCGGCGTTTTAAAATTCTCTTGTATTCCGTACGTTTGCATTTATGATTTCATTCCAGGAATCGGAAAAAAAATATTTGACTTATTTTTCTTTATTACTTTCAAAGAAGACCAATTGTTGATTCAATTACATCATTGCATCCGTGATTGAATTTCCTTCAAAATGATATATGTACACAAGTGTGTGTATTGAAGATTCTATGGAGATTTTGAAGTAATTGACGCTGGGAATGAGAGGTTTGATTGTGAAATAAGAGTTTTCCTACAAAATGAAAATCGACTGGCCTGAGCGACTTTCACTTTTTACTTCGATGTTCATGGCTGAAAATATATTTATTTCACCATTGATCAAGTGTCCATGATGATGAGTCAGTGAAAGATTCTATGTAACCCCTCTTGAATTCACATATTATGTACCCCATTCCGTAGTCCTCAGTAATATAGAGAGCGCATTTTTTTCAGATGTATTGATTATAGTATTTTAAACAGTCTTTCAATCCTGCATTTTGAAAATTAGTTTCAATAGTTGTGCATATTCTATATACGTCCAAAATAGTTTCGTCAATACAATGTTGCCTCTTCTATGAAAAGTAGTAGCTACTTAGTATTTGAAATGGAACACCCTGTGGATTATTTCATTTTGAAATTTTTGATGATTTTTGTTTTGTTTCTTATGAAGTTCGTTTGATACAATCAATTCTTTTGAAAATAACTCAAAAGCAAAGGGTGATTTTTTACCATTTATCCAAATCTGTATTTCTCGTGATTTCCGAGATGTCCTTACTGGCCTTTCTTATCTTGGACACAGTGTATAGAATAACGAAGGAGCTAGGTACTTTTTTGATACAAGCGGTAGCACTTTTGTATTGACGGAAATCGTTACGATTGATGACGCATAACAATTTTTAAAATGATCTGTCTCCCTGTTCTCGAAATAATTCTAATACGCCATCTGACTTGAAGGATTTGACGGAAATGGATCATTATCAAAGAAAGACCGTTTGTTTTTAAAAAAAAATAGTTTCTCTATGAAATTTTAGAATATACGCGAATCATTCTCATCAAAATTTTGAGACGTCAGACTCTTTAAATGGTTTGTCGAAATCAAAAATTCTTAAAGAAAATATCTTTCTGATCCATCCACTCTTGATAGTTCGATAATTTGATATTTCTGCAAAGTATGAATTCATATTTTTTTAACTTCTGGAGTTACTGACTACTTATCGTCATATCGTTGAAAAATATTCTCCTAGATTTGACGAAATGAACAGGATGAGAATTTTACGACAATGATCCATTACCAATCAACGAAACACATTTTTTTATGATAGGCGACATTCTTCGGTAGAAATGACTGTATGCTCAAGGTAAAGAACACTCGACAGTTGTCCCCACATCTTTTTCCATTATTGTCATCAATAATTTCTGATCCAAAGACACAAGATAAATAGGTCTTGTCAGTTGAATGAAGAAGGATTCATAAAAATTCATTATCATTACATTATCATTATAAAAGATAAAAGCATATGATACAAGATAAATAGGTCTTGTCAGTTGAATGAAGAAGGATTCATAAAAATTCATTATCATTACATTATCATTATAAAAGATAAAAGCATATGAACTTGTTAGTCATAAGATTTCTTGACTACAAGGCTATAGGTACTTATAATTTATGGCAAGCACGGATTATCTCATACAGAAATACCACTTTCATATACTGGATGAACGTAGAGAGCACTCTGATGTTATATAATTATATAAATTGTTGAATGACTACATTGATTCATCCACCATTTTGTCAAATATAAGCACTCATGTTCCTAGTAGACCTTTAAGATTAAGATTGAGATGTCATTTCACAGAACCAATTTGAAAAAAAATTCACCAATTCATATAATGAACACATATTATATAATACCAAACATTTAAATGTGGATATTTTCAATATTCAATAATTTCTTTGAAATAAAATATATGAGTTTGATGCAGTTTTAGTTTTTCCATAAATTTTATTTTGTAATTTTTTTTATATTAGATTACACCCATGGTAAGCTATCTCATGATATGTTCATATTTTTATACATTGTTGTGGATGTCTATCTGGGCATATGCCTGTTGTCATCCTATAGGAGCTTCGAATAATTGAATAAATAAATAAATAAATAAAATGTATTGTGTGACTTAACGAACACGGTTATGATTTTCTAGGGTTTCATCTCTTATAATCATAATGTAATGTTTAGTTAAATGATAATGAATGTTTTATGAACCCACATTAACACAATTAACTCCAAAATACGTGAATATTCACAGTCTGAGAATTTTTTGGCGATGGTTTGCTTTTTCAAAAGAAACCTGCTATTTTTCATGAGAACGGGTGATGCAGGTAGATATCAGTTTCGAGGGGGAACCAATTCTAGATACTTATCAGTTTCGAGAGGGTAACGATTCTGCCCTGAATTCAACCATGCCATTTCATTTACTTGGGGTTGTTATTCTTCCACGAATCATCATAGGGTTCGTGGTTTCTGTTAGAACAGTGTTACTTACATGTTGTATGTTTGAATGAAAACCCAGCAGAGGTGATGTGTGAAAATTCATTTTCAATTCCGTCAGAATTGATCAAATAAATGTTCGAAGTATAATCAATTAAACATGTCATCACGTCAACATGCAATAATAATACAATCTCGATATTTTTGTGTTTCACTAGCAGGAACACTTTCAATATTGTTGATGTCAATCCTTCAATGCAACCTTCTCTCAAGTTATCAATGATATGATCGGTATACCTATAGTGGTATAGGTATACCGATTCTTAAAGGGGTAACCGCCCCAGCCCCAGCAGGGTTGAGGAGGCATGGTTGAATGAGGTGAAATTGTTTCCTCTCGTTATTGAACTCTACCTCTCTCGTTCTTTTTTACTTACTGTTGGATTTCAAGGTTTTCCGAGTGTACTCTTTTCATTGTGCCACCTTATAAATGTACAGCGTGGGCAAAATTGGGAGTTCTCACGAGCTATCTACATAACTTAAAAAGTAATAAGAAACCAACAAACATGTGACGGACTCGATTCTGGAGAAACTCTAAGCACAACTGGAATTTTGATATCTTCATTCGTTTCAGAGATAACATACTTACAAACACAACATACTCAATATAGTATTTCTAACCTAGCGGGTGTAAGATGGTTATTGGGGACTTATCAGTCACTTCTCCTGCATACCATTCACCATTCACTTCTGTCTTGTGTTTCCTGCTTCATTTCTCTCCAGGTCATACCACATTTCACTATACCTTCGAGATCTTCAAACCAGGTCCTCCTTGGCCACCCTCTCATGCTCATTTTGACTGTTCTTGCTTCAACTTCATCATCTGTCATCAGTTGTACATGGCCAACTATCTAATCTGACATTCTCCTATTCTTTCCTCTGAGCATGTGATATTTCTGATTTTATCTAGTTTGGTGTTTTCTTCATTTTATCTGGGTATTCCCTTTCGATAGCAGCAATTCTCTTTCTGTGTTGATCAGTTAAAGTGCATGTTCGTGCTCCAAGAAGGAACATTGGGATGACAAGTTTCCTGAATATTTTCATCCTCATATTTTTCGATATTTCAAGCCTTTTTCATGGTGTGAGGCACTTCATATTTTGCGAATATTCCTGAAGTTATGAAAAATGATGATACGGTAATATATATTTTAAATTGGAACGCTTGTGACTATCAAACTGTGACAGAATAGAATAGTGTCCCATTAGAAAATAATTATATAAATATAAAAATAATTGCCTGCAGTAGCTTCTTGATGCCATATTACATGATATCAAGTTATTATTTCCCCCTCCCCCTTGTGTATATCCGAAACGAAAGAAAAAATTCCAATTTTATCGTTTTGCACATCAATAACCAACGCCCAATATTTCCCGTCCTGTACAAGACGCTACCATCATTACATGTGAGGAGGGTATAAATAAAATATGGATGAAAGTTTCGCTCACTGCTGGTTGCTGATTGAAAAAGTAACATCACCGTTTAAATGATGACTATATGGATCCAAGAATACTTCTGAAATATTCCATAACATTCATGAGGACTGAAGATGAATGCATCAGCATATTTAGAACCAAATGTGATAATGATATGGGTCAGTCATTAGAGTAGAATAATTCAAATAAAGTTTCCAAACTTCAATGTTACGAATGAATAAAGTCTGTGATGAACGTAACTTAAATTGAATTGCAAAAACGTTTCGATTCTCTACATTTGCAATGGAAATCGCAAAAGTTTTGCAAACTACAAATACCACTAGTAATACTTTTCTACATCATTCATCAAGTTTGCAACCATGTAATAGTTACGTAACTTCTTTTTCATGTTTGTTTTCTCTTGGTTTTTGTTTTGAGAAATTACAAAAGAGCTGCAAATTTGTTTTACATATTCACATACATTTGCAACTTTTCCGATCAAACAATTCTTAAACGATTTAATTTTTCATACATTGTGGAAACCACAGAATAAAATTGGTTTATCCCGTATACAGAGTTTCGACTTGGTATTGTTGATCTCGTAATGAAAATCCCTAACCGAATATAAAATAAAATGGGGTTTTCATTATATGACTCAAAAATGCGCCTCCAAAATAACTAAATTGATTCCGCGGTTTGTTGCAAACACTCTGTATAGGGAAAATATTCCTAATAATTTCATCCAATAAGTGGTTTACACAGTGTAAAAGAAGTATCGAAATATACCAAACGATTTCAATTGTTTATGCTTGCAACTTCATATGCATATTAATTCAATTATTATTTCCATTTTGAATGAATGGTTGAAAATTCACTGTGGGATGTGAGTTGCTATTCTCATTAACTTCATAGATTTTCAGAAATCTTGTACAGTTTGCCGTACTAATAACGGTTTGCAAAATCAGACTAGTATCGTTTCAAAACTTTTGAAATTCTTATCACATTTCCTATATTCATCTATACTGACTGTTCTGATAAGCGATATCGCCCACATAGTGTTCTTTTCCATAAAAGTCGATTCGAAAAAAATACAAAAAGACAGTCCGACTTGCCAGCAACGATTGTTCTCAAAAGCCGCCGATCTGGCGATCGAACCCTTTCCGATGGCTTCTAGGCACTCCATATAAATGACACCCGGACGTTCCTATTGGTTAATTCGAAATTTCGAGCCAATCAGCGGAGAGTGCCAAACATGTGTACGAATTAAAAATCTATGCGAAATTCAAGTATGGGATGTCCTTCCCAACCAACGTGGTCATCATTCTATGTAGTGCATTTATTTTTAGACAGACCACGTAGCAGAGTTTTAAATATTGCTACATACATAACGCAACTCACAAATGTGTTTCATGCATTGCGTTCTATGGAGCTAATGGTCGCAACTTCGAATTTGCCACTGGTCTTTTTTCATTTTATCGATCATCTTCTCTATGGTCTATCATTCTCTTCTGCGAATTGAGTCTTCAGTTAGTAATTATAGGGTGACTGGAAATTACCACGTTAGCCCACTTACGTTCGAATGATATCTTTCCCCTTTAATAACCGAATTAACTTATTAGCTGAAGATGGTCGCGTCTATGTCTACAGCTCGGATATTCTCGTTTCTCCACCTTGAGCCAGTGTTCTGATCAAATCTGTTTGACGTCATTCTTTTTTCTTATTTGCTTCGAGCAAATTTCCTTGTCATACGGTTTGAAGAAGTTTGTTCAAAAATATTACTTATTATCACGTGCTCAAAGACTTTTGAATAATTCTGTGCCGATATTGATCTTGGGAAATCAAGAAGGTGAGAACAGTGAAATTTACTACACAGCATATTGTTTTGTAGGTACTCGTAACGAGAGAGAAGAGGAAGCTGTGGTGGAGCCAATGGTTTCAAATATGTTTAGGTAGAGGAGTCTCACAAATGATTTTCAATAATGATGTGAGTATAAATGTGATGACTTAGTGCTGATATCTTTAATTAAATTCAGCAACATATTGAAAAACAGAATACAAATACCTATGCGTGAATTTATATCTGCAGAAATGAGATAAGTAATGCCATCTACCTATTTCCAAAGATATTCAGTCCAATTTCCACTGTATATTTTTCAAAGAGTACTGTATTCACGTCAAAGTATGAAATTTGTAAATGAAGTACCTACAAGGCAACTATGATCATAACCTATAATTTCAATGAAACTCGAAAGATTTGTCTGAGAATTTTTGTTACCGTTTGACGTGACGTTATTGATGCCATCACAAATCACTAGTTCGATCAAATTGTTTGACTGTGAGACGGACTTAATATCATCAATGACGTCATGTCAAACGGTAGCAAGAAGTTCGATTTAATGCATCTTCTAAAACTTTTTGGGTTTGATCAAAATTATGAGTTATGATCACGTTGCTGCTGAATTTTATCTACATACTTTATACGTATAATAATAATAATATAATAATATAATAATATATATAGTAATATCATTTGACTGAACTGAAATAGAAATATAAACATATTTTGAGATGTGTAGATGAGTATTATCATATCATTTTGGAAGATTTATATTCTAGCATAATTGTATTCTGTCTTTTCAACATGTGGCTTGATTTCATTCATTATTCTCTAATCCATCTCTAGATAGTTCTGATAGCTATTTGGATGTTCAAATCTCATTTACAATCATTGGTAGGGCTCGTCTGCCTGAACATTTTTTTTCGAAGCCATTATCGACCACATCTCTTTCTTCTTCATTATTCTTCGTGTACCGAATAGGAATAGTACAATATGTTATACAGTGAATTTCAATTTTTTTCACCTTGATTTGCCCATCATCAATTTCTGTAAAAATGTATTCAAACCTAATCAAAACCCTTTCAGCCCGTAATTATAACCAATATTGTTGAGCAAACTTCTTCCAATCGTTAGACAAGGATTTTTCGATGTGTTTCGATTCGTTTGAGGCGAATAGACAGAAATGACGTCACGTCAAACACATTATGTCAAATTATTTGACCGTGAGACACGGGCTTCTTTTGCCGGTGATTGGGAAAGACTCTGACCAATAGAAACTACCCGGGTGCCAAATACATATACGGAGCGCCTAGATGCTTACGGACGTCTCTTCGCTACGAGATAGTAGTCCTGCTCCGAAACGGCAGGGAGGGCAGCTGACGTCACTGGTGTGGCGGCTCGAAGGTCTCGGAGTCGGGGCTGCCATATCCGCTGGAGACGTCGTCGCCGCCGCGGTGGGCGGACGTGAGGGTGACTTCGTGGTTAGTGGGCGGCCGCGGCAGGGCGGGCAGGCGGCCCGCGTCCGAACTCTTCTCGCTGTAACAGGACGGGCTGGTCACAATTCGACCATTGAGGGGGGCGGGCGAGGGGGTTCCGGCCGGCGGCTGAAAGAGACCGACCAACCTCAATTTTTCCACCCATCACAAAAGTATATTGTTCAACTAGCACGGAATGAAAGTCATTTCCCACGAGGATAAAGTTTGCATCATCAGCCGTAGGCGACTGCTGCAAATCATACTAGTGGGAAATGAGCTTTCCGTGCGAGTTATACACTATACTTTTTCTACGGCTATAACATATGATCTCGAAATGAATCCACAACAGAAATATCTCAAATTTCAAATTTAATGTTATTCAAAATCTACTTCCACAATTGGAATAACAATAAGTAACTGGAACATATTGGAATACAACAACTTTTCAGAAGCGTTACATTATTACAGTGATCAAACATGATGTTTGAAGCACCAAGCATTTCAGAAGTGTTATACATTATTACAGTAAACAATGCTTCAAATGTAATGTTTGAAGCATCAGGGCAATACATGTTTGTATTTGCCTTGTTCGTTCTCCAAAATATTTGTTCTTGGAGTAGATCGCAGGCTTCCAGATGGATTTTTAGGCTTTCCCATATTTTTCTTTCGATAAATCTGGTATTGATCTTGCGCATGCCTGATCCACGGCAGCAGTTATTGCTGTTAGTTCTGAAGGACTTTCGCTGTTTGACGTTCCATCAGAGATGTGATTCAGTGTGATAATCGAGAACACGATGACTTCGTTGTTTTATCAGGTGAGGAAATGACATTTGAATATTCACAATGTACCTCATTGAAGTATCAAGAACAATTGGAAAATATAAATTTTGTATTATAGCCGTGAAAAAAAATTATACATAATTGTGTAAAACTAGTGGAAAAAGTCGAAAGTCGAAGTCGAAATTGTAGTAGCTGGAGGCTTGATACATGTACAAAGTTTCGAATCGGTTCGGTTTTAGGATAGGTTAGGCGTGAAAAAGCAAAAAAGAAACAAAAAGTGCAGAAGCTGCGCCTTCAAGTGCTCTGTGTAGACTTGGGAAACTTTAATGGCTGCAACTTTCAGACCTTCACCTTCAAAGGTTAAGACCACTTTATTTAAATTCAGCGTAACAAATAAGTAGACTGAGTTCACTTTCGCTACAACCATGTTAAGTGTAACAAATACATTTTTCTGCTATCGTCCAAGAAGTTAGTACCTACATTTTGCTCTGTTGTTGGAGGAATCAATCCTCCATGAAAATGAAATGCAGTTGTTAGTTTGAAAACTTTGGAGACCCCTATTTTGAAAAAAAACCTCAATAGAGCAGTAGAATCAATGAGAGTAACACAATGGCAAAGACTTCCAGGACTGTGACCAGGCCGATGACATTGGCAATTTGAACCGAGCGAAATCAAAGTCCCTGGTAATTTTGCACTTATCATGAGATGGGGTTTTTGGATTTTTTTTTTGGTACTTACTTGGTACGTACTCGAAATACGTAAGTATAGAAAAAAAATCGAAAAAACCCATCGCATGATAAGTGTAAAATTACCAAGACCCTGATTAACCTCAGGAAAAGAAGTTTTAGATCAATAACTGGATTCTTGACGGTGCACTGCAGACTCAAAGATCATCTCTTTAGCTTGGATAGAGGAGGCCAGCATCTGCAGATTCTGTGGAAAAATCCAGAAACACCTTACCATATCCTGATGAAGTGCGATGCTGTACATCACGGAAGATTCATACATACTGGGATCATACCAGCTGACTGTGGAAGAAATAGAACGAATAGACCTACTCACAATTGTGAAATTCCTAAGGGAATCGAAGCTTGAGGAGCTGCTATAAACAAGCAAACTTTGAAATAATCAGAAGAAGAACACTAGATCTAATCAGGTATCAGCGCATCACCATCCAGAACTACCAATACCACTTCCAACAGTTATAATGGTGAACAGTGCCTCTATATGCGAGCTTCTATAACGCGAGTATCAAAGTGATTTCTTTCGTGAATAGTTAGAAATGTCGACCGAATACCTCCCTGTCGCTACAATATCAATTGGATACATGGATTTCCATTCGTGAACTTACATGATGATTTGGTGTGCGCTAATGTAATACCTAGTAGCCCTGGAGCCTGCTATACTGTTTTGCTTGAGAATAATTTATATTTTTCCCGTCACATGAAGGCTATTGCACCCGCAGAACAATACTTATCGGCAGAATATCAATTATGTTAAAAAAAGGAGTGAATCTCAAATACTCTAAAATCGAAACTTCACATATTGTTTATTGATATATCACTCAGCTTGAATGATGATTATATTCACCATTTGTTCAAAATTTAAGACTGGATCAAAATAGTTACGCTTGAACTGCCTGCTTTGTCCCTTCTATTCATACCGGGTGGTTACGATAACAGTGATACTCCAGTAACTTTTTGATATTGTTGGAGACATTCAAAGATATAAATTGATATTTTCTCTACTAGATCAAGCTTAGAGAGAGATGGATTGAAACGACCATAAGAAAGAGACGCATCGATCAAAAACCAGCTGATTGTTGGAAAACATTTTGATCTGCCATGCCATTCTGTTGAAACGAAGATACTCAGTTCCATTTGTTGTCTGAATATCAGAAATTGATATATAATACTAGTTCGTTCAGCCGGTTGAACCCTTCAAGTCAAGAAAGGATTTTAAAACTTTGTTCGAAATGGTGTTGTCCTGTTCAGCCTATGGTATGATAGATTCAATTAGATGATAGATAGGTGATGATAGATTCAATTAGTATCAGAATATATCATTTCATAGGTAACTTATTGAATAATGCGAAAAATATCAAAAAGACCCTAGTTCGCGCCAAGAGAAAGGCAGAGGAATTCAACCAATGAAAATAGCTAACGAGAAAGGCAACCAGCAGTGATCTGCTGACTGTTGGCAAAATTGACATTTTCGTTGTTGCACATCCCAACGAATCGATAGGTCATTCCTTTTTCAATGGTGGTTTCAATGCTCATCATGAGTCGGTAGGGCAAATGTGCATTTACTTGAGAATATATCTATGATATCATATCTTTGGAGACATCAGATCATAATTCACATTCATTCACGATTTTGAAGTCGGGTACTTTCGGTTTCACCAGAAACTAACCACACTTTCAATTTCCAAATGGGACATTGTACATTAACGGGTTCAGGGTAGGTATCTGGTATTTGGTATCTGATATTTGGTATCTGGGTATCTCTCCATACGATAAAGTACTGCCATGGGAAGGCAATGAAACAAAAAAAATATAGCGTTCAGAGCCGCCTAGATCGAATACAATCCAATTCAAATTAGAACCATGTGAAATTTTATTTTGAAAAAGTTGTTTCAAAACGGCAAGATCTGGTCATGATTCGTTAGAAGATTTTGAAGAAAGTTTGCATAGTGTTACTCCGATTATTTCATTAATCTCCTCAAAATACACACGGGATCAATTTCTCATCAGAAGAAAACATAGTGATAGTATATATCATGATACATGTTGTATCCAGGTATGAGAGATTCAATTTCTCTTGAGACATAATAAACATGATTATCCTCAGTTTATTTTCAATCAATTGTTGTGTATTGAAACTAATTAATATTCTCATGCCTACCCACTTATACCTCACTTTGTTATACTTGATAATTTGTAGTGAAAATGTACACAAAATATTTTTTCGTAATATCTTGAAAGCCGTCTACTTTTCATCATTTTTCCTTAAATAACTTTACTACCTCTTGTCGAGGCCAGGTCCTGTTGAATGGCTACAAGCATGAGTTTTTCACCGTATTGATTAAACATAAGTTGAAAAAAATCATTCAGGTCGAGTGATTTTTTATCATCATTATATCGGTGGCAGCAGTTTTTGTGACTGATATGTCAATAAATAATAGGTGAAGTTTCAGCTTTCAGCATTTAATATTATTTATTATATCGCATCAGATTATATCACTAATATCGGAGGATATAATTGTCAGGCAGATAAAACGACCATCCAAGCTCAAGCAAATAAGTGTCGCTGACTCCCGGTTTATAATCGACTCGGTGCGCGACTCAGATAAAGCGAGTGAAAATACCTGGGATCAAATTCGATGAGAATGTGAATACGTATACGTATAGATTTACCTACATAAAGTATCTATCGGTTCCCGTCGTCAGACACGGTCACTGTTTAGTGTCAAAAACAAGGATAATTTGAAATTTCTATATTTATTGAATATATATTTCTCTTCCAAACTGACATAAATCTGTCTCTACTACAAATTTTCATTTTTTTTAGAAACTAGTAGAGGGAAACTAACAACTAGATTGTTAAATTACCAGAGACTTTCGTGCGAATTGATGCCTAAGTGGTAATTCTCCCGAAGTCACAATGACTGTTGTAGCTCGAAGGGAGTGCATTTAAGGATACATGTTCATATAAAAAACTGCCTTGAAATCGGAATTTCGATACAACCAATAAATGGTTTTCTCAATTTCCTTGTTGAATTTTCTATTACTAAATCAACTACGAACAGTATGTCTTAGAAGTCTTTTTTTCCCTTCCAAGTGCCTAGTTGAATGAAGGTACCCTGATTAAAAAAAATTGTTGTGGCAATCTAGAAATAATCACCCTGTTTATTTACAGTATTGCTTGTTTTGTCGTACAGCGAACCATTTAAGGCACAAATGTAATTAGTGCTAAAAAGTGGATGGGAACTGTACACACTGGTACAGTTTAGGATGGAAAGTTTTATCTGAAAATTTAAAAAATGAAGTGCTAGAGGATGAATGGGATATAGTTTGTTCGACTGAGAGAAGAAAATATCTAGGCGACTCATAACTCTTATATAACTCTTGTATACACTGCAACACATGAATATATATATATGGTTGGGATGAAGTATGGAACCAAGTTAAGATATTTATGAAAATTTGCAGGTAATTGCAATGGAACAAAATTCATCTGATGTACATTTTTTTGTTAATAATATACTTCTGGTTTAACCGGAAATGTCATCAACTTCTTTGATTCAAATGGGACATCCTATATACTTTAACAAATTTTGAAAAAGCTTGTTATTTTGAATTTATACATACTGAGTTTGGTGTGAATGAAATTGTAAAAACGATGAATATAGCACTTCAATCAACCTTCTTTGAGTTTACTACATTAGAGCAAAAAACTATTCAGATTAACTAATTGATGTCATTCGTAAGCATAGTAATGAATAAACGAGTACTCTTTTGTCCTCCAAGTGTCAAATTCTAATTGGCGGAAATAAATTTCACGATCACCATAACCGATCATCATTAAAGTTTCAATAGGCTCTTTTTCACTCAATTGCACAATTTGTGAATTGTACGTTTATTTATTACTATGCATACAAACAACATCAATTATTAGTTTATCTAAATAGTTTCTTGCCCTAATGCTTTCTGTGGGATTCCCTCTCTTCCTTTCTGAAAATAAAGCAGAAGTTATAAAACATTATTCCGATATATTTGTAATATATGTGTAGAAGAGGTTTCTACAAGATAAGTAGAAGTTTTGTTTTTATTGAAAATATTTTTGTATTCCCAAATTTTTTGAAGAACCTGGTGTCACTGACAAATAGAGAATTGCTCTTTTAGGTATCTAAAGGTTTGATTTCAAGCGCAGTGACATTTTGGGGCAGATCACGAAATCTGTCCTTAGTACAAATATATTGAAATCATTTCGAATAACTTCTACTTTAGTTTTTAGAAACGAGGAGAGAAAATCCCACAAAGAGCTGAAAATTACAAACCAATTACTTCTACAATTGAAAATCTCAGTGGAAAAGTTACATCTAATCCAGGTTTTCTCTTTTCAAATAACCATCTACTGATGAATCTCACAATAAAACAATAAAACATCATCGGAGGGGCAAAGAAGATACAATGTGAAGGGAGGTCTCTTGATTGACCAGTTAGTTTGGGATTTTTCTGGTTTGCATCCGAAGCACCGTTGAGAAAAAAGACTTTTTATTACATTTCAGTGATAAAGTTACTAGAAAAGATGGAGCGGACTCATTCGATGATATTTTCTGTGATGACTCAAATTTCGATTGTTGAAATTGATATAAGGGCTTCCCATTCTCTACATGATATCGGAAGTTGAGTATGGTCAAAGAAGAACCGTATTTCATTGAAGACCTGGCTCTTTTTCACTGTTGAGTATCACAGTGGATGGTGCTCAACTGAGGTAGCGGTTATTACCCTTTCTGATGCAGGTGTTTCACTACTAAACAGTCAAGATTAACAGCGATCGACAAAAACTCTTTTTGTGGAATGCCATTACTTCATAACGACCTTCAATAACGTCATTTACATATATTTAATAATAATACTTTATTGCGTACGATCAACTGGGGACACAGCAAACGTCAGAATTTACAGTATAATAGCAGAGGTACATTTTAAAACTACATTAAAGAAAAAAAAAATATTGACAGGATACATACATACACAGCTGTGAATTATACACGTAATGAAGTTGAATATAATACAATAAGTTAAAAATAAAATGTTAAGAGCAATGTTTTATTGCCACCAACAGTTGAGACAATAGTAGCATTTTTGTTTCAGATATGTAATAACGGAGATTCTAAATTTCTTTGTATCTCTGATGCTTTTCAATTCTTGGGGTAGGGAATTATACGCTTTGATTGCTTGGTAGTATGGGCCTTTCTCATAGTAAGTAGATTTGTGGTTTGGTATCGTCAATTCATTGCAATATCTAGTCCTCACATTCATGTTTACAGAATATTGATCACTGTTCCTTGGAAACAAGTGAGAATATTTCTTTACAAAGCATACAAGACCTAGGAAGTACAATGAAGGCACAGTCATAATATCAAGTTCAGCAAAATATGGTTTGCAAGAGGTGTTTCGATCCAGTTTTAACATACATCTAATAATTTTTTTCTGGGTTATGAATATTTTCTGTGCTATTGTTGATGAGCCCCAGAACATTATACCATATGATATAATTGATTGTACGTGAGAAAAGTAATATATTCTTAAACTATTGGTTGATACTTGAACCCTCAGGTAGCGAATTATTCCACAGATTGAGTTCAGTCTGCTATTTAATAAGTTTATATGAGTTTCCCAGCTGAGTGTTGCATCCAGCGTTACGCCTAGGAATTTGAAGTTATCTGATATTGGGATTGATTTATTTTGTAGTTCAACGTACAGGGATTCTTCATAGCAATTTGTCTTGTTAAAGATAATAAGACCTGTTTTTGTTGCATTCAGTTTGAGATCATTTTTTTTTACACCATATATTCATTTTATCAGAGACAGTGGAAGATTTAATTGAGAGATCGGTTATACTGTTGCCCGTGACAATAACAGAGGTATCGTCAGCAAACTGGTATACGCTACCCGGATATAAAGTCTTTGGTAGATCATTCACATAAATCAGAAAAAGAATTGGTCCGAGTATTGACCCCTGTGGCACGCCTTGTTCGATGGTAGCTTTATTTGAGTAATATAGTTGTTGATCTTTTGTGACACATACTGCCTGTGTGCGGTTCGTTAGATAAGAATGGATAAGTTGTTGACTTACGCCCCTAAATCCGTAGCATTCAAGCTTGTACAACAGCTTTGCATGATTTACCATGTCAAAGGCCTTTGAAAGATCGAAATATAATCCTGACGGGCTATTATTTTTTTCAACATTTTCAGTGATATATTTGACTGCATTGAATATAGCTAGCTCAGTGGACATGCCTTGTCTGAAACCAAATTGTTGGGATGTTAATATATTATTTAGTTGGAGAAATGATATGAACCTATTATATATCGCTCTTTCAAAGACCTTAGAGGGTGAAGGAAGAAGTGAAATTGGTCTCTAGTTGTTTACATTATTTCTATTGCCTTTTTTGTGAATCGGTACAACTTTTGCTACTTTTAAGTCATCTGGAAATATGCCAGATGATAGACTTTCATTTATCATGTTTACTAAAGGGTCACAGATGTACTCGGAAATTATTTTTAATATCGCAGGTGGAATGCCATCTACACCAGATGAATATTTTGGTTGCATCTCATTCAGGATATTAAGTATCTCTGTTCGATCAACCGGTCTTATAAAAATGGTGGTGTTATTGTGGGTAACCTTAATGTCTTAAGTGTTGTGAGTGATGTTTGGGTGGCTGAAAATTTTGCAAAAGTATTCAGCTACTTCTCCTGGGTGCCCGATTGATTTTTTATGCTCATCTGTAAGAACTATGGATTTATCTTTCTCTTTGTTTTTGTTTTTAGATTGGTTGAATATACTCCATACTGTTTTTGCCTTATTATGTGATGAAGAAATTTTACTGTCATTTAGTAATTTCTTGTATTCTGAGAGATATTTCCTGTATGCCTTCCGTTTTTGTTTATATTTAATAAGTATTTTCTCACATTTGGTTTCTTTATATAGCATATGTAGATCATTAATATAACGTGAATGATTTTTTATGTCAGTTGTTATCCAATCAGATTCACTATTTTTAAATTTAAATGTTTTTTCGGGAAAAGCAGAGTCAAAGTAATAGTAGAGTATGTCGTGAAAAGTTCTGTATTTGGCGTTTATTTCATTTGTATTATATAAAGTTTCCCATGGTTCTGTAGTCAGAGTGTGTTTGAATTGCAATATATTACTTTCCGTATAGAAACGTTTCTTTCCATTACTATCCAGAGGTGCGATATCATATTCTATATCTAATATTTGACTGTAGTGATCTGATATTGTTGATTTCCACACAAAGCAATTAATGGATGAATCTGGTAGGTTGCTGAATATGTTATCGATTTGTGTACCTTCTGATGAATTACCTGGTCTCGTAACATCAGATACATGGGGTTTCAAGCAGTATGAAGAAAGTACCTGTATAAGACTCAGAGAGCTTTTTTTTTTTTTTTATCTGTGGACAACACGAAAGGGAAACCTATGATGTTCGAGGAACATCGTGTTAGCCAGCGGTGGAATTTCGGGAAAGAAGGAAGGTGTTGGAATTTTTCTTGAATGTTTGGAGGTTGTAAGCATCAGGAAAGACTTCACTAGGCAAAGAATTCCACAACTTTGCCGTTCTATTGATGAATGATGCTTGGTATAGCGATGTTCGACAGGTCTCGAGCCTGACAGTGTAGGGGTGACCAGCTTGAGCTCGTCTGGTTTGTCTACTAGGTATCGCGCGTGGTGGCATAATAGATGATATTTCCGTTGAGCACCGACCGTGAAAGTACCTATAAAAAAGGCAGAGATCGCCGACCTTTCTACGATGATCTAGAGAGGTCAATGATTTGGTGAGTGTTGTGTCATCGACTAGGCGAATAGCTCTCTTCTGAATTGAATCTAAGAGCTTAAGCGTATGTTTGGGGGCTGAGCTCCAAACATGTGAGCAGTACTCCAGGACAGGTCGAATTTGTGCTTTGTAGATCATAAGCAGTTGGTGGGATGTGAAGTATCTCTTCGCACGGAAAAGAAAACCGAGTTTTTGTGAAGCAGTCTTCGCAATGGACCTCACATGATCGTCCCATGAGAGAGCACTGTTGGTGGTGACACCCAGCAAGGATATTGACGACCTCATAGGAACAGTGGTACCCGACATCATCAAATTGGGCATTGTGTGATCAGCCTTTTTGGTGAACATACAAGCTTGAGTTTTAGTTGCATTGAACTGTACTAGATTCTCAGATCCCCATTTCAGAATTCTTGTCAGATCCTCATTTAAAGCATCAACCTGTCTTCGCCTTGCACCTCTGGCCTCATTGGATGATATAGGGGCTCTAGAGGAAAAGGCGGAATGAAGTGTACTATCATCCGCAAAGCTATGAACTGGGCTGGAGGTCACATTCAACAAATCATTGATGTGGAGCAAAAACAAAGTTGGTGCCAAGACAGAGCCTTGTGGAACACCAGCATTGATCGTCATTGTATCAGACGAGACCACGTCTACCACCACGTAGAGTGATCTATCTGCAAGAAAACTCGATAGTAAAAGACACAGTTGGGGCGGCAAACCATATGACGGAAGTTTCGCTAGGAGGCCTTGGTGCCAAACTCGGTCAAATGCTTTGGAGATATCCAAGGCTACAGCCAGAGACTCCCCATGTTTCTCTATTGACACCTGCCACTTATGTGTCACATAGGCAAGCAGATCTCCAGTTGACCTCTGGTGACGAAAGCCATATTGCCATATTTGCCATATTTGCCATATTTGTTTGAAGTCAATGTTAAAATCTCCACATAATATCATGGACTGTCCTTGATTGTTGTGGTGATCTAGAATTTCAGTCAGTTTTTCTATGAAATAGTCTGAGCTACCTGTTGGTGACCTATAAACACATATTAAAATACATACGGTTTTAAAAATACTAAATTTAGAACAAGTGTATTCAAATTGTTTTTCGACTTGGCTTCCTATGCTGGCAATCGGGTTTATTTGGAATCCATGTCTAGCATATATGGCTGTACCACCTCCCCGATTCTCTTTCCGACAGTAGCTGCTGATATGTATGAATGAGTCTACATTAACTTCATTAATTTCTTCCTCGTTGCACCAGTGTTCTGTTGCACAGAAGATATCTGGGCGTTGGTCTGCCAGTAGAACTTCTGTTTCTGGTACTTTGCACTTGAGACTTCGCACATTCAGGTGCATTAACCTGACTTTCCTTTTGCTATCATTTTTGTGATTGATGTTGCACTGTTGTTGCATGTTTAGCGAAAATCCCCCGCATCTTTAAATAGGTCGGGATGCTTTTTAAAATCAAATCGCTTGATGCCGACTTTGTTTGGCCAGAAACTTGTTCCATACATGACGTCTTTGTATTGTAGCGGGGCTGCGACAACGAAGCGTTTAAGCCGCCCTTCATCCGATGGGATTTCCTTCACAGTCACCTGTTCTTTGTGGAATGGGTCTTTCTGTTTGATGTATTTCATTATCATATCGGCGGTTACATGTAAGTTCACACGATAGATATAAAGCCAGACCTTTCTGTCTCCTCCTGAAAAGGTCATTTCAGGTCATTATCATCTGAAGGGTATACCAAAAACATGATAGTGATATCATGTGATAACGTGATAGTTGAATTCAACCAGTGTTCATTGGCTTGCATTTTTGGGGTTAACAATCTGTTAGGGCCGAGTAGTTCCTGTGAAAAACACTCCAAGCTTTCAAGCAAAACAAACCACTTCATTCATACCGAAAACAACGGTCCAAGTCCATTTACTTAAAAGTGTTAAATAATTCTCACTCTCCATCTTCACAATGGCTTTCTTCTCGTAAATCTCATGATTTATATACTTATACATTTTATATCCTTTGTTTCCTCATTTATTAACCCCTCCCTGATTTGTTGATGTATTATAGTTTGGGAGAGTGACTTATATGATAATTTCAATTAAATGTAATTGATTCAAATCAGAATCTATAAATCAGGACCGTATCAAGAACTAAGGCAGTATAGAGAATATTAAAAATGCTGCTGTGAAGAAGTTCCATATCAGTTGTGTTTATCATACATTATCAACGCCACGAAAGAGAAATAATGATATTCCTTCTAACAAGAACTCAAAAACGAAAAATCAAGTCACAAATTTGGTGGCATCATTCTGTTAGTCCTATTTCCGATTAGGCAACATTTCATCTCTTTCAATAAAAGTGATAGCCCTGTTCCACATTAAGGATACAGTGTATACAAAGTTGTTGTATACATGTTGATTTTTTCCCTCCATTATTATGATGAATATAATATTGACAAACAATTTTTTTCAACTCTCAGACTCACAGCGATCGATATTATAGAAATCATACCTGTAAGTTACTGACTTGCCTTCTTATATGGGCTAAGCTGCTAGGATTGTAGGCCATATTTGCAAAAACTAATCTTTCTTCATAGTCATATTCACATAAAATTTTGTTCTCGCATAGGTAGAATCTATCGCCAACACAAAATCTAGAACAAAACAAAACATCATTAATGGAAATATTCCCAGTATGCAGAATAGTTATATGTCTAAATAGACAACGAAGTTGTAGATTGACGGAGAAGGTTGATAAAGCAGTATAATTTCATATTTTGTAGTTCAGTGCTGAGCGTAGAGAATAGCGAGACTAGAACTATGCATGTCAAGGCAGTCAATCTGCTTTGTTGCTCAGTTCAATACATATTTTTTTCGCCAATTACATGATCATATCTTTGAATTTACTACAACTGAAGCAATCTCTCAAATTTTCTTTCTGTTGGACTGTTGATTACTATATAACATATATAATCGCTTTGAAAAAGTAAAATATTTAGCTGCTATAGTGGTCAATTATATTGGTACCTAGGCAGGATATTTGCCATCTATAATCGATATTGTGGGATTATGATCTTAAACTCAGCATTAAGTTTCCATTCCATATTGTAAACGATCATGAACTGGAAGGAACTCATTTCTCAAGAGTTTGAGAAGCTGCACTTCTTACGGACAGTGTGAGGTAATATTCATATGGATAAATCTCATAATGTATTTCTCCTCAATGCTGCTTGTTGAATTTATTTGATGTGTTGGTAGACCTAGAATGTGAAACAATGCTCGATCATTCTAATGATGATTATTGATTGTACTTTGGGGACTAATGTGTATCTCTTATTGGTTCCTTCAAACATCAGGATCATGTGACATTGAAATGGAGTTTTGAAATGTACCCATCTACAACCTGATCTCAGTAGGAAACTTCCTGAGTAAACATAAAAATAAGTATATTCCGGGAAACTGAGGCGAGACTTAACTTCTGAATCAAGTGAACCGTGTTATCCGATGAGTGTATGACACAGTGTGTTCCAGAATACCTTTCATATCGAACATGACAATATGGCGAACTTCCTATGAATTTTCTTTTCATGCCACTCATTTCTTTACAATAAGGACGCCCTTGAATTCTGTAATTTCAGATAGATTCAAATTGATAGGTCAACAACAATATTTCGAACCATAAACTCAAGGTGATTTAAATGATTAATTCTTATAAAAATGTACACAGAATATCAGTTCGAATTATTCAGTGTGTTCTATAATATGAGAGAAACCTTATACAAAGTGAAACTTCAAAATAAACTGCTTTCTAGGAGGTGAATCTACGAATTCAAGATTTTCAGACTCTTCACGATGCATAAATGACATTATTCCTTCGTAACGAGAAAGTTAGCTATTTGAATGAGAAAACAGTATTCTGGGACTTCTTTAATGGGCCCGTAAGGAGGTTGCCCCCATATTCTTGGACACCTGAGTGTTATTCTCCATGTCTAGAATGCTAACTTAGGCTGCATTTGCTGCATTTGGTCTAATGGATGAATCTGCCTTTGAGCTGTTTAACCTATACTAACCTGTGATTGCATTGTTGACAAGCAAAACACTCTAGATGATATACGTTGTTTTTCGCCCTCATCACCATTTCAAAAGCGGGTATTACTTTATTGCAGGCGGCGCAATATCCAGTGGTGCCGAATAACCTGCAACGGAATAGAAACTTCTCAGACATCCGCCGTTGTGATTTCTGGGTGCCACATTTTCTTCCCTGCAACCCCAGAGTATCAAATATTTTTTCAAATAAATTGAGATTAGCATTACATGGCGATAATTAGCATTGTCATTCTTATCGCGCCTTGCACCAATGAAATTAGCAAACGAGAGAAAGGCAACGATCTATCTGAAACAGCTCAATGTTGACACACCGAATAAATTTTAATGAACTTTGAAAGATATATTTTAGCCACTGCTAGCTTGTTATTTTCATTTGAAAAAGTAGGTTCTCGCATATGACACAAACGTAACAACCACATAGTAACCAAAATGAAATCAATACAAAACAGTAAGATAAAACAGGCATCAAGGGGAAATGAACTCATTTTATTGGATGTTCAAACTGAGCACCGTTTACTTCTTGACAGTAGGCTAGTCTGTTTGTAAATTCCCCCGTACTATTAGCAATTATTCCTGTTTGAATTCTTTGAATCTTTTCGGTAATTTTTGAGGTAGTCCTTGAAAACTACTGTCTGAGCGATCTCGAACGATGCGATTATCTCAGATATCTCTCTCTCTCTCTCTCTCTCTCTCTCTCTCTCTCTCTCTCTCTCTCTCTCTGTTGTTATTGAAAATCAAAATGATGTGTCAATTCGAAGAAATAACCATTCATATATCCAAATTGAATTCAATCTTTCACTTCTTTCTTCTTATAGCGAAAAACTAAAGTTGAATGCGATATGCGCATGCGCGAATCTAATTGATAATTCCCTCTTATTTTTATCAATTGTGGTCGGAAATTTTCATTACCTTCAGCATTCATTCTGATGGGTTTGGAACACCAATTCGAAAAATAAAAAAAATCCTGTAGAGGCAATAATTTGAGACAGTAAAACCATTGTTATTGGAGTTCAAGTTGATTACTATATGAACTATCAATATATAAATAATCATATCGGGATAAGTACGTGAGTGACTAGTATCACATGACGAAGTAGAGTTTCAATTATTTGAAGTGTGTGCATAAAAAAAATCATTTATGAAAGTTTTATTGAATAAAAGTTAATGAAAGAGTAAAGATGAAGCGCTGTGCATAAATCCACCTTCATTAGGATATCTATATGACTTTAGGCGTTTCTGTCGATTATTCGCTCTCACCTGAGGTAGTCCCTTTTGCACAGGATCAGGTTGGCCTTGGTGTACAGGGTGGAACCGACCTCGCCCAGCCTGCAGTCGCAGCAGCCGCATTTGAGGCAGTCCTCGTGCCAGAACATGTCGAGCGCCTTGAGCAGGAACCTGTCGAGGATGCGTTTGCCGCAACCGGCGCAGTCGCGCGGCCCCTGCGAGTTGAGGGCGGCAGACACGGAGGCGGTCGCTCCGGCGGGCACGGATATGGTCGGCCTGGCGGCCGAAGGCGGTTCCCCTCCGGTTTCTGCAACGCGAAACGACACCATAGAAAATAGTATATAGACATTGAATTTTCTTTGCATGACGTATAACGGTGTATGGGGGTTCGATAGCAATTTCTGTAACGTTTGGATCTTTCGCAGTTTTTACGAATTTTTGCAAAGTTATACGCATGCTTGGTGGACGTACGTAAACGTGGTGTTCTTTGACGCCCCCCTCCTTCTATTTTTTGAACGGGCAACTCAATACATTGAAGCCTCGGATGATGAAATTGATGCATGGATACTATATATTGGAGTGAAATCGACAGATGACAATTTCAAGATGGCGACTGGGCGCCATCTGGGAAAAAATGAATGGAACGGGTTGACTTGTGACACTTCGTTTTGAAACTCCTGATAGATACTTCACAACCCTAGAATATAAAGTTAATATCTCACCTACTACAAAATGGCGGAACATCAATAGTTGCATGAATACAAACCAATTAATATCGATACGCACACGGATAGCTGTAGTTGGTTGAGTATGGACAATAGAGAAGGAAATATCATGCATTGTGTCTCTTTCATAAAATTATTTCAACAAAAGAACACTTTTTATCTTCCAAATATCAAAATAACATATCGCACGGATGTAGGGGTTTCTCCCGTACATATTTGCACTATATCCACAGTAGTTGTTTGAAATTCTATAGAAGAAATATAAATCCATCAATATTCACATTCAAAGGATGAGCAATGGCGACTGGTCCCTACATTCCTGATCGCTTCTTGAGCAAGACTAACGAGGTTCACTATGTTTTAGTGCAAATTTATATTTCTCAAAATATTTGAAAGCTCTTGTTGGATGTGAGGTATTATACAAGGTGTTCCATTATGAAAGTAGATCACATGAGAAAATATAAAATTTGCAAAAATTATTTTGAATTCTTGTCACGAAATTCTGATAATTCAGGAAAAAAATATGGACCTTTGATATGAATTTCGAAATAACCCCTGTATGAGGGGTGCAAGAATATAGGGTGAGACCCTGTATGTAATATTGAACATTACACATAAAGGGATGCTTACAATATCTACATTCAACTAAGACGATCAAATATCAAATATGAAATGAAATATGAAAATACATGTTCTTTCATCTATAAGTAATCTCTATTCACAAAACTCACAGCTGGAATTCTATCCTATTAGCTCTTGAGACATAAAATGAAAAAAAAAAAATACTGAATACTAGTTGACCGTTGTTAGCAAAACCAATAACACGGCCCATTTTGTATTCCAAGGAATTTTAATCTCGTTATTTCAACCTTCAGGAAAAAAATAAACTTCTCGATCAGCATATATGGAAATATGAATACCTACATAGAGGCATCGAACCAGATAATGTTGAATTCCTCATGATCAACGCTATACGAGAATGGGATAAAATATAGGGTGATACATATAGAAAAATCGGGTTATGCTCTAGGGGCGTGAGGGTTTATTTTCACACCAAGAATAATTATTACGAAATTTGCTCCCCTGTATATTATTTTTGATGTGCTTTTTGTTTTTCCTGGAAATCTTCAGTTGGAAAGTTATTGATAGATTAATGGTCTGAGCACCGTGATGTATCATCCTTATATTAAAAACTAATATCACCTATTGAATCTCGCAAAACGAGATTTCATCAGCATTTACTCCAGCTGCTGTATGTATCTACTTCCGTAATTCGATCCACACATATTCGAATCCACACAGGAGGACTACGATTTTTTCTTCAATTGTTGAGGTACCATCAACATGCTTTAATTATACAAAATTTGACTTTGGTGCATTCTCAGTGAAGACAAAATAGTAGTATTATTCTATTTCCATCTTTGTAGACTCCGATTGTGATGGTTATTAGGAAGGTAATCAGCTAACAATAATTTTTCATTTCATTTCGCTCTTCTAATTGTCTATTTCGTTCGCCTACCATGCCAATTTACTTCGCGACAAACTCCGTCGCTCGAGACCAGTTATATGGCTGGAGTAATTAGATAAGATCTTTTTTAATTATCAGTTTAATTAAAATAGGCTGCACTTAGTAATTTACCGTCGTTTCTGGTCCAATTTCCATCTCATTACGTCTGTTCAAATTTCACCCTTCTCTACGCCTTCTTCCTACTGCTGTTCTGAGACCCATAGTTTCTTAGCTTTACTTCAAATCATCACTATCGATACAAATTAGTTTCATCAACATCCTCAACCTAGACCACTACGACCATACTACCATACCGTACACATACCATATACCGTATAACCATAGCTGATACGATGTCAAGATATTTTGATAACTAATTAAATCCTATTCGTCTCATGTACTTTTTTCCATCACGATTTGCTTCTTTCATGACACCTATATGAATGGAAAATAAACTGTTGAAAATTTGTACTTTTTGTATAGATTGTGTGCATGAAGTGTATAATTTATGAATAACAAATAGTAGGGGTGGGCAAATTTATCAATAATTATCGACAATATCGATAATAATTCGGGTAAAAAATTATCAACTCATCGATAATTATCAATTAATAGAATAGAATAGAATATAATAAATTCATTATCATGTAAGATATACAATGTATATATATGAACGTCAGTACAGTAGTAGGTCATAGACAATATGGTAGTGATTCATGTGTTACACAGTACAATTTAAAAAAGGAAAAAAAAAGAAGAAATAAAATATAATAATTGATATACATATAGGTAATGTAAACAAACGATTGTAAACATTGAGACTAAAATAGACAGCATAAACATTCACGCAGTACATTTATTGAAGTTCAGGTATTCTTCTACAGAGTAATAAGCATTTTTTATTAAAAATTCTTTGAGATCGTGATGGAACTTCTTTACAGTTTTCACATTTTTTATTTCTTCCGCTAACTTATTGTATAGAATAATACCAGCATGGTGTGGGGATTTTTGATATAATGATGTGGAGTAATGTTTCGTTCTCAGGAGGTGACGATGCCTGGTATTATATGACATATTTTGAATGTTTACTTGGAAGGATGAAATTTCTTTTTTGATGTATTTTATTGTGTTATAAATGTATATACAATGAATAGTCAAAAGTCGCTTTTCCACAAAATAGCTGCGGCAAGAATCTCTTGGGCTCAAATTGAATAACAATCGGATTAACCTTTTTTGTAAAACAAAAACTCGCTTAATGCCAGTGGCTGCTCCCCAAGCAACGACATTGAATGATAAATGTGAAAACGCCAACGCATGGTACACATTCGTTAAGTGATGTATGCTGAACGTATTTTTCAGCTGTCGATATTATCGATAATATATATATTATAATATATTATCGATAATATCGATAGACAGAATGTAACCAAGAAAGGTACTTCCTCTCTGGTATGCCTCTATGATGAATGAGGAGGTTCTGATTAGCAATAGAGACTATGAGAAGATCTCTTGATTATTGCGGGATGACAATTACTTTCGCTTGAAAACACAAAATAATTTTTCAACAGGGAATGTACTAGGTAGTTGGAATTTCATTTTTGTAATTTTCTTCCTCTGATTTGTGATGCCACTTAGGTAATTAGATGTGTCCTGTATATGCTAATTAGCAACCTGAATAAAGTCGGACATTATAATGGGTGTTGTAACATAAATGCTCACATATGTTGTTTTGTTTGATATATTGAATAGCGAGACAGTTGGTATATGAATGACTTCAAGTGGTTTTATTATGATTTGGTCAGGTTTTTAATAATAGAACGGATAAACAAGATGAGGATATTTTTTTTTCTAATAGGTTAGGTTTTTGACGAACATGATTTGTTCACATCTTTTCTAGATATTTGCAAACAACGATAAGACAAATCATACTTGAAATGGCGCGCTGATTGATCGTAATTATAGACATTAGCAAATTTCGTGTATTAAAATATAGTACCACAGGTAAGTAAGGCCTGCCTAATTTTATATTTGGTGATTCAGAAAGACAAGTTCCCGCATTCGAAAAACTAGAAAAACTAACACAAATTCGATTATTTATGTAAAATCACTGGTTTGTGGGCCTTATTGAACCACCGTATTATGATAAGGCCTCAAAATGAACTTTAATATTTTTGAAGACCAAGCACATGAATGTTTTCTTCTGAGCAGTATTCCCATGAATATAACATTTGCAGCAAAAAAAAACAAAATGGGCCTTCCAACCCATCAGGAGGTAATAAAGCTACCAACAAGTTTAATATATTTCCCAACTCATATAAAAGAGACAAAACAGAGCTATTTCTCACAATCATAGCAATAAAACGAATTGTTATCATTTTTGGTCAGCCCCAAGCACTCTTCGTGGTACCATTGTGCATTGCTGGCACATGAAAGTACCAAGCACCTTCATTAGGTTGAGATCCTTGTCTTCTTTTTTAAATCTTTGGTTTTTATTTTTGATACACTCTGGTCATTCTTTCATGATTTGGTTTCTTGAATAATAATGATAATTAAAAATAAATGAATGCTTGTCTTCTTATGGGTTGGTGTAAGAGGCATTCTAATATTTCGCATAATCGCATAATTCTGTTAACAAGCTCATTTTCATGTTCCTGATTCATTATGGGTCTGCGTCCCAAATGTTTCACGGTGTTTCCAGGTTTCAGGTGGTTCGTCTTGGGATATCAAAACGATCTGCTGCAACACGATGTCGATTGTCCTCTTTCTATTGCTGCTATATTAAAACGCTTCTTTTTTTTCAAAATAAACTCTTCCAATTTTTTGATAACACGCTTTCTTGTAGAATTATCGGTAATTTTTATGCACTCGTGCAATTTCAACCGATAATTAGGTTTTCCTAAGATGAGTCATTTTTGAAAAAACAAATCGTTGTGTCGTCCGAAATAATCAATTAAATTATTGAAGAATATATTTTTGCAATGGAATTAGTTGGCGTTATATTATAATAGGTACCTTTGACATTTTCGTATGAGTTTCTGTAGCCGGAAATATTAAGTTTGTTTCCTCAACGTCCAACACCACGTATTCTAGTAACCAAACATTTTTGGACCATGATCCAAATTTCATGCTGAACTTTACTTGGATATTATCATATCATCAAGAAAATCCCTGTACAATATAGGCAATAAAGATATCAGAATGCCAGCTCACTCGGGATTGCAAAGAGGAAATGAGCAGACGTTCCTTTTCTGGTGTTGAGATTTGTTTAGTTGAATAAACGGTTGTTTTAATTGAAATAGTTCGAACATACAAGCGACAAAAATAGGGATGTTGCCATGGAGAATCGCTTTGTTCCTCTTCAACTATACCTATCTGTTTAATTTCCGTCTTAAGAAATATTCTCTTGGATGAGGATGCAGAGAGGATGTCGGGGTACATGGGATAATGAATCTGTAAGGGACTAGTGAATAATTTATCATATCATATTCGTACTATATATACTATTTCATACGTAGTTCATTGAAATTCCTTCAGTATTCCAATAATCATTCCCTTTTTCATATGAAGAAACTGAAAATGTATTAATCTTTATTAATAATGGGCAATATCATGGGAAATGAACAGATTCAGATATAAGGAATGCTGCATACAATCTGAAGTATGGGTTGTGGATGATGTGATTAACACAAAATATACAGGGTGACATTAGAGGAAATTGATCAAAATTTGGATCCGAATTTTCAAATCGATGAGAATTCGTGGAATATATTCAATTACTGTCCTTTATTAGTACTGTTCACTACATCTTTCTCATTCAACTAACAGACGTTTCAGATAGAATTGGTCATATCTTTTGAAAAACTCAGTCCATATAGTCGTAGTGCAGTCTAATATAACGCTAATAATGCAACTTCGGGAATACTCGTGGGTCGACACTGCCGACCATGACGAGCCGTCACTGCATATGTTTAGTTCGTTTAGTTGTCTTGCAGATGGTTATATAATTCTCTACTTTTTGTATACAATATCTATTTGTATAGTAGGTATATTATATCGATATTTGTTGTTGTTTGTCATCCAGTACTGAGCTGTCCGTAGCTCATCGGGAAGTTACTCACTTCAATATCAATTGCGAATTTCTCACTGAACAAAATGACAGCGAGTTAACGAAAACGTAGTGAAAAGGTAACAACTCTCTTCATTGAATACCTGATTACTGAGTGAGTGTGAGAAGTAAGTGGGTTTATTTATAGTTCGACCTTTAATTGTAATCCTACACTTTGAGTTATAAATGGTAAGGAATAGGGAAGCCTACTAATAAGACCCGTAAATTTCTGAAGGCAATTGAGGTCTCGAATTTCATAAGAGTGATTCAAATCTTGAACAAATGTGGCATATTATGTGTTTTCGGATGAAAAGTTATGACATATTTGTGTTCCTGCCAAAACCAGAAGCAGAAGTGTGGTCATGATTAACAACCGTACTGTATACGTAATATAGTGGCACGAAGATAATTAATTTCTGGATCAGATATTACGCACAGCTCCATCGAGACTCCTGAATCAACTCTACTATATTATCATTTAATATATCACTGATTCGACTGAAAGGCATTCCGTCCTTAATGAAGAGGAATTTTGGCATTTCGCATATGATGCAAATTAGCCGTATGACATAATTAATATGACGTTGGATATCTCCAAAGCATTTCAGCAAGTTTTGCACCAAGGCCTCCTAACGAAATTCTCTTCATATAGTTTCCTTGCAGATAGATCACTGTATGTGATGGGGGGTTTCATCTGATACAGAGATCAATCTTGACACCATTTTTTTCTAATTCCATATCAACGATCTGTGACCTCCAGCCCAGTCCATAGCTTTGCGGATGATAGTACACATCATACCGGCATCTCCTCTAGAGCCCCTATATCATCCAATGAGACCAGAAGTGCAAGACAAAGACAGGTCGATGATTTGAATGAAGAATTTTGAAATGGGGATCTGAAAATCTATTAGAGTTCAACGCCACAAAAACTCAAGCTTGTATCTTCCCCAGGAAGGTAGATCACACAATGCCCGATATGATGATGTCAGGTACCAATATTCCCATGAAGTCGTCAATATCCATGCTCAGTATTACCACCAACAGTGCGGTTCATTGCGAGAACTGCTTCATAAATACTGGGCTTCTTGCTCCGTGCGAAGAAGTAATTTACATCCCAGCCACTGCTCACGATCTACAAAGTGCAAATTCGACCTGTCCTGCAGTACTGTTCACATGTTTGGAGTTCAACCTCTAAACATACGCTGCATGAAGCTCTTAGACTCTTGTAATAAGAAAGCTATTCGCCTAGTCGGTGATACCATATTCACGAATTCATTGACCTCTCTAGCCCATCGCAGTACATTGTCAGGCTCGAAAAATGCCGAACTTCTCATAACCAAGCATCATTCCTCAATAGAATGACAAAGTTTTGGAATTCTTTCCCTTGTAAAGTCTTACCTAATGTTTACTGACTACTGCTGACTGCTGACTAGCATGTTTTTTCTGAAGAATATAGAATTTCCTGTTGTCTTTTTCGTTCAGGTGGAAAAAAAAACTTGTATGTGCATTGTCACCTATCACGCGGTTCTAAATACAGCGGGCACCTTGTTGCCCTTTGCTACCTGAGTACTGACTGGGTGAGTTTCACTTCCGTGGTGTGGTTTTCGATTGTTCAGTCCATGGTCCGTGTGGTGAGCTTGCGTAGTGAGTGTATTGCTTCATTGAAGTGGATTCGGAGGTAATGTTATGACCTGTAGCTAATGAAAAATGAATCATCATTTACGAATTCTTTCAATCATCCGGAATGAGTATATCCGGGATGTATGAAAATATCTGGTTGAAAATTGACTTCAGTATGCTATGTCACGGTGTGAAGGATTATTCATGAAATAATCTGCACAAATACAACTCGCGTTATTGATGATTATCGAAAATTCCTCCTCATTTTCGAAACATATATATGTTGCTTTGGGAAACGACACGAGTGCGTAGCGCAAGAAACACGATTTGTTTATCAAAATGGAAGGAATTCGTATTTCGATAATCATCAATAGACATCAATATTACATACGAAAATCGTACCCTTCCAGCTTGATTGGGGTGGAGATTGAATTGTATTACCTGACACTTTCATTTCAACATTGTCAATATATTTTGGTACCTTTTTCATGGATGAAATTATCAGGAGGAAGGAATATCTTCCTTCCATATAAAATTATTCGATAATCAAGCATCCAAGTTGCCCTTGAAAAACAGCTATCATGCATTTCTACAGTTATTCTCTTGAAATGTGTCTTCATGGGTCTGGTAGTTCTTGTCAAATAATATGCCTGAGATGCCTGAAAGTCTTTAATGCCTCTTGAAATTATTGAATATGGTCCACCCAATATAGAGTGTGAGATTTCCGATCTGGAAAATTTTCCCAAGATTTGCCTGACGGCGGCACGACTTTGGGAAAGGTGAAAATCTCACCAGAGTGCAATTTATCAGCGACCATTAGCGGCACTTTGCAAGCAGGCGCGATGTGACACCCTAACAAGCAGATAACTGAAATAAAGAGCTCATCTTGTCTCTCAGGAATTATCTCAGCCGTTTTTCCTATCGACCATTGCCATTAATAATGATATATTCTGTCTCAGATGCAACGTGAAAGAATACGCCTTTGTGCGTCTATCTCCTTGCGAGTTCCGCCCTTTCAGAAAATTCAAACATTGATATTTTTATTATTCTACTAGATGACCCGGAGAACTTCGTCGCACCACCTGGAATTCATCTATTGAAAGTGATCCGAAGTTCAATCCAAATCCAATAAAAAACTAGAGAATTCCTATTTTTTTGATTTTTCGGACGTATCTCTCGGTTTTTACAATCCTAATCCGAAGTGGTCTAGTATCATAGTAGCAATTCCCTTATTCGTAGGTTCTCTTGGGTTCTCCTTAATTTTCCTAATTCCTGAAGGACCTTCGTATTGAAGGGAACAAAATAAAAGAGAAATAATTCAAATTGGTAGGGCCATTTTGAGGTTGTGTCAGACTAACAAAAATTGTTTTCATACATTTAGATGTTTTTTTAATTCTCACCCGAAGTGAAATCCAAATTCGTTTCAATTGTTTTGCTGGAAATGAAAGCTCATCATTGACCCTCATATATCACCTCAAAATGCATTAAAAAATGACATCGCAATATAGAAATAAAAACGTTACGAAAAATAAATACCTACTATCAAAACAGAGAACAATTGAGATACAATTACATGAATATTCGGATATAGTTCAAGTATGGAGTGCCACAAGGGTCAATACTGGGACCAATATTATTTATTTCATTCACAGATAAATTTTTGGACTTCTCTGGTGAAAAGACGATATTGAACTAATTTTGGATGAAGATCTTGTGAACGCTCCACTCAGATCTGCGATAATAGTCCCAAAGAAATGGAATTCTTCAATCATAAAACTGATCAAGAAAAAAAGAAGGAATGAATGAAATGAATGTAGAAAGCATTGAAGAAGCAGCTAATATATTCAAGCATTCGGGGGTGAGTGATAACAAAAGATCAGTGGTTATTGATAACAAAATTAATATAAATAGTCACTGTGACTATTTCAAAAAGAAATGGCGCGAAAAATAGGTGTCATGTACAGACAGCAGCGGATATATTTCAAAGAAAGTTACAAAATAATAACATGTTGTATGTCTAATCATAACAATGACGAGCTTCAGACAGAGTTACATATAATAATCAGTTTTTGGTTTGAAAAATATTACTGTCGTTTCGAGTACATTATCACAATACTACTAACCAATCGCAGTAAATGATGCAGTGGGATGCAGAGCGGTGCAGTTTTAAAAACTGTTTATCATCTGTATGAGAGAATTATTACCTACATAGTTATACCAAAATGAATTTATGTGTTTCTATCCGAAGATATGACGTAAATCTGTGTGTCTGAGGTCTACGTTTTTTTTTTTGTAATTCACCTATACTATTTCCCTGTACTATTTTATGATATTGGCTAGAGGAAGAATACGCATTTCATCAACTTTTATATCAAGTAAGAATTATAATCAAGGAATTAATCAGAAGCCTAGAACTGAATGTGAAAAATGTTCAGATGTTGATCAACCAACAACCTCATTCAACACTCTCCAAAACTGTTCTTCATTTTATTTTCAATTTGAAGTACCGAGATTATAAGAAACGAAGATATTTAGTAGTATTATTGGAAATGTGCTGATTATGTGAGAAAAATTCTGCACATATATGGTGCTTGCGTTTCAAAACATCCTAAGGTTATGCCGACTGCAGAACTTCCTGGTGAAGAAAAGTTGGGAGACGGTTTATGGGAATACGAAAGCGGACCCATAATTCAAAGAAGACACCGCGTAGGTGTCCCGCTACGGTCCTGCTGAGAGGACTAGCACGGCAATCTTCGAGATTGAAATGGCTTTCTCTCATGGTCGACATTGTTAAAAGTCTTATATTTACATTCATGGCCGCTTATCCGACTCTTTGTCACGATGAAATCGCAACCACTCACGGGTATTGTTCAGATTCTTGGTTGCACGTTTCACTCCCCCACGCTCAAATGATATTAATGTATATAGGATGATCAGTACGAACAGAAATGACAGCGGCCTACAGTTTTCCAAAACAGTTTAGAACTTTTTCGACGAAATACCAGCATACTCATCGATTCTAGGAATGAGGAGATCTGTAAGAGTAAGCGAATAATGGATTCAATTTATCCGAAATTACGAACATACATATCTTTATACAGGGTGTACGCAAATTGTGCGCGAAAAATCAAGGGGGTGATAGTACTTGAAAAAATATTGCTCAAAGTCCTCACAAGATTTCCTTGAAAACTCATCAATAAGGAAGTTATAGGCCTTCGAATTTTTTTTAACCTTTTTTCTAGTCAAAACCGTATTCCTCAAGAGGAGCTTTCACGAATATTTTCTTATACACTTCAGAAGTTAGACGGAATTAATAAAAAAATATTGAGAGAAAAGTTATGGGCTTTTTTGGAAAGTCAAGGGCAGTTGAGGCCATTTGCCTGTGAGAAATTCAAGTTTCATTTGGTCCAAGAATGCAGAGCAACGACAATATTGAGTCTGCCAAATTTGAAAGAAATGCATCAACTAGAAAAAGAGTTAAAAAGAAATATTCATTCTATAAAATCAACTTGAAGAAATCTTGTAGCAACTCTGAACAATATTTCTCCAAATAGTATCCACTTGATTCCTTGTGCACAATTTCCGGACAACCTGCGTATTGAAAGAAAGTCTGCTGATATATTTTGCGACTATCTGAACAATTCATGAAGAAATTTCAGGGAATCACAATGTATTTGTTTTATAAGACAACGATAGTTATATGACATTTTATATCCTTACCTCACTCTAACTTCAATATCTTTGATGGTGAGATCAATTTTCTTCCAAACGCGCTTTGAATCACTCACTTATGAACAGTCGCATTTTATCAGCTTTTCTTCCTTTCGGTACCAAACTGAATATTCATAATGATACTATCGTCACTCATATCAGCTTCATTTCAGAAGGATTTTCAAAACTTCGTTTCCTATAATCATGTGATGCGCCAGTGTAGGGACGCTCATGAATTAGATAACAGATTTGTAGCAATTGCCGCCATGAACCACCATTTGGGGAGCTGCATGCTCTTCTCGAAAAGAGTGCTGTTTGGAGGTTGGCCGTAACCTGGAGAAAAGATCAACACGCAAAAAGTTTTATTATGAGCTGACCAAGGATCCAAAAAGATTTTGGAGCTTGGAAATAACTTCGAGATCCTAAATCTTGGAGTATTATCATTAGTGAATCCCTGTTCCGCTACTGTAACAATTGAAAGTGGGAGATTCGAAAAATAATTTCAAATGCGCAAATTTCCATACGTGGCGATTCATCTGTATTCATTTTTTTTCGGCATTGAAAATTTCCCCTGAGTGTCTCATATGAAGCGGATAAGAAATTTCGATGTCACATTTTACCGCTTTAAAACATGAGCACTTCATATCCGTGTATTCTTACGAATCCTGGGAATGTATGGTATATAGTGGTGATGGAACACACTTTCCGCAGCAGAGTGGTTTGAGTTTTCATTTACATAATGGAACAACAACAAATGCATTTTGTATTAACTCTGGAGATTTAATGGTTTTGAGTGGCGCGAGCTGGATCGCGTCAGAAGAGGGACGAAGCAAAGCAGGACCGTACTTATTTATTGTGGAAGTAGGTCTTTTTTTAAATCAAAAGATGAAGATAATTATCATTGAGAAGTGGAGAAAGGGACAGTTAAATGGTTTGTAATGTGAACGGTACCAATGGCAAATTGTAACGCTATAAATATCTATCATCAACGACAATTTTGGGGTTCATTTCCGACACCATGTGCAGTTCCTCAGTAGTAAACCCTGAAATTGTTGCTTGCTGCGTTCGATTATGAATCCTTGAGAGATCAATTTCAATGTCACTATCATATCTTGAATGCTCTTTTAGTTGAGGAATCACATGACTATGGACGGGCATAATAGAAAAACTAAATTGATGGAACACATAAAAAAGATCAAGATTATTAGTTAAATCAGAATCAGTCGATATGAGGAAGATAGTTAAATTGATAGAATATATTTCATAGTTTCAATCTTCAATTTTGTGACCAGTTTGATAGATTTTACTCTGTCGGGTAAAATGTGATGCCCATGGGAGTCAGGATTGACAATGAAGGTAAGATTCGAGAGCTTTTTTTTCATTTTTAGTAAAGTGAATGAAAATATACACTTTCATTTTGAAGACACAGTCAATATCTAGCAGATCCCTCAGTTTGTAGAGACTAGATGTTGATTCTACGTATGGTAGTTCGAAGTTACATTTCAATGCTTCATTTTGAAGAGATTTCAAAGGTTTCGACATAGATTTTGCTGCAGTACCTTGTACACTGGAATAAATTAATTCCGAAACAAATGGAAAGAAGCAAATGGAAATCAAGGCAAACAATTTGTCGACCAATGTATACAATTTCTTCATATATTCATATTTCATGTTTTAATTTTTTTTATGAAATATGGTGGTATGAAAAAAAAAATGTGGAAATAACAAAGGGCAGAAAATTATCTGACACGGTTACCGACTATTTATTTTTGCCTATCCTAAAAGAAAGGGAGGCATTTTTTCGCTCATCATACAGAATCATTACAGCTGCAAGCGAATTCAAATAATAATGATAAATTCAATGCAATAATTACAATGAATAGATAGTAAAATTCTCTGATATGCTCCTGTTGTAAGAATTCCTTACAATAAATTTGTCGTTAACCGAGAAAATCGAAGAGTACATGATTAACTATATGGTTAATTGGTATTGACAGATATTAGTCAATTTGCCTAATCTCTGATATCGTTAAGATTTGAATCACATTACGGCCTATTTTCAGAATTTACAGGGTGGGCCATCAGTAACGCCTCGGTCTGTAGTAGGGTATCCATACATCTTCTATACAGGGTGGCCCAATGAAAACGAAACAAGGTATGCATTTTACTGAGAGATCAAGGAACTGACGTTGAAATGAATGATTCATTATGTAATGTTGGATAGGACAGGATTCAAAAGGAAAGCTATGAGGCACTTCTTAGATGAACATTGTTCTAATTACAAAATGAGAAATAGTGATGAAAAGGAAATGAGCGTTACTTTCCATCAGTAGCCGATTATTTTCATAAACGTGTTTTCTCGAGAACTACTGCATTGAATTCCAAAAACAAGGAAGCGTTGGTGAGAGACTTCGATTACCTTCAAAATAATCCTCGGGAGTTGTAGGAGAAGTATTGTATGCATACTCTCATAAAAAGGAATCAATACTGGTCAAGTCTGGTGATCTGGGTACCGCTGCCACGGAATTTTAGGTAATTCCCCATACCGAACGTTAGAAATGCGCTGGTGCTCCATCTAAAGGAATCCAAATCTTTTGTATGTACATTCGATGGAATATTCTCAAAAACAGTCAAAAAACGCCCTTTGAAAATTTTGAAAATCATTTTACAATTCAAATGACTTCCTAAAAATACGGCAAATTGACGTAATCACCAACAATACCACCATACACGTTTATGCTCCATCGATTTTGACGGTAAACTGTGAAACAAATGTTTATTTTCGGTGTCATGACAATGAAAACCATTATTATGAGATGAGGATTCGTCCGTAAATAACATGATCAAAAATCGTCTCCTTCTCCATCTTGCTCAAGAGCCTATAGAAAAGTGTATTCTGGGAATCCATACTATACAAATGTTGATGGATCTGAATGTGAAACGGGTGGTATTTGTATATTTTGATGATCCTTCTCACACTAGTTCGACTTTTGTTGATTTCTCTTGAATTTACAATAATTGATCCTATTCAATCAGTAACCTCTGAAAACTTTGGTCCAGACAGTTTTGTGCATGAACTCTTGACGCCAACAAACAATTTCCATTGCATTCGCCAATGGTCATGATCATATTGATTCTTTCTTGGAATCTCCATTTCTTTTCTCTTTCCGTTATAATGGTATTATGGATATGAAACTCTCTAGAAGATGGCGCTATTTTTGCAGATTTCTGTAAAATCAGTTAGTGTTTTGAGATTGTAATTATGTAGTTTGATAGTTATTTGAGGAAAAGCTTGGGATTACTAGTTCTGAATCAATGTTTCTATACATTTGTACAATTATTAATGATACTGATCTTGATGTCATTCCGCTATAATGAATTGGCAAAGTAGTTTCTTTATTATTCCTTATATCGTGCTACCAATAAAAACTTGCCAGAATATATAGAAATCATTGAGATTTGGCAGACATTCGACATCGTATGCCTCGGCATAAATTATATATTCTTCACTCATGGATAATTCAAATATTCTTCGCTGGATCAGAATTAAATCGCAAATGAGGGAGATAATTTGTCTGGGAATCATGTTTGGATACGAAGAATTCCTTCATCCTCAATTGACCTCCTGATACTGCTCCACCATTCCACCAACAATAGTTGCTACTGCTATTTTACTGCTTGCGATTGCCATAGGTCCAGAAGATGCAGCTCCATTTGATTCAGTTGAAGATGTGTGAAATTACTAAAAGAACGAAATATCCTCGCACTATTGCAACTTTTTGTAAAAATATAATGTAGGTGAGCAGAATTGGACGCGGAACGTGAGAAATCCGTGGGTATTGAAGATAGATCTCTAGGAATCACGAAATTCAATTTCTTGAAGACCCCTGATGAATATTTCTCGAAGAACTTGCACCAAACTATATTATGTGTTTGCTACACACACCCCACAACAGTATTTCATGGCACAGATGGAGTTATACTAGCGCGAAGCCTCGGAAATTAACTAGGTATGAAGGTGTCTTTGAGGAGGAGTCAACATGCAGCAGATAATATGTGCATAGAGCACTCCAGAGTTTGTCTCTTCACCAGCCAAAAGTGCTTTTTCTAATATTCCGAGCGGGGAATTCATCCACTGCACCTATAGATTGCTATCGCGAGTGCCGATAAACGAGCGTCAGTATGTTTCATGCGAGAGTGTGCTCCAATTCGCTATAAAAGTCGGCGAATGATATGAAATTCTAATATGGATACAATCTGGGAATACACTGTGGCGTGGCACCACTGCAATCGATGCGATGGTTTATGCAAAGTGGAGGACCCAGGTTGACTTTCAAAGGCAATTTATAAAACTTGATAACAAGAACATTGTGAAAGTTCCCTCGATCATGATGAGTTGAATGCGAACGATTCGGTTTGTCGTAATTTATCCGACACGAGAAAGGTTTTTCGGTTATTCCTCTACTATAGTTTCGAGGTACATTTGCATTTCCAGGTTCTTGTTCACACGCAGAGCGGGTTTTCGTTGGGTAAATAAATGATACTGTCTAACAGACCGTCTGTCGTGAAGATAAGCGGTATTGTCAGGGGTCAGTATCATTCCAACAACATGCTACCGGTAAACAACCGATGTAATCTTGTGATCATTTCAATCTATTCTCTTCTCCAAATAAAATATCCGAGGAGGTGACTTCCTTTCGTGTCATTATGTATACACTGGCTGTTCCGTTTACAACGCACAACGGTAGCAATAAGAAAGACTTCGAATGATGATGGCGATCTGATGAAGATTTTTCATTGCCTTCATAATATGAGACTTGTCGTTTTGAACTAGTTTTTTGGAAACTGATCCTTTTGACTAGTAGGCATTCGGAAAAAAATTGATGTTCTTCTAATTTTTGAAGCCTAAATCAAACACCAGGAAAATGAAAGATACACTTCTCGTTTGAAATTGAAGAAAAACGTTATGAAACCCTTGAATTTATAGGTGAATCTGAGTAAATTTAAGTACTTCATAAGTAAAATATATTATATTATATTAAAAATATATTTGTATTTAGAAGTTTTTTCAAAAAACAAGGTGTTATTGAAAAATAGAGAATTACTCTCTTAGGTACCTGAAGGTTTAATTTCGAGCGCAGTGACATTTTGGGGCTGATCACAAATCTGTCCTCACTACAAATATATTGAAATAATTGTTATAACTCCTCATTTTTTAGAAACAAGGAGAGGAAATCCCTCTTAAAAAACCGACAGAAAAATTAATATATGCAGGGACTGATTCATATGCCCCATCACATAGCCTCATTATAGAATCTTCATCGAAGATTTCACTTACAATCTACTATCTACTGTCAAGTTACTGTGTGGGTCTGTAGTAAGTTTGTATTTTTTCAAAGTATGAACCTTGGCATATTGATCAAATAGAACAGATAGTGTTGGCCTTCACATTGAGTGCATATGTAGTATGTGTTTAGGACTAAGTATACCTCGTTGCCGTCCATGTCTCTTTGTTTTCCTCAAACCTTTCCTAACCGGTCACCTAACAGAGGGATAGGTACCTTATTGTTGTTATAGCATGAGGAATTGGGCGTGTGATGGGACATTGCAGATATTTCCATGTGAGTTCCAAATTGATTATGAATGTTCACAATATTCTATTTTCTAATTTTGTCTAGAGACATGTTTATTGAAAGCATCCTCGAAGGAAGATCCAAGTTTGATTTACCTATTTTTCTTATAGTATATTAGCCTACCATCATACGCATACTTTTTTCTACATTTTTTTTTCTATACACGGATTATATAATCTTTGCTTCTAGTTATTGACTGATGTTGAAAGATTCGCCATCACCTCCAGCACCAGAGCCTTATTTGGTTTTGAGATCATATCTTTATATCTGATAAGGCCAGGCTCATTTGGGCATCGTTATTCGAACAGTTTTTCATCCCACGCCCTAGTGTTCTTGAAGGGCTATAAGATAGGTGAAATATCCGACTTCAAGTATAAAATTGCTCCAGATATTTGTACAATGTTCAATCAGATATTTATTTCCAGAAAATCTTAGTAGTTTTTATCCGGACCACAGTTCATCCGTTGATTGTTGTGATTACTTGATGGCCATTTTCGGGACAACCAATTGGGATAGAAGCACCACCATAGTCCCAATGCAATTACCAAAGTTTCTCATTAATTAATGAGCGTTACTACCGTGTTGGCATGGGCGTACTATGAATAAGTAGATATACCATACTCAAATAGAATATACTCAAATGCAGGGTGCGACTGATACATTGAAAAAAAAAAGATTACTTCAAAGAAATAATCTGGCAGTTCCAACCGTTGAAACCAAATAGTTCAGATATTTTGTTTCATCTTGCGTTTTACATGTATCATATTGATTATTGGAAATAATAACATTTCCTTGCGATTATTTATATATTCCGTAGTTCTCTTCTTCTTCTCAAAAACCTGACAGTTTTAATATATTTGCAAACTTTTTTTCTATTTTGAACAGGCCTTATATTCCAATAGACCCAATAGGTTTGGAAACCTTACTGAAAACACTAATATTTTTTTGAAGTATTGTTGTATGTATTGAAGTATGTTGAAACAATGGAACTCTTATCACATTTTTTCATCTTGCTTGTAACAAGGTTTTTGATAATCTGGAAACCTGGGTGAAAGTCTCTGACAGTCGATAGCTGAAGAAGCTGAGTACTAGGATGGCTGAGCCAGTGAAGAAATACTCATAATCATACAATGGAGAATCACTTCATATTTCGCGGGTACTGTATAAATAAGCACAGGGTATACAGTGAGGCAATTTCAAAACTTCGGCTGTAGCTCTGTCGATAGCCAATAGCTCTATATAAAAAATGGCAACGTTCAAAATTGAAGAAAAAAAATATTCAACTAAACATAAGTATAATTAAAATTTTTTACTTTTTATATTTTTTTATTTTTAGTTGTCTCCCACTATCGGTGGCGTAGCGTATTGATGATGTTTCTATTCTATAATCCAGTGGTCGTTAGGTCGAACCCAGTAGGTGGCTCTTGATTTTTCTATTGAAATTGCTTCGAAAGTCTCGGTCCCCCAGGGGTGGGTCTAGAGTCCACTATCTGTTTCACCAGCAGTAAACCAACTCCGTCATTTCAAATGAAAGTACCTATATATTATTGCATTTTGGGTATTTACGAATCATCATATATGCCAGAGGCCTCGATTTGTAAGTTATTGTGAAGAGTAGGGTCAAAAATCTTTGGTAGTTGCATAGCTTAGACCTACAGTTTTTTTTTAATATTTGGAAAGTTCCCACAAAAGAAAAATTGGTTGCTTTGTAATTGGTCCAAAATTTTACTATTCGAAATATCTGTAACCTACATATACCTAGTTGATATGTACATCTCATCTCATCATGGTGGCCCGATACTACTGACGTCGCATGATATTAGAACAAGAATGAAAAATTGCCAATGCTACCAGTGCCATAGTGATCGTGGCAATAGATCATCAGTATCATCTCCAATATGATTAATCTCCATATACGATAATTCACGATCATTATTGAGGTGAAATGGATATTATTGATAATTAATCTTCTCAGGGGAGTGAATGAATCACAACGTACCGAATACACAAACTGTTCTCTACGCCCTTGGAGTTGAGAGTCGACTTCGAAGATTACCCCGGATATGAATCGGGAGCAAACTCTAATCGGCACTACCTTAGCTAGATAATTATTTTGATAAATTTAATATGATCCATGCATCTGAAGGGCTCGACTCATATGAGAGAGTACGGTAACCTTAAATGTTATTGTTAATTTCCTCAGCGTTGACTAATACTCTCTAGATTAACTTTGTTGAATATTTCATAGGACTGGGGAGATGCTAGACAGTTAGCGCCAATGTCTTCGTATGGTACTTAGGTTTGTCAGTAGTTTCGAATACTGAGTAGACGGCAGATGAAGATGTTCGTATCATACGAGTTGTATCATCGATAGATAATTCAAGCTAATTCAATCATCTTAAACTAAAAATACCAATGTTCACCTGATAATGTTCTATTTTGTCTTCAGTATCTACCAAGATATTCTCCAGATATTCCCATCGAGAGTAGTGGATGGTTATTTCTTGGAAGATACTAAGTTGACGCTAATCTTTATTACTTTCCAGGTCTACTGAAGATGGCAAACTAGGTGCCGAAATACGTATTCAGGCTTTTTCATCAATATTATTGTGGTTCCAAGGTATTCATTCATTTTCTATTTGAGTATTCAACCCAAAACTAACTTTGATATTCAGTCGATGACATTTGAAAGGCGAACAAAAACCATTAAGAAATAAAGATTGTGTTACGTCAGAAGTAACCATACTCACAATCACAAAATGGAAGCACATTGGCATATTCAAGTCGATAGTGCAAGAAATTTTTTTTTTGTAATTTGTATCAAATTGTGGATTCACTGCCACCAAATGTTTTCAAACAATTGAATTTTTGGCGAAGGCAACGGGTTGATCCTTATCATTATACAATTATTTATTTCATTGATTTACAAGAATCTTCCTCAAGAATTTATCATTCCATTAGTGAAAACCATATCGGAATGAGATAAACTTTTCTCGAAATATCCGCGAACATATACATATACCAGAGATTATACACAATCTCTGCATATACCTAGATTGTACATGCTGAAACACATCTCCAAAACTATGACCCCTCACTCAAAAAAGTATTACCCCACTAGATTCGGCGTAGAATTCCATGCTAGACAGTGCATAACTTGCCATTATCGCTGATCAATTCATAGATATAATAGGTCCAGAAAGTGTAAATTTTCAAAATCGCCTTGTTATCTTATAATAAACGGGAACAGTCATGTCTCAGAAGAAGAACGTGGAAACTGCAGGACTCTATCTTCAGTGACAACTACGAAACCTGGCAGACTCAATCAAAATGGGATGCAATCTTAGAACGATTTTTAGGATAATCCAGTAACTTATATATATCGCAAAAAACCTATATAGGTGAACAGAACTAATTCATCAGATTTCTGCAAAACAAGAGCTTGTATTTTGTTGCATACTCGTACACGGTCTCGTATGATATTCATATTATTATTCATGCATGAACATTCAGATGCCTAGGAAAAATATGTTGATTTTTGTGTATCATAGGATATATTTCAATTCCGCTGGTGAATCACGAAAATATTTGATAATGTTATTATGACTTAAATAAGATATATTCTTTTATTCACTTTAATTTTTATCGTTCGATACTTCTTTCTGACTCTTCGTGACAGTCAGCAGGAATATAGTCGGGTATTTTTTCAATTGTTTTCTCCAGGACTGCCATTAAGAGTCATATTCATTACTCGACTACGTCCACTTGATCATCTGGAGAAATTGGAAAATCGTTATTTCGATGATCAAAACAATATCCCATTATCCCAGAGAATATGTTCGGCCCGAGACAGTAATTTCACCAATACTCTGTTCTAACTGATACTCTGCTTTGATCAATATGCTCTACAGTAAATAAAGCATTGAAACTACTTGGGTTTATAAAAAGGATAACATCTGATTTCACAAATGTAACCTCTTTAAGAACCTTATATTGTGCCTTAGTCAGACCCCACCTCGAATACTGTTCTCTTGTTTGGAACCCTTACTACAACATCCACTCACAAAACATTGAACGAGTTCAACACATATTAATAAACAACTTAAAACTTCAAATCTATCTCCATTATCTTCAAGGAGGAAACACAGAGATTTGCTATTCCTCTACAAAATCATAAATGGTAATTTAAAATGTCCCCATCTTTTATCCAAGATTAATTTTCAAGTACCTCCACTCACCACTAGACTTCACCATTCATTTTATAACCCGTTCCATCGCTCAAACTATGGATACAATACCTGTCTATCCCGTATTCAGAGACTCGCAAATGCTTATGAACAACTAGATTTCTTCACCCTCTCATTGCCTGAGTTCAAAACTAGGCTCATCCTGCATGTTATCTCGTAGATATTTTGGCTTTCTTTTTGATTCTTTCCCCCAATGTGCAACCAGATTCATCATTTCATTTTAGTTTCATACTAAATAAATTTATAACTCTTATTTAAGCTTTTCATCTAATTTCTTATGTGCAAATCGTGCAATTATCTATCACTTATGAAATGTACAACTAGATATCTAATGTCTTATTATCTCTAAATTGTTGCTATATTTGTTATATCTGTTCACAATCTGTAATTAATCATCTTCTGTACTGGGCTCGTCCCGTTGAATAAATAAATAAAAAAAATATCAAGAGTTTTTAGAATTCATTAAGTCGGTATTACTCGGTACCAAATCAAATATACCGTCCTTCCCAAAAATAGGACCTGTTTCCATGTAACTATCTTTATATTTCTGGGGTATTAGAATGGAATTGACAGGGTGGGAATAACACCACATGGTGTTCAGGGATTATCATTACGAGTTCAATGATGAGGAAGAATTCAATGATAAGCTATGGTATGATTCGAATGAGGTCAAGAAAGAAATATCAGCAAAAAGCTGAGTTCGGTAGAACAGGAGATTTCATTCTAACCCCACAAATTTTAAATTGAAGCCCAAACTATCCAGAGATATGAATTATTATAGTGATATGCTCAACATAATACTGTGCATGTATAATTTATCAACTCTTTTGTGGGTATTATTATTTTTTCATTATTCACAAATTGACACTATTATCATTGTGTAATAATCACAATCCCTATTGTAGTGCCCTGAGGATGACTTTATAAAAGTCGAAACGTCGGCAACAGATCCATAGAGGTTTCAGTCAATTTGACCTTTTCCCGACCAACTCCAATTCACATCATCATAATATTATCATTATATTATGATTATAATCGTTGAGAAATCATGGTGTAAAAGTCGAACGAAATACTAATCTCTCGCACGTATGAAAGGCAGCACGAGCCTTGGCGAGCCTTTGTGAAGAATGAGTTCCATTCCGTGTTCGGTGTAAAATACACTTTATCAAAGTCATGAATTATTCAGAATGAAGTGAATATGCACGTACTTCATGATATGCATATAGTTCATAAAAAGCGAATATTTGCTAAATATTTTCTATTCAAGATCATGCGCGAGACATGTGCGAAGTTTACTTCGCCGAATGTTTGGTAAATACACTCTCTGAACCATTCAAAAATTTCTTGCCGATTAATGATTAAACATAATATCGATATTTGGAGTAAGTTGTTCCATCGAAATGCATTACCTTTATTGTTCTTGAATGTTTGACAATGTCATCATATCGCACAAACTCCTTGAATTGCATGTCGTGAGTCAGAAAAGTGCATTAAAGCCCATTAGCGGACACAAGGATAAAGAATGAAAAGTGTGCGCCCGCAGACGGTTTGCTCAAGACGCAATTAGAGTGACATCATTGAAATGTTCGCCAGGAATTGCCGCTACGTTACATTACCGGCTCTAATGGTAATGGATCAATCTAAAAGCTACCAGCATTATAACTGGTGAGTGGAAGACCAAAGGGACCATCAGAAGCAGGATAGGAATGAGAAATATTTTTTGGTATTGGTTTATCGTTGTGAGTTCTGCACCGTTGTGTTGTTGTGCATTCTGCCGATGCCAAGTGCCAATAATGGTTTTTTTGCTTACCAAAAATTGTGTTGATTTTGAAATCACGAATTGAAGATTCTGAGACTTTGATGGACATGAGTGAAGAAGAAGAAGAATAAATATTTATTGGGTGGGTTTCCGTAATGTACAAAAGCTCTAATATATATTTATATGAAATAATAAGAATAAAAATAAAATATCACAATGTATGGATTCATCCTATATGATTGATCTGTTGATTAGGTTACTAATCTGAATTAATAACAATAACATTATTACAAATAGATATAAAACAGTTATAATACACTACATATTGAAAAAAAAATAGTATATCAATGTATTGATAAATCCTATAAGATTGAACAGTAAACTGGATAATAAGAATAACATTACAAATAAGAATAGTCCTAATTAAGCTCCATTATCTGTATCAACGGTTTGTGTCTGAAGTTTTTGCAAGGTCCACTAGATTTAACATGAAGTGGTGAGTTATTGTCACATGAATATTGTTCAAATTACGGGTGAGATGATTGTGAATCTCGTGTTTCTTATCGACATAATCACGAAAGTATGAAGGTGCTTCATTATGTACTAGATTGAATTGATATAGTAAAGTTGCACGGTAGTCAAAATGAGGTAGTAAAATTGACCGGTAAACAGTGATTCTTGTATCCATAGATAAATGCTTCGCAATTTTTTAAAAAAGTATTGTTTTTTCGGAATTTTTTCAATGATTTTCGGATTTTTTATCTGCCTATATTTGTATTTAGTTGTCAAGATCATCGCCTTGGTTTTTGCGACATCGAGTTTCAGCTTATTAATCAACAAATATTCACTCACATTCGTTAGAACATTATTCATCTTTTGTGAAGCAGTGGTAAGACATGAATCACTACAACCTTATAGTTCGTCATCAACAAATGAATTTATGAACTCACAATTCACAAAAAGGTCAATATCATTCAGATATAGTATGAAGAGAAATGGTCCTAGAACACTTCCCTGAGGTACCCCAAGGTTATTGCAAATTTCTCTTGAAGTTGCATCCCTAACTCTGACTCGTTGCTTTCTACCATGCAAGTAACTTTCGAACCATTTTAGTACTTTGCCCCTCATTCCGTATTGAAACAATTTGTTCAATAGTATCTTTCGGTATATTGTCTCAAAAGCTCTTTTGAGATCCAAGAAAACTGCTACAACGTATTTTCCATCATCTATGTTACTCTTGAACTTAGTTATAGAAAGCTGCAATGCTGTCTCACAAGAATGCTGTTTACGAAAACCGAATCGATTACTAATCAAAATATCATTATGATTAATGTGATTGTAATTAATTATGAACTTCTGTTTCCAAATTTTTTTCTATAGGTGGTAATGTGTTTACAGGTCTTAATTCACTTGCAAGGGTTGTGTTAGAAATCTTGGAATCGGATTAATTCTGGAATTTCTGATTTTTCAAGTGACGTATTGATGAGATTTTAAGATAACATTGGCATGATTCATGTAGTAATCAGCGAACATCTTAAGCAATTAGATCCAGTTACCATAAGAAAGCTGGATTAGGTACATTAATTGATGGAAATAAACACTGAACGACCCAGTTCATGATTTCAACCCTATAGTCTCACAAAAGATGAGAAGTGGTGCGTTCATTTGTCAGAGAAAACAGACTATAAGACATATCTATTTTGCTCTTCCAGAACTAATCGCCGGCACTTCTTATAGGCGTCACCTAAAGGTATACGCATTTTATGAAACTTTTCTGTGATAATGTATACTCATAATAGTTATATGATATTGATAATCATAAGAATTTCTGACCTGCTGCATTTTATGTAGCATCGCAAGTGATAGTACTTTTCTCAACACGTTTGTGGTGATCTAATATTGCGTTTGGGAGAAACTCCAGCGGGTTAACACCGCCATAACGGACTGAATTTATTCCATTGATGGAATCGCAAAGTGCATAACTGTACACAAGCACATCATTTTTCCAAATATTCCTCATTTGAAATCGCCAACTGATTGGGATTAGTCGAGAGCTTCAAATGATATCAACACAATACGCCAGCTGCATCACACACGATTCTAGATGATAATTGCATCGAAGATATGGATGATGAAGAGGCTATATGAGGATTTCGACTGTGATGATGAATGACAGTCGATTTTGATCTGAACTTATGATGTCAAAGGACACAGCTGCAACAACAGCATCTCTTGAGGAACTGTGGTCAAAACTTCGAAGCATCCAATCCATGTCAAAATCAAAGAATTATTTTAAGAGTTAGCTATATCAGGGAAGTCCACGTCATCACTCGATATCCGATTGCTTACAGTGGCTCTTTAAACCACAGTGGCGTGTTTAGGTAAACGTCAGATTCGGTTGTCAGAAAATTTATGGGGATCATTAACATCATAGTGCTATGATTTTCGAACAATAACAAAATCAGCCTAATAACCTGATTGTCTTCAGGTATTCATAATGCTTATGATTTTATTTCACTCCATTTGGTAGCTTGTGAATATGGGCAGGATAAATCCAATGTATGACTTACCTTACAAGCCTTACCTTACAAGCTAGAGAGGAAACATTGATATATAAACACAAATTTCAAGTATTCGAACTTTGCCTAAACATGGCGGATTTCATGCGAGAATAGTACCAGGGGTCATTATCCCTGTTATTATCAGACATCGCAGTGATAATCTTATATCGTTCCCTTAGTGGAAACTTATTTTTTGTTTATTGATTTGCCGTTTCTTTCCTCAAAAAAGCTTGAAATGTCTATCGAATGTGTTGAAATACGAGTATTGCAATCAAATGAATATTATTTATATTCATTGTGTTTTTTCGTTTATAAGTGTGACAAGAATTGTCAAATAAAATAGTCTTGGAACAGACATCAATATCAAATTCAATTTGAGTCGAAACCGATAATGATGAAACACAATGTGTCGTATCGATGTGTACAAATTTAAAAAAAAATAGTCGAAACAATTCTGACGGGGTGTCAGCCACCGCCTGTGAAGGTCACGGCACCATAACAATAGCTACTGCCAAAATGGCAATTAGCAGCGTTTGGCGAAATAAAAGCGTATCTGTTTCGAGCACTGCTCTCTCGCAATTTCAACCATCCTAATTGGAATCGGATTAATTTCCAGCTTTATCTCGTCCGCTGTGCATTATAACAAGAGGTCTGCAGGTCGGCTTCAGATTAGAAGGATTGACAGTAATTGAATTTGCTGGCTGCGAAGTCAAAGTTTACATTATGATAAATGACAATTTACGGCGCGATAGTGAATTATTAGATCTCTATAACTTGTGTGCGCTCCCATTAAACTATTAATTAGTTCTGGCTCCTCTGACACTCGACTACAGGGCCGTACTACTTGAGAGTTCTTGGCTCTGGGAAATTCTTGGAGGTCAGTTCGATTGCTTATTCGAATCTTGGACATTGATTGGTAGGCGAGGTTTTCGATGAATATTCAAGATATGGAACGCTGTGTGGGAATTATGTGAATGGTAGTACTGAAAAAACGAAGCTGGTATGGGTCATCCTGAAATAATAGTAGATTATCTTTGCATCACACCTACAGGGGTTATTTCAGAAGCTTTTTTTCTCTCATTTCAAAAATATGGTCAGAGTGCCCCGAAAATAATGTGCAATACTTCACCAGCGGCTCCTAGGACCAGAAAAAAAAAAGAAAACTTCATGTAAACATATGAACATAGCTACAGCCTCTCATCTCCCATAGGGCTGCTCCTAAAGATTGTTCTTCAATAATTTTTTCGAAATGGTTGGGGATAAAATAATACAATTTCGTGTACTTTGTGTACTTACCTATTGTTTTATGTTGAATTCGAAAATGTGTTCAAACAGGGCCACTAACTTTTTTTTGCGATTTCGTCGCAGAATATGGAAATTTAGATTTTTACACTCTGAAAGGGTACTCTAGTTGAACATTGATAAAATACATATTTTTTGAGTATAATAAATTTGAAAATTTTGGTATGGTATGACGAAGACGCATTGTGAATCCAAACAAATTTTCGGTTGACTGATGAACAACTATCGAAATAAAACTACGTTAGAACTCAATTTAAATTGATTCTGGTCGTAGAAGCCGTTAGTATTGCACACCATGTTTTTGACAGACAGTTTCTGTGATTTTAGTGGATGTTACGGAATTTTTGAATCAATTTCTTTCAAATATGTTTTCATATTCTGCGGCAAGTTTGCAAAAAAATAGCTAAGTATAGAATTCTAATCGCGTGACAGCTGATCTCGGACTGCCAGGTTTTGACTAAGTTCTCCCATTACCAAGCTTACCTGAAACTTGAAAAATGCTATTGCCACGTCAAAATGGCCGCTGGCCATTGATATCCAAGCCCGGTTCGTTTTATCCACCCGAAATGCATTCAGCTGTCCATGTTTATGTAGCGAATTCAAGTGTTATGGATAATGCATGGGAATGTATCGGTAAACCGTGAAAATGGTCTTCCCAGATATGACATTAAGAATTCAGTAGTGCGATATGAAATTTTGGGTGCAATTCCAATTCCATTTTCCAACTGCGCGATATGCTTATTTGATGTTCGAAGATATTTATGATATTCCTGCAAATTCTATCAGGCCAACGTCACGACCTTCATCCTTATAACTCCGACGAAATTTCAGTAGCGTGTAGTACGAAACAAAACAAGCTCATGAGAAAATGAATAAATGAGGATTCAAGATGTTTCAATTAGAAAAAAAAACATATGTTGACGATGAATGTGGCTGATATCGAGATAATCCAGTCATTATTCATAAACAAGCTTTAGGAAATGTTCAACTCACAATTATTGACTGAACAAATTCTTTCTCGGGAAAGAGCTTGGGCTTCATCCAAATTATTGATGTTTAGTTATCATTATAATTGTCACAATATGTGTGTCGTCGATAGATTCATCATGGATTCGATAAAGCTGTTGGAAAAATGTAAAAATTTAATCGGCGATAGAAAATAGCATATATACGTGTTCAAATTCTACTGTTTGATATTCATATATACATAGATGAAAGGGTGTTTCATTACTGATTCATTGATACACATTGATATCAAAATAATTTTTCAGTTCCATGTCTAACTTGAAAAATATTGACTTGATCGCTATAAAGAAATAGTACCTACTATATTTACGTATTAGAAAGTAGTATTGGAGAATCGACAAATTGTGAATGAACTGCAATTCCGCCAGTAGCGTGAAGATTGGGAAGAATCAACTAATAATCACTTGCTCGTACTCCTCTGGTAGTAGCCAGAAACGTTTTTCAACATATTTCAGTAGGGTGTGTATAGTATCTACACTTCTCGCTGAATATGAAAATGATACGTCGAATAGTTTTGAAGTACAAATAATTCTTACAGCCTGTAACTCAGGTAGGAGACACATCTAATGTAGGTGATATGGTTCAACTCTTTAAATTTTGATCGCAAGATTCTTCAGTTGGATGATTTCCAATTAGTAATGAAACACCCTGTATATGTTTCGCGTACAGTCATTCAACTACTGCGGTTCTAGACGGGAAAACGCGAGCAGCATTCGCAGACAGGGCTGGAACTGATATGTTTTCTATAAACTGTAAAGCATAGATGACAATTGTTTTCATCATTTATTTTATAGTTTTATTTTATTCTCTGAATGCTGTGTAATTGGTTGGGTTATTATTTCATCTTGATGGAGTTTTCAGTCATTAGCTGGAATTCCTAGTCAGTTCAAGTTCCACTATAAAATCACATGTAGGACTAAAAATTTCAGTCATTCCATGTGATCATTCCGTGTCTTCATCGATCAACAATGTACAATCATTGTACTGGTATTGCGTTTATTGCCTCGAGTTATATTTGTAAAAATGAATATATTGCAGCATTAGCATCTATTTCATATAAAAAATGAAAACAAAAAGCTAATGAATAATTTAAGGAAGCCGCCGAATGGAGAAAAGTACGAGAAGGTAAATTGGAGCGATAAAAGTGGGCAGTTGAAGATAAAATAACAAAACAAAATCAGAGAATACACTTTTGTTGAAAAAAGTTAATCTGGGAGATGATGAATTGGAAAGGTTTCCTGTATATTTTGTTTACCACTGACCATGCACAGAATAATGACGGAATCGGAAAGTGTTGTCTGCCTAGCCAAACGCACCGGAAATATCAATAATTCCGACGGGTTGTAATTTGGTACTTCAGTCCTTCAGTCGGTTATTCTCCTGCGATGTCTATGAGATGTTGTCACATATAAAAAAGCGTTATTTCAATAGTGCTGAAAAGTTTATTGCCATAAAAACATCTGAGATGAACAACAGTCGTGGTCTCAAATCATGTGTCCTCATTCATCAATCCGAAGCCAAATATGTTGAAGTAGCTGGTGAAGCCAACTGGTAAAGTTTACGAAATGAAAACGAACTGGAAAATGTGCGAGTAAACCCACTCTCAGCAGGCAGGTTTGTGCTATGAACTGAGCAATCAAACAAGAGCCTATATAACGAATGGTGAGGAAATAATAGATTTCATGGAAATATTCGATTGGTAAAAATGTAAACTTTTGCCAGCGGGAACTAGAGTTTATTGTGAGTGGAAAATATCAATACAAAATATACGAACTAACGTCCATTCGACTAGGATGCAGTGACGCTAACCACTAAGTTACTGCTCTATAGTTTTATAAACCTAATCCAAATTGTGATGTGAGGCATTTTACTATCATATCCATTCGAAGCGAACCTATATACTGTATAACGAGTATGTTGATTCATATTATACAATGTCTCAACATAATATTGTCAAAACGTTCTACCTTCTTTTTCATATCCATATTCAGCCTTCGATGTGGAAATTATCACGAAAAGAGCGTAACATCTAGAATTATATTGATACAAAAGTCAATGATGATTCTTCATCGAAACTTCCTTGATGCACTGCGCTGAGACAACACTATATCAATTACGATTGGCAAACGGGGTGTTGGAGTAAATTTATCTGTCACGTTGATTGAATTAAATTTGTAGGCATCACAAGAATGTTTATTCAAACATTGTAAGCATTTCACTGTCACGCTGTGAGTCGGTAAAAAGTGTACAGTTAAGGTATTACAGGGAAGACGGATTGGAGTGGTGTCCACCAACAAATACACATTGAACCACATTCAATTACTACCTAGGTACTTAGTAAACAATATTGAAAATCGATGTTATTCGATTCGTCTCTCTGAGTACATAAAACTCTCAATTCTGAAAGTGATGGAAATAGTGCTTATGTATATAATTATGTTTATAATTAGGTTCATATGATATTTTCTTTCCAGATTCCAAGAAGGTATTTGGAGAGACTTGGTGAATCCTGAAGGATAGCATGTTGGCCATGTAATAGATGAGTGAATAGTAAACGAATATTAGTATTCTGAATCACCTCCATGACATCTTATAGCACGGGGTTGAATTATATTTGATTTTCTGCTGCTGTTTTTGAAAATTTCATGCAATACGATTATGCTTTGGAAAATGGCTTCATAATGAATTTGAAGATGGACATCATATCATGGTGGACTCATATATTGTGCACATGGCCTCATCAGAAAAGAATATCGCTCTCTGAAAAAGATGGAGTAACGAAAGGTATTTTCATTTTCCTCTCATCAATTTCATCATCCCAAATTGTCATTGTTGAGTAAATGTGTGGAATCAAGTGTTTTCAAATCATCGAAATAAAATTTGATGATATAGACTTGCTGAATTTCGTATTCATTTAATGAAATCCCAGTTTGTTAGAATTGGATTTTTATTTTGGAATGCATCAAATAGTCAGTACAAATAATTTTTGGTTTGGTTTAATATTTTTGGTTCAACATGTCCACTGATAGAATACTACGCTACTGGAATTTCACGTTCCAATAAGATATCGGACGGGCCATCTAGAACATTTTCCCTTATGATAAAACTTGAATAAATTCGAAGTAGAGATCGCCGTAAATCTTCCTTACAGGATATTGTTTGAAGCACGTGACATTCTCGGACGCTGTTTCTGATATTGAGGGCACTCGAGATGTTTCACGATCTCCTCCCCAGGCGATTCGTGCCAGAGAAAATGACTCTTGCAGAAAACAGAAATGGCTCACGGGTATTTCACCTAAGATGCATCTTTGCCCAGAGGAAAATGATTTCTTCACCTGGCATATGTGAAAAAGGATGAACCCAAAATTTCCATCGATTTGTTATTGCTTTCAAGATACCATCATTGACTGCCATCGCGTATATAGATGTTCCATATGGTTCATCAAGACCAATCCAGAGCCAATTTGAATCGAAACAGATGGAATTCGAATTAAGTACTGAGTAGAAATGAATGATGACTCCGACAGATATAAGGAATTGGTGTAACTAAAGAATCGTCTTCAATAAATGCAGAAAAGGATAAACCATTGAGAAGATGATATTTTTTTCTCAGTTGAAACATGTTGAATAATACTCTCAAAAACTGACACACACTTTGAGATGCTTCACCTCACGTAACCACTCCTGCTTGATAAAGTAAGTTGTTAACTGAGTTTCAGTCGAGTTTAGTTCAAATTTAATGAATAAATCTTTGAATTCTCGCTGGTTGATCGAAATTATATCTTACAAAAAAAATGACAGATTCAAATGCTGCTGAAAATGATGGAATCACCCTTTTCATGCTCAAACTATGCTCATCTACCAATATGGGCCTAACCACTAATGTAATCCTCCCAAAGAATGACACAGGAGTCAATCATAATTCCAATTCCAAAGATCTCATCACCAATTTGTGTACTTCCTGTAATTTCTGAAATAGTCACTCAGGCACTCAGTTAAACAATGAGGGTTTGAAAAATCACACAGTTCAAAAATTGCACTCTCAAACCCAACCGACAATATAATTGGTGCGTTGGATCGAAACTTGGAGCTGCACTAATTGCTTCAGATTATTCTAAAGCTTCCAATATGATAGAGCATGATTGATGAGCTCCAGAGTGGGATATTATGGTTTGAATGAAACTGCACTTTCCTTCTTTGATAGTTATTTATGCACCAAGTGCGTTGCAGGGATAATAACGCCGGAAGCGCGACTGATGCAACAAGAGGTCTGTCAGCCAGAGGGATGGACGAGCGTTCTCATCTAATGACGTTCGTGGTGCATAAGATATTTTATTTCAAACTGAAAACTCATTGATGTTCTTCAATCACGTAGCTGATGCATGATTATATTGATTTGACTTTATTGACACTGACAGTTGTCGACTGATATTTTGACTTTATTATATTGAAACGAACGTTTTTTGATTTGTTTTGAATGTGTTTATGTTCATAGTGAGCGTATCCAAAGGTATGACATTCAAATAATATGCAATTCGAATGCAAGTTGAAAATGAATCATATTCATGCAACCGCACACAACGAGTACGTGATGACAATCTTTTTTAGGTCTCAGACTCAAGAAACATACCAACCAGAAATGTCACGAGGAAAACAATCTCAGAAACATTGCTTCCACCCCAACTTTTGCAATATCGTATACTATCATTCCTGAATAATGTACTCGAAATCGACTTCTTTTTTTATCTGTTGACAACACGAAAGGGAAATTTATAATGTTCGAGCAACATCGTTTTTGGGAGAGAAGGAAGGTGTTGGAGTTTTTCTTGGAAATTTGGAGGTTGAAAGCATCAGGAAAGACTCCACTCGGCAAGGAATTCCACACATTTCTGATGATTAGAAAGTATGGGTTGAAATAGTTGTTATTGTGATTGTTTTAATTATGTGAAAACTGATGATATTTTATCTATCATCGCAATATCATTGCGCATTTATCTTTCTACCAGAAGGTGTATTCATGAAGAAAATGACATGGTACAATGGAAAGGAATGGAGTCTAGAAAAAAATGTTCGCAATGTATTTATGACGCATGAGAGTCAATGACAACTATGAACGTTCTGAACGAAAAATACAGTTTTTTCTAGTTCTTTATTCCTTCCAAATTTGGCACACTCAGTAATGTTATTGCTTCGCATCCTTGAAACAAATGAGACCCGAATTGGAGGGAACGGGACTTAACTGCCCTTGACCTTCAAAAAATGTCCGTAACTTTTCCCTTAATATTTTTTTATGAATTTCGAAGACGCACTCTGGAGAGGATAAGAATATATTCGAGAAAGGTCCTCTACTATTATTTCGATAAAATGAGCCATTTCCGAGAAAAACGGTTTTGAAAATTTGCATGCACTGAATCTGTTCTCTACGGAAGCGTAGAAGGGCAGATATTATTTTATTTTCCGCTTGAATTCCGAGTTGCAACTCGAAATATTCATATTATTTTCATCAATAGCAAAGCATGCGTTGGAGACAATAGCGTCGGTTGTCAAGGAAACAGGAAACAGTTTGATTTGAAATCAATTCTGACGGATAATGAATTTGTTGAATTGATAAGGAGAAATTATAACTTCCACTTATTCTAAATGAGTAAGTAGTTATTATAGTGAATAAATTTCACGTACGTCCCCAAAATTCATGAAAAAATATTGAGAGGAAAGTAATGGGCTTTTTTTTGAAAGCCACGGGCAGTTGAGGCCCTTTGGCAAATTTGAAAAAATCCATAGAGTAGAAATGAAGTTACGAACAAATATTCATCCAAGAAAATCGGCTTTGAAGGCCTATAACTTCTTTATTATTGAGTTTTCAAAAAAATCTTGCGAAAAGTTTTTGGTGTTTTGGTGTATATTTATGGGTCTGTATATGGCCCAATATACACATACACCTATTATTTGTTTCTGTGAGGTATTCTGTAGTTGTTGTGGCAAAGCCGAACACTGTAGAGTTGTTTCAGTTCTTTGGTATATTCACGATGTATCGAGATGTCTGTAGCGTGAAGTGAAATAGGCAAGTTTTTGAGACTGACTGCTCGAGGACGCACGGAGAAGCTGTGTGCTTTCGAGTGCAATGAGTTGTTCTTACTGACTAGCTGAACTAAAAACTGTTTTGCAAGAAGGGTATCAATCTACCGTGAGAACGATCCCTGAGCGGCTAAACCATTTGGGTTTTTTGGGAACTTTTACTGTTAGGTGATAAAAGTTACCTTGCTTCGGATATTGAACGTGCCTCTATGAATGAAAATAATTTTACTTTATTGGACCCAATTGGTGGGTTTTACTGCTAGACAGACATTTCGTATACGATGCGAAAATCAATTTTACAACAATATACATCTTGAATCCAAATTGGTAGTTCCAACAGCTACGAGGATGAAATTCACAATGTCTGTGGAAAACCCTCACAAGTTTAACCAATATTTTCTCAAATACTATCACTCCCTTTATTTTTTGCGCACAATTTCCGGACATCCTGTATGATAACTTGTTAGTTTTTCCCTACATCATGATATAGTACTCATCATCGCAGAATCCATTCAGGAAACCAATTCTTTCGATTTCTCCTTTGAGGCCGATATCCAGTAGCTGAATAGCCCTCTAACGGTACACACATGTTCTCCGTAATGTCATCCGTCACTCTCTCAAACTTTACCAATGTATTACACCTCCTTCATGTAATATCAAAGTTTCTTAATAGGAAGTCGGTTTATTGCGCGGCACTGGGGTGCTTCTTCTGATTACTTTTCTTCTTTCGGCCATTCGCGCCCGCCGCTCTTACTCTGAATTTTAGCGGATGAATGTAAAAAATGTAGATCATGAGATACGTGGGCCACTTTGCAGGAGTGTTTGGGTCGAGTGCACTAATCAAGCGGATGTCACTCACATTCTCACATATAATGACCGGGGAAATCGATAATCGAAATAATGTTATAACAGTTTGCAAAAGCACGTTACTTGGCAACACACCGACGGCGAAGTCGGGGGAATAATGAGGAAAAAGTGAAATTGGAAGAATAGTTATGGTTATCTATGTATCGAGAGAATTATAAGGGACACTATTACCGATAACAAAGTTTGCGTTCCTCGGGCCAGAGGCACGATTTTTTTTTTCGAAATTCCGACTAAGTGAATGTACATCTCAGTCAATTGAAGAATAACATGTTTGGGTAGATCCTCAGCAAAATCGGAATGTATTCAGGACTGCTAAACCCATTTTCCTATACGGGACATTGCCTTCGTCGCACTTCTGTTACTGCTCTAGCCAATGCTGACTAACTTAGAAAGACCACGTTGGCGGTGGGGTATTTGGAGGATGATAAATCGACGCGTATGTTGTCTACTTTGCGATTAGAAGAGGCACTGTACCTAGTGATCAGAATCTCCAGCTATACAATTGTTTCTAGTGTCGGGAGTAATTTTCAGGGAACATTTAAAAATTGTACATTTATTATATGTAATGACGTGAATAAATAAAATATGGTTCAGTTTTCATTTCATGAATATGTATTATTATACATATGTATGTTAGCATTTATCATCTGATTTTTACTTGTTAAAGATAGAGGAAAGAATCTATGATGATAGCGCGACCATGACGATATAAGCCGATATATGCCGGTCAGAAATAAATGTTCTAGGAATCATTCGCACTTTGTTATTTATATGTGATTAATATTTTGATCATCAACACATTAATGAATGATTTGAAACATTGATGAGAATTTAATGTCGGCATTTAACGAATCTGTCACATTTGAAAGTATTTTCTCTACCCTAATAAACGTTAAATTATATAGCAAATCTGAACAGGTTGAAAAAATCATGATTTTCATATCTGTTCTTATCTTAATTCATCTCATTTTCTTGAATTTTGAATATTCAAGAATATTCAACACGTGCTGTGAAACAGTGAGGTTCAACGGTCCACCTAGCTGAATGAGCTAGCGTTATCCTACTGGAACCTTGTATCTTCGTAACTTTGTAGTCAAGAATGGCATCTCAATGTACAAATTGAATTGGAAGTAACGGTTAAGCCCGATTACCTAAAATCTGGACTTGACACCACACCGTTACTACATATCAGATCATGGGTTATGCTCTGCCCGTAAGCAAATGTTCTGCTTGTTCATCTTCATACCCAATGAGGAGAAAGTGGACTTCGTCGAACATTATTAGTTCATCAAGACCAGCTTCATTGTTTAGTTGAAAATTAATGAGTTTGACTTCTTGAAATTCAATTAAATATTCATCATCAAACGGATAGAATTTCAAATCCAGATGTACAGAACGTTATGGACTCCGTTTACGGCTACTCTGATTCTTCTCAGAGTCAGTTTAACTGAGTTTGGGTCTACACTACCCCTTCGGATGGAATTTCTTGGTGGAACAACAGTTCGCTCTGGCAAATTGAATTCATAGCGATAATGCCTATAGTTTGCATGGATGGCTGGGTCAGGATAATAGTAGGTAATGTAATAAGTCTGGGAAGGGCATCTTTACAGAGAGCGTGTATGAAAAATCTGACCGACGCCAAAGAGGCAGCATCTTTGTATTTTAAACAATTATAAAGTTATTTCGAGTGCGAAGGAGTTTGCGTGTCATTTTCATTTCTATCTATGTCGATATGAAGCAGCAATCTACATAGCAGAGTAAGTTGACTTCAGAATGTTAGTCAGGAAATTTGAGGTGAGTCGACACAAGCTCATGGAGAGAAAGCTCAGCGAAATAATTGCGGGATATTCCTCAAGAATAAAATGAACAGAAATAACGCATATACTATTCTAGCACGAGTCTGAAATTTCCGAACGAACGAGTGCTTGAATTGCCTTCTGTAACGAATGATTGATACAATTTTCTCTGTTTTGACTGTATTGAACGGTTTCATTTATATCGAATACATGTTTTCCCAACGAAATTCAATATTTATTCAGAAAAATTCCGGCGCAATAATTAGACAGGCAGAAATGATTAGTTTCTGACAGATGCTCAAAATTTTGGAAAATGAGCCCTCCTATCAGTGAATTTATTTATATTACAGATGAATTCCAAGGAACAGATATAGAAAACAGATACTTCCACCATTTCTGATATTTCTTTCGAAATCTGCAGTAATCAAAATTAGCAGATTCTACAGATACCTAATCTGTTATTATTCCTAGCCCTCTCATAGTTTGCTAACTTTCAATGAACTATTATGCCTTTGTTGTTAGTCTCAACTATAAGAATAAATAACTATATATGGAATTTATGGTTAATAGTAGAAATTGATTCCTGACTATTTGCGAAATTCAGCTCTTACCAGGGGACCTGGGTATAGTATGGCCCGATGAATTGATCAGTTTCATTGATATTGGAATTGTAGGCTAGCAAGTTTCTATCAATCAAAGACGGAAGGAAGTGTCTGAATATTGATGTGGTGATCGAATATCTTGAATCTACTGTAGAATTCCACGAAGCAGTAATCCATGTTCACTGCAACATCCATTAGCTTTATCCCATTCATCGAATTGGCACTTTAGATCCTCCATTCAGTCGTCACCTCTTTTATACTACCATTCTATATTCGCACAAAAATGCACTGTTCAACATTTCACAGTCAATTATATCCTAGCTGTCTACTCAAAGTCTACCTAGATATTTTGTTTTATTTCTATGGAACCTATCGGTGAGAGAAATCGGCAAAGTATTCTATAATGAATGAGATAAGGAACTTTCAGTTAATGAGGACTATTCAGTTAATGAAGCATGTTTTAGAAATGAATTTTTCTACTCTGCAATCGAAGCCATACCGATGTCCAAAAGTTCAAGAATATAACATAAAAATTGGCAGATGAATTTGTGATTGTATTCAGGAAGATTCAAAATGATATCACAAAATTTTCATTAGACCTTTATTTTTTATAAGAAGGGAAGTGAGAAATATTCTGAAAGAACGAACGCGCAAGTTTTTTTTTTCTTATTTTGCATCATCATCTTCCCCGACCGATTACTAAACTGTTCATGAGCTATGGTTTCCTCGTGTCGTTGATAGAATATGAATAGTTTCCCCAATAGAATTGCATATGAACAATTCAGTAGTCTGTACAGAATTCGGACCTATCATTGGGATCTGGTAAACGTAATAGATAGAGGGTCGATCAAATTATGGAAAACTTGGATAAATTGATGACTTACTACTAGTATTCAGTACAATTGTATGTTCTTTCTATTTTCAAAAGAGATTATTTTCACATTCAATATGATGTTCAGGCAGTTATAATAAAACCATCTCATTGACAACTCAATTGAATGAATATACAGTTATACTGACTTATACCGAACAAGTATTCCTCTTCATTACCCTAAGAACCCACTCTCAAATATAGCACCAAAGGCCAACGCAAAAATATCATACCAGATGGCCCAATTAGACATCACATTCGATTCAGTAGTTTCCAAAACATAAAATTTTCACAACTGTTTTCCTTTTGGAATCTTGCGATGAAATTGAATTCTTCAATGATTATTTCGTGTAACTTGTATCTTTGTTGATTACCAACCGTTAACAAGTATGCAATTCTAGATCCAAGTTGTATATGTTTCAAAACGTCATGATGAAACTAAGTTTCTTGTTGAAGCCGATGTCTCAATAAACGATGATAAAATGTGTGACGAAAAACTGCTCTGTAGCAAAACAAGATATATTTTAGATGCAAGTTGCATATGTTTCAGTACTTTGTGGTTAACTGGGTATATGAATCAATATGAACTAAATAGTTGGGGATACAAAGTAGGACGCCTTAATTTTAAACTTGGTCAAATGCTTTGGAGATATCCACTACTACAGCCAGAGACTCTCCATGTTTCTCTATTTTCTTTTCAACACTTTATCCACAAAATTATATATGCAATATTGGAATATCCTTGTACTGAATCTACATCTCGTAAAGCCTTACATTCTATTTCTATTATATGATACTTGAATTCTGAGGATTCTAAATCGAAGCAAACAGTAGTCACCAGTAGAAAAATCACAAAATCGTTCCTAATTTTGTTTTCGATCTTGAAATTGAGTGAAACAGTATTCTTCAATTCTATATTCGCACCTGTGAATGATTCGTACCTAATTTGTACACCTAATATAACAATGTTTAATTGAGTCAGACTATATTTTACATAGCAAGCATTGGTCGGAAGGTGCTATACCTAATATTTTCGATGAGGCTTGGGATGGATAAGCTTTAACCTTCATGTATGATTCCATTGTTCAGATTTGCAAATATGTTATCATAATTAAATGTTTAGTGCACATCCCTTGCGATCACTTTTGGAATAGTACGATCTAGATTCAGACAATCGGTGTAAATGGTTTCGACCTTCTCATCTTTCAAAATGTCATTCAGTGAGCAGGAACAAGTTATCAAAAATCTCTTTACAGGACGCCATTCATATATGTGTCACACGTAGGCGAAAAAATTCACTGAGGACTAAAATAATGAACATTCCGGATCTCATATTGCAGAAAAGATACATGAAACCGTTTTGTATTGTTAAATATGATGCATTCGAAAAAAACTTCGAATGAAAGAGACAAAACTGAACATTCAACCACGTTTTCGTTTCACGACCCTCACATGCATATTGTGCATAGGAACTCAGCTCAAAGAAGGCTTTCAAGTTTGAAAAAAGTACAATTCTGCAGATAATAACTTGCTCCGAAACTTATCCCATTAACTAGAAAAGACACTTCACTTTTTTGTTCCGGAACTTTTTACTACTCGGCTGAAATGAAAATAAATTCTTTTGTTAATAGACCCGTACATGAATTCGCTATTATTTTCGGAGGAAGAATGATATATATGGTAAACAGAATCCGAAAATGCACTCTCCGCAATACACACAAGAGATGGCGTGTATGGATCGAAGAAGCAAGAACACAGAATTTTACTCACTATCGGACGATTAAAATTTATATATAGCATATATTATTATATATCTGTAGAACAGCTGATGTTCGTCCAAGGCAATCGTTGAGATAGCGATGGCCATCGTAACGGCGAAATTCAATTAGTCCCAGATATTACCTTATGTATATTGAAAGCAGCTAGTGTTTTCTGATTCTAGACATCCTATTGCTTGCTAGGATTATGATCCTGATTTTGAAACTATCACTCTCCACACTTGGTTAGGAATACTATTAGGTAATAAGGAAGACAACGATACTATGTTTGATACATCATGCATACTGCCTTCTAATACAAAGGGTGCGTTCCACAAGACTAGACACTCACAACGCTCACGCTCAAAACTGCAGTCATTTTATGTTCCTAACGTGTGACTAGCCCATGAGCATTTTGGCTGATCATATAAGTGAAATGGGAATGCTTTGATTCAAGTTGGAGAGCGACGACGGTCTGATTTGTTTTGATTTGTGAATTTTTATCGAAATTCTATTCAGGATAGTGAAATGAAGTTTTTATTTCCAAATACTTCCAACGACACATCAATAAAATATCCGCAGTCTATATGATAATGATGGAACTATTGCAATAATGAGACGGAGAAATACTTTCGAATCTTCCAGTTTATCTAGTTCAAACGAAGAAGATGAAGTATTGAGAATGAATCTATTTCTGAATTATATTTCTGCAATTACTTTTTCATTTTCCTGGGTATGGAACAGAGTCAAAACTTGATCTTATGAATATTTCTTCATTTCGAAAAGGTTCTGTAACAACTAGTATGGATTGTGAGACTTCTTCTTCACTGAACTTCAATATGAAACCACTTCACATCAAGACATGGGTCGCCGTGAGCTTGATGTGATCGAAAACAATGACGTCATTCATGACGTTTTCAGTCCGTAACAACAGCGGTCGTTAAGTGGAACGACTAAACGAGCGTTTCGAGCGTTGCAAACGCCTATAGTGGAAGAAGTCCGTGGAATCGTCCGTGGATCCGAACGTGGAGAGTTTGTATTTGTGTATTTGGTGAATGTTCTTCCAATGTATTTGTTAATGGAATTCATCTATACCTACCCCAAAAATAATAAAGCTTCACACATAACAAATGAATGTATTTTGGAGCTCAAGTATATTTGATATTTCTAGTACTTACCGATGCCATTTTCTGTGCTGTGCATAATCAACGGATGTCCGGCCACTTTCATACGGCCCTGTCGATCGGTTTCCTCATCTTCATGTTCGACCCTGCAACACAAATTCTCAATATAAAATCTGATTGGTGAGTTTTTGTGTGAGCATCTCGTTTTGAGGCCTCCCCAAAACCCCGAAATCAGAAAACACCTGCTTGTCATTATATGCTGACGATAATGCAATAGCAGCAAGTTCAATGAGACTCGAACTGGTTAATGGAAACAAGGCGTTAAATGAAAAAGAGTCAAAATCTGGGCGAAAGCAAGACTGTATTCTTCAAAGGAAAACTGCATTAGCAACCGTAGGTAACATGGAGATCGGCAGAAATAACATCCATTAACTTCAAGAACAATGGGAAGAACAATCAGGTGGAAGATAACATCGTCCAAAAGGTGGGAATCTGTGCGACTCATACGTTTCTAACTTATCTTTTTGCCTATCACGCCGGTCACCATGAAGGTGGAGAAAATACGAAGAAATGGTTTCCACTTCCATCCAACCACCCAAAACTCAGATGATTGATGGATCGGGATAATCACAGAACATCAGATGCTGAGCGATGACGATAATTAAATATGTTATCAGTTACAACCGAATCGATAGCTTCTTTCATCATCTGGGTTCATAAATATATAACCCAAGGACTATACTATTCTGATATATATTCGTATCCATTTGCAAACTGAAGAACATAAGACTAGAAGCTCCAAAAGTTATCGGACTGAGCTCACAACCAAGCATGGCAGTGTCGTTGGAAATTGATAAGATCATTGGACATCGAAGGCCGAACTTGCAAAGGCTGACCACAAACATTAAGGAAAGGTGCCACAGAAAAGATTGATAGTAGGACTACTTCAAGAAAAGTAGGAGTTGATGGTTGAAAGTCTCAGGGAACTTTATTCAAAATAATAGAGAGGATATCTTCGAAATGGAATCCTCATAGAGGAAGGAACTGGGAGGGTTACACCAAACCAATGCGACTCGATAGTTCAAGGCGACAAATGGCGTCAGCTACATATATAAGCGCGAAAATATCGCTAGGAGTCTGCGAATACGCAGTTAGCTTGGTATCAATCGCAGTCGGATTTCTCCAGATAGTATAAACGGAGAATGTTATAGTCTGTCTCGAAACACATCTTGAAAATTCGGTGCCATCACCGAGGTTATGAAATGCTGAATTTTTGAGTTCTCTTCATCTTCAAGTGCAACAACTGATAATGTATCTTCTTCGTGATAGTTCAATAAACACACATACAACTACAACGAAATTGTCGCTCTGTATGAGCGATCTCGTGTACGCACAAGTGGCACGAAATTTTCGGGAAGGCCTTTAAGCTGCAACCAGACGGTATGAGTATTCATGTTGTGAGATTCCTCAAATGCTTCTGATATTCTGAGATATAATGCAACATGAACTGATATTTTAGTTCTGACGAATTACTTAGCAAAATATTGAACGATATTCGTGTGTGCATCCATTTCTCGAATCTCTCTTATCTCTTGCCTGAATATACAGATTACGGTCGTGATGGGTACCTACACCATATTTCTATCGTTGATTTCGATAAATTGGACAAAGTCATCAAAATGACGGAATATTTCGATTTTGAAAGTTTTGTATTCGGGTTGTTTTCCCTGTGTGGCATTGTTATTGAAATATGCTCGAGTGCCGCCATCTCTCGGGAATTCAATGAAGAATTTCTCAACTGTGAAATGAGGCGTTATAGCTCATTCATGAAACCAAAATACATCTCCTGTCTTCAACCTTGCTAAAAATTGAATAATTCTTGTAATTCATTGATAATTCCGTAAAGAATGATGAGTAAGCAAATAGCTACATTTTCTCAACTTGCAAACAAGGGACCTCATTCAATATGCCTGACAAATTGCATAAACAACATGTCGCGACATGTGGGCCTCGATTTCGATAATTCGTAAGTGACCCGCATAAGTTCTCCCGCACTTTTCTGAAGCGGTCATCGCCCTGTTTAAAATTGAAATTTATATTCATTCTGCGAGACTGACAACCATAATACCTACCATGATCCCTATCATGATCTTCGATTCTCACGAACCAAACATCTGAATATCCAAGAAATACCCAATATATTGATGACATTTTTTTCCTGGTACTATCTCTTTTTCTCAAAGTACTTCTTGAGTTTTCAAATAATTTTTCAAATTCGCGATTTTTATTGTAGCAGGAAATGACCAGATCTAGTGACGTCAATATCCGTGCCATTCGGCTGCCACTCTGGAACACAGATGTGCTGCTAGAGTAATCAATAAAAATTAATGCCTCCTCATATATCACAACATATGTTCCGACTATATCTGTATGCCATTCTCGAAGTTTCTGACACAGATAACAATACTGTCTGTATGAACACGGCTGGCTAGAAGTGTCACGAAGCGTTGACCAGAGTCTAGCGTCTAGCTGTACCAGAAGAAGAGGAACGACAACAACAGTATAATTAGTACACCAGTTTGAATTGGTTTTTAGATAGGGCTGTTAATTGAATTCGAAAATAAATCATGTCAGTCAACTTTCAGAACGAAAGATGCCGTTAAATGATGTTTTTATATGAGCACATCATTACGAAGGTGGTTTCATATGGAATTTCGATAGGTTCGTACACCCCCATTATCAACGCCCTCTCACTTCCCAGAATTGGAAACCACATACTACGAGCTAACTAGTTCAATGGGGCAAAGTGACTTCATCATTTCTATAAGAGATATGGTTCTTTCTCTCATTTTGATTTTTCAGTGAGCAATATACAGGGTGTCCGAGCGAGACAAGTCCACAAGGTGTTTGGTTTTCCGCAAGGGCACTAACCATTCTTGCTCCACATCAACGATCTGTTGGATATGTGACCTCTTGCCCAGTTAATAGCTTTGCGGATGATAGTACACTTCATACCGCCTTCTATATCATCCAATGATCCACATACGCTGATGCTCTGACACTATTCACGAATTCTCACGAATTCTTTGACCTGTCTAGAACATCGTCGAAAGATGATAGATCTCTCCTTTTTTCATAGATATCTTCATGATCGGTGCTCATCGGAAATCTTCTCTATTATGCCACCACTAGCGAATCCTGGTCGGCAAACCAGACGAGCTCAGGCTGGTCTCCCATATACATTGTCGCAGGCTCGAGATCTGTCGAAATTTACTGTTCCAAGCATTATTAATTGATAGGACGGCAAAGTTGTGATATTCTTTGACGAATGTTGCAAACGACTCCCAAACTTCCGAGGAACATTCCAATATCTCACTTCTCTCCCAAATTTCAATCGCAGTCTAACACAATGTTCCTCGGACATTATATAGGTTTTCCTTCCGTTTTGTAATCAGAAAAAACAAAGCTAATTTGAGATTTGTTTCGAATCCAAAAAGTCGTTGAACACCTCAAGTATTTTCGCGAGAGAGCGAATATTTGCGAATATTTTCCAAACCCCAATCTCGATCACTTGAAAAGGTACTTCAGGTGTTCTACCGTTTTTCAATTCAAAACATATATACCTCATCACTGACTTCCTTGATAACTTTATCGCTGTTCAAAAGAACAAATAACAGTTTTTCGAAACTATTGATAACTTTATCGCTGTTCAAAAGAGCAAATAACAGTTTTTCAAAACTATTCTCCATCGTATTTTCAGGTTGGTCAGGAGAGGACCAGTTTAAGGAAACGGTTCTTTACAGGACTGGGTCAGAAAATCAAAATATGACAGGGGTAGACATTTCTTCAGCTTGCTCTATCTATCCCATGTGAATTGGAATTTGGAATCCATCACGAGTTGAAACACAAAAAAAATACTCCGCACCTGAGAGAACTTCATGAATTGCAAAAATACAGGGGTGGCTGAAAAAATTTCCACGTGACACAATACATCCGGAGGATTTTGGGCCTCTCCTTCGACATTATAGTTTCCTACGCGCCCTGTGAACAGCATATTTACTATTATATACTGTCTATAAGTTATTCGAGTAGGTGGTGCATTCATTTTTCTAGTTTTTGTAGCATTGTCTCTCCTCGTTCCTAAAAAATTAAAATTATAATAATCATCTCAATACATTTTTTGTAGTAGGGACATTTTTTGTAGTGATCCACCCCGAAATGTCACTGCGCTCGGAATTCAACCTTCAGGTACCTGAAAGAGAAATTTTTTGTCAGTGACACCTTGTCTTCGAAAAATGTTTGAAAGACAAATTTGATCATATATCTGTCCTTACTACAAATATATTGAGAAAATTATTATGATTTCTATTTCAATTATTTAGAAACCAGGAGAGAAAATCTCTCGGAAACTAGAAAAATTACCATACTTTTATACTTCATTTCTGACATGAATCAAGTGTGTATGTGTAGGTATATCTCGTAATTTCATCGCCTCACCAAATCACCAAAGTTCACGGAATATAGTTACTGCCTTCAGTTGTTTCAGTGTTTGATCCATATTTGTAATAGTTCCATAATGTTTACCTTCGACCTTCGAATGCGTTACTCAAATCACCAAAAACAGCAAAAACACCAATCAAAATGAAAATGGTGGAAGCCATCAGAAGTGTGCCTTAATTGGCAAAAATAAAAAAAAGATCGAAGGCACGCCGCTCAAAAACCCTCAGTGTAACCGCTACCGTTAAATAATTTGGTTTATGAGGCATAATAAAGTTCAATTAGTCGGCCGAAGTGAACGTATAATAAAGCCGTCGCCGAGAATTGACGCTTTTTGAAAATATAATGCCGGGGTAGTTTTAATGAGAGGTCGTTAGAGAGATTCTCGAGCACTGGCGTTTTTCATCCGCCATCTATTAGAACAAATTGACACCTGGTTGCTAAGGGAAAAGACGCCGGCACGATGAAGGAAAAATGCCGCCAGTGGCAGACCATAAATAGGTAACACAAAAGGATCAAAAAGGAACAAAATAGTTATTCGTGAAACTAGTGCTGAAAGCGAGGCTGAAAGTGTGTATTCGTTGCACGAAGCATGGAACTTCCAGATCGTAAGCTGCAACCATAACCATGCTGAGGGTATGCACGTGTTGCACACAATATTTCATTGCTTCAAAATATTAATTCTAGACCTTGTCACAGTCAAATGCCGCTGTCCATAATTGTAAATACGAATGGACGGTCGATATCTCACCAATCATTGATTGCATTTTCAGAAATAGACTAAGCGATAATAGTAGTTCAACAGAGAAACAATAAAACATCGTTAACGAATGAATCACTCCTCTTCTTGAACTTATTGATTTTGAAGTTTAATTCGGATCCAAGATCTCCAGGCGAAAAACTGCTTAGTTTTGGTCCTAAATATTTCATACATCAGTGATATGACGATTCTGTGATTCGAACTATTAGCATATTTTTGGTTGTAAGTTGATAATTTGTTTTCATTTTCATATTGTACAACATTAACATAGATAAAAAATATCTGTCTCGTATAAAAAATCCCAGACTCTGAATATAGCATATCGCTAAGATAGGTAACCTTTCCGAAGGATGCATCTAAGGAACGTTTTCTGTATAACCTCAAGAGAATTGAGGTGAGGTTTGGACACTCCATCCCTACTAGTTATACCATGATTCATTCTTGCATAGTATGATTTTCTACTTTCGACTGGGTATGTTTGGAATTGAAGATTATGAAACGTAATTTTTCAATCAGGTGGTCTATGTTGTCTCTTTCTGAAGGCTATCAAGAATTATGCCAAGATATTTAACTTCTTCGGTCTCCCTCCCTGGTTCCTTTGGAGATGTAACATCTGGCATCTGTATTCACTAGACATACTCAGTTTCATCTCACATTTCTCTGAACCTAGGACTGGAATCTAGATTCACAGAACCGACTCACATGTTGGACTTGAGACCTGTCTCCTTTCTTGGTTTGGGAAAGGTACCATCTGGCACATGTCTTATTGAAGATGTTCAGCTTCAGTTAAAATTCCATCCAACCTTGTGTTAGAAACTTGAATATGTCTTCATGGAAGTCTTGTGAGTAAGTCCTCCTCAATTTTAACAATATACATTTTATATAGTAGTATACAAGTTTCAAGATTTCTGCTCTGGATATAAAACAACGCTTTATATTATACTGATTGGTCTATGCAAATGCGGTTATCTTTGAGTACAGTTAATCTCCACTGGATTAAAAGCTTTCAGAACGATACTGGCCACGTTTCATATCTTCTCGTCGATATGTTTATCAATAATCTTTGTGGTTTTTCGCAAGCAGATCATCGTGACTACTACTATACTATATCTATATATCCTTTCGTGATCCTGGAGTCTATCCACCACTGTATTTTCTCTGGAATTCCAATATTCTACCTTGTTATGTAAACGATCCAGTTTGATTCGTTTGAAGACGATCTCTGTTATCCCGCTGATGGATTTCTCCTTCTGGGGTATTCTTAAGGAAACCAATTGTCATTTGTCGAGAGAATAAAAATGATCTTGCCCTGTAGTCGTTAGAACATGATTTCGAATTTCAAACTTCAAAGAAGAAAATTCACATGTCTTGATTCAATATACACAGTGATATTCTTAGCTCATGGAAATAATCTTCAAAAATCAAATTAAATATGTATATGTATCTGTAACCAAAGTAAACACCAAGATAAATCAGTAATTTCGAACTCAATTTATTTTGTAGAGCCTCTTTGGATGTTAGAAATATTGAAAATATCTTCGACGAGAACTAGTTGATTCTCGAAATTGATCCTAAAATCGATATTGTGTCACCCGACATACTTTTACCGGAGGACATGAATACACAAAATACACACGGGTGATTTGGCCAAAAATGCAGATATTCATTCAATAAGTTGTTCACACCAAATGAAGCATCAACTTAGTGTAATTGAGGAAAATTCAAATGAGGAGTTACCTCATAATTATTAGGCAATGTAAGCCAATGACGGCAGACATTGACCTTGACATGGACCTAGTGAATGATATTATTACCACAGGACCCATGTCCCTCGGCTGTATGATTTTGGTCCCTGAGAAATGATGAAATTCTTCACTATCTTGATGCGAAAATAAGTATTTTCTCATACATGTGAACGATAGAAACAAATGACAGTGTAGGTACATGCTCCTTCAAGTAGATTCTAGTTTGGAATGATATTCTATTCTATTATCACATCTGACCTCCTAGTGCTCTCCTATTGAACTAAATAAAAATGGAAATGACTGAGTAGAAGGACATCATCAATGTATACAGGGTGATTTACCTGAGAATACAGAGATTCATTCAGTGATTTCTGAAGGTTAATCGAAGAGTATATTCTTTTTGACAGATTCTTGGGTTTTTCTCTCCTCGTTTCTAAAAATAAAAATAGAAATCATAATGATTACTTCAATATATTTCTAACAGCTAGTCTACGGGGACCATGGGACCATCCAGGAAATCAGGATATCTCTTCAAAAATGCCAAGACATCATTTTGTTCCAGCCAATCCTGCTGTTCGTATATTTATCTAACAAATGGGACGAAGTCGTCCTGAAAGAAGCGGAAGAAGAGAGGATGATATCGAGGGATATATTTAAAACAGGAAACGGGTCGGGCAGGGATACAGGGGGGAGCTTGTTAGTCTTTCGCACGATTCGTTAGCTGCAAAGGCCGCGAGCCGAGTTCGTGAAGCTATTTGCTAACAACTTCACAATTTATTTGCTGTAATTGTGTTCCATCATGATTGCATCGTTTCACTCGCCTAATTTAACTGCGATTCATTCCAACAAGCTCTCTCCTCATATTTTCGTCAATACAATGATGGAAGAAGTGGAAATGGATTCGGAACGTAACTAAGATTTGTTATGTAAGAAGGGTGTTCCTATTTGTCAATTTTACTATATCGTACTCTAACTGAATTACCACTGTCTTGGACCATCCGTCCTAATAAGTTAATTTTGTAGCAACGTCTAGTTAATCCTATCCGAACGAGACAGTTCAAGCAAGTAAGTTCAATGAGAGTACCCAAAGATAGGAAGTCATAGTCAGAGTGCGGATTCACTTACCTTGTGAAGGCTCAGAAGGGTCGGCGGCTCCCAGGTAGACTCAGGATCTTCCAGGGCGCGACCTTTTGCTTCGCACTCGACAAACGATAAACTCTACTGGTGATTTCTCTAACCTTCTGGGTAGGCAGAGTCAATTTCACTTTCTTATGATTATATTATGTTTATTAATGTAAGAAACCTACTCCCTGAAAGATGAAAGGGTAGTGTCTCGGAAAGAAAGATGGTTATCTCGAAATTGACTGTTTATCAATTATCAGAAGGATAATTTGGAATAAATGAAAAAGAACTGAAGTGAGGAAATGGCTCCTAACTAACACTGATGGAGGTGAGTTATTATTACTGGACTATTACTGATTGTGTACAACAGTACAACTCTTATTACAACCCAGACAAAGGAAGTTGAGTATTATAGCTAGCTTTACAGTAATATTTAATCACTAGCAAATTATACAATATGAAACACAAACTCTTCTTCACTGAGAAGAATTCATTTTACCGCTAACTATGCTTTTACCATCCTTGTGTATCTTTCGGAATACTCTTGAAATATTATTGAACGACAAAATTCCAAAATTGAGTACAAAATTCTGTATGTTATCAAGGAATTATGTTTCAAATGTCTTGATATTGATTAATAGCCAATCCTACCGACTGCGCCAATTTGTAGTATTTCAGCTAGGAAATAATGAGTTGTCCCCTTTCGATGGAAGCTATAGTAAAGTTGAATGTTAGGATGCGAAACAGGATTCTCTCACAGTTATATTAATTCACAACATTATTTCAACGTGGTAAATTTTCAGTCAGGAAAGACACAAAATGTACCACAGCATTATATATTTCAATTCAATCAGATAAATGCTATGAGATCGAAAATGCTGTGAATCTAACCATTTCCATACTTGCCAGAAGAATCTCACGGAAATGCTCAAATTCCAACGTACATTTTTCACTGAGTGAGGAACTTCAACTACCACAATCTGCTGAGGTGGATCGAAAAGAAACATTCAATAAATCTTTGAAAAAATCAAGGAGAGTTCTCGAAGAAAAACGCTTTTTGCCAGCGAACTTAGTTTTGATGAGTACTATCGAATGATGAAAATGATGAAATATGTTTTTTTCTGATCATTACCTTTCCGTAGTACACCATCAAACTGCAATAATAATTATTGTCGCATCTTTTCGAACAACCTCCAGAAATCTGACATGATCCAATCTCTCACAATCCAGGATCCTCACATGCTGAAGTAGCGAAGTGAAGAGGGCTAGCAGCAACTTCACCTAGGCCGTTATGGGAGATGAATTTCTAAGAATGTTCAACTTCTGGAGGAAACCATTAATCTGTCGTGGTGCGACGAACCTAGGACTACCTCACGCAGTGCCTTCAGGCGGAAATCCTTCCAGGTTGTTCGATACCCGATATGGTCCAGCTTTTTCAAACCCAGACTCAATCAATGAAATGACTATTATGATTGATCCTGAGAATTTTTTTCTATAGGGTCTCATTTATACTATATGAACATTTTCCTTCCAGTTCATCGTATATCTCAACATCATATTTGTTTATTGTTCTCACTTGTATTTGGGTATCTCCTTTTCCATATCATTATCAAGTAAAATCCTAATTCATTTCAATGAGATATAATATTCCCTTGTACAATGAAGTATCTCTCTACTAGACACCAAACGTCTGAATATTTGACGGTAAGTAATGTGAAAAAATCTAGAAATGTATGACGATCCCAAAAAAAAAAATTCACAGTATGATATTCAAAATTTGCGGTTGCGCATACCATATATACATATATATATATATGTATATATATATATATATAGATATAGGACATGCCATAGGATGAATACCCTATTTTCCGTTATTATATCCTTGTCTGATGTCACAGCGAAGGGAAACCGAATTGACAATTTTCCAGGCGGTTGGCTCTCTTTCTTCGGAAAAATAGCTGGCTTGCCACGGAAAGTAGGTTTCAGCTGGGATAACGAAATAAAGACTTATTGACGGTGTTATTTTAAATTTAACCATTCTCAACATTTTATTTGCTTCTTATTTAGATTTATATTTAGATATCCAGTGGAGCTTGCGGTTATACGCTTTTCAAGGTGGATTGAAAAATTTCCAGCATTGGTTGTTGGATTTATATTGAGGATCAGGTTGGAATAGCTATGAATATTGGCACCAGCGTGACATCAGTTTCACTCCATATATTTTAGTGCATTTCATCGATAGGTATGAATCGGAAATTTTTTTAGTTGACATTGCCTGATTTTCTCGACGAATAAAGGCAAATGTGAAACCACTCTAGACAGAATCAGGCTAAGCGAACACAGGCTGTGAAAGAGAATTGACTTCAATACCGTCATGAATATTGTTTGAAGTGGCCTGGACACAAAACGTGAATGAGTAATCAAGTTTAGTCAGTTAGATTATATTTGACAATAACAATGTATTTCATTATAAAATATGAATATTTATAATCATAAATATGTATATGCATCGTTAGGAATCAGTAACCTATATATAATAAGAAGATGATATAGAATCGAACCAAATTATAGAGATAAATGTGTATAAATTTGAAAGCAGAAGAAGCCACCTAAGCCAGACTCGAAGTTCTTTCATTCTTCTCTGAGATTGTCTCAACTGAATTATCAGATCAATAAATCATATATGGTACTCAATCTCTTGACTATATGTGAGGGAAAACAATATTCATGCCTAATAGTTGTCGGAAAATATTCAGAAACTTTGACAATATAGTTCAGGATTTTCAGAACATTTGTTTTCAAATGAATTTCCATACATCTTTTTCAGCGGATTCTATTACTGATACTTTATGTGATGGATTGATATCCATTCGGATAGTCATGTGAGTAACTGATGGATGATGTGCCAACGGTGCATCCGCATGCTATCTTGTAGTATCTATATGATCTGCCTTGTGTTGGATAAATAATCAACGTAGGGTTAACAAAAAGATTCACACGTCCACTAATATCCTTCCATCTTGATTCTATATTATTCACCAAACGAAATATTCTTCTGCAAATGCTCAGACCATACTGAAAATTAAATCATCCTCCGATACGATATACACTCATCCCTCAGAATCAGATGTATAATCTAATGACTAGCCGCCTTCTATAGACACGGGTTATATGAGATATTGGACTAATTGCTAACATTTAGCCATCCTGTAGTATACATCGTCCCCGAGAAGTAATAGAACTCTGAAAACAAAAGAAAAGAAAATGCATACAATCCATATATATTCAATCAATATACAACGTCAGTTCATGATCTCAATCCGACAGGGAGTCTGTATGAAGTTGGTTCGTTTCTGTTTGTTTGTAGCAGACCTGCGTTGAATTGCTTCAAATTGGTCTTTCGCTGGTAGCGGATCTGCCTGAAGTTGAGTCGTCCAAATATATTGGATCTGATACTCAAAGTTGCCTGAGGTTGATCGTCCAGCTGATCTGCATAAAGATGATCATATGAAGATGACCTGTCTAAAGTCGATCGTCCAGCACATGTAGCGGACCTGCTGAAGTTCGATCGTCAAGCATATGTTTCATTCCATTAATGTTCTTTGCTTTATCGGAACTTTCATGAACGGTTTACCGTAGTTTACTCATGATGGAATCTATGGTATCTACGAGTTCTTCTTCGACCTCTCCTCTGATTCCTTCCACTTCTAGCACGGCTTTCTCTAAGATTCATTCCATGACTTCCAGCTCTGCTTCTTTTGATATGGTTTCCAGTTTGGTTGAAATGTGGAATTTTCATTACATTCATCGTAAGGTCAATAGAGTTGATATCAAAGTACATTCTCGAGTTATGATGGAATGAAAACAATATCATTGCCTTTTCTCGTACGTTTTCTAAGAAAGGAAAATATGAAAACCATGTCATTGACAATATTATTCGATATTAAAATATTCAGATTTGAGTAACCTCACAATAAGAAGTCAAACATTCAATGATGAGTGTTTTTTCTTCAATGATACTATATTCTTCTCTCATAGTACCTACTATAAGATGATAGATTTATGTATGAAGTTCTATGGTCGCTGTGTTCACATTATCAAATGCATACATACATGTAGTGATGAAATCATCCATGGTCGATTCTTGACTTGATATGAATAATTCAATTAGAATTGTTTGAGCGAGTGTATTCATTCTAATATTCAGTTTTACTAGTAACTAACGAGACATTATTCGATAGGCAGTAGTTTTGCATCTTGGAATTGAATGTCACTCGTCAGTAATTATTGAGTACACCGGAGTACTCCACCTACCTACTCCACATCATGTAGTGGAAGACCAGAACCCTTTTCTATGTGATGTGGAATATGTAATGTTATATATTTCTATGTGATGTGGACATTTTCTTCCAACGTCAAAAAACCGATCTGGATTCATCTGCTGTGGGGAAATATCATTGCAAAATGGCGATTGACGTCGTGATGATTTACTGTTCGTTCAAATGCAATTCTCAGTCAATTTTTGGCTCCTGAACAATGAAATCACGTTGAGTCGTCAAAAGCGTCGGTGATTGAATAACTCGAAGAAATAATTTTTCTAGAGTCAATACGAACGAATTCAATCGACCTATTGATAACAAAGAACTTCTGGAAAGAACAACTCTCTGGTATTCAGAACGACAATATCATACAATAATATAGGAAATACTCAAGACAAGTATAAATCGGAACAAACAAACGAATAAACAAAAGTTCGAAGATGAATCTTTGGATTCATTCATTTACGTGGAATTGTCCATTCAAAACTGTCGTTGATAGTGACATTGGAATTGAAAGAACAAGAAGCTGAAAGTTGAACGGACAAAAGAGATAGTGCGCAATGAACTTTAGAGAGACCAACAGCGAACTCATCTGATTGTTCACCCATATTGAGTTCCGCTTATTTCCAATGAAGAAAATACTCGATCACTGTGAATTGCTGAAAAAATGAGAATGAACTGATGCCGTCATTTAGAAAAATTTTCTAATGACTGATGGAAAAATATAACTTTTTGCACTTATTTACAGTTGTCGATCGTAGAAAATAAAAATGTCACATGTTCAGGTTACTAATCCAGAGCTGCTCCATTTAGGAAAACAGTGTCATATCGGAATATATACATTACATGAGAGTCATCCGCCTATCGTTGACTTATCGGTTCCAGAGCAAAAATTCCAAGGTACATGATTGATATTTATATAGTATACTCACTGACCTGAAAGTCCTGAAAATATCGCACTTGTCAAATTTCAATTGCTACGTCAGCACTCCAAGTTCAGGGTACACTGATGTAATCAGGCAATCACTGGATAAAATGTTGCATTTACCAAAAATTTCTCTTAAAGTTCAGCCAGTGAGATTTATATACACCTTCGAATTAATTCTTTGCCTTTTGAGTAGCTGAAAGCATTCTGACATAGACTCACTAATTACATCCAAAATAGCAGACTTAAAAGGCATTTAAATTGCATGAGAAACATCAAAATGGGTTTCATGTAGTCAATTGATTCTTGTTATTATGCAGTCGACCCTGGAACAGGGCAAATCAGAGCTTATTCTTATTCGAATAACTACGTGATGCTAGTGGAAGCAGAACAAAATCGATTTCTTAGTCGATGATCGTTCTTCATTTGTATTGTCAAATATGATACATATTCAGGTAAGGTAATATTAAATTATTGAAACGCTCTTCAATTCCAGTGAGTGCTGCAGCAGCTCTCCGATTGTAGGTGCATAAGAAACATTTCAGGAATGAATGAATATTCGAAACCATGAAATATTTTTCAGTTTAGTTCTATGTCTTGATACCTGGTGTTTGCGTGAGGAACATGCATAATAAGATGAATAACATGGGATATTCAATAGAGCGAGAAGAAAACGATTATGGAATTACTCATGGACAAAGCCTCATTCAGTGATTCATTTCTCTATCGATCAAGACTGAACAATATTTGCAGATTCATAGTCAGGGTACAAACATACTATTAGGGCTGCATTCAGAGAATAATCTGAGTGAGCTTGCTTTCAAACTTGAAAATCACCGAAAACACGTGTTACGTCATTGTGTTGTGATTGAGTGTTCAGAACATCACAACAAAGAGCGACTTCCTATTTTATCTTGTGAAAAACAAAATCCAGAAATTTTGTGATATTTGTATCTGCATGACCACCATCGATGAAAAATTGAAGAAGCAACCAGTTTGTCCAATGTATCGATATCAGTTAGTAGTTAGGAATCATATTATTTTCCTAGATTGTGAGTTAACCTATACATTTATTCGAATATTCAGGGATGAATGATGATGATATGCCAGTTTTGAATGTAACTACTCACCAATACAGTCAGATACGAAACGTCGTAGCAAAATGTAATGTCAGGAACGGTCAGTCTACTTAAAATCGAAAGCATGTCAAAAGTCGAGCCTTGTAAATTTCCGAAGAGCTCCCTCAGGTTTTCTATCAAAGATTTCGGTGTGCGCAGCTAGCTGTCACTTAGAAGTTCCGCCAGAAGGAGTCAGCAAAGATGAAAGCCGTTCCATGTCTCGAAAGTGTCCGCTTCGGTCAAGATGTCAGAAAAGCTTTTAAAACACACTTAGGCGGAGTTGCGACTCCGCGCGCCGAGCTTTAGTGCAGGGATGGGTTTAGGGGGAGGGGTGAGAGCTTTCGCTGTAATCTCAGTACATTATTTACTTCGCAGAGAAGAGATTTTTGCAGGGTGGCTGGAACTTTGAGGGCCGCAAATAGATTCAGAGGCTGTCATCTTCTGCGGCAAGGAATGTGCGTGTTTGTATAATATAAACCAGTCGAGACATTCGAACTTCAGTTCTAGTGGGTCCTCTGATACTTTGACAGATCTTGGTTTCTCGTGTTGGCAGGAAGGCTCTGAACGATTATCATATTATTCTTGAGTTGATAACCAATAGTCATTTACGTGAATATAATTCAGAAGGTATAGCTATCAATGGCTGCACGAAGCTTGAAGTATCTCGAGATGAGAGTGACATTAGCTGTATCTGTCACCGGTTGACATGGCAACTGGCGGCATTGGGTGACGAATGCAGCTGATGCTTATTGAAATTGTTGTTTCATGTCAATTTTATGTTGTGGTTAAGGTAGAAGAAAGATTTACCTCAGATGAATACGTAGATATTCATTTTGTTACAATCTATATTTATCACAATTAATTCAGAGGTTTTAGCTTCAATAGAGCCAATTGAAGGATTCTCAGATATTTCGATAAGAATCCAAATGCGAGTTTGCGTAAACTAGAAAGATTTTACTGAAAAAATCTTGTGGACAAACGAGCCCACTTCCACGAGAGCCAACCAAGTTGTCAAATTAGGAATCGTTCTTTCCAAAAAAGGAATTCAAAGTGAATGTTTGGGCAGGAATGATCGATGATCAGCTATATGCGGACTTCATATTCTACCAGATATATTGAATGCAGTTCAGATCCTTCTGTTGCTGGAAAATGATTCAATAAATTTGATTAGAGCACCACCACCTTATGGACGAATTATTCGAAAATGAATTGATGAGAATTATCCCTAGCGCCATGATCTCTAGATATTACCCCATTAGATTTTTATTTGTGGGGGTTAATAAAAGGAAAGGTATGCGAAACAACCGTTGACATCAGGAATGATCTGATTCTTCGAATCTGAAATGCATTCAATGATTCAATGAAAAACGCGTTTCTTTTCAAAAACTTGAACATTCGGTATCCTATCACTACAGGATGAACATTATCCAGATATTTTAGAAAATAAGTGGTCTCCCCCATCTTGTCTCTTGTCGCTCATTCAAGTACCGTGCTATGTGATACGATTTCATGAATGACTAAGCGATATCGAGATCATCGTGGTAATACTCACGATGAATTATAAGATGGTACTCATTGGGAATTTTCTGATTCTCGGAGGGATTTTGCTGATATACGTAGACATCAAAACATAGCTCCTAGAAAGCTGACGAAATACTGCAAGAGCCTGGCAATCTAAGGAATCAAATACATATATCCGTGGTTATCTCTGCTATTTGCCATGCATTTCAGAATCATTCGTGTCATCAGCGATTGTTTCGAATGTTCATTATAGCCTAATAAGAAGTCATAGTTACAGTGAGTTTCAAAAAGGTTATAATCAAGATGTTCAGTTTAGATATCTCAGTGAGAACAACGTTGAGGGGGCCGTGCAAAGGTGATTGAAGGAATGGTTATTTCTTGACTAGTATGTTGTGTAGAATTGTGTGATGAGAAACACCAATTGCTCTGCAATTGCAATCGTTTGATAATATTATATTTAATATCAGGTTCTTCAGATTCACTGATTCATGATTGGTTTATTGAGTTCTCTCCACATTCAATGAATTGAAATACCTTCCTTCGTTGGATCAGCCTTCAAATTATTTTTGTGATGTTTTAAAGTGAATGCAAGTTCTGACTGTTTTATATTGTTCACTGTGAATGATATGAAACAGCCCTTCTCTATTATAATGTTTACATAATGCTCGTTTCACTCAATTATTTTTACCGATATTAACTCGGTTCATTAGTAAATTACATCCATAACAAAATTCAACGCACCAATTCATACCATATAATAATTAATCCAAAATGTATTTGGGTAAAATGAAGCAGCGAAATCAAATGATGCATTACGAGGCAGGAATGGAATCCGCAGCGAATTAATTGAATAAAATCCGGCAATTTGCCGGAACGGCTCTGGTTTTAACAATTACGACGACCGGGCCAGCTTTTGTTTGGAAATACACGACGCGCCGCGCACCGGTTTATTCATTTATCATACTCCTAATTAGCCCGCCAGAGTCGCTAGTGTCGATTACCAGGGATGGGAGAACGTCTACTACACTAGTGGCGTACGCAAAAATATTTCCTAGTACGAGGTAGATAGTAAGAAATTCCACTAATTAACTCTTTCTTACTATTACCAGAAAATGGAGGAAGATAAGAAAAGAACAATTATACATCAGATGATGTGGTAATTTTGTATACATTTTCAAAGAAGAACTGGGATAAAAATAATAAATAAATTGAACATTCTCTATTGCCCTCATTGAAAAAAATCTGAAATAACAGAGTCAACAATTGCAGACAGTCTATCAGGCAGGTTTTCATTGCTTATTATTCTACTGAAAGCAAATAGTAATCATAGTAAATGTGTTTAAAAATCTCTGTGTCATAGTAAAGTGTTCAAAGACCTGTGTGTCTGATATTCCGTATGAATCACAGATTGTGAATTTGGGATTAATTGATAATTTAGCGGGGTACATATCCCTAAGCTGAAAGCCACTTCAGTAATGTCAGTAGAAAAACTTATTCATGCACCCATATCTATACAATGTTGCACAATACTCGACTTGGCTTCACTGAATGGAAGGCAATATGTTTTTTGACAACTGTAGATTGAGATCCAAATATCAACAATTGTCAATATATCAGGAAACTCAATGGAACAAATCACAAACGAATCCATTATTCGTGTAAGCGTACTCATTTGAAGGAAAGAAATCAATTCACATCGAATGTATTTTTGTTGAGAACTTCTTCGCAATACTTGACGAGGGTTTTTTTTCATTTCTCCCATCTTTCCATTTCAACGACTATTAACTACCTGCACTCAGGATGGCCTCAAAGCGTGAAGTGATTCTCAAATTTCATAATGATTTCGACACGAAGTACTACTTATTTGATTGAGAATTGAGCACTCTTAATACTGAAATCTGAAATAGCTATACCTATTGGAAATGGAGAGAATGCTCACATGAAAATTTGACGTCGCTTGCTGAAGTATTTTTTCAGTTTAGGAATATATTATCATGAACAATTCATTTATTTCCAAAGAGAATGATTCATTCATATGAATTAGTTGTCAAAGTCCATTCGGATATAGATGAAATAAGCGCATGTGGCATGTTTTAGCAAGGTCCTCAGGAAGAAAAGAAATCTTGGGAAAATACTGATAATCACAATACAAAAAGTAGGTACAAACATATGAAGGTAAAAAACATAACTGTGTGTGTTGTAACTATGGTGTATATATTGTACATACTGTATTATTATATATGTATATCCTTCCATGATGAATATCCATACTGTACTTTTTAACTTTCTCAATCTACATTACTCATATTCGTTAACTTCATGAGGTAGTCTCGAATGGAAGCATGTTGCCCGGAATAATGAAGTACTTCTGGCCCCGGATCTCTTCATCGTCTCACGAAGTTACTCCGGTAGGGAGTTCGATCGCCGCATGGATTTATGTAAGTCTTGGTAACGAGCCACTTTCACACCGAACGCCCATTAACGGCCTCTATACGATGAAACGTCTCGACGGATTTTCTTTCTAAGTACACTTACGGGGCGTTTGTCAGATGCGATTAACATTCGATACTTGATATTGTGTCTTCTTGGACGATCTTACACGACGAAGCATGTGCTATATAGTATGTTCAACCGTTCCATAACGAAAACTGGATAGGGAGAGTGCTTGAAATACACTTTCCAACGAGTTATGTTCACTATTTTCTCTACGACCATTAAGTATTTGTATCATTATTATTTCAAGTTTCACCTATGCCCATTTTCATTCATTGAAATTTCACGTAATACGCCTACTCGAATTCGAAAGTTATTCAAAGTTTCGCTCATCGTCGACAGCTACCACACAATTCAAGATACAGTAGTTAGGAACGAGAGAAGAGAACCCGACCGGAGCTTTTCGATAGTTATCGATGTCGATTTCATGAAAATGAATGTGTAAGCCTACGGATTGCGGATATTCCAAATAGAAATCTTTAGACCTAGTCAACGTCAACTTTGTTTCGTTGTTTGTCATTGTCATTTTTGTACTTTCGTTCTTGAATAATGAAGTGGATTCATAATATCCAGAGATCGAAATCATGAGGAAGGAGATGATGGTCACGTTACCAGACACATCTCGAAGAAGGAATGAAGGTATAGGATTGAATCATTTCCCGAGAGGTTGAAGACAAAATCGGTAATTTTGCACTTATCATGCGATGGTTTTTTTCCGATTTTTTTTTTGGTACTTACGTATTTCGACGTCAGGAACCCGAATTTCACTATAAAATCGTGCGCAAACTTATATTTTACGAGATATTCCATCTCTCCTCTATTTAGTTGAATCGATGTTCCTTAGCATTTTGGAGGAAGGTGGATCGAGCATTTCACGTCAGAATCACTAGTTCTGTGAGTCAAAATATCACAGATGCACATTTGACAGCGCCGTCCATATGACAGAAGGCTTCATCAAACATGCTGAAGACGATGAATTGAACATTTCTTTTCAGCTTCTAGAATGTATGAGGAAGATATAAAGATTATCTTATGTGAGAAATGAAATTTCGAATGGCTATGCAGGCTGAAACAAGAAGGGTAATTTTCATACTTTTTCCTGGAACATATCGAAAAATATTGGTTTTCGCACGTTTTTAACGCGAAATTCGGGTTCCTGATGTCGAAATACCTGAGTACCAAAAAAAAATCGAAAAAAACCCATCGCATGATAAGTGCAAAATTACCGCAAAATCAATATAAAATGTTAGCACTATGTATGATGATACAAGCAAGGAAATTTCCAGGTATAATATCGTTACATTCAATATCTATTGAAGCTCATATGTTGGAGGCTATAACTTCACAACCACTAAAACTAGAACTCTGGCTCATCACCACTACATTTTCATGCCCCAGACCTGTCGAACTTCGCTCTACCAAGCATCATCATCCAATAGAACGAAAAAGTTGTCGAATTCTTTCCTGGTGCTTCCTGATGTCACACGATATTCCACAAGAATTATGGACTCCTCTTCCATGGTGTCGAAAGATGCCAAATCATAGTTACAAAAAAAATTTGGGTGCAAGGTGCAAGTCGAAGATAAGTAGATGCTTTGAATGAGGATCTGACGAAAATTCTGAAATTGGGATCTAGAAATCTAGAATACATCAAAGCAACAGAAACTCAAGCCTGTATGCAACTACTCATGATCTACAAAGCACAAATTCGACCTGTCCTGGAGTACTGTTCACTTTTCTGGAGCTCAGCCCCCAAACATACGCTAAAGCTCTTAGCTTCAATTCTAGTCGATGATACAACACTCAACAAATCATTGACCTCTCTAGAATTTCGTAGAAAGGTGGGCGATCTAGGTCGGTGCTTAACGGATATATCATCTATTATGCCACCACGTGCGATTCCTAGTAGACAAACCAGACGAGCTCAGGCTGGTCACCCCTACACTGTCCGGCTCGAGACCTGTGGAACATCGCTATACCAAGCATCATTCATCAATAGAACGGCAAAGTTGTGGAATACTTTGCCTAGTGATGCTTACATCCTCCAAAATTTCAGCACCTTCCTTCACTCCCAAAATACCACCGCTTGCTAACACGATAGTTTATCTGGGTTCATTTTCTGATGCCGTACTGATACGCCATATTTTCTTCACATTCTCAGGTAGATCAATTATTTAAGACTGAATGGGGGTGTACACATCTATCGAATATTCAATTATTATTATTATTATCATCATTATTATTATTATTATTATTATCATAACCAATGAGGATGATTGTCAAACTACCCAAATAAAACATCGCACGATTTCGAAATTGGTACCTAAACCTACACTCACTGGTATTTTAAATTATAGACACAACCGAAATAAATAGTTCCATCAATTTGTTATGGCATGAAAATATGAATCATCACTTAAAAATTTGCTCATTCAATACAATTATAACAATCAGGAATTCACAATTATACAAACCTGTTACAACCTGAACCTGAACAAATATAAGCAATATCGTCATGGATATTGTCGGCGGAATTCCCGATGTTGTTTCCGTTGTTAAAATGAAACAATGATATGAATACGTACGTCGTGATCGTAATGTATAAGGAATTGTGATTTTGATTGGTCACTCTCAACACTTCATCATTGTTCGGAATTGGTGAAGGAGGGATTGGTGAAGAATGGGTCGACATTAAACGTAGGAAGTACTATCGAATGATAAAATTCGAGGTGTATCACTGGAATTCCATGAACCCTCAGAAATGCAGGCTCATTTGAAAGTCGGCAAAGAAGCATAAATTGATAATAAATATCTAATTTTCCATTGATCATTTCATTCTTCTTGCCCACAAAATTACATCATCACATTGAAATCCGATGTTTCGGTCTATGATTGAATGAATGATCAATGGTTGTACTAACGTATTCTCTCAAGGTACAACTGAAATATACGATTTTTGTTTCCAACGACCCCAATATTGTTCAAGGAGGAACTCTCATACGCCAATGTATTCGATCCTTTTTCTCGCGTGGCTAGATCGTGATTATTGGACTCTCACCGTTTCAATTACAACTTCGAATTACTTTTCAGGATTCTTTAATGAGAACTCGGGATAGCATCCTGTGAATTTTCCGTCTCAAAAACTGTAACTGGTGTACAGTTTGTCTTTTCATTACATCAATGTAAGTTCTTAAATAAAATTCAAGTAGAAATATGTTGCATGAAAATTTACTTTCCCTTGATATCTAATGATATCCCCCAAAATGACTTCAACAGTCGAAGGAAGGATTGATGAGAGTACGAAATATCTTCATACTTCCAGAGATTGTTCCGTCACTTGATTCCATCATTCCGTATGCGGGCCTGTGGACTAATTGAAAACCCTGTGTGTAATGGCATATTTCGAAAGAGCCTTCGTTTCATGATATTATTTAGAGGATCTGAATGAATATTGGCAAAATAAAATCTTAGATTTGAAATCATCTTTGGTCGATGTATGCTATGGTTGAACAAGAACGAGAAGATCAATGAGTGAACCAACGAGTCAATGAGTGGAAATCATACATCGATGTATCAATTATATCATTCTATTCATCATCTATATATCTATTGAAATTTCACTTTGCCGATATTTCTTCAACTTCTCGATAGAATGTATGGAAAGTAGTTATTTTTGATATCGAAAATGAAGCTCTTTCAAAATATGAAATCAAATGAGAAAAAATTCTATCGAAGCATGGTGTGAATTGACTGGTGTTCTAACTTCCTATCTCCAGCCACTAGGAAAAGTTGCAGACTTCTGCCTACTGAATCATGTCGAATTTCAACACCTCACTAAGACTTCCCACAATCGAAACTAGATGCCGTCACCTCTGCTGGTTATCTGGGAAACTCTAGAAACAGGATTTGAATTTGAAATTCAACATGAATGCAAAAATTGAACCTTAAACTATCCATCAGTGGAAGCAGATTCGATTCCACAGGATCGACGATCGTATCGTCATTTCTACATGTTTTGGAAAGAATCAATTGAAGGGTTGTTCCACTATCCTATATCCCGCTTGTTTGGGAAGTAATAACATCTCATTCATATTCACTTTTCGTGAAATGGTCTCAATGAATCTAATTCGTGCTTACAATGCTTTCGACAATTCTGTCAGAAATTACTCTGATTTAATCATCACCACTCATCCTAGTGTTTCGAAGCAATTTGATTTCCTTGATTTCTGGATGGCATGGTATTACTTCCAATTATTTGTTTGATGTACCTACCTCAGTTGCAATCTGAGCCTTTTTCTAACGAGGTATTAGAGCGAGAATAATCTACTTACAAAATTCCAACCAAAATAATACATTCATACAATATATCCAACCAAGTATATATTGTTTTTATGGACTGACAGAGTATTTTATTGACTCGAGTTGTGATATTACATAGTTTATGTGAGAGTCTATCTACTATCACAAACTGTTCTTAATTTTGTTAAGCTTGGCAATCTGGTCAACGGACATTCTTTTTACTCATAGTGTTTCGATTAGACAATTCAATTAACTTCCATTGAAATTCAAGCTAGAGCTCAACTAATAGGTTCGGTACGGTGAAATAACAATTTCCTTAATCACGTTTTTTTTTTCGAGAAGTAATTCACTTTATTAATTTCCCTTTTTCACATTGGATGGGCAGACAGTAATTGAAAAAAAATCCAATTCCGAGGGTGCATGAAAAGGCTGATGAGATTTCGAAGTCTACATACAGAAAAGGGGGTGAGTTGAATCGTTTGTGGTGCATAGCACAATGTCACGTGATCAGTCACCGAACCAGTGAAACCAATCCAAACCGAATCCTTCATTTCACTAGGATCTTTAATCGAATTTGAGGAGGCTATACCGAATATTGGTTCGATTAGTATCTATACACAAGAACCATGCTGAAATTTCTCAATGTAACTTCGGTGAATTCACGTAAGTGCTCATGACTCAGAAATCTAGTCTAGATAAGTTTGCCCAATGAGTTTGGTAGTGTACTTTCTCCACAGCTATCCAGCATACATATTTTCCTCAGTTACAAATCAACAGATGCCAGGCGGAAGTAACAGAGGTTACTTACACCACAGCCTTCTTATCGGTCCCAAGCCGAGTATAAGCAGTTCAAGATTCATATCCCTTATTTCCGCGAATAGGTAAAGAAAGTCTATGAAAGTGATACTAGAATATTGATCGGGTGTCTTATCGGATGCCCAATAAGAATGCATTGGAGATTCATTTTCAAATGATAATATTGGACGAAATGCAGTTCATGTCAGGAACATTTCTTCCCAACAACTATTCTTATTAGCCCCATGTTTCACACTCCATCTCATGCATGGTGATGTGAATACTATCATGGTGAATTGGTGACTGTTACTTTGCAATTCTATGGTCTCTTTATAATTCTAATTATTGAAAAAATGAACTAGAGTGGTAAATATTGAATCTCTCTCACTGGCGATTGGCGATATCTATTGATGAAGCTCATAGGAAAACATATTAGTTTCTATTTTGAGAAGCACACACTGCTGATGGAAGTAGAAACATCACAAATTGAGTATGGAAATAACTCTGTAACATGCGAAACGGAGGTGAAACCATTCTTGGTTTAAACCATTTTCAATCATTTTCTCTCCAAAAGATTTTGATTCCGATTTACGAATGGCTCTCGAATAGGCTTGTATAATTAAGAAACTTTTTTCTCATTATATATCAGCGTATTCTTGATCGAAGAATCGGAAAAAGCATTTCAATTGGGTGTCGTGTCATATATCAATATATTCAAGAAGTTTTCTGAACGTTCAACTACAATTATCTATCAAAAAAACCCCAAATCAAAATTTTACATGAATGTATTCTTGTCTGAGTTCAACAAGGAATCCTAAAAGGGAGTCATTCGAAAAAATCCAGTGGCATAAAAAAAAGCAGACAGGGGGAAGAAAACCCCTGTGTTTACACCACTGGACAATTTTGATAAAAGTACCACCGTTTTTGAAATATACTTTCACAGTTCCGGCACTCTCAGTCGGCTGCCAGCAGGCGAATCTTGTTCCAAATACGAGTGTTTATTTTGCTCATCTGAATGTGCAAGATTTCTGTAACTTGTTCGGCAGTGCAAGATTACAAAAGTTTAGTAGGTAGAAAATTATCATTTTTTAGATGTTCCCTGAATGGAGACATGTCAGAAAACGTTTCAATTGGAGAAACATTGTTAGAGCATTGCAACAAAGTGAAAGCATATCGAGAGTTTGCCGTTTACATTTTTCTCATATTTTTTCTGAACAATGATTATCAGTATAGGGTGACCGTTTTAAATTTCACACTCTTTATTATTAGGACGGTCATTATTTTGGCTCCAATTGAGGAGGAAAAGGAACAGACAACGAGAAAATGATCAGAAACCATCGAGGATTCAAAATTTTATATTCGTTCGAAAATTATATTGAAAAGCAATTGATAGATTAGATACAGGATAGGTAGATATATTTTTTATTTATTGTAAAAATATTTTATTTCATACTGCATCATAGAACATACCTTTACGTACCTGATTTCAATCCGGAAAATAGACTTTTACAGGATAGGCGCACGTAATATTTCATTACGTGCTACTATCCCGTAATGAAATTTTACCGGATTGTAAATATTGAAAACTCAGTTATGCGTCAAAAGCATGAATACATTTATTAAAAATACACAGAAATTACTTATTGCTGATATTAATATTAACCGTTAAATTTTCGTTCCCATGAATATGGATACCAGGAGCTCTATTGGATGAATTATTTATTAGGGAGTTGCTACTTGCTGATACATTCCCATTTTTTTGTTGTAGCACTTCAACAAAGATTAATATTTTATTTTTCACTGTTCATTTTTGTTTTTTAGCAGTATGAAATAAAATGTTATACGTCACACGTCCGGTAAACTTTTACAGTACTCGTTTCGAAATTCCACTCGTACACATGTCACTCGTACTGTAAAAGTGTACTTACCGGACTAGTAACATAAATATCTATTTCCGTCCGTGACTTTTTCATTGCACACCTTGCACACCACATAATAATTGATATAATAATTCTCCAGAAGTTTTTGAGTTGATTTGATCCTATACATATTATTATATTCGAGCAGAAATAATACCAAGAACTTCACGATTGTGGAAGTTGAAACTATGTACAGTTGAATTCATCAATTGAATTTATTGAGAACTTCTTGTGAATACTTGAAGATTAACTAGTTGCTTTTTCTAATTACACCATAATACAAATCATAATACAAATATTACTTGAATACTTGCATTCAATCACGCCCGTCGAACCCTGGTAAAATGATGACCCTCGTATCTATGCTGTTTTTCGTGTTTTCAACGGAATGTTCTTGAGGTCGGAATTCGAACGTAACTCACAGGAGTGCCTGAACTGTTATAGTATTCTCTAAACTGTTAAAACAACATGTTATATTACCTAATAAAATTCTGTGTCGCGTCAACGTCGACTTCCATGTATTTGTCATTTTATATGTTATATATTTTTAATAATCATTCATTACTTGAACCAAGCCATGAAATACTATTTCTCAACATTGTCATATCTCCCTCCCATTTTACTTGGTACAGCTTCGTGTCCTTGGAGGCCGTCACCGGAATCATCCGATGTATCGACACTAATACGAGCGTACTACAAAAACAGAAACACGAGGCCAGAAAACTTCTTGCTCAGACACGGAAGTTAGGTATAATATAAACGCGCATCATTTTAATTGAGTGTATCGAGTGCCAAATCGGCCCAGTCCAGGGAACTACAGGATCCAGAACCTCATATCCGGAAAATTCAGATAGACCGGAAGATCTACACACAAGGTATTGAGTGGCACCAAGTTCTCATTCATATTTCATAATACAGTCCGTTTTCAACATCTCACAACATTCTGAATAATTCCTTTTTGTTTTCACTTATTCGCATTACTTGTTCGCAATTTACTTGTTTACTCAATTTCACGCTGAGATATAAATAAAAGTCAGAGTAACTGCACTGAAACACAATCATTTCCTCGGCGTAAAAACTCTTCCGATGAAATAGCGGCTCAAATGAGGCGGGAAATAAGCTGTTTTGGGGTAGCGGAACTCCAGACAATCAGACTGGGGGGCACTTTTAATGCCTTTCAACCAATTGCAATCTAACCCAGAACCCTTCAGAAGCAATCGAAAGAATCTTAAAAAGCAATTGAATCCAAGTATCAGAGTTAATCGAATACTGGCTGCTCTGTCTTGCGGCGCTGAGTTCGGCAGTTGGCCCGCTACTATCGGGTTTTGTTTGTTTTCTTTTGCCTTATTTTGTGTTAAGACTTCCGATGTGTGCCTCACTAGATTTATGATGATCTTGTCACCGTTAACCTATCTAAACAAAAAGTGGACAGACAAACGATGAATATAGTGGATGTACTATACATGGTACTCCAGATTTCAGTTTTAATTGAATATGTGATGGAGACTCGCAAAACGGATGAACTTGTTTTCGAAAACGTTCTCCCAAACATGCAATATAATTCAAAAAGAATTTCTGATTCAATATCTGAGGGAATACAAAGGTGATAATTTTTCGAATAAGGCACACTGCGCTGCTCAATGTGAAGCCGCATCTGCAGATCAAAAATAGTTACAAGATTCCATGAGAGTCAATAGAAATTAATAGTGAATCAATGGGAAAAGAAGCATATTCTTAGAAGATTTTGAGAAAGAAGAAAGAATACTGTCTGTAAGTTCTTCGAGGAGGTGGTACATTCATTTTTCAGTTTTTGATGGGATTTTCTCTCCTCGTTTCTAAAAAATAGAGTAGAAGTTATTAAAAATTATTGCAATATATTTGTAGTAAGGACAGATTTAGGATCTGTCCCAAAATGTCACTGCGCTTGAAATTAATTATTATTAAATATATTTGTATTTCCAAATTTTTTCAAAAACAAGGTGTCACTGACCAATAGAGAATTTCTCTTTTAGGTATCTAAAGGTTTAATTTCAAGCGCAGTGACATTTTGGGACAGATCCTAAATCTGTCCTTACTACAAATATATTGCAATAATTTTTAATAACTTCTACTCTATTTTTTAGAAACGAGGAGAGAAAATCCCATCAAAAACTGAAAAATGAAAGAAGAAAGAAGTATGTGTTCAAGGTTTATTTGTGGTTGAATTATTCTGTGCACGTGCATGCAAGTGCTCAATCGTTTGACTGCGATATGGAAAACCCACTCGAGTTGTACAGTACTTTTTCTCTTCGACTAGAATCACTTATTTTCAATTTTTCATTTCTGTTGCTTGTTGTGATGTGAAATTGACAATGACTGATTTGACAGATTGAGCATACCTATTGACTTTCAGAACCTCGTAGTGGTTTACCGTGGTGAAGGCTAGGACAGGGACTGTGATTAGTGGCTTTCATATCTCAAAGTGAGCGGATATGAAATCATATCCATTCAGTTGATTGAAATTGCAAATATTCGAATATTCTAAGTTATCTACCCACCCCGATAAGATATCGGTTAGTTTAGTTTTCGATTCATAGGTCGAGTTAACTCATCCATGTCACAGTTTAATAAATGAATTCTCTATACTGTGTCCATGTATACATTGTGATCTACCTGTTAGGAATCCGAGTAAATGTATGAAATTTCATTCAGAAGTGACACCCCACGGATGAGACATTGAGCAACGAACCACTTTTCCTTTCAAAAACACAGACCTGATTCCCTCACTTTCGCATAATCTCGTTGTTTTGCAAAACTGTATCATGAGCATCAAGATTCAGGGTCTAAGCATCAAATGAAATTTGACCACGCAAATCCAAGTCACCTTAGAAATCGAATGAAGTAAAACACTTTCTTTAATATCAATCAATTATGTGTGAATGTGTGAATGTATGTTCGAGAGGAATACTGAGGCTGGCAGGCAATACTTGTTCACAGATAAATTGTAGTTTTAAGTTTGATGATCGAGAGACGATGACCTCTAGTTCCATTTGGTTCGTCAAACTGATTGTGATGAAACGAATTCCGAAGTATCATTTCCATTATCACTTGTTCAATCAGTAGTGCCTGTATGCAAACCTTACGTCGCAAGAATGATCAAAATCGAAAAGTTTGCCAACTTTTTACTCACCACGACAATAATTATGAATATGCATATGTATATCTACATCATGTATCGGCAGTCACCAAAGTCACCGTTATAAGGGCCATGGCTGCCATTATGGGCGTGCATCGACTAATAATCGAGTATTTTTTGTTTCCTTTTCATTATTATATTATAGGAGTGGTCGGTCGGAGTAGTCCACTAATCGAAAAACGTTCCGCTCTTCCCCAACCGCATAAGGTCCGCCTATGACGTATAACATAATAATAATCATAATAATAACAATGATAGTTGTAATAATAATGATAATGATTTCACTTATTAATTATATTAACACTCCATCCATGCACGAGCCATGAGGAGTATATGCACAATCTAAGAGTCGAAATACAAATAACCAGGATTTTTCAACAAATACAGTTTTGATCGTTTTTTAAATCTCGAGGATCTGTAGCTGTTCGAGCAGAGGAAAGTTGTCATAAATGTTGGCGAGGGGGAAGAATATCTAAATAATGTAGTTTTGTGGATTGCCAGTGTCAGCTCAGCTTTATGCCAAAGAATCAAATTATTCTGTATTTAATTTTTTTATAAAAATGTCCTGGTTTTTGTGAGGTGACACGTTCCTTGGAAAATGATGAGGAATGTATAGTCTTCTATTCCTAATGTTGAGCCAGCCCATATCTCTGAGATTTTCGGAAACATGAACTCGTCTTCGCAAACCAAAAATGAATCGAACGCAAGAATTTTGTGATCTTGTGATCTCTTGAGAATCGTCTGATCAACTCTCATCGTGAAGAGCGCTCTGCATTTATGTGTAGATATCATTCTCATATTGACCAAGAACCAGGAAGAGAAAAAGAAAGAGAAAAAGTATAACCGACGAATTTGACGAAATTAGAAAAGCAGACCACAAAAGTAATCATAAACTTTTATCTAACATCAGCTGGCAATAGACGTTCGAATCAATTTCATTTCTTCGATATTATATAGAGCTCGTGACCGCCAGAAAGCGGCCCGAATAGAAAACGGGGAAATGGAAAAGCTCTACTGCCAAGGCTTGACGTTATTAAATTCGATATGAAAAATTGGATAGTTTAAAATTGAATGGCTGCATATCGCCACCCATGGCATTGTGTACCGAAATCATTTAAAGCATCTGCTTGTGTTTCACGAACGTTTTCGGCATATATCGTGCCCAATATACGACGTTATATTGCCCGTCTATTCCGTTATTGGATTGCCTCGACTAGATTCTGCGAATTATATTGCATCCGAGAATGGATAGCGCCCTCATATTTTCCGAGGAGTGAGAGTTATATTACCGATGTTATACCAACCTATTCCACGAAGAACTCAGATGAGCTATTGCAAAGTTAGATTGGCGAATGGATTTTCAACGTTTCGGATGCTACGTCCTTCCGCATCCACATCGTTTTCAAACCTGCCAGAAATCCCCGAAGCAAATACCTGTAATGTCATGATACAGTGAGGAAGTATTTGCAGAACAATAAAGATTTGACACATATTATACACACCCTGTTTACTATTTAATTTTCAGAATCCACGTGGAGTGCTCGACATATTTTATGAATAATAATCTATTCGGTATATTTTGAATTTCATGACAAAAATGACGTTTGAAGGTGTAAACAAAACTATCGATTTCTCCGATATGATATGGAAAGAAGAATCAGAATGGAAAAATGAAAGATTTTTCTTCAAATGGACACCTATTTTAATAATTTAATGGCAAATACTGGGAATTGCTGGGAAATGATTATTACTATTAACTGTCAAATCACAAGTATTCCTATGACATTCGATTGTTGTTTATGACGTCGTAGCCAACTAATAACAGAACTCGAAAGCAACAGAAACATGTATAATTGTCAATATTTCTAATACTTCTCGTATGAAATTACCATTATTCTCGAGGCTGGATAAGATCAAATTATGAAAATAGATTGTTTTCATTCAGTAAAAATTACTTAGCTTCCTATCAACTTATTTTTTATTCTTAGTTTTTGATCACCCTGTATTTATTTATCAAAATATCAACGCTGTCTACTGATCCTAATCCCTTTCTACAAGAAAACCAACCTCAATTGAATAATAAAAGTTTTCATATAGGAGGATTTCAACTACTCATTTTTCACCATGTGCCATGTGCAAGCCTTACCAGTTTTGTCATAACTCCATCATTTGCGCCAGAAAAATATAAAATGGGAGATCCGGATTTTTCTTTACTCAAAAACGAAAAAACATATTTAGTATTAGTATATACGCTATTTTGTTTATCTTTTCGTAATAAACTCACTGCCAGAAAAGTTCAAATTTGGTAATTCGTAAATATTTTTTTTTCTAGTTTTCATGTATAGTTTTATCATTAGTTGAGTTGTTGAAGAATAATTTATTTCTCATAAGATGCAGTTTTTGAGATAGAGGAACGATGCAAGGAGTGTGGTGGTGATCTCATTCAGGATTTTTGATGGGCCAGTCGAATAATGATAATGTGAAATGACCCCAAACAAATGGAATCTGGCCTTGAAATAGTCAAGGAATCTAGGTACAGCAGTCGACATTCTATACCCTATAATGAGCTATAGATCATATATTATCATATGATCGTTTCTTGTATTCATATGGTTGCAAGCACCTTTGTCAATTGTAATTAGTATCCTTTTATTGATCAGATCACTTACATGCCGGAAATTAATTTTCATCACAAAAGAGTTCCCAAGAAATGTATGTGTCTAAACTAAAACAAGAAATGAGAACACGAAATTAGCTGTCATCTAGTTTACAGATGTATGTTTAAGTTTGTCCAAAGCGAATACATTACGATAATGAATTGCCCGCCACTTAAACGGATAAATCTTTCAGAAACTTAATTAATATCAGAATTAGCATGTTTATTAAAATAATGAAACAAAATAGGAGCGTTATAAATAGTAGAATCCGCGCACGCTAATTTCACAACATAATTAATAAATGTAGCATATGGTTTTCATTTATAAGCAGCGCTGAAATAATTATTTATTGGACAAGCTGTGCATTCTCTTCATAACGAAGTTCTGTTCCTTCTGTTCCTTCCTAAGCTTTTACATGTACATCTGCCGCTATTACCAATGAACTAATTAGTTCATTATTGTGATTGCTATAATACACTTAATTAGAACTACATCTCCTGCATTGTATAGAAATTCTATGATTGTTGACGGGAAAGGATATGGAGTAGGCTGAGAGGAGGAGAACCCTTCTTTTCATGGGGGTCAAATGAATCAATAGCGAAAAAGTCGATTTTGCATTCAAGTGTAGAAAAAGTACTGAATAACTCATTAGAGATTCGTGATGACGACTTTTCGAGGGAGGATGAATATCCATTTGTTCTGATATCATTCAGAAGAATAATTTACCACTTGTTTGAGGAGTATTCGTTCTCACATCGACACACTTCGAATATCAAATTTGTGTTCATGAGTTAGTGGAGCAGCACAAAAGTCTATTCGTTCGGCCTACTTAATATCAGAGAGTTATTGAATATAGTGACACAAAACGTTTTTAGAAATAATAATTGTACAATAATTTTTCTGAATTCAGAAATGTTGTTATTGACACTAGTACAATGGGATGGTATCTCAGTATGGACGAAACAATTCTATGTGAGACACAGTCTAAGGCATTGGTGAAGTGATATTGTCTATAACAGTTGTGAATACTATTTTCACGAAAAGCTCTCGGTCATTATCCAGGTGTTTATCAATATCCATCAGCCTGGGCTGGCTCGTTGTCGAAAACAATTAGCAGATTGTGAAAAACTCATTCGAATGAGTGTGCAGGGGTAGATCTCTCGACCCACTTCCAGTAAATACGTGAACTTCTCCCTTCTTATTTCCCGTAGGACGCTCATGGCGGCGGCTAATGCCAACTAAGAGCTCTTCCGCAGATTGCGATACACCCTCTAAATATTTCATTCGAGCTCGCGGAGACAGAGATACAGTCCGATGTGATCGATCTCGAAAATTGGATGGCCGGCTATCAGATACTCTGTGGTTTGCTAGTTTCGTTGCTGCCCAGACTTTATTTAATTTACTTCGAGTGACGTATGAGCTTCAGTTGAAACAAGTTCCGTACTGAAGATAAAGTTTTTTCCAGGACCGAAGTTTGATAATTTACGAGGAAGTTGAGCTCCGGTCTATCTTGAGTCACCCTATAATTTTTCTTTCTAGTTGCACTCCCTCGTTGGTAGAACTCACATATCTGAGAGGACCTCGACGAATTTAGCATCATGACGCCCTTGACCACCGAGCTGTTGAAATGATAGATTGGTAATGATAGATTGGAAATGATAGATTGGTTGAATAATAACCGAGAGTACCTATTGGAGTTCTGCACGAAATATGTATCAAATATATAGTAATAATCCATGTCGGAAGATTGAAGACTGATTTATTTCAGAGCCATGGCCAGTTTCTGAAGCCCTTCTGCTGTCGAAGGCTAGCCCAAACATTGGAGGAAAGTTGCTGGCTACTGGGCAATTTATACCACACGGCTGATTCCTGAAAACTCGGCTTCCTCAAGACTCATATAGGGATAATAACAGGGCACGGCGAATTGAGTGCCTATACAGGTGTCACTGAAAACCATAGAAGACACTAAAACTTGGCATGGATATGAAAGAGACTGAGAACCTCTACAGTTCTTCAGAGACAATGAAGTGAAATCTTGGTGTCTTCATACTTCTGTATCGAGAGTTGATGACATGAAGGTCGCAGAGGTTTTGAAGAAGATATGTAGATATGTGAGGAGTAGGGATTGATCAATTTACCTACCAACTTCCACTTCCTCTCCGAAATATGACATACCCAAGTTCCATCATGTCAATTTCTGAAGCTCAAATCTTTCCATTGGATACAAATCCAATAGCAATGAAATTGCCCATATGCGTGTTCAAAAAATCAAAATGAATTTAAAAAACGATTGAATGACTACATCACTAGTTTGCCTCGTACACAGATACATAAAATAGTGTATTCCTAATATTTCTGTGTTTATACATATAGTTATCAGCCTTCTCAATTGTGTCCTTTATTATACTTGTATTTTTTATTAGACAACAAACTGTCCTTTTATATATATATAGGTGATGTAACCAATATAAGTGTATGTAATTATATATCTAGTGCTAAATATGAATTTTGTATTTTATTATATTTCTTGTTACGTGATTTCTAAATTACTGATCGTAATTCTCACAGTCACACACAAACTGGAAACAGTTTACGTGACTTTTCAGTTTATTAACTCACCTTTTACTATGTCTAAATTTTATATTGTACCTGAAGTTAATAAATATTATTATTATTATTATTTATACAGTTATAGAGAGTTTTCGATTTGAAGAGTACGGCTCTGTTCACTCGCTTCTTCCTCTCTAACATCGCAACTCGGCTTCTCACATAAATTGGTTGAGGCTCTCCTCTATAGTCTCACTTTAAATAATTAAATGTCAAAGTAGAGTAATCCCATAATGAACACGACGCCTGCGATCCGTGTTTCGGAATCTGTTTGGATACGTGTCTGGCTCGGATCGTCCTGACAGTCGGAATCCAGATCGCTTGTACAGGATCAACTCGCTGACAAATGCCGCTTCTCTTCCTCATTTCGCAAATATTCAGCTCACCCAGATAATTATACCATCGTCGGAAAATTCGGTACATTTCCGAAGATAATTCATTTTCTTTTCGCTAATCGCATTTCATGTTTATGCACAATCATATACAGCATGAAATGCTACGAAATGTCATCGATTAGAAATTATAGATTTATGAAATTTCTTTGAAGTGAAACCGGCAAAGAAGCGCCACTGAACAGCAAACTGAATTTCAGTTCCATTCGAAACGACCTGGTAACCAGACGTGTCAAAGTTGATATTTCGGAATGTAAACGATTTGATAGTATAGCTCTGCCTGTTTCCACGAATGAGAGTACCACAAGATGATATGACATACGATGGAGCTGATCAAGAGTTTGAATTGGTTCTGGAATATGTCGTAATAACTCACTCGCCAGAATCATTATTATATATGGGGATCTCATACTCCACCACACTGATCATTTGAATATTTTCCAGTATATTAATGAAGGGTTCTTTTGTTGGCGGTAATCTAATGAATGTATCTCCACGTCCCCAGGTAAATCACCCTATATATGCTGTCATTTATATTTTATCTGCCTATATTTTCACGTATTCCTTGAGAAAAAAAGGCAGATCGTCTACTCTATAGATTCAGCATCGAGAGAGTACGCGCCGTCCGAAATGAATCAAACATTTGAAAATCTCACACTTCATTTATTAAAAAACCAGTATGTGTTCACTCAGTTAACTCATTCGAAAACTCGTATATCATGCGTTAGCAGGAAAAATGTACACTATGGCGTGGGAGGTTTCTCTTATGTCGCCTGCTGCTATTGAGTCGTTCTGGTAACTCAACAACTCTCAAGCCCTTAGGAAATTTAGGAAGATAATAGATGGCTTCAAATGGCATTATCCCAATTGCTGCCCTCGGGATATTGATAGAGATTTCGCCCTTGTCCACTCAAACTTTCATTCTCCTTCTACTCAGAGCTCAGCATTCACATATCATTTCAACCCCAGTAGCACAGAATGTTTGATGGACATCGGCTCCTATTCAATATTCGAATATCCTGTGGTTCATAGACGATATTGATACAATATTGGATGAGTTCTATACTTTCTCCATATTGGGAAGATATATGTATTGATATCAACATACCTCCATGAAGGATATGATCGTTCAATGTTATTAGTATACATAAAAATATTGGGCCTATATTGACTGAATGTTTCCTAAACAATGTCACAAGGTACAGTTGGGTTCAATATCTTGAGTTCGATCCACAATCAGGTTCTCCATTTTTGGCGATATAGTATATCAGGGAGCCTGATAGAGTACTCTCCCAATACATATGCTCAGTATGAGCTATAATAGGCCATTGACGCCGCGGTTGAGGGACTGTTATAGATCTGCCTATAATAAAAACAACAATTTCAGCAAGACAACTCTCGTTTCATTCATCTTCACTACGAAATTTTTATAGGTTATATAATTATAATTCACTATGATGATGATTGGCACTCTGAGATTGCCGAATAATTAAGTTATTATCGTCAATATTAATTATTGAAATTTTTTCGATGTATGTATGCTTAAATGGCGCTTTACTTCAAGTGGAATGTTCCATGAGTGGAAAACTTCCGTTGAAAGATACATATATGCCTATTCTCCAAGAAGAATATTTTCACTTCTTCAATTCCAAATAAATGAAAATGCAGGTGGCACGCATTAAGAGCAATGTCGGTTGTGATGAAGTAATTCAGGTAGACAATTTACCAAACCAACTGCATCCTAGCAGCTGCTGTAATCGAATGAAACTACATTAAAGAAAAAAGGGTATCCCAAAGAAAACGATAATGCTGAAAGCTTATATGGATTACAGAGGGGAAAAAGCATACACAGAACGAGTGAGTGCTTCGGCTGGTTCCAGCATAAAAGGCTTTCCATTTGGAATTGCCGAAGATCTAGGTTTGCTCTCACATAAATGGCTCTACTTATTGCATTAGTTTAGTCAGTGTCGGTTGAAACGGCCCATTTCCAATCTTTCCTGAAACTTAAACAATTCTTGACACCGCCTGATGGCCTCTGAACTGGAGTATGCAAGTTGAGCCTAGCATGATATTACATTCATTTCGATATGATTATTTGATTCGGATTGTTCAGCACTGAGAACATGGGATTGCATGAGCTTCAGGCCTGACATGAATGTTTATAGCACTAAAGAGTCAGTCAGTTTCGATGAGAATGCCAGTTATTTTGATTCTGCAGTACTAACGAGTTTTGATACACATTCGAATTTCGAAAACACTAATAATGATACCCCTCATAAGTATTAAAGTAGACGATTAGAATTTGGTAGGAATAATTTTCAACAGAATGTAAGGGATTTGAAACGTCCCTCAGACAAGGTACTTCAGGGTTCATATTATTATCTCGCATATTTCCACTACACACCCCAATTCATGATAAATCATTTTGGAATCAAAATAATATCCTCTCACAAAAAACTGAAAAAAAAATTATTAAGTAACGCAAAATATCTGTACATTGCGACATTGATAACGAATAATGATCAAGAAATCGATTACAACTCATCAGAGTTTTATTCGTTTACATATATCTATCAAAGATTGAATTTTCAATGAAAATCATCCGGTTTTCTTCTCCAGGAGTGTATTATGCCATTAATTCAATAACACAAATAAAAGGTTATGTCTGCAGATAGTGCGAATCTCATTCGATTCCAATACAGCAATGTTAGGTGTACTCAATCGGCTCCTACTAGTTAATCTTGTCTTCGTCATGCCAGACCATCAAAAACGTCCCACAGGACGTTTCGTGCCGTAAGAATTGCCATTTTTGGCATCATCCAGTCTAGATGATGATCGGTCTGGTGTGCCAAACAGGGCATTCTTTGTCGGAAAATGTCTTCACGGAAATCGAGACGTTAGCGAATATTTTTATGATCTCCAGTGAGTGACAATCATGGAAGTTTAATGCAAAACATTGTGATAAATATGCATGTATACCTATACAGAGTCGATCAAAGGATAGTAAAATTAAGACTACCTAGCTGTTTATTCTTTCAAAGGAATAAAGCAACTTTGAATTGTTCCAATAAAGCAATGGGGAAATATTTCATGATATTCCTAATGCTAGATTGAAGAACAAATTTTCTGATATTACTTCTCTGATATTTCGAAAGATGGAAGCGAATTATTGTGAAGAATCAAACTGGACAACGAAATGAAGGCCTTGTTGCATAATTTACATCAGATTAAATACATAATAACTCACTATTTCCTCTATTGTTTCCAATAATGATATTCTTATGAATTGCACGCACGTTCAATGTGAAAGATTCATGTTTAGTTATTTATTTTTTATCTGAGATCTATACATTCATCTGATGATACAACAAACTTTTAGGAAAATGGTTGCATTAAATAACATGAACCTCATTTTTGATTCATTTCTGAGCTGTCAGTACTGACTGCTTGAAATCTGGTATTACATGCGAGACGTAATTCATTGTATATTGATAACTAACGATGGAACTATGAACTATGGATATGAAATTGAAAACATGTAATGTGCCTCATTGTCTTACCATAAAAGCCGTTTATATATAGCCTTGGAGATTTTTGAATTGATATTTTGTTGGTTCTCCACTCATCTGTATCTACGTATCTAGTGATAGAAGAGAATTCTGAGATATTGCAGAGCAATATTTGATCTAACCACTGTTTCGAAGAATTTGTATTCCGAGGGATTCTCAATATGAATCAGGCTGATCTATACATGTCATGTAATTTTTCTCATCTGGAATGTAGCAATGTACCGTCATGTACAATAATGGAGCAATTTTTGTCTATAAGGAATGTGAAAACTATTCCTTAGTGTATATGAGGAAGGACAACCTGTATATTCTGAGAGCCAAAGAGAGGTCAGTAGGTAAGTACCTAATCTTCCTCCAGTCATTCGGAATCTCCCAATTTTATACTTTTCCTGGCACATAATCCAATATGAAAACGATCCAGAAGGAATACATGAATGTATGCCTTTTCAGATACACATCTCCAGTAGGAATTTGAATAACAAATTTTCCAGCAGCCAACTGAGTTTTTATCATAAGCCAGTATTCTTCAGTCCACTTCCATCGCTGCTTGGACATCACATGTCCAAGCTGAGATCGGACACAATGTAAGATATTTTTTATTCCATCCAATTTCAATGTGACGTTCCGAATTAAATTTGACTGCAGAGGGATGTTCATAAAAGAGGCAATAAAGGACATTTATGTTGGATAGACAGCGCGGAACACATCTTAAAGCGGTCTACTTTGATTCTTAAACGTCGCAAAGGCGGATCTAGAATGCAGTGACGTACTGCAGCGGAAATCTTTATACTAGATAGGAAACCGATCATTTTCTCTCTTCATAATGTCGGTTTTTCTATTTAATATCATAGCAGAATTACACAACGCATTCTATAACGCTCTGTCTGAATTATTCATCGTGAGGCAAAAGCTATTTACATATACTCTCGAAGATAGTTTTATGCCCGACGCGAAACAGTAAGCGATAATATCCGTAGGAAAAAATTCATCTCCTCCTTGAGGTATGGTTATATTTTTCATATATGTAGGGATTATGCGGTGAACTGTTACCTCTCTAGGAGTGAGCCACAATAGATAACCCAATAGTTCTAGCAAAAATGCTAATATGAATGTCTCACAGAGTTCATAGGAAGCAAATTTTTTGCTTTCGCTCCTACATGTGAGAAAAAGAACCATTAGTGAGGTAATAGAATAGCTATTTAGACTGTATCAGCCACCAGTGTAGTTCATTATTGTGAATTGGTGACATCAAGTTAAGTTGTGTTCTCTCTGTATCAGATGATTTTGGATCATCTGGAGATCATGGAGCCTGAACAAGGGAAATATACGCATGATTGTCCTATTCTCAAAGCCTCCATTGTGAAGTCCCTCTTCTTCACATATAGCACCGAACGTGAAGCAAAAGAGTTGAGCAACCATCCTTAGTAATTGCGAGGGATGTATAATTCTTTGGAGGTAGTGAGAAGAGCAAAAGAGTGTAGAAGTGAGCGAAGCCAACAACGGAGAAGTTCAACATGGCGTTCATAGTTGGAACGAATATAAGAAAACAATCAGATGAGTAATGAATTAGTAATAATTTGGCAAGCCAGGTTCCAATTGATTTGCTGGAAGAAAACATCCATAATTCTCGTGCTCGTCTTGTTGAGAAGTCGAAAATGGTATTCCCTAATATGGTAGAAAGGAAAAACACTATTCACGGCTGTATCAGCCTTTGAGTCCACAGGTGGAATCATAGAGCAACATGACGTATTCACTTCAAAATAACAATCCTCAAGAAAATTTTTTTTGAAGAAATGAAGAATCATCATTTTCATCATACGAGTTGAAATATTTGTCATAAATAGTTGATACAGCTAATGAAATTCATACTATAGATGGAGAAATTGAGAAACAATAATCATATGTTCACAGGGAAATTATAACTTTCTCTTATTCAGGTTTCAAAAAGTTGGGTGCAACCAAGGCAATATGAAAAAAAAAATTGGCACGAGCTATTATGGTTCCTGATTTGAGTTCCCTAGTTTTCATAGAGGAAAATTAATCAAGAAAGTTCAATGTTAAAGTAGTTATAGGTGAAGATATTATGGGAATAGAATCGAACCATAGAAGGATCGCCGTTCCTGAGATGGTTACTATAGCCTTGAGGTCAGGAATTGGTAAAATCATGGCAACAAAACAGAACACACCTTGGAGTATAATCATCCACAAAATGAAAATACAAATAATTTAAATTTTGTTGATAACCAGGTTGTTTCGAAGATTCGAATGTAGTCGAAAATTGCAAATATGAACAAACAGAATTTGTTAGGAATAATATTGGTAATATTGGTCTATCTATATCATCTCTTCTATATCATCCTGACTGCAGATGAGGAAGAAAGCTATAATAACAGTACACGTATCATTTCACTGCGGTTCCACTTTCGACGCTTCTCTGAGACCATGAGCTCCCAGATACATGGAAGATTTGATAAAGAGCCCAAAAGAGGTTCCATGAAGATAAAGAAACGGGTACAATAGCATGCATGCAACACGAGTCAATTCAGTTATTTTATTCCATTCATATCAATACATACTTCACAGAATGATGGTAAGCTGATCCTATATTAATGCGGAAGTGATAATTGATCCTCTGACCTGTAACAAAAATTAAATCTACATTCATTGTAATACTAAGACACATGAAAGTTTTTTTTCACTTGCATATCATTTGGATGTGATGCTTTGGATATACGGTCACTATGAAAACACTTATAATGTCCTAGGACGTTTTGAACCGAAATGCCTGCCGATATACTATTCATTTCTATCGTTGTCTCAAGATACAACCTGACAATAACATTATTTCTCTCGTCTCATACAGAAAAATTAATATAGACAACTGTCAGTGTCAAATCTCATGCAAATCAGTCAAATCGTACATCACCTCAGTCGATTGAAGCAAAGAAATCAATTTTCATTGGAAGAGCGTTATTACATGATATCGCCCATCCCTACGACCGGACGCTTTAGGACTGGATCAGTCTCCTTCCTAGCGTTATCATCCCTGCGACGTACTTGGTGCATAAATATCTATTGTTTTCTGACATACATAACCGAACTGCCAGCCAAATAATAAACTATTCTTAGTACGAGAACAGTGAACTATGAGAGTCTGAAAAAGGGGTGACAGACCGGTTTCTCAAATCGCCGTCGAATTGATTCTCATCAAATAACCAAGAGAAGGAGCCCAATTCATTGAGCATTATATAGGGGTAATATAGGCATATTGGAAATTCCAGGATGATGCTTTGTCAATTCTGCGGTGTCGTCGAATATGCAATATAACACAACAGAAATGACAGGACAATCGACCGGAGAGGCAAATGGAAAATGCAATTTTGCGAGTCATATTTCTCTTCCTATTCCTTTCGTCATTATCGGTATTAGTACAAATCAGCGGAAAAAGTGAAGATGATATGACAGATGGATTGGTTAGCAGGCTAAAGAGAATATAATAAAATAGTACATTATCATGAAATTGTTCATTGAAATGACGCAAACGAAGTAGTTCAACGCCGCAATTTAATGAATAGATTTATTATCCTGGTGTATTGCTATGAATAGTGAATATCCAATGAATGACATCAGCAAAAGGGTTAGTTGAGTGATTTGCGAATAAAAAATCTTGTCATTTCCACATAATGAGAAAAGTAGTTGTTCAGGAAATTTGGTTTTCTGTACAAGGTTGAATCGGGTACGGTTTTCATTCGAAAATATATCAGAATCACTGTATAATAAATCATCTGATTACGTTTAATTCTATTCTATTCTGTATAAAGAAGTATACACATGATTCGAAAACTCTTGATGTACTTTTCAGTCAAATCATACAAGTAATATAGTGAATAACTCATAAAAATAAGAAATATTCTTTTGCTAAATTGATCATTTAGCCAGAGATGTATATGCACAATACCCTGAGCATTGCATGTACATATAATATTTGCTTGCTCTGTCATCCTCTAGACAATATATCTGAGTTATACTCCATTGCAATCGCAATGTATAATCATTTCAGTTTGCAGACTTTAATCAACCCCCTCACAATTGACGTTCTAATTGAAACTGAAATTATTTGCATTATCAACGTTTAATTTTCAATTAAACTAGTAATCGATTCTAGATTCGGGCTCGTAGGTATATTCGATTGAAAACATATGCGGGCCATTTCAAATTACTTCGTACTTCAAAACATTGCGACAACATTGGTTGGTCTTCATTGTGATCGTCTAGAAATGTGAGATTTGGGAAACCGGCTTGTTTTGTTGTGGCCATCAAAGGCATCAAGATCGAATGTGAGGTGGAATTATCGAGCATACTAAAAAATCAGTTTGATACAGTATAATACAATCAGTCCTATATCGACTGCGTCATCATCACACATCAACATATCCAATGCGTTAGCTTGTGAAAAACCTGTGATTTGATTCATATGAAAGCGCTGAAATATTAACAAAAATAATATTTTGAATTCTCCTAACACTGATATATCACGTCAAAATTCTGAAATAGTATCTCAGAAATCTGAGAAACAAGTCAAAATTTTGATATGATATGTCTGAATTGAAATAAAGAAAAAACTATCAGTTCTGTTGCCACTTTTGTCGTTCATGATAGATATCAGGAAAACATATTCTAGTCGGCTTTTTCAAATCATCAAATTTGTTCATTTCCTTTTGACAGGTGCTTTCATCTTTGCGTGACTTGACTAAATTTTTGGAATAGAATAGGTCATACTAGATTTCTCTTTTATACCTGACGAATAAGTAACTTCACTACTCAAAATTTCCATTTTATATATATTCGAAATTTGACAAAATCAATACTCATTACTTGATTATAGGTATGCACTGATGATGACTTGAAATTCGTGGGAGCTTTGGTAGGATTTGAATAGAAAAAATTATGCACGAAATACAAAGTTTCGTTCGGCCATTCTTTCGTTATCCTTCAATTCATTCCGTTACTCTTGTGATGATAATAGATGATGATCATGTTCGTTCGCTGAGTAGGGGTATAGTTTCTATTAACACACCTACGAAATCAATCTCATGGAAATTACAGTAATTTTTTGAGCGCATTGAAACGAATCCGATGAAATGGTCGGCGAACCAACAACAAATATTATTCATGAATTCTTCTGAACTATATACTTTGGTGAAAGAAATTTGCAGAATCTCTTACATTTCTTTTTTTCATTCTCTTTAGGCCGATCATTTTTCATGCCGTCTCCATCCGATCTGGTCGCATTGGCTTGTGGGATCTCGGTCCAGTTCAATTAAGATGGTCGGGACCCAAGGGGACTGACAAGGCTTCTGCAGATATATGTGATAGTGGCTAGTCACCGCGCTACAGACGCTGTATGAAAAAGAGGCATAGAAGAAATGGAGGTAGGTACCTATATCATTCAATATACATGTACATTGGTGAGGGCTGATTTTCCACAACCAACATACAAACATATCACACAACAGAGAAGTTCACAAAAAACGGCCAGTGCAGTAACTTCTGAATCATTCGAGATAGGAATTTGCAATTTTCTGTCTAGCAAGTGTACCATATTGTTCATTTATCGACAAAAAACCCTCTCCATTTTTGGATTGTACAGGGTAACATCTTAGACACACTAGCACTGATCAAGATGTTAGAAGAATTTTTCAATTCGTTTTCATCTTCTGACAGTGACCATACATTGTTAATAATGGTCTGTTAGACATTTCAGCTGTTTTTTTACGTGAAACCGAAAAAAAAATGAGATGAACTCCTCGTCAATCTTCATCATTTTCAGAATCATAGAAAAAGGGGTGATAGAATTGACGAATTGACATTTTGATCAGGAGATACTACTGGTGTATGTAAAATGATACCCTGAAACGAAAAAATTGAAAATTGTACAGAGGGTCGTCCTCTTTGAAAATCAGAAGCTGAGGTCACTTCCAGATAGACCGGAATTGATTGAAGGCTTTTTTTCGTCAATCAATAAACATGATATGGCATACTCGCTACCCAGAAAATTTCAAATTCTGATCACGAATGTTTCAGAAGTTACTGCACAGGCCGATATTAGCGAAATGAAGCATAATTATTGCTGACAAATTGTAGAATGTCAAATGATTGTAAGAGATTGTAAATTGAATATTGATTAATGATTTCTGCATGGATATAAAAACAGATACATATTTGGAGACAGTTGACCCCGCTCAAAATATTCAGACAGGTAGTGACGAGTAAAGGGTGATATTTATGGCCACTGCACATCTCTTCGTGAAATATATTAGGTTCATTTTTCAGCTTTTGATGGGATTTTCTCTCCTCGTTTCTAAAAAATAGAGTAGAAGTTATTAAAAATTATTGCAATATATTTGTAGTAAGGACAGATTTAGGATCTGTCCCAAAATGTCACTGCGCTTGAAATTAAACCTCAAGATACCTAAAAGAGAAATTCTCTATTGGTCAGTGACACCTTGTTTTTGGAAAAATTTGGAAATACAAATATATTTAATAATAATAAAACCTCTACTTATCTTGGTGGATGTTTCGGGAACGAATCTGCTCCCGTTCTCAACACAATTGAAATATTTTTCTCTTCGTAAACTTTTTTCAGTGTCAAAATCGGAAACATCGAGAAAAGTTTACGAAGAGAAAAATATTTCAATTGTGTTGAGAACGGGAGCAGATTCGTTCCCGAAACGTCCACCAAGATAAGTAGAGGTTTTATTCTTATTAAATATATTTGTATTTCCAAATTTTTTCAAAAACAAGGTGTCACTGACCAATAGAGAATTTCTCTTTTAGGTATCTAAAGGTTTAATTTCAAGCGCAGTGACATTTTGGGACAGATCCTAAATCTGTCCTTACTACAAATATATTGCAATAATTTTCAATAACTTCTACTCTATTTTTTAGAAACGAGGAGAGAAAATCTCATCAAAAGCTGAAAAATGAATGTACCACCTCCTCGAAGAACTTACAGACAGTATTTAAATATATTAGGGTTGCATGCTGCTTATGCCCTAATTGATCATCTTTAGTAGCATGCATAATAGAGGTAAATAGATAGCCAATCTTTTCAGTTTTCCAAATTTTATGGACTGTGACAATTATTCGAGAGTTGCTACTGACTATTCGAATGAAAATGTTCATGTTCGGAAAATCGTAGGTAAAATTATATGAGTATGATTTCATTCCAGAGAAAGAATTGTTGGCGTCGCGCATTGATGAGAAATATCCCACGATAATGTGAGACAAGGTCAACTGCAAAATCTAATGGAGCTCATATATCTCGTGGATCTTATGAATCTATCGGAATCTTATTTCAAAATTTTGATGACACTTTGATTTCAGAATTCGATCATTACTGCTTTGCATAACCTATCAATGAGCGATAAGCAAAAAAATTTCCGACAGAATGCGTTTCAATTACATGACTCCTACACAATGACATTTCTCATTGCAACGATGATTGTAATATCGACATACCCCTCTATTTCATGATCACAAAAATGTGTCAAAACAAAACTTCAAAACATTTTCATCACACGAAGTAATTTTAAACTCCACCGACAACGCTCCACATATGGTATATAGTTTTCGTGATTTGATGAATAACTAGGATGCAACAGAGGGCTCTTATCAGGCTAGTTATCGAGATAGAGGATGTTAAAGTTGAGAAATGAAAATTGATTTTCAACAACAACGCAAAGAATGAATTCTTTCCATAGTGAATTGAACTTGAGAATCAGACAATTCATCCAGTGGCGCCGATAGGGGGTATAATTGAATGAATTTCGCAAAAAACATAGGTGGCGATGTGACTCGATAGAACCAGACATTTTCGAGAAACAACGGAAAAATTGACTAATCTAACCCGCTGACACATTATGTAATTTCTTCTTATTGCAAAACGGGCCCTCGAAAAAAGTTCGTGGTTAGCTATTATTAGCTCCATTGCAGCCTGGATTTTTGCTCTCCGTTCTTCCTCATTTTCAATCGGGTTTTCATCATCGGGTGACCTGTAGGTCATGACGTCCATCCCGTTAGATCCATGTTTGACCAAATCGTTCCGTTAAAGACACTTCTGTCGAAATGAGCAGGCGCCCCATTAAGTGTAAACCACGTGTTACGTCTGATATCCAACGGAACATTCCACAATATGACTGGAAGAACTAGGTAAAATATATGGGCTAATTTTCGATAAAAACAATTCACAAATGTATCAAAAATTTGGACTGGAACCCACGATGATGAATTTATTGTGGTTTCTCTTCATTATAATATCATAACTGTGCTATCATGCATCTGCGAACAAGTAAACTATATAGTTCGAAAATATTCTGAAATATTCTATTGTTGTTGTTTTTCAGATGGTGAATTTGATAACTACCCAGCGTTCGGAAGATTATTTTTGGGATTTGAATTTGATTTGATTTCGATGATGTAGATATCTTGATTTTTCTGTGCTTCTTGGATAACATTTGTACGAAACCAAGTACGGGCCCTATCTGAGGAGCCAAGAAGTCAGAAGCATGCATAAACAACGGATTACCGTTTAATGTTACCCGAAGCAAAGTTAAAAATCTCATGAAAAATGATCGTAATAAGTAGAAATGCATGCTCGATGGGTTTAGGTAGGATAATATTATAAGTAGATGGTTTATCGGCATTTTCTCGACTTTGCCCATAGATTTTTCCCACACAAAGAGCCGATGAATTAGTACACCTGGAAGACGTTCTTTATGATACGAACTGATGAGCTTTTCGAAGAATAAAGCAATGATGCACTACTATTTCGATTCAAATCTCATCCATCAATAATGTACTTGCTGTGAACTAACTTGTGACTTCACTTTCCACATTCAAATTCAACAGAAGATAATTTGGCTTTCTGGATGATAAATATAACAAACTATCATTGAGAATAATCAGTTTGAATAGTCAGAAACGTCTTCGTATAACAGGAATATAAGAAAGAAATAACGCGTATTTCTGTTATTTTCAGTATTTGTAGAATAATATTACCTATTAGCTGACCTTGATATTGTTCCCAATGTCATATCTTCATTATCTGGAGCAGGAATGAATTTCACCGAGAGTATTTGTCAATCAAGAGAGAGAACAATATGGAACATTATGTTACGATGTAATGCAAGAAAGCTGCATAAATGTAATTCAAGCAACCTAATAATTCCATCTCGATATGGGTTCATACTCATAAAGGTTTTCTCATACCAAAACAAATGCTACATCTTATGATGATATGATGATAAAGCTCATCGTATGGAACCATTCGATTAGTATTTTCCACAGCCTTTAGGTATCGAAGGTATTGGTTTGAGAATAATGAACACATTTCATTTTCATCACTGTGTAGTAAAACATAATTTATATATGTATTTGGTACTGCCATTGATAACTGTCTGAGAGGTTGAATCAGCTATAGTGGAAAGTAGTGGGATGCCCATTTTGCACTTGAACAAAAAGTGAACTGAAAATTTGGTCAAATATCAATCCATTAGGTTGCTAATGAAATGGTTTACTTATCAATGTTGACTATCTCATCTAGCGAAATTTATAATTTCATTCTGACAGTTTGCCACCAATGAAGCGATTATCGTAATGATCACAGTTTTACAGAATGTGGTAGTGTATGTCCTTCAGAGAGAAATTTAACAGCTCGAGTCAGCCAATCAGCTTGAGACTGCATGAGCTTCGGAAATGAGAAGTTGCTGCTCATACGGAAATTCTCATACCTCACCATAGACTCAATATCGCCCTGATCATCGGGCAGTACTGGAATCTAGTATATTTGGTATGAGTACACGAGATGCTATGAAGAATTCTCAAGATCGTATGTGTCAATGATATAGGCTGACATTTTATTACACCTGCATGATGATAGGCGCAGATGTTTGAAAATCTTGGACTAACAGCGGCAGTTTATGCAATGACATGGGGACCTTTTCAACATTAGGGCAAGCTATGAAGATACCCCTGTTTTCGATTACATCCTGGCTGACTGCTTCGATCTTCTGGTAGTAGACCAAGTGTCTTGGTTTATGCATATGGCGCTACAAAAGCTTCATTTCTGCAGCTTTGATGGGGGCTTTCTTACTTACGAAGGCACGCTTAGTTACTGAGTCATGAACTTTCTGCCCGGTGGGAATATCTCATCATTATGAATTTGAATCTTTCCAGTCACCAACACCTCGAACAGGAGAAAGTTCATCAAATTATCTCTCATCACCAGAGAGTAAGTATGGCTAAGAGACATGATTTCGCTGTCTTTCTGTTGCTGTGAAACTATATAGAATGAGAAGACAACGCACAACCTATGCAGAACCATTATCAGTTCCCTGAAATATATATGTGTGGAGCAGTCATTATTTGGGTAGAGTCAGAGAACAACTTCTTTGTTTACATGTATTGTACTCATTAGTCAACTATCCCCAACGTAATTGGATTAATAGATTCTGGAAACACAACAGATACCCTATAATAACCGAGATAATTCCGGTAGCTTGTCGTTGATTAGGATAGATCTTAGCCGGCTTCCTGCAGAACCTAAGAAGATTACATTTATTTTCCGATTGTTTCCCGATCCAATCAACAAACTGGTGGAAAATTTGAAAGCAATTTCTCTCGAACCGGTAACAGAGTAGGATCCAGAAATTTCTACATACAAGTCTCAGTCTTTCAATGAGTAGCCGCCTCTTCACTTGGATAGAATTGAATATTCAATACAAATTCGTTGTATGAGAAGTATTTACTATGATGAAATTAGTGACAGAAGCAATAAGAACATGTGAGGACACTTAACATCAGAAAAAATCTATTAATTTTCGATTCCACAGTATTTTCATGCTGAGATGGAACTTATGGGTTGTATTCCAAGCGGATGAATATGTGTATTTCAGATTCAGTTCAATATACAAAAGTGTATCATCAAAATATTAATTCAACGCGTCCGAAGATTATTTGTCCTTCTGTATACTAGATATAAGAAACGATCAGTTTCAGTATGCTGCGTAAGTGTAGTCGATCCATTTTTAATTACAAAATCTGAAGATATGAATAATAATGTCGAGCTCATCGAGGACGGAACTCAATGATTTCCTGGGATATAGAAGAAAGGCAACAGAAGAAAAATCGAATATTAGATTCCTATTCGGCGATACTCGAAACGAGTCATTAAGCATCATACTTGAGAACTGGGAACTGAGAGAAATTCTGTTAGCTTGATACTTCCTTCAATTCATCATCAATTTCCCCATCATAGAATAAACCTTATCGGGCCTAAATTCACAATAACCTTTGAAAAATTCTGATCCATCTTCATGATAGGCAACAATATATTCTTAATATATGCAAGAATTTCCATTGATTTGAGTACAGTAACTACAGAGAAATACATCAATTTCCTCTTCAATTATGTACAACATTGTGATATACAGAGGGTTAGTTCGAGGGGGCACCGGTGGGACTGATGGCATTAAATAGCGAAGGCGTGCTAGTAGGATGGAGCTATGGCACATTCGGCTATACTGTCTATAAACATTGTGAGGAAATTGATGTTCAAAAGAATTTCAACGAGCGAAATGGCCAGACAGCGTTATTTCTGAACCCGATTTTTTTTCGTCTATATTTTTTCAAAAATCTTCTCTCACATCACACCTTCTTCGATTTCAACGTTTTGGAAAGGAAAATTCAATCTGGATCACGTAGGACATCAATCTGTCTGATGTGCTGATGAGAAGAACTTACTGAATATACTGACTCAAATACATACTAATGGGATGAAAAAAAGGAAAAGTATGGAAACCTCTGGAATGTCACTTGTGATTTCCAAATGAATGTTAGTTTGAAATTCGAAACCTAGACGTTGTTTGACCTGGAGAATTCAAAAATCACAGCGACAATGTAGCCAGATTTTCACGTTTTTCTGTTCCACGATTTTTGTTCATTCGAAAGGAACACCCTATTTATTCTGATTGCATTGGATTGCTTATGGTCCATTCAGTGGAATTCAGAATGACAAATTTTTATCCCGAAACCCCTGGATGTCTCCGAAACTACAGATGCGATTTCAATATAATTCAGTTCCTGTGGGCCGCTTGATCTCGTGAATTGAAAAATTGCACCAACGATGTTGTCAGATCTTCCTATTTTCCTATACATGAACTACTAACGATCGAATGCAGTGAACCTAAAGGGGGTGATCCATCCACAGAAGAATGGGAAGATCTGACAACATCATCAATGCACATTCTGAATTTGCCACGTTGAACAACCCCTAGGTAGTAAATTTCGCAATCACATAAGTCATTTTGGAAATATTCAAGGGCTTCCATACTTTTTTCCAAAAATGCTGGTTTGTCACATCTCTGAAAATATTTGGAATTTGTCATTTGACATTCTACTAAAATCAATATCAATATCAATATATCAATATTGCATACTGAATGAGTTTCTTTCCTCTATTTAATTTATTCTTCTTTGTATGAATAACTCCGTTTCTTTCTCATTGTATGATTGATTTGTAATGAGTATATATTTTATTGTTTGTTAATATTTCGTACAAACATGGTGATTTGAGATATTACCTACTTATTTCATTTTCTCTTGATTTGAAATCATTCAAAATGTACCCTACTCACTTATTATTCATTTCTTGAGTAGTTCAACAATAGTTATCATCTAACATGTTGGAAATATGGCTATCTCTTAGTATTTCTAAGTGATCGTGATGATTTCTGATCTGTAACTGGTATATTGATTCTGTTGATCACACAATGAATAAGATTAAATGAAAATGAAATTGAGCTGTCGATGATCGTCGATGCGATTTTCAGATTTGCCAGATTCCCTAGGTACTGAATTTAATTTGAATCACATGTGCTCTTCCTCTTATTATATGAATATTCAGAATATATATTTCCAATATTTCAAATCATTGGAATAATAACAGTCGATTATGAAACCCGGTCCTGTATGACTTCGGAAGCAATGTTCCCCAAGGCATGCACGTACACCTTCCTACTACATTCCTATATTGATGAAAATAATATTATTTCTGGAGTAAATTGAAAATGAAATTGGTTAGAACTTAGGTATTACATTACTGCGATATCCGATATATCCATCTTTTTTCTTTCATTTCGTCGCGGCTGCTGGAAAATGCAATTCGTTTTCCGTCGTTCTCCTCTCACCTTTTCAGAGCAGCTCGGACAGTTGAAAGATTTCCAATAAACGCGCTACCCAATTTCCTCGTAGACGATATCCGCATTTCTTCCCCTCTTAGCTCCCTTCCCCTCGGCTCGCTTCCTGTTCAGATGACTTCTGTGATGAATGACTTTCTCAGATGAACAATTATAATGCTCGGAATTGGATTAGCGACCGTCTCACATAATTGTTTTTCCCCGATCGAATTTTATCTTGCCCCTATCATTCCAAAGGTTCTCTCCACCTCATCGTTTTTGTGTTCACTGTTGAGAAATACTCAGGCGTTCAGTCTGGAACTTTTGGAATCATCGTGAAACATGATGATGACCGATCTGAAAATTTGTGAAGAAGGTGGTTCACCCAAAATTCGGATATCCATTCAGTGGGTTGTCCTCACTGAATTAGGTGTGACCAATGATGAAAAGTATAAAAAATTATACCTTGTACTTTTGTAGCAGTGAGCCGTTTATAACACCGCCACCTTTCATCACATATCGCGGAGAGCGTCAAGTATCTTTATTTTGTGTACGACTGGTTTGGAAAGAAGCACCATACCCTCAGGCGTGAAAGCAGTCTTCACTATCGATTCTCGTCTTGGAATCTAAATGGAATTGAGAGTGGAAATCCTTAGTCTGTCTTAGAGGAATATGTGGCTAGCTGTTCAGTGATGCTTCTTTGTACGTTTCACTTTTGGAAACATACCATAAACTTGTTTGCGCATGTATTACTGAGTTATTGCGTTCTCCATACCAGAGTTCTTAGTATCCACCTTCCTCTTAAGAAATTTACATCACTGTTATGCGAATATCATTTTGCGAATTCGAATACTTGGAATGGAAAAACTGAAGAAAAATTAGAAAGAAATGAATAGGTTATATTTTGAGACATTCGAGAACCTACTCATAATATTCTTGCTTCGAAAAGACAACACGATTTCTTTCATACCAAATGGAGGTGGTAAAATGAGATACCGGAGTGATATTCGTGAAAATTTAATATTTGGTATTCCGACCAATCTGTAAACTTTCCTGACTTGAATAATCATATTTGATGATATTGAATACCCCCTTAATGAAATTTCCAATGAGTCATTTTTTTTTTGTTCAGGTCTTCAGTAACAATAATTATTTTATCTAGCAGCCGACGTATTGACAGTTTATTCTGTCATCATCATAGCAATGACATGAGTTTATAATGATTCCAGTTTATATAAACATATTTTCGATGAGAAAAGTTCAAACAACATGAAACCAAAACAGGACAAAACTTTGAATTTTGGAACGTTTTCATAACTGCATGAATGAATCTTTTTTTTTCGGTTTGGGTCAATTTTGTTTCGAGGCTTGGGTTATATTTCCTAACGTGTATGCGTCGGATATCATTGTCCATAGAATTGATCCACGATCATTAAGAACTCGACAATAATACCAAGGCACCGTAGATTATACATTAAATTTTCTTCTTATCCTCATCCTTATCCTTCTCCGGCGGCCATTATCAGTCAAGAGCATTCCTTGAGATTTGGGATCAAAAAAAGTTAGAGTGGTTTCATGTGAATTCACGTTTGAACACTGATATTTTAATAAAATATTTTTGTTGAAGATTCACCAAAAATTCGATCTATTTCGGCCCACCAAATGCACCAACAGTCGCACTTGGTTTTCTCTGAGTGTCTGAGATAGATTTCAAATTATCGCGAGCATTAGAATTTATCTTGCAATAATTGCACTGCACTGCACTGCATCCATTTATAGAATCTCTCAGTTGATATAATTTCTTCAATTTGATTGTTTAGATCTGAAGTAAGTTATCTCGATGATTCTGTCTAGTTACTGATGTATAACTCACAAATGTTACTTACAAAACTTACTGAAGATACTCACCCACACACGAAAGTTATGCAGTGAATCAAGTTCTGTCACTATGAATACAGCTGTCTTACATGTAGCGCGTTTTATCAGTTATTTTTTGAGTCGCTAGAGTCAGAGTGAGATGGTTAGAAGGTCTGGCTGGGGAATCTACTCAACTAGTCTAGTATCCTGACTAACTTACAAGTATTGATATACATGGTGTTGATTAAGTACGTACAATGAATTCAAAAGAAGATTCTCTGAATGATTTCAAATTGTTAATTGTGAAATTCATTGTACATACTTGATTGACACCCTGTATAAAAAATCATCCATCGTCAATATCCGATTCACTTCCAATTCTGTTCTCATTTCTGCTCAATCCCTTATCAAGGCCCAATCTAGTCAATTTTTCATGGAGCTCGAGCAAGATCTATCATGAAAATAATTCGAATAAATATCGAATTTCTGTAGAGACGAGGGTGCGAAGCCCCGTTCTATTATAGCTCCTCGTTTTATCTAAATTAGATCAGCAACAGAATGAAAAGAATCCATATTTTCGATTTAATTTCCACTAATTTACATCCACAAATTGAAAAAGTATTGCTATTCCGGAATCAGTTTCTCAGACAGAGCATTACGCGTGAGCAGTGAGTAAGCTTATAATTATTTTTTTGCGAAAGAGGAAATCAATACATTTTTCACAGCATTTCACATGGTAAAAGCGACCTTTGATAGTGAGATGAAAGAACAATGTATTAAAACGTGAGATACAGAAGGCAACATATTCTACCACTAGTCTGAAATTCGAAAATGAGAATTTCCGAACGGACGAGTGCTTTAATGGCCTTCTGTAACGAACGTTCCATACTATTCCCACGTTTTTGGCTTTTCTATGCACAAAATACATTTTTATTCCGCCTAAACAATCAGCTACGGAATTTTGACACTTGATATGGCGGCGGATAATTTTGTTATTTCCATTCAAAGTTTGAATTTCTCAAGAAATTCTTGGTGAAATATAAATAGAACACAGTGATCTTTTGAGGCTGATCATCGATCTGACCTCTCTACAAATATATTGGCATAGTTAGTATATTCTTCATGTTCATTCATCAAAAACGAAGAAAGGAAGAGTCTGGAGAAAATGCTTCAATTTAGTTGCCAAAACATCACTGAACGAAACACAATTAGGCACTGAATAGTAGGAATACTCCATCCGCGAAATTTCTAATTTTCATTAGACATGAGAATGAGCTGTCTTGATATCTCAAACAATGAGCTACCTTCATCGTTCATCGTATATTCAACAGGAAGTTGAGTAATTATTCTGAACTTTTGAAGGTTTACCTTATTTTTTCACTAAAATGATGAATTCCTCGGTGAATATGAGGCAAAATGTGTATCTGAGATTTTATTTTTTTTTTTTTTTTTTTTTTTTTTTTTTTTTTTTATTTATTTAAAGTCTCACAAAACACTGTAGAGTAATTATAATGCAAGACATTACAAAAATACCTTAAATCTAGCACACAGTATGGAAATATTTAGAAATATCAAGAAATAAAAACAAAATCACAGTTACAAATAACACAGTTACATTGTTAGTTTCTTCAGTGCTTTCACATTTGTATTGAAGAAGTCAACATCCTTGTCCTTGAAGAGATCATTACATAGCGCTAACATTTGGCTTAGAGGGCTATCTAATGGGTACTTAATGCTAAATAGTTTATCACATTTAGGTCTAAGCTTAATTTTTGGAACAGTTAGTTTTATTTTATTGTGCATGGAAACATTGAAAAAATGTTTCACACATTCCCTCTTTATATTTGAAAATAAACACCAAGATGGCGTCCATTTGTCATTAGAGACATTCGTTATTTTGACACTTAGAGCTGATTTTCACATGGAAATAGTATAATGAAATATTAGTGGATATCGAGGTTTTTAAAACACGCGCGATTTTCAGGGAGAATTTTGAAGACCATAGTTATCTATGAATAGTTTACCCTAATTTTTATACTGAAAAAAGCTTTCGGAACATTTGTTTTTTATTTGATGTTGCAAGGTAATCCTGTCAAATCAATAATTGAATAGTTGAAATTTAGACTTACGTTCACTTCACGAAGTTTCTTTTGGACCCAACAGTTGATTTAGTAATTTCAGTGGCAAGTCGTCTGCTTTTTTGTGGTTTTCTTGTTTTTTTTTCGAATTTTTTAGAATACTTTTTCTCTCATGAATCATCTTTAAAATCTCGTTTCGGTTTCATTCATATATAATTCAATCGGCAATCTGGCCCTGCAACTATTTATGCTACAATCACGGTTTATTATTATTCATTTCCTCATGTGAGGCAGCTCATAGACCTGGTCAGTAGGCGATGAGCGACGACCTTACAAAGACTTGATATAAAAAGCATGTGACCATGAATGACGTAATCGTTTTTGATTGGCTGGAGCTACGATGCGGCTACCGTTGTTTCTATAAACTGTATTCCTTGTATCATGCTATAAACCGTGTGCTCCAACAACTATTCTGAATGACTTCGACGTGCTGGGAACAGATTTTTTTGGGACTTCAACATCATGTATTATGAAAAGGAAGAGTTTATAGGCATATTTTTACCGACTCTGTCAGCCCAAGGAATCACTCTTTGAAAAAAATGTCTCGTCAAGGTGTTAATCCAGATTCGAAAAATACTCAGGATAATACAAAACACTTTATTATATTTCTATTTTTTGGAACATCAGAGTACAAATTCTACATTTCGAGAAGAACTTTGGATTGAAGCATTATTTAGTAGGTGATCTGGCCATGTAACTCTTGCTACAAGAACTACCCAGAATGACTACGGCCAGATAGGATTCACGAAGTTACCGTTGTTCCTCACCGAAATTTCAGATATATGGAAATAATTCGTTTGAAGACTCTCTTGAACACTCTGTATCTTGAAAACGAAGCGTTTCCGCGCGAGCCCAAGAGATTGAAATCTTGATATTTTTGCATGTCAAAATATGACTGATCAATGATCTGATGGCTATCAGTCCAGATTAGAAAGATAATTAGGATAGGTAATACAAAACACTTTATCCTTAGGTTCATTTACCAAAGAAAAATCACCATCGCTCAGTTCAGAGTATCGCGGTCCCTAACTGAAACAAAACCGAAGTCAGGATAGGATCATGTCATGTATATTTCTCTCCTCCGCTCTGCTTTATCCTCATGTCTGCCATCATAGTTAAGGCGCTCTTATTGAATCTCCCATTATCCCTATTCGCGCGGTGTTGCCACCGAACTCAGCCAGGTGTGATTCGCGCGTTTTCACGCGGATTTTATGTGGTGTTGTCAGTGGTGTCACCTGTAGCGGTTTATTTACTGTCACAAAATCAGCTTTGATAGCGTTCACGGCGTTATCTCGGCGTCGCATCTCCGTTCAGCCACAGATTTGCTCTGCTGTTTTCTATCGAAAGGAAGAGGAAAATTATTCAAGATAATTCATGACTTGCAGAAGGAACAGACTAATCCATTCATGCTTATTGATTTTTTCTTTGTGTGATCTATTCTTTGTGAAGATTTTGTATACTGCTACTTCAATGTTGGAAAACGACTTTCTGGATGCAAATGGAAACTTTCCACCCTAATTTGTAGGATTTGGAAACAAAATTTTGGGAAACGCTCAAACACGTAGATGTTCAAAATCTTTGGAAACAGACCAGTATGTTCTCAATAAAAATACCAAATGAACATGTGGAAAGTGGTATCCTTCTTATTGAGTCTGTGAGTATATTTTAGCAACCTGAGCCGACTAAAGCTATGGTTTGTTAGAACTGGTGCGCCGTTTATTATTAAAATGGATGAAATGGATGAAAATTTTTTGTTGGCAATACTTATTGCGGAATCAGAACATGAAGGAAAGCTTCTTCATGTTGATTTTGTAAAATGAAAATTCAATTTTTTTTTCTCTTGTAATATAACCAAGTGAAATATGAGCACTTCGTCAAACAGAGAAGCAACAGTAATTCACAAGGAGTGCTGAATATATCACATTGTAGATCATCTGAGAAACTCACCGAAATTGTTATGAAAATTTTGCTCCGTGGAAGACAATTCACAATAGAAAGTGATAATGCGAATTCCCACAACCAAATTCCAAAACTTTTTCCGATTGAAAGTATACAGAGAAGTAACCCAGTGATACACATTTTTAAGGATATGATATATCGTAATGACTTATATGTATCAGGTCGTTCTCGGAGGAGTCACTTAGGTAACTTCAAGATAGCTGAAAGAGGCGACCTAATTGTCATGAGTTATGGAAGTTGATAAGGCAGGAGATTGATGTAATAAACTAGCGGCAGGAGTTTGTAGAAAAAACTATTGTTATCTCTTCGGACAGCCAAGCAGCAATAAAAGCAGTTAATTCAGAGCAAGTTGAATCAAAAAACTCGTCTGGGACTGCCTGGAAGCTCTGAAAGAGTTGGGCATTCAGAATTAACCTGGGTACCAGCACGTATAGGTTATGAGGGCAATGAAGAGGTAGATTCACTAGCCCGAGAAGGAGCAAGTGAAGCTCTGAATGGACCACCAAGCACCAAAGCATGGATACAGAATGAATCTCACCAGGAACGAGACAGGTCAAAGAGTTCATCAAAAAACTACTACTGTCAAGGTCTGTCAAGTCTAAGGTTTCTAACGATAAGGGAAGAAAAACCAAGAGTTTCCAGATGTATGGAGGATCTGAGACTAGCATCTTGAGTCTTGTAGCGAAGACGGGGCTACACAGAGAACTCTGAATGATTTCGAGGGCCAAACACAATAGATCTGAAAAGGTCGCGGTGTAGAAGTATACAGCACAAGAGCCCCAGTCCAATCTGATCTGATATACTACTACTCAATATCGTTAGTTCTTGAAGTCATTGGAAAATATCCGATTCATGAATATTCGATTCACGAATTTCGACGGGTTTCACATGATACTCATTAACAATATTCTAGCAACATAATTCATTTCGATCAGGAATATATGTAGTACCTACGAGAATAAAGACATGGGTCAATCATCGTATGAGTGACTTGAAATCCACAATTCAAATTCGAATCCTAATCAAAATCATTAAATTATATCGATTATTATTGAATTATCTACCGTATAGGTGTCTTACGTACCTAATAAAAATGTTATTATCCCTTATATCATTGTAGTCCGATTATAGCTCAATGATTGAGGCAATCAAAACTGGATGAATTAAGCATTCAGATATGTATTATACTATCGTATCATCGATTAAGATCGATAGATGGCTCCGTTTACAAACAACCGTTGGAGATTGGTGCTAAGCTGATTAGTATGGAATGGTAATAAGAAGGGTAACTCAGGGAACGCCCGATGTGAAGCAATAATGACTTTCATTAGATATATTATTGAAGGTGAAATGGATTTCGAATGAAGATCCACAATATTGCTATCAGGCATTCAAACTCTCAACGAACTATTTCAGGAGGATGGTAATGCCTAAATGCATCTTCTAGTGTGGAATTGCACCAGTGACTTTCAAGACTTCGAAATAATCATCACACTAGAAAATTTTTTATATTTTGTGTATTTCAACCAAAATTCTTATCAATCGAGATTTATACTATATATACGATTCATTTCCATAATATTACAGAGTTGGAAGTGAATATATGTCTATCCAGGGATTTTCACAGCACAAGTATTGGTTAGATTAACATCCTATGGATAAAATTATATAATTGTATAACCATACCACCTGAATGAAGCTATTTATCTATCTATATAACTGGTTAGCTAATATTTGAGGTGTCTGCTTTTGGTTGGCACAACCTGTATCATTGGTTATTGAACATGAACATGAGCATGAACATGAACATTGAACTATCATTCGAATCTTCTGTTCTCATGATTATACCACGAACCAACAATAAGTTAATGTTCAATATTGATTATAGTAATATTCCGCCACTGAAAAGCGAGTCTGAACGTTTCGCTAAACTGACCCAAGAATGTTAACGACATAAACAGTACATTAATTACGGGCACACTCTGAATTCTCGGCGCGATTAAACATTATGTTAGCTGGAATCGGGTAACAAATGTCGTTACTTAGGTGCCTGTGGTCGCACTGTCAACATCCCTCCGGCTCTAATTATAATTACACTTATACAGCGATATTAGATGCTCTGCCTCGGAAGTCGTGCATTAACATTAATATTAATATCTCAAACAGAATATAATTCAGACCAATTACAAACAGCCATTACCTGGACTTGCATGTATGTGGAAATTAACAACGAGACGTGTGTGCATATTAGTTCGCTTGTCTGGGATCTGGTGGTACCAAATGGGTTTCTTCTTAGACCTTCTGCTCACGATGATTCATGTCCCATTGAAACCATTCGTATCTGATTCGTTATATCGATATACTGAAGACAGAGGAGATGAGGGTCCGTTTAATTTTTTATCAGATTTCACTAGGAAGGAAGCAACAAGGTTATGGTATCGTGAGAGAGTACAATATATTCGTGAATCAATAAGCCGAACGAATCAGAGCCATATTACTAATCTCTGAACATATACCGAAACATACCGAAACATTAAGTTGATTATATGTATTTGTAATTCCATATGGAGTGATATGTAAATCCTGACAAAACCTCACATACCGAAAACCTACCTGAATCTGAACATGCCTTGTATGTATAAGGTACGTCACTGAATTTCGACCATCCTCTATTTCATTATGAAAACAAATTGAACGAAGAAGATGGATGGTTTTGTATATATTTTCATGAAATACTACAAAAAAATTGTTTTCATGGGTCACGTGATAAACGAAAATATATTCAAAGATGTATGATTTCATGTACTGAACATTGATAATACTCTGAATATTCATAAATTATTTCAAAGATTATTGCAGTAGGTTTAGAATCATGATTAATGACAACATCAACATTGTTGATTTGACGTTTTTGATAATATATAGGTACTTCAGAATGGGTTACATATGAGCCGAATAATTCGACACATTTTTTCGTGAAAAAAAAAATCAAAAATCCACAAAAGGAAACATTGACATAGTATTATAACCAAATCGCTCAGCTCCGAGTGAACACACATTTTTTGAAAATCATAAAAATTTGAAATATTTCATGGATTCAAAACCGTTGGCCACATTTTTTGTGGAGTGTCTTTGAAGATGTCAATGACTCATAGTGACAAGAGGAGGCAATAATAACTCCAATAGCTATTTTGAATCATAAAGCCATACGGCTCTGCAGTTGCAGAATTTTCCTATTGTTATTTTTCAATGAACAGGAATTGATACCGATAAACGTCAAACATCAATAATTTGATGTTGAAATGGATCATGAACCAAAGCCTACAGCATTTCTGTCAGTAAATAAGCTTCGAAGTAATGCCTGTTCGGAACATAAAAATGTATACTCATTCATCTATATTTCTGAAATCAGAAGAAAAATATCTTGGGAAATTATTAACTTTCGGCCATCACATGACCTATGCAAACAATTGTTATTTTTCAGTATTTCAAGAAAAAAAACATACATGCAACCCTTCAACCTTTTCACTCAACTTTTTTTATAGCTCATTCAATGAAGAAGTTGAGGGGAGTCAAAATATAACTGACCCTGTACATGAACATACCTATGTTGACAGTTGGTTTGCTTTCTATTCATCAAAAGCGACGTCGGAACATGCGAAAGCGATCTACAGGGTGTCCTTAAAAGGTCTTTACAAAAAGCTACCACATATTCTTCAGACCAAAACAATTCGATACAAGCAAACTTACCTCAGTAAAAAGTTGCTTAGTTTGGGCGCTAGACGGCTCTGAAGTTGAAATTTTCAAATCGATTTTGCTTCATAACTTTTGAACGGCTCATGAGATTTTTTTCAAATTTGGTACGTTGGCATAGACTCATCGGGCAATGAAACTCATATCATAATCATAATGAATATCATTCCATGGGCGTAGAACTTGATTTTTTCAGTAAATAAACATCTAAAACTCCTACGCCAATGGAAAAAAATTAGTTTCAATATGAAATCTAAATTATTCAACTCATTCACTACAAAAAAGGTACTCTTGACAAAAGTCGATTCCTCTCATGGTTTCGACAAAATTTTAATTTTAGTGATTTTGAGCATAATTAATAATAAAACGATTAACAGATATTTCATACAAATTGTTCAAAATGTTCACCATTTTCACGTATACAAAGATTTATACGACGCAAAAAGTTGAAATGTACTCTTTGCATAACTTCTTCATCGCCTGTAAGATTATTCGTCGCCTGTTGGATACGTTGCCATAATTGTTCTACAGTATTCACAGGGGTCTTGTAAACCGTAGACTTGAGATAACCCCATACAAAATAATCCATCGGTGTTAAGTCTGGAGAACGTGGTGGCCAATTCACGGGTGCATCATTACCTCTACCTATCCATCTGTCTGGGTACTGTTGGTTTAAAAAATTCCTAACATCCACCGAAAAATGTGGTGGAGCTCCATCGTGCATAAACCACATATCTACCCGATGTTGGAGTGGTAAATCTTCCAACAAATTTGGCAACGTATTTCGTAGATGTTGTAAATACATGTCTCCTGTTAATCTTTGTGGAAGTATGACAGGACCAATTATAAAATTTCCTATTATTCCAGCCCAAACGTTGATTTTGAATTCGTGTTGAAAATGGTTTATTTTAATGGAATGAGGATTTTCAATTGCATAAACGTGTTCATTATGAAAATTAGTTATTCCTCTTCTCGTGAAACAGGCTTCATCAGTGAACAAAATATTCTTTCCAAAGATCAGATTCATTTCTCTTTGCAAATTAATGAACCTACAAAACATCAGACGACTTTGTGAATCATGGATTAATAAATCTTGAACTGGCGTCTTGTGGTATGGGTATAATAATTGTTCTCTTAGTACTTCATGAACGGCATTCCTAGAAACTTCTAGTTCATTACTTATCCGTCTAGTACTCAATTCTGGATTTTCTTCAATACGGTCTAAAATTTCTACTTCGACTTCGGGAATCCTTACATAACGCTGTCTTCCATAATCACCAGTTCTAGGAGCAAAATGACCGGTCTCCCGAAGACGTCTCTCAACTGCAGCAAAGGTTGGGTGGCTTGGTACGCGACGATTTGGAAACCTTGCCGAATACACCCTCACACTCTCTCGACCATTTCCTTGACAATATCCGAATACCAATAACATATCGGTGTATTCTTCATTGGTGTATTGTACGGCCATGATAAATCAGAAAAGTCCGATATCAACAATCAACGTCAATAAAACTCGACAAATCAACACAGATGAAACTATGGAAACCAAGAATGTGAATATCACTGTTTTCGAGCAGATAATAATAGTCTTCAGAAAAAAAACCAGTGCTACTTATTTTCAATAGAAATAACCTATGCAAAAAGTACATCTCAACTTTTTGCGTCGTATAAATCTTCGTATACGTGAAAATGGTGAACATTTTGAACAATTTTTATGAAATATCTGTTAATCGTTTTATTATTAATTATGCTCTAAATCACTAAAATTAAAATTTTGTCGAAACCATGAGAGGAATCGACTTTTGTCAAGAGTACCTTTTTTGTAGTGAATGAGTTGAATAATTTAGATTTCATATTGAAACTAATTTTTTTCCATTGGCGTAGGAGTTTTAGATGTTTATTTACTGAAAAAATCAAGTTCTACGCCCATGGAATGATATTCATTATGATTATGATATGAGTTTCATTGCCCGATGAGTCTATGCCAACGTACCAAATTTGAAAAAAATCTCATGAGCCGTTCAAAAGTAATGAAGCAAAATCGATTTGAAAATTTCAACTTCAGAGCCGTCTAGCGCCCAAACTAAGCAACTTTTTACTGAGGTAAGTTTGCTTGTATCGAATTGTTTTGGTCTGAAGAATATGTGGTAGCTTTTTGTAAAGACCTTTTAAGGACACCCTGTATATGAGAAGGAACTAGAAAAGGATGCACAGACAAAATCAGTAGTGAAAACTGGTGAGGAAGAATAAATAAAGTGATTCGAAGAATGAAAATCGCGAGGAGTTCATTTTCTGTGTCACGCCTTTACTGGCAAATTGCCACATTGAAACAATTCGAGGCTGAATACAATAATAAAAAAGAACTCAGAGCGGCAGCCAAAATACCACTAAGCGAATGCTGAATATTTCACCATTAACATCATTGGCATGTTCCTATTTAGTCATCCACCACGGTGCTTGAGACAATTGACATACCACGGAGAAATTATTGGCATGCCGAACGGTACTCAGATTTCCATGAATCACAGAAAAAAACATCTTCGGGTTGAACTGAAATGTCGCAATATCACATTGGCATTCTCGAAACATGGCGCACACATCCGAAAACGACATTGATAGTCTCCATTTATCACTGTCAATCGACAGATCATGTACCAATAGATACTTCACCGATACTTCATTGCCTCCCTGCATAATGCAGTCTAATGAATAGAATTTGGTTGGCATCTAAATGCGAGATAAACGATTCATACATTGAAAAAGAGGCATGAAATAATTGAGTTGAGATATGGAGGAATCACAATAAACTTAATTATGATACGAGAAGTGGATCATAAATTCAATTACTATACACATAGAAGAATATATATGATTCGGAGAGTTTTCACAAACCAGAAATTCTTGATGTTATTTCCACCTCTTCAAAATTGTAGGGCTACCATCTTCAATCTCTTATACACATTCATAACATATCTTCTCCTCCTCAGATATTTCTCTCTGCTGATGATGAAGGATTGGTCCTTCGAAACGTTACCCTTGTCGTGAGACGGTAAAATGAATTCTTTCACTGTGAGTGATCTATCTAATTCATCATTTTATGAAAAGTAACTTTTACGAAGAATTTCCGAAATGCCCTCTGAAACAATATAGAGGTCGGTTTTACATTTTTTCCTCTTCATGGCTCACAAGAGAAATTCTCTTGTACACCATTGAGTTCAGAAATATCATGGAGCTCACGCTCACGCAAAGATAAAATGGTCTAACTCGCTGAAAGATTGGAACCTACCAAAGCTTGCAGTACAAGTTTTTGTGAAATATAAGGTTCCAGAACGATGAATTGAAGAACAGCTTGGCCACTGCACAATAACGATCGTTCCTGAATAAACAGTAAGCCTCTGGAATTAGTTTAAACAATTAGTTCAATAAACAGAATTGACAAAAAAAATTGCTGGGTAGCCAGTATATGGATGTGTATATGTACAAGGTACCAACATTCTGAAGTGACAATAATAAACTCATAGATAAGGTGCAATGGATAGAAATTTCGGTTTTTTTGAATACTACTGTCAGATGAGCATACCGATGCTATCATTACCCTCAATGAAGAAGACTCCCACACCATCATCCATATGAGGCAAAATCCTGAATTTGTTCTTGAAGGATTTCTTTCGGATTCCTACAACCTCGAGAAAATTTTCAGATACTGAAGATTCTCAAGGATCAACCTCCTCGCTGTAAGACGCAGACTAAGAGTTTTTAGAAATCATATTGCTTTGACAGAGTCCTTTGTCCTTCTTATAGCATCATATATAACACCACTATTTCATTTCTTTTTGGCAATTCGAAATCCAGCACCGTACGCCCCGGGAGCACGTTCCGGTCATTTCAAGCCATAAAATGTAGTCTACAAGAGCCGATAAGACATAAAGGCACACATCATTACCGAAATGTCAATAAATAATGTTTCAGACAAATTATACACATTACAGTTTTCTGTTTTTAGGCTTTGGACGGTTTCCCGATGGGCAGAGCTAGTCGGCCATGCCGCGTCCAGCAGCGCATCCGAGAGTTCCAATGTCTATCAAGAATATTGACATGTCATCAAATTTTGATTATCATACAGGCTATAGTACGTACTTATTGAATATTGTTTATAATCTATGGGAATATTTTTTGGATACTCGTTGGACCAGATTTCAATGTATTCATTGATTTTCCCGTTTTTTCGCACAGCGTTTGGCTCTTTTTCACTAGGATTACGAATTATCTGAAAAAATTGGACCTAATGCGATTCAAGAAGTTCAAACCTTATTTCCTCCAAAAATTAAGACAATGCGCTCAAGTTTCTTCTCTATTGTCATAGGAAATCATGATTCACAATGATGATTACTAATATCAATTTCGATTCGAAATGAAATATTTCATTTTTTTTTGTATGAGTATACATGTATAGGAACATCATCACAGTATCTAAAAAACGAAAAATGGAATCAACCTCAACTTCTTTTATATTGGTGTTACTTATAAAATGGTTTCATGAAACGGTCCCAATTATGTTCGCAATCATTTACTTCTTCTATTTCGTAGTGATATCAGGTTTATCACTACGAACCCAGATATTTTCATGATTTTTTGAAATCGAAATGAGGTCTAGTTGAGGAATGAGATAACGTCAGCCCTCAAAATAGGGAACATTCCCGATATTTCGCTGCTGAAGATATCGAAACGGGTTGATTAGATATCAAGTCCAGGTTCTTATTGTGACCACTTTGACTGCCATTCTGCATTCTCACATGGGTGGAAGGTCAAATACAACAAACTTGAAAAATCAGTATATCTATCTGAAATTTATCTATTCGAATATCTATTCGAAATATACGGTTTTGAATCAATCACTTGACATGTACCTCAATCTATGACTGATCACTGAACTGATTATAAGAACCAGTTGACTATCGCTTAGTTTGCAACAATATTCGACTAATCACGATATACTACCAATTGATATGTATAATGTATATAGGAAAATAAACCGAAATTAATTTACTTTTCTGAAGGATTCGGATAGATTTTATCGATAACTAGTACCAATAATCACAAACGCTATGTATCTGAGTGTACAATAGCCCAACTAGCTAATGAATCAACAACAACAACAGAAGTGATACTCAACTCAACAGTCAACACTTAGCGATTATTTCGATTGGACAACCCCGATGGAAACCAAAAGTGAGTTTCCCCTTTCTCGTTGCAGATAAGTCTTCTAACCAACTCATATATCAAATATAGTGATTGATATACGCTATATATAGCGTTACGCTCGCACGTTGAAATATATCGATCATTAATGGCCTTCACTGATAGTTGGTTAAATAATTAGCACAGAGAAAAACTGAACGCCACTGGCAAGGATAGTCATCTACTCTTTCAGTTGGTTAAAATATGACAGATATGAATGGCGATGCTATTTTGAATGTACTGCAATTTCTTGACTGATTATGAGAGGCCTTTGATGATTTGTTGATTTAACCGAGGAGAATAAAAGTGGATCAGGTACCAAATCGCTTTGCTCTCAAACGGACTGTAAAACCGTAAATCCACGAAACAGGTGAGCATGTGAAGGTATTCTGGTATTATGGAAAGTTAATTCGTATGCAGGAGTGACACATTACAAAGTACTAGTCCTCATATTTTTTCCATGTATATATAAACAGTAATATTTCGATATATTTCATATATTTTCATTTCAGAAAGTTTTCGGACAATTTCAAGTTCTTCACTCTCGATTCATTGAGTAACAGATATATAGTACATGTACAGGATGATTTGATTCAAAAATCAAAAAAGGAACCTGATCGAAATATAGATAAAGAAATACTGGGACTCACTGAATTTTAATAGTGTCCTATTCATGCTTCCAAAGAATCTGTGTGCGTGTACGTAGCACTTAAATGGATTCATGGTATTTTCTCTTATAGAGGCTTTTTAATTGGAATACAAGGTGATTCCGGCATTTCTGCCGGAAAAAATTGAATTCATTTACACATCTACTTCTTGCATGCAGTATGTATACAGGGGTTACCCTATTTCATCGGTCTAGATCTTCGCCTTCATGACGTCACTCTAGTGGGGAAAAATCGAGGCAGTGGATAGTCTCCCCCAATGCAATGATTTACTACCGGAAAAATCTTGAAATTGATAAAAACTATGAGGAGATGAAATTGATAGAGAACAAAATTTGCTAAGAAATGAAACCGAGTTCACTAATCTTCAATTGATAGATTGAGAAATATCGGATATCAAAAGGAGTTGACTCGATTCGTATTTCTAGTTATATAAGCAGCTGCCAAAATTCCAATATTCAATTTGCAGAGATATTCAACCCTACGAAGACTCCCCATAGTGTCTAGAGTATTTTTTTCGCAAAATTCTCATAGGGCAATCACAGATCGATATTTCAATTCCAATGAAATTATACTATTACGTATTTAGTAATACTGAAGTTCGGAAACCTCCCACGCTGAAGCTGATATATTCTGTTCCTTACTATGTTGTAGGAGAATTTATTGTCTACAAATCGATAGAACACACTTTTACTTCATCTCAAAGAGTTTTTAGCAGCGTTTATGTCTATAGGTAATCCGGAAATAGTTGATGACAATGAAATTGTCATCATATACCGATTTGAAATTGGCGAAAAATAGTATTTTGTAGTACAAACTCATGATCTTCTTTGAAATTGAATTTCTTCACGGCACCATAACTCAGTAATAATTCATCTTATCAAATCTTGTTTTCTATCGAGAGTTAGGAAAATTATCAGGAATCATTTCGTATGGATTGGGTATGTTTCTAATTTTTATAGTAGATGAGTTATAGCCTCTCACGACGGTATCAATAAGAATTGATGTGAAAACTCAACCCACTGGTGTGACATCAGCATTGGGATGAAGGTGATAAGACCACGGCCCGGTAAGATAGAGTGAAGCCCTGATGTATACCCGCGACCGCAAGTAGGCGGGTTTAGGGTAGAGAAATCATGTTTAGTTCTTACATGTAAGAAATACTAAAAATTCAGAGAATATATTTTCTCATTTGGCTACCTTCGATCATCATATACACAGTGGCGTCAGTGGATTCATGGAATGAATTTCGTCGCTTTTTTTTCTGCTGAATTTTTTTCTGGACAGAATTCTTGTGGACTTGCATGGACTACTGCAACAAGTAGCTGGAGACATATGCGATACTTGTCGAAAAAGAAAGTGGACAGTGCTCATGAAGATATGACGATAAAAATCGGATTCAATATATTGCCTATAGTCAAGGAATGCAAGAATCTAGGATTGTGGATCGACTCTGAGCTGAGCTTCACCAAACATGTCAGCCATATTTGCCAGGCGTCCTTCAACATTCTTACACAACTCTTTCCTAACAGACACATTCTTTCTAAGCACTTGAAGCTTTCTCTATGCGAGTCCAAACTTGTTATAGCGTCCACGGACATGCCCTCCTGGAGTCTGATGATCAGTATCGTCTTCAAAGAATTCAAAACTCATACATTCGATTCTCCTACGGTATTCGGAAATTTGATCATGTGAACTCTGAATGCAATATCGGCTGAGGTTGAACGATCTTTGAAATCTACACTCACTGTCTATAAGAAACATGAAGTTATTGTAACGAAATCTCCTAAATACCCTCATAGAAACTGGATAACCTCAGAACACGTATAGATAACTTCTTGCAGTTCCTCCTCACTCCACCCATGATGTAAATAAAGACTGGTGTCTCAACTCCCTATACCCAGCCACTAGAAAAAGTTGTAGACCTTCGCCTACTTGATTTTGTCGGATTTCAATACCTTACTAAGGATTCCCAAGATCGAAACTAGGTGGCGTCACCTATGCCGATCTCGAAATGCTGGAAACACGATGTGGATTTGAAATCCAACATAAATGTAAAAACTGAACTGTTAGCTATCCATCACTGTCAGGTATCCGTCATTATCAGTAAAAGCGGATTTGACTTCATCGGATCGACGATCGTATCGCCATCTATACTCAAGTGGTGCGGCCTTAGTGAGGTCGTTTGACAGGTCTACATGTTTCGGAAAGAAACAATTGAAGAGTTATTTCACCATCCTATATCCACCTTGACTCCACCGCAATTTATACGAAATGTTTTTCATCACTGTCATTTATCTGTCATTTCAGTTTTAGCGAATTTGACATTACACGATCGACCTTCAAATTTCAGGCACCTGGAAAAACTGGATATGAAATATGAAAATGTTTGATATTATTGTACAATACCCATATGTTGAATAATCCATACTGTGTATTGCTAAAATTTGATATTGTGGTATCTGTCAAATAGTGTAATGAAGCTATGAAAATCATGTGCTTTCATGACCTGCTTTTGTTTTGTATAAGATTTTTATACAGTATATTTTTTAAAATATTGCGACTGCACTCCCTTGTTGAGTATCACTAAATTCCCAGAGGCCGAAACTCATACATATCTACCTAAATTCCAAACACGAATGATCACTCTATCTCGAAAAGTCAACGCTTCATTTGACGTCAGTGACGTCAAGATTTCGAAACACAGGTAGATTTTTATACACACTGTTGCAAAAGTAAATCAGAGAGTAGGTACCTGGCTGATTAATCAACAATAAATAATCCGCGTAATGACAGAACATCGCATGAAATGCTGTGATGGGATAAATCAAGGCGGCGGGGGGCCAGGACGGACATTAGGCCAGATAGTAATTAGAAGTCAAAGCAGCAGGAAGCGCGCTCACGTTACCCTTTTTCACAGGGCGACGCTGGCTAATTAATTTTTGGTCTTGATAATCGGTAGCATATTGTTGATATTCACCGAATGGTGGGTCTGTGTCTGGTCGAGGCAAAGACACAGGCAAGTGTTATTTCTTCATTTTCCATTTGCCAAAGTAGTATAGTCTTTATATCTTATCATGAGCACTATCCTTCTTTCTATCTGTCTATCCTTCTTTCAAATTCTCCTAGATGCAGACTCCTGTTCACCCTCGGGTTCACCGAACAGATTCAAGCTTCCGTTCGGTCGTTCCTTCGGCTATCTGTCAACTTATTTCTTGAACTCAGGCACATGGTCTCTGATTTCTCTTACGATTGATCAGAGTGACATTACATCGAATCTGTTGAGCACCCATCCTCGCATCTGCCTTTGACTTTGATATATGGAAGGATGGTAAGTTCAGAATAACTGGTTACATGCTGCAAATGAAGCACTGCTGTGAAAATATGTACACGAACTAACCAAGAATCATTCGCAATGCAACACAGTGAATGAGCTGATAAGACTCTTTCAAAAGAAGTGGAAGAATATGTGATTGAAGGAGAGAACTATATGGATAGGAAAATGAATTAAAGAGAAGAAATGAACTAGGAGCTACTTCTCAATAAACTAGCATTAGAACGTCCTGAGAATAAACTTAGCTTCAACGAACCGATATTTTTGCGGTAGAAGATGTATCAAATGAACAAGAAACGAAATGGATGGAAGTCACTAGAATTTCGTTGTTCAGACACGTTTAGCAGAATCCGTTACTCTCCAATATCTTCGTTATCAGTCCGATTATACATTTCGATTCGACGTGAATAATATCATCAATATAGATTAAAACGGGTCTGAAAATCACAATATTCATTACAGCAAATAATATCTCTTTGTTTCACCTGGTTTCAACGCGTATCTCCGTTGAAATCATTTCATAGTATCGAACGCTGATTATGTCTTCGTATTCACAACTATGAACTTGAAATATTCCAAAACATTCATGGTTTCATGAATAAATGGTACAATGAATATAATTCCGTGGATGGAAAAATATACAGACGTTACGGATACAAGCGATAGCAAAATATGAGGAGTAATTGAACATTTTAATGAAAGGTCGCACATACCTATAGGACACAATAAAAGAATCAATACGGGTAGGATGGTATAATTCAATTCGAAACAAAACTCATCATTTTATATTGACAGTACGTATTTCGATTCAGTTTTTATATCATGAGGATTCATCCAATATAAAAGCAGTTGGATGAAATTTAAAAATTGTTAATTAAATCTGAATTCCGAATGAACAAGCTCAGTATTTGTTAGCAGTCTGCAATTCAGAATAAACATTCACTTGTTTTTCACTTTGGTATGCTATGAATTCATTCGACAGTAATACTACCTATATTGGAAAACTGATGAAACTAATTGGAAAACTAAATACTGAAAAGATCTTATGCAGCAAAAATATAAACAAGCGCCAAATTTGATAATTTCAATTCTGGAAAAGGATCTTCCATCAAAATTCTAAAAGAGTTAGAAAGATTAGACGGAGAAATGGTTCTCTGATAGAGCAATGAGAGTGGTGAATTCAGATATGAGTGACCAATGGTGATGTCTGACCATAATCAGAAACTGATGACTAAGCAGTACATTCATTTGTCTGGTGCTGCTATATAGGGCCATAACGAATCACTAAGGAGATTTTTTTAACTCTGAGCAGAGCTAAAATGAGCAGATGTTCGATGATGAGTCGGTGTCATATGATATGCTTTTACAAGGTGACTTCGAATGCAATTAGGATGCCGTTGAGGCTAATAGAGACAAAGAAAAGAAACAAACAGTGAAAACATTCACAGTTAGAGGAATTAGTCACCAATATCGTTATAATTCACATATTCACCCTCAACATTTTCAGAGCTGGGCAAAGTACTCAATGAATATACTTTAAGTACCTAGTAACAAGTCAAGTCAAGAAGTCCATTCTCTCAAATACCAAGTTACTTCATATAACTGAATGAATCTGAACATTTCATGTGGGTAATTGATTCTCTTGAAGAATTAACATCAATAAATAAGTGTTGTCATTATGGAACACTGGAATATTCCAGTAACTCAGGAATAGAAATCGAAAATGTACTCTGGAGACATAATATCAACTTTTCAACGACAAAATTGCTAAATGTTCAAAATTTGCCTCTGCAGGCGCATTTATTTTTTAAGTAAATAACAAAAGTCTCCGAATAGGAGATGATGATTGAAAATATTTGATTTTGAACATATTTGTTATAAATAAATCAGTATTGTGAAATTTCAAATTCCAGTTTTTTTCTTACATTGCTACAGATAACAAAAGGATCAGTTGCAAATCTATTAGATAATGTCAAGTAAGAACAATCAGGATCATCTCGAATTACTTGTAGTGAATACTTTCTATCTGCTCTGTCTATAATATTCTTAGCAATTGCTCACTATATATCTTATTCAGTATGTAATTTATTTTTTGATATTTCAGTGAAGTCACTTTTGCGGTGACACTGAAGTCGATTTTCCACTGCATTATGAATTTGAGATCCATAAATATTGCTCCAAAAGTTGGTTCAAAATGACCAGAAAATCCTTCAAGCACACCATATCCATAGGCTTTCAAAATACGTTCAGTGAACGTTAGCTTTCATAATCGGAGTAGCAAAAGCTAACTTATCAGCGATTAGTAATCGCTAGTAATTCAGTGGATCTTTGTACCAATATTTTTTTATAAATTTAATTCGTGATCACTTGATATTTCAACTCCATGTTTGTGGTGATGTTGAAACAAGTTTTTTGTTCCATCATTTGAAATTTCTTGAATATCTCAGGAAGATACGAGTTGTTTTTTCAGGTAGTTCCTGATTATTTCTGAATATCATTATCGTATCTTTGGATTTCGCACTTGTTAAGCAAGTCGTCGATGTATTCAAGTTGTCAGCGGTGAGACTTCAATAAAGTTGGTACCTCGTCGATTGTCACCTGACCCATTATTAGGGGGGCAAAAGGGGAGAAGAGGAAAGTATAAGGCACACGGTTCACAGTGTGCATAACTGTCCTTTTTCTGTTCTGTTCTGTTGGCAATTCAGATTCAATCTGCTTTGTTGAGGCAATCCGACAGTGCAAAGCCACTTGACATTTTCATACCCACATTTTGAAGGCAATATTCCTGCACGCCATGCATCTACATAATCAGATACCTGATTGGTCCTCGCCCTCCTGAGGTGATTTGAGAAAAAGGGAATGTTGTTCACATTGGTGACTGCACTATCAGTTGACCAATCAAATTTCGATCTGAACTCTGTTCAGTCTAAAGGGTTTCGTTCAAGGCTCTCATTGTCGAGGTAGCCTTGTGACTAATACAGCAGCATTTACTATATAGCTATACAGCAATTATATATAGTCTCTTCATTTTGTCTGATCGATGAGGAAACACCTATGATGGGTAGTACCTCTCATCAGCAGCCCTTTTCCGTTCCTGTCTTCGTCGTTTGGATGTGTATAGGGGAACAGTGCTCCAATTATCCAGGAAAAAGTTGGGAGTTTTTTTTTGTACTGAGAGCTACAGAAGATGAAGTCCAGATTATAAGGCAACGTGTGATTTATTTGCCATGTTTTTTATACGTGTCTGCTTTTCAACTTCAATGTGTGATTCTGAAATCACCAATTCCAGGATATCCTTGGAATACGCAACCCATTTCCATCTTGTTCACCGCAGCCCTTGTTTTCGAAATTTGATTTTGTTCAATATTTTGAGAATCAAAAAATAACCAAACATACCTACATGAAACCAGAGGGATTCTTGTGAGAGATAACACAAAGTACTATTGGAAAGCATATGATAAGTGTTACGTGATGTCAATAATATTATAATCTGTGAAATGGACATCAACGAGCTCTCTTCGAGAATGCGGAAAGATCTGAAATATTCATATCTTCAAGGCCTACTATACTGCTTGCTTCAATAACGACTATCAGGCAATTTTTGTTGGAAAAAAAATGGCTAACCTAATCCATTCAGGTAAAGCTGAAATACCCTCATAAGGAATTGTAAAGCAATATCTTATATAGGGTGTTAGTTATTTGATATCAAATTTTAGAATTTTTGGATATTTAATGAAGGAATACATCGTATATTCAGATCCGAAGTTTCATTTCGACAATTTCTACAAGAAGATTGCTCTAGGTTAGCCAAAAATCAGGAGACCTGAAAGTTGGAAGTAGTATCATTCACATTTTTTATGAGCTCTTGATGTGAGAGATTAGTAGAACCCCGTAGATAAATCATTTCTACTACAATTCACTTTGATCTCATCATTAACCAATAACCAATAACTACCCTAATATTTCCAGTATCATCCATTCGTGGTAGTATCATGATAATTTCGAACTTGTACCCACATGAAGCACGAAGAAAATCTGATCAATATTTTTAATTTCGCTGCAGTTACTTAATCCCTTCAACTGTACGCGTAATATCCGTGAAATTAGGTCTTGGAGGGTGTAGTAATTACTTTTTCTCTTCTTTCACTTCGTGATTTGGATCTGATGAAAAAGAGAGAGTGGGAACAATACAGAAATATCAATTCCTCCCTTGATTCACGAATGTTTTAAGAAATATGTTACATTATCACTCTCATTGTCAGAACCGAGGACAGAACTCACATTCCACTTCTGAAAATCATAATTATCCGGTAGCGAGTAGAATATTTTTGGGATTCCTATATTAAATGAGGAAACCGTTTCCGGTGGATTTCTCCTTTCATGTCGAAAAAAAAAGTAGTGGCACATTGAGACCGATTTACTCTTCTGCTTGTTGTATTTACTTTGCCGGAGAAAAATCTCAATCAATACTACCTACTTTGGTATACAATATAATATTTTTTCAGTTCATCATGTTAGATGATTATTAATATAAATATGATTATTATTAAAATAATATTATTAATATTCTTTGTAAAATTATCAACTTTTCTGGTCATATCCAAAAATATGTTCTGTTGAGCACACCCATGTTTTGCAACTGAAATTTGTACAATAATCAATTAGGTATTACATGTATATTTTTTTTCATATGAGTTTGGATATGGAGTCAAAAAAATTAAGACCTATTCGGACCAAACTCACGTTTTTTTTTCCGGATATATAAATTCACACGATCTATTCCACAAAATGATAAAGTTTTCCATGACCTGCATACTGGGGCGACTCTGAAATTACCGGGTAATAGCTGGTAATTCACATGAGAGTTCAGATAACAAATAGTCTAATTAGTCTCTCTTTAGCCTGCCCTCCGAACAACAAACCCAATTATCGAAGAGCCTGCCTATACGCACAAATCAAGCATACCTTCTTTTGAAATCAGAGCGTCAAGGCTTCTTTCTGTCAGTGTTGAGGACTGCAGGATAAATATGTCCGAAAATATACATTAACTATCTTGACACAGTTGAATGTAGGCATTTCACCATCTCCGTCTATAACTATATATAGCTATAGCTGATGAGGAATGATAAAAATCAGTAGGATACAATGAAGAGAAATTCAGCTGGCAACCGTGTTCTCTCATTCATGTTTTTCCAAAGTCGATGAGTCGGTTAGAGGTCACCGCTACGTCACCAAACAACATACAGTTGGAAGTCAACTAGTCAGTTCTACTCATTAGGTACTTCACAGGAATATTGCGATAATTATAAACGATGCAGTGGAAGAAAGTCTCTGGTGTGTGTTCAATAATACGACCGAACACAAAAGAATTTTGACAGCGACAATGACGCAAATCTAGTTCGCGATGAGAGGAAAAATAAAATAATGTGATCGCCATACGTACGAAAGTATCTTACTCGTATTCACAATAGCTCAAACCTGTTCTCACTGGAATCTTGTACTTGTACTATGATTGCACAGCGTACCTGAAGGAACTCACATCTTCTGAAGTAACGAAGATGTCGATATCATCAGGAGAATGTCACAACGCTACTGTCAAATGGTAATCATGGCCTGCTTACCAAATACCGAATGGGGATACCAAATCAGAGGAACATTTTCACAAATAAATACTCATAAGTCCGAAACTTGGCTCATTTTTTTTATTGATTGCTTCTTCTACGTCGGAATCCAACGTCCCATAGGCCGCAGCTTGATCGGATTGAGAAGAGCGGGAGGAGTTTTTATAGGTGGACTCCGCCAACCATTCCTTGTTAGGTATAGTAGTGATATACATAGATGCGAAGCGAATTTCAGCGGTTTTCTGAATTTTCAATAATATAAAGGGTGTTCCATTCGGAATAATTGATTCTCAGAAACTTTTTCAAACAAACAAAAAACTGTTATTCTTAACAACCTTGTATGAAAATAACAAAGATTTGACAAAAGTATGGAAAGCACCCAAGTATGACCTAACACCAAACCAAATTCTGATATCGTAGTGTTTCTCAGCTCAGAGATATCAGAATTTTTAGAGATCATGATTTTCGAAGAAAAAAATTTGAATTAATTTTCACTTCGAAAACGATAACAGATAGGTATAGGGAAATATTGAGAGAAAAATGTTTGGGAGTTTTTTAAGAATCTTTAAATAATAGTTTATACAATGCCACCCCGCATTATCGAAAATATTTTAGTTGGGTAGAGAATGTCCGAATATGCTTTTCATCAAATTTTCAAAGTGATCTGTTAACTAGTTCACCAGAAACGTCTAATGTGTCATCCACCGTGAATCAGCCTGTATATGATCCAAAGAAATTCACTATAATGGATATAAACTTTCTTTCCTAATAGTCTTCAGCTGAGTTGCCCCTCGGAAAAGATTGCTAAATTATTGTTTCTGTAAACGTATTCATTCATTCATCAGTATTGTGTATTTCGATGATTTTAAGAAGGACGAGGATTGACTTTATGTACTGAGAACTGAGCTTTCCCATCCGCGACATAACACAGAGCTACAAAATCGAATTGAAATGAAAAGAATCGTTATGAAAATTAAATAAATTTCATCGCGATGGAAAAGTAACTGGTACTTATCGCAACACCGCTGTCAATTTGGTATTGATATTGAAGTGATATACGAGTAATTTAATTTCACTATGAAATGTTGTACCACTATTGTGTTTGTCAATCAATATGGAGAAAATTTTGATGCTGCTTGTACAATGTACAGTTCAACATCTTGGGATCCATTCGATTCCTGATTCTCGTATATTCCAGTCACGTATTCCATCAAAGCCAGCGTTTAGACTTACCTGCAACTATAGTTCCTTCCTAAAACTGATTCGTACAAATTGAAGTCATTCCATGAAAATATCGGATGCATATCAAATACTTCATGAATGGTTAGTTACTAAGTGTCTAGAACCTTTGTGATGATTCCAGTCGAAGTTTGGATGTATTTATCGTGCAGAAAAAAAGTATATTGAAAATTGCAGGGATGAGGCTGCAAGAGCATTGCTGTCCACTATTCATATACAATTCGAAATAAAAATAAAAATTCCACCCTTTTTCAACCCATTATTCCATATTTATGACAGCTAGAATATGGCTTGCAATCTCATTGACATGATGATTGATTCCATGATGGATTACGTAGGTACCTGAGGAAAGCTCAACATACCAGAAAATGATATCTAGCAATGCAATCTCATACAAAAAAGGTTGATCCTGTCTAGGGACCTTTGAATTTTAACATTTCGAAATCAATCATCAAGAAACTGAGCATTCATTTCACACAGTTAGAGATTTTTTTTACTGTCCTAAGTTGGGCGATATCCCACAACGAATTCTTCTATTTTGTGAAATATGAACTCCATTTCATCCTTAAAAGTCTGTCCAATTGGAGAGATATCTTCATTCATATCTAATAGTGGTAGAGTTGTACACACAGTTTGTATTTCATTGTATTCTTGTAATTTTTCGTAATAACGTAAAAGTATTTCCGCAAATTTAAAATTTCAACATGTCATTTTTCCAAATGTGAAATCTGTATCTCATATCATATTTGGAAAGAGCTTTCTTTCCTTATTTCGAAAATATTTTTATGTATGTGATATATTTATATGTATGTGATCCATAAAATATAAGCGTTCGATTAGTCTAAACAATCAGAATCAACAAACTCAGCACCATTTTTTATGAAAAAATTGAATTTGCACAAAATAGCGTTTTTTCGAATTCGTGTGACGTAATGAGAGCTTCTCAACATTTCAAATGTCCTATATTGCACATGGATCTGTAGATTGTCAGTGTTCTGATTCTCATTTGAGACCTATGTGCGGAACAGAGTTTCGTTAGAAATCTGAGAGTGTGTAGATGACTATGTTTCAGACACTACATCATACAGTGTGGAACAACCAAATTGAATAAATTGGATAACGAATAAATGAGAGCGTGTTTTTTCATTTTCATGTGCTCATATTGTTATCTAACATTTTCATCATTTGTTCACAAAAATACGTTCTCCTGTCGAAATCGTCTTCCATTAGCTCCTAAGTTGGCATCATTTTATAGGGATGCATTTTACTTTCCTATAATATTCGAAAAATTGATGTCTGGCTGAGGTTGAACAGTGAGGCTGCTTTTCGACCAGAATTATGTGGGTTTTCTCGAAACTCAAGCATGACATCCAATTTCGTATCATCACTCACTGCATTGGCAGGTACTTTTTTTATTTGTCTCTCATGACCAACCTCGCGAAACTGGTTTTCCTATTTTGCTAATTGTTCCTTGGGATATAGGCGGCAAATTTGATAATTTTTCGTGAAATAAGCGAGAAACTTCAATTTGTGTCCGTGTGTTATCACCATAACCAATCATTGGTAGAATGGTTATTTTGTGCATTTCTGTTGAATGAACCATTTTTCTGATATTATTACGTACAGTTAACGGAATTCATACAAGAATAGCACTGACACTGATATACGTAAATAAACAAAACTGTTTTTGTATTTTTTCTTATTTCATGTCAGTAAGAAGGAACGCATTAATAGTTCCGCTCAATTCCTCAATATTGAAAGCTGAATGGAAAATAGGTTTTGAGTGTGATGTAGCGAATTTGTGAAATAAAATGATTTTCTTCTTTCAATGTTAATGTTTGTAATATATCTGGGAACACTTGATATTTCCAAAACAGTTGAAGATAGGTATGGGACATTGTACATGAATTATGTCTAGAATTTTCTGAAAAATAAGAAAAACTCATAATATACAGAGGGTTGTATATAGGAAAAGAAAGTTGGTATCGGCCACTGTCACATGACACCCTATATAATTATTTTTTTTGAAAAAATGCGCATCTAAAAATACAAATCGACGTGTCCAAGTGTTTTTCTCAACACGATCTCATTTATTCGTTTTCGAATTCATTCCATTTGGCTGTTCCAGACTGTATACCTCATTCGAAACATTCAAGAATAATCATATATTTGGTGGAGAACATCAGATGGGAATTTTTATTGTTAATTCTGGAGATGTTTTCGTAGTACAACATTTCATTCTTCAGTTCTAGCAGAAAGTCGATGCTTTCTTCACGTAAAATTCACATTACATAAAGAATTAGAATATGTTTCTTGCTCAGCTCAATCATCGCCAGCAGCAAATGGATTAGCATGCCCAGTAATATCATGACAAAAGTGTTTATTGTGGATTAAACACTATCCCTGTACGATCTAATCATACATATGTGAAATATGGATATATTTTCTGTGGTTCGAATGAGCTGGGCTTATCAGCTGCATTTGAAAATGGATCTAAGATTTTCATTATTTATCATGGACTGATGTCGTTGCAGACTTACTCGAAAATCTATATCCCAAAAACTTGAGGCACGGTCAAGCCTCCATTTGTCGATAGATCTTCATCGGTGAATGTTGACACAAACAAATGAAATACACAAATAAATAGTCAACGATCAATGTCGCGCTCTTCATTCAAATATTGACTTTATTCAACTTGAGTCTGTAACGGGTAAGATTTCTTGCACCTTTCATACAAAATCTTGCGTGTTACATATGTGTATAGATGCCAAACGTAATAAATTCATCATCTCGATTACTGTACATATTCATGAAAAGTCCCAAAATACGTCAAATTTGAATTATAAATTGACATTCTTCAATGCCCAACTGCGATCCCTACCTTCAACCTCTCTGAATGACAGGTATAAAACTCCCAATTTTTCGAATGGGAAATATACGCTTGTGATATATCGTTTGGATGGTCTCTTCATTCTCTTGTTTATTGCAACAATTGAGATCGAAATAAAATCATGTGATTGATTACCGAAATTTGCTTCAATATACTCTGAACATATCACAATATCCAAAACTCATTCCTCGTTCGGGTCTCGAAATCAGAAGGTGAGCAAAAACCATAGCAATGCGCTGTTTAGACGGTAATCCATCGAAAATACTGTCCTCAAGGAACAATTGGTAAAATGGAGAAGCAGTTCAGCGAGTTTGGTCATGTGAGAAATAAAAAAACCAGTTGCCAATGCAACAAGTGATGATTTCGAAATAGATTCTTGAGTTTGAGGAAATCCCACATACATCGAGCAGACAGAGGCATCCACTACATTCAATGGTAGCCACGCATCGATAGTATGATTAAAATGCATCCCTATAAAATGATACCTACTCAGAAGCTGATGGAATACGATTTTGATAGGAGAACTTATTTTTGTGAGCGAAAGATAGACATGTTGGATGAGAATATTATCAATAAGAAAACTTTATATTTCCTGATGAACGCACTTCCTAACTGAACAGTCATGCTAATCGGCAAAATTGCCGCTACGGGTCAACGGAAAATCCTCACTTCATGAGAGAAAAACACACCCAATACCCTCAAAAGGTTAATATTTGACAGGGACTGTTGGAAACCATATCATTGGCCCCTTTTTCATTATTTGGCACTACTTCAGATTGATGTCATTCCGAGTTTGGCAAATTTCTATCCTGATCCAGGAGACCCTCGAATTCCAGTGAATACGATACGGTTTCAGCAGGATGGAGCACCACCAATTACCAACGCATTGTCCGGCAGTACCTCGATTCAATATTTCCCAATCGGTATCACTTGATCTTCAGATTTCGTTTTAGGGGGATATATGAAGAGCATTCTGATTTCAATGACTTTGAAGAACGTATAACGCTTGCGATTAGATCACACCTGAGATGTTAAATAATGTTGAAGACAGTTTTATTCGAGATCAGGATGTTGCCAAGGCATTCGCGGTGAACATTTTGAACATCTATTTCATTGATTGCATTGTAGCGGATTTCGGTAACCACATGAGTTTTTTTTATTATATCTCAATTGTTGCAGACTTGAAAACGATATCATTTCTAAATAGAGAATGGAGATACCTTTCAAACGATAAACAAGCCTATACTTCCCATTTAGAAAATTGGGTGTTGTGACTGTCATTTCAAGGGGGTTGAAGGTAAGGATCGCATTTTGACGTTGTCAATTTATAATTTGCATTCGAGTGTTTCGGGATTTTTTTTCGAATATGTAGAGTACCCAAAATAATTAATTTTATACACTTTTTCAGGCTTTTACACATATGTTGGTTTCCAGTACACTAGGGTACGGGTGCCAATATTTCCATGTTTGTATAGACAAACGATTGCTGAGAACTGAAATGAGATTCGGAAATACGCCACCGGGTTCCGACATTTCAGAGATTGTCTGGAAATATGTGACCATAGGCTCTTTCCAGATATGAATTTTTCACAGCGTGTTCCATTTGAAGAAAGGATCATGTCAGTTATAACATTGGCAGTTACATCTTAGTATTCTCAGGAAATCATCAAAAAATATTGAACTTTATTTAGTATTTTTTTCATAACTTTCGAAAAAACCTCGATTGGTGGGGTGAAAAATTATACGGGGAGATCATGTACAAATGTGATGTGATACAAAATATACTTTTTTGTCTTGGTTCAATTGGAGAAGGACGTAATCAATAAAACTACAACAAATATTTTTGCACTTGATCACTTGGCCATCGTCGACAATAATCATTTTCAATGATCGTTTTCATGACTCGGTACCCGTGTCATAAATTTCAATTCGATCTCGCGGAATGTCTGAAATTGTTTCTGTCCTCCTTTATTACATTCTGAACTATTCTATCCACTTCGCATTAAACATTACCGTGAACTGTCACTTCGAGTGTTTGATCAAGTAATGAGACAAGCTGCACGAAATTAGAAGTGAAATTAATTCGGAAGTGGATTAAAGTTCCTCGATGTAACAAAGTCCGTAGTAAAACTATCCCACCAGATTTGAAAACTTTTCTTTTGTTTAATTTAATTGAATACGAAAAGTATACGCTGCTCCTGAACTTTTCTATAACGAGCAGAATTTGAGTAGGGAACAGAAAGATAGAACTATTTCATGAAGTGTGATTCGTCCCTCTAGCCATAGCCACTGACAAATTCCAGCTAGAATTGTCAGAAACCACAGTTGACCCAGTATAAAATCATGTGATTAGTTCGTTGATTCGGATGTTGGAAGTATTGCAAAATAAAACTTGTTTGTAGACACTGTGAAAGTCTGAAAAAGTCATCACTCATGCATGGAATGGTGTCTGGTAATGTAGCATTGCAAATTCATCTCATCCCAAAATAATGAAGCGTTTGATATCCGCCATAAAAGTGTCAAGGTATTACTCAGCACATGTATTAGCACAGCTATATTTTTTTAAAATCGTTTAGCCAACGCAGGAGTCGGATCGAAAAACATACAAACCAACCTCACCTGCCGTTCTTAGTTTTGTTGAAAATTGAATTCTAGAAATCACTAAGTAACCAGATAATGTTTCTGATGAAGCCGGTTATAAATTGTCATTTCATGGAGAGCCATATATTTTGGAAGATCGTGATTTTGTTGTTGATGTGTTTGTTGTTAATAGCCCATTTATAGTCGTGATATGTGGAAAAAGTCCCTTTGGAACAAATTCGAACTTCCTGAAACTTTGATCAGTTGTTTGACCACTCGAACTTATTTTTAGATCTCATATGAAAAGATTCAATAATGGACAACATTTTCAAAACGATAGATTAGTCGATATAATTCTTGTTGAAAAAATGCAGTGTAGTATCAATGGGTGCTAACAAACAACTGGTGAGATTAATATATTATACATAATATAGGGAATAAAACGATCAATATCAATGAACATGTATGAAATAAAAAGTGAACAATATAACCTCAACACAGTAGATAGTGAGTATGAAAAAATAAGACAATGAAAGAATAAGACAATGCAATGATAAAAGACAACCAAATGTAGGAGTCATTAGTTTTCCTGAAGAGGGCACTACTATTCGACTGAAAACGTAGAAATTGATCAGTTTACCAAACCTAATGGAACAATGAAGCAAATAAGTACACTAAATCATTAAATATACAACAATTGTTATATATTTTGATAAAATCATGATGAAATGATTCAAATGAGAGGAAGCGAAACATTTGTTAGGCACCATAGAATTTAAAACGCAAAATAGCTGTAGAATAATATGAGGCCGCCTTCAAGAAATCTCGCGACTAATTCATCGAGAGTAAAGCAGATTGATTGAAACAAAAGCGTATCAGTGCCTAATACTTTTCTTATTTCATTATGATAATAAGTATTCCAAAGTTGACCTGGAAGTGATTTTTCATAATTGAAAGACATCAGAGGACATAGCTCATGTATGCTCAGGTATTCCATTTTTAAGCTGTCGAAGCAGAAATGATATCATGATGTGTGAGCTGATGATGAGCTTCTTTTGTATCATTCGATATCCCATCATCAAATCAAATGATCAATGATGTGAACGGAAAGTTTTTAATGTTGGTGACCATACGAAATTTTTGAAAACCAGGTGAAGAATTTGCATAAAAAATAAGTGTCTAATTATGAGTCACTGTTTACTGATGATAATGTTCTTTATGAGTATCGAATATAGTTTTTTTACTCGTATCGACATTCAAACGCTGATTTCAGTTAAGCTATAATTATTTCCTGTCCGATATACATATTACTCGTATAAATAGTAATTACCAGCATGGTTTATCTCAATTGGATAATGAATGAAATTGTACTTCAATTGAATGCAAATGTGAAACGATATTCATTAATTATCATCGAACGGGTATTATGGCATATTCTGTAGGGATGGCCAATTGAAATAAAAACTTGTCAAGAAACATTTTATTCAAACAACGCCATGAAATAGGGGTGTGCGATATCGAAACATTGATATCAAAATCGGTATCTGTTTTGATATCAATAAATATCGATAAATATCGATATATCGATATACCTATATGGATATACCTATATGGATATACCTATATCGTTATATCGAACCTAGCCAAGACCCTTTTCCCTCCTTTTCTGTAACCGCCTTACTTCCTACTCCCTTACCTAATACTACAAACTATGATTACCATGGGACACAATCCCAACAGGCCTACAATTCAATGAATGAAATTTCGATCATGTTATACCATAGCTCAATATATCTGTCACATTCATATGACACCCACTTTTGCAGGACATTTGATGCCTTTTGAGTTACAGTTACAGTTTTAGTAAATATCAGATACATTAACATCATGTGTCTGTATTTCTTGCAGCCCTTGATCAGAGTCGGGAGGAAATACCAATATTTCAAGTACGTATTTGGGGGCACAAAATAAACACAAGGGTAAACATTACTCAGATTATTTTTTTTTCCTCAAATTATTTATAACATGTTGGCTAAGTTTCAAATCGATGCATGTCTCTGTTTCGTCTATAGTTTCTGCGCTGCATTTATTATTCAATCGAATAATGCATCTCTAGTGTTTACTTCACTTAAATATACCAATGAGTTAAACCATCCCCAACGACAATAATCCAGAGCCTATCTTACCTGTCTGAATGATTTGATGAAATATTAAATTTTAATATTGATTACCTCTGTATTTCGGTAACGGCTGGGAAAAATGTTTATAGGAACTTTTGTGTTTATTTCGGGTGCTCAAATACCTACTTCAAATATTGACATTTCTTCCCGACTCACCCATATGATATCGTGCCTCAACGTCGAATATATTAGGACGAAACAAATTAGTTAAAGGTAAGTAGTGCATGTGTGATAGATGTTGTGATTTGATGAAGAATCCAATGTATAAGTACTTTCGAGGATTCATCATGATGAAATGTCTAGATCCTCACTCGATCCTTGTTGTGAATGAATCACATAAATATGGTTTCATCGACAAATAATATCGAGAACTTCTTGTGAATACTTGAAGTGCTCCCGATTGTTTCAATTACTAATTTTCAACAAACATTACTTACTCGCAAGGATCGCGATGGTGATTGCTCAGCAGCCAAAAGCGCTGAGCAATCTTGAAATTCAATATTGTACACGATATATAGATCTCCTCATTTGATTAATTATCTTCCTAACATTTTCCTTGATATGACTTTCTCTGACAATGAACGATTTTTTTTGTTTGATTTGATATCTTCGCATCTACATCTACTTGAAAATTACTCTTTCAGTGAGTCGGACTGGCTTTGGAAGGCGACGTGTGTATATGAAAAAAAAAGCTGGGACTGGATTCGATGTCTAATCTCAATAGTCCACAATTCCTGACAAGGAGATAACTCCGCATCAACTCCACCAACTTTCCTGTGACCGATATAATGAAGCGTTGCTAACAATTATACTATGATTGATTCGATCGAAAGCTTTCAAGTAGTTCATGAGAAAAAGTATGGTTCATTTATTTCAATCTAATGCCTGAGTATATCATCGACCATTAGCATAGGCAACGGGTAACGGATGTCCGAAATAAAATCTATCTCCTCATCTCAAAAACATTAGTTGGAATTGATTGAAACATATTATTTATCACAAGAAATGATCTACTCAGAAATCTATCCACTACTTTTAATGGATTGAACGAAAAATATAGTTGTCAATACATGAATCATAAACAAAAAATCAAATGATTTCCATTATTCTCCAGACATAAATTAGAACTTGTTCAAAACATTTTTCTTCATCTCTGGACAACACGAAAGGGAAACCTATAATGTTCGAGGGACATCGTGTTGTAATATATGTTGAGACATATATTAAAACACGATAATACAAAACATATGTTCTGGAAAGTATGGTTATTGGATTTGAAAAAAATTGTCTACAAGTTTTCTCAAAAATATATTTTGTTTTCCTTCGTATATCTTCGATATAGTTCGAGATGTTTTTAGGCCACTTGCTATGTTCAAATGACTGATTAGGAAGTATGGGACGAATCTCCGACTGAAAATTTCCACCAGTGGCGTAGTTATTGGATAAATATAGTGAGTAATTTCTTTATATTTTCACTCCTATCCCAGTCCTTCTTTGGTTCAGACGGAAAGATTGGGATGGAATGAAGCACCACAATTTTCACGAGGATTCAATGTGAATCAGGTAAAAATTTTGGTTTTTCAAAACATTAAATTTTCTTTTTTCTATCCTTAGTTGACCTGAATGAAAACGAAACTCAAAGGTGAAAAGAAATATTCGTAGAGTAACGTTACCAGGAGCACTTTATCATAGAGGAGAACATCACCGCAAAAAAAACAAGCCAACAAATAATCATTACATAACAGCATGGTTACTCCCAATTTATAATTGACATATTCATTTTAATCTTCTGTTGACAGAGATCTGAATCACCAGAAAATCATCACCGTTTTCATCCCACCACTTTGTTTCTTGTATTCAAAAGCAGCCTTCACATATATGAATAGATAATTACATTGTCAATTATCTCTGAAAAGAGTTCAGAAAAATATTGATACACTTATCATATTATACTCTATACTCTATATCTCTTTAGATCTGCTATCTGCCAAGTACCTATTCGCTAATTAAAATTGTTGAAACTATGTAATTGAAACGAGATAAATCCTATTAGGTAATACTAATTGGACTCACTCACTCACTTATTTGCATACGTAATGGGCATGTAACGACAGAGTGTACAGTCGCTGCAGAAAGTTATGGTTGTATAGACTATGTACTACTCGCGGATACCACTTTTCTGTATGGGAATATTGGTGCGCGATGAGGTTTTCCTGTACAGGTCAAAAGGTGAAAATACAATAACTAAAAAAAATAAGAGATGCCCAAGCAGTTTTCAAGGACAGGACCTATTTGTGATATTGTCCACTGCCAATGTTATGACCTCGAAATGAAATTCTTCGGAATTTCTTCAGAGGTAGGTATAACTCAGAAGTATTTTCAATGAGCTTTCCAATGATGTATCAAATATGGGGATGACCACTCAAACTTATCGACGTCCGTCGAGTATCGAGTTCCCCCGACCTAGGCTAGGAACTGCCTCTGCTAGACTCTTAATGATATCTTCGTTTTCATTTCCCACATATTCCCACTGACAATTCCCAGAAATGACACAGTGCATATGTTCTCATATATAACAATGGCTGTTGAGTGTGAAGTCTTCTATAATCTAGCCTCTTTTTGTGGACCCCCGACAAGCACGCCACTGAAATAAATTAATGAACAGCCGGGCTCCGTCCTGGCGAGCACTAAGCAATTCCAAATGTCGAACGAACGCATCGCACTTGATTGAATGCAACTACCAATCTAAAATTCAATCTTATATTCTGGGCTTTGGGTCGAAGAAAAACGAAAGATTTTACGGGGCGGGACGCGATTTGGAGAACTCCAAGGAGTGGTGAAATCCTCATGCATAAATCTATAATGAGAATAAGTAATGAAGATGCAATATCTACCAATATAGGTCATAACTGCGTCTTCTTCATATTGCTAAATCGAAACGGATTATCACTCTCCATCGTATAAATTATTGTATCAAGGCATATCAGAGCTCTACCATAAAAAATGCATCCTCATCATATGTCTAAGTTTATACGTCCATGGTCAGACACTAAGATAATAATAATTCCATGAGAGGTAACATAGAAAAAACAATAAAACACGAACAATTTGCGATTTGCAAAAAGTTCGAACAAATCACTATATGTGCAGTATGTAAAGAGTTCTAAAATCACTCAGTACTCTACCCTGATATCCCCATCAACTTTTTTTTTGTAATTTCCGAGATCAGAGTATTGATTGACTATGTGAAATAAATTCAACAAACGATTTTTTGAGTGATTTCGAGACAAAAAGTTCAAATAAACATATGTCTATATTTATATCTGGTTTTTTTTTCTTCAATTAATAGCTTATGAATAAATTGTGAACACCTGTTAAGTTGTTCACTGAATGTTGCAATTGTTTTCTAATGCAACCCATCAATATTTCTTCCTGTGTTTCTTGTGTTGTCTAGGGATATGCAATTGAGTGGATTTTATTGATCTCAAAATTTAAGCAAGATACGAAAGAATCAAGACAAAGATGTCACCGGCGAATATGTTTTCATCAGAAATATTCGTTAAGGTGCTGCTCGGGACGCCATTGGACTTGGCAAATAATTCCGTACTACAATAAAATTAGGCAAATGAGATTCAATATATTTACGAAAAAAACATTTAGCACCAAACAAGTTGAGCACCTTGTATCTTGAGAACGAGGCACGTTATGACACAAGTTCATATGAACTTTATGTATCAGAATGACTCAAAGAATCGTCTGTTATTGCACATATTCAGTTAACACCCTGTAAATGAGCTACTGCATTAAGTTGATTGAATTTGATTCGATATTAGGTGAACATGAAGATAACATTCGGGATATCTTCAATGATACCTAGTTGCTCAACTATATATATTTGCTCGCGATATGGGAATTTCATGAAAGGCTCGCCATCTAATGAATGAATAAATAATTAATGAATCTAGATTAAATCCCTGATAGAACTAGACTGATAGAGAAAACAAAATTTCCATGGAGTAGTATCTGTTATCTGTTATCTACCATCTTTTCGTAATTCTGATTTGAATTGATACATGAACTAATATCCTAATGTCACTCGATTGATAATGAGACAAAATGAAGTCTGAAAAAAAACTCACTGAATGTCATCACAGTTCCATCTGATAGCGATAAATATCGCCAAAACTCATATTGAAATGCCAGTGGAATGGGTGTCTCCCATAACTGCAAGTATATTATACCAAAAAATAGTCTTCCAGATCTATTCATAAGGCCTTTCGAGTTAGCTCAGTCGAGTTGTCGATTTGAAGAAAAAATGAACTAACTAGTCCGTGTTGCTGCGTTCAGGGCCAGTCCGTCTCTGGTGGTCAGGCAATCAGCAGCAGGGCGCTAGACTGATTAAAACACGACCCACTGGGTCGAGGCGGGATTTGTGCCAATCAGCGGGTTACAATCCGACTTATGCCCGCGATAATCAAGACGAGGAGTTTGTACGGCTGTTTTCTGGAAACTTTAATCCTGCGAATTATAATCAAGGAGGAGAAACAGGCTGCCGGAATAGACGAATTTATTGCACCTCGGAAAGGGGGGAAAATTCCATAGTACATGCGCATCAGCAACAACCAATTGAAGATTTCAAAATCCGACCTTTCTTCTTTACGATTATAAATGATAATGATCACTTTGAAAACATCGCTGATTGGATGAATATGATGGATATGTGGTAACTAGCAGTTCAGATACTGGAGTGCCGCAATGAATTTGATAGCAGAGAATTTGAAATGACCAAGTCATGATAGGAGAACTGATAGAATCGCATAGAAAGAGAACCAGATCCTACTCATTTCTTCACTTGATGGTAGTATATATAGTTCCCATCTGCTTGAATCTAATGAATATGTAGCTGATTTTCTATCGCCACCTCAATTCTCCAACTGTTTGTTGCCTTTCTTCAACAGTAGTTCAAGATGCAATTCGCACGAAATGAAGAATGTGTACCACTGTGTATGAGATTATCTGGATAGTGTTAATTTAACTCCTCTATAAAAGCAGAAACTATCAATCACCAATCAGTTATGAGATTGGAAATCTCGAGTGAAGTTCAAGTGATAATCATCAAATATCCGGAATACTTTTGCAACAAAAATATATGCTTGTTTGGTATTGATAACCCTGAACGTTTCCAAAAAAAATCAACTGTTGTTTCAATAACAGTGCATTCGCCAAAATTTGAAAAGACATCATGAAGTGCCTTTCTTGTTTCTCTCAATGATTACAACTATTCCACACAAAGCCTATGCACAAGATTCCTACTATACCTAGTGAGTCAAGGATGTGTGTGTGAAACTAATCGATATTAGTTCACATCTCAATGGATTTAATATTGCATGTGGAACAAACTAATTGGCAGCATTGAGAAAAATTGAAGAAAGAACGAATTCCTAGATGAATCCACATTTCGAATCAGGTTTTGAATGTCAAATCATAAAAATTCGTTAAATGAATTGTGTAATTGAATACGTATCTTATATTTCGTGTGGGGTCGTTATTATCTTTGCGTGTGAGAAAGAACAAGAATTTTTTTTTAGAGAATGATTAGGTTTATCGACATCAAACAAGACTACTTTTCTTGTACAAGAGTATCGAAAACATCTGGTATAATTTAAATTCTTCAAAAGTCAACTCTCGAAGAATGATTTGGTAGAAGAGTCCAACATCAACTAAAAATTCTTATATAAACTGGTGCATTCATCTTGGGACCCCAACTTCATTCGAATAAGACCAACAAGCTGAAATATATAGAAAGAAAACTTCATTCTAAAATCAACATCGGATATTTCGGAAAGGGATCGACTCAGGAGAAAAGTTATTTGAACTCCATTATTCCTAGCAGTACTTATCCAATTCCGCATACTTGAGGAATACCCTGTAAACAGTTGCTCACTCTCGATAATGGTGTATCGGGAGTAACATTCGCTGTCGATGAACCACTATTCTGGCGAGTGGCAATCAGTGGTTCAAGTTTGCTGTCCACCTGTACCCAATATCTCTCCAATAAAGTCTTGTGAAGTGCAAAATTACGATCGCTCAATTGAAACAGTTGATATCCGTCCGGACGTTGACACAGGTCATCTCCGAAGGACAATATGATTTTCGCCACGAGAGGGCGCTTCGGCACTTTGCCGCTCCTGATCGGCTGTCCACAACACTTCTGACCTAATGAGCATCTCGCGCAATGTGGAGCTTTTCTCATTACAGTGGCAGGACGTACTGGCTCGTTAGTTGGCAGAGATAGAGCACACCGCACGCCTTTTAATTAGCGTTAACAAGCGAGATACCTGACACTGTATACCATTATACCAGTCGGGCTCGGGCGTGGTTCATTTTGAAGTTGTGGAGAACCATGTGGAGGACTGCTCTAGGCTTTCCTGAGAGGAAATTCTCTTGAGGACATTGCGATTACGGACAATGTGAAATCAAGATACAAGATACTATTCCTGAATTTCCTAATCGTGAAATTGATATTATTTGTTACCAACACGAAGCGGAACCAACTTGTTCCCCTGTGTGCTCTGATTAGCCATTTCTCATTCATTACATCGATTGAATCTGATGAATGAACAGGACTTGTCGAATTAAACAAGTTTCAACAGTAGCAGTTAACAGTGTAGCAGCAGAAATACGCTTCCAAGTCTCGAAAGGCTTACTCACCTTCTCACGTATTGAAAACTCTGCATGTGCTCTTGAGGAAACCAATTCCTCTTCGAATTTATATGCAGTCCATTCCTTCGAGAAATGCATAGACTATTTCAGCTCTGAAAAACCGACAAATATTGTCAATTTTCGACTTGATTGGAATTCACAACGAAATTTGTATACATCATCTTTGTATAGGATGATCTTTTCGATGAAAAACATGGTTTTGGATTCATGGACCAAAAACTTGAAAAAGTCCGAAAAATTTGCTGTTTTTATGCGAACATCTCGAGATGCTTCAGGAAATTCTGCTCGGAAGTCGGATTCAGTAGCACAAAATCTGAATTTCGTCCGCAACTACAATTGTGATGGAATAAATACATACGGATATATAAGGAAAGAATTGAAATGAAATAAAATCGTATTATCTCCTTTGAGTCTTAGGTATTAGAAGAGATATTCCAAAATAATAATAGATTCATAATCGCCACTTCTCCTACACTACACAACAGTTTCATCACATTGAAAATTCAACATTTTCTCTCTGATCCACCATCATCAATTTTATCATCATATTTTTTTCTGAATACGGTTATGGTATTCTTATTATCAATTATGATACCTTCCTGTTCCCTAAGATTATTAAGACATAAAAACTATCAGGAAATTAATATAGGAAATAGCTTCCTTAGATGCTTCTTGCTCATGATTTTCGACATGGATTTGTCTCCTTTATTGCACTTGTTTCGAGAGCGCTCAATTAATCAAATTTAGATATTCAAAGGAGTGCAACATAATAATACATTCAGAGAAAATCAAGAAATATTGGAATAAGAAATATACTTATCCAATTTGAATTCACCAATGATTTTGTTTGAACGTAATCTTCTTAAAAGATGATGATAAATCAAACTATAACTCAGTAAAATGAATTCTTGTTTCTCAATATACTGACAACTTTTGTCAATATTTAAATTCTATTTCCGTCTACCCAACTCCAACATAATGTTTCATCTATGACAAAAATCATAAGCAAGAAAAAGATGGATGCTATTTTTCTCATTCCTCATACTTTTTCCAATAGTTTATCCGTATCATTCTAAGCGACCAAAAGTTATCATAGTGAAAAATAGGTTCATGATGGTGGCCCAGAGAGAAAAAGTTGTATCTCAAAATGTGACAACGATATTGCGTAGTTTAGAAAAAGTGTCGATGAACTGGTAAATAAATGATGTAAATGATCAATATATGGGAAACTGTAAGTAATTGGTGAATTTGGTGGCACTATTATTGATGGTGGTCAACAATAGTATACCACCAAATTTTCACATAAGCCCTATTTATATTTTCCCAGATATCGATCGATGCAGTACACCCTGTATAGAAAGTGTGTGTGATTTCAAACGGAAACCCATTCACCGATTTTCGGAAACAAAAAATCTTTACGCTACTCAACAAACTTTCCTCAAAAATTTGGACCGATCTGTAATATTGATATTTTCGAGGATATTTCCAAGGCCTACTATTCTTTGCTAAAGGGGTCGAGATTTTAAAAATGACTATAAGACAATATTTGCCCAATAAAGACAGCCTATTCGATTCAGGCATATAGCTGAAGTACCCTCATGAAATTTCAAAGCACTCTCATATAGCGTGCAAGTTGTTCAATGGCAATTTTTTTTTTGCTTCTTCTAATAATATCATTGATAATGAAAATAATGATAATATTAGTTATTCAAGGTGAAGTGCATGAGCATATGAGGATAGCAGAACGGGAATGAATATTGAGATCGGTATCGGTATCACTTGAGACGCTCCCTTTATAGATTCTTGTTTGTTGAACAAATTTCATCAGAACTTGAGTTTGAGATCAGTTATGATATGTAAATAAATATTCAAGCAATAAAAATCATCAAATTATTGAAAGTTTCAAGATCATACAAGAATGAAATGAAGGAATGAAAATTATTTTCTGTTCCATGTTTTGTTTGTTTGTTTATACATTGTTGCTTGAGAATAACTATTCAAATATGAAACATCATTGAAACCTTGATCACAATCTATATTCAATCATATACAGAAGTATTATTCATATGGATTGATAAGACAGTATATATATATATATATATATTTGTTCTCACTCTCCCAGACATAATATTGTTGACTTTCATGTTCACAAAACTTTGTGTTACCAGATACTTGCATTTCTCTGGGTCCTGCCAGGCATGATCTTAATAATCTTTTTTGTCACTTCAAGAAGTTTCATTCGATTGGTAAATTAATTAGGAATTCGGCTGCTTGATCTCCAGGTGTGATTTTTTATTTTTTTGTGGATTGGATCTTCCAAGTCTTTCTTGTTGCCTGATTGTTCTTCAATGTTTGTTTATAGATCAGTGGTTCCACTGGGAGAACTAGTCTGTATACTGTGTATACATGTTTGTCCTCCTTACTCCTCAGTCCGCCAATCTATAAGTATGTCAGAATTTAGCACATCAGAAGTGTTTTTCACTAGGCTACTCAAAATCTAAATGGCTAGGTTGAATTCCGAAGTTTTATTTACAGCGATGCAGTCACCTGACAATGATTTCCCATGAAAGAATGGAAGGCATTTTACAAACAATATTTCGGTTCATAACATACACCCATAGGAAATATTTGCATGTGTAAAAGCGAATCGCATGCATCTTGGACACAAATTAGAAGCTGTATGTGTCGTGAAAACCCCCTGCAGTTCTGATAAATTAGTTGTATGTTGCATATACATGAAATATGTATGTATAGGTAATTTAGTTACGTGTCTAATATATCAGTAAAGTTGAAGTTTTTCCTTTCCAGGTCAGATTCCAAACATGATTCTGGTAGAGTGTAAGGAATTCGCGTGGATACATAACAATACTGAATAAAGCTTTTCAATTTATACTAGTACTATACCACTCAGTGATTAATCACTTCGAAGCAAACTAATGAAATTTACAGCCAACCATTTTTTTTTCATGGAAAACTGTCGTGTCATTTGTGATAGAATTGTGGAAGATAGAATTTCTGAGTATTCTAAAAAAAACGTGGTGTTCAAAACGATGAAAATCTGTTGAAGCGTTTTCTCCCATTCATCAGCAAGACTATGATGAACATACCTATGTCAAACCTCTTACCATAAGATACTATCGTACGAGGTAAAATGAAATCGGTCGATTCATTCGGAGAAAAACTATATGGGTATATGAGTTCTGAAAGGAATGAAAAACTGGTGCAACGTTCAAAGCACCCTTTATATAAACCATGAAGCCGTAAGAACATCTACTGAAGAAAAATTTGAATTACATATCGATTCGTACAAACTGTGAGAAACCCCTATTGGTATAGTTAGATTCTGCAACAGGTTCGAAATCAGAACAAAATTGTAGAGCCGCAAATGAACGATATAGAAAAGTTTTATCAATGCATACTCACACACTGATTGTCGAATAACAAGAGCCACAATAGTGCCTGAGAGCAACGTTGAAAGGGTTCGTTATCGTCATGAATGACATTTTTAGTAGCGGAGCTGTGACAATACCCGCTTCGTTTGTTAACAAGCGCTTGATTAGCTCTCAACTAGGCCTTCCTGACTCTATTTTCGATATACCAGACGCGGCTCCAAGGACGTCTCATCCAAATTGTTTCAATGGGATGAGATTCAACAAATCCAAAAAATCTAAATTGTTCAACTATCTGATCAGATGATGAGATTTAACATATCAAAAAAATCTGAATTGTTCAACTATCTTACAATCTAAACGATATGATATGTGCTGTGATAAATATTCGATTTATGAATGTTTCCGAACCTTAGGGGCTAGCATTCAAATACAAATTGCTGAATTCTCGTATTTCGATGATACTGGGTCATCCAAATCAAGATTCCACTAGTGGAAACTTCGTGATTATTGGAGATTTTTTGGAAATAACAAAATATTTCAGTCACTTCGGCACTACAAGAAGTATGATGAACATAATTGACCATCGCAATTTACAGGTGATATTTTGCAAACGTAGGGTTTAATGGATGTACTTTTTCTCAAATTTTTATTTGTTCAAAGAGCCATATCACATTCATATAATTCTTTTACTTCATTTTCAAGTTAGTCAGTACTGTGGATGAAATAACTCGTATACCAGAACATATAAATTTCATCTGAACAGATTATAAATCTACATGAATATGATTTTCTGACAATAACAATAGTTTGCAATAAATTGAATCAAATTAGATCAAATCATTTGGTGGATAATAATAATATCAAGTATAGTATTGATGATAATAATAATGATAATGATTTCACAAGGAAGAAAGAATAGTTGGACATCCACAAATTATTATATCCACAAAATAATTTTATGAGGAAACATTTCACCTGTGACTGAAACATGTTGTAGTTGACCAAGTTTTCAGGTTTTCTGGTGGTGAATTAGAAAGTGCTTTGGAGTTGAATATAGTAGATTTTTTAGAAGTTTGAATTTCAAATTTGTTGAGTTCTAGATGCAGCTTTATATAAGTAACACATTCGTATTTATAGATACAAGTAAAAGTGTTAATCATTTTGTTCAGAGATATAGAACTACAGACTGAATTTCGTATCAATAAGATATAAAAAAACAAAAATCATAAACAAAAAGCTGTAGTAGAGATCCATTTCAATCTATTTCCATCAAGTTAAGATTTCATTTGGAAAATAGTATTCAAAACAGAACAGACATTATTCACATGTGCGTCAAAGTTGAGGTTTGAGGCCAGGAAGGAAGTAGTAGTGGTGGATTATTATCACGATTCAGATGATGCATAGTAGTCTATGGAAGATTTTTCCTCATGTAGATAATGATGAACAGAGTGTTAGTTCTGTTAAGAATAAGTTCATCCCTTTGACTATCGGCTATTTTTGTCATCACTTATATCTTGAGCTACTTTCTATTGGAGTTTTTCAGGGGTTTTTCCAGAAAAGGTAATTGTGGTGTCAATTGCGAATATGGTAATTTTTCCTCTGGGTATGTTTTTGGCTGGTCATTTGTGTAGAGCAGGAAATTTTTCATGACACTACACAGATTTAATCAAGACCAGCTATTTGATGTGCAGTCATCAAATATACGTAGAACTACGGTCAGTAGATAAGTTCCATCATGCTTGTCTCAGCAGGATGGAGAACACTTGCAGATTACACCAATAAGAGATGATGATGTTGTTCTAGTAATTCAGAAACATATTGGTGGTCTGGTATATCGCAACGCCTCTGAGGTTGCCAGATCTGAGTTCTCATACATGAGAAGAAGCGGCTTGCAGTACAAAAACAATGCAGTGTAATAAAAAGAATAAAAATTGAAATGTGAATTGTGAACTAAAAAGAACAGGAATACAATATGAATATAGAATGCGAAGTGCTATGCATACATTGTTATTTGATTAGAATATCATATGGGGTCAGCAAATTTGAATTTCACTCATTTCCTTAATAGACGTAAAGGAATATCGAATAAATTTATCGATGAAAAACTGTCATTGAAGTTTTGTTGAAGCCTGTACTGTGAGTCTGCGTATAGACGGAATGACTATTTTCAGTGGTTCTAGAATTAGTGAGGAATGATAAGCGTTTTAATATTTCAGGAAAATTTATAGTGATTCCATTCACAAATCTGGATGAGAAATAGGACATAGCTATAGTATTCGCCTCTATTTTGAAGATTGAACAATAAATTGAATTAAATTTTCTCATTGAACAGTTGAATCCAAGAGAGGGAAGTTTTAAATTCCGAATACAAACTGCCTCTGAACCTAAACGGTCGCACTGACAATCACAAGAGAGTGATCAGAATTTACTGTTATATTCTAGGAACCTGCGAACGAGTAAGATATATAACGTATCAATTGCATCCAGTGATTCTATGTTGAGAATGTATTTGTGTGAAGACCTCGTGTATTGATTGATAGCGTGTCATTTCACGGTGTTAAGGGTTGCAGGTTCTTATCCTGCGCTGAACTGGCTAGATTTCTTCATCGTCGTGGCCGGGAGTGAAAATCATGAATTCAGTCGTGATGATCATGGACTTACTGATTGGAAGATGTTCTGTAAGTCCTGCGGGGTCTGTAGAACGTTCGGTACACATTAGTACAGGTTCAATCAATCTCTCAGTACTTGCGACTATTTTGATTTTCCTCAGAAACCCCAATCCTGCGGCCTGCATCTGCTGTACCCGTAGGTAATATCGATATGTGGATTGTAAACGAACGGTTACTTTTTTCTCATCAGGGAGGAGTGGAGTATTGTCGCACTTTCTATGTCGTCGTTTATTTTTGCCTCGTTTCTTCCATCCTCATGAAGAAACTTCAAGGTACTTGAAGCAGTTGGTCTATCTTCATTTTCGTTCTAGTTTCAATGGTTTTTTTATTCTCTTTCCTCACAACCATATCATTGTCATATTATCCATGTTTATTTTCAGAAATCGTGTGCGTGCGTAGCTTCAGTGTGACATTCCATATTTTTTAGATTTTGTTGTGATTCTTTGATTTAATCAGGGAGTGGATTTCTGTTGCCCGCACTTTCCACTTTTCGTTTCCTTTTTGTCACTCCTTTCGTCAAGTCAACTTGTATTACATTGGAAAGTGTTATGTCAACTATATTCCTCCTTGCCTTAGTCATCCCTTAGTACCAATTTTTCCAGTTGTAGATTATTGGTTCTGACACGATTTCTTCTATTTTTTGTACATATTTTCTCAACGCTTCTTTTGATTTTTGCAGTAACTCATCTCATTTTTTGACTGTTCCAAATTGCTCTCATCGGTATACTATCGAATGCCACGTTTGTACTTTCCAAATCAACTTCGTGAATAATCGTGCTGTCTCCATTATATTTTTGAAGTCTATCTAATACTCTCTCATAAATTTCAGTAATTCCTGGGTATTGCATTTCTGTGTATTAATAGAATTACTCCTCGTCTCGGAATTTGGGTATCCCTGATTCATTTGAGGCTTTGTTGGTACTTGCTACTTGCTAATTAGCGATGCTCCCTAAATTTAAAAGCATTTTTTACGTTGTTTCAAGGTGTCCAGCTACTTACCTCTTTTCAACAATCACGTCTTGTTTTGTTGAGGACAAGGAAATTTCTGATTCACTATATATTGTTGAAACCTTATGAATGTGTGAGAAACAATGCCTATAGGATCTCATAATGCCCTCCAGAAGTTTGTTGCAGTATGCACTCTCTTTGTTTATCGATGTCAAACAGTACATTTTTGTACGAAAGTACTCGAAGTTTCGGCTGATAACACTAAAACTCCTTGAAAGACAAATGTCAAGAAGTTTAAGACTTCAAAGTGATTACGTTACTCCGTCATTGCTTTCGTTGAAGAATCCTATCAATATCATCAGATGAGCTCATAAATACTGGTACATTGTTCATTTGGCCAAAATTCTATGCGAATCGACTCAACTCATAAGATGTTACTGGATGAGAACTCTGATGATCACCTTCAACAGCGAAGAACTCGGAAAGGGATAGAAAAGTTTATTGGAACTCCCACCATTATTACCAATGGTACTATTCAGTTACATAAAACTGTATAAAATTCTGTACAAGCTTTGAACAAACTTCGAATATTTTTCGAATTCTTTAACTTCATAATTTTCCTCAGTACGACTCTGAGTCGTCGACTCGATCAAGAGCAAGAGGCCATCTGAGCTACTCTCTAATTAATACCATACTTGACGAGCGACGTGAAGCGATCGGTAAGTAAGTAGACGGTAGCAGATTGCGACGAAAAAAGCTATCGCATTATACCATATTTGTCACGAGATGGGATACGATGGCTTTTAAATAGTTAGGTAGAAACGAAGCGAATTTATTAGGTACAAGGATTATTCGGTGCAAACAGAGTGGTAAAAGTAGTATAGAACCTACTCTTTGTTTCATGTCGCTCATGACAACAACAGTGATAGCGCTTTTAATTACAGTTGCAATGAGAGCACTCACACCGTTTTGCAAAGAAAATTGTTCACATAAAACCGAATCATGTATATAAGGTGATATCACTATCAATATTATCTGGATCAAGAGACCACAGACAAACAAAAATTCATTTTTATTCAGATTATTCAATCGACGAAGGTTAGAGAAAGAAATCTAGGGAATCTGGAGATACAGAAGCTCGACTCGACTCCATTCTTGAATACATAGGCAATGGTTATGTGCTGTGTTCTTGCTTATATCGTAATAAATATTATTGACAAAATCCAGTATCATAATCAATATAGTATTTATCGATATCGATCCGTAGATTGACTTTCGTCATTATATCAGATCCATAAAAACAATTCCAGATCCATATTTGAAAAAGAACTCGGTTATCAAATGCTACATGGGTGTGAGCAAAGTAAAGTGGCATAGATCATGCAACTTTGTAAACACTTATTCACTATCACGAATTGTTTCAGAAATATTGGCATGAAATTTTTGCCATTTTCCAAATTTTCCTGAATAGCTCAGTAATTATGTAAAATATGACAATTTCGTGAAATCATTTGGAACAAGTTTCCCAAAAGGTAACTGCCCTGACACAATCAAACCCTCTACTAATTAATTTAGACTGAACATGGTATGAAATTTTATTTCAATATTGCAATATTGTAATATTATAATATTGTAATATTGCAGTATTGATCGAAATATTGTAACTAGTGTAGAAGAATATGCTATCTGACTCCCTGAAATTGCAATCATACATATTCTTGTAATCAATTATTGACATGACATGTCATACCGAAATGTCAATAATTTTACGTATCTTTTTTCTCGTTTTTACCATATCTGAGATTCCAGAATTGTGTGCACCAAAAAGATCACCACCATGTATAGTTTTAACAGCTTGCTTGATGGAGATGATAAGTTGTGAAACGACAAGGACAACTGAGAAGCGATATGTATAAATCGGTTTTAAGTATCAATTTAATGTTCGTGGGGGAGTGTTTATTCAGTCCACATTGGAATGCTCAAATATAATCGGGCTCCAATTACTCCTTGAAAACTCTGCAATAGTATTTGGAATCATGGGTGGATATAGTAGGTAGCGAAAATTTCTAAGTAAGGATCATTATAATAACAGTTTTGTTAAATCAGAACATTAATGTAATTCGTTGGTTCAATTTGAGCAGTAATAGCACAACTGATATTTTCCTAAGCAACAGCAGTTGCATTCCCTCTCAAAGACAATGAGTGAATCGTTTCCAATTGTTTCAATAGTTTTTATTCTGAGGCGATGTCCAAACTCGGCTGGGGCTTTCTCGAATATTCAATGTCTGTAGTTCGAATTGGATATCTATAAATGATAAAGGTTCGCTTTATGGATCTTATTTCATTCCCTGCATCGTACAGGTAATTATTTTTTTTGTTAAACTGCTCTAAAAGGTAGCGGATCCACTAATGTCAACGATAAAAGTGATATATATTCGATCATGAAAACAGGTATATGAATTCTCCGAGGAATTCTCTGAGGAATTCGAGTCGTCATTCGCAATAGTTGTTAAAATATCTGTATTCTAGTATATATATTATAGTGGTCTCATTCACAACTTCATACTCCCATATCGAACATTGGTTCATTAGTACATTATTGAGTATAACGAAACAAAAATTGGAGTATCCTACAATCACTATGTCAATAACCCATGTTCACTGAAATTGAAATACTATGAATGAGCCTCATAAATGCCGTAATATTAAAAATACGTTGATATTCAGAGATGATATTACAAATATAAAGAAACAAGCATCATGCTGCACAAGGAAGACGGAGGTCGATAGCCAAAGAAGTATTATAAATTTATCTATGTTCAAGCGAAGCGAAGTGGATAGCAAAATATATTTAGGATAGCAAAATACATCGGAATCTGTCAACGGTGTCTAAGAGCACATAGAAATACTGTGCGAACATAGGCCGAATGATCTCTTTGGGCCTCATAAAAATATTGTGCTCAGCCTCGACTGCAACTTTCTGATTTAGCCAAAAATGATCAACTTCACGACCTCAGTACACAAATAACTATTTCAACGCTCGGTCATGAGTATACAATTCATTTTGGAACAGGAGGAGTACCTAATATTTGGAACAACGGATTCAAATGATACAAGGGAAATAATCCTAATAATCCTACCTCTCACATGCCCGACACATTTTGAAAAGAAGATATGTTGGTATATTTCAAGATAATTTCTGCAGGGTTTACCAGAACTCAGTACTTTTCGAAAATTTATCAATGGTACTGTGATATTATATTTTTTGATGTTCTTAACATTTCACGAAAAGACTTGGTGCCCGAGTTATCCTAAAAAAGTGCTCATGGGCAATCCAGCAGTACTGACTCACTGCATTGGCATTGCACTCACTTGCAGAAACTCACTGTAATCACTATTATCGTCTTCATTCATTTTTTTATGAATGGCTGCATCCCTAGAATATTTAAGTTTGCTTTTGGAGAGCTGACGTCAGGAATCAAATTGATCATCACGGCAATTCTGAACAAAGTTGAGTGAATACATAATTCTTTTGAAAAGTGATCAGTGCTTGGTGCGCTAGGTCGAATGTGTTCTGAATGTGCTCAGCAATCGCGAGCATTTTGTAAATATTAATGTTCAGTTCGAATCATTTTTCATCAGTCATCGGCACAGGTATGAAATACATAAACTCTCACCTCCAATCATTTCGAACTGCTTATACTAATCTATAGGAATTCGTTCAGTTATACCAAATTGAATGGATATGGTCATATTCACACATTCAAATTTCTCGATTTTTTCTGTCAAACGTAATATACAGCAACTTTTTTCGTCAAATGCAACATTCATTATCATAACTTCGTTTCTGAACGATGTCATCTTTCATAGAGAGAACCATGGAAATGAAAACAAAAGTTTTGCAGTTGAATAATCCATCGGTCTGAGCTTTGTAGCTTCGCAACCTCGCGTACGCAAAACAGAATGAAATCAACATTTTCTGTTTGTTTGAATGGCTTGAAATTTATTGTAGGATGTAAATAGCTATTATTTTCATCTTTTTAGACTGAGTATGTTTGCAATTATCAATGTTTGTCTTACATCACGTGTGGTACCGATCCCATACGACACAAAATCCACTATCCAATATCTCGCGCGATTGGTAGAGCTACGAATTCACGAGCCACGATATTCGCGATTTATTATTCGCGAGTTATTTATGTACCAAGTACGTTATAGGGATGATACCGATACACAAATCGGGAGACATTACGATGCAACAAATTATAATTATTGCGAAGTTTATTTGGTAAAATATAATTTGTAATATAATGTTTTTTACGGTAAAAATTTTATCACCACTACTCAACACGGTTTTCACAAATAGCGCTCTGAACTAAAAAACATGGTGCCCTATGTACAATATATTTATAGTAACATGGAGAAGGGGATCTCAACTTGTACACCGATTTTTGAAAGGCTTCTGACAAGATCCATCATCCTACCCTGTTAATAAGTCTTAGAAATCTGGGTGTGCATGGTGACCTTGGAACTTGTTACCTCATATGTTCAAGACAGATAATAAAAAGCACTGAATAATACAAAGTCTGACATGTTGCCATTTACTTCAGGGGTTCCTCAGGGCTCCTATCTAGGGCCACTACTATTTAGTATCTATGTAGGCGACGTCGGAAGTTGTTTCCATCACTACAATATATCATTATATGATAATGATATGAATATGTTCTGTCCTTTAAACTCTTTCTCGGATCATAGTTCGATACAGGAGGACCTCTATCGCTTTTCGGAATACTGTAAAATATATAAATTTTCACTAAATACTAAGAAATGTAGCCAAATCATATCTACTCTCCCACCAATATCGACAATGATAATTTGTCGTTTTCAGTGATATTTACTCCATTCACAAAATATTCAATAATCTGATTGATTCCAATGAAACAATGTTGAAAACTTTTCCCACTAAACTATTCCCAATATGATTCGGCATAGACAGCTATTTTTCACTGCTTATTCTTCCACAAATTATTTCGTTAATTCTCTCATGATTAGATCAACACCATGGTATCTGATGATTTGGACATTTTTTTGCTCAGTGTTGAGTGCTTCAAAAAGAAACTGAGGGAGTTCCCAAACACTTGTACTATGCTCAACTAGCCGAATTTTATATATTTTGCTTCAGATCTGAAAACTAGATTAAGTTTGTTTTCTTTATTTTTTTTTTTTTCAAGATCACACAATTGATATTATTGTGTGTTATCTTGTAATTAGGCTTGTCCCGAGGCTTGTCCTGTTAGGTAACCCATGTGAATAACTAAATGAATAAATAAATAAGTAAATAAATAAATAAATAAATAAATATATAAACCTACTTTTTTCGATTCTATGGAAGCAATTCGAATCTTGGACGTTTTATGAAAATGCGTACTTGAAGTTGAATAAGAGGGATGAGAGAAATAATGAATTTTATTGTCAGGTGATATCAGGTATATCGGTATATCAGCAGACACTATGAATGGAATAAAACGATGCTCGAACAATTTGAAATGAGGTAAGTGGAAGGATGTAGATCCATAAATTTGATATTATATATCATCTTCTAGATCTACCCTTGCTCCATCGACTTATGAGGAGCATTGAAACGAACATAAGAAAGAGAAAGAGCTATCGATTTGTCTGGATGTTCAACGGAGAGAGGTACAAGTTTGCCAACAGTCAGCTGGTTGCCTCAATTTCGTTTGCTATCTAAATTAGTTCCTCCGCCTTTCTCTCGGCGCGAACTAGGGTCTATTTGAAATTTTAACTTGTTAGTTCAATATTATTGCATGTATGTCTCAGGATTACGTTTTGCCAACAATCAGGTGATATTTGATCGCTTCGTCTCTCTCTTATGGTCGTTTCAATTCCTCTCTTTCTGTCTCTGTCTCTCTCTCTCTGTCTCTCTCTAAGCTCGATCTAGTAGAGAATATATATTATATATTTTTGTACAACCTTGGATAGAATCGATAGTGTGATTACAAAACTGACAGAAACTGCCTGATAGACCTTCTCTTGCAAGGAATTCTGAGAAATTCCAATGAATTTAGGGAACGTACAAGGAATTCTAAATGAGTCGATAAGAAAGAAGTTTTTCACTTCTGAATTGAACTCACCAAGTAATTCCCAAAAATTATAGGAGATTCCTAGTGAATCTAGCTTTTTGTTCACCAAAATTCGACTCATGTTTTACCCTCGGATAACTATAAACATCTTCGATCATTGAACATTGGGTTTGTTGTTCGGAGATAAACATATACCTATATTCACAAGTATTTATATTTTCGTGAACGTTCATTCTATTTCACCGTCTTCAATCATTGAATTATTTTTCTTTCTCACAACCCGCTCACAATAGCCTGATCAATTCTCCTATTTATAATTTCATAGTTTTTCTTCATCACTATATAGTTCTTTATTTCAAATCAGTATTTCTTTCAAGCTTTCCTGAAATTTTACAGTAATACCCATAGATTTATGTATGATTTTTTCACGTTTCCGTAGTAGCAGAAAATTTCGTTATAGACAGAAACTAACGGTTACACTCTGAAAAAATCTGACCACTTCAATCAACACTTTTTTTATGGACTTACCTCGAATGATTTCGCACTGCTTGTAATAATCTAATGAATTCTTATACCAACATCCACACAACAAAATTCACTGAGAATTTTGCGGGCGATAGATAGTCACGAGCATGTTGTTTGCGATGTAACGATATATTTTCATATTTTTTTTAATTTTATATTTGCACAGTAATTATATTCTATACAAAATATATAAAAAAGGCTAGGTATATAATAAGTTGTTGAATCCACGAGGTAAGTATCTGGATAGAAACAATAGTGTGATAAAAATATGTGGGGAATTGCCTGACAGACTTTCTGCAGAAGAGGATGGATTGTCTCGTGTGGAATTCTAAGATATTCCAAGGAGCTTCAAAAATTCCAATGAATTTAGACACCAGAATTATACCGCGGGTTTCACCCTCAGAAACTGCTCAGAAGGATCTCAATGGAAACTTTAGTTGCCAAAATCTATATATATATGTAGCGCTACGTACCTAAATCCAACAATATTTAGATGTTCCCAAATGGAGGTACTTATTATGAGTTCGTATTCCAATGACTTGAAACTTCAAATTATTTTACTATCGATGAATCTCACAACATTGCGATCTACTATAATTCCTCTGATCTCATATTTCGAGTTACATTCAATTTTCATAGTTTGTTCAATCACTCGTTCTTTTTTTTTTATGAAATTACGTACAGCTGAAGACTATCTGAAGATTATCTCGGTACAGTCAGTCGGTGTAATGTAACCATTACCCCATAAACTAACCTGGCACGTTCAATTGCCAACATGATAAGAAAAACATTCTTTCTAATTTACACACATACCTCCGATGAACTGCTAGTGATAATCTCGGGGAATTCCTGGTGAACCCACACGACAAAATCCACTTCAAATATCGCGCGTGAAAGATAGATTGGTGCACGAGCACGTTGTTCGCGATATAATAATGCACCAGAACTGCACCGAACAACTCTCCTGCTCTGACGATCGCTCGCTCGCGACTGTGGCGGTCCGACCCGACGGTCTTCGAGATCTTCGGCGGAGAGACGCCGAACGCGGTGCGCTGTCGTCGCGACGCCTCGCCGTCGATTCGAAGCGATACAGGTAGCCAATACCTACACAATTTAATTAGCAGGGGATGTTTGATTTTAATTCGGTTCACGGGCGGGAAAGCGGATATTTAGATCGTTCATTTTTAAAACTCTTCCACTATCAGGATTGTGTATTCCTATATCATTACTTGGCTTATCATCAAGGACACATAACTTGGAGAATAGTCTTCTGATCACTCCTGTTTCGGCAGAAGCCAGCGACGCCAGAAATAATCTGCAGAAAGGTTCAGGCACGTGCAGGACTCGAAGATTCTTTTTGTAAATGCTTCCTCATGGAACTGAAGTGGGCATCATAGGGCGAACATTCAACACCCATACCATCTACCAAACAGGAGCCCATCGAGTAACCATATTTCAGAAATTGTCTTCCGTCAACGCACAATAAGACATATTCTGCTTGGTAAAGCCAAGATGGCTATTGGGCCAGACGGAATATCGCCTTTCGTTTGTAAAGAAGAAATGTGCTCCAGAACTAACACCAGATTTTGCAAACTTGGTGTTTGTATTGATTTCAACTGGAAGGTAGTTCGACTCCAGCCGATTCCAAAGATGGGCGAGTAAACCCTCCCTTACAACTATAAATCGATAATTCTACTATCCATGATCTCTAAAGTATTGAAAGAAGCAATCAACATCGATATCATCGGATATCTAGAGTCACCAGAGGTCAGGTTCAATGAACATGAGAAGTTTCAGGCTGTAGCATTGGATAGTTCTGAAGCATTTGACCGAGTCTCTGAAGCCTCCTAGCGAAACTTCTGTCATATGGTTTGATGTACCATTGTTCCTATGAGGTCGTCAATATCCATGCTCGGTATCACCACGAAGAGCAATCTCTTATGAGACGATCATGTGAGGTCCATTGCATGAACTGCTTCACAAAAACTTGGCATCCTGTTCCATGCAAAGAGGTATTCAACACCCCAGCAGCTGCTCACGACCTACAAAGCGCAAATTTGATCTGTCCAGGTGTACCATTCACATGTTTGGAGTTCAGTTTTCGAACATACGTTGAAGCTTTTGGATTCTATTCAGACGAGAGCTTGTCGTCAAGGCTGTGATACAAGACAACGAATTCATTGACCTCTCTTTAGAACTTCGTATTCTTCTTCTTAGATATTTCCATGGTCGGTTAATGGAAATCACGTCCATTATGCCAACACGAGTGTTTCCTGGTAGACAAACCTTGAATTCATCTGGTAACCCCTACATTGTCAGATCCGATACCTGTCGAACTGGTCGAACTTGTGAGGCTTTAGAACCTTCACGATTCTATACAAATTTCAATCTAAAGGTTCTAATGTATTTTAGTGAATGATACACCCACCAAAGTGTCTTTGATTTCGAATGTATCAAAACTCCATACCATGTAACCTTCAAACCAACTATCATGGAAGTATTTTCCGTCTTGGGTTGCTTTGTCAGCTACTTTTTCCTGTGGGTAAGACATGGAATGAAGTGAACTTCTGTATGGCATCGCAAAATAAGTGCAGTTGAATGTCTTTTGCTCTGAAGATATCTCGAATATACCAACTGATAGTGAGTCACAAGGAGAGGATCTTAGGAATCTCTTCAACCCACACTTCCATATCTCCAGGATTCTACCACCAATGGCATTGACTGTTTGAACTTCGAATTCTTCCACTGTGTCGAAACTATCTAGTTCATCGTCTATGTGATATTGATTTTTAGTCCAGATATTCCAGTGAATTCTCCCTCAATTCAGGAAGAAACGGCTCCAAAAATATCGATCAGGCTCAACCATTCTCTCTCTATTCCTCCAAATGAATCCCTGAGAGTATGTGCATTTTTTTTTATATGTACTCACTCAATGAAACATTCCGATTATGTCACCTCTGGAAGTAATATTCGTCTATCTGAACTTGAATATGATTCCAAGTAATGCAAATTGCAAATCTGGTCCTTATTCGTTTTGATAACTGCGAGGTTTGACAAGGACCATATTATATTCTTGATGTATGTGCCTCCATAGGCGATAGTTTCTCAGAGTAATTCTCAGTGACATAATCAGAAATATTCTATTCATACACCAGAGCAAATTTTCCATCAATGTCCATTCTATGGATATCAGTCTATCGACTATACTGTTCTGATAATATACGATAACCGAGTTAATCAACATGGATCAGTGATGTTTCTGTATCTTCTATGTATTTACTCCTCATCCCAATTTTGACTTCTCCGATGATAATCAAGTGAAAGTCAAAATTTTACTCACCAGTAAAGACAAACTGACTTCAATTGATGCAAGTCTATCATTCAGCAATATTATTTTTGTATTCACAGTTTGTACAGGAATATGCAGGTTTTTCATTGTGCGGATGTTCATTCCATCCATCCTCTTATATTCATGGGTACTCTTCTCGAACTCTCACTTTGTCTCACGTTCCCAGTGTTGAACGCTTCTAATATCTTCATGTAGTGAAGGATAATTTTTGAATACACATTCACCAATTCCAGAAGTCTTCTAGAATTGGCCACGATTGGTGATATAATGAAGGAATCCTGTTTTCCTCCTATCGGAACTCCAAGTTATTTTTTTATTTTGATTTTCGCATTTTTGTGTCTCGTGACATTCTTACTTCCCTTGGAATTCACACTTGAGAATCAGCCTATCATCGTGTATATAATCGGCTGCGACTCAATCTATGAATCCAGCTTCTGAATTTTCATGGCAACATTGGCTTTAGTGTCGTGAAGTATTGTCCATCGTGAAAATGGACCAGAAACAGGCTTTTCGAGACGGTTGCAGTTTCACTCTAGGAGATAAACACAATAGGTATATCTCATTAGATATCTTCGAGACATTGGACCATGCATAGTAAGACGCTTTCCTTGATGAGCTTATATTATACATTATATGGCATCTTGTATCGATAATAACCTTAGTCAACTCTGAAAGCAATAAGGATTCACTCCAAGATGGGTATATTGTTCATACTGTTCGAATAAAGATGCTGCAGTCGAGAAAAATTGGAAGTAATAAAGTGTGTTTTATTGTTAGCTCCCTTATTTTTAATTATGCCGGGTACACCCTTGGGAACGAGTTCCGGATATTAATACGGAGATTTTTCTTTAAATGCGAGTTTTGTGTTTTGCTGTTGGAAGCAGATTATCCGGAATATATTTTCATTTTTCCACCATAATGAGTAGAAAGCTTCTGATGGGGAACTAAGTGCTAAAGGCGTTTCTTAGAATCAAGAGGCTGATTAGCTTTTGTTCTGGAAAAGCAAATTGGGTGCATACTACAAGACCAGACTGAAATGACGTCAGTGGAGTAGAGTGAATATGAATCGACTAAAAATTCACACAACAGTGAGTTGGATTATTTTCGAATGTGATTTAATGAATGCGAAAAATAAAACTGTGTTATGATACATATACATTCATTGAGAAACGAATCAGTTTTTTTCCTATCTTGTAAACAAACGAAAGAAAAATCATTTGAGAAAAAGGAAGACGACACAAAATTGTATCAGAATTGAGAAAAACTGATACCATAATGAGATAATGAAAGCTGGTGAGTACATTTAAGTGGAAAACTAGAGAAGATGGAGGGCAGACTTTCACTTTTTTTCTCTGATCTGTATCAATCATATCAGCCATTGTGTTTATGACATATGATAGGAAGGAACACGGAGAAATAGAATTCGTTGATTCAAGCAATATTTACTTCGATCAACCAAATAAAAGTGTCATATATGCACGACAAAATATAATGTTGAAATGAGAAACATTTGATCTTGTTTCAAGAGCGAATTCAAGGTTTCAGTCAACTAAATATTCTTTGGATGAACAATATGATACTGATACAATTGATAACAATGGAAATGTCCAACCAACCACATTATGTTTCATTTCAACGCAGAAATTGATTGGATCCAATTCATCATTTTGTTGATCGGAATGTGGGAAATGTTTGAATCGACCAAATTCTATGTCACATCAACAACATGTATCTATCAATTTGATACAATAATTCATCAATCCAAGTGATTATTTCGTTAATCCGAATGTGAGAAATGTTTGAATCAACCAAATTCATGATCATATCAAGACAATCTTTTGTTTGGATTCATACACACTTTCGAATCAGTGAAGTAAATATTTTGTTGAATCAACTCTGGTAAACGGTTGGATGAAATTAGCTCATTATTGGATTGACAAAATGCGTCATTCGATCGGAGCATTATTCCGAATCAGTTTAATTACCTCTCTTGGTCTACTGAACATAAGAATTCATTGAACAAACTAAAACTGTCATCGAACTGAGATATCATTTCGCTTGTTTATGGTGATTCCATCTCAATATTTGATATCTTAGCACCGTTAACCAATTGGTATTTGTAAACAGAGCCATCTATCGACTAGTATCATGATGGTAATATAAGTATTCCAATCAAATATACCAAATTTACGTTCGATTTCCTCATTCTTTTCTGAATTATTGTAATACTGATATGAGAAATGATCGAAATTTCATATAGATCCAATGAGGTGGGTACTTTCAGGTATTCCATAGCTTATTGGATTTGTTATGTAATAATATACAGGGTGTCCTTAAAAGGTCTTTACAAAAAGCTACCACATATTCTTCAGACCAAAACAATTCGATACAAGCAAACTTACCTCAGTAAAAAGTTGCTTAGTTTGGGCGCTAGACGGCTCTGAAGTTGAAATTTTCAAATCGATTTTGCTTCATAACTTTTGAACGGCTCATGAGATTTTTTTCAAATTTGGTACGTTGGCATAGACTCATCGGGCAATGAAACTCATATCATAATCATAATGAATATCATTCCATGGGCGTAGAACTTGATTTTTTCAGTAAATAAACATCTAAAACTCCTACGCCAATGGAAAAAAATTAGTTTCAATATGAAATCTAAATTATTCAACTCATTCACTACAAAAAAGGTACTCTTGACAAAAGTCGATTCCTCTCATGGTTTCGACAAAATTTTAATTTTAGTGATTTAGAGCATAATTAATAATAAAACGATTAACAGATATTTCATAAAAATTGTTCAAAATGTTCACCATTTTCACGTATACAAAGATTTATACGACGCAAAAAGTTGAAATGTACTCTTTGCATAACTTCTTCATCGCCTGTAAGATTATTCGTCGCCTGTTGGATACGTTGCCATAATTGTTCTACAGTATTCACAGGGGTCTTGTAAACCGTAGACTTGAGATAACCCCATACAAAATAATCCATCGGTGTTAAGTCTGGAGAACGTGGTGGCCAATTCACGGGTGCATCATTACCTCTACCTATCCATCTGTCTGGGTACTGTTGGTTTAAAAAATTCCTAACATCCACCGAAAAATGTGGTGGAGCTCCATCGTGCATAAACCACATATCTACCCGATGTTGGAGTGGTAAATCTTCCAACAAATTTGGCAACGTATTTCGTAGATGTTGTAAATACATGTCTCCTGTTAATCTTTGTGGAAGTATGACAGGACCAATTATAAAATTTCCTATTATTCCAGCCCAAACGTTGATTTTGAATTCGTGTTGAAAATGGTTTATTTTAATGGAATGAGGATTTTCAATTGCATAAACGTGTTCATTATGAAAATTAGTTATTCCTCTTCTCGTGAAACAGGCTTCATCAGTGAACAAAATATTCTTTCCAAAGTTCAGATTCATTTCTCTTTGCAAATTAATGAACCTACAAAACATCAGACGACTTTGTGAATCATGGATTAATAAATCTTGAACTGGCGTCTTGTGGTATGGGTATAATAATTGTTCTCTTAGTACTTCATGAACGGCATTCCTAGAAACTTCTAGTTCATTACTTATCCGTCTAGTACTCAATTCTGGATTTTCTTCAATACGGTCTAAAATTTCTACTTCGACTTCGGGAATCCTTACATAACGCTGTCTTCCATAATCACCAGTTCTAGGAGCAAAATGACCGGTCTCCCGAAGACGTCTCTCAACTGCAGCAAAGGTTGGGTGGCTTGGTACGCGACGATTTGGAAACCTTGCCGAATACACCCTCACACTCTCTCGACCATTTCCTTGACAATATCCGAATACCAATAACATATCGGTGTATTCTTCATTGGTGTATTGTACGGCCATGATAAATTAGAAAAGTCCGATATCAACAATCAACGTCAATAAAACTCGACAAATCAACACAGATGAAACTATGGAAACCAAGAATGTGAATATCACTGTTTTCGAGCAGATAATAATAGTCTTCAGAAAAAAAAAACAGTGCTACTTATTTTCAATAGAAATAACCTATGCAAAAAGTACATCTCAACTTTTTGCGTCGTATAAATCTTTGTATACGTGAAAATGGTGAACATTTTGAACAATTTTTATGAAATATCTGTTAATCGTTTTATTATTAATTATGCTCTAAATCACTAAAATTAAAATTTTGTCGAAACCATGAGAGGAATCGACTTTTGTCAAGAGTACCTTTTTTGTAGTGAATGAGTTGAATAATTTAGATTTCATATTGAAACTAATTTTTTTCCATTGGCGTAGGAGTTTTAGATGTTTATTTACTGAAAAAATCAAGTTCTACGCCCATGGAATGATATTCATTATGATTATGATATGAGTTTCATTGCCCGATGAGTCTATGCCAACGTACCAAATTTGAAAAAAATCTCATGAGCCGTTCAAAAGTTATGAAGCAAAATCGATTTGAAAATTTCAACTTCAGAGCCGTCTAGCGCCCAAACTAAGCAACTTTTTACTGAGGTAAGTTTGCTTGTATCGAATTGTTTTGGTCTGAAGAATATGTGGTAGCTTTTTGTAAAGACCTTTTAAGGACACCCTGTATATTGGGTCATCCACCCTAATGATTGCCCCATATGTCATTAATTTTTGACAGTGATGGAGTAATAGATAACATATTTAGTAATAGTATATCCTATAAAGCAGAAATTCTTAACACACATATATCTGATCACACAGGCCAAAAGGTTTCTTTCAATATTGAACTGAATAAAAATAATCCTAAGAAAACTAGAAAAAGAAACTTTTGCGAAGAAAATAAAGAGAATTTTAAACACATTTTAACAGAGCAAGACTGGGATAGCATTCTTGCGATCCCAAATCACTGTGTCAACGAACAATGGAAATATTTCAAGTCCATCCTAATACCCATCTTCAATCAATGTTTCCCATTCAAGTCCAGTACTCCAAAAGGCAAAACAAAGTATCCTTCAACTGCCGAACTTATAGACAGCAAAAACACTCTTGACATTCTGCTGGTCATGACTAGAACAGCGGAAGGGTATAATGAAGCATACAGAGAAGTGAAAAAAAGATACAACCGTCTTCTAGTAGATGCGCGTAAAGAACACTATAAGAAACGCATTGATGAAAGCGACAATAAAACAAAATGTGTATGGCAAATAGTCAGCGAAATAAAAGGAAATCCCAACAAAAAAAAGGAACTCAAAATACCGGGTGACCCAAACACCGTGAGTAATAATTTCAATAACTTTATATTAAATGCAGCTTCAAATCTCTTGAAAGACTTGCCTTCTTTAGAACTTTCTTGCAAAATAACATACAATGAGAAATCTTTCTTCTTAATTCCCTTGACCCTGGATGAAACTATAAATATAATTACCAAACTTAAAAACAAGACGAGTGCAGGATTTGACGAAATATCTAATGAAGTTATAAAACATTGTGCCTTCGAACTAGCTATTCCCATTTTTCACATAATCAATAACTCATTTCAATATGGCATATTTCCTGAAGATCTCAAGCTTGCAATGGTCAAGCCACTTTTTAAGAAAGGGGACCCAACCTTGATAGAAAACCACCGTCCCATTAGTATTTTACCATCCTTCTCAAAGGTATTTGAAATAGCAATGTGCACAAGGCTTCTTAGCTTCTTCTATTCAGAAAATTTGCTCAGCCACTCCCAACATGGATATTTGAAAGGAAAATCAATAGAAACTGCGGTATACAGTTTCATTGACAAAATAATTACAGGATATGAGGACAAGAATTTATCATTGGGCATATTCTTGGATTTGTCCAAAGCTTTTGACAGCCTAAACCATACAATATTGCTGGAAAAATTAGAGAGATATGGGATAAGAGGACCAGCACTTGCTTGGTTACACTCTTGACGAATAGAAAGCAAATTACAGTAATAGAAAAAAATGAAGAGCAGCATCTTTCTGGGGTGGGTACTCTTTCAGTGGGCATTCCGCAGGTGAGTGTGATAGGGCCCTAACTTTTTGTGTTCTATGTTAATGATCTTGCATCTGAAATTATTGATAAAAAAACACATCTAATTAACTACGCCGATGATACAAATATATTAATACTTGGTTCTTCCATTAATGAACTACTGGATATTGCAAACAACAAACTGAGTAAGGCACAGGAATGGTTTACAAGAAATCAATTAATTTTGAACACAGAAAAAACAAATCACATTTGCTTTAGAACAAAAACAAAAAATACTAGTATTCCTGAAGAAATTACTCTCCAGTCCAAAAAGATAACCTTAGCAGAGAACAATAAATTCTTAGGGGTCCAGATTGATCAAAACTTAGATTGGGGAACACATATTTTAGAAATTTGCAAAAAACTCAACTCAGCCTGCTACTCATTCAGAATCGCTGCCAAATATTTAGATATAGGTAGTTTAAGAGCTATTTACTACGCAAGCATATACTCAGTGATGCGCTTTGGGATTGCTTTCTGGGGCGGAAGCGGTGATGCTGAAAAAATTTTTATTATTCAGAAAAGAGCCATTAGAATACTACTTGGCCTCAAACATAATGAATCTTGCAGAGGAAATTTCAGAAAATTCAATATATTAACACTACCTGGTGTATATGTGTATGAATGCTTGGTGTTTCTGTTTAAAAATAGAGAAAAGTTCGACCAATTCGAAATAAAACATGAGTTCAATACGAGGAGTCTAAATTTAAACTTTCCAGCACATAGATTGGCACAGAAAGAAAGAGCTCCTACTTACTCGTGTATTATATTCTTCAACTTATTACCGAAAGAGATACAGCAAGAATCCTGTTTTAAAAAATTTAAAAAACTTGTTTTTCATAACATTTTGAAGATAGAACCTTACACTGTTCGAGAACTTACAGAGAGATAGTTTTTTATATAAATATGCCTTCTTTTACTTTCACTTGTGATCTGTAATGTGATTACTGATGTTTTTGTATTATATTGTAGTTGTTCAACTCTTTTTAACCTGTCTGACTTCATATTCATTTAATTGTTGATATACATGTAACTGTAAATTTACAATTCTTTGAATAAATTTATCTATCTATCTATCTATCTATCTATCTATCTAATATTCTTTTAGGTATACTCAATATATTCACTATCCAAATAAATTATTGTGCTGAAATATGATTGTCAATTATATAAGTACCTAAATGAATGAAATAATTCACTCGATACACTCAGGATATGGAAGTTGTTGAATTTTGAAGAACAAATAATGTATTATCTCTGCATATCTTCGACCTCCATATCCAAGTAGAATCTAGTAGTTATTCACAAATGTAGCTCAGAATCGGGTTTCAAACTGATCCGAAATTCTCAGGTCAATAATCTCTGATACTGATCGAACATAATCCACATAACTAAAACAAATTGATATTTTTATACATATTGACTATCATTGAATTTTCAACGAGATATATTTCAACCATTTTCCAAAAGATAGGGAAGTAATTTATATTCATTAAGTGATCTGGCAGAAATTTGTTCAATTTAGGCCCAAATCTGTGTGCATGATTTTCGTGGAATAATGACTCTGGAAACACTGGAGAGTGTACGAATATCTGACGTTTGAGTCGTTCAGCTTCTCTACATAACAATTTAGTTGTGTGTAACCCGTTTTCATTAAGAAAAATAGAATATATTCAATATAGTATTTTGTACTGTTCGCATACAGTTCAATACACTGCCAAAGTTGTATAACAAATCATCAGATTATTTTTATCGAGGATATTTCTTATATTATGAATCGTGTATATGAGCTTTCTCAATCTTTTCGTGATACGACTAATCTGTTCATCCCACCTGAGCTGCTGGTCTAGTAACAAACACATTCTGAATGTTTTATCAAAATGAAAATGTAATTAATTTTGTATCATTCACAATCACTGAGGAGTTTTCCGTCGAATCAGTAATTTCCGAAATATTGTTTTTATAAATAAGGAATAGGATGGGCCAAGCACCTTTTCCTGAGAAACGCCAACGGTGTTTTCTAGTAGAGCACTCAGTTTATTATCGATTTCAACTGTATGCGATCTGATAAGCCAATAATTCTGTAAAACATCTATCGTTCTATCTAGAACACCACATTCGTCAGATTTTTCAACTAGTAAAATATGTGACAATGTGTCCCATCCCTTGGCTACGATTGAACATTTCATTAGGAGTACGATTGAACATTTCCTCGATTTGTGTAAGGAATCAACTGTTGTTTTCATGAGATCCATAATAGCATTTTCAGTCCTCAACTTGCTCACAATTCCGAACTGGTGTTTGGATGTGATAGAATGTTTCTTAACTAATTATAATAATCCTATAATGATATTCATCTATTGTCATTGTTGTTGTTACTCATCTCCTCAGTTGCCGAGACTTGTGCGAATGAAGGAGGCGGAGATCTACAGCTTAGCTAGTGGAATCCAAACCACAGTGGCATTTGGAATGGTTCTATGTAGAACTTAATGATATACATTGTACAGCGTATAAACTCGCGTTATTACTATTGTACAGTACTAAGAACGAAAAGTCTCTGGGATTTGACAAACTGAAGGAAATATTCGAAAACATAAAAAGAAAATGATTGGATAAATACTAGGGATAGGAGCAGGAGCAGAAACATAGCATCAATAGTGCCATCAACAGATGTGATACAATAATATTGAGTAGCTACATAGGAATAATTCTGTTTTGCACAATTTTGCATTGGGTATGGATGGAAATACATTGGGTTCACTGAAAATGTACTTAGTGTTCTGAAACGGTCGAATCGAAATTCGACGATTTCAAATTTTCAAATTGTTGAAGGCATTTTTCTCAAACCTTCATTAATATTCAATAGATTTCAACTAATTAATATATACCTGTTGAACAATATCATCGGATATGATCCATTTTGGAAGCCTATAAATGAGCTCACGATTTGGGAAAAAATACAGGGTGTTCTATTGAAAGAAAAATAATGACAGTAAATTGAAGATTCAGAAAGTTCGATACTTGTTTCAAAACACGATGTAGGGGAAATGTGCCTATGATGGACCCCCGCCAATGATGGACCACTAGCTATATTTTCAAATTTACCGCGCATATTACACTACCACCATATTGGTTGGGTTGATTGATGCTTATAGTCAGTTGTTTACAAGCGCTCTTGTGAATCTAAACCGTTTTTGTGAAAATAAATGAATAAATTGAAATTGGTATGTATTGATATAACAAAGTAGCATGGCATGATGTTAGATAACTTTTGTTTTACTCTTAGCTAGAATCTGATTTTGTTACTGCAGCTTGATAGAACTGTTGCATGTTGATTGGCGAGTGAAAATTGAGGTTATGGCGGAGAACAAAAAAAATTGAGATTTTCATCTGATTTATGCAATATGGCCTATGATGGACTACTTAACGGATCCCAATGATGGACCAGGGGTCCATCATTGGAACTGAAATAAACAAAATAAATATATTGTTTTAGTAGTTTTTCTTTTCCATTTATAGAGATGGCATCCAAAAAAAGACAACAGTGGGACGAGCATGATATGCGACAGGCTATTGAGAACGTACAAGATCACAGTATGGGCTTTAAGTTGGCTGCAAAGACCTTCAATGTTCCCAAAACAACTTTGCGAAGGCGTTTGGCTAAACAGGACAGTTCCAAGGGTAATTTGGGAGGACGAACCGCAATTTTCTCTAAAGCCATCGAAGAGGAGATTGCAGGATATATTATTGATATGGAAACACGTTTTTTTGGTTTAACCTCTAAAGATTTGCGACGGATGGTATTCGAAGTAGCCGAAAAAAATAAAATAGAGCATCGTTTCAATCGTGAAACAAAAATGGCAGGTTGGAAATGGGTGAGGGGATTCCTGAAGCGCAATCCACGAATTTCTTTACGTAGTCCAGAAAGTACATCATTAGCTAGAGCCCAGGCTTTTAACAAGCCTAATATTCAAGCCTATTTCAATGCACTATCTAACACTCTGGAGCAGTAAAACTTTCCTCCCGAAAATATATTTAATATGGATGAGTCAGGTTTGACTACGGTCCAAAAGAAATGTCAAAAAATTTACGCTTCAAAAGGTCGGAAGCAAGTTGGTGCACTCAGCAGTGCAGAGCGTGGGCAGCACGTGACCGTAATGTGCGCAATGAATGTCATGGGCACTTACATCCCTCCTGCTCTTATTTACCCTCGTCAAAGGATGAACGATGAGCTTATGAACGGTGCTCCCGTTGGTAGCATAGCTTTCGTACAAGAAAAAGGTTGGATGACCAGTGAATTTTTTTGTAGATGGCTAAAGCATTTCGTGAAGTATACGAAAGCATCTAATAACAATAAGGTTCTTTTGCTCCTAGATGGGCACAATAGCCATAAGAGTCTCGAATCTCTTCAGTTTGCAAAAGAAAATGGGGTAATTGTGTTCTGCTTCCCGGCACATTGTTCACATCACGTTCAACCATTGGACGTAGGATTCTTCCGTCCTCTTCATACGTATTTTGATCAAGAAATTCAATTATGGCTTCGTCAAAACCCGGGGAAGGTAGTGACTCAATTCAAAATAACAGGTCTTCTCAATCAAGCTTATTTGAAGAGTGCTGTACCATCAAATGCAATAAATTCGTTCAAAAAGACTGGCATTCATCCTTTCAATCCTCATGTCTTCGAGGACTGGCAGTTTGCACCAGCTTTAGCAACGGATAAGCAGATTCCCGAGGCTCAAGGAGATATCATCGAGAACCAAATGAAATTAGAAATTCAAACCCCATCCACATCTGGTCTTAACATGTCTTCATCGTCAATTCTCGACATTTCTGTGAAGGAAATTTGTCCTCCCCCTCAAACTGTAGCAATTGGTACTGATAAAAAAAATGCAGAAGAAGGGGAAAAACTGGTCATTTGAATTCAACACCAGAAATTCATGAACTCAAAGAGAAGGTTATAGAAAAGGAAACAAAGATAAGAAAACAAGAAGCCAGGATAGTAAAACGGAAACTTGTCATTGAAAATGACAGTTCTGATGAAGATGAATCCGCCTTAGAGAACTTTTTGGAAAAGGGACAAGATGACTCAGATGATGATGCTAGCTGCCTTCACTGCAATGAGTTATTCTCGCACTCACGTGCAAAAGAAAAGTGGATTCGTTGTCAAAAATGTAACTCGTGGTGCCATAATGAGTGCGCTGGTGTTTCCTTCCATTGCAAGTCTTTTATTTGTGAGCTCTGTACCTAACGTGATGTTAGTTTGTTCTATATTTTTTCTAATAAAACTTTAAAGACATTTTTTTTCATTTATTTTAAAGGGGTCCGCCATGGGCAGATGTGTGCCAATGATGGACCCCTCGACTACTTTTTTAAAAATAGCTATGCTATTGAACAGGAAATTATTTGGCAGAAAAATCTTCCTATACTATAATAAACTTCGAGCTAAGTATATATTTTCATGTAAAAAAAATTAATAAGTCCAAAACTAAAAAAGTTGTAATGATATTTCCTTAAGGGGTCCATCATAGGCACATTTCCCCTACATTTTCAGTGAACCCAAATAATTCGTATGTTTCGACATTTACTTTGAGTACCTGTATACCCAGTATTTTATATCAATGAAATGCAGAAATGCAGATTTTATGAATATTTTCCTGGAAAAAAAATCTTGATAATTTGACAACGTTGTATCTGATCTTGGAAAATCCAGAAGAAATGTGAGACGGACATGAGAGATATTCTGAAAACAAGGAATATTCAGAGTGATCCATTTGAAAAAATCATCAAATGTTTGCTCTGGATTCATGGCAAATTCTGTACAATGGAGATTTATTGCCAAGTGTAGCACATCAAATATCTAATGAATAAGCATAGCAGTTATGGTCCGAGCGAGGATAGGTGGGATACCCTATATGTAAACTTGATATTGATGGAAACGTAATAGAGTGGAATATGAATCATTCCTAATATTGTATAGCATGTATATAGAAGAATACTATAGGTATTGTATCCTGCAATAATGATACGTGGCTGCCACTATTCGTTGATCGGAGTTCCAAAACTAGCGTTCTGTTTCTATACTCAACGAAATTGGCGATACATCAAATAGCTCCGTTCATCCAATATTCAGCGGCATTAGATGACCGTCGTTGTCGGTTCCTTTGCGCGAAACATCACACGCGAATACACACTTAGATCGGGAGTCAGAAGAGAGAACTGCTGTCCATTACGTTAATGCACTGTTCTGGTCCCTCTCACGACTGATTAATATTGCATTTTCTTAGTGTTAGGCACTTCAGAAATAGTAACAGATCGTCTACGGCTATGGAAAGGTAACGTCAAAAACAGAGGATAATTGTCTTCAAGAGGATATTTTTTTTACCCGAATGTTCACTTAAAATTTATTTTGCTGGATCATAGATATCTTCTATCAGTGATTCCCAAGAGGTATGGTGAGATTCGCATTCTGGTACATATCCATTTTCATGCAAAGTTCAACCCAAAATAGTGGAAAAGAGACAGCGAATGAACAAAGGAAGAATAAGAATACCACACTAACTATGGATGTTTGTGAATATATGCAGCCCCAACATAACTGAAATATTTGATGAGAGTATTTTCACTATACAGTGTAGAACAGCCAAATGAAATAAATTCGACAATAAATTATTGAGGGAGTGTTATTATTTGTACTTGTTGTCGAATTTATTCCATTTGGCTGTTCCACACTGTATATTACGTATTGAATATTAGAAGAATATTCAAAATCGCTATTTTTTGTCATGATTTTTCATGAATCAATATCTCCTAGATATGATTATCACATCAAATCGGTCATTTCAGAGATATTCAGATTACACTAACTTCAGAGACCGCTCCTGTAACTCCCATTTTTCAACTCTGAGAAGAACACGTTCCTTCAGTCATAGAATAAATTTCACATATTCATTATGTACAAGATAGATACAAAGAGATGACGGACGAAGAAGATGCGGTCATTTCAAATAGCTATAACTTTTTATCTCCTTCCACAAGGTATAAAATTTGCCCAGTGTAAACTCTCGCACCATATCGTAGTGTAAATACTTCACACTGTAAGGTTGAAATTTGTAGTTTGACATAGTGGTGAATCGATAAATCTCCGTTTTCTCCTTTTTCAACACCTACGCAGACTCAAATTTGAAATCGAGCCTTATGGTGAAACACCTCATGGTGTTGTGTTATGTTGTAAAAGAAATAATTCGCAAGTAGTTTAATAACACGTCAATAATCCATTGAGCGCCATCTTGAAGTATAGTTTTACGTGTTTTGATCAGATCAATACTATATTCATATATTCAAATGACGCGACTGTTTCCTTTTTGTGTCTGTGAAAATCTTTATTCATCACATATTTCTATTTAATATCACATCATTTCAGTACTCGAAAACGGAAATTTTACAGTCGATAAAAGCATAATATAATCAATGGAAGGGTTTTTAGAAGGTTGTAATAGTATGAAACAAGTTCCGTAAGTCGCTGACAATATCTTTTTTTCTATTCCACAGTGATTTTCAATAAAAACAATGAGTAAGTTCTGAATATGATAGCAATGAGTTATATTTTGTCAACGCATGACAACACTAATTGAATCACTGAAACTCCGAAATGGCTACCAGTGTAAAATAGTATCAACACATTGATTGCTGCTAGAAATTTAGAAAAGTATCCAATGGTTATGAAGGTTGCATAGCTCATACCTAACTTTGTGCTTATGAAATTGAATTCCAAAATTTACAAATGTGGTGCTGAACAATCAAGTTAGGTGTGTGCACAGAAAATTGTATGACATATATCATGTGTAGCTGGAAGTTCAGCAATAGCAAAGTTGAGAAAATAAAATGACCGTAAAGTAATGTTCACTTCCGAATCCATAATTTGTCGGATAGTGGTCACAATTTCGAGAGAAAACCTAATTGAATTAAAAATGTAATGATTCAAATTATTTTTGGATGCACTTTAACTGGATTTTATCCTGTGAAATTTTTTGCGTTACCTTTCCAAAATGTTGGCCTGCGAATTGCGTATCCACACCGATAGATGTCCGGCGTATGTTGTCCCCAAGGGATCTACCCGAGCCGAGAAAAGCATCTTCGGTGCGCTTTCAAATTCTCGCCCGAAGCAACATGACAGTTCTTTTCGCCTTTGCCACTTCACTCTGCAGCCTGAAATTTTAAAACCTATCTACAAATTGCCCGGGCGATACCCAACCAAACCTTATCTTTTATTTACCGTTTGATGTATTATATGGCTCTCATAACGATATTTCCAGTTGCATTAGCGGATATTAGGAAAATTGTTTTTGCTCCCTTTTGTGCTCGTTCGTTGAATGAGAAAATCTATTTGCAATTGTGGAAAAAATATTTTTGTGTTCCAATATATCTTCAGTTCCAACTAATTGTCAAATCAAATCAAACAAAATCAATCAAATTATTCCAGTTTATTCAAATAATAATAACTGTATGTACAACTGTAGATGATTATTATTATCAATGTTAATATTTATGATAACAAGTTCATTTGCATAAATGGGGAGAAATACATTTTCGTGAGAGAGTAATATAGCAGTAAACTTGAGTAAGTCACTGAAGTGTACAACAGGTGTTCGAACTGACATACTACTTGTGTGTGACTTCGCTTGTGAATATGATGGTTGAAATGAAGAACCAAAAGTAATTTCGTAGCAATATATGAGAGTCATCATGAGAGTAGGTGATAATTGTGATAAGGAATAATGAATCATTCTGCAAACATTTATCATCAGAATAAGCAGACGAATAAAAATCGAGGTGAAAAACATACGAATATAAAAACCAAACAAATAATATTGGTAAAATTACATTCAGTTGCGACCAGTTATGGAATGAAACTCATTTCATCATTCTTCATTAGAGAAAATATCCGTATTTATATCTTGTCATTCAGGAACCCGTTCATAGCTAAATATCTCCATTCAATGGCGTTTCAGAATGAATAGAATGTGTTACAAATAATAAAACTACTAAAATAATGAACATCATCATCTAGAGGTCACGTGAGAGTGTACTCGTCACATTAATTCATTTTTGAGTTAACCATTGATGTGCCTTCCGCATGTGGCTGAAGTTAGCTGAATATTTTGATATGCGTGTCCGCCATTTTATAGTCGTGCAGACTTGGAACGAACTGACATCACAATTATTAAAAATATTTGATAGATTTCATATTGTCACTCAGTGTCACCTATTCAACCGATTGATATGATGGGCAAAGTGAGTATACCTATGAGAAAATATCCTCTGCAGAATATCACCATACAAAGTTTGTTCCAAATAAATCCCACCGGATAACGGAAAATATCCGGATTTCATAGCTTCGCGCTGGTATTATTCTTCGTTATCCGGCTCATGAGATCCTCCAAAGTAATCCCCATTCGGCTGAGCACCATGTGCTCCCAACGGTGCTTTCACTTTCTGAATGATTTCTGGAAGTTATTTCTCAATTTACTCGTTTCGTTCCAATCATCTATGAGTCGTCGAATCGGGCAGGATTTTGAGTCGGGAGGGGGTGGGGGATAGAGCCAAAGGTCGCAAGGACTCATGTCGGGACTGTACGGAGGCTAACGAATTCGTGTAATTTTTAGCACATTGGTTTGATGAATGCTCTGGCGCTTCATCATTTTGAAGAAGCCAGTCGCCACTTGTCCAAAAGTGCGTCTCTTTTGAGCATCTGGGACCTGCGATTGAAGTAGATCGTCATTCGACGAATCGCAGAAAGAATTACGCAGGTAGAGCGACGATTGGATTCTTCAACACAACATTGCGCCAGCTTTTTCATCGAACCTTCCGTAACAGTTTCCTGAAAAAGATTGCGAGGAGTTATGAATGCAGGTAGGATACATGCTGATCGGCTGAGGAATGAAAAATCTCGAATATAAGATAATAATTATAATAATAATTAATAATGATCATCACATCTTCAATAAGAAAAAGATGTTCAAAGGAACGAGAAAAGATTTGACTTAACGGACTGGAGGAACCAGCTATCGAAAACATACTATGATGGATATATCTGAACTTTGTAGAGAAATGGAAGATTTGCTATCATGACCAAAAATTATTTGAATGAGAAATAATCATTCATTCCGGAACCACAATTCCTTTTCCTTCCTCTATAACAACTATTCATCAGTTAGAATATGCATTTCTTCACTACAGGAGCTACAGGCTCTTTGGAGGCTCCTGAAGATGGGCTCTGAATATTTCCACAACGTAATTTGATAAAAATGATGCATTCGCTACGAGATGATGAAATTCCTATACTAAATGCAATGAAGAAAAAATAATCTGAAAATTCCATTAAGGAGTGTATTGAACCAAATTGAATAAATCCCACGAATTAAAAACATCTCTGATTTTTGATATAATGATAGTGGCTATGAGAAAATCAACTCTTTCTGTTTCAACGAACAATTTCATATGGCGCGTAAGAAAGGAAGCCGATAGGATGAAACTACCTCAATGTGTCAGTGTATGTCTTCACGAACACGTCAAAAATTACCTTGATCAGTGGAATTCATATGATTATCGTTAAAAGAATACTTGCCGCAACGTTTCTCTCTCTGGTATTCCCACTCAGCCACACGTGTAATGGCCATTAAAAACCCGTACAAGAATGCATGAAGAGTTGTTTCATCTTGTAATAAAAAAAATCTAATTAAATGAGCAATAATTATTTATTCAGGAACCACAGTTTCTATTGTGTATCTTCATTTCTATTGTGTATGTAGTTATTGTTCACTACAGGAGCTACAGCCTCCTTGGAGAGGGCTACTGAGGGTGGGCTGTGGAAATTTACAAAAATAATGAATCACAATTGAATGATGTACAATAATTGTTCAGAGGGACCAGCGCAACGTGCTTGTGACATCACTTATGTCAAAAAAAACTAACGAGCAATGTTCTTTACATAGCTAGTACGATTTGTAGTATTCGTAGTAGCTAGCCAATTCGAATACCTACAGATTGTCCAGAACGACTAACCGTACGTCGAAATGACGACAAAGTTATGGCAGATAGCACTAAAACTATTGAAGATTTGTTTACAAAATTAATACCAGCCAATGCCGGACACACTCAGCATTTAACCAATCAAATAACTGATACCACAGCTCACATTGAGCTACAGTTCTCAGTGTATCAGGAAAATATTCGCAAAATCGAACAATCCTCGATGCACGACAGAAGGTTCAGACGTTATAACATCGTTATTTTTTGATTGAAGCTGGATGATAACATCCCAAATGAACCAATCAATTCACCAAATAGTCTACTTGGTACCGCGTTCACAACCAATGATGTCAATCATATTTATAAATTGGGTAAAAACACGGAAGCACCTATAGTAGATTTCGTACGTCTGAAAAAAACCGTAGTTATCAAACATGTATCAAAAATGTAGGTATATAAGCTCAAGACGTAAGAGACTACAAAATATTGGTGAAACACTACAAATATTATAAATCCAAAAATAAAAGGTATCGACAGACTACAAGTAGGTAATGAGGTAAATAACATTGAGTACCTGAAAAAGCCAGAGAATGCCGAAACTCGCAAGAATCCAGTTCAGAACTGCGTAATTCTGAAAATAGTACCAGAAGTCACAGGAAAACTCAAGAACTAAGAAGACAGCAGCATCTAATCGAAGAAATAACTGCGTAATTCTGAAAATCGTACCGGAAGTCACAGGAAAACTCAAGAACTAAGAAAACAGCAGCATCTGATCGAAGAAGACTTCAATGAGAATAGAGTTCAGATATTCAGAAAACAGGTCAATTCGAGAAATATTAATATTTTCTCTGAAGTTTTATTATCTTTCATCTGATTTGCAAATTTTCTCTTTGCAATCTTTGCAAATCTTTTTCTCAAATGAATTTCTCATCTTGCCATTTCAACACAAACTCCAATTCAATCGAAAATGCAGGGCAGAACAAATTTGACATAGGTGATCACAGTATCGGAAACTTGGATGAACGATCCAATCATCTACGGGTACATACTGTATAGATGCGATCGAGCTATGCTATACTATGTGAGAATCTGCTTCAAACCATGTATCATGTACGTACATGTATGTATGTATGTACATTTAAAACACCGAACAGCTATGGATAACGGTCACTGTCAATAAACTGTCAATCGCTATTGGTATTATTTATAAACCACCGGACCTCCCCGCGCAATAATTTTTATTGGAACTTGAGAACACATTTATACTCACTGGCGATCTTCATATTGACATGGTGGTAATTGGAAATACATCTGTCACAGCACTGAGTTACTTGCTAGATGCTTGAGACTTGACACATCGGAGAACCAACTCGCTTCAGCATGAATTAGGCTTATTAGATAGGAATAAGGCATTTTCTAGGTATAAGAAAATTAAATGCGCGGCATCATAGGAAGATTACAAAAATTCGAGAAATGGAACAAATTAAACTCTCAAGCGCTCGCAGAAAGTTCACATAGAACTCGAACTCAGCGTGAAAGAGACAAATAAAATGTGGAAGGTTTCACAAAACTTCTCTTCCAGTCGGAAGCACAAACTTTCCTGCCAAATTATCTGTCCAACCCTGCAGAAATTGATGGATTCTTCACTCCAGTTCCAGTTCACTTTTCACCAACAACTCCAGTGCAACAAAACCGCCCGACTCTGACCTTCAATTATGATCACACGACCAAGCGGAAAATTCACAAAACTCTTTTGAGTATCAAATCACCTGCCACAGGCATCGAAATGTTACTATTACTCAGCCACCTAGTCTCACCTTTTTCATACTTTGATTGTTGACAGCGATCTAGTACTGTTGGACTCCTCCAGAACCTTTAATTGAATCACTCTTAATCTCACTCTTAAACTACCTTGGCTTTGGCCTTGGTATCTGATGTTGATTTGGTAAAGGACCAGTTGAATGGAAGAACACAAGCTGTTGAAACTTCACATCTCCCCCCCTAGCATCGGTTACGTCTGGGGTACGGAAATGTTCTTCGGCCTTCAATATTTACGTTTCATACATCATGACTATCAAAATATCTCAATTATCACAGCGCAGGTATGTCAGAGGATCTAAATAACATTTTCCAGTTGTCTGATGATTATTGCTTGTCAATCAATCCTTACAAATCACAGGTCATGCTATTTGGCCGCAAATATCAGAATATCGAAAAGAAAACAATATGAATGTACAAATAATCAAAATTTTGGTCTTATGAATTCTGCATGTAATCAAATCATACTTCTGAAACAGGAAAGCGTACTGTAACCTCAAGTTAATTTAGTTGAAAAGGCAATGGTTGGATTATATGGGTTCCCGCGCCTACGACGGTATGCTGCTTGCTTCAACGCCACAATCCTAGAACAGGTTTTATTGAACCATGGTTTACCAGTGTTTCTTTATTTGGTGGTATGGGGTATGTAATAAATAATGCAATAAATATGTATGTATGCATGAAGCAAGAGAAGATGACCCGGAAGCAAGAATTCGAGGAAATACTTTGATAACAAGCCGCGGATCTTACACACTACCAGAACTGAAAAAACTGGAAAATTCTGAACAGACCGACTCCTAAGAAGATGAAATAGGAGAAGAGGAACATACGTATATATGAAGTGATTTGAGAGGAGAAGAAAACAGGAAAAACACGAATGAAATCGAAAGAGATAAGAGAAAGATCAAAAGTCCACTCTCAAGAATAATAAGGTACTCTAACTTTCTATTATATTTTCTCTTTTATCTCCTCATTCAATTCACGGATTATTATTAAAATGTCTTACTCTCGATTGCTTGATTCAGTCAATGATTTTTCAATTGATACCTTTGCCTTCATGTCTAGTTTCAGAGTGAAAATAAATGGAAATAAATTAAGAGAGAGGAATAATAAAATATGGATCACGTCAGAGATTGAAAAAATGGTTGATAAAATGAATAATCATCATGAAGAACTTAAAAAAGAGCCGCATGACATGCTATTGAAAGGAAAGTATAAGAAGCAAGATAAACTTGTTGAAAATACTATTAGAACAGAGAAAAAGTTGTATCATAACAAGAAATTTTCCTCCTCGGAAAACTTGGAAAATAACAAATGAAATAGTCCATAATAGAGCACAGAAAACGACAGAGATCATATCTCAACTAGTAATAATATAGAAATCGCGAATACAAGAACGATTTCTTTGTTGAAGTAGGGTCCGAATCTTTCAAAATCTCACCCATATTCCATTCGATAAACCGCAGCAGGGAAGACCGCAATCATTCTTGTTTTTCCCCACTACTGTATCTGAGGTGCAAGAATATGGACCCCAATAAAGCCAGCGGTTACGATAGCATTACATTGAGAGCAGTGGAAGCACTAGAGAAAGAATGTTCAGTACTAGTTAGTGCAATGATAAATTTGTCATTTGCAGATGGCGATTTTTCCGACAGTGCAAAAGTTGCGAAGTATTGATGTAAAATAAAATTTTCTTACAAGTGTCAATATGGGTTCCGAAGAACTAATCGAAATGGTGAAGATGATAATGAATCTCCTGGAACATTCGAGGTCCATTATGTTTGATTAGTATATTATATATTAGTATATTAGTAGAATATATCTATACCAGTGAAGTACAAAGTTGGAAAATTCTATATTATAATGGGGGAAGGGAATATGTGCTAGAATGTTCTAGAATGTAATAGAATTGTTCGAATGATTTAGAATCTTCTCGAGATGTCTGGAATGGACTGGACCGATCGTTCGAGGACCATATATGGATATATGGAAGCGTACGAATGGAAGGAAATTGAATATCAAATGTATGTATAATGTAGTAGGAAGTTTTATAAAATTCTTAAATATTCTTTAATGTATTAGAATGCCTCGAAAGTAGGAACTGAACTGGATCAGAAGGATATTGGATGTTCTGGAAGATCTGAGGTTCATTTTATGTGGTGTGGATTCTATAAGGGAAGATAAAGAGTGGAAATGAAATATTCATTGAGAATACAAGAGCCGGTGGATTTTCTTGAATGATCTGGAAAAAACTTGAGCAGGTAATCAGTACTGCTCTATCGATTCTGAATATTTTCAGCTTGTGAGACCTGATCGCCTACAGTGGACCGAAAAACTTGGTGATAGGATGTGATGCGAACATACCATGACTCGTGGGGAAGCACAAACATATCAATAAGAGAGGTGAGTCACTTTTCAATTAATAATCGGACGGAGAGCTTACAGTCAAAAATGTTAACATAAGAGAGTCACTAGATTCAACAATCAGTTCAGGAATCCTCAGCAAAAAGATGAGCGAATGGCATAATGAACTGAATCATCATATTCATACCATCGACACATTTAGTTTGACATTGAAATAGGTCCCAGACCAGTAGTTCAGTACCGATACGACGTATAGACAGAGGGATTTGAAATATCTCTAAACAAGAACCTTTGAAACGGTTGGAACAAGATAAACAATCGTGTCCGAATAGATATAGCTGCGAAACATCTACAATTTGCACTTATCTCAGCCCATCACGAAAACTGCTGATTGAAGGTGAAGAAAAATAACAGTAATTCTTGTATCTTTCCACTTTGCGCATTCCACCAGCCTCTTGGTCGAAAAAATCTGGACAAATCTAGAAGAAGTAGTAGTGGCTTCTTCTTCTGATGTTGTAGCCAATATACTTTTATCCTTGATGAGAGGAGGAAATGAGCTGGAAGTGAAATTTCCCGTTCGTTCTGGACCATTGGTAAACGAACAGGAACCATTTGGACACTCGATGAGCTTCGATCTTATCTTGTTGATATATGCCTCCTTAGACGTATATATTTTTTTATTGCATGTTTTTCCAGCTTCAACATATATTTCTGGTTCCAACATTATGTCGGAAAATAGCAACAACTTCGATATGTCAAATCAACGTCCAACCTATCATCGACCTCCACAGTGGCGGATTTGCCATAAGGCCCAGTAGGCCCGGGCCTAGGGCGGCCAGATACGGAGGGCGGCAATCGTGCCAAAAAAACTCAGTGATGATAACAAGAAATAACTCAAATGCAAAGTATCTCAAAATATTTTAGAAGCTCGCGTACCGTACGTATGATTATAATCTTCCTAAATCACTATTTTTGAGTATTAAAGTATAAATACTTTCGTACATCGTGCTTAAAAAATAGTTCGTACGTTTAGTTTAATATTAGTGATCTAGGAAGAATACCTATCCTATTGTTATTACAAAAACAACTCAGCGGTGTCGCGCGAACATTCTAGAAAGCTCTACACGACGCTCGAATGCGTGCGCGCGCCGCCCCGCAGGAAGGATCTAGAAACGGTGCAAGCGCGACGGAAATACGCGCGACGTGAGAGTGAGCAAGACAGCGCGCGGCATGCATACACGCGCGCGTTCTGGAAACTGCCCGACTATTCTAGTATAACGTTGCACCGGTATATATAAGCTACGGGTTTGGACGGTGGGACAGTTCAGTTTAGTGAGCGATTGAGTGCGATACTGCTTAAGTTGAATATGGACGGAAAGAAAAGGGTAAGGTTAAGTGGGGCAGAGTATCGCAAGAGAGCTAAAGAAAAAGATGATAAACAAAAAGATACGATTAAAAAAACACGGAAATTAGACGATTTCTTTGGAAAACTTGATGTTCCAAGTAGTAGTGGCGCTCCGTCAACTGATGATTCTGCAGTGTCTTCAAGTGAAAATACTTTGATCGATGTGGCAAGCATATCGAAAGAACAAGCCGAAGATGTCCCTCTAGTACCAGGAGTGGCAGGAGTAGGAGTGCAGCCCAATCCTACGGACCAGGAGCTCTACGAAATCAGCGACGATCCAGCTAAATGGACAATCGACGAGTTCACGCGTGATCACATTTGTAAGAACGGAGCCAATCAAAACATCCAAAATGATTTTCCTAAAAGTGAGCGCATTTACAAAGATAAAGCGCGACAGTTGTCGAGACATTTATTCGAACGTCAGCTTCTGAACGGTGAAAAAGTTCCGCGAAAGTGGCTAATTTATTCCAAAAGTACTGGATGTGTTTTTTGTGGTCCTTGTCTGCTTTTTAATAGCGGGGAGAGTCAGTTCGACAAAAAAGAAGGTTTCAATGACTGGAAAAATTCATATCATCGAGTGTCAACTCATGAGAATTCGCCTACTCACAAATTATCTGTTCTGCATATGAAAGAACGAAGCAACGTGCTAGGTCGCATTGACCGCGCATTAACAATGCAATTAGATGAAGAAATAAATTACTGGAGAAACATTCTGAAAAGAGTAGTTGCATGCGTAAAAGCGCTTGCGTCACGTGGTTTGCCTTTCAGAGGACACGAAGAAAAATTTGGATCAATCCACAATGGAAATTATTTGATGTCCTTAGAGCTTATCGCTGAGTTCGATCCGTTCTTAGCCAAACACATTACACGTTATGGAAATCCAGGCTCAGGATTTACGAGTTATCTTTCTTCAACAACATGCGAAGAATTCATTCGACTTATGGGAAACAAAGTTTTGGAAACAATTGTTATGGAAATATTAACCGCAAAATATTTTTCTCTGATTATTGACTCGACACCGGATATATCTCACGTAGACCAGCTCACTTATGTTATCAGATATGTCCTGCCTAATGGGTCACCTGTAGAACGGTTCCTCAAGTTTATTCCAAACACAGGCCACAAATCACAACAAATGGCAGATGCTGTTACCTCAACTTTAACTGAATTGGGAATTGACATTTCAAACTGCCGCGGGCAATCATATGACAATGCAGCTAACATGTCAGGCATATACAACGGCCTGCAAGCTAAAATAAAGGAAATTTCACCCCTTGCCGACTATGTTCCCTGTTCAGCACACTCGCTTAATTTAGTAGGTGAATGTGCTGCTGAAAGCAGCCAAGAGGCTTGTTCGTTCTTTTTTCTACTCCAAGAGTTATACAATTTCTTTGCAGCGTCAACTCAGCGTTGGGAACTCCTTCAAACCCATTTCACCGTCAAAAGTCTATCAACGACTCGTTGGTCAGCTCGTGCAGACGCATGCAAAAGTTTACGCGAATCCTGGAATGAAATCCATAAAGCGCTAGTCACCATCGAAAATGACACACAACAGAAGAGAACCGTTATATGCGAAGCAAGAGGTATTCGTTTGAAACTGGAACGTTTTGAAACGGCTCTCATGGCTGTTTTTTGGGGATGTTTACTAGATCGCATTAACGCCACAAGTAAAAAACTTCAGAGTGTGGAAATTGACATTACTATTGTTATAGAACTGTACGAGGCTTTAATACATTTTGTTGGCGAAACAAGAGAGAATTTCGATGAATTCGAAAAAAAAGCGAATAAACTGTCCTTCGTACAGGAATATGAAAAAGATTTTCGACGCAATCGAAAGCGTAAGCTGCTTCCTGGCGAGACTAATACAGGTGAAGAGATGCAACAAAGTGGCCGTGAAAATTTTAGAATACATACTTTTTTGGTAGTAATTGATACATTGTCAGAAGAACTGAAAAGACGCCGGGATGCTTATAAATTACTCTACAATAAATTCCACTTTATTACCAACCTGAAGAATCTAAGCATCTCAGAAGTCGAAGATAAGGCCAAAGCATTGCAAATGATTTATTCTACTGACTTAGAAGACAATTTTACAGAAGAATGTCTTCATTTTCGTTCCCACTGCAGCATAAAAAATTAGGAGCAAAAGAGTGCAGTCAGTTTGTTGAAATGGTTACGAACCGAAGGTCTTCAAACCATTTATCCAAACGTGGATATTGGTCTTCGTATGTGTGTGTGTACACCCGCCAGTAACTGTACAGGAGAAAGATCGTTTTCTTGTTTGCGCAGAGTTAAAAACTATTTACGCACTACAATGACGGAGCAGAGGCTAAACGATCTTGCTTTGCTTAACATAGAAGCTGATTTTTTAAGGAAATTGGATTGCGAAGATTTAATTAATAATTTTGCTGCGCTTAAGTGCAGACGACGAGTTTTGTAACACATTGTAAAACCTTTATTTTATAAAAAAGGAAACCTAAAACCATTTTAAATGTTTTATTCAAATTTCCAATCATCCCTGGCCTCGGAAAATATTATAAACTAGCTTTATAAGCTAGCTTTCAGTTAACAATTTTCTGAATCAAATAAAAGTGGCAATAAAGTAAATTCATGAATTATGTATCTAGTCTCTAATGATCGGTGCTGAGAAAAGGGCGGCACATGGCCTGGGGCCTAGAGCGGCTAGGACTGCAAATCCGCCACTGGACCTCCATCAACCTGTATAAAGAGAAGCTTGACGGGACGGGAGTTTTTATAAATAAAAGGTAAAGGTACAAGGTACGGATACTACATAGATATCTATATCAACACAATTAGATTGATGAATTTGGATGTTCAGGTTGCCAGACCATGTACTTGTCCTAGTTCTATTTCCTACCCACTTTTTCACTCTATTTTTGAACAAGCTGAGTGATTCCAGGGTTTCCATTTCATGAGGTGATTAATTAATTCAATTAAATAGATTCAATATGTTAAGACTTAGGAAAAAATAAGTCCTTTGCGTCGAAGCTTTACACGTTCTTAGTACTTTCACGGCGTTTTTCTATATTTAGTTCCATAGTTGTGATCGAAGACAATATGAGCTCGCCTTTTTTTCATTCAGAAGGACAATGGTTGAACGATTACAAAATGGAGCATATGTGGATGTGTAATACTAAAGATGTTTTTTGAATATTCAAATCTCCAGAATAATGATTCATATGAAAATCCATGAAGACACCTAGATATTTATCTAGTTAATTTTCACTGCAAATGTCAGATATTGTTAGATGTTGAACATATGCTGTTCAGTGAGTGAAGAAGAGTACTTAGTGGAGTAAAAGGCACGAAGAAAGTCTTCGAGGAGTTGACTGTTAGAATATTTTTCTCGATATAATGTACTATGTGTTATCTGCAAAACAGACTATATCACCTTCAAGATGATTTTTTACAGTTAGCCTTTATTTTGGGTGTTCTTGTTTCGCTTCAGGAAATATAACTTCGATGATAGAAGAATAATTGTCAGTGATTACAGACTCTAGGGTGACTGGGATGTAAATCGGTTCAGCTGTGATTTTGTTTCTAACAAATATACAGGGTTACTAAAACTCCCCACCCTCAATATTTCCCTGCCAGTAAATAATATTGAGAATCAAAAAGACAGGTCAATTTTATTTCATTTATTTTCTTTATTTTCAATTTAATTTCACATGCAATGATTATTACCAGCCCTCATGGTTGAACCCCCTAGGAGGGGGAGATGTCACCCTTAGAATCTCAAATGGGAATGGGGGTACGGTGGCACATCATTTTGAAGGGCTTTCAATTCTCTTTCCAACGATACCCTAGTTTATTATTTTTTGATGAACAGTTTTCGAAAAATTCCGTTCTGATCTTACAGAAGAAATCAGAACATGCCTGCACTGAGATGCATGGTTTTCAGGTAAGTATTTAAGCAAAAATCATTGTATCGACTCTCCTTCTGATAGAAATGGTCAGAAGATTAGATGGCATTATTCCAACCTTTGAATAACAGGAATAAATCGTCTACACGTGTGATTTTTAATTTATTGGTGATTTGGCCATATTTATATAGCTGTTCATGATACTTTTGTTAGAGTAGTTGGAATTCAGTTGTATAAATGGAATTAGGTATACCAATATTTATTTTTTCATGATAGTATTCTATAGTACTCTTCGCGTAAATTACAACGCCATCTGGTTCAGCTGTCCATTGGTATAAATTAAGTTATACCCATACTCATGTTGAGTATACCAATATCATGTTCCCTCAATGTTTCTGTTGGCACAATAATGTGGAAATCTCCATTCAATCCTTCCAACAAAATTTATAGTTCATCTTAGTCTTTCCCAAGACTCCCGATATTCATATGAAGTAATTTCTTTATTTTCAGCTCTCTACAACGTTTTTTCATCTTCTTATTTTCTCAACAATTTTTGTCCATAGTTATAATCCAACGAAAAGTTCGAAAATTCATCATCTTTTTTGACCCGTATTGCGTAGACATTACAGCCAAGGATACTCTTTATGCCTTCAATATACATTCCAAGAAGTCACAAAGAAGGAAAAACATCCTCGAGGTAGTTGAATTCATCTTCTTTTATGATCCTCGATGATTCCTTCTCTTATATGAGAGTCGCTGTCAAATGAGAATTCAGTTATTCTAACAGATTATCAATTGACCGCGCCCTTCAGCTTAGCTTTACCCACCATCATCCAAGATGTTGTCAACTTCTCCGAGGATATTTTTCTTTCTGTTCGACTTGTCATCACCTCTGGTGCAACCAGAAGTGGATTCAACATTATTATTCTGGAAATCACCCGGCCTGTACAGTTTATCATATATTTATCATAACCTATCGTAACTTGACGTTGACAAGGATTTTCTCCTCGAAAATATAGTCCCCTTTTCATTCTGGAAGAACAATATTTTCAAAAAACGACTCGGTGCATTGAAGGAATCATTTCTGTCAACGTACTGGCAATGAACGTTATCCATTTTTAATAAGGTATATACTATCACATATTTTAGTTTGGGCGATTTTGTACCGCAACACCCTCTTAATCCTAAGCCCGTCGAACAATTTTCAAAAACGAGAAATCTATAATATAGTACTCAATGTGCGCTCTCAGGAAATGAAAAATATCTGAAATATTAATTTTTAAAGGCTCACTACTTTTTGCTGAAGGGATCGAAATTTCGAAAACGACTATTTTTATTGAGAAAAATGTATATCCGATTCGATTCGGGCACAGTTGAAATGCCTTCATAAAAAATTTCAGAGCAATATCTCATTATTCGATGACAAATTTTGTTCTTTTGATTCACTCGGTATTGATTTCTCTAGGTCGGCCGTATATCAGGAAATCAGAAGATCGAAACAGGTATCGTTGAACTCGTAATGAGAACCTCTATCGAAATATGTACTGAAATACAAGCGTTTCCATCGAGAAAAAATGTCAACTTCGCTCTTACTCGAATACGTATCATCCAGAATATTTCTAAATTGACTGAAAAATGCGTCACAAAACAAAAACAAAATCAGCGTGTCCGAGTTTTTTCGGAAACACTCTATATAAGGGATGTATATACTTCAGCCAGCACTGTATATGCTACTTTCCCACTCATATTCTCCCCATATCTTCCCGATACCCGTCAATCACCGCACAACTATGGCTGTTCCTTCCGGGGTCCTTCAAAACGTAATGTACTGAAAACCTGGAAATACCCCAAGTGTGTCAAAAGAAAAAAAATGTAAACATTTCTTTCTCTCAGAATTGCTATTCATTCACACTCACGTTTTCATTCACACTGAAATAGAGAGAAAATCACTAGAAATCTGAAGATCGGAACTTCATTCATTCACTTCGATCACTGAATTGTCAATTGTCAAAAAAATTGATCACCGTTTGTTTTTCATCAATAATGAAAGACGCAATGACAAGTCTTGAACTTTGAATCTGAGTGTAGTCGCTGATTTTGAAAAGTAAAATGATTCATGACAATTCAAAGAAATAATGTTAGCACGAAAATCGAAGGATTCATATCAGATAGGAGTATCGAATCAAAAAAATTCTCCAACTCAGACGAAGTCTATCCAGAAACAGTTTTGAAAAAAGCTAAAGAAACAAATACCAAGGTAAATCCCACTTTTTTACAGGCTTTACATAGAATTGTCAAATGTATATCTGAAAAGAACACCATGATTATCATAACTGTCAAAATCTGAAATATTCAAGAATACGCATGCAAATGGAAGGTAACCAAAAAATCGATCGTTTTATTTTGGGTCTTGGCGTATTTCCAAAATCTTCTATGTTAGATTTGAGAAACATAAAACTTCTACATTGTATACAGATATCACATGATTTATGAAAAACTATTATCTGTACATCTAAAATATCCATTATATCATATTATTGTACTGACTCTTGGGATTCCCAAATTCAGCAGCTCTTCAGATTGGCTTCGCAAACAATTTCGATTAATGTGTCCGATGTACATTGTGGACCCTGAACTCAATTCAGAACAAAGAATTTTACAACCGTCCTGAGTCTCTGACTCGAACTGTTTTTGCTTAAGAGCTTATTTGAACAGTTGTAATATGATGCGTTTGAATTCAAGATTGCCCACAAACATGAAAATAGTGTCATGGCTAAGTAAAGGAAGGTAAATTTCAATCATGGCTTTGGAAAAATATTTTCAAATCAAGGGTCATACTGCATTTCAAGAATGGTGAAGCTTTTCAATATAAAATCACCAAATGTGGCTCACTGTATTTTTCGGAATTTCCTTTTGTACACTAATACTTCAGGGTAATTTCTATCAATAATATTCCATTATTTCTTCGTCATGTTGTCGTCGTGTTCGTATCTAGTTTGACACTTTTCTTTTTCCTCAAATGCATGATCAGGTACTCTATGCACCACGCAATACAGCCCAACATTAATAGTAATGTTTGACAATGAATGCATACTGGAAAGCTCTTCGTATAATCACGGATGACACCTGGAAAAAAATACGAACCAATGATTTGGCAGATCTCCTAAAACCGATGCGACATATTCAATACCCAAACTATTTTCAAAACTACAATTTTTCCACTTCTGCTCAAGTGCTTGACGAAATAATCTTAGGTTACTGGACGAAATTATAACTGATCGAACATTTTCCGCATGATTTGAAATTTTTGGAAAGATTGCTGTGGACAAATCATTCTTTTGACAAACCTCAAGTGTGATGAATTGTTGGAAGATTTACAATGGTGAATTGGTTATTTATTCAATTGGTCTTTGTGAAAAAATCATTCATACTGACCAAATATGACATGTTAACTCAAAAGGGTTTCCATCAAGCATTTAATTTTCTTGTCGGTGCTATTGTATCAACAAGAATGTCTCATTCGAGATATTTAAAAGTAAGAGTTTTCAACAAAATTCGTACACAAGGAAATATTGGAAGAGTCAGATTAGATATAACGTGGAGTCTACAATGCAGACTCTTCTAAAATGGTCTAAAGTATAGTCTAAAGTATAGTTCACCTATCCTCAACACATATACAACTCAGAGACAGGATTCGTGAAGAAACAAATTCATCAAAAGAACATTTATTCACTCCAAAAAATAATACCTACTCAGTTTCAATGAATTGAATCTCCGAATTCGGCATTTTAGTTGTAGTGACAAGGTTTCAGCGAACATTTCTGATGGAATAATTTTTCAGTCTTTGCAGTTTGAGACATTCTGATACTGATACAGAATACTCATTTTGGAATAATGAAAATATCAGTAATATTCACCTAATAATGGCCCGATTACAACAACAAACATTCCTTTTCCCACCATGTGCAGACCAAAGGCAGCTGGCAGCTTCTCCAGAGTAGAATAACTTGAAGAATATTCGGCAATTGTTATCGTATAGTTGATCAAAGTCAACCCTCTAGCGAAACCGCATACAAAGAGCCATATTATTATTATAACCCTATCTGTTTGTTCTGTTAGGACTGTAAAAAATAGAAATATAAATGAGTTCTATACGTGAATGACGAGTTGACACTGTGTGACAAACAAAGAGGAAATAAACAATCTGGTCCAAAAGCAGAAAATCATACAAAAGTCCTGCCTTTTAAAGTATAACGGAATTAAAGAAAATTAACAAAAATATGCTTCAAATTGAATTTTGAATCTTACGTATATGCTGTGTTACCTATTCATTTGGCCTCCTTGGCTGCCAACAAAAAGTCATAAAATATTAGAATACAAGTCCATGCCGATTGCGCAATTCATTTTATTGATGGAGATCAGAAATGAATAAAGACTGAGGTTTTCAAACAAATCGATATTACGATTATCCTTGTTTTAATATCAACTATTCAATACTATTGAAGTACAAGGTATTACAGTAGAAATTTTTTGCATACGCCCCTAGTCGAATGAGCATGAACATTTCATGACCCAATAACGTAATGTTATCAAGTTCACAGAAGAATACCTTGATATCAGTTTTCGAAGGTTAGGCGAAAATGATAAATGTATAAAAATTTTATTAAACCTCGTAAGAAAAATATGCCCGTTCAGGATCTTGCTGATCTTGAGGATCTGGCTGGACATCCTTGATGAAACAAGCTTCATCGATAAATGAAATTATTGAACCTAAATACGGAAAATTCTTCGTTGCGAACCCCATTAACAAAATTCTGCCTTTGGCTGATGTTTCTACCGCTTTGAAGGCGATAAGGGTGCAATGCGCGATACATGCTCAACGACACGCTAGCTCAATTTGTGCAAGCTGTAATAGGCCGAAAAAAAATCTTCGTTCATATTTTGTAAGAGACAAGACTAAACGAACTTATAAGTATAATGTGTTTTTGTCGTTCGTATTGTCTTGATGAGCTTTTAGATTATTCGCTTGTTAGTTTTTGTGTTTCAATCATTAGTATGGATTGTTTATAACAACAAATAATACAATAATAATATATTTTATTTGTATAGATTTCTTACGACGAAAAGTAACGTTTGTTGTTTTGTATTTGGGGAAGATCTGCTATTTTATATGGCGAATAGTTGTGAATGAAGTAGTTGCCACACTATTGAATGTGCAGCATTCATTTGCATTCAGTTATTGGGAGTCCAATTCCTCCAACTGGTATAAACTTTTCTCTCAACTTTTTCTCTCAACCGTCGATGGAATAACGAAAATGTTACTCAACAAAGATTTAGGCGATTCGGAAGGCGCTCAGATACATGAATAAATGTTCAATTACTATGCTTTTCCGCACACTACTTATATTCGAAGTTGTCCATTGGAACAAGTTTCGTCGGAAAAACAACGAATGTGACATACATTGTGTATAAGAGGCACTCATCAGCCGGAATTGAAGTGAATTATTTCTTTTCAAATACTCATTTGCGTGACCCCACTAAAAATTAACTCAACATCGAAGTATTTTTCTGTTAAAAAGATAAAATTACGTTTATGGACAAAATTTGCTCCGGCGTAATATTTTCCACGAGTGGTTGATATGCAAGAATTTCCAATATGATGATCCGTTGATCTGTTTCATATGTCTTTGGAACCACCGGCGATTTCCTTACATATCGCATCACTAGTAATGTATAGGCACAACTCGAAACTATTTGTTTTTGATTTTTTTTTGTTTGATAGTCGCACATCTATCAACATCGACTGGTTATTCATTATGTTCCTCTTTTACACTGCTCTTTTCCGCCCTCGCCTCATCGAGTATGTTATTATAACTGTCACTATTTCTCAGTAATATTATTGGAGAGCCTACATATACAGTGTGTAACAGCCAAATGGAATAAATTCGATAACGAATGAGAGCGTGTTGGGGAAAACGCTTGAACACGTCGATTTGTATTTTCAGATGCGCATTTTTTAAAAAAGAAACTTTCTTATTTCAAATACAACCCCCTGTATATTATTAGTTTTTTGAATTCTTCAAAAAATTGTAGACATAATTCATGTACAATGTCCGATACCTATCTTCAACTGTTTCGGAAATAATAAGTGTTTTCAGATGTATTACAAAAATTAACATTAAAAAAAGAAAATTATTTTATTTCGCTATTGTCGTTCGAATTTCGTTTACGAGATACCAGAAAAATTATTGGTTATGTTGATAACACACAGACACAAATGGAAGTTTCTCGCTTATTTCACGGAAAAATTCCACATTTGCCGCCTATATCCCAAGGTACAATTAGCAAAATAGAAAAATAGTTTCGCGAGGTTGGTCATGTGAGACAAATATTTATTTATTCATTCATTATGATACACGGATTATCCCCTTTTTAGATATAAAATATAATACAAATACATACTTATACTAAATACAAACAAAAATGAACAATTTTTGTAGTACTACAGTAATGAACGGACACTTATACTACTAATCTTTTTACACTGCTTTTGAATGAATTTGATGTTTGTCCAGTAAACCTCCATTGCAATATTCATTACCTAATCTAACTAAACGTGACAAAGTACTACGATATCCATAATTTGTGCGATAATAGGGAACTTGAAATAATTCAGTGTTACGAGTAGGTCTGTTTGGAACTTTCAAATGAATCAAATGGAGCAATGGAGGACAATCTATCTCCCCTGATAGTATTTCATAGAGAGTAATCAAGTCAGATCTTGTTCTACTACTTTCCAAGCTGGTTATATTCAAATTCTGTATAACTTGCATATAATCGTATTCACCATGTTGCAGATTCATTTTGAATGCTATACATTTCAGAAATTTTCTATGCACTCTTTCTACTTGATCGTTGAATAAAAAAAGTACCTGCCAATGCAAAGAGTGATGATACAAAATTGGATGTTATGCTTGAGTTTCAAGAAAACCCACATAATTCTGGTCAAAAAGCGCCTCACTGTTCAACATTAGCCACACATCAATTTTTCGAATATTAAAGGAAAGTAAAATGCATCCCTATAAAATGATGCCAACTCAGGAGCAAATGAAAGATGATTTCGAGAGGAGAACGTATTTTTGTGAACCAATGATAGAAATGGTAGATAACAATATGATCCAATTAGATGTTTTGTTTTCTGATGAGAGCACATTTACACTTAACGGTCATGTTAATCGTCAAAATTGCTGCTATTGGTCTAATGAGAATTCTCACTGGATGAGAGAGGAGCAATATCCTGAAAAAGTTAATGTTTGGACAGGAATTGTTGGAAATCATAACGTAGGTCCCTTTTTCATCGATGGCAACTTGAATGGAGATAAATTTTTAGAACTGCTCCAAAATATTGTCGTGCCAACTTTGGCAAACTTATATCCTGAACCAGCAAATCCACAAGTTCCTGCCAATATACTATGGTTTCAGAAAGATGGAGCACCAAATCGTTGGATAGGGATGAGCGGATCGATAGAATGGCCAGCACGATCTCCTGATCTGACGCCATCAGACTTCTTTTTGTGAGGATATGTCAAAAGTATTATATACCAAACTAAAGCACTCGACTTAGATGACTTAAAAAGACGAATCACGCTTGCGATTAGATCAGCCACGCCTGAGATGTTGAGTAACGTTAGAAGACATTTCTATACCAGATTAGCATGTTGACAAGACGTTCGCGGCGAACATTTTGAACATCTCTTACATTGGAATTAATGTTTTTTGTTTTTTTTTTGATTATTTGTGAAATAAAATAATTTTCTTTTCTTAATGTTAATTTTTGTATGACATCTGAAAACACTCAACATTTCCGAAACAGTTGAAGATAGGTATGGGACATTGTACATGAATTATGTCTAGAATTTTCTGAAGGATCCAAAAAACTAATAATATCCATGGGGTTGTATTTGAAATAAGGAAGTTGGTATCGGCCACTGTTACATGACACACCCTATATAATTATTTTTTTTTCTGAAAAAATGCGCACCTGAAAATACAAATCGACGTGTCCAAGCGTTTTTCCCAACACGCTCTCATTTATTCGTTATCGAATTCATTTCATTTGGCTGTTCCACACTGTATGTATGTAGATATATTGGTTATGTCCGTCCATCCTTCCAACTCATATCTCAAGAACGGTAAGAGTTATCGACAAGCAGACTTCAGATTCTTGTTCAAGAGGGTCGATGAAGGGGTGAATATTAATATATTGGTAGGTTCACCTGCACATTTGCGATGTAGCAAATATATCATTTCAGCGAGTACTGTTGTTCAAATATTTTTTGAAGATTTGATCAAGACATTCTTCGACACTACGAAGTTAGTGGTGAAATATCTCAAGAAATTCGTAAAATACTCGGAGGGTGCCAAAGTAATGAATTATTGAGCCCTCCTCACTATAAAATTTCTGATATCGGTCTAACCCAATTCTAATAAGACCTTCAATTATTTGGAACCAACTTGTGAGGGAGAAAAGTGAATCCATTAATTTGAAATACTTCAGTTGCATGTACCTGAAATAACGTATTAAACATTGCATTCCTGTAGAGCTTCAAATCATTTCATTAGGAATAATAAAGTAAAAATATTGGGTACCCATAATCGTTCACCGCGTTTCCCAAAAAGTTTTTCTTTTCGAAATGTACCTACACATCACTAGGCGTGTGATATGATATCAATATAGCAAAAGGATAACAGCTCATATGAAATAATGATTTTTAAATTTTCATCAATCATTTTTAACATCAAGTGTTCGTAATTGATAGAATTAATTGAGTATTTGTTGTATGAAAATATGCTTTTCATGCCATATATAAAATTTGTCATATCTTATATCAGTATATATATACTATATTTATTTGTAACATGGTCGTAGATGGCACATGACGATAAAATAACACAGGTATAAGAAAATAACTACATTCAAAAGTTAACTCCCTTATGTACAATGTATCTTGATGTTGAAAAAATTATCAAAAAAATGCAGTTATTGCAATAATTCAAGTAGTCGTTAAGAATCTTTGATACGATTAATAATAGAAAGTGACTGTAGTTCCTGATGAAGAGCGAACGGTAGGGCATTCGATTTTTTTATATTTTGATGACTGCATTGAAAACAATTTCATAGGAATTCATAGCACGAGAAATTTCTCATTATCTCTTGGAGTTCGAAATGAAACATATTTCATCTAGCAATCCGCAATCTGTGGCACAGACTCTAAAAACTTGCTGCAAACAATTATTCCAATAACGCGTATTTCATTCGTATCAGGTTACATTCGATATATATATATGTATATTCAAATTCTATTTCATTCATGCATGATTGCATGAATGAAATAATTATGTGCTGAAGAAGTGGTTTGGGCACCATTGAATTGCCAGAGGTGGAGCAGTTTCTTGGCCTCCTAGGTAACCCAATTTAACGTCGCTAGATTTTTTCCTGTGTGAAGTCTTTGGTCTACAAAACTCTAGTAGAAACAGAGCAAGACTTAATTGGACGAATTATGGCAGCATTCGAAATCATTCAAAACGAGGATCAAATTTTTAGTAAAGTCCGCCGAAATAATGTGCGACGTTTAAATCGGTGTATTCAGGTTGGAGGAAGACATTTCGAACAATTGTTGTAATGATATCATGTACAAAAGGCAAAAATTAAATGAATCGAATTCTATTTAGACAATTCATCGTCTTTCATCATTTTAACGCGGCCGTAGTGCCGTAGTGACACTTTTCACATGTTTTCTACTGTTGCACTGAATAACCCCTAGAAGTTTGATCCCATAGTTCTGTAACACCTTGTATTTTGAATACAAGTATGATCATAATTAAATATTATATTTTTATTTTTATATTTTGAACATGAGATTTATTATCAAAATTCTGCCATAATAACTTGATTATGGAAATAAAAAGTAATATTGTTTAATTGAATAAAAAATTATAGATGCACGAGGTTGACTTATAGTCAAAGCCACAGATACTGATTATTCTTACGGAGAAAGTCTTCAAAATATCAAGGCTAAAATTTGATGATGTTTGTGGATTTCTAACGTATAGCAGAAGTATCTATTCCTGAGTCAAGTTCCGGCACTAATGACAATGGTTCATGGTTCATTGATTGATGAACCAGTACATTTTAATTCAAGATTTGCACGAGAGAGGAATTGCGATATATGATGCCCAATATTTTCAAGCTTCAATCAAGCTTTATATCATCGTAAATTTACTTGTCTAGAAGCTGGGTACTGACTTCTATAACATCCTTTTATTATGCATATAATTTATATATCATGCATACAAATACTTACAGATGATGTATCAACTAGTTCAGTTGAGTTGGCACATTGACCATTACTTATTGAGAGGACATGAAATAATATCGACCAATGGAGAACATAATACAAATCAATGGTATCACTACAAATTGACGATTTCACATTGTGGCAATGAATGTAGTCAGAGATCCCACTCTAAAATAATCTATCTGCCAACCGTATAAAACTACTGAAAATTCTTTTGTCGCCTCCATGGATTATTTTAACTAAGCATTTCAAGAACTGGGCTTCATACTGAAACTTCTTATCATCATTGTGTTATTGATTTTTGAACAGTTATAGGTCTATCTACTGGTAATAATAGGCCCAATATCAGTATAAAGAGAAATTTGGGACCGTACGGACATAGCAGGACGCGAATTATAAAATCAAAGATATAACACACCTGATCGACAGACACCCATACTGAAGATTCCAATCATAAACAATGTCCTTTTGGAAATGGCTAATCTGTCAAATATTGGCGGTAAAATCAACCTTGCCAAAATATCGGTGGAAGCTTGGACGGAGAGGAATAGTGCGATGTCCTTCTTGTCGTATCCGATGCTTTGAAAGAAAAAAGGCAATACTGTCTTGAAGTTCTGTTCCGCCACATACACCAATGAGAGTCCTAACACCAGGTTGAGGTATATAGGGCATCTCAAGAGATCAAAGTCCATGAATGCAACAATTCTCTGCCACATATTTTTTTTCGGTGCATCCTTTTTCTTCAATGGAGAAAAATAGGCGGTTTTTATAGATGGTGATATTGTGACGCTCGGGTAACTCATATTTCGGCGGATGTTCTTTGATGTGTTCAATTGGTGGGGCTCCTCTGAATCATTTGTCTGGAAAACAAACGAATCTTAACTAACGATTAAACAAAGGACTTCTTTCTTCAGCGAAAACATTTCAGTGTTCACATCAGAAAAAGAAATTATTCATGTGTGGAAATCAACAAACCTTGAATAGCATAATTTCAGCTTCCCACCAAAACCAAAATCATTCGAAAAATTCGAGAAAATTCAGCAGCAACACGAATTTTCCGATCGAAGGAACCGTATATATACTCACATCATATTGTAGTTGAATACTAGATCCCGTAAAATCCAACCTGGAATAACTCGATACCAACGATTCAGAATTAGAGATCTTCCGTTTTCTTTGTCCTCCAGCAAAGCTCAATGTCGAAAAATTTCTTGGGAACGTGGATTTTCGTGTGAGACCAGATAATTTGCTTGGATCTTCCAAATTCTTCATGGTCGCTTCCGAGTTAACCTTAATGAGTAAGTTTTCACCTTCAGGTAGATCAACATCTTCATCCTCAGTCTCTTTGATAGTTTCCATTTCCTGCGAAAATTCAACATTATATCTATATCTTATAGTACCTTATATCAACAAAACTTTACTATGAGAGAAGCAACCACAACAGGATTAACGGCTGAGTATATTTTCACGATTCGAATCATCACTTTGAGGAAACCACAAAGTAGATAGTGGCACGATTTAATATTCACAAAGTTGGCGTAGTAGGATACATTCAACCAATAATATCAAATCATTGAGCATCTTTGCAATCCACCAAACCAATTTGGTGAATGTAAAAACTTACCATATATTCGATATTCTACAACAAATATTCAATATGTTATATTTAATGGATAATAGTTGATTTTGCTATCAAGCCTGTCTTAAATTAAGTCAGCACAAATAACAACTTCATGATTGAGGTTTCCAAATCGATTGAATAGAGATAATACAATGTGAATTTTCATGGCCACGATGATAGTAAAAAAACAGCTAATAGTCTTCTTTTCAATTCATCCTGATTTCATTTATGAATGAATGAATGCCATTTGTTGAATGGAGTTATTTGAAAAATATGGTTTGAAATCGGTCACCTACCTACAGGTTTAATGTGTTCAATGAAGTGATCTTGGAACATTTTAGACATAATTATAGAATTAATGCTTTCAAATATAGAAGTTGCAAAATATTTATCATTCTCTTCTCGTTTCTAAAAATATAAATAGAAATTATGATGATTATTTCAATATATTTGTAGGACAGATTTATAATTTGTCCCAGAATGTCGCTGCGCTTGGAATTCAAGCTTCAGATAGCTCAAAGAGAAATTCTCTATTTGCCAACATTTTTCAAAATATGAATGATACTTCAGGAAATACATTCGACATATTCGGAAATAACAATGACTATTTTGGAAATTAAATAGTTAGTATTTGAAACTAATTGGATAAATTCAGAATAAAATTGATACTTTTGAGATTTAAATGACTATTTTGAAATACAACTGACTGTTTTTGAACTACAATTGGAAAAGGTGCTAGAAAAAAATAATATAGGTACCACTTCCTCAATGATTCGACAGCGCCTAGAAAATTTTGTTTTGCTCACCTGTGTTCGACATTAATCAACTGAGTTATTCTTATTTACTCATCTTCGAATGAGGACCTGGGTTTTTAATTCCATATTTTGGAAGATCATTCCAATCATTCAATTTTCCCATACGTTTCCAATGGGTAGAAAATGCCCCCCTAGAACTTATTTCACGCGTTATTTTTTTTTCTTACAGCTCTGCTGCCATTCCAAAATTTATCTTGCGATAGCTCAATATTATAAATCAAAAAGCAATTCCTTGAATTCATCGAACGGAAATCAAAAACTACTATCTTGGCACCTCCTCCGAGAAGTTGTAACGTAACAGGAGGTGGGCGACCTATTTTTTTTTATAATAAATATAATATTATAATAAATTTTCACATTAGTTTTTATTGATTCAAATCTCTAAGTTGATGTTCTTGAAATCATTTCGCAGCATACTATACTTCTGGTTTTCTTTATCAAAACTACTGATCTCCCACCTATCAGTTACCTTCGCTAATCCCCCCACCCCTCTTCAAGGACTTGCATGAATGAAACAGCAATACGCAGGTACATACTCCAATTTCATGGATAGGTAATATCTTAGCAATTGAGCATTTCATTAAATCCGAATTCTCGTTATGATTTCTTATAACTGAAATACCGATTTGAAACTATTTGCTAAATATGTCGATACAACTCATTTGAAAAAAATTATTTTGTAAGACATTTTGAGAACACGCCTGTATGTTTATGCTGTATCGTGATTGATATATAAGAGATATGTCACTAATTTGCTCAATAAACCGATTTTGTAACTTCGATAATGTAGTTGGCAAAGGTGCTGATCAAAAAGATGATTTTCTTAGCGGAACTGAAAAATCATCCTTAGCAAGTGAGTAAGATGAAACTTTCACAGAAATATTCTAGGTAGGTATCTCATATCGATCTCCGATTCTTGTAAGGTTAATAAGATGTTCTATCTAAAATTCGGATATTATATTCTGAACATTTATTCTGTACCCACTCCGGAAGTATAAACATGATAAGATATAAAATAAGATAATATAAATGATTTCTGGATATAATTGTGGTTGTTGCATACTATATGTGAATCATTGAAATATAATGGGATTAACAATGAGATGAAAGAATATGAGAAAGCATCCAGAGATGATATGGACATTTCAGATGATAATAATTTCTAATATGAAACACCCATGACTTAGTGCTACGAATCTACAGGATAATAATACATGCTATGAACTCTTTTGTAATATTATTTTACCTCGTTAGACGCAAAGTAAAACAGTCTCTTCTGCTGCGATAAAAAATAAAAAGCATTTTTGTCAAAAAATCATACAATTCATGTCACTACCATTTTCATCCAGTATACAATAATACTGAGGCTTTCAATCCATACAGGAGACTTAACGATCGAATATGACTCAATTGAATAATAAAGAATGCACAATGAGTGGTATCGAATTAGAGACCCTTTTAGTTTCAGATACATTATTATTATTATTCAGTAACATTGACATATTTTGTCTGTGCCTAAGGTAACGATGTAGGGAACACTGGTGCAGCTACTCTGCCTATTTGCCTAACTAATTTCTTCTGCCAAAACTCAAACAACTAGCTAACTAGATAATAGCATTTTATTCGCTATAGCGGAAAATCACTCATATGTTAGTTTGTTAGATGGCAACGCAAAAAAAAAAACAACAAACTCAGTATTATTGATGATTGCACAATCAGTGGAAACGTTGATTCAGAAGTAGTCATTTAATATACAGGGTGGCCCATCGAAAACGTACCGCAAGGCATTACAGGCTGGGAAAGAACTTTCATCGTTTTTGAAAAAAAGCTCAATGATTTCCACTCTGTCTGCAATTGAATACACTACTTGACCTAACTCAAACGTGAAGAAATGAATCCTATTCATTTTTCACTCTCTAAAATGAGCCTAAAAAGATCTGTACATCGGCAAAAACAGGGACTCGGCAAAAATAGCGAATTCATTTGAAGGAACTTATTGCGATAAAGTACAATTGAACCGATCTTTGTATTTTTCGTTCTACGTGATGGTTGGAGTTTCAATGCTCCATATTTTCTGAAAGGGTAGATCGATTTGAAAAATCCAATCAGTACTGTGTAGAGAATGCCAGCCCCTTCTAAAGAGGTATCGCTTGACCCCCCTTCCCATTTGGAAAAAATGTTGGGGTTACACCCTTTCAACCTCTTAAGTAAGAAGGTTTTACTATGCTTGTTACGTCAAAATGTGTCCCCCTGACACACAAACTTGACCTGTTTTCGGATTTTATCGAAAAGTTCTTTCCCAGCTTGTAATGCCTTGCGGTACGTTTTCGATTCGCCACCCTGTATTTAATTTGCATATAACATGTAACATGGTTTATTGAATTGAATTCAACAGAACACATGTCAACACAAGAGGAGTTGGTTTCGGGACATGAAGATAGTAATTATTGGTACCTGCCAGATTGGTCAGTTGACGGACAGTTTGCGAATAATCAGATTCACACAACAATCTTATGCAGAATACCACGGAAGAATAATACAATAGTAGGTACCTATAATTATAATCACTGCCTTGAATTCATTTTGTGCTCGACTGTAGCATAAAATATTCATAATACATGTGTTTCCTCAAGATGTATAATAACTATAATTCATTCATTCAACGAGATGAATTTTTTATTTCCGAAAACGGTCAGTGATGAGGAATAATAAGAACGTACAGAATTATTTTTTGAAGTCAAACGATGAATTTTCAATTTTGTCATGTGAGTTGACGTGATATTGAAGGACGGATAATTTTTTGATGAACTTTGATGATTTTTTTCGTGCAGTAGGTTTAATCGTGAAAATTTTTACCTATTTTCCGTCCAGCTCACATTGAAAATTTTTCAACAATTTGGAAGATTTTAGGAGGTATATAAAAAATTTCTCGAGGAAAGTAGCAAATTTCAAAAAATTAAAAAAGGCGAGATATTCGTTTTGAAATAGTAATATAGAAATTCAATGTATTGATTTAATGATTCTCACTACAGGAATGATAAATTGCGGTTATTTCACAAAGTCGTGGACAAAGTATAGTATTTTACTTGCATATTATGGCTATTATTGACTTGAATGATTCATGACACTCGCCTGCAACACGTGTCGTAAACTCCATCCGCGTGAATAATACCCCCGATAGTTATGCTCTTTGAATAACATACTATTAGGATTCAATGATTATCGGATATTTCAGTCTTTTTGGAACAGCTGATAGTGTGAAAGTAATTTATCCCGTGAAATAACGACTAATCGTCTGTGATTACGATTCAGCTTGAACCATACTCAATAGGATATCATACAATCAGGTGTGAATATTTGAAAATGATAGCGTGATATCCCATCCCTATTGTATGATCATTACGGCAAACATTGGTGTAGTCAATCACCTCGACCGGACAAATTTCGAACTACCCATAGGCAGTCAACTAAATATTCCGCCATTGTTCGTCGTCAATAACGCTTTGTTTGGTCGAGCATTCTTGCCCGTCATATAGCATTGGCTAATAAAAAACAGTCTCGAACAGTGACTTTATGCTATATTCTCAACTCAAACGAGGTACCTCTAGTTTGAACATGCCTTCAAACCCAGGACCTGTCAACTGGAATGAAAACCAGGCATCGCCCTTCTGAGAAAGCATCTGCAGCAGAATATTAATGGACGAACCAATTTGCTGATTGGGTAATAGTCATCCATACATTCGGTTGGACTAACTATAGTGCTTAGGACCGGAACACCCAATGCCGCAATGATTTCCGGTACCATTTTTTTTTTCATCGGCAATAGATTCTACGAACTATTCCCTACTATAGACCTCAATCAAGCTAGAGTCAATCCAAAATTACATCAATTACCTGGTAGAACACTCCTTCCTCTTTATTTTTCTCTTCAGGTACATAGTGCCACTCGGCTGGTTGAAGAACACTTGATCCAACAATACCATTCATAGCGAATGCCCCCAGGAGCAAAATAGCACCTCGAAAAGTGTATAACTCCAAGAGGTACCTGACTGCCTGAGGCATGACCATCATGCCCAGAGCGGTTCCAGCTAGAGAAAAACCGACTGCTTGGCCACGGCGTTTCACGAAGTAGTTGCTTAGAGCGACAAAAGTTGATGATGCTGCTAAACCTACACCAAGTCCTGAAAAATCCCATTCATTCTCTTTATATTGACAGCCTGATTTCAGAATATTAGATAATATATATTTATGCGCCAAGTGATGGATATCACCCAATGGGCGTCACTATCTAATAATACTCGTGGAGTACATTCACGATTTTATTCTTCACTAAAAACTTGATTATTTGACTTCATTTAGTTGTCTATGATGTTGACCTTCGATCATTGTTCGGAGATGTTGACGGTTGTCGATATTTCAACTCTAATCTAACACAGTCTTCAATTTGATGAGCGTTCAAGTTTTTTCGATTCAGTAAAAGCACGGTGAATTTTGATTAAACTTGTATGAATATAGATGTATGAAGTTGAACAAAAGGAATAATTGAAACAATGTTATTGTCTATATTTATTTTAGTATATTTATTGTCAGTAAAACATTTCTAAAACAATCCCACATTGAAGAATTGATTATTCATCATACCTTTTCTCAAACGGAGATTTTCGACAATCAGTTATTTATATATAATGACCAAGGTGTTGGTCATGATATATAAATATTGATTGATTGTTGATTATTTATTATACATTTGATATTTCCAGTAAAAAGTAGACATCGTTACCTTTTTAACGATATGAAATCATCTCATATCTTATATCGCCACCAACTCATTCTAACCTTTCCATAAGTTTCAACTATTCAAGACTTTTTCTTCTCCATAATGTCGTGATTTTTCTGTAATTCTATTTTACCAATAATATGAAACTTATTTTCATTCAAGAATACACTCACGAGTAAAAGCTATTATCGCTATATGTCACAGTTGATAGCGTAAAAACAATAAAGACAGGGATATTTATTTAAGATTGTGGAAAATTATTACTTGGTTTACCCTCATCGAAAAAACTTACAATAATATGAATTTTGAAGAAAAAATAACAATGAAAATAAATTTAAAAAAGACCTCATATATTTCAGCGATGGCCGCCAAATCAAATTAAATCAAAACCAAATCACATCCCAAAATAAAAGCGAGGCCTGCGGTGCAGCATCATGACGTTATAATAATTATAGATATACAGGGTTCTTCATGATGATGAAACAACAAATCGATTTGAAAATGTGGATTAATACATAAATCAAAATGATCTATTCATCTGAGATATTTTCAACGATGCGACGTTGCCGCTTTTGCCAGAAATCAGTAGCAACTTCGATTTTTCAAATGGAACACATTTTTTTTTTTTATCTGTGGACAACACGAAAGGGAAACCTATGATGTTCGAGGAACATCGTGTTAGCCAGCGGTGGAATTTTGGGAAAGAAGGAAGGTGTTGGAATTTTTCTTGAATGTTTGGAGGTTGTAAGCATCATGAAAGACTTCACTAGGCAAAGAATTCCACAACTTTGCCGTTCTATTGACGAATGATGCTTGGTATAGCGATGTTCGACAGGTCTCGAGCCTGACAGTGTAGGGGTGACCAGCTTGAGCTCGTCTGGTTTGTCTACTAGGAATCGCGCGTGGTGGCATAATAGATGATATTTCCGTTGAGCACCGACCGTGAAAGTACCTATAAAAAAGGCAAAGATCGCCGACCATTCTACGATGATCTAGAGAGGTCAATGATTTGGTGAGTGTTGTGTCATCGACTAGGCGAATAGCTCTCTTCTGAATTGAATCTAAGAGCTTAAGCGTATGTTTGGGGGCTGAGCTCCAAACATGTGAACAGTACTCCAGGACAGGTCGAATTTGTGCTTTGTAGATCATAAGCTGTTGCTGGGATGTGAAGTATCTCTTCGCACGGAAAAGAAAACCGAGTTTTTGTGAAGCAGTTTTCGCAATGGACCTCACATGATCGTCCCATGAGAGAGCACTGTTGGTGGTGACACCCAGCATGGATATTGACGACCTCATAGGAACAGTGGTACCCGACATCATCAAATTGGGCATTGTGTGATCAGCCTTCTTGGTGAACATACAAGCTTGAGTTTTAGTTGCATTGAACTGTACAAGATTCCCAGATCCCCATTCCAGAATTCTTGTCAGATCCTCATTTAAAGCATCAACCTGTCTTCGCCTTGCACCTCTGGCCTCCTTGGATGATATAGGGGCTCTAGAGGAAAAGGCGGAATGAAGTGTACTATCATCCGCAAAGCTATGAACTGGGCTGGAGGTCACATTCAACAAATCATTGATGTGGAGCAAAAACAAATGTGGTGCCAATACAGAGCCTTGTGGAACACCAGCATTGATCGTCATTGTATCAGACGAGACCCCGTCTACCACCACGTACAGTGATCTATCTGCAAGAAAACTCGATAGTAAAAGACACAGTTGGGGCGGCAAACCATATGACGGAAGTTTCGTTAGGAGGCCTTGGTGCCAAACTCGGTCAAATGCTTTGGAGATATCCAAGGCTACAGCCAGAGACTCCCCATGTTTCTCTATTGACACCTGCTACTTATGTGTCACATAGGCAAGCAGATCTCCAGTTGACCTCTGGTGACGAATGCCATATTGCCGGTCGTTCACGATTCTTGAGCTCTCTAGATATCGGACGAGCTCGATGTTGATTGCTTTTTCCATTACTTTAGAGATCACAGACAGTAGTGCAATCGGTCTATAGTTGTTAGGGAGGGTTTTCTTGCTCTTCTTTGGAATCGGTTGGACCCTAGCTTTCTTCCAGTTAGAAGGAAATACGCCGAGTTTGTACGAAAGGGTGAACAACCTGCAAAGAACTGGTGTTAGTTCTGGGGCACATTTCTTGAGAACAATAGGCGGTATTCCGTCAGGCCCATAGACTTATCAAGGATAATAAGTCTATGGTCAGGCCCCATAGCCTTCTTGACGTTGAGGCTAAGCAGAATGTGTCTGATTGTGCGTTGCCGGAAGACAATTTCTGGCATACGGTTATCGATGGTAGCGATTTTGGGGAGTTCCTGGCCTCGTGGATCCAAGGTAGAATTGTCTGCAAACATTTTGGCGAAGGTGTTGGCTTTTTCATGAGGTGTTATAGCCAATGTATTATCATCCTTTGTGAGCGGAGGAAATGAGCAAGAAGTGAAATTTCTCCCGATTGCCTTGGCAAACGTCCAAAATGAACGGGAACCATTTGGACACTCTATGAGCTTCGATCTTATTTTCGTGTTGTATGCCTCTTTAGACGCATCTATCGTTCGATTGCATGTATTCCTAGCTTCAACATATTCAGCTCTAGTTTGAGGGCTTGGGTTTCTGCGCCAACGACGGTATGCTGCTTGCTTCAGTGCGACAACCCTAGAACAGGTTCTATTGAACCATGGTTCACCAGTGGTTCGTGATTTGGTGCTATGTGGTATGTAAGTTTCCATTCCCAGCATGATGATTTCCGAGATCTCTTCAGCACATTGCGTGGGATCTCCCGATTCAAAACACATTCTCCTCCAAGGAAACTCAGAAAAAAACATGCGAAGGCCATCCCAGTCGGCTGAATTGTAATGCCAAACAGTGCGTGGGGGTGTTGGACTGGTTCGCGTAGTGATGTAAGGACATATCGTGGAAATGAGTGTGTGGTCTGAGTTTCCTAGTGGTGCACGGACTTTCACTTCATACGGTTCCGGATTGTTAGTGAGGAACAGGTCGAGCGTATTGGCATAATGATTGCTGATATCAGGGATCCGAGTGGGTTCGTTTATCAGTTGCTCAAGACCATAGGTGATAGCGAAAGCCTCAGCCAGACGTCCTGCGTCGTCTGTTTTGTTCGAGAATTTGAGCCAGGTGGAGTTGTGGACATTGAAATCCCCCATGATGATGATTTCAGCTGCTGGGTGATTCTGTTGGATGAAATCAAGTTTCAGAGAAAGGAATTCGAATAGGTCACCAGGAGTTGGTTCGTTTGGTGATAGATAAAGGCAGCAGATGAACTTTGTCTGTTTGTGGTTATCGATCTTGAGCCACATTACATCGAATTCTTTCGGTTCCAGTTCCTCCTCACGATGGCATGAGAGATCATTTCTGGAAATGAGACATAAACCTCCTCTGAATCTGAAACGGGTATGCAGCTCATATCCAGGGCAGAGCATATAGGTCGTATTAATTGATGAGTTGACCTGCGTCTCAGTTAAAGCCAGTATATCTGGTTTCTCAGCCTGTAGATGGTAATGAACATCGTTTATATTTTTGTTCAGACCTCGGATGTTACAAAGGTCTATTTTTAAATTCAGATGTTTCGATGGTGAACCCCCTCGAGCACCTCTCGCCCGGAAATCCGAATGGAGAGGTATTTTACTTCCGGAGTGTTTTACCCTAGGAGAATTCATCATCTAGATTTTTCTTCAGCTGAAATGGGCGGTTTGGGTTGGGAAGAAGGAGATAGGGTATGGGGATATGACCGGAAGCATCGACCAAATACTGAAACATGGGAGTTACCCATTTCACAGCACCTCTGTCGATGTGGTGGTGTCGCACCGGGCGATGATGGGAACCATCATCTTCCACCTATGGGTATCCATTTAGTATAATATATCATTTTATTGATCCTTGACATTTCCAACAACTTCATCTGGTACTTTCCTATACCTATCTATGACCATTTTGGAGATAACAATTATTTTATAATTATTCATGTTCAAATATGAACTTCAAAAAATGTTGTTAATTTTGGACTGTGAAGTACTAAGATGATTAAATATCACAGATGAAATGATCACATGAAAAAGTGACTGAGAGTCAATTTATTCAAATGGAACACCCTGTATATTTTCACATTTTCGATCTCTTCTCTCAATACCAGTATGGTTTCGTTCAGATATTCCTATTTTGATATCGAATCGTTTATGAGATGAACGGTTTTAGAGAAAAGAAGACCTCTAGTTATTCATGTATTTGTCACACATTTCTTAGATTCAACATATCATTCACTTACGTTATCATTTTTTCGAACAAACTCTAGAACATTCATGAATCAATCAATCTAAATTTGAAAATTCTTCGGAAAAAGTCATTACCAGAATAAATTGATATATCGAGTATCTCGGAGAAACGTTTAATTCACACTCATCGTGAAAATCCCTTTATATCATATAATTGTAGTAAGTAGCATGAAACTTAACTTCCAAATACCTGAAGGAGAAACCTGAGAAATTAAGTGCCAACAAAATATTTAACCAATATCAAAATTTCTACCTATCAGTGAAGGACGTATCAGGAACGAATCTGCTCCCGTTTCCAACACAATTTCAACAAAATTCTACCACAAATATATGAAATATAATATATTTTTTCATTTTTAGAACCGAGGAGAGAAAATCCAAAAAATCTGTAAAAATGAAGATACCACCTCCTCGATTAACCTACAGACAGTCCTTAATCATTGCTTTAGAATCAGTCTCTGAAGAAACAGGAATTCAAAGGAAGTCTTGATAATAAAAAAATACAACACTGATGGCCTCTCAAGACTTTCTCAACAGTATAATTCTCTCACCGATGAAAATCAGGCATCTACCGATATGGAACGTAACATATCAACAGTAACAGCAATCACAGTCATGATGTTATCGATGTATGGAACATCAGTCAATTTCACCATTCAAAATGCCAAAGTTCATAATTCTCTGAATAGCTCCATCTACGTGTACTATTGTTCCATTTCTGCAGTTGCAGTTAATTCTTCTGTGACAACTATTTCTTTATTCTAAGAAGAGGTGGCTAGATTAATGTAACAAAATGACTTTGTCATTCTTCTTCTATGAGAACCCCCTTATCTGACATAATTGCATCATGTGGATACAGTTTCTTGATGAGATTTTCATTGCTGAATATGGATTTATCAGAGGCACGTCCTCCGTAAGCAAGACTTATGAATGAAATCGATTCTGATAGGATGGTTCCTACTAAAAATTCCTTAGTATGCAATTTTTGTAATGAGAATAGGAAAGGATTCTAAAGTTCACACACTCCAATCCTTGCACTCTTAATAACGAATGAATTTGAGAAGCAAGAATATGGTAGCAAATGACAATCTAAGTATTGGGAAAACCAACTTACCAATAAAAAACTCATCATTCACAAAATTCTTGCTGCAAACAAACATTTATTCCGAGAGGGGTTTTCCTATCTTGAAAAACATCCTCCATTTTTTGAATACCTTGGGATCCAGAGGAAATTTGTGCAATGAAATATTAGAATTGCCATATGTCATATGAACAGAGCATATTCTTCGTGACCTCATTTTCATATCTCCTCCAATTCTCAGCATCTTGGTATCACAAGACGTACTTAGAATTCGTCACAAAACATCGTCAAAATATTCACTTCCAACGCAAAAATGATGTGGAATATCATAAAAAAACCGCTTTCCGCTACTATAAACAAAGGCAAACCAGGTTGTTGTTCACACCTCGAGTCTTTGAATCAATAAACGATAGATGTCGCTCACTCCGTAATTCTAGGGCTGGTTTACACAACAGTGTATATTTGATAACAGGAATAACGATAACAATAAAAAATAAATTGTACATAGATTGGAAGCCTGTGCGCTACGCGTGTAGACGGTCGGATGGCTGAATCACTGATATTAGTGAGTATTAATATAAATTATGTTTTCGAAAGTTCGAAATGGGTTTTTAAAAAATATTTTTATTACAAATGATACAAACAGCAATAGCAAGAGCAAGATACAGAATGTCGAATTGTTTAAGTTTATGCGAATTTATAGACTCGGCCTCAGGCGATGGATTCCCGGAACGGGAGTCCTCTTTCACGCTGCTTCAGCTATTCGGGGTACATAACTTATATTAACCCAGTCTTCTTACTTAATTGTTGTTTTTCAATTCCCTAGATATGAAACAACATTGGAAAGCCATTGGAGACAACAAGTTCAGCTGAATGAACAAGGTATAAGAACAACTGTCGAAGTCCTTGTGGTAAGAAGATATCATCTCAGGACTCTTCAAATGTTACTTAGCGCTCAATTGCTGGGTGCATAAATCCATACTCACTTTCACTTACCATTAATAATACTGTAAGTGGCAAGTATGTGTGACATACTCTTGGCTGGAAATGTAAGTATCAGTCCCAGACTGCAGAGAGCCATTCCGACGATAGAGACTTTTCGAAAAGAGAAGGTCCGAATCAACGGTCCAATAAACAGTCCCGAAAAGTTGATGATTGCATCCAGAGTGCTCATGATGATGGCGGCACCAGTCGTCTCGACTTCAAGGTCATGAAGGAGGTCTCCGAACAGGAGACCGAAGGATTGGTCGATGGATCTCGTGCATAGCTGGAAAAAAAGTTCGAAAAATATGTGGTATGGTCATAGCATTTTTGATCACCGAGCCATGGTGAGAGAGAATTGGCAACAGGGCTTGACGACCCTACTTCAGTTTGTTTACCCCGTGTACTAGCTGTTTCATTGTGAAATTTCATAGATATTCAAATCGGTTTTTAATAGCAAGTAGTGTGATTCATGTGAAATATTGTTCAAACTGTCGGCAATAAACTATTGATTGTCTAAAAGTGTGGTATGTCTAAAAGCCAAGAAAAATAGTGTATTAGTGAGATTTTGTAAGTGGGGATATGTGAACAGGTAGGTAAAAACTATCCGTTCGGTGTTCAACTTTATATTCAACATTCAACGTTGAAAAGACGAACATAAGTGAGTCAGATCATTAAACACTATGTCTCAATTTAAAAATATCCTGAAGATGAAGAATTTCGAGGAAGGTATGAACTACTTTTGATTACTGCAATAGATACCTTCGAAGAGATTAGACCCCGTCGAAAAGTTTTGTAAAACATTAGAAATTTCCAGGGCCCTAGTTGTCCATAGGTAGTGGAACAATATGAAAATTTGAAAACTGTCACGTCATTCTTGGTTATAGCCAGTTAATATAGAGATAAAAACTTGTAATTGATAGTATGCAAGTCTATAAATCATGTTAGTTAGGTGCACATCAATGAGATAGATATTTCATGTACATCGAATGAGATGCACGTCCAAATTTTCCAAGACGATTACTTGTAATTATCGACTTGATATGGATTCTTCCGTTTGGCAGAACATAAGAAATTTACCATAGGTCCTAATGAACAAACTGGTAATTATGATGAACAGTACAACATTATATTTCCTAAAATTGATCAAAAGCTGGTGTATAGTTCATATATCAGACCTTGCACTAGATACTTACTATGTCAATAATAATACTACTGCTACTGCTACTGCTTTCTTATAGGAGCGGCAACACCATATTGTCGAAAATATTTTGAGTTTGGTAGAGAACGTCCGAATTTCCTCTCCATCAAATTTTCAGAGTGATCCGTTGTCACCGTGTTCACCAGAAACGTGTAATGTGCAATCCACCGTGAATGAGCCTATACGTATATACCAAGAACAGTAGTGTTATAAGTATACTGCTGAGATCTGCTTGCCTATGTGACACATAAGTGGCAGGTGTCAATAGAGAAACATGGGGAGTCTCTGGCTGTAGCCTTGGATATCTCCAAAGCATTTGACCGAGTTTGGCACCAAGGCCTCCTAGCGAAACTTCCGTCATATGGTTTGCCGCCCCAACTGTGTCTTTTACTATCGAGTTTTCTTGCAGATAGATCACTCTACGTGGTGGTAGACGGGGTCTCGTCTGATACAATGATGATCAATGCTGGTGTTCCACAAGGCTCTGTCTTGGCACCAACTTTGCTCCACATCAATGATTTGTTGAATGTGACCTCTAGCCCAGTTCATAGCTTTGCGGATGATAGTACACTTCATTCCGCCTTTTCCTCTAGAGCCCCTATATCATCCAATGAGGCCAGAGGTGCAAGGCGTAGACAGGTTGATGCTTTAAATGAGGATCTGACAAGAATTCTGAAATGGGGATCTGAGAATCTAGTACAGTTCAATGCAACTAAAACTCAAGCTTGTATGTTCACCAAGAAGGCTGATCACACAATGCCCAATTTGATGTTGTCGGGTACCACTGTTCCTATGAGGTCGTCAATATCCTTGCTGGGTGTCACCACCAACAGTGCTCTCTCATGGGACGATCATGTGAGGTCCATTGCGAAGACTGCTTCACAAAAACTTGGTTTTCTTTTCCGTGCGAAGAGATACTTCACATCCCAGTAACTGCTTATGATCTACAAAGCACAAATTCGACCTGTCCTGGAGTACTGCTCACATGTTTGGAGCTCAGCCCCCAAACATACGCTTAAGCTCTTAGATTCAATTCAGAAGAGAGCTATTCGCCTAGTCGATGACACAACACTCACCAAATCATTGACCTCTCTAGATCATCGTAGAAAGGTCGGCGATCTCTGCCTTTTTTATAGGTACTTTCACGGTCGGTGCTCAACGGAAATATCATCTATTATGCCACCACGCGCGATTCCTAGTAGACAAACCAGACGAGCTCAAGCTGGTCACCCCTACACTGTCAGGCTCGAGACCTGTCGAACATCGCTATACCAAGTATCATTCATCAATAGAACGGCAAAGTTGTGGAATTCTTTGCCTAGTGAAGTCTTTCCTGATGCTTACAACCTCCAAACATTCAAGAAAAATTCCAACACCTTCATTCTTTCCCAAAATTCCACCGCTGGCTAACACGATGTTCCTCGAACATCATAGGTTTCCCTTTCGTGTTGTCCACAGATAAAAAAAAAATACTATAAGTCTACAGTGAGTGTATAGTGAGCCTAGGTACCTATCATTTCTAATGGGTTCGAATAAGTCACAATTGTATAAAAATAAATAGGAGGTGTTTATGAGACCAAAAGCTCTACAATTATGAAACCAAATACCTAAATAGCCTAGGTGTTGTATATATGTATATAATAATATATTATGATGATATATATATATATATATATATATATATATATATATATATATATATATATTTGTATATATATATAAATATATATATATATGATATGATTATGATATTATGAATAAATTCTCACTATTTCTAAGATGCACGTAAGTATTTCTGCATACAAATGGAATTGAATATTTTTCTACATAGTCGGATGTCGAATATTTCGTTCCTAATTTTTCAATTTGTGTGATGGATACTCACGTTGACGATACTAACTCCGACCACAACGACCCACCCCCATCCTCCATCAGGTGGTACCATTTTCCTTTTTTCGTGAAACATGTCACCAGTCTACCTGTAAGAAAATGTAATTTCAGAGATCTCAGTAGTAACTATCATCAATCAATATCAGATTACACTCGACTGAATAAACGTAATCCTTGCAATCATCACACTGATTAATTGATGGATGTAATATCATCAAACGCAAACCTCATTGATCTTTACTGATATTTGAAGATATGGTATCCCCACTTACTTTCAATCTCAAGCAGGCGACCGACACAAAAACTTTTGTTTTGCAGAGACCGTCAGAAGTATGGCAATCATTCTTACGAGCGCATACACATCGGATGGTATTTAGAGAACTGGAGATTGGTTTTATGTGCTGCTTATCATCCAGATAATCGATAACCTCGATCGGAATCATTAATGACCCTCTTGCAAGATAAATATCTAATGCAAACTACACAATAAAATTATAAGTTGAGTACTTACGGTTAACCTGTTCATTCATTTATTTAGATCATTATGATAGGTAGGTACCTATTTTGCTTTGTGGACATGTAACATTCCTTATCGATATTAGGTAATTAAACCAAGTACTTTCGTCAAAGATCAACTAAATGCCTCTTCACCTCTTCATCGAGTCATATCTCATTTATTCATCCACTATCACTAATCGCTTTATAGAATGCAACTTGAATGATGTCATTAATTTCAGCTGGTGACTCCTTGTCATATTTTATGAAAAAAAATTAACTTAATGTGTCCTAACTTGCTCCGTTTTCTAGTAACGGGGTGTCCAAAGTTTAATGAAAAATCGAGTTTTCAATTGCTCGAAATTCGGCTATTTTGATTAAATTTGTTACTGCTAACAAACTCCTAGATTCATCAAAATCGGCGTGAACACTTTTGAATTATCAATAAAAAACCTATTTCTAAGTTAGCAAATTAGGACACGCGCTAATATCAACTTCTTTGAATGAAATATGACAAGGAATCACTCCCTGAAATTAATGACATCATTCAAGTCAAACCCGGTATATGTCCACGTGGGAGAACTGTTGTAAATTGTCATAACATAATGATACTATATTGGCAACACAGTAGCTTGCCATCTTCATAAAATATAAAAAATTATTTATTTATTTATTTATTTATTTATTTATTTGTAATACAATACTCTACAGGTCATAAACCCAATTACAGAGCAGGAATTGACAGATTATGATGAATATGTTACAGATTTCATGAATATTAAGGACATACACATACATACACATCATAAGAGAACAACATAGTTACTGTAGAAAGTGGGATTTTATATCCGACAACTTGCAGCTAAATACATCTAGATCATTGCTGATAGAGTTTGTCACTTTACACATGGTATGGAGCGGAGAATTCTCCAGAACATTTGTTCGAGATGTATTTATGTAAAAAGTACTTGGGTATCTGGAAGGAATTCTGGGAGTACAAATATTAGGCTTTTGCAATAAGGTTGGGCAGTCAATAATACTATGGATAATTTTATAGGTTAATACTACACTATAATAGTCACGCCTTCGTTCGAGACTAAGAAAGTTATGTTTTTGTAGTAATTCAGTGTGAGGTGTTCCTATTGGTGGATAGGTGCCATCAGTTTTTAGACTTAGCAGTTTTAAAAATCGTCTTTGGATTGCTTCTATTCGAATTATATCATATTGGTTAAAGGGACTCCACACAACTGAAGCATATTCCAACTTTGATCTAATGAAAGAATAGAATAAAGTTTTTAAGGTCGAGGTTTCTTTGAAATCACTACTGTAACGTGCAAGTAACCCATACATACGATAGGAGGAGGGTACAACATTATCAATATGCCTACTAAAAGTCAAACGTGACGCCAAGATCAGTAAATGTTTCTGGTCTTTCAAGGGCAACATTTTCTATTGAGTGATCAAAGATTAGGATATTCGTTTTCAAACTGTAGGACATAACTTTACATTTATCCGGATTTAGTGACAAGTTGTTTCGATGACACCATTCTACAACCCGCCTTAAATTTGCTGAGAGGTTCTCGCAATCACCTATGTTCTCCACGAGGCAGTATAGTTTTAGGTCTTCAGCATACAAAAGAAAGTTTACATTTATAGCATCTGCAATATCATTGATGAATATATTGAAAAGCAGCGGTCCTAGAATTGACCCTTGTGGAACACCGGAGGAGGCACTATATTCGGCAGACTTAATACCATTCAGCTGGACATATTGCTTTCGATCCCACAGATAGGATTGAAAGAGTGCAATTAAAGAGGGAGATAATCCAAAGGCTACAAGTTTGTTGAGTAAAATGCCATGGTCCAGTCTGTCAAAGGCCTTAGAGAAATCTGTGTAAATAACATCAGTTTGGGCTCTGTTGTCAATAGATTCAGCAATATATTGGGTTACAGTCAGAAGGTTTGTCGCCGTTGAACGGCCTTTCATGAATCCATGTTGGTTTGTACTAATATTGCACCTCACATGACGATATATATCTCGCTCCAGCAGAATCTCGAAAACCTTTGCAAAGTTGCAAATAATAGAGATAGGCCGATAATTTGAGATATCCCGTCTATCTCCTTTCTTGAAAATGGGACAGACCTTTGAGGATTTCCAGATCCTTGGTATTGTACCCGATTTCAAGCAAATATTGATTAGATTAGCGAGAGGACGAGCAAGCACATATGCACAGTCTTTTAAGATGAAAGCTGGAATATCGTCTGGACCAGTGGTCTTTTTTGGCTTAAGCGACCTTAGTGCCTCATATACTTCGTTCTCACTGAAGTTTGATATGTTTAGAAAATGATTATTATCAGTCTCAGAGTTAAGTTGAAGAGGGGAAGAGTCGGTATAGGAATGTTTGAAGTGGTTTGCAAAACCGTTTAGAATATTAGAAGGCCCCTCCAGCAATTGGCCTTCGAAATTCATTACTTGCGATATTTTGGAGCTACCTCGTTTATTATTTATAAATGACCAGAATCTGTTGGGATTGGTGTGTATTTCTTCCTCGGTTTTGTCTAAGAATTTTCTGTATGCAACATCAACATCATGTTTTACTTTTGTCCGAAGGTGTTTAAAATCCTCAAAGGCCTGCAAATTACTTTCACGCTTGTATTTGCGCCAGAGTCTGCTTTTAGACTGGATGTCTTTGATTATGCTACCATTATACCAAGGAGGATATCTATTTTTGGATTTAAACGTATACTTGGGACAACAGCAATCGAAAACATTATAGAGTTTTCCATAGAAGTATGTGGATGCATCTTCTGAATTATCAAAAGCTTCCAAGAAGGTCCAGTCAATAAGAGATATTTGATTATACAGTTGTGGTAAGTTGGCTTTTTTGAAGTTATAATTGTTCAGAAAGCAGGATTGCAGTTTATTCTTGTAGTTAGCCTTTGTCTCAAGTACACAGGCAATATCCAAAGCAGGATGATGTTGATCTTCAGTCACAAAAGGATCAACTGATTTCTCCACATGACACTCTCCATTGAAAAAGACCAGATCAAGGAGTCGATTGAGTTTATTGCATACAAGATTAATTTGAGATAGATCAAAGATTTGTGAAAAATTATTGAGAGTAGTAATTTCCCTATTAGTTGCACCATAATTCAGATAGTTGGCATAATCTCTAACATTAAAGTCTCCTACAACGAGAACTGCACTATTATGTAATATGTGCAGCAATGCCAGGGATTCAAAAAGTTGTTCAAACTCAGTTAGTGGAGTTTGAGGAGGTATGTAAATATTTAGCATATAGATGAATTTATGTGAGTAGGTTATTTTAACAACTATGATATCAATCAAATCAAGCTTAGGAAAGTTAAAATCAGATAGATTAATTTCTGTGGAAAGAAAATCTTCATGTACTCCAATAAGGACACCTCCACCTCTTGTTAGAGAAGTTCGGTCAAATTTACGATCCATTCTGTATATGTTAAAACTATCCGGGAATAATTCCAAATTGGTAATGGATGAGTCAAGCCAGGTTCCGGTTAGTGCAAAAACGCGATAGTTGCTTTGAAATACAGAATTTAGTATCTGACCAGTTTTAGTCTTTAAGCCTCGAGTATTTTGGTAAAAAATTGATAAGATGTTCGTTTCTTTATTAATATCTGGCTTAGAAGCTACGAGGGGAGTATGACAATATCTCTTTATTTGCTATTGCGAAATTAGGAGGCTATCTTTAAATCTTTTTAAAGTTTCAATGTACGAGGCACATTTATCTTTTTCCCAGACTGCGTGATCAATATTTACATCTTTGCTAGTTAGTTTATTGCAATTAGAGCATTTTTTAATGGATGATTGAAACTGACTTAGCTCATGGGCACCTCCGCAAACCGGACAGGAAATCGGTTTACTACAGTTACGAGAGGAATGATTGAAGTCGTTACACTTGTAACAGCGGTATACATCAATGGCGTCATAAACAGCGCAACTATCATAACCGACAAACAAATTTCCCGATTTAAGAGCCCGCTCATAAACAAGCTTATCAACCTGAATAATTGACTGCCATATATTGGGATTCTTTTTCGTGGGAAATAATTTTAATATTTTAAATTCTAAATCTGAGAACATTTCCGAATTACCATTTAAAAGAAGTTTTCTAATCTCATGTTCTGGATAATTCTCCGCCATACCTACCACTCGTAGTCGAGGATGCACGACAGCAATTTCTTTAACATCATAGGAGTCTGCCATTTTTTCTTCAACCACTTTTCTAATTTTTTCATTATCAGCGGGATTACAGCAACCGATGAGAATTCCTCCATCTTTAATCGTCTTGACCTTCGGCAGTTGAAGATTCTCAGCTGTTGGATCAAGATGACGCATTATATCGGTCTTCGTTTTTGATATTTCCTGATAATTTTTAGGACGAATAATAATAGCTGGGTTTGATTTGTCCTTCAGTATCTCTGAGTACTTTCGTGGCTGAGAGGCGGACATATTTGTGGTAGTTTTCACAACATCACATTTCATAGACGTAACATGATCGTTTATTGTAGAAACAGCAGTATCTAGTTTAGATTCGATAATTTTATGCAAACGATCTTCATTCAGTACAATGCATGAGCTCACGCAACTTGAACATTTCCAGGACAGCCCCGGTACATTCTGCAAAATCTCTATCAAGTTATCGATTCTTGTGATGCAGATAACATGAAACTGGTTTTTACATCCTTCACAAGAAACGCTGGGTCTCGTTCTGCTGATCGCCGAGAGACACGTACCACAATTAACCATTATGAAAAAATCATATTAGACAACCATTCAATCCTCATCAACTGCTTTTTGCTTGGGCACAGACAGCACACAGACCAAGCACTTCACAAATTTTTACAATTTTCGGTACACTCGTTCCAACAGAAAAACCAATTTATATCGGAGCGCGAGCCAGATATATCGATACATTCCACATTCGATAATATAATATATATTATAATAATATAATATATATTATAATTATAATTATATATTACATTATAATTATTGATCAGTGAATCTCTGCGATAGTGGATTTTCTATCGGTTTTGAAAGAATATCTTATTCCAAACCCATGAAATACTTTTATTTTAGGAATTTTAGGAATATCGAAATGCAGTTGGTAGATACTGGGTGTCACCATATATCTAATAATACTAAAATATGGCGCATAACTGTGCTGAGTGTACCATCAAGTTCTGTCTCTTTGAGTAGGTGTAACCGACCAATAGTCGTCCATAACAACAAATTAGTATTCCAATATGGCCGCAATTTTTTTAAATCAATTGCAAATTAAAAACTTTTGCTTTTTATACCGGAATTATCTGAATCTGAAGCTGAATTTCTGCGTTTTCATAATAGTTTCGTTTAGTTCCATAGTGATTCACTTTTCGTATTGCAACTAGCTTCTGACACACATTACTCCATATGTCAGCACTTTCCATCCTCCACTTGCCATCTTTTTATTGCAGAAATGTATCTCTCATTCTTCACCGCTTTCGTTTCAAAATCATCATATGTGATGCGTCATATATTAGTATTATACAGGGTGTTTGAAAAAGATACAAAAATATTGGAGGGGGTGATTGCCCAGGCCATTTTATGAAAAAAAGTGCCCATAAACGTAGGTCCGCATACGCCTCGTTACCGATCTACAGGGTGTTCTTGAGAGAGTTCGCAGTCAATGAGGAGAAGATTGGATTCTTGCATCCAAGTTGGAGGTGGTCACTTTGAACAATCTTTGTAATTGATAATCAATTTTTCAATTGAACCCTTTATTTTTTACTTAAAAAGTATGCGTCATACGATAAAATGTCAGAAGAATTTTTTTTCACAATTTTTATTTTTAGATAATCCAGATAATCCAATAGCTAGTGACGTGCCAATACGCGCGCCGCTAATGAGACTAAAAAATCGTTGTGTGTTGCAAAGTATGCGTCTCCCATATTTACACGCCTAATGTTCCATTACAATATCCCAAGTCGTTTTCAAAATATCCTGTTTTTACTGTTTTGATCCTCGTTTTGAATGATTTCAAATGCTGCTGTAATTCGTCCGATTGAGTCTTGCTTTGTTTTTACTGCATGGGAAAAAATTTAGAGACGTTAAATCGGGTGACCTAGGGGGCCAAGAAACTGATCCACCTCTGGCAATATAACAGTGCCCAAACCGCTGATTTTTTCCTGTGTAAAGTCTTTGGTCTACGAAACTCCAGTAGAAACAGGGCAAGACTTAATCGGACAAATTACAGCAGCATTTGAAATCATTCAAAACGAGGATCAAATTTTTAGTCAAGTCCGCCGAAATCATGTGCGACGTGGCCTTTTTCCGGAAGAACTGAAATGCTTGTTTATCCTATGAAAAACGTGCTGCCGGTGGTGAATGGCAATTAATTAGAATTAATAATCTATTTCAGAATTATGACATTTCAATCAAACTGGAATTCAGAAAGCTATAACTTTCAATCACTGATTTCAATTTACTATTATCTGGTATCATATGAAAGCTAACTGAAAATTACCGTGAAAGTATATAGAATGTTGCTTCTGAGAAAAACGTGATATTAAACATACCTACACTGAAAAATAACTGGAAGTATAGGTTTGATATGTAGTGCTGTGTTTGGACTACACTATTCGTACTGCATTTGTAGTTTTGAATCAGATAGGGTGCACCAAAAATTGTACAGTCGAAGCGAAATATATACGATGATATACACGATTCGGCAGAATAATAACGAAGGTAAAGGGAGTGAATTACTTCCGGGTCACTTGGATATTTCTGAACATTTACCTTTTAAAAACTTTAACAAATTATATGCAGTACCGAAGGTAGAAGGCATCTAGCATGAGGATACCGTAACATTATAATCACACGCATCGTCGAATCAGGAAAAGTTGAGCTGTTTTGATACAAAACTATTTGTTTGTGAAATATTTTGAGAAGACTTGAATTTTCAACCTTGAATGGTTTTTTCGATCATCAAGTCAACAATATAAGGAGTATATGGCGCAGGTGATATTTTTTTATAATTCCGAATTTTTAGTCGAGATTAACTGCAAGTTCCTTATTACCATTCGATATCAGTGTGATTTAAGCGATAACACGAAATCAGCCTAACCATGGTGTTGTTACACGAAATAAATATCGATTATTACGATATCAGTGAAAAATTAACCACACATTCCCATTACACTTTCTTTCAGTATGTTCCAAGTATCTTGCTCAGTATGAAAATTCAATAAGCAGTACGACAGTATTCACAGTATGTACGTATGTACCTAGGTCATGTACACCAATTTCCAAACATAATCAGCTCTAGTGTCACTGAATATAAATAATCTAAAAATTGACCTTGACTGTGTTTCAATCACGAAATACATACTATTGCATCATGCCATGCCATGAATAATGCATCAGGAAACCAATACCCACGAACTGTCAGTTCAGTGATATCAGTGACCTAATAATCAGCTGGTTGTTTCGGCAACAATGGTTTGGAAGATGACCGTAGAATTTATTTCAAGATGAAATACTTCCTATTGTCAATGACCAAATACTACATGTAACGTAAACCAAACTTCCATCTGACATTCAATGAGGAAATTGAAAAATAAATGAAATCGATAGATACGTACACATCTCAGTTGTGAAGCACTGATCGTCCTCACTCCGTCAACTATGATATCTGTAGTTTTTGACACTCTGACAGTGAACCAACGTAGTCGATAACCCGGATGGGAGAATCCGACACCGACATCATCGATTCTGAGGAGGGCAAAGAGAAGTTATGTCACGTGACGGGCACGCGCAAGCCACGTTTTTTTATTCCGTTCCATCCAACCAAGGCATGTTCGATCCGAAAGGCAGTAAAAGGGAGTTATTCTACAACTGTTTTGTATCAAACTTATAGGACACACGAAAACAATATTCTGTGTAATTGATATCAAGTGATATTTCGAAAAACCGTCATAATCATTACTCACATGAATAGACACAAATTTTGCTGAATCAAATCTGAATATCGAAATTTTCGAAGCATATAAATATCGTAATTCAAATTTACAAATTTTCGAAGTATCTTTTGAATAGCTCAAACTGATTCATTGAATTTCCCAAAGTCATATTTTTTACGACCGACCAGAAACTAAACGCAGTTTCTGGAGAAGATTCTATAGACTCGGTGATGTGAAGTAGTTCAAGACTGTAAAGACTAAATCTAGGTATCCACGATATCTGCAGGGATAACGTAAACATGGCCAGACCACTTGAGAAGAAGGCGACACTTTGGACGCCTGAAACTCACCCTAAAACGACAGTCACGATTGAGAGCCGACCGAGTTCTGATCTTCAGTTGTTATTCGTATATACTTAACGTATTTTATATTTACAATCATAGAAATCTTATTGTGTAATTTCGACGAATATACATATTGTTCAAAAGCAACGCGTAGTTCAGTGTGTATATGTACTTCAAAAATCCTAGACAATGAAAGTGAATTATTAGAATCAGTAGTTTATATATAAATAAAGTCGACTCTTACATCGAACAAACGAACGAAACAAAATATCACCTAGATAGTGATATTCCGGACTTCCTCCCTTGGTGGAGGTAAACAAGATGGCGGGCTAATTACATAATTTTCAATGTTTGAAGAGTTCGTCATGCCAAATGTGACACCCTGAAATTATTGGATAGTCGGATGCAGGATGCATAAGTGGATGATATGGTTGCTCACAGACGAAACGTTGAATCAGATCGAAATCGATGATGCCAAATCAATTGACATCAAAAGTTGCCAGGGAGATGTTACTTCAGTTTTGTCTTGATGACATTATCAACGACATGAAAAAATAAAAGTTGAAATCCAGAAATTCAGTTTATTGAAATCAACTCAAAAACGAAAAATCATATCAGAGTTCGGGAACGCATATATTTCGAAATCGGATGTCTTCAGGTATGAGGTAATATAAGGGGTGTTCCATTGACGAACTATGAGATCTGCCAAAATAATCTTGATTTTTCGACAAAAACTTGTGATGATTCAGAAAAAAATATATAAAATTATATACCCAATATTTTCTGGGGTGCAAAAATAAACGGGAAAACAGTAGAAACGATGTTTGAGTTGTTGCTAGAAGCTGAAGCAAATAATTGTCCACACCCAGTGAACTTTTTTGTGGTGTGGAGATGGCTCACTAGTAGACGACACTTCTTTATTCTTGGTTTCCTTTGAAACTTTTGCCACGAGAGCAAAATCATGCGACGCGAGAAATCAAATTGATCTGCGACAGAAACAACTAAAACCTTTGACAAAAGCAACTTTGTTTCGGAAACTGGTGACCACAAAGGTTGCTACTTGTTAACCATGTGTGTGCACGTGTTTTATACTCATCACCAGGGTCCTCGAGGGTATTGGATTTTCCATAATTGATTTGTTCACGCTGTTTCGACTACGTGCGACGCTGTGGTCTTTATTATTCAGACTGAATAATTAGTGAATACCTATAACATAATCGGTGTTTGGTAATAACCTACAACGACTGGTATTTTGCAAAACGTATTATTGGTGAGCAGTTCAAACCAGTGCATTTTCAAGCCAAAATCACTGAGCGCAGGGTATTTCTTCCGAATTCACTTCATTAAATAAACATCCTAACACTTGCTTCTTGCTGAAGCAATTTATATATGTAAGAATATACCTTTACAACTTGACGAACAAATTAGTTGAAGCTTCCCATTCCTAGAACAGCAGTGCTGAAAAACTCATTGATATATAATAGAATGAAATTGTAAATAATGTACTTGTCGATGATGTCATCAATATTGACTCTGATGAATAGTTCGGAAAACTTTTGAAGAACAAATCAGCTCAAAGATTATATATATAGAGCTCTATACAGGGTGTCCCATAAACATACCGACAAACTTTAAGGAATGGTAGAGGACATCAAAATAAACATTTTTGCTCGATAAACATAAGTCCGGAAACTCTTCGTTTTCGAGATACAGGGTGTTTTTGTTTGTTTTATTTCATTTGAAACATTTTATTGCTTTAGCACCCTTTATTTGCCGGTATGTTTTGGATACTCTTTCCAAGATATTAAAAATTTCGAATATTTTCCAATTAAATACAAAACAAAAAATGATTAAAAGTCATTAGTAATAATTAATGATTAGTAAAAAAAAGTTATTGGAAGTTTTATTAGTTTTTCAACATTTCAATAAACGCATTGGTAAAACGTAAGGTATAATTTTGAAGCATTTAATTTTTTTTTTCATAGATGTAAGATATATGGTTTTTATTTTTTTTTTTTTAAAAACGTAGATACGGAAAAATTTCAAGGAACAGAATAGTTGCATTTTTAGTTGTTCATTTAATAAAAATTATCATAATTACAAAAAATCTACTGTGCGATATTTTTTTTGTGCAAAAACTATCCGACATAGCCCGTGAGCACGCCCCTGAAATTATTGGGCGAATTCTGATAGCTCTTAAAGATACTTTATAAATGTATCAATAATCTGTGGAAATTTCATTGAATTCGACCAAATCGTTTTTACGATATTAATAAAAAATCGATTTTTAAAACACCCTGTGTCTCGAAAACGAAGAGTTTCTGGACTTATGTTTATCGAGTTAAAATGTTTATTTTGATGTCCTCTACCATCCCTAAGAGTTTGTCGGTATGTTTATGAGACACCCTGTATATAGTGTAGACGGATATTTATGTGATGCAATTGTGTGACTAATAGTTTTCAATATAATAATTTAATAATCCAATTTCGAATAAGTTACCAAGATCATGGCAAAAGACTTACTTCTTCCTCTTGGGATTTAAATGGTGTAGTGTAAGAGGTAGTAGATGTCATCCATATTATTTTTGTTTGTATAGCCAAAAAATGACAACTATATTCTTAAAATTGTGGCACATTTTTTTCGAATAGTAACCTGTATTTGCTTTTTGTTGACTGTGTGTTATATCCGTAAATTATTATGACGTTTTTTGTAGAAAATTAGGAAAGAGTAAAGATAATATACGTAACTGTAACTAATAAGATAAAACCGTGTGATGCAGTGGAAGTCTTCATGCAAAACAACAAGGAATTAAAAGAAGAAAATAGGAAAATGAGAAACTAAGGAGTCAAAATTGATTTGAAAATTATTGAAGTTGACCAAAATTCAACTAAGTGAAAGCCATACGGTGAATGATAATCAACTTGCCAGCCAGTCAGTCATCATGGCAAATTTCCACTTAGCTGACTACTTCCAATATGGATATTCTCAGGTTTAGATAGTTAATTTGTACCATTTTTTTTTAGGTTATAAATATTTTAATTTCGTGGAGCATTCAGTCAGATACATTTCGAAACAACACAAGCCTGGACAAATTTCCATCTCTAGTGATTTGTTAATATTCCCCAGTTTAAAATTCGTGTAAATCATACATTATTTGCATCAATTCACCTTGAATTTTTTGAATTATAAACAATGTTTGTGTTTGTCTGTAAGTTCTTCGAGGAGGTGGTACATTCATTTTCCAGCTTCTCGTGGGATTTTCTCTCTTCATTTCTAAAAAATAGAGTAGAAGTTATTAAAAATTATTTCAATATATTTCTAGTAAGGACAGATTTTGTGATATGCCCCAAAATGTCACTGCGCTTGAAATTAAACCTTTACATGTTTGTGTTTGTTCGTTGCAATTGATTGTTTCTTGTCGACTAACCACTATTTTTTTCAAGTTTCAATAGGAAAAATTCATTTTAGAGTCAATATAGGGATATGAACACTATCACAGTATTTCCGTTTCAACCGAAAGTGGCAGAAAGCTCTAAGGAAATTCCTGTTTCAGAAGGAATTTCCTTACATATCTACTCGGCTCGCCGTGAAATTCGATTTTATTATTCTTCTTAGTTTCATCTCTTTATTTTTTCACTGCTGCAAACCCGAGGGAAATTAGGTTTTCAGTCTTCGAAAATTTCACTCAATGTATACATGAATATATCCAATAATTGGTCGATATCAAAACTTTTGATTGGCTATAGCTCTCAACATTTAATTTTGGTTCAGAAAAGAAAAAAACTGTTTCGGCAGAATGGAGTGGAAAGCAGTTCAGTGGTGGCGGTTGTCTTCCTAGCGCGAGATAGCTACCAACTCCAACTCTCAAATTTCAACTCCCAGAGGTGTATAGCCAATTCAAAGTTGTGAAATCAACTGTTCATCACGATTCTCACCTTTTCGGAGTTGTACTGAAAACATAAGATAATATCACGAAAACATTCTATGGGAATTCACATGCACTTATTGCTATTTCAGAGGAAAGAAATGACCACGTATTTCAAGTACAAGTATAGAAATTCATCATCCACTAAAGAATTCGATGTTTATCATCTACTGTTCATGTTGAAACACTGATAAATAAAACTAACCATAATAATAACAGATCCGAGTGCTATATGGCATGACATTTAAGGCCATGAACAATCATAGCCGATGGATAACAGAGGCGGCACATAGAAATGGTAGGAAATAAGGTCATAATCAAAATTCAACGTGATGAACTAGAATAAACCTAATGATCAACTGGGGTTAATATACCTAACCAGAAGGAATTACTAGAATTATTAAGTTATATGATGGGTGGATAGATGAAGTAAATTATGGATCACAAACAGTATTCAGTTTAATCATATAAACTATGAATATCAAGACAGAACATAATTTTCCTGAAATTTCGCATCACCTTCCTCTAGAGCATGCAATTACTTTTCAGAATTGTTTCAAGCCTTTTTTTTGATATTGGTTCCAATCTCTATCTGGTGGGTTCACAATATTTTTGTCGACATCCAAACATTTTTCGTGAATTTTTTCTAGTCACTCTTTTTTATTGTACACCACCCAACTGTTATACATTTAGAGGGTGGGGAAAAACAGTTATATATACTCATTCAGTAGCTAAGTATACTTAGAATACAAAGATGAAAAAAAAATTATAAGTAAATACAATTCGTCAAAAGCTGTGCTTTTTAATTGAGGAAAACTACAAGAGTTTTTGTTGAAGATAGGCGAAGGGACATATTATATCATTCGGAAGGTAATGGATGATAGAAATTATTGAAAAAATCGAATTTTTGGAGTTTATTTGTACCCGAGTTTGACGCACCTTTTTTCACACCCTGTATAATATTGATTCAATATGCACGAGAATTCATAAGATACCTGCTTAGATACCTGTATGTTGGGAAGCCGCTGTAGAAATTTCAGCTTTCTGTCGTAACTGGCAAGAAAAATGTCGCAGTTTTCGCCGTCGAAAATCAACAATCAATTCAAATGTCTCAGAATTCGAGAATCTAATGATATATAGGGTGTTCCATTTGAAATTCAAAAGTTGCTCTTAGTAACACTAGATCTGGCAACATTCAAGAGCTAGATTTTGACATCCCATTTCCGTACCCAAAATTTCAAAAATATATTCTGCTCCGTTCTCTAGATACTTCCAATACGCCATCGAGAAGATATTCAGTACGAGCCGTGTAGCGACAAGTGCGGAAATGTAACGAGTGCTTGAAATACACTTTCCAACGAGTTCCAACGACTAAGAATATTTCAATTATGAGCATTATGAGTGTTTATGAGACATCTTTCTAGTCAGTTTCGCTCATTGTCGACGGCTATCCAAAAGATAGCAGTCTGGAACGAGAATACCCAAGCGGTGACCCGTTAGAGTGACCGATCTGATGAAAATACCTATATCAATTTCATGATAATAAATTTGTGCGCAGATAAATTAATTCAAGTTCATCGTATCGAAATGACTCAACTGTGTTATGTCTAGGGATTGTCAAATTCATCGATAATTCTCGATGATGTCGATAAAAATTCACACTAACAAAATTATCGATATTATCGCTATTATCGTTGTTATCGATATTATTGGTATCATCGATATGAAACGATGAAGTCGATAAACTTGATCTTCTTGAATTGTAGTGGATTCATATTTTGATAGATCGGGATGCGGAATGAATCTAGATATATGATGAGTGGGGCATGGGCACCATGTATATGTGATCATATCATCAGTTAAGTTCTCAATTGAAATATCATTACATTCATCATCGCATCGATCATTGATGCGAATGTGCGTTCGTGAAAAATTTTCATACTAGTGCGTTTTACTTTACATTTTCTTGTTGCCTTAGTTCGAAATGACATAACAAAAACATTACTTTTTTTGTTTATCGATAGAATGTTCATTTTGCTTACCGCGCATATTATATTATATTATTTTTTATTCGCTTGTTATTTATGTATACACTTATTAGTTACCCATTGTGTTTTTTCTCATTTAGGTGAATAAATTATCAATAATATCATTATCATTATTATTATCACCTCCCTACCTACAGCGACTTTGTCACAAGAACACGTCGTGTTCGCGGCTTGGTTCTGAACAAAGCCTCTGTCAAACACCCGATGAAGAGAGATCAAATACCTGTTATAATATTGTACTATTCAAAAATACTACATTTCAAACTCTTCAAATGCCTGACACAAATTTGGTGTTTACTGTGGTAGGTACACAAAGGTGATCGTTGCAACCATGTTTATATACTATCATCCTGGAAGCAGATATCGATATCGATGAAGTAATTCAGAATGGGTTTAGAGCCAATACAAAATAAATATGAGAATAAAGATATTCAAATCTTTTGTTCCGTCGAATTCGATCAGAGCCGTCGCGATATATTATATACATATAGTTCGACAGGCCAGTAGAAACGATTGAAAAACATACCTACACTTCATTCTGTTCGGTTCTGCAATGCCTATACAGGGTGTGTCATCAATGCTGCACGAAAATTCAAGATTCAAATGTTTCAAGTGGATTTTTGTTAGGTATACTAAGTTATCCGATAAGTTATCCGATTTTTGTAAGTATACCTAGTTATCCGATCAGTTTGCTGATCGATCGGCTGTAGCTAAATAGCTTTCTCGAGTATCACAGATTTTCTTCCAACAGCTATGCATAAGTTTGGTTTTCATTCTGACTTTTTTTCATATTTTGACCCAACAAATCTGACCTCGAAGTTTCGTGCAACAATAATAAAACACCATGTATAAACAGCGGCCGGTCGGGGTGCCAGTTTCCAGTTCTTCATCTTGTTACAACCATTAATAAGTCTATGGTTACAACAAATGAAAGCTTGTTTAATTTTTGTTATTTTGTTCATTCATTTAACTTGCATGATATGATTACAGACAGACAGACACTGGGACAGGTGGAATAAGAAAAAATCTCCGGCCCCAAAAACCTCCATACTAAGCAATTTAGTTTAGAATTAGACCAAAATCAAAAAAATATCTGCCATTTTGGAGCCGCCATGTTGAAGTTTTGAATTTTGACATAAAATCACAATCTCCGACCTCGAGAACCCCACAACGAAAATTCCTAATCGAATCTGACCAAAATCACAAAACTGTTTCGCCCTCGGTTCCGCCATTTTGAAGTCATGTTGAATTTTTGATTTTTGACAAATAATCATAATGTCCGACCCTAAAAACCCCCAAATGAAAATTTCGAAAAGAATCTGACTAGATATAATCACAAAACTGTTCCGATATTTTGGAGCAGTGATGTTGATTTCTTAATTTTGACAAAAAATTATAATCTCCTCCGAATACCCCAGATACCGAATAGACTGGAATCATTATGAAAAAAAAAATGGTCATTTCGGGGCCGCCATGTTGAATTTCGGGATTTTGACAAATAATCATAATATCGATATGACCCCGAAAATCTCAAAATACAAATCTTTAATACAATCAGACCAAAATAAGTGTTCCGCCATTTTGGAGCCGCCATGTTGAATTTTCTATTTTTGACAAAAACTTCTAATTTCCGACTCCAAAGACCACCAGACATCGATTCTGAGTAAAATCTGACGATAACCACAAAACTCGTCCGCAATTTTTTTCATTTCATAATGCCTTGTCGTAAAAATTATGTCCACCTGCCAAATTCCTAATCATTCGGACGATTAGAAGTGGGTCAAATTCAACTTGCAAGATTTGATGAAACTAAATGAGAGCTTGTATTTTTATTTCGATATTAGGGATTCCTGATCTTCGTATTTTTCTTCTCATACTTACGAAATTGACGTTTCGTAAGTATGTCAACCAATCACCTGTCTGGATTGTATACGAAACGTCAAATTCGTAAACATACGAGGTGGAATACGAGAGATCGGGAATACCCCTCATATTCTTATAGATGAAAATTCAGTGCGAAATACCCGCGTTCTGCCAAAGCCATCAAGATTTATCTCTGAGAAAGATAAATATCGTCAAAGTAGTCGGCTGGGTTCTACCACGCTGCGCGACCCGCGACATAAATAAATACTCACATTGTCTGGATCGAGACTCCAGACCTATAAAAACAACATACATATAATTATCTTGCGCGGACAGTAACAGCAACCAAATAATATAAAACTTCTACTTCGATGCGATGCCAGTATACCGACACCTATTGAGAACATGCCCGAACTGACCAAAAAGGAGGAAACTACAATAAGGCACCAGCCTTAGGAAAATAATCATATTTTATTACGATCGGGCATCGCATCGCCATCTAGACAAAGTTCCAGAAGTAGGCAGTGAATCCCCGCTCTTAAGAATTCAACATCACTGCTCCAAAATATCGGAACAGTTTTGTGATTATATCTTGTCAGATTCTCTTCGAAATTTTCATTTGGGGGTTTTTAGGGTCGGACATTATGATTATTTGTCAAAAATCAAAAATTCAACATGACTTCAAAATGGCGGAACCGAGGGCGAAACAGTTTTGTGATTTTGGTCAGATTCGATTAGGAATTTTCGTTGTGGGGTTTTCGAGGTCGGAGATTGTGATTTTATGTCAAAATTCAAAACTTCAACATGGCGGCTCCAAAATGGCAGATATTTTTTTGATTTTGGTCTAATTCTAAACTAAATTGCTTAGTATGGAGGTTTTTGGGGCCGGAGATTTTTTCTTATTCCACCTGTCCCAGTGTCTGTCTGTCTGTAATCATATCATGCAAGTTAAATGAATGAACAAAATAACAAAAATTAAACAAGCTTTCATTTGTTGTAACAAGATGAAGAACTGGAAAGTGGCACCCCGACCGGCCGCTGTTTATACATGGTGTTTTATTATTGTTGCACGAAACTTCGAGGTCAGATTTGTTGGGTCAAAATATGAAAAAAAGTCAGAATGAAAACCAAACTTATGCATAGCTGTTGGAAGAAAATCTGTGATACTCGAGAAAGCTATTTAGCTACAGCCGATCGATCAGCAAACTGATCGGATTACTAGGTATACTTACAAAAATCGGATAACTTATCGGATAACTAGGTATACCTAACAAAAATCCACTTGAAACATTTCTGAAACGAATCGATCTTGAATTTTCGTGCAGCATTGATGACACACCCTGTATAGGCATTGCAGAACCGAACAGAATGAAGTGTAGGTATGTTTTTCAATCGTTTCTACTGGCCTGTCGAACTATTTGTATATAATATATCGCGACGGCTCTGATCGAATTCGACGGAACAAAAGATTTGAATATCTTTATTCGCATATTTATTTTGTATTGGCTCTAAACCCATTCTGAATTACTTCATCGATATCGATATCTGTTTTCAGGATGATAGTATATAAACATGGTTGCAACGATCACCTTTGTGTACCTACCACAGTAAACATCAAATTTGTGTCAGGCATTTGAAGAGTTTGAAATGTAGTATTTTTGAATAGTACAATATTATAACAGGTATTTGATGTCTCTTCGTCGGGTGTTTGACAGATGCTTTGTTCAGAACCAAGCCGCGAAAACGTGTTCTTGTGACAAAGTCGCTGTAGGTAGGGAGGTGATAATAATAATGATAATGATATTATTGATAATTTATTCACCTAAATGAGAAAAAACACAATGGGTAACTAATAAGTGTATACATAAATAACAAGCGAATAAAAAATAATATAATATAATATGCGCGGTAAGCAAAATGAACATTCTATCGATAAACAAAAAAAGTAATGTTTTTGTTATGTCATTCCGAACTAAGGCAACAAGAAAATGTAAAGTAAAACGCACTAGTATGAAAATTTTTCACAAACGCACATTCGCATCAATGATCGATGCGATGATGAATGTAATGATATTTCAATTGAGAATTTAACTGATGATATGATCACATATACATGGTGCCCATGCCCCCACTTATCATATATCTAGATTCATTCCGCATCCCGATCTATCAAAATATGAATCCACTACACTTCAAGAAGATCAAGTTTATCGACTTTACCGTTTCATATCGATGATACCAATAATATCGATAACAACGATAATAGCGATAATATCGATAATTTTGTTAGTGTGAATTTTTATCGACATCATCGAGAATTATCGATGAATTTGACAATCCCTAGACAAAACACAGTTGAGTCATTTCGATACGATGAACTTGAATTAATTTATCTGCGCACAGATTTATTATCATGAAATTGATATAGGTATTTTCATCAGATCGGTCACTCTAACGGGTCACCGCTTTGGTATTCTCGTTCCAGACTGCTATATTTTGGATAGCCGTCGACAATGAGCGAAACTGACTAGAAACATGTCTTATAAACACTCATAATGCTCATAATTGAAATATTCTTGGTCGTTGGAACTCGTTGGAAAGTGTATTTCAAGCACTCGTTACATTTCCGCACTTGTCGCTACACGGCTCGTACTGAATATCTTCTCGATGGCCTATTAGAAGTATCTAGAGAACGGAGCAGAATATATTTTTGAAATTTTGGGTACGGAAATGAGATGTCAAAATCTAGCTCTTGAAAATATTTTCACATGTGCAATGTTGCCAGATCTAGTGTTACTAAGAGCAACTTTTGAATTTCAAATGGAACACCCTATATATCATTAGAGTCTCGAATTCTGAAACATTTGAATTGATTGTTGATTTTCGACGGCGAAAACTGCGACATTTTTCTTGCCAGTTACGACAGAAAGCTGAAATTTCTACAGCGGCTTCCCAACACACAGGTATCTGAGCAGGTATCTTATGAATTCTCGTGCATATTGAATCAATATTATACAGGGTGTGAAAAAAGGTGCGTCAAACTCGGGTACAAATAAACTCCAAAAATTCGATTTTTTCAATAATTTTTATCATCCATTACCTTCCGAATGATATAATATGTCCCTTCGCCTATCTTCAACAGTTTTTGAATTATAGGATTGAAAAGGTGAAGTTCGAGTAATGGGAATGGCATATTTATATACGAGAGGAAAGATTTAAAAACCATTCTCCATTCATGGTCAGTTTAACATGATAATACCAAGGGCATGCAGAAAATTGATGAAGATATTTTATGAGATATTTCGGAAGAAAAATAAAATTTGTTCAAATTTGATTGTAGTGGGCCACATGACTCAAATTTATCAGACACAAATGATGATTAACATAACAATGACAATTTTATCCTGGTTTATATCGATATAACATTTGAAAAGAATCGACTTTTTCGATCTTATTCGTGCCCGAGTTTGACGCACCTTTTTTCATACCCCGTATAATAATAATTCAATATGCGCCAAACCTAATAAGATGACTATGTTTCAAGAAGCACTCGAGGAAGCAGCTGTGAAAATTGCAACATTCTGACAGTATTGATTCTTAGGTCAAAAACAGTGAAAGATAGCTATAGGACATGCTACAGCAAATATGCTCAGAATCTTCTTCAGAATCCGAAAATCTAATAATATATAGGGTGTTCCATTCGAAATATCAAGGCTCCCATTTGCGTAGCCAAAATTTTAAAAATATATTTCTCATATATTTTTTTAATCTGATTATAAGTCTCGCCTTCCCCAATGCTAATGCTAGACCTTGTTCATACTGCTATGCCACGACCATGCTAATTGTGAAGGCAAAAGGCAAAGCAGTTCGCACGATGACTGAGTCATTTACCTACGGCAAAAAATACGCCACTTGAGCGTTGACTGTGGGCACCGACCTGTACCCGAATGCACCCGAGAGGTATGAGAGGAGCGGGGTAGGTAACGACTCAAGTGAGCCAGAGACCAGCAAAAACGATCTGCAAACTCTGTACCAACCAGTGTTGCCAAGGGTATAAAATAATTCACTGCAAAACAGTAGCTGTAAATAATTATTGACTTCCATCTTATTGACAATTGTTGCTCTATTGCTGAACCCCAGCATCAAATATTTTACCCCGATAGTATGTACAAGGATCATCACTATATTCTGACTCATAGTTACCACGCACGTGGGCGTGGCTAGTGTGACGTCAGCTTGTGAGAAATTTTGCCATATCGGTGTTATTGGGATATATTTTGCGTGTGTTTACTGTTGCAAATCAAGAAAATATCTCTTCGAAATAATCAACTTTGAAGTTTAAATTTGATTGAAGATGAGCTGCCCAGTATATGGTTGTAATGTTGACAATAAGTGCAAGGGCTTTGTGTCTGGTACAAAGTTTTATAGCTTTCCTAAAGACAAGGAAATGCAAAGTGATAGGAAAGAACTGTCTGGACGACAGGACAGACAGACATTGTCGAAGTCCAGTAGAAGTGAAAAAATTGATATAGCAATTTTTTTGACGCAAATATTATTTAATTTTCATTGGATATCCTCGAACTTGCGAAAATTCCGAGTATTTGGCAACACGGCATCAATATTTCTACTTCCACGAGGAGTTTCATAGAGGTGATGAAACTTACGATATTTCATACCAATTCTTGCTCCATAACAAATTAGAAAAGAATTATACATAATGAGTAATATATAAATATGATTCAAGAATCGAACACATTCGTGTAACTTGTAACCTTTCGTATCATTGAAAACTCGGGTCGACGTGAATGCCATCTGCTGGTTGTTTACGGAAACAACATCTCACGAAATCACAGTTGGTAGCATTGGATTGCGAGGTACGTGTGTACCGCCGTCTATTAGGTAGGGTACGAACCGGTACGAACCGGCCCGAACTCGCAAATTAATGTTTTCTACTTCATCTTTCAACGAAATTCCTTCAGAATCTAACATAATAAACCATAAATAGCGTCCTTGTGTCAAATTTCAGATTCAAACATGATTTTAGTTCGAAGGAAGGCATTTCAGATGCTGATATTTTGGTGAAGCATTCCTCAATTTTGGTTCCATAGAATGAGGTAATTTCATTTGAATCTGAGACACAAATTTTACAATGTTTACATTTTTCAATGACCCATAACTTTTTTAAATGGAAGAGTTTTGACTCCAAAAAATACTCATTCCCTAATTTGAACCTTCCTCTTTACAATAATTCAATTACTTTTGGGTTTGAATCCATGACAAGGCCGGAAAGCATGCTGAAAAAAGGGTCTGCCAAACCATTTTAGTGAAACGCCGGTCTTAAACACAAATAGAGAATTTGTCTTTGAGATATCTGAAGGTTTAATTTCGAGCTCAGTGACATTTTGGGGCAGATCATGAATCGCTAAAAATATATTGAAATATTAATAATAACTTCTATTCTATTTTTTAGAAACCAGGAAAGAAAATCCCACACAAATGCTGGAAATATGAAGTAATGAGTAATTTGAAATGTAGTTACTATACAGGGTATTTCGGTGGGAAATGGTAATACGTCAACAGTGAATAGAGGTCACCAAGGTAGGTCTGAATATACCATATTTGTTGAGTCTGATACGTTGTATAATCAAGATATAGGGTGTTTTGCCAATTTTTGTATCCTCGAAAAAACACTGACCTGTGTACTTTTCATTCCTCCGCATGCCATTTCACTACCAAACTTCTAAAAGAACATTGAAGGGTTTCTGAATTTATATGACTGAAAACGAAATATTTTGGGTTTTCCCCAATTTCGCATGTAATAACTCATTGAAATTCCATTTTATAGTTGTTGTCCGCAATCGTATGCTTGAGGAACACGCCAAGTGGCTTCATTGTCTTGATGTTATAATTTGATGTACCGATTCGTAGAAAAAAAGCAACAAACCTAACCCCATTTATAACAATTGAAAATATTTCCATCACAAATCAACTCTGCCGTATCGTATTTTATCTAAGTCCAAAATGCATCTCGTTCAGATCCTTCACTACGTTTCACGAAAATGAAATTTTCTCACCTATATAAGTTTAGTTCCATTCAGCACCATTATTTCCACGATAACATGTATGAAATCATAACGTCCAAATAATAATTATAGTAAGATATGTGAATGCAGAGTGTTTGGAAATATATACCACATGAAAATTGTCCAGGCCTGTTCCACAGGCATACTAATGCCGACAGGAACTGATGAATGAATTTCAACTGTGTTGTTACATTACAAAATTTCAATATATTTATAACAAAATATTTCGGTTTTAGCCCCCAAGAAATTCAAGAAACCATGAATGCAAGTTCATACAGTGTGGAACAGCCAAATGGAATAAATTCGACAACAAATAAATGAGGGCGTGTTGGGAAAAACACTTGGACACGTCGATTTGTATTTTTGAATACGCATTTTTTTTTCAGAAAAATTAAATTATATAGAGTATGTCATGTGACAGCGGCCAATACCAACTTTCTTATTTCAAATGGAACACCCTGTATTTCATTCCATTTTGAAATTCTCACTGAAGAGCTGATTTTATCGATACACCACACTTGGGATCTAGCGGAAATGATCACAAAGATATGGGGTGTGAAAAATCAAGATTTTTCAACGTTTTCAATACATTTTTTGTGTCGAAACTATGCATTATTGTTCGAGACGACTTACATGTCTCTATCTTAATTTTCGATATACTATCTACTGACATTTCTTGGGGACAGATACAGGATGATCAATTTTCTAAATTCTGCACCATCCTATATTTGTTTCATTCAAATGACAGTAGGGAGTAAATCAAGAGTTAAGACAGGGACATGTAAGCCGTCTTGACCAATAATGAATAGTTTCGATATGAAGAAATCCTCAAGTTGAAAAATCTCGATTTTTCACACCCTATATCTCTGTAATCATTTCCGTTAGACCCAAAGTTGGTATTGGCCACTGTCACACACCCCGTTTATTTCAATTCATTCCACGAATTTGTATATCTAATCACATCAAAATAATAATGATATTGAAATATGTGGATACACGGCGCTTGGAAATATATCTTCAATAAATGAATTAAGAAACTGGCGTGACATCAAATGGAATTTCAATGAGTTGATACGTGCGAATTTTTCCTAATTCGATACAGAAAACTCTAAATATTTCCTTTCTAGTCATCTGAAATCAGAAAACATTCAATGCAAATTTTCAGACTCAAACAGAAATCAGTAATACGCATTCTTGTCGGAACGACTGCAGAAACATCATTGATAACTTCCAAGGCTATCAATGAACCTCTCATTTAGAATAGATTTTCATTAAACAAATTAATAAGAAATTCATTGCCCCCTATTTTTTTTCCACAATGAAAAATATTTCTCTACTTAATCAACATAATGATTCACTGAAAGCTCTGATATGCCATCGACATTAACATCGCACAAACAAAAGGACCGGCCGAGAAGTTAGCGGCCTCCAGTGATTTACTTGCTTGGGGAGTGACTTCCACAACCAAAAGCTCTTGGTCTTGCACATTCTTGTCGTCAGTTGACCAGTCAGATGAATTAATATAACCGTAACTTCATTACTAAATTGTCCAATAGGCCAACTCTGACCATTCATATATGTTTTTGGCGAAACTAAACACTCAGCACAGATTATCTGATATAAGTTAATCGAAGTGGTATGTAAAGAAGTCTTCGGAAAAGCTACAATGCCCATCCAAACATGTCCACATATGCCTGTCCAAGTTATATAAACTATTAATAAATTTTATATATGTTCTGGGATAGTGTCAATGTTTACAGCACCATTCTCCCTCTGATCAAATATTCACGAATACTGTGATATCTACTATGTATCTTTGTTGCACCCTTGTAGCTAGGCCACCGCTCGGACTAAAAAATATATACAGAGAAAACGGGTGGCATTACCGTACCAGTATGATTATGAATTGCCAAAGCTGCCAAAATTGGATAGCATTGGATTTAGGATCTCATACACGCGCCCTCATATATAGCGTTTCATATGGTTTTTTTATAATAAATTGAAATATTTGGATCACACCTCTATGGAATGATAGAAAATGAGAGGATGATGCTTCAAAAAATTATCACCAGGCAGAAAGTACCGCACCGTAAGCACCGTAGATTTATTAGTAGTTATTTTATTCGTGAGATACCTAACTAAGCATTTTCTCATTCGTAAGAATTGCCGAAAATCAGTGGTCAAATTACAAAAATTTCCACAGTGCTGAATTCTGGTAGAGACTGGGTACACATAGGTATTTTAATATTCATTATTTATTTCTATTGATATCTCAATCTGATTCACTCTTCATAATTCATAATCATTTGAATTCAAAAGTCATGTCTTCATTCTCGATTTCTTTTTCTTCTAGCTGTAATTTTATAAAGTATTCAAATGAACATGAATCTTTTCTTCATTGACATCACAAGAATCCTCGTCTGCTGTATCGTATTCAATATTTGAGCAAGAGTGTCATGCCGGTGAACAAAGAAACCCTACTTTTTCACAGCCACATTTACGGCACTACAACCTTTCAAGCTTTTAAGCTGAAATCGGTTCCAAAGTATTATTGGTTAATACCCAAACCCCGGTCTCATGGATTCAATTGATTGCCAATCCGTACCAGAACTTGGTAGTAGACGCAATACAAGTGTTGATGAGGCAGATATTGGATGACGACAAGATAGTTGGACTTGTTCATTGTTCTGTGTATTTTTCACAAAACTTAAATATCTATACTTGTCTTCACAATCATTTTTTTTCAGCTCCATAAACAGCAAGTCAACGCGAATTCCTTTTACTGCTGATACTGCTGCTTTACCCCTTCTGAACATTGCTGATGTAGTATTGCAGCCGGATATCGCGTGTAAAAATAAAATATTATTGAAAATTACAAATAACTACAAAAAATATTCAGTAGACTGAATAAATGCCTGAGTTATAATATGTACAAATAAGTATTTTCACTTATACCTATTATTATTATGTCCGATGATGTATAAACGTGGTACTCGTGCATATTATATAGAACATCTCAGAAATGGTGATGCTTAGAGAAGAAACAATTTTTTCATATAATTTTATGATCTACAATTTTTTCAACAGCTATTTTTTGATGAGAGAGAGAGAATTGAGAATTCAGGCGAATAATAAAAAAAAACGAAAATGTTGACCTTTGACCTTGAATAGATGGGAACTTTTGGTAATTTATTGAGGTTTACTGAGGTGTCTACCAAAATTCAGCTCTTAGGAAATTTTTGTAATTTGGAATGTCCAGAGTAAACATAATAAAATATACTCGTTTGTACATTTTCTTTGAATATTTTTTCGTTTCGTTTAAATGTTCCAGCTGCAAATTCTTTCAAGCAATAGTAATGGGTGTCTATACCAACTACCGAAATAGCTGATCTCCAAACTCCCATGCAAAAAAATCAAAATAGCCAATTCACGTTTATTTTCTCTCGAAATTCTAAACTTTAGTCCCATAAATTTTGGATCACTCCGTTCTGTCTTTATCAGCAAATCTTCGTTTCAGGAGATCTATTTGTACTTGATTACCATTCGTATTGGCCGCTTCTCTAACAGTCTTCAAAGAATCCTGAGCTCTATTCGATTTTTCAATTAAATCGTTCATTTGAAAGTCAAATGATTTCCTGAAAAAATCATTTTTTCAAAGACCATTCATTTCATCGGAGTACTATGAGTACTTGATAATTTTTGAGCAATTACCATTACAAGCGCGAAAAAACTTAAAACGTGATTTGACAAAATGCAATGGTGGTTGAATCATGAAAGCAAGACAAAATGTCCATTTTTCGATTTTTCCCGAATATCTCTACATAATATAAAGAATAGATATGAAAAATATCCCTAGTATATCTTTTTTAAAAATTGATATCGGACTGCAGGTTCTTTGAAACATTTTTTATATCGATTATATGTATTATCGGCTTTCTTTACAACTTATTATCGCTCGGTTACTCCTGACAACTGACACGGCCGCCACCTTCTACTTGTTGACGAGTAACGGAATTGATATTCTGGGTCACTTATGGCCTCACAAAAGCTAGTCGCCTGCGTGAACAAAAATGCAAAATAGATAAATTTTTAGAAAATCATAATATTAAATTAAAATTGAAGTGAATTGAATGATTAAATCATATCAAATTATTATATAATATATTCTGTTGGAGAAATTATTCTTAATTTGAATTATTTTCATTCACTCATTAATTTTCACACAGATTGGTTATTCGAAGATTTAGAGATAGGGTTTCAATTCTGTTTCATAAAATGCTGGGTGTCAATATGAATTTGGAAATTATGATCTCAGTGAAACTTCATGTATTCAATGAATTCGAATTTACCCATGGAATTTAATTGTACTGTGGGTTTTCTTCTTTTTTTTTCGAATCGAAATAGAACCTAGCAGACTTATTCTGTCATACACTTTATGAAAATGAAGTTATACTTACTTTATAGCCACAAACTGCAAACCCACTAGTAGGGTTGCAACGAATAGACAGGTTATGAGAACTTTAAAATTCGTAGTTCTCTGTATTCCTTTGATGCCATAATATGACTTGCTTTTGTAATATTCATCTTGGGACTTATCACGATTTTCATAAAATGATTTGTCCTTCCAAGCACTACAAAATAAGTCATTGAATAATCAATCGTTCAGGATACTCACCTAATAAGTTATTTGATTTAATTCATTTTGAATGTGTATCCTGAGATAATCCGAATGTTACAAAGCATCCTGAAAATTATTCACCCAAACAGCTCATCAACTTCAAATGATTGAACAATTATGATCTAATTTTAATTTCAGTTTTGTATCGTTATTAGCATCATTCATTATGAGGTAAAGGTTCGGGTTCGTTTGAAAATGATATGGTGGTGGTTGTGATAGAATTGAGAATTCAGGCACGACAAAAATGGAGTTGCAATACAAAATAGAGCTGATCATTTACTGTATCCCTCTTCATCGTTGAGAAAGTTGCGTTAGTGAATATACAAGTTCTTCAATGTCAGCTTTTGAAATCATATCCAACTTTGAACTTTCTTTTTCAGATTTTTTTCGACTATACAGGGTGGTTCATTTTGCCGTGACACGACAAAAATAGGTTTTTTTAAGTGGAAATCCCTGTGTGGATGTTTAATCCCCCATCTCGGACTCATTCACGATCATTTTAACAAAATTTTCAAACCTCAAAGCACTCCATGAACTTTTTGAAGTGCGGTGTTCGTGAATTAGTTCATAAAAACCGGCAGGCCTTGTTTTGAAAACTGGTAATTATACCAAAAATTCTCAAATGTAACACCTTGTATAATACTAGGCAGTCAGTATGGACGAGTTTGCAAAACAAGAAAGGTCAATGACAATGAATTATTTTCTTTCATAATATGCTGTAATGGGTAAAAAACTATCAAAGGCACCAAAGATGCATTTTACGCATGAAAAATAAATGTCATCGGCTAATTCCATGTACTCATTACCACATCACAGAGAAGGCATTTGCCACACTGCAAACTCTATTTCGGATAGAACACAATGGGGGAATAAGTTCAGTCATCCTATCACACTTCAAATTAATCCTGCTTTCACTTTCTACTCGTCTCTATTTTACTCATCATATGAATAGAAATCCAATTTTGTTTGACATAATGAATATTACAGAATATTTTCTGACAAAGAAAGTTGATATTGTTTTCATATGGATTAAGGGCCAACCTGGAATTACTGAAAATGATGAAGTAGATGCTAACTAGATGATAACTGCAGATGCTAAATCTGAACCATGGCTGGGTTAGAAGAGACTATGGAGTGAAATTGTAATTGAACCACTGAACCACTATACTCTTATCCATCCTTCATTTCAAAACAGCATTCCTCAAATAGACATCTTCAACATGTCAAGATTTTACAATTATACCATGAATTGTATGAAACTAAATAATGGTAAATACACTGCACATTCAGTTAAAATTTACATCAACCAAATGTCCATGTGATGAATCTTCTGTAGCTTTAATATTTTCTTGTCCAAACCATACCCAACTTTGTCCTAATTTCATAAATAGTTCAGCATCAATTAATATATAATTCAATCATAGCATATATTAGCAAATCTAACATATCAATATGAATACTTACTAAGAAATAAAAAAAAATGAGATCAAAGATAGGAAAAGCGTATTTGTTGGATTTTTTTCTGCATTTGCTATACGTTTCAAAATAAGGAAATAAAGAATCTCATTCAGAAAAACTTGTGGTTACAATCAAATACACTGATATATTTGGTTCAACCTGAGATTTCATGAATATAGGTTCCTACTTTGTGCTACTTATCCTGAAATAGATATACAGTGTGTCCAAAATAAGAATGAACAGCATGGGGATATCGGAAACGGTAAGTGATACGGTATCGATCAAATTAGAGAAAAGAAGCGCATTTATGTGCCTCATAATATGCCATTTAGAAAGTTTTAATATTCCGAGTAGTTTCGGAGATATCGTTTTCATTTTCTCCTAGCTCTATTTTCAAAGGAAATGTAAAACAAATAGCACTTCGCCATGGCCACTTTTTAAGGACTACACGATAACATAAGCAGAATTTTTCTGCGACGTTTCGTCTTTCAGAAAACTTCATCAACTTTGTATTTTTATTAGGGCCGAAACTAAAGTATACCCTGTATACGACTCTATTTTTCATTGTGAATACAGCAACGTATCACACAATATGATTTCGGAACCATTTCTCGCGCAAAACGTAATTTAGTGTCGCATGAGTCTAGTGGGTTTAGGTCGGGGGACCTTGCAGGCCTGGATGTATCACTATGAGTACCAATCCACTGTCCTGGGAAGCGACGACTCAAATAATCAAGAACAATTCTAGCGTTATGTGCTGGAACCATCTTGTTGAAACCAGCAGCTGTGAGTAACCGCTAAAGGCAAATTATCTAGAGCGTCTTCCAAATCATTTACTAACAAATTTATGTACCGCTCTTTTGTTAAATTGTTTTGGTAGAAAAAAGGCCCAATTACATTCGTACCGAGAATCCCAACCCACTTGTTAAAACCGAAACGATGTTGATGTCTGGACACTTTGTGTACACAGGGATTTTGTTGTAACCAATAATGAACATTCCGCCTATTAAAAATGCCATTGTTGGTGATCATGCTTTCATCCATAGACTTATAATAAGTCTATGCTTTCATCAGACCATTTGGCATTTTCTAGTGTACCATTCACAAAAGGTTCTTTGCCTTGCATCGTCACTTAGTCTGAGTCCATGACAAATCCTAAATTTATATGAATGATATTTATTTGTTCTTAAAATGAAGTGAGCGGTGGATTTGGCTTTTCCGGTATTATCTTCAATGGTGCGAGTGGATATCTCAGGATTTCCAACAACGGCCTGTAACACATCACGCTGACTTTCTTCATTAGATTGCTTTTGTCGGGAAACCACAGGTTTTTCAAATGATCCGTATTCTTTCAAATTAAAAGCTAACCGTCTAAATAGTAATTTACCAGGTTGTCACCCCTCTGGATACTTATTAGAGTACGCATGTTCAGCATCAACACAATTTCTTTGGCACAAAATGTAACATGACAACATATCAAATTTTTCAGTGTGTATTCGAAAAGTTTTGCATTTTCAACACAAATTAGGTAGGTAACGAGATGAAAAAGTAGGAACGGTAATATGTCAAAAATTCTACCAAACTACAGTATTATTATGCCAACAAAACATTATGTTGTCATTTTTTCCAGCGCCTACTATCTAAAAATTGAAGAAAAACAGATTAAGTAATCACTAAATTAAATTTTGCGCGAGAAATGGTTCCGAAATCATATTGTGTGATACATTGCTGTATTCAGAATGAAAAATGGAGTCGTATACAGGGTATACTTTCATAAATATAGGTTCCTACTTTGTGCTACTTATCCTGAAATTGATTTATGAAATAATAAAAAAATTTGTAATCTCTGTGGGTGCGACATACCAAAAGATATGATATTACATATTCTCTATCTGATAAGAGTCTATCAGATCAAGATCAGAGAGAGAGAGAGAGAGAGAGGAATTGAAACGACCATAGGAAAGAGATGCAGTGATCGAAAATCAGCTGACTGTTGGCAAAACATTTGATGTGCCATGCCATTGTGTTGAAAAATGCGACATGGTGTTGTTAGCATCATATGGAATCGTAAATATTGAATAAAAACGTAATTATAGCTCCGTTCTCTTAAGAATAAATGTTTTTGAACATTTTACTTCATATGAACTTTTTTTTTAGACACTCATACAATAATATTGAACTAACAAGTTGAAATTTCAAATAGACCCTAGTTCGCTCCGAGTGATAGGCGGACGAATCCAACCAATGAATACAGCAAACGAGAGAGAGGCAACCAGCAGTGTTCAGCTGACTGTTGGCAAAATTGTACTTTTCTTTGCTGCACATCCAGACAATCGATATCTCTTTATATTTCTTATGTTTGTATCAAGGGTTCTCATAAGTCGATAGGGCAAGAAAGAAGAGATATCTTGTTGGCAAAGCTTGATCATTATACATATAAAATAAAGTAAAACAAATTCGACAAGAATGAATTCGTATGTCGCTTTGAGGAAGGTGAGAAAAAGGCCATAGACAAATAGTGTAGACAGAACTTACATCAAATAACTCAGAAGATATAAAATGTAAAATATCGAATTCGCAATATAAAAAATGTGGTATATACGGTTAATATAAGAATTCATGCAGAGTAGTAGGGTCTCTGATAGAGAAAATTCTCAACAGTTTTTCTGAATTAGAATAGAATAGAATAAAAAAAAAGACTGAAAAAATTTTTATTGAGCTCATATAAGTACGATACAGTATATGGCGCAAATGGTGACATTCGTATTAACGTTCTTCCATGCCACCAAAACTTTAACTTTAAATAATCTGTATAAAAATATATAATTACATAAATATGACAAAAAAACCTATACCAACGTGAAATAAACAAAATGTACTTGTAGAATTACCTATCATTTGTCTGCAATGTAGCTACATATTTCTTGAGTATCACTTTGAAAGTGGATGAAGATTTGCCTTGGATCATTTGAAAATATATGTTTGAGTTCAAGAACTTTGCCGATTTATATTCAACACAGTTTTCGAATTTCTTAATTACATGTTGTAGAATGTCTTGTCTAGGTATTATCAAGTTGAAGAGATATTCTGGCTTTTTGAGGGAAAATATTTTATATATGAAAACGCCATGAAAATGTATCAAAATTCAATTTTGAAATGTGAGTTTAGATTATGAATATATATATTATGTGATCGTATTTTCTCATACAGTATACAAACCCAATACAGGAGTTTTGGGCTAATTGCAGTTTACCTCTATACTCGATGGACAAATAGCTATAGTAAACTTGCAAACAGTAATCTATATGTGGGAATAAAAGTGATTCTATTAGCTTGTAATCAATATTTTCGGATATGAATTTAAACTTATATAAGGATTTTAGTTTCATATAGATCAAGCAAATTTTCTTTGTAACAGGCTCCTCAAAGTTGAGATTGTCATCAAAAATCACCCCCAGATTTCTAGCAGAGCTATTCCTGGGTAGCTCTACTCCTTTAATGTTCATTGCCATAAAGTTTTTCATTTCAAACTTGAATTTCACTGAATTTGTACCAATTATGAGAAAGCTACTTTTCTTAGCATTTAGGGTTAAGCCATTATCCTTTGACAAATTTTTGAAGCTTGAAGACTAATCAATTTTCTTAATTTTTTTACTGTTGTAAAATTTCGTATACCGCATAGTTTCGAAGGAAAAAAATGTTCTCTCAAATAATGCTACCAGATATTCCTAGTACAAGTTTAACGAAATTGTGAGTTGCCAGTGGATAACGAAGGCAAGTCGTGATCTTGACAGGAAACAAATTTATTATCATTCGAATTTGTTGTTGACGTTGTCTGTAAATGTTTTAGCAAATTCCTCAACTTTGTTATTACTGCAAGTACCATTACTGACCATTTATGTATTGATTTCTCTCAATAAATTTGCCTTCCTCTCCACTGCCAACTAAGTTTAATATCACAATTTCATCAAAATTGTGAAAAGGTATATCTGGTAGCATTATTTGAGAGAACATGTTTTTCCTTGGAAATTATGCGGTATACAAAATTTTTATAACAGTAATGAAATGAAGATAATTGATCAGTCTTCAAGTTAAAAAAATTTGAGAATTGTATTACTACCGCTAAAAAGTTCTGAAGAAATGTCAGGGGGTGAGGGTGGTTTCAACCCCTCTACAATTTCCTTTAGCTTTCTTCAATCACCAATAGAAGAGTTATCCTCTGAAATACACTATACATACAAATACAAATACAAATTTCATCGAATTTGTTTGACTTATTTCTGAACAGCATACAAAAATGTGTTTTTTAATATAAACTTTGAACTGTTCACCTAAATAAGTTAGGTCCAATCAACTTATTTTGACCTCTTTTACACATGGTAGCTCTGCGTCCCAGCAATTTTGGAACACCCTGTATATATGTACATTGATTTTGATATTGTTGCAGTAAGGCACAGACATGAGTATTATGTTCATATTAGTGCAATTTTTCAAACAATTGTTAATTTTTCTGAAAGAAGGATATTTTTTGCACCTGAAATCATTTGATCCAGTTGTTACAATTAGATAATTCTTTGAAACAAAATATTCTTGTTAGGTTCACAACATCGTCAAAAACATTATCAAGACAAGCTTTTGGTTTTATAATTGCCAGGACAGCATATTTATTACCAAAATTGTGTTGAAAAGTTTCTCTCCACCCATATCCAATTTTGTAACCTAGAATAAGAATTTTGGGCTTTGTAATGTACTAGTTGATTGGAGATATCACTGCTGCTCCATCACTAGTTACACCCATTTCTTCAGAAAATACTCAAGAAACTATATCACTACACATTGTGCTGCCTTGAAATGCATGGATGCAACTATTGCAGATGTATTGAATTTATCCATGGTTAGCTTCAAGTTTGCAATCACATTTTTTTCATATAGATCAATTTCTCTTTCTAACAGTTGAATAGATGTGATCATACTTCTATTCAATTTTTCAAGTTCCTCAAAGTTACTCTATATTTTCTTAGAATCAGCCACATACTTTTCTTCTTCTGAAAGAAGTGAGTTGAATATGCCCTAACTGTCGTTTAGATTTTTTGTCAGTTGAATTATAGTAGCTTTCTGTTTGTTGAATTGCTTTACATACTTCTGTTTGGCATTGAATACATCTTCTTCAAAGTCCTGAGTTCTTCTTTGTAGTCTACTTATGTATGTATCTTTAGAGAGTTGTTATTAGATTTCTTGTTCAAGTTAATTTTTTTCTTCAATATGATTTTGCAGTAAATCTTCTGAATAATTGTCTTTCAATTCAATTTCTGTCTTCAAGACATTTAATTCTTCAAGGTCTTCTTCTATTTGGAATATTTAATATCTGATTTCCTACATTCCTTGCCACAGAGTATGACATGCCCATTGAGGATTATTGCTTCCTTTTTTCTAGCTAGGCAACTGTTGTGGAATACCCCATAGCACACTTTGCAGCAGAATTTGTGCTCAACTCCTTTTTTGGGCAACATTTGAAAAATCTTTTTGTTTCCATATTGCTTCCATATAAAAACCACACCACAGATATACACACTGAGACACAATTGAAAAAATATACTGTTTTAATGCTCCAGAGTACTGCAATAAAGGCAGCTATAATATATATTATCAGATCTTTGGCCATACCAGAATGTTTCAACTTTCACATCAAATTGAAAGCAAATCATTGAGTAATAAAAATATAGTGATAGCAACGCACATGGCTTTAACCAGGTGAATCCTAGTTCTTGTGACTAACAACACCCTTCTCATGCCCCAAAAATTGAAATTCAGTTCACAAGTTCTTACTCATTTCTAAACTGCCCATCATGATAAATATTATTGTTTCCACTATTTTGTATGCTCCCAGATGGTGCTAATCCCAAGTCATAGAGATTTCTGGATTTAGTATTACTCAAAACCTTATAGGCTTCATTTATTTCTAAAATCATCTTGTGGGCACCTTCACTCTTATTCAAATCAGGATGATACTACAACAAAATGAAAATAGAAATATTTATTGAAATATGGAATGGATTTTACCTCTTTTGAAAGCTTGAGAAAAGATTCCTTTATCTCTCTAGATTTGCAATTTCTAGGTAAATTCAGTACTTCATAGTGGTTCCTTCTGAATTTGATGAAATTAAAAAAATAATCAGATTATCATTTCGAACCATCAATATTAAAGAATTTATAGAAGATTCAAATAGCATAATACCTACCTAGTACATAACTTCCTAACGATATTATATGAATTTTTTAATGTGTGATGAAGCATAACTAAAAATTTTGATAAACGTACACCAAAACAAAGATTGTTGCATTCTCTGTTCTGTCGTTTTTGGTTTTCACCTCGGTCAACCATAGATTATAACGAAAGAGGAGAACCCCTCTTCTGTGTTATAACTGAGGTGGTTATAAGTTATATATATATATATTATAGTTATAACCACCTCAGTTATAACTATCCATCTCGGGGGACTTCGCTCCAAGTTGCCAACTTATAAAATGTGTGAAAAAGTCTACCATCCAGGAAGCAATATTTCAAAAGCAAAATTATCTGAACGTGCTTATTGTGATGGAATTTCATTGCAGAACTGTCCTCAGCTCTTCATCTCAAGTCGTTCAAGAATAAAGTCAGTTTTTTATAAAAGTCAGTTATGATTGGTTGAAAATTGTGTTGGTACTTCTGGTTTCATGTCATTTTTATGTCAATTGTCATCCTTTCGTCTAGAAAGTTGCCTATGTTAGGTTATGGTAGACAATGGTTAGGTATTTCGATGGTATTATAATCTGTGTTGGTATTTCGTAGTACCTTTGGCCAGTGTTGTTATTTGTAGCACAATTGTGCCAAAAGTGGCACTTTCAGCTCTAGGATGGCACCAGAGCACGCACTATTGAAAAACAATCGAAAACGAGCACTATTTACTTTTTCTTCTATTGTCTCTTTATTTCTGTTACTTATCATTACTGTCCCTAGTTCCGAAAGATTCCGTATCCAGTACGAATTTCGACAGGTTATTGCATTGCAGTTTATTCACTGAAAAATTTCACAGTTTGAAATTAAGTGTGGCGACACTGATTCGCACACCTATCTTCAACCGGTCCTCAGTCCTACTATTCAGTGGATAGGTACTGTTGGCGACACTGACTGCCAACGCCTGCAGCGCCATTAAGTCGATGTGAGCTACCAGCACTCTACACTGGCTCTCACTTCTTCGACAGACACCAACCAGTCTACACTCGTAGCGCACACGCTCTCAACCTATTTTACACACATTCTCTATTGTTAGTGTTATACTTGTTAACCAATTAAATATACACTGTTGTGAACGTTTGTTTATATACACACAATATTTTGTGGAGACAACTTTCTCCATATAAGCACGACTAGTTCTGCCATCTGTTGGTCAAACAGTAAAGAACTCATAACATATGAATCAGAAGAAAATTTCGTGGGGCACCAATTGGCACTATTTGGTAACTAACTTCAGCACTGTCAAAAATTTCTTTGTAACAACAAGGCAAAGTTCGATTTAAAAATGACCAGGTGTTCGTATCAAAATTGTAGAAGTGATTCACGCAAAAATAAAAAAATTAAGTTTCATCCATTTCCAAAGATGAAAAAAAACCCATTGAAGTGTTTGAAGTGGATCAAAGCATGTGGAAATGAAAATATCACAAATCAGTCAATAAATAAGAACTCTTATGTATGTAACAAACATTTCATTGGAAAATTCACTGCTCATTCATATCCTGTGCCTTTTGACCCTGCCCAAGAAACAGTGCCTGACCTAACAGATATTATCGAGGAAGAGGACAACCCGGACGAGGACAACTCAGAAGAAGTATTGGGGACCCGCTCATCGGATCCTGAAACGGTTTCTGAACAGGATATCCTGCATTGTACCAGAAGTACTCAAACAGAAAATATATCAATCTTTTCTTATGTGTTCCTTACTGAGAGTGAGAAACGTTTTAGTTTTTTACTGGTTTGAACTTACAACAATTTAATGCCCTTTTCAATTTTTTGGATCCTTCTGTGATGGACAAATTAAAATATTCACGTAGAAGTGAACATAAAAAAAGGACCAGATATACTCTGAACAAATCAAATTTATCTAATTTGGATCGATTGTGTTTGACACTGGTTAGACTCAGACGAGGTTATACGTTAGATGATATTTCCTTTTTGACTCATTTAAGTAGAAGCCATATTTCAGTGATATTTCATACATGGATTCACTTCATGTATCACCAGATATCCAGCATTAGAAGAATCATGTTTGATAGTGGTAGAAATATACAAAGTAAACATCAGTGCTTCAAAAACTTCGAAGGTAATTCAATAACATTCATAATTGATGCTACTGAAGTCAGCACACAAATGCCTTCAAACTTCCTTCAGCAAGGAAATACTTTCTCTAGCTACAAACATGCGAACACAGTGAAATTTTTTGTAGGAATTTGTACATCAGGTGCCATTATTTATGTGAGTGAGGGGTTTGAGGGATCTATATCTGATAAAGAACTTTTTGAAAAAAGTGACATACGAGATTTTCTGGAAGAAGGTGATGTTGTTATGGCAGATAGGGGATCTTGTTGTGTCATTATGCATTGACCTCGTTAATAAATAAATCTTCAATATATGTATTGAAATAACTTGTGTTAGCATGAAAAGTCTAGCAATGTATACATATGGACAGAGATTAACTCAACTATTGCTGGTTAATCTATGATCATAATGCATCATCATGTCTATGATATAGGTATTAAAATTTGCTATAACTTTTTATCAGTTTATGTTCTGGTATAGATCTGCTACGGGAGTCATGACAAATTTATACTTAAAATAATTGTGATAATAGAAATACAATTGAACATTCTTTGATTTTATTGAATGAAAGACCATTTTAAGAGAGTATATATTTATTTCAATACCCAGGGTGCATGAAACAAAATTTCATATATCAAAACAACTGAGTTATATAATTACAAATTATCAAAGATCAATGAATCTACCAATGAAAGGGTTTGAAACATGAAAACAAAAACAACATGGCGAACATTCTAATCATTTTTCAATTCAATTGGTGGTAAATCTCTTACAGATCTCATACAAAATATTTCCGGAATATACACATTTTCATAGAAAAATTTTATATGACATTTAATCTCATTTTCAATCTTGGGGTAATCTTCTAGATATATGGGAATAGCTACCATATTTGCAGGACACCAAACTATCAACATGCACATTTCTACTTCAAAAATTATGAGTGACATGATCATTTGATATAAATATGGATGATTAGATTTTATACCAATCACATGGTTTCTCTTTTCTAGAAAAAAATTACTCAACTGAGATTTTGTCAAATGTTTATCAAACTCATGAATACTTTTACATTTCTCCAAAAGCTTTGGACATTTTATTTCTATTATATGGTCAATTACATTGTTTTCCATAACAACTCCATCTGGACTAGTAGCCAAATAAGGAAATTTCAAATTAACCATAAGACCAGTTTCATTCATCTGTTGGTTTTTTTCTAAAAATTCTTGAGCATATGTTTTCCTTGCACGATCTTCATTCAGTTTTCCATATGCCATAGCTACAGTGGTTATAGGCTTCGTAACCCTCCAAAGATTTTTGAGCATAAAATTCTTCTTGGCTGATTCAGATCTCAGCTGGGTAGATACAATTTTCGAATTTGAAGACGTAATAAAATAGGATCTCCATTTCAACCAAGCCTCAGATCCTTGAGGACAAGTTCCTGAAACTTCAAATATGTTCTTGTGTTGGCTTTGTCTTTTCAATAGAGAAGCTAAATTTCTAATAAACTGCTCAGTATTCCTTTCAATTATTTGAAGTTCATCATCTGAGTATTTAAAATCTTCATATTTCAATTTGAAGATTGACTGGAACATAGAATTATCATCCGCATTCTGTAAATTGATTACGAAGCTGTTCATATCAGGAATATAACTATATCCCTGGGGTCTAGGATCAAAATTAGCTCTCAATTTTGGCTTGAATCTTTTTATGGGATAAGCAACAGATTTTATGGCAGATGGGTTTCATTTTTTGGATCCTAGACCCCATTGACGTGGTTGACTGGTAGCTGATAGTTTGGTGTACCCATTCTTATCAATGTATTGTGACATGAAAATGAGCCTTTTTCATTTTACATGGTATATCTAGTTCAGAATCTCAAAATAAATGAAGTAACTTACCAATATAAAGATACCAGACCATAAATATTGATTTCTAGTGTTTAAAAATAATGGAATGTTATCTCCACTATGATATGCTCACATGGTTCACTCTGTATAATGCCCTTTATTCAATTGAAATACACAAATACTACTTCATATATAGTTTATTCCGTGGGTAATCTATTATAGGTCTCTAGCAGCTTATAGTTTGGAAATCTTGGAGATATCTAAAAGTAAACAAAGATTAATAAGTTCCTAAATGTAAAGAAATTTATATGATCTTACCTGGATAGCAGTGTCCATCTGTTTACATAAAATCCTTGCTGTTATCTCCGCAGTGATTCGAAGCTTCTGAACAGTAGACTGTTGACCTGGAATAAATCAATGAGTAAATCAATGATAAATAAGAAAATTTATAAAGATATGCTAAAATCTTGTAAAAACATTTCAGCTTGAAAGCTTTCAAAGTAAACAAATAACACCCTGGGTTACACTTAGATACGTACCTTGTTGATTCCTTGGTTAAAGTTGGATAATTTCGATTAATTTTGGATTTTTTTGATCAAATAATTGGGGTTATGTTATGATTTTGATTTAATCACATCTGACATGAATAATAACCTAACCTAATTTAGTCTTCTTCTCCTTCTTGGTAGTTATCTTTCAATGTGGCAATAGGAGATGTTGCATCTTTGTTTATAGTCCCTGGTTGTGAAGGATGGTAGATCACAGTGTTGCAGCCTTGGGATAGTAGGAGTCAGTACTGTGAGTTGGTGTCGGTTACCCGCTCAGATTTTAAATAACGGAATTACCTTTCGTCAGTTTGCATTTTTACTGGTGGTATGATTGATTTTGGTACCTATTTGAACCAATCAGATGTTGGCGTAACGTCACGTGGTAGTCATGTGCGTTGAGGATATTGTTTTTCTGATGTGCAGTTCAACAAATCGTCGATCCTAGAGTTTTTTCTCATGAACTTTGAAATTCTGTTGCGCATCATTTCTTCATTCCTTTCCGGCAACATCATTTTCCTCATGATGTTGGAAGCCATAAAGTTGAAGATGTTTCATTTTTATTTTGGTGAGGCTGCCGAGCAGTGCAGGCTTTCAGGACAGGCCATCCAGTTGGGAGATTTGTGGGCCTGTCAATTGAGGAGGCCATCTTTCCAGACCACGCGGGTGGTGAGTTTTCCAAAACTCAACTTGTTAGACTTGTTGCTTGACCTGAATGGAGATTTGGTCCGTTATTGGTTGGCTGACCTGGTTTCTCTCCGGGAACCTGCCTTTTATATTGTAAGACATCTGAGAACGTCGACATCAAGGGACCCCGTAGCTTACCAACTAGAAACGGACTCCGAGAACTCGACCAGCTAAGTTGGCCCCAGCGGCTCATGACTACTGCCTACCTACAAATTGAACACCGTCCCTCCAGTTAACCAGTTGGGTTGTCACTGTTGTCAGGTACCTCTGTGTGAAACCACTAAAATTATGGTTTTCCATCAACCATAATCACGAAGAAATTTATCCCATATCTTGAATTTATCTTCATTCACTTACATATTATTTATTCATTATTATTGGAAATACTTACTTTGGAAGCTAGGAAGTTGTGTATAGGCCTATAGCGGAAGTAGGGGTATTCTTGAAATGATTATCACATCGTGAGAACATGATGTATTATGTTTCATTTAAAATTTCAAACAACTTTTGATAGTATTTCAGAACGATTTGAATATCTACCACTATAATATTTGAAATTTTAGTCAACTATGAGAAATTGTGAATGAATTTAAATTTTTTTCATCACCTAGTTAATTAAATACCACATGAGACCACAAGTAGTATTTTTATTCAATGGTTTATTGCAGGTACAAGTTAATTAAAGTAAGTAAAGGTAAATGGTTGATTTTAACATCTGTTACAAATTTTCTAAGTTTCAATCATTAATAAACTTAGTGGCGCTCAACTGGCCACCTAACAAGATCTGAACCTTCGATCATTGAACAGACTAGATAAGTAATCCACACCCCTGGCAATACAGTTTGTTTGGAAGCAACATCTATAGTATCTATCTTTGTCTAAACAAGGATAGCAGGAGCTGATTCTCCCAGCACCAGTGCCGTGTTTTCAGAGGGTGTCGAATTTATTATTAATTCATGATGAAACCGAATTGAAAATCCGTAACAATTTCAGTGGCACTTTTCAGCATTTCTTGGTGGGAAAATGAACATCTTTATAATTCCTTCACATCGTTACGCGAATTTCGAATACATACAATCCTATGGTGATTTTTGTAACTTGCTTGTAATCAATAAACTTATTATGACCACGTCACAAGAAACAATATGAAAACAATATACTTACTATTCAGTATACAGTTGTCTACTTATACTTTATCATAAATAACGTTCAATTTCAATAATGAACATTTATATCTTTGGCGATCAGTGACAGTGCATGTAAGTATATTTACGATTTCAAAGTTCAGTACCTACTAGTGGAAATAATTTTCAAAAAAGTGAAAAACTCGTTTCCAAGGCAAATAGATATGATTGCATATTTGAATGTAATTTTCAAATCTGAAGATGAAACTTTTTTATATCATTTCATGATATCGTCAAAAATGAAGGGAGTTTCATCTTGAGCAGAATAATATATTTTGACGCAAAAAATTGATTTCATGTAGGTAGATGAAAATCGATAATGAATATGTGTTGACAAGTATTATGACGAAATGTTATATCAACAATAAAATCATGAAGCATGTGAAGATGTAGCAAATAATAGTGTTTCTTATTTGAAACAGGACTGAAATGAAAAACAACCATGGATAATCACACAAATAATTCATTGATTTTTGAATAGGATTGTTTTTGTTAACATACTTCTTACTCTAACTTCCGTTGAATCTTTCAATTTATTTGCCTCATGATGGAGTCTTACAGTGAAATTGTTCTCCAAATTAGTTTGACTAGTTCCAAAAACAGTCAACGGTAAATTTCTCATTGTTGTGTGTACAAGAAGTATAGAAATATCCTTATATTTTTTATCAAAAATATTAATTGAGTTCATCATTATTCTCAGTGATTTTTCAGCAGCTTTGCATATTTTGATTACCAATAAGGAAGCATTTATCAGTGCTACATATTTTACCACAAGACACTGTCGCAGCTCACTTATGGGTATAATCAATATAATCTAATCAATTCAATTCAAATTCATTTTTATCCATTCCATTTGGGAAAATGCTTCAAAATCTCGAATGATACGACAATGGTAACTCACCTATGATTTGACGTGTTTTGATCGCCGGTTCAAATTGTCTCACCATTATATCAAATCACCAAAAGAGGAAATAAACTGAGTTTCTGATGAATTCTGAGTACACAAAACTGAACACAAGTTGAATAATATCGATAAATCAAAACGTAAATAATGCCAGATACCAAACAAAGCAATAATCGCCGTTGACTGTCAATATCAAATTGCGTTGTTGCAACGTTGAGCAAAAAGTATTCATGATACCCATGCTGGTCCTCGAGCCCCCAAGAAAGTAAAATTGCTAAGTCTCAGAATAATGTAGCAATCTTCTAATAATCAGAACTGATTCATAATCGTCATGACTCAAATTTATTATTATATTTGTGCATTGAACTACATGAATTCATAAAGGACTTTAAATATTATGGACTATTCATCACTTTTTGATGATTGGATATGACAACACTGGCGACGATTGGGTACTAATATTATGATAATTCTGGGAATTCATGTTAACATCAGAATATTTGTTTTGTGATCCTTCTAGTGGGTTTGTTGTTCGGAGATCTGAACACAAGCCATTTGTTCACAAGACACCAGAGCTGCCGGAGCCAATTGTGAGACTCGCTTCTCTGATTTTTATTTTTGAAAATAAAAAACATAGAAGTACGTATCAGTATTCAGAAATGAAAATTAAAAATGCAGTTACATGACTGCACTTTCCTAAAGAAGACTGTTTAGATTCACAAATGCCCTTTATGATTGCCCCAGAAGTTTTGTTTAAAATTACTCTGACACTATACTGCAAAGTTTTCTGAAACGATGATAGACACTTGCACTTGCACAAATAAAAGTTATTCAACTGTCCATCTTCAACATCACTTATATGCTTGCTGTTCACATACTGGTGACCTCTTCTGAATGGTTTCACAGTTGTCATCGATTGATTTTCATCAATTTCTTCAACTTCTGGATCCTCATTTTCAACATTTTCACCAACTATGTAGGTATAAATGTGACCTTTGTTGAAATATTGGGGAATATCACAACTGGGAAACTTTCCCCACACTATATTGTCAAGTAATGTTGAATCACTACTACATGCAGTACTGGATCCTTGATTAGCATCATTTTTCAGATCATACCATTTTCCTCCATCTACACCACTAAAAATGTTTCCTTCATTTCCAGCGTTTATGCAATTCCTTACTCTGCAAATGAAAAAATTAAATATAGTGTCACTTCTATAACAGGAATAAGTTCATACAAAAACGTACCTTGTGATGAGTTCTGATTTAGTTCCCAGTTTCTTCAAACCTCTACATTCCAACCAACGCTGTAATTTGAGAACAGAGTGAGCTTCTAGAGGAACCTGATCTGGCAAGACTGCACCAGGAACATCTTCTGGACGCAAGGACGACATCTTATGATTATAAAAATATATAACATGATGTAAACACTAAACACATACAACAATCTCGAACGCTCCACAAATACAAATTCAAACTTCAAGTTCAACCTAAGTTAGGTTGAAAATTGAAATGTCATGACAACTGACAGTTGACCTACGCGGAAATGACATTTTTTACATAAATGCAACTGTACCAACACAACTTTCAACCAATCAGAACTGAGTTTTACAAAAACTCATGTTTTTCTTCAACGACTCGAAAAGGAAAGCTGAGGACACTTCTTCGATGATATTTCATCAGAATAAGCACGTTCATGTAGTTTTGCTTTCGAAATGTTGCTTCCTCCATGGTAGACTTTTTCATACATTTTATAAGTTGGCAACTTGGAGCGAAGTCCCTATATAATGCCTAACCTAAATAATGCCACCTAGTGCATCCTACCTCTCTGTGTTTGACCAAAGAGTATATATATAAACATATAACTGAGGTGGTTATAAGACTGGTACACGCACTCTGTGGTTTTGCCGTGTTAATAACTTAAGAAAAATCTCTCGAATTCGCATACTTGATTACTAATCGAGACGTCCAATCACCTCTAATCCGCTGGAATCGCTAGTTGTCGCTTGAGCCTTGAGTGCCACAGAAGTTTGCTTGAGCCATTGAAAATTAGTGCAAAATGGTGGTCTAGTCTGGTGGTCAGATATTTTCGTTGATATTTTTATTCCAAATAACTACAAATTCATACATTTCAAAATTCCAAATACGGTGTGAGAAGTGATTCAATAATGTATTTAGAAATATTTCCATGAATTATATCATCTCATATCATCATATATTTGAGATGATATACTATACTAACCAGTAGGGCAGTGGAAGAGCCCCTTTCATCAATCTTTCCAAGCCAATATGATTCTTGCGAAAATGTTGGGAACAAACATATACGTTAGGTGGTATATTTTTTTTTGTAGGTGATGTCCACTTTTGACGCATTATCTCATCCTGAAATGAGCAAAAAATGTCTTCGAATATCTTGTTTCGTATATTGTATGAGATAATGAATCGAATGGTTCACATATACTCACTTTTGGTGCTTTAAACATGTGTTGATCAGAGTTTTGAGCCCTTGAAATACCACACAAATGACAGAACCGATATGGGTCCATATCAAAAGTACTAATATTAGAAGTAACAGAAACGAGAAAATATGGGAACTGATTGAATACGAAATATAATGTATTAGTTATTTATCTTTCAATTGTAATTTGATTTGCGCCAATTAATTTGAAAATCGATTGACAGATTTGTCAATCGCACAAATGACACAAAACACGATACACATTGTGTATTTCTTATTTCATGATCGCAGATCGCAAAATAATTCTGACTCCATCACACTCGCCCTCTCTTAGATAATCATTGAAACATTGTCATCGAACCCGCATTCATTTGTTTATCTCTAGAAAAATTCTTGATCTGGTAGAGAATATATAATATCGTATCTTTAGACCATCTAATCTGAAACTATCAATATTTCCTAAATCACTATTTATATCTGTTGTGAAATATAAATTATAAAATTGTATTGCTTTGGTTCAATTCAGGAGTTTTCAGATCTGAGAACTTTGTTATTTGAATCAAAAATGAATATTACTATCTATTCTAGGTTATGAAGGTCTTTTCAAAAAAAGGACTGGAAATCAATGTGATGGTTGTGCTATATACTATAAAACTGAAAATATGAGACTCAAAGATCATTCTTTTGTTGAGTATTATCAGCCTATTGTAAGTGTGTTAAACCGCATCAGTAATCAAACCATCTTATAACCACCTCACATATAACACCAAGGATGTTCAATTGGGAAGGTGATCAACCGATAAGGGCGCTGTCATAGAATGATCAAATGGCCGATTTGTGAGTTGGTTTGTTGTTGTGTTATTGTTGTATTTGTTACTCTTTGACTCTAGTCACAGTCTCCTCCAGTCTCCTCTTTGCTCTAGTCATAGAATAATTATTTCACAATATACTCTTTGCTCTAGCTTCACCCCTCTATCGCCACAGTCAAAGAGTATAATCCATGCCACAGTACTGGCGTACTGGCATAGAATAATTGTGTATATATACTCTTTGGTACTGGCACTGGTCACAGTCACAGCATGATACTTATAGTATCATGCAGTCACAGTATGTTGCTATGTTTGTGCCAGTTTGCCAGTCTTGTATATAACTCCACTCTTTGATTGCACCTCCACTGTTAGGTATTAGGTATATATATCCACTTGGTATGAAATGAACCTACGAGAATAGGCATAGATTATAATATATTATTCAAGGAGTTGGAACGTTGGAACACTAGACGACCAGCAGGCTATTTACACACCATGCATATAGCCAAGAAAGAATTACAGTACAGTGGCTTTTCACAAGCTCTGTAGAAAGAATTGAGACAAAAAACATTGTGCCAAATTTCAAAGGCCTCAGCTTGACAGGACCCGACATAAAAAATAGAGATTTTTAAGTAATTAGAGAAATATCATGTTCTAATCTAATGACCAGAACAATAAAGTGTCTGGCACCAAAAATTGACAAATACCTCATCACAAAGTTATTAGGCTCATCAATGTATGATAATATCATGAGCCATAGAAGGAAGAAGTCCACAATTTCGTTGTGTCAAGCTGATAGTGATGAGAGACACACTGGACAGGGTGCTCTCACAGAAAAGAGCAATAGTGTTCATTCTATTCCAATAGTTTGTCATCAGCAATTTGGAAGACAACTTCAGGAAAGTAGTCTTTATAGAGGTATCTCAAAATCTATGATGTATTCTACTTATCCTGTTCAAAATCATATTTGGAAAACATATTTCAATCATGAGCAATATCATCTTACCAATTTTCAACCTCCTCAAAGTATTAATCACCATGGTCCTGAAGGAATGAATTTACATGGGCGATATTTTCACAGAAATGTTGACAACAGTTCAAGAAATGAGTTGATGAGAAGGGGATATGGTGAGTGATTTATTATGAACTTTCAATACAAAGCCTTATGATAACTAGAATGTAACTCTATACAAATTCTGGCAAGTTGATTTTGTTGCTGGGTTTTTCACTCAAAAGGATACAGTTTCACTTATCATTCTCTTCATTACCTCAGAGCAGTTATCAAGAATAAAAAAATATTGTTTTGATCACAGCAAGTATTTTTGGAAAAATATATCTGATTGATATATTTGAAATCACCCACTCTCCACATTCCACAGGAAATAATAATTATTCATCTGTAGATGAAGATATCATGTCAGTGAGGCTATGGCAAAAGGTTACCAAACCAAGTTCTACACCAGGTTTCATTTTTACTTTAATGTCTTACAATGTCCTTGCACAAGACCTACTGGAACAACATCCATTTCTATATCATGGCCATAACAAACAATTCCTAAACTGGCAAACAAGATGGAAAAATATTCTGGAAGAGATCAAGAAATTCATGCCTGATGTATGTAGCAATATCACAATATTTTTCTTTTAAAGTGAACCTTTCAGATTTTATGCCTCCAAGAAGTACAAGAGTCTCATATTCAGACGTATTATTCATTCTTAGAAACATTGGGTAAGTAGATTATGACTGATGTATTCAAGTTATGAGGAATTACTTGAGACCTTTGCTAGAGAGGGCGCCACATAATTGAACCATCCAAAGATTTGATATTATATAATCTCTACTAGTTGCATCCTTGCCTTGTTGACTTATGAGGAGCATTGAAACAAATATAAGAAAAAGAAAGAGCTATTGATTCCCTTGGATGTGCAACAAATAATGGTACAATTTTGCCAACAGTCAGCTGATTACTGCTGGTTGCCTCTCTGCAAACTCATGTCTATTTGAAATTTGTTCAACATTTTTCAATAACTCACCTATGAAATGATATATTCTTATCTTTTCTGAATCTATAAGTACAGCCATATGCTGAACAGGACAAGAACATCTTCAACAAAGTTTCGAAATCATTGATGGGCTGAACCAGATGAACAAACTAGGATTATTTACCAGTTTCCAATATTCAAACAACAAGTGAAACTGGGTCTCTTTATTTTAACACACTCATGGATCAATATCCTTGACTGAACAATAGATTTGAGGGAATAATCTTACACCATTAATTTGATTCAAATGAAAGTAACTGAAAATTTGGTATTCCTCAATACATTTGCGTGACACCTCAAAATGTTTTGACAATGCCAACCATCATGTGATTTTTCATCACTGCATCTCTTTCTTATGGTCTTGATCTGGTAGAGAATATATAATATCGTATCTTTAGACCATCTAATCTGAAACTATCAATATTTCCTAAATCACTATTTATATCTGTTGTGAAATATAAATTATAAAATTGTATTGCTTTGGTTCAATTCAGGAGTTTTCAGATCTGAGAACTTTGTTATTTGAATCAAAAATGAATATTACTATCTATTCTAGGTTATGAAGGTCTTTTCAAAAAAAGGACTGGAAATCAATGTGATGGTTGTGCTATATACTATAAAACTGAAAATATGAGACTCAAAGATCATTCTTTTGTTGAGTATTATCAGCCTATTGTAAGTGTGTTAAACCGAGACAACATTGGTATAGTGGCCAAATTTGCACCAAAAATCTATCCGACTCAAGAATTTGTTATTGCTACAACTCACTTACTTTACAATCCTAAAAGAAATGATGTGAGGATGGCTCAAATGCAGTTATTGTTGACTGAAATCGAGAAACTTAGTTATCAAATTAACCAGAAGTGAGTACATTCATAAATTCTCACAATAACATATAGTTCAAATCTAAACTATGACAGAAAAATGTTTAACCTTGTGATGAAATATTCAATAATTAACAAATGTACCTTTCAAACATCATGCTTTGAATCAATCATAAACATTCCCATTTTCAGGAAGTCATTATATATTCCTGTCATATTAACAGGGGATTTGAATTCCTCTCCAGAGTCTGACCTTTATGATTTCATAACAAAGGGTGTCCTGAAATATGAACAGTTATCTTCAAGATTATTAGTAAGAGATCCAAAGAGTCTCAATGAGAAGATACTAGTGACATCTAGTTTGGGAATAACAGGTCAGTTGATCCAAAATATTATTTGGCTTGTTCTCTTGTTTTCTGAAATTTTTAAGAGTGTGTTCACAATAAGCAGTGAAGCAATAAGGTATGGCTCAACTTTCAACATTAATCTATTACTATTTGAAAAGCTGCTTTTTTTAATGTTCTGTTGGTTTTTCTTCTTGCATTTTGTTGAAGTTCTGAAGTTTTCGACTGATCAAAAGATGTGCATAATTTTCAATTGAAACCATCACCTTTAAATTCATTTGGGGAGAAAGAATATATTGAATGTCAGTTCTGACAGGCGGAATTCTATTCCAAGTAAGGCTTGAGTTCTACAGAATATTTGTATTGATTTCAACAGCTTGACTATTTGTCAGATTTATTATTTCATTTTTTGGTCATATTACTTCATTTGAATAAATTGTAATTGTAGTGAATCTTTTGGTCTTGAAGTAAGATCGTCATAATTATTCTGCAAAACTTGTCAACTCCTAGGTACACAGAACTCAGTTCAGAACTGTTTGATATTTTTTTAGTATATCCTATGAAACATTATGATCTCTTTTAATAGTCTTCATATTGAAAAGTTGTCATAATCACCTTACTATGATTCACACACAAATTGCTATCACCTTCTCATATTTTTGTCAATAACGCCAATAACAGTAATTCTAAGGTATGTCTTTGAGGCCCGTTATCGCCTTAGGAGTGACATAAGGAAAGAAAGTTATATGACCAACTAGTGTTATTTTGACCTCCCTTGTATGCTCCAAATTGTCATGATGTCATGGGACACACTGTATACTCATCAATGAACATTTATAGAACTATGTACAGAAGACTGGTGCAGTCACTGATGTGTTTTGTTGCGCCAAAAACACTGAAAGACATTTCACGCTATGATAAGTTATTCTCCCTCCCCGGAAGATGGCGACATTTTTGCAGATTTCTGTACACATAGATGATGTTTCGAGATTGTGATTATATAGCATTCATTGAAGAGTAACCTAAATTACTAATTCTGAATCAACGTTTTTATAACACTGACTGTGCAATTATCAATAATACTGATTTTGTTGTTATTTTTGTGTCGCCATCTAACAACTAACATATGATTGATTTTCCGATGTAACGAAAAAATTGCAGATATCCAGTTAGCTGTATGTTAGTTTTGGTCAAAGAATTTAGATAGGCAAATAAACAGAGTAGCTGCACCAGTGTTCCCTACATCGTTATTTGTAGGTAACAAATCTGAATGAATAAATGCCAAAACTTGAAATTTCTCACTCAAAATTCGAATAATGAATGAATAAATAAATAAATTCTAATTCAGATAAGTGTCAACACTCAGCTCTTTTGGAGGAACGGTGCAACCTATCAAATATTTCTGATGAAAATTCTCCTGTACATGCTGATGGTATACAAGAAGAAAAAAAGGAAAAACATTTTTTGAGAAGCACAGGTGTATTATCACATGACTTTGGCTTCAGTTCTGTATATTTGCATGATGTTATTGAGGTCAATGATCATAACTCGAGGAGGATCAGGGAAGGAACTACTTTCCAGGATGAATGGTTGACAGTAGATTATATATTTTACAGGTATGAAATCATTTGGTGATATTGCCTCCCCGAGGGAAGTAAATGGTGAAATAAAATTATATCAACTATATCCTAGCATATTCTAACCAGATATGGTGAATTTTCTTATAATCGTTTTAAAAAATATATTATTATTAATCACTTTCTTTCCCAATGTAATATGTGTATTCAATTTGTTTCTTTCTTTCAGTGGTAATCAAGTCAATGAGAGGAACATGAATAAAATTAAATTGTTAGCTAGATACAGATTACCAACTACAGATGAATTGGGAAATATCAAGATTCCAAATCGAAGACTGGGCTCTGATCATCTGTCACTTGCTGCAAAATTCAAATTGGAAATTTGACCTATTCATTACAGTTTAACTATGTCAACAAATATAAAAACCTCAGTTTGAATTAGTGCCTACCATGCAATTCTGAACAGAAAAATGAGAATGAGTTACCTATACACATACACACACACACACACACACACACACACACACACACACACACACACACACACACACACACACACACACATATATATATATATATATATACATGGTGTCCCAAAATTGTTGGGACACAGAGCTACCTCGTGTGAAAGAGATCAAAATAAGTTGATTGGACCCAATTTATTTATGTGTAATGTACCGTTTGTACGTTTGAAATTTGAGAACCGTGATACGACCCCTAAGAAAGTTCTAAAAAAATGTCAGTGGGTGAGGGTGGCTTTGACCCTTCTACAATTTCTTTCAGGTTTCTTTGATGACCAAAAAGAGAGCAATTGTCTGAAATACACTATTGTCAAATTTCATCAAATTTGTTTTGCTCATCTCTGAACAGCATACAAAAATGTGTTTTTTAATGTAAAATTTGGACTCTTCTCACGAACAAACGGTAAATTTTGGCACATGAATAAATTGGGTCCAATCAACTCATTTTGACCTCTTTTACACGTGGTTGCTGTGTCCCAGCAATTTTGGGACACCCTGTATAATATCGCATATAGACCAACATGATTGAAAATTGTTGTCCTATTCGTGCATAAATTTGAAAACTCCTAACTCCTTTCATCAAACTTTAGTTTTCATTGACTGGCGATTTCACTATGTACTTTCTATAAATGTATTTTCAATATTTTCATGACTATTTGTAAATATTTTCATAAATATATGGGATAGTATATTCTCGTTAGCAGTATAGTATTTCTACAAGATTTCTACCAACCAACCATAATGGACATGAGACTGAATTACTATTCTAATATAAACCAAGATTTCATCAAAAGGTACATTTTACTCATACCAAACTTACATAGGGTGATCAGCCTTAGTATAAAGTGAGAATCATTTCCACGTTATTGGTTTGACAGGAAAGTAATATAATATTCATTATGCAGTATGCGAAATAGTTATTTATCGGCGAAGTAAAATTGTTTGCACGTGTGTGTATATAGCTAATGGACTATATAATCATTTATGCATTATGTGTGCACAAAGTGTAGCGGTGTATTCTATAGTAGTAGTCTGCAGCAACATTTCAAGAAAAAAGTGAAATTTATCAAGGATAGAAAGGAAAGACCTTAGTGGAAAAAAAAATTGATGAAATTGCGGAAGATGGAGCTATGAAAGACAAGTTCATTCAGAAATTGAGAGATGATAAACAATACAATAAGCATTGTAATCTGAGAAACTAATGAATTCACTTTCGAACGAACAGAATAAACTTATTGAAGAAATCGAATGTAAGATCAACGAATTGAATACTAAACTAGCTGAAAAAGAAGTTCTTGTGAAAACCGTAGATATACGAACCTATTATCTTGTAAGTTTTCAGGTAATATTCCGAGTTGCAACTCGGAATATTACTGAATTCCGAGTTGCAATTCGCAATATTCAATTCCGTAATTCCGAGGTGCAACTCGGAATATTACTAAATTCCGAGATGTGCAACTCGGAATATTAGATCTATAATTCCGAGTTGCAAGTCGGAATATTACTAAATCGAGTTGTTACTTGGAATTTTAATATTCCGAGTTGCCATCTTCATTCAATTAAATTTTTTCAAATACGGTCCTGGATTATGTTTCCACAGATTCTGCAAGTTTATTTTCATTCTGGAATCACCCGTGTATTCATACATAATGATCTGAATGTGTGTTCGACCTACTTTTAGACATCATCAATCAAAAATATAAACAACAACAATTTCTAATATTTCAGTGTAAAATATTGATTGATTCCTAAGGTAATCTGAATGTAGGAAGAACAAATTATTCTACTTATTACTTGAATTATTCAACGCAATGCTTCAAATCCTTTTTTGCCTAAATTACCTAGATAACTTACCTCGACAGAACGAAAGCTGATTGGAAGCAACATTTATAATAAATGTTCAAATCGAAAACCATATTTTCCTACCTAACAAAGATGTCCTTTCTACTGTTGCCTCTAACACATGTCCAAGCATTTCTGGGGTATTGGATTATTACATTATCAGGGTATTACTTTGGTAACACTTGCTCTCAACCCTTCTTTATTTCAGAAATCATTTGCGTGAACTAAGTTTTTGATGTATTTCCAAAGAAAAAATCTAGCGGCGTCGTTCTGGTAATAACGGTGGCCAAGGTAGAATAGGTACCAATCCATTTTTCGGGTAATTGTCTATAAAAAAATAAGGTACAAACTCCCTTCTCTATTCAGTATTACCTCACTATTCAAACCCACTTATTTCAAGCGATAGTTATATATTCGTGAACTTTAAGTATATTTAATACACCGAATGGTGGACACAACTTACCATCAGTATTAAAACTTCTAAAGCTATATTTTCCTTCTCCTTTCCGCTTGTAATTGTATATGAATTTTTCCAGCCATCCGTCAGATTTACGACAGACAGAAAAGCCAGACAGAAAAAGTCACCATTGAAGACTCTTCGTGGATCTTCTCCCTTAATATCCGGCAAATCATTAGATCTCCAAACAATCATCTCATCGACTCTTCCGAGACTACAGCGTGGGCTCTATTGATGCCTTCTCATATCAAATCCGAATGAATTCATATCAATTCCTCGCTTTTCCTTGTATAATCTTCAAGATCTCAGAGTAGGTGTTTATCAAGTACAATTATCTCTTTTATATATTCGAGATAAGGTGTAGCGAGAGGGAGCGGAAATAGATACATATTGACGAGTAACTCGATGATTCTGGTTTAATAAGAATGAGGATATACTCGCAATTTCGAAATTCTATTGTAGCGCATCAGCACAATTCATTCATCCGAGGCAAATAGTATTGACCACCGCGAAATGATGGACAATCAATCAACTATTCGTCTAGTATTCCATCGGAGACATTCAGAAAATCACGAAGGAACTATTCATCACTGATGCCATTCTTTAATTGGGACCAGCCCATGACTGGAACCTCTGGAAATTATATTCAGAACACTCAGTTTCTGAAACTATATTATATTTCCATTGACGAACTAAATAAATCAATTCAAACCGGTAGGCGAATGAATTCGAATTTTCTTGACACCTGTGAAAATAATATCGAACTATTTGTGTCGTAAAATATATTTTTCATACCGTCTCATATCGTCAATCACAGCTGCACATCAGTTTACTATCGAAGTTTATGAAATTACTGACATTTTTCGTATCCTTCATTGACTTGCGAATGCTCAAAAATACACAAAATTCATTATTTTGCGACCTCTTGTGCCGAATCTGATCATATACGATCGAGTTAGGGCAATGGTGACTTTCATTCGGAATGACTTGGTGAAAACTGGGTTTTTTTTCGAGCTATTTGATATTGAACTATTCTGAATTATTTATTGCGTCGTCACTGGTCAATTACAACTAACGTGGAATAATTCTCATTTTCTCAGATTGCTTTCTGGTTTTAATTTGTTTTCAAAGTTTTCGAGCTAGTCCAAAAAATGATTTATTCATGATTTATCAATGATGAGACTCCTTTTCAGAGGAAACATTATAATGTTAGTCAAAGAACACAAATTCCTTATTCAAATTCTTCACTTTATCTGAAGATAAAAGATTCCTATCAAAAAATGTTAACAAGGTGTTCAGAATAAAGTGTGCAATACTTCACCAGCGGCTTCTAGGACCAAAAATAGGAAGATAACTTTATATAAACTTAGGTCTGCATATGGAGAGCTAGTCTTTTATAGGGTTGCTTCTGAAAATGTCTATTTAATAATTTTTCGGAATAAAATAATGACATATTGTGTACCTACCTAGTGTTTCATGCTGAATCTGTAAATGTGAATGAAAGTAAAAAAAAATCATTCAAAAGATATTCAAACAGGGCAGGTATTTTTTAGCCATAACTTTTTGTGTGATATTTTTTGCAATTTGGCTGCAGATTTTGAAGATTTAGAGTTTAATACATGATATGGTTATTTATAATAATATATATAATAATATATTTATAATAATTGTGCATTATGTATTTTCGGAACTATCATGTTTTTTTAATTTTTCACAGTTTGTGATTTTGCATGTCAAAATTTTTAATCCAATTTCTAATTGAAACTGAATAGAAATTGGTGCATTCTATCAAATTTTACCACCTCTTTTTTCATTTCTTTTTTCACCATTTGCTGACCTGTGTTTATATGAAGTTTTCTTTTTATTTCTGGTCCTAGAAGCCGCTGGCAGAGTATTGCACACTATTTTCGGAACACCTTGTATATCACAAGGCATCTTCTCTGAAACGCATTATGAACGATGAGTACAAAAACACATTTCTGTAAATACACTAACATCTTTATTTCATAACTATAACTACCAAATTAGATATCACAGACACTTAAGCATGGCATTCAGAAGAACGTTTTGCGACGATAAAAATATTTTGAAAACAGAAAATATCAACATCCAAAAAAATCTTTATCTCTCTGAATTGACTCCTCATTGGTAAAAGTTGTTGATATAACTCGAACATTCCATAAGAATATCCACAGTATCTAACACATTTGTGGAATGTGAAAACCACAGCCAAATAAAAAAACCGTTCAATAAGAATTATGTCAAGAGTATTTAATACGAGATTCGCTATTAGGTAAAATTAAATACCTATATAGTAGACTTGATATTCATTTCCACAATAGGTTTATATGAATGTCCAGGGATGTAAAGGTAATCACCATCTCTTAAACAATAGAGTGAAAAACTATGTAGGAAAATTTTGGCATTGCATAAATTTCAAGTTATTATCCTCTGAAACTTCAGCATTTCAAAAATGTAGAGAATTGTCATTGAACATCTCATCTCACCAAATTGTATGTAAGTTACAAATATGAGAAATTTTACTGATACCTGTTCTACACATACTATTCGGAGTCAATATTTTGCTAACATTGAAAGGTTTGATGAACATTTCTATTGCTATGGTGATCTGCATAGAAAATATGACATTTTTTCAATTTGCAGTTTGATGAGAAACTTGTATGGTATGTGTAATTCACTTTGAACATTGGTGTGTTGATGGAGTGTTCCAAATAGGCCATGCACTAAAAAACTATAACAATTTGTTATGGATTAGACTTAGAACCTTGTTAGGAAGAAATATAACTGTTATTTGACAATTGATCCACACTTTTTATATAGCATGAGGAAAATATGGATATAGATGAATGATAATGCATGGCCATAGGAACCATAGAAAACTTGAATCTGTAAATGAATATAAGTTTATTTTTCAGCTTTTAATGGGATTTTCTCTCCTCGTTTCTAAAAAATAGAGTAGAAGTTATTAAAATTTATTGCAATATATTTGTAGTAAGGACAGATTTAGGATCTGTCCCAAAATGTCACTGCGCTTGAAATTAAACCTTTAGATACCTAGAAGAGAAATTCTCTATTGGTCAGTGACACCTTGTTTTTGAAAAAATTTGGAAATACAAATATATTTAATAAGAATAAAACCTCTACTTATCTTGGTGGACGTTTCGGGAACGAATCTGCTCCCGTTCTTAACACAATTGAAATATTTTTCTCTTCGTAAACTTTTTTCAATGTTTCCGATTTTCAGTGTCAAAATCGGAAACATTGAAAAAAGTTTACGAAGAGAAAAATATTTCAATTGTGTTGAGAACGGGAGCAGATTCGTTCCCGAAACGTCCACCAAGATAAGTAGAGGTTTTATTCTTATTAAATATATTTGTATTTCCAAATTTTTTCAAAAACAAGGTGTCACTGACCAATAGAGAATTTCTCTTTTGGGTATCTAAAGGTTTAATTTCAAGCGCAGTGACATTTTGGAACATATCATAAATCTGTCCTTACTACAAATATATTGCAATAATTTTTAATAACTTCTACTCTATTTTTTTAGAAACGAGGAGAGAAAATCCCATTAAAAGCTGAAAAATGAATATACCACCTCCTCGAAGAACTTACAGACAGAATATAAGTTTCTTACCACAACCTGCCATTGGCCTCATTTTCATTTCCTTGATCAGTATGGAAAATAACAGTAGCTAAGCTAATAGAACACAGACAAAAGGTTATCATGCCCAATAATATATACACTGATGTTATGAGCCAAAAGGCAAATAAATACAGGTTTTTGTTGCAGTAACGACCCAGTGCAGGATCATAGTTAGGTTCATATTCTTTGTACACCCAAATAGAACCTGAAAATTATCATGAAAATATATCAAATCATTGACAAAACTTACAAATCAGTGGAGAAATTCAGTGCTCAACACAAATACCATCTACTTATCTAATTCAAAATTTCTACTACTAAATTAACAAATCAGTGGAGAAATTTAGTGCTCAACACAAATACCATCTACTTCAGAGGCAGAATAAGTCTTGCTGAGTTCAGCAATTCAAAATGAACTCTGTTTGAAAGGTATGGCTGACTAACTATTCGCCGATTTTGATGAATCAATTACGTTTGGTGAAAAACAATCATAATAAGTGATAACCAGAGTTGACCCTGATTAGTTGTTCACAGATTCTGAAATCTCTTCTTATTGTGGATACGCCCATGTATCATACATAGTAGTTTGAATGTGTTTTGACCTGGTTTCAAACTCGAAAAGTTTTTAAATCATACATATTTTTTTATAACTGAATAAAAAACATCAATTATGACAAGTTCAGAATGATACTTCTGGAATCACTTACTTCCTCAACAAAGAAAACAGCTACACCAAGCTATGTGTTAGTTAGAAGTAGGCGTTGAAAACTGTTTGATGTTTTGTGACCTGTCATAATTAGTTGTCTCACTATTCTGTTTGAATTATAAATTATAAATGTTATGTTGATATGCTACATTTTGTGGGTTGATTAATTCTAACAATAAGTAGTATAATTTGTTCTTTCACTATTTGTTATTACCTCACTAGGTACTGAATGATCAGAAATTGTTGTGTTGACACTTTTTTCTCCAGAACAAGTGGAATTGGGACTATTTTCGACTTAGAGCTTGGAGAAGAATTATGATAATTAAAACTAGGTCTAAACACATCCAAACTACCATGTATGGTACATGGGTGTATCCATGGTGAAAAAGAGTTTCAGAATCAGTGAACACCTAATCAGGGCTTATTGGGAAACAAAACGGTCATGAATATGAAATGTCAAACGAAGAAATTAATATTGAATCATATCAAACCATATCATTGAGCCATATCACTCAACCACTCTGAATCATATCAAAAGTTGCCATGGCAGAAGAATTTTCAGTTTTCCTCTATTTCTCATATAAACGTTGAAAAATAATGATTTTTCAAAAAATATCACTCTTTTCAATATAACTGAAAAACTTTCAAAGGCTGTTGGAATGGTCCAATGAATGCACGAAATTTCTCTCATTTGACCAAATTTGTATCTCCCTGTTTCCATGCTGAGCATCCTTATCTTAGACACACTGTACACAGTCTGGCAGCTTGATGTGATCATGTAATGATTTTGACAAACTAAAATGATTTTGTCAAAATTCAAGATTACTTCATGAAAATGATCAGAGAATGGAAAATTTTCCTCTGAATCAATTACTAAATTCATATATTGAAAAAATGTGGATCACAATAACAATTTTTTCAACTTTAGTTTCATGGATTTTCAGATAACCTAGACATCTCCAGTAGAAGTTACAATGATGAAAATTCAAATCTAAATATTTGAGGTATTCTTTCATTAAATGACCATTTCACCAGTTACCTGAACTCTTTAGATTTCAATATAGGGTGGATCAAAACAGCAAAAATTTCAAAATATGCCACTGAATAACCAACACCCTATATAAGATATTGCTTTTGAATTTTTCCTGAATTATGCCTGAATTGAATTAGATGTCCTTTATTCGAACAAAAATTGCCTAGTAGTCATTCCTAAGATTTTGATTCCTCTAGCAGAGAGAAATTTCAGATCTGTTTCCTCTTTCAAAAAAAAGTCCTTGAGTACTATATCATAGAATTATGTTTGAAAATCAGTCAACAGGTTCCAAACTACTAAGAGGGTGTAGCATTTGAAATTGCACACACTCTATATGAATTTGATTTCATACAATGAACAGGTAAAATAAACAGGTCCAACAAAGGTATTCAAAGCAGGCTTGGCATTGGCATTTCAAGTTCCTGTTAACCCTGGGTGTCTGAGACTGGCTTGACCTGAATAAATGAATATTTGGAACCTACCTATTATGAACCAGCCCAACATAAAACAGTTCAGTAGAGTTTGTGTTGGAGATTGTCTTAAATTTTCTTCTTGTCTCTCTTCTTCAGTCTGTCTTACTCTAGCTGAGAGATGCAAAAGTTGCTTAACTATTCCGAATATACCTGAAATGTCACATTAAAATAATGAATCATTGTTATATTGTTTGAGAATAAATGAATAAAAATTCTGTCAAATTATTGAAAAAAAATCATACCTCCAACTAATAAATATACTGGAATATATTCTCCCTGCGGGCAGTCATGTAGATATATGGATCCCATAATAATCATGCATATTGGAATTACTATTGTTACACCTAATATAATAGTACAACCCACTGAGAAATGAACATGTCATTAGACTCAAAGTACCAATATATAAATAGTATCAATACATACATGTTCCTAAGATTATGATAACAAGGTTCTTCAAGAAATCCAGAACTCCTTTACTTGTTTTTTGTGCCACACGAACTCTTCCAAATAGGGAATCATATGATGGAGGTGGAGCTGAAAGAATTGAACATTTGTCATTATTAGGGAATGCACTGTCTACAGGAGCAACATGTATATATAGACTGGAAATATGAAAATGATTTCGACCAATATCACTATTTTACCATTTGGATTGATTGCTTCCTCATAAGATGGGGGTGCACCAGTTTCTAAAGAAGCTTCAGGCATAATGGTTGTTCCCTTTTCATTATATGATGGAGAAGTATCATACAATACCATATTTCATATACTTCCAAAACATCATAACATTTCAGAAGCAGAAAAACTACCGCGTATCGTAAAATTATTCTATTTTTGACACAAAACCAAAATCCAAATGTCTTTTTTGACAAAATTTCGATAAGAACAATTTGTACTTAGTGAAAATAAAATATGTGGTTCGACTGGTGAACTGGTAAGTCCATAGAATGGTGTTAATAAGTGAAATAGAATAAATAGAATCAAAGAAAACAACATGAAAACTGTGATCTCAAGTTATAAGTAAATTATTGTCATTGTCAGATTGTCATGTCATAGGTTACTTAGGTTAGTGTCATTCCTGAAGGCAAATGACATTCCACTTTTGGTACTATTCTTTGTGAAGAACGATGTACAGAATACTGGTGCAGGGGGCAGTCTATGTTGTAAATATAGACCTTTCGCCCTCTTGATCATGTTGAATGATATCTATGATTTCATTACGTTCTAAGGATTCCCAAGATCGAAACCAGATGACGCCACCTATACTGATCTCGATGGATATCGTGGAAACTCTGGAAAATACCATTTGAATTTGAAATTCAACACGAATGCAAGATTTGAACCATTAGCTATGTATTACTGTCAGATCTCGGACAATATCAGTTAGAACGGATTTGACTTAACAGGATCGATGATCGTATTGCCACACACACACACACACACACACACACACACACACACACACACACACACACACACACACACACACACACACACACACACACACACACACACACACACACACACACACACACACACACACACACACACACACACACACACACACACACACACACACACACACACACACACACACACACTCCATTCAAGCCAAAAAAATTTTTTTTAGTAAAATTGACGGAAACCAAGGTATGAAGGGTCGATAAAACATATGAAATGTGCCACATGCATAAGACTGTAGTCCACTCGTGAGTGGACGCTAACGGCATTCTCCGCTATAATGGCCTAATAGTTATAAAACTCCCCAGACGTTACTACATTAGAATTTTGGTTGAAGAAATAAGATAGGCAAATAGGCAGAATAGCTCCACCAGTGTTCTGTACATCGTTATACTAACATTTTCAGCCAGATTTCACCGTGCCAATCCCGTACTAACACCTTCAATTGGAATTGTCTGCTAATGTTCTTTTTCGACATGAATATCCTATTTCTCACAATATTATTGAATTAGGGCATCAGTTTATAATTTATATCGTTAATCACATGAAATGAGATTTCGAAATAGTTTCCTTATATTTCCACCTTCATAAAAAATATCTGATTTCACTCCCAAGAAAATTGATGTTCCGACGCTCATGAAAGTTACGTCGATCTTGGTAATTTTAGCTGCTATCTTGGTCAGACCTTTTCACACCAGTATCAATGCAATGACAAGTTGTGGCAAAGAGGACAGGTTCACTTTTCAGTGGTTGTGGTTAAGTGGTATCAAGCCCCTGTAGGAAAAACTATGAAAGCCATTGGCAACACTGCCCGAATATTTTACAAATGCCATCACATCACATGACCAGAACATTGGCCCCGTGACCAAAATTGAAGGAAAATTCAAAAAAATCTGGAAACTATTTGAGTAAATGAAATTATGGATATATTAGATCCTTTGGAAGCAAGGTGAGAATATATTCATAGGTATTAGCTTCTGATAATGTTATATAACGTCTTGCTCATGACAAGGTCATACAAAATATTCTGCCTAATCACAGTAATAAGCTGTGGCTCAGGAATTGTTATGGTGAGTGGGTAAATATTATTGATGATTGCATTATTATAGCGAGTCTGTACCAGTGGATAGTAAATTAATGTTGAATGAAATAAACATCAAACCACAAGCGATGGATAGTGATGATTGTGATGATGAAGGAAATGTTGATCACCTCTCTCCCCAAACATTATTGGAAACTCCTGGAGAGCATGAAGTACAGTACTCTCTCAGATCTCCTGAAGGTTTGTATATACTTTGCTGTTAATACAGGTACATCAGAATCACTTTTTGTTTCAGATAATGTCATAACCTACAGGGTTGTACAAGTTGATGAAAGCAGCGTGGATGGTGTTCCACAAATTGTATCAGCTGAATCACCAGGATATGGAAATACCAGTAGTGCTGTTTTAACCAGCAACCTTAATGGTCAACTGTATGTGATAGGAAATGCAAATGAAATGTTTGCAACACATGGAGGAGGCAGGACTATAGCTCCCAGATCTTCAGTGTTAGATGGTGGCAGTGGTGTGGTCTGCAATTTAAAAAAAGTATTCGGATTGAAATTCATACTTAGACCTCCAAATATTTTGTGTTACGATCAATCATTGTACATTCATTATTAGGGATGAATTTAATGTATTTCAAAATTTTCAGAGAGATGAACGTCGGAGAGCTACTCATAATGAAGTTGAGAGAAGACGGCGTGACAAAATCAACAACTGGATCACTAAATTGGCATCCATTATTCCAGATACTTCCAGTGGCGAAATAAGAGCTAATGGACTTTTTGATGGACAGTCTAAAGGTGGTATTTTGGCAAAAGCCTGTGACTATATTCTTGATATGAGGAATATCCATGAAAAATATGAAGCTCTCAGTAAAAAACATGAAGTAGTAGTCCATAATGCAGAAATGTTGAAAATTAAAAACCTGACAATGGAGAGAGAAAACAAAGAATTAAAGGCAATATTGAAAAAACATGGTATTCTTTATGTACCAAATGAATTGCCATCCTAGTAGAATCAAGTTTTTTATGAGTTAAGATATTTGTTATTTTTTTATAATTTGAATTTTATAGTTGATCATGAATATTATTTGGGTTATTGTACAGAAATTCGCCATTATTGATGGGATATTACCTATTTTTTAGTTCTGATAACTGGTATATATAGTTGGAATGTTTTGTAAATAAATCAGTCATAAATTGTATAATTAATTGATATTGTATTATTGTCAGGTAGAGTGGTCCCAGATCAGTGGCGTATCTTTCATTTCCAAGGCACTAATTTATAATTCTTGGGTCCCCTCACTGATTCCTTTTTACCGATTCTGTTCTTATTAATTGATGCCACTAACTACTTTTCTCCTAATACAACATTCATTGAAAACAATATACAGGTGACTGAACAAAACATAATGAAAAACAAAAAACACAGAATAAAATGCTTCCATAGTAGAATTCATAGGAATATTTGGAAAAAATATTATTCTCATGTCTGCAAATTATTTTATTGCAGCATCATAATTCGTTCGTCAAATCACTTTTTATCGTGCAAAGGCGCATATAACAGACATTAAATATTTCTTCCGTATTTTGAGTTGCATCTCGAAATGATCACTACAGTTTTGACTTACACCTTGAAATCACCAATAATTTCAAGACTACAGTAGTTGAAAAAATATACTTCCTAATAAACTAAAAACAGAGATTGCCTGCAAGAAATATAAAATCTAATATTTGAAAATTGGAATGAACATAATGAATTGAAATAATTGAATAAATAAATGGAAACATTCAATAATGAACAACTCCTAGTACAATTTTTTACTAAAATAGTTTTTCGCAATTTTTGATGAATTGAACAAGTGGAAGCCTGATAACACTTCAAGTGAATTATATTTTCAAAATAGATCTTGTTAAACTATTGTATGAAGAGGGTTTTTCCTGCATATTTTTGTACCCTTCCAACAGGGATTATTTGAAAAGATCAGAAAATTATAAATTCATTAAAAGTTACATCGAATAAATGAACAAAAAACATGGCTGCAGGTCTTGTCATTTCCATTGCCTCTTGGTCATGGCTAACCATGTTCGAGTGAACAATAATAAGAAGTGTGTGAGCCTATTCGAAACGCTACAGTCGATTTTTAAATTGTTCTCGAGTAATCACAGTCTTATACTGGACAAAGTGATCTCTAACAAGTGATTTTCGAACTGCACCACAAGAAAGACTTTGCTGATATGTCATTACCGGAATCATTTCGGTACCATTGTTTTTTGATCTGATATTCCATGGGGTAACTTCATCGATTGAATTCCATTGCTTTCGATCGACAGTGATTCAAAAAACTTGTCTGGTTTTTCTCTCATTTTTTGCTGAAGATAAGCATATAGCAACTGATAAAGATGAATCAAGTAGAATCAAACTCCAGTGGCGGATCATTGCAAGAACCACAGTTCCAGTTGTTGATGGCTCAACTGAATATCCTCGCACACCAATGGCATGAGCGAAGTCCAAGCTTTATTAACGGAACAAAATAAAAATATTGATGGATGCATCTCCAACATCACCAGTTTGAAACAAGAAAATGATTATCTGAAAACCAAAGTGGTTGATCTTGAACAAAAATTGGATACTATGTCACCATTTAACATGTATGCAGAATTTGCTGCTAGAAATCTGCGTGAGAAAAATATCATCTACGGCCTGGATGAATCGACTGATGATTTGATGGCTGTTTCTAGAATCTTAACCGATATCATTCCTTCAAATACCCCGAAACCTATCAAAATAATGAGGCTCGGTAAACTCACTGGTCAAACACGGCCTTTGAAGGCTGAATTTTCATGTCGTGATGATGCTATTTCAATCCTCTCGAAGAAATTCAAAGTCCAATTGAATGCCTTCCCGAATTTGAAAATAAAAAATGATTATACTCCGAAGCAGAGAGAGGTCATTGCACAAACTTATCGAGAACTGGAACAGAGAAAATCTAATGGTGAAAATCTGACGATGAAATTTAGTTTTGGCCAACCTACAATAATATCCGTTTCTCATAAAAGACATCGTGAAGAAGACGAATCTCCAAACAAGAATTTAACAAAAATCACTGAATCACGTTCAGTGTCATCAAAAAACTCTTACTGACCTTTTGGAACTGTCACGGTCATTCAAATATTTTCAATTTTCTTGAAGAAAATTATGATTTTGATATTCTTTGTCTCACCGAAACTTGGCTCTCTACCGATGTCCCAGTTGTTCTTGAATTTTCATCTGATCTTAAATGCGTAACATCGAACGCAACCAAGGAAAAATCGCTAGGGAGACCAAGTGGGTGCATTTGCATTTATTACAGAGCTCATGGAAAAATATATCGACAGGATGATAATAATCGCTGGAGACTTCAACTGTAGAATTGCAGATATAGGTGTCGTGCCTTCCGAAATAATTGAAGACTCAAATTCATTTTTAGACCGTTCAAGTCTAGATTCAACATTAAATAATAGAGGACGGCACCTTATTGACTTCATGGTCAATAATTCGTTCTCTGCTTTGAATAAACGTACTTCACTGGATTGACCTGGCAAGTACACATACGTAAGTAAACTGGAGGAGAGTGTTGTGGATATGGTATGGGTGAATAATTTGTTTCTATCGGATGTATCAAAGTTTTTTGTAGGCGACAATGATTTTCTATCTGATCACTTTCCGATAAACTTATTAGTGAATTATGAAAAGTCAGTGACAGGCGATGAAGCACTTTATAATAGTGAAAATTCAACACACCAATCGTTTGTCTGGAAAGACGACTTGTGTCTATCTTACAAGCTCAAAATATTATACATTCTTGCATAATTCAGACTGTTCATTAACATCCCGTTACCCCTTTATGTATATACAATTTATTTGATACTTCCAAGGACCCAAGCATTATTATTATTATTATTATTATTATTATTATTATTGAAACTACCCATCCAGGTCACCCGCACTCTCGCCCAACTACGTATGGCTAATCATTTTAAACTTAAATTCACTTTGAACGGAATTGCATACTCTATTGACCCTGATCAGAAATGTACAGTTTGCAACGAAAATGAAACACTTTTCCATTTAATTTTTGACTGTCCGATCTATACTGTCATGAAGCAATCTTATTCATACCTAAGGAATTTGGGAACATGTATGGATGCCTTAAAACAGATAACAATCACTGATGTCAGAATCATTTCTGAATATATTTGGAATATACTCAGGTTACGATCATTTATTTTGAACGAATAATTGTGATTATTCGTAATATTGTATTTCATTTCTAGGTGTTAAAACTCTTCAAAACCATTTTATTCATTTTCTTCATTATCATTACTAAATCTCATACACTCATTGCTGTAAACTTGTTTGAGAAGCAATAAAGTTATTATTATCACCATTATTATTAAGTGAACAATAATTCACATTTCAGACAATATTCGAAGTTATATTTCGAAAACAGATGGATGAAATCAACCACTTGTGTATATTTAAATAAAAAAATAGCCCTGTCTAGAAAAAACTGACACTTTTCTTTTCATCATTTCTTAGTAATTTTCGAAATACCCATTGTTGGTGAGGTGCAAAAATTTACGGGAAAACACTGCATAATATATTTGTAGCATGAGAAATTGTTTAATAGATAGCAATCAAGTATAATAAATTTAAATGATAATAATAATAACAATCTTCAGAATTACTTGGTGTTTTCTACTCAAATTTGAAAATACATTACATTGTAACAGGCACTGTTCAAGAATCAGTGTTTTTATTTCCTTTATTTCCGTATGGAGACGGATCAAGAATTTCCCCATGGTAAATCCTGCCTGTCGTAAGAGGCGACTAAATGGATACCCATAGGTGGAAGATGATGGTTCCCATCATCGCCTGGTGCGACACCACCACATCGACAGAGGTGCTGTGAAATAGGTAACTCCCATGTTTCAGTATTTGGTCTCTCCTCTCTCTTCTTCCCAACCCAAACCGCCCATTTCAGCTGAAGAAAAATCTAGATGATGAATTCTCCTAGAGTAAAACACTCCGGGAGTAAAATACCTCTCCATTCGGATTTCCGGGCGAGAGGTGCTCGAGGGGGTTCACCATCGAAACATGTGAATTTGAAAATAGACCTTTGTAACATCCGGAGGTCTGAACAAGAATATAAACGATGTTCATTACCATCTACAGGCTGAGAAACCAGATATACTGGCTTTAACTGAGACGCATGTCAACTCATCAACTGATACGACCTATATGCTCTGCCCTGGATATGAGCTCCATACCCGTTTCAGATTCAGAGGAGGTTTATGTATCTTTTCCAGAAATGATCTCTCATGCCATCGTGAGGAGGAACTGGAACCAAAAGAATTCGATGTAATGTGGCTCAAGATCGATAACCACAAACAGACAAAGTTCATCTGCTGCCTTTGTCTATCACCAAACGAACCAACTCCTGGTGACCTCTTCGAATTCCTTTCGCTGAAACTCGATTTCATACAACAGAATCACCCAGCAGCTGAAATCATCATCATGGGGGATTTCAATGTCCACAACTCCACCTGGCTCAAATTCTCGAATAAAACAGATGACGCAGGACGTCTGGCCGAGGCTTTCGCTATCACCTATGGACTTGAGCAACTGATAAATGAACCTACTCAGATCCCTGATATCAGCAATCATTATGCCAAAACGCTCGACCTGTTCCTCACTAACAATCCGGAACCGTATGAAGTGAAAGTCCGTGCACCACTAGGAAACTCAGACCACACACTCATCTCCACGATATGTCCTTACTCCTTACTTCACTCCGCGAACCAGTCCAGCACCCCCACGCACTGTTTGGCATTACAATTCAGCCGACTGGGATGGCCTTCGCATGTTTTTTTTTGAGTTTCCTTGGAGGAGAATGTGTTTTGAATCGGGAGATCCCACGCAATGTGCTGAAGAGATCTCGGAAATCATCATGCTGGGAATGGAAACTTACATACCACATAGCACCAAATCACGAACCACTGGTGAACCATGGTTCAATAGAACCTGTTCTAGGGTCGTCGCTCTGAAGCAAGCAGCATACCGTCGTTGGCGCAGAAACCCAAGCCCGCAAACTAGAGCTGAATATGTTGAATGTAACATGTAATGTAATGTAACATGTAATCGAACATTAGATGAGTCTAAAGAGGCATACAACGCGAAAATAAGATCAAAGCTCATAGAATGTCCAAATGGTTCCCGTTCATTTTGGACCTTTGCCAAGACAATCGGGAGAAATTTCACTTCTAGCTCATTTCCTCCCCTCACAAAGGATGATATAATACATTGGCTATAACACCTCATGAAAAAGCCAACACCTTCGCCACAATGTTTGCAGACAATTCTACCTTGGATCCACGAGGCCAGGAACTTCCCAAAATCGCCTTAAATGAGGATCTGACAAGAATTCTGAAATGGGGATCTGAGAATCTAGTACAGTTCAATGCAACTAAAACTCAAGCTTGTATGTTCACCAAGAAGGCTGATCACACAATGCCCAATTTGATGATGTCGGGTACCACTCTAGATCATCGTAGAAAGGTCGGCGATCTATGCCTTTTTTATAGGTACTGTCATGGTCGCTGCTCAACGGAGATATCATCTATTATGCCACCACGCGCGATTCCTAGTAGACAAACCAGATGAGCTCAAGCCTCACTCCTACACTGTCAGGCTCGAGACCTATCGAACATCGCTATACCAAGCATCATTCCTCAATAGAACGGCAAAGTTATGGAACTCTTTGCCTGGTGAAGTCTTTCCTGATGCTTACAACCTCCAAACTTTCAATAAAAATTCCAACACCTTCCTACTCTCCCAAAATTCCACCGCTGGCTAACACGATGTTCCTCGAACATCATAGGTTTCCCTTTCGTGTTGACCACAGATAAAAGAAAAAAAATGAACTGTATGTTCATTTTACAGCTTTCAATGGGATTTTCTCTCCTCGTTTCGAAAAAATAGAGTAGAAGTTATTGAAAATTATTGCAATTTATTTGTAGTAAGGACAGATTTAGGAACTGTCCCAAAATGTCACTGCGTTCGAAATTAAACCTTTAGATACCTAAAAAAGAAATTCTCTATTGGTCAGTGACACCTTGTTTTTAAAAAAATTTGGAAATACAAATATATTTAATAAGAATAAAACCTCTACTGATGTTTTTTTTTTCAATGGTTTTGTAATATACATACAGTTGAGCTCAACATCCTCGGTATGAGTTTTTGTTAATAGTTCAAAATACTGAACAAAATTAGATAAATATCATTAACATTCACATTATCAAACTCATATACGCTAAATATATTATAACTGATCAATGCATGATAATCGATAAGTATACATAGATTGGGGTAAATTTAAAAGATTCTGAAAATGTGTAACTATAACAATGTGTCACAGTAAATTTAAATCAATAACATAAAAATTTATAAATTTCATCCAAATATTGGTGTACCATGCAAGAAGACAAAATTTTAGTACCAAAGTTCATATATATAAAGTATGTGCATATCGTCGTCAATCTTACAAAGTGACGTAACTCAAAAATTGCTGATTCTGAGATAAGACCACGAAACCATTTTTTCGTAGAACTATCTTCTCACGAAGTGGCGTAACCCAATGTGATGTATTTTTTCTTCAATAGCACATTCAGTAAGTGGCATATCTCAAAATGTTCAATTTTATATTCTCACATAGGGACGTATCTGAAGTAACGTCAGTTTGTGAGAGTATGTTATGAGAAATCGCCTAATTTCAAGTCTGGCGCTGGCGTATCTGCATATTGAGACTTGCATATTACACTGTATTTTATCATAGCCAGATATTTAGCCCAATCTGAAAGGAAATTGGAAAACCAAGTAGAACTAGTAGAAGAGGACACGACTAGCAATCAAATCAGTGAGAATGAATTTTATGATTCAGATGACGATCCACCATACATTGCAAGATGCGAATATTATAGATGTGGGATTGAAGTCTTCAGTTCGCGCCATCGTTGTTCGATTCTATTATGTTATGACCATTTTATCACTAACCCCGATTGTGATTATCATAAAAATTCAATGAGAAGAACACCGATAATTCGAAAATTATCTAACACGAGAATAAGTATTCAACCTGAACATCATCATGTTGATGGACATGAAAAAGAAGGACATCGAAGTAAAAAGATCCGCGTTAATAAGCAGAAATTAGCCAAGGCTCTGAGAAATGCTGGTAAAGCATATGAAACTGTGAAGGGTTCAAAAACGGTACCGTGTAGGAGTATGAAGCCAAGGTGCGATGGTGAAACTTCACATTTTACAATATTTTGAACAGAGATTGTTATACCTGGCATGAAGCTGAGAGTAAAAGAGGTGCCTCGGAAATTTCAACTTGCGTTCATGAAGCTTTACTAAGATATGATTCAAAAGGATTCAAGATGGTTTCTCTATATTCTGATGGAAGTAGCGGGCAATATAAAAATAGTATTATGGCCACAATGCTGCTGCATACAGTTCTGAATAGAGAAAACTGGTAATCTCTTCATTCCATCTCAGCTTTATCCAGTTTTCAAACTAGCTCAGAAGCAACAACCATACGATGTTCTTCCCTTACAATTCGACGACTTTTTGGATTTCAAGACATTGTCGAAAGAATTACGTATTCTGAATATCAAAACCACAGAAAATGGAGAATCATTCAAATGGAATAATATTATGGAGTTCAAAGTATCTAAACATTACCCAAAAACAATATTTTTCAAGACTAGTCATCTAGAGAAACATTATATATCATTGTCACTAAAACAACTCAATAATAATAATAAGGATCTTAGAAAAGTTTCTGTCCAAAAGCTCAATACACATGTTAATAAAATATCAGGAGAAAAATACTCCGATCTGCAATCCCTTTGCACTGGGAATACTCCAGTGGTCAGGTTGCAAGATCACCAATTATTTTTTAGATTATTTCCACATTGAATATGTATTAGTTATATTATACATTCCACAGAGGCAATCTTTCTTTGAGTGTATTCCATGTTCCAAGAATTATATAATATTCTTCCTATTTATTATGGAAAAAAATATTTTTATTCTGAATTTTGTGACCTGTTGTATTGTTTATTTCTATAATATTCTTTGTATTTATTATGGAAAAAATATTTTGATTCTGGATTTTGTTACCTGGTATATTGTTTATTTCTTTAGGGTCAATAGAATATGTTATTTTCCATTCATTAGTTTTTTTAAAACCAATGGAATACATTTTCGACAAAACCTTTATCGGACGTAAGTGGTTATACAATAGGATTATCTAGTCTCACAAATGGTCATAACTCATGTTTTTTTCAAAATCTCAACGTCACTCATATTTTTTTTACTGTTTCCATAAACAGTCAGGTAGAGAGAGTCCATACTCTATGTATACCAAAGATCATCCTAATTAGATATCTTCATCATCATTTTTTAATCACCTGAAGATTGCATAAAACTTCAAACGGCTCTCCTGAAAAATCAGATAAACTGAGTTACGTAGTTTGTAAAATTGACAATGATATGTTAGTTTGACTCCATCAAGAGTTTCTTCCCACTTACCATGTTCATCTCAGTTCTGAAACATGAGGAAAATAGAAACATTTTCTTCATTCACAGCTATTGCATTCAGAATCAACAATATACTCTTATTATTCATTCACTCATGGGAACTTTTTTCAATACTTGTTGTGATACTTCCTGTAGTGAGTTCCTGTAAGTACTAATGACATATTTGTGAAATCTATTATGAAGAATTTATTGGTTGAAGTATTTGGGATTCATTTGTTGTTTTTTTGATGAATATCACAGGTTATTCCTACTATTCAGATTATTTATTATTGTACGATTGCTCACAATGCAGAGATTGCATAAATACAACTCTCATGATAGTGTAACAAAAAACTTACAATAAAAATACATCGAAAATACCAGAATTGAACAAAAATATGAGGAAATCTAATATTAAAGAAAATAGGGAATTAAGAATTCAAAACTAGAATATGACGATAACCGTCTACCGTCTAGAATTTGATAATTGACATAACATAAGTGAAATGACGTAAGAGGAAAATCTGGAAAAACGGAGAATAATTCACCATCTTATACATATATATATATATATATATATATATGCTATATCCACCTTGTTGATCTGGTACATGGTTTAGGCATATATGTATTAACTACAATATTGACCAAACGCCATAAGAGCAATGTTAGAAAAGTGATGCTTCATTATATACGTCTTTCATTTTTCAGCTTTTAATGGGATTTTCTCATATATGTATTAACTACAATATTGACCAAACGCCATAAGAGCAATGTTAGAAAAGTGATATTTCATTATATACGTCTTTCCTTGTCTAATTGGCAACGATGATCGAGGGCGCATGCGCAAAATTCAAATTTCATTCAAAATTCATTTTGGCGCATGTGCATAAATTCATCCTTGCCAATTGCATTCTTTTATTTTGACATCAGATAGGCTGTCCTTATTATCAATATTCGTAGTTAATACATTTATGGATTTTCTCTCCTCGTTTCTAAAAAATAGAGCAGAAGTTATTAAAAATTATTGCAATATATTTGTAGTAAGGACAGATTTAGGATCTGTCCCAAAATGTCACTGCGCTTGAAATTAATCCTTTAGATACCTAAAAGAGAAATTCTCTATTGGTCAGTGACACCTTGTTTTTGAAAAAATTTGGAAATACAAATATATTTAATAAGAATAAAACCTCTACTCATCTTGGTGGACGTTTCGGGAACGAATCTGCTCCCGTTCTCAACACAATTGAAATATTTTTCTCTTCGTAAACTTTTTTCAATGTTTCCGATTTTGACACTGAAAAGTGTCAAAAGAGGTTTTATTCTTATTAAATATATTTGTATTTCCAAATTTTTTCAAATACAAGGTGTCACTGACCAATAGATAATTTCTCTTTTAGGTATCTAAAGGTTCAATTTCAAGCGCAGTGACATTTTGGGACAGATCCTAAATCTGTCCTTACTACAAACTTATTGGAATAATTTTTAATAACTTCTACTCTATTTTTTAGAAACGAGGAGAGAAAATCCCATTAAAAGCTGAAAAATGAATATACCAGGTCACTTTTCAGTGTCAAAATCGGAAACATTGAAAAAAGTTTACGAAGAGAAAAATATTTCAATTGTGTTGAGAACGGGAGCAGATTCGTTCCCGAAACGCCTACCAAGATAAGTAGAGGTTTTATTCTTATTAAATATATTCGTATTTCCAATTTTTTTCAAAAACAAGGTGTCACTGACCAATAGGGAATTTCTCTTTTAGGTATCTAAAGGTTTAATTTCAAGCGCAGTGACATTTTGGGACAGATCCTAAATCTGTCCTTACTACAAATATAATGCAATAATTTTTAATAACTTCTACTCTATTTCTTAGAAACGAGGAGAGAAAATCCCATTAAAAGCTGAAAAATGAATATACCACCTCCTCGAAGAACTTACAGACAGTATATACGTCTTTCCTTGTCTAATTGGCAACGATGATCGAGGGCGCATGCGCAAAATTCAAATTTTGAAACTCCATGTGTAATGTGTCAATCTCTTCAGTTTACAGGTTATGTTTGTACTACTTATCTATTTTCTCCTTAGATCATCCTCATCTAAGATTCTCTCTGTAAATAATCATGTTATTTGGAAAATATGTATTTGAATATGTATATATTGATGGTAGACAACATAACATATACTAAGCTTTGATATAGAGTGATCTGGTCATACAGGTACGTTTTTTTCAGATTGAATAGAATGAAGCAATCGATATTTAAAAAATGGTAGAAATCTCGGTAGAAATATAAGATATCCTCAGTATTGTAATGATTGAGGTGGTTATAACCACCTCAGTAATGATGTAAATGAACATTCATCATGGAAGCAACACATATCCGTGTGATAAATTTCTTACCGATGATTGAATTGGAGCTCTCGGAGTCGCAGTGAAATCAAATATGTACGTTTTTTGCGGACATTTTGTGAAAAGTTAAAAACTTAAACTACGAATACCACAAACAACAACAACAACTATAAACTAACGTCTGAAAACAAACACTGAATAATCCAGAACCGAAAAAAAAACAATTACTAACGCTAATTACGAGTAATAAAAGTATTCAATTCTTAAACAGACGAGACGACAGTTCAAAGAATCAAAGAAGAATAGCGCCCCAGGGTTGTTTGAATAATTGCCCTACACAAAAAGTATTAGGTATAAGACACGACGCACGATCATTCCCAATTTGAGTAGCAACGACAGGCGTAAGAGCGAAACAACACTAAGAGAGTCTGTCATCTTCCACTTTCATTTTGACGCATGCGCATAAATAAATCCTTGCCAATCGCACTCTTTTATTTCGACATCAGATAGGCTGTCCTTATTATCAATATTCGTAGTTAATACATATATGGGTTTAGGCACTAAAGACCTCTTTGGCTCTCATAGAAAATCTATAAATCGTGGGTCCATTAGTAGCACAGTATATACCTTCCAGAGGTATATACTGTGGTAGTAGTAACTCATTTAGGGTGGGAGGTGAAACGTCAGTCACACTCTACGTCACAAGCTTTGTATCATAGAATAATCCATATATGTATTGAGTACAATATTGACCAAAAGAAAAGTGATGCTTCATTATATACGTCTTTCCTTGTCTGATTGGCAACGATGATCGAGGGCGCATGCGCAAAATTCGAATTTCATTCAGAATTCATTTTGGCGCATGCGCATAAATAAATACTTGCCAATTGCACTCTTTTATTTTGACATCTTATTATCAATATTCGTAGTTAATACATATATGGAATAATCACTGTACTGTGGAATTATTGTAGTATACTACTCTTTGGATGTAAAGCAAACTGGTGTTTTGTGTCGCCAGAAACGCTAACGGCATTTTCCCGCTAAAATGGCATGAAAGTTAATAAACTCCCCAGAAGATGGCGACATTTTCGCCAATTTCTGTACACATAGTTGATGTTTTGAGATTCTAATATTGTAGTTTGGTCATCAATTGAGAAGTTACCTAAATTTCTACTCCTGAATCAACCTTTTCATGACACTTGTGCAATTATCAATAGTTCTGATTTTGTTGTCATTTTTGTGTCGCCATCTAACATACGAGCGAATATAACGAATGAAATACCGTTATCAAGTTGGCTGTGCGTGAGTTCTGGCAGAAGAAATTATATAGGCAAATAGACAGAGTAGCTGCACTATTATTCTTCACATCGTTGTTCTGTGCCTAAGACCTTCACCACAGATCACGTAGGTAATCTGAATGGTAATTTGTGCCTTAACATGAAGACTTCTAGGTAATCTGAACGGAAATTTGTGCCTCAACATGAAGACTTCTGTCACAGAAGAGGAGTCTTCTGTGAATGTTCTGTGCCTGAAGATTCTGGCATATAATTGTTTACACTATATCATAGATAAACTATTTCTTCAAATTAGTTTATGGACTATATATTCTCTGTTTTTTCAATCTGGGCCAAGATTTTTTGATTTGGAAAAATGAACATTTTCAATAAAATCAGGAATTACAGGCATTTCGGCAACAGTTTGAAATTATACAGTGTAATGCCAAACGTACTCATAGATAAATTAGTTAAGAAAAGCAAAGTTGTAGTCTTTATGAAAGGTGTACCTGAACAGCCTCAGTGTGGATTCAGTAATGCGGTTGTACAAATATTGAGAATGCACGGAGTAACGTATGATGCCCATGATGTACTTAAAGATGAAGCTTTAAGACAAGGTAAATATTCTATTCATAGACCATGACAAGATCATATTCATTCTTTTGGTGCATTCATTCAAACCCCTCATAGATAATAATAATAATAATAATTATGTCTTTATTGGACAACAAGATATGGAAGATAACAATTAAATAAAAAATAACTATAATGTCCCAGGCGAGGTTCAGGTACTCCCCCTAGGGAAAGACCTGCTCTAAGCTTCTTGCTCTCCTTTTCATTAACTTCCAACAAACTTCCTACATTATATAGCTTGTTTCAGAATTTAGGACATATATCATATAAAAGATTCCAAGTTGAAAAAAAAGAGACAAGCCGTTGATGAAAACCTGTCCTGAAACACACTGTTGTTTTTGGGCGGTTTGAGGGTGTTGAAATTTTCTAAATAAAATATGTTGTTCCTGTTTTTTCAATACCATTAGACAATTATTGACAGGAAGTAGGTATGTGACAAATATTTGACTAAAAATGCCTTTCAAAACTGTTCTGTATATTATTAATTGGTATAAAAAATTATTTTTCTTACGACCACTAGTGTAAGTTGGTAATTACATACAAAACACAATCAGCTTCTCTTTACACACAGTTCATCCAAAGTGTTATGCAATATGAGCGAAAGCAGGGTTTCCAATGATATGTTGATTCATTTCTGCTTTTAGATGATCATCCAATATAGGTACCCATAGATGCAGATCTCAATAAAGACACATCGAAGTCTTCTCCTCTTGTGTTGATGTACTTGCACAATTGGTATGTCGTGAATCACTTAGTGATATTATGATTGTTCTAATAGCTTTTCACAATTTCTTGCTATTTCTATCTCTAGTAGTATATGAATACCTTTTAACATGACACTGATCTGACAGTGAGGTTAACCGGTTAAACTACCATCAGCTATACATATTACATTTCTACCATAATATCAATAAAGTCTGTGTATGTACCTAGCTATAATAGTTTGAATTATAGTTTTTATTTTGTTTTGTAATTATATATCATATCAATGATAATAATATGTAAGCCAATAGTGAGACATGTACCTACTCAAAACCTAATGAGGTCTATGGAATATAAATTGCTTGGTGGCACAGTGTGTCAGCAATCGACCCCAAATTGTTACGGTCAAACCGTTGCAGGATCGAATCACAAGCGCGGCAAGATTTTTTTCCTGAATTTATTCAATTTTCACTATTGAAAATGCTCCAAAATGAATAAAGAAGGTTTACTTTCTTAATTGAATTGATTCTATAAGAAGTATCTGTTGAATGATTCAATAAATGAATGAATGAATAATTATAGAATAATTATATTATAGAATAATTATCGCTTGATGCTGATTGCTTTTGTATAAATAACCAATAAACACATAAATGGTGTTCACCAAACATTCCCACTTACTGATTTATTTCCAGTTTTTACTACAATACGATATCTATACACTCACCTACATACACACCCATCTTCAAAGGATATACAGTAAGTCAAAATGTTTGCTCTATATGTACATAACAAATTTTATTCGTCGTTTGTGAAGTAAATTTTAATCCCGATGAAAGATGGTGCATTGCGGAAAACTTTTCTGATGATGTCAAAAACAATGGTACTTCAAGATCGATCAAAATTCCTATATTTTATCCCTTGTATATCTTTTTGAAATTTCGAGATATGATGATATTAGTGTGCGTTTTCTACAATTCAACAACTTCCATCAATACTGGAATTTTCTGACAAATTCTGACTGTATTTGTGGTCGTAGAAAAAGTATAATACACAACTCGAGTTGTAATGCAATTACGCACTCGTGGATCAACTCCCTCCACCTCGTGCGTAATATGCGATTTACAACTCTTGTTACGTAATAAACAATTACATGCATATTTTCAAAAAAAATCCCAACACTCAATCTCTTTCTCCTAAAATTCCACCGTTGGCTAACACAATGTTGCTCAAACATTATAATGTTTCCTTTCGTATTGTCGATAGATAAAAAATAATGATACGTCCTATGGTTACCAATTTTTTTTAGTATTTAAGAATTTTAAGAAGCAAAAATGAAAAAAATTGGCAATGGGATACTAGGTATATTGTGTATTCTGTTTAAAGCCATCCATTATGAATAACTTTTAGAATATTTAGGATGATGATTTTAGGAAAAAATAAAAAAATAAATGATACACAAGGGGTAACATTTTGTCACAATTACACACTCCAGATCATGTCACTGGATTTTTCTTTTGAACAGTACGTGTGATTTCAAACTATGTCGTTGGAACAACAAATACATATAATAATAATAATAATAGTTTCTTTGTTAAGGAACAGAAATGTACAACGTGAATATTTCAAAATGAAAATCATAGAATATGCTGGTCAAAAGGCGCGAGATCAGTTCTCTTCCTCAAGGGCCAAAGAGATGAGATATCAAAATGCAGTTCCACTCATCAAAAACATATAATATACGATATACTATAAATACTAATATACTATAAATACTAATATTGAAGTCATCGAAGTATTACATCATTTCCATTTAGGAATATATGGAGTACATAGAAGAAAATAACTTCATATTATGAAGATTGAAGAGTTGGGTTCATGAGTGATGAAAAGTGAGCTAAAATTCACAATTAAAATTCAAAACCATATCCAAAGTATACGTACCTATCATATAAGATCGTATATGAACTTCTAGAAAATTTGATGATTTCTTACTTACCTACAATTATTATAGCCTCCTCAAGTATTATCAGCAATGATAGAGACACGTCTGAGTACAATATGAGGTGTTGGATGATTAGCGTCATCTAACGGCAAAAGATCTAAGGTAGGTTTCTGAGAAACTACCAATAACCTAGTTGGTGCCATGTAACAGATGAGCTACTAAGTAGCTACAGATCTTTTGGATAGATGGTTCTACCTGAATAAAAACTGTGGAAAGACCACATCCCATTTAAAAATGAAAGATATTGGTCGAAGATATTTCCAAATCGGCGAGCAAAAGCTTGAAAGATCTGTTTGGTAGTTTCTCAGTAACCTATCTTAGATCATCTGATCCGTTTGATGGCATTTTTGAACATGCATCGCCTCATGTTGCACCCAGACTTGCTTTCAAAAGTTTTATATAGTGTTTGTCAGCAAACCAAGGGCCACTGATGAGGCCGCTAATGGGCCGAAACAGATCTGACTCGATTTTGCGCGACGAATTGGAAATATCTTCGACTAATATTTTTCAATGATAGAGGCAATCGAAACTATATAAGTTGCACTCGATTGAAATATCATTAAAATAATAATGATAATAAATTTATTCACGTTCATAGTTTACATTATGTTACATGTTTACAATGTTTTTATAATACCTAAATATACTATATTTTATCAGCACAATGGATTGTGAAATCTCTGTGTTCCGATTATCTTTCAATCTATTAAGCTTACTTTATGAAACTAGATAATTTTATACAACATAGATGTACCTAATAATCTCAACCATATACAATATCCGATAACTAATGAATAATACTTGCAGCAATGCATTAATAGTGTGCCCTACAAAAACGACAGTGTCATTTAAATCCAGTGACCGTTTTGACCTTTTTATATGGTTGCCTTCTCAATGAGTTGCATAGTGTTTTATATATCCTAGAGCCAATGAAACTGATTTGTCTCTCAGCTGATACATGTCTCATAGAACTTGAGCCTAAGTTGTTATTTATTGCACTCATTCTGGTATACAAATTATGTCCTATGTTAGCGATGTAGTTTTGATTGTATATCATGAATCTTATATTCATGATGTGAAGTTGGTGAATATAAGGTAGATGTATTTTTGACCTAGACATATTAGTTCTGCATGCACTTCCCCACACAATGATGCCATAGTTTAATATTGATTCTACCAAGGAATAGTAGACCATTTTAAATTCATTATAAGTTAAAATGTTTCTCAGTTCATCAAACTTGTGAATTACCTTGTTTATTTTTGTTGTTGCATATTCTATGTTTTTTATCTTTAACCGTTAGAGAGCGGTGCTGAGATGATAAATATTAGAATGAAATTACCAACTTCCTCTAGTTCACGAAAATACTGATACTTTGGAAAATGTGCAGAGTGCTCATCAGAAAATACGTTATAAATTATATTCAAGTTTTATTTTAATTTCGCAAGAAAATCTTTCTACATACTTATTGAAAGCATTTATGTATCAATAAAATTTGTCACATCCTGCCTATCCATCAAACATGTAAGCATACCAAAATGTCATAATACTCTCTAACTGTATCAAATTTACATATAAAAACAAAATATTTTATGGATAAATTCAGATCCTGTTTTCAGGACTTAATTATGTTTGTTGGGGTGTTTGTCTTCATTTTGAATAAATTTCCAGTACGAATTATGTCTCAAAATGCTGAGAGAGAATATTATAATTTTTTTTATCTCATCTCCGTTTATTCCTATTCTTTTGGTGTGATTTATTGGACCTGGATTAACACAATTCCAGAACCCCTATTCTGTTTACAAACTAAATTATATTGATAATTACTTTCATATCCACCAAATCGATATAATACTTCATTGGAATGAAATATTATTGTTATCAAGGAAAATATTTTTTCACTTCATATGATCACAAATCTATAGAAAAAATTGTAGGTCTTTGATGAACTTGGCACATGATGCCTCAGTGAATCTGTCTTTCAGAGCAATGGTCTCATTTTTATATAGAAGAATCTTTTTTAAATTCGGGTATGCAGACAACAAGAGGATGGAAGATATATTGTACTCTTTTTTTCTATTCAAGCTTTCGAGTCATTTATTGGCTCTGGAACTGAAAGTGAGGTTAGATATCCCTTTCACTCGTTGTAATTTATAAAATAGCATAACACTCTTGGTAAAATACTAAACAGTTTAAACATTGATTAAAAAAGATCATGATTAATTAAATTAAGTTGTACTAGAGTTCATGCTTCACCTTCTATAGTATTTCATTCTTTAGTGTAGGTTTTTACAAATCTTGATGTTTTTTTTCATTTTAGGTGTAAAAGATTATTCGAACTGGCCAACAATCCCACAAATTTATATAAATGGTGATTTCGTTGGTGGATGTGATATAATGCTACAGATGCACCAGTCAGGAGATCTAATTGAAGAATTGAAGAAGGCTGGAATTACCAGTGCCCTCCTTGAGACATCAAAAGAGGACAAGCCCAAATGAATTGATTACCTGTAAGAGTTGTATATAAGTAGCTAGTATGTATATTTAATTGAAATTTTTGTAGATAGCTCAACCTTCTCAACAATTTTAATAATTGTAACAGTTTAAGAGAGCTCTGAGGATAAAGACCTTTCTGTGGTAAAAATTCGATTGTTATTGTCAACAAATTAAATGAACCATTACACCTGTCACATGATTATTTTGCGTCCGGTTGCACAATAGTTAACTGTGTATCAAAATAAGGCCGTAAAGTTGATTTCTTTCGGTCGAATCAAAAAGTTAGCTGAGTTACACATATTTCTCACTCGGCTGATTCAGTAGTGTATTATATTGAAGTATAGTGGTAGATTTATGATGAAGTTTCAAGTGGTAAGTGATAAGTCGGAAGTTTTAAGTTATTAGTCGTTTGAAGTTCAATCATTGACTTTAAATAGAAGCGATCATGAACTAGTTACAAAGTTTTCAGTCGTAAGGAAAGTTGGCCAACTTTCGTCTTTTATGATTGAAAAGTTACGCAAGCGTCAAAAGGAAATAGCGTTCTGTGATTTGCTGTCAGTCTGTGATCCATCAAGAAAATAAATGTTCTGTAGTCTCGTTTGTGATTAGTGCAATGTTCAATACACATTGTAAATAAAGCGGCTTTTCAAATTGTATAACATGAACATCGACTAGGGTCAGCTCATTGAGCTGGTACGGCAGTTCACTATCATTTATGATAGTAGTAATGAAGACTATCGTAATAATAATAGAAAATTCTACGATTCACGGCATAATTTCTTGCTCTGCGTTTCCTTAATAATAGCGAATAAGATGTGGTTAATTGATATTAACGTAAACAATGCGATTAACCCGGGACTTCTCAACATTTTCGTAATATAAACGCAAAAATATTTATTGAACTACAAGGCTATTCAAGGTTTGTAAAAGTAAAGGAAACATTCCAACAGCAGATAAACATACCAAACGACTGCGCGAAAATGACCAGTTGCAGAATACCTTCCTTATGATAATGACTTGTCTTAAGACTTGTGCTTGAATGGTCATTTTTTCCTTACGACTCCCGTCTATTACTTAAAAAACTTGTGACTCATTACTCACTACTCAAAACTTCATCATAAATCTACCATTAGTGGATATTGCGGTCTTTAAAATACGCGCGATATTTCGAGTACAACGACATAGCCGGAGTGATAGAAATAAAGCAAGTGTTTTGAATACCAGTTATCCACGAATACTTTACGCTTTTTTTATTAGTAGACTTTGATCTCTGAATATTTGAATGAGCATTTGAAACATTCGTTAGTAATATTTTATTGGCCGTTACCAGATACTCTTGTCAGATCAATAATCAACATGTTGACATTTATACTTCACACGATTCTCGGGTGATGTTCCGATGGTACATCGGGATTATCTAAATAGATTATCTAAATAGGTGATCTGTGATCGGGTCAGTTGATGTTGCCGTGGTAACTTTAAAATACGGGCGTTTTCAAAGTTGGATTCGAACACGCCTAGGCGTACTTTGAATAAGTAAAATGAGGTACCAATTAAAAAAAATAGTATATTCAGGTCTTGAAAGAGACGAAAATGAGAGACACTATTCAACCAACGATACGAAGCAAAATTTATGATTCTGTCTCAATTTATCATGTATCGTTAAGTAAATGAAATCGGCGACCAAGTGAATTTACAAACAAATCATTTCAGACTCACATTGTGGGTAGCACAACAATTTTTTCACTATCCAATTAATGTATCATCCTAGTTTGTCATATGTGAAATAGGAAGCAAAAACACAGTTGGTGCCAAGATAGATCTTTGTGGAACACCAGCATTGATAGCCATTGTATCAGATGAAACCCCCATCTACCATCACATAGAGTGATCTATCTGCGAGGAAACTCGATAGTAATAGAAATGACCATATGATATAACTTTCGCTAGGAGGCCAAACTCGGTCAAATGCTACGGCCAGGTACTTCGTCTGTTTCTGGATTGACACCTGCCACGTGATTGATCTCTGGTGACGAATGCACTATTATCGGTCGTTTTTAAGGTTTTCTTGCCCTTTTTTTTTGGAATCAAACTCTAGATATCTTCCAGATAGAAGGAAATACAGCATGGGTGTATATAAATTTGCTTAAAAGAATGAACACAACCTGCAAAGAACTGGTGTTAGCTCTGTGGCACATTTCTTGAGAACAAAATAGGAGTTATTCCGTCTGGCCCAATTAGCCTTCTTGGTATATTGAGGCCAGGCAGAATAGGTACCTACCAAGGTGGATAAAGGATGGTGAAATAACTCTGCAATTATTGCTTTCCAAAAAATGTAGACCTGTCAAACAATCTAAGGTCGCACCGCTTGAACAAAGATGGCAATACGATCGTCAATCCTGTGGAGTGAATTCCTCTTTTACTGATAATGACGGATATTTGACAGCAATGGATAGCTAACGGTTCAACTTTGGCATTCTTGTTGGATTGCTAATTCCAGAGTGTCCAAGAAAATCTTCGAGATCGACAGATGTGATGCCATCTAGTGTCGATCTTGGGCAGTCCTAGTCAAATATTAAAATTCTTTATAATCAAGTAGGCAGCAGTCAGAAACTTTATCTAGTGGCTAGGTATAGGGAGTTGGAACACCACGTGTTAAAGATATTCCATTATATATTCATATTATATAAGTTTGTTCATGTTCACTCTGTATTTCTGACAAAAGGAGTCAGTTGTTGTTGATATAAAAGGAAAAGAGAGATTTGATAGATACTTGTCCCTGAATATGGATAAAGTTCGATATTCAGTAATATAGTATTTAATTCCTGTCTATATCTACATTATGGTATCTACTTTTGCTTTGACGGAAAACAATTTCTGGCAAATGGTTATCGATGGTAGCGATATTGGGCGATAAGTCGGAAGAACCACGGATAGATTGGAATTGGTAGTTGAACAGTTGAAGTATAAATTATTGGATGTTTTGTTGGAACAAATAAGACGCATCTTTTTTTCTAGCCCTGCACAGCTTGGGTTTGTAGCCATATAATTATCAATAGAATTAAGTTTGGTAATATTAAACACCCACAAAAAATCGTGTGCCCGCTCAGGAATATTCATTAATTTCGATTCCCCAATATGATAATTATTAGTAGGTTAGTCAAACTTTACAAGAACTGAATGGCCGTTTGTTCAGGTCACCAGCAATGCGGAAATCTAGACAGAAACAAATAAAGTTCAGTTTGCGGAAGAAGACGAGGGAGGGTGGGAAGAAGTCACGGTCAAAACTCCGTTAGTAAGTCATATCGTTCATCCTTACATATTAAAAACGAATGGCCACTCAGGCCTGAAAGGATTCTAGAAATATAGTGAAGTCGTAAAATTCAAAACAGTGGAGTTATATGGAGTGAGTTATCACTTTTAGATTAGATCGCTAAAATTTGTGATCATTCAAAAAGGTAATGTTTCATTGCAGTGGTCGAAATTTCAGGTGTTTTGTTGCTGCCTACACAACAAACAGAGGCAAATTATTGAATAATTTTCAACTTACCAATTCGTTTCCTTCCCCATGACTTGAATTTTAAAAATTTTCCTACAGTTTGGCAGACCCCTCTTTTACACTGGGCACGCTAAGGATGTCACCAGGGCACCGCGCCTCCGCGAATCATGAGGACCCCTCTAGTTCCTGGCAAATCACCAACCGATATCCAATATAGTATATCGAGTTTCAAGAATGGTTAACAATGTTTGGAGTGTGCGCAGAGCGAACTATACCTTAACACCTTACCATTCGTGATACTCATACTATTTTTTGTATGATCATTTTATGTATAAAAGAATCCGTATGAATCAGTTTTTGAATATTAAATTTTCAATCAATTGTGTTCAATGTATTTCACAATAAGGTGTCCCATACAACACAGGAATTCCTATGGACATCCAAATCATGTCGAAATATCATTAGATATTACTGATGAAGATAACATGATATCCATGAAATATATCTTATCGACGTCCAGGAAGTACGTCTTATGAACGTCCATGTTGATGGCCCAAGACCGGACGTCGTCCATGTAATATCCTTTCGATTATATTTGGACGTTTAGGTACTGGATATATCAAAAATGCAAGAACACTGAACTATGATTTATGATCGAGGTTGATACAAAGCATCAATCAATGAATTGATAGCCATATACTTACTTCATAACAGCACCAGTTATTACTTTACCAGTTATTACTTAACTACAACTCAAAATATTTCAAAAACGCTACAGACATAATCGTAAAAGAGGTTGTACTAACAATTCTTGTATTTCATTCCAGATTTGAATAGAGTTTCCACTGCGATTTAGACTTTTCTACCGTACCCACTAAAACAATTAATTTCATATCATTCTTGAAACGTAGACGCAGACATACACTCAACAACTGATCACAAAGACCACCAAATTCAACCTATAACTACCAGCTGAGGCTTCCAAATGAAACTAAAGGTCGTTGGCTTTGAGCATCGACACAAAATATGGACACAATGAATTATAAACAAGTGATGCCAATTCTAGTTTTTTCATTCTTACTGAGTGTAAAGAAGTAATTAACGTGTATTAGATTTACAGGGTGAATTCGTTCTTGTTACTGAGTACGTGGTGAAATTCTCCTTCATTTGGATGCTTTGAACACCATTATGACTACTGTGAGTATTCTTACTCAGAGATGGCAAACTACATTTAGATCGTATTATGCAAAGAAAAATGTTCTCTTCTGATCTTGTTGCTTCTGATGCAGTTGGCAACACCTAATTTGGCAACTACGCGAATTTGTGTGCGTGAGTTTGGAGTTTGTGTTCTGAGGTGAAGTGGTTTCGCTGCTGTCGCGTCGATCATCTTGCGAATTTTACGTTTTTCTGATGCTACACTAATTATTCTTATCTAACCCAGTATCATGATCGAACACATGTGTCTTTCAAAATATTGAAAAACAAGTGGTGTCACTGACTATCAGCAAGGAATTCCTCTTTTGAATACCGAATAGTTCAATTTCAAACACAGTAACATTTTTGATTTGTCCATTCTACGAATATATATTGAAATAATATAATTAATAATAAATAGGATGCTGATCAAATACATATATACATTTTTTTAAACCTTTTCAGAAGAGGAAACAAAATTTTAGGAAATCTAGACTAATGAACATAGCACCTTCTTGATTAGCCTAGACATTATTTGAATCTGAATGTTTCAATCAATATCACAAAATTAGATATCTGGTGGCGATTCACATTCTGATCCTAATAAATATATAAAAGATATAAATCACGTTATGTTCCAATAGAAAACATACAGAATTATAACTTTCAACTACAAAACATATCATATAGTATATCTTGTTTCAATCAAAATCTGGTATAGTAATCTTCACTAAAGAAAAGTAGTTCAAAAAGATTCAATTTCGGTATAGATTAAAACTACGGTTTTGAAACGAGAAAGTTTTAATCCTCTTGGATAGATACATAAAATATAAATTTCTCACAATCAAACTGATTCAAGGAATTTCGGTAAATTTTATTTCAATACATTTCAATTATTGTGGTTTCAGTTTATGAATAATTCCAAGAGGAAAATAACGCAAAACATTATAATACTATCACTTTATTTCGAAATTATCAATTAGTACAATCTTTTCAAGATTGTGTACAGAAACTTTCTAAATATATTTCGTTTTAGTGAGTGCGCTACTGCCTCCAGTTGGATCCATCATCCTGTCCCAATTTGTATGCCCCACAACGAAACCTATTTTTCTCATCTTCTCCTGTTCCCTCTGTTCCTCCAAATCTGCCCACCGAACCTACGAGAGAAACCAATCATTGAAAATTCATGCAAGTTGCCAATTCAAACACAAACACATCAGTAAGATACGCATTACTGAAACAGAATAAGATTTTGAAATATTTAAGGAGACGGCTTTCGGAAGGATTAGTTACCCTCTTCTTCCCCGATTTGGTGGTTTGTGTTGGTTGCCACTCATCTTCCAGCTGGAGGAATTCTTCCATTGTTCTTGCTTTTCGAAGAGGTTTGCTGACTCCATCAAGCTTGGCTGTAACAGAAAAAAATCCATCAAAAAATTAAACCTTTTCATATTTAACCGATACAAAATGGCAGGAAACACTGCAAATCAAATGACTGATGGAAAAAAATATGAACTGGCTGGACGTCATTTGTATCCCTCGAACCATGAGGCTTACAGGAAACATCAATGAAGGGGATAAGAAAAATATCAATGCATTAGCGCATACATACACAATGTGTAATATACACACAATCATGAGAAATACAACTGTATTCTCTTGATCCTATTTTTTTTCTTCAGGCCCGTCAAATATTCAGCCCTCTTTTCTGTTCCACAACAATCATTTCATTTTTCAGAAATGTACCTAGTTAATTCGAGAAAATTCAAGATTGGTAACCTGTTAGAAAGGACAACATTTTTGTTTTGATATGACCTAAAATCGTATATATTTTCTGTTCCACAACAATCATTTCATTTTTCAGAAATGTACCTAGTTAATTCGAGAAAATTCAAGATTGGTAACCTGTTAGAAAGGACAACAATCACAGATCAGAAAATACATAACAGTCTTCGCGAATGCCGCCGCTGGCTACCTTCCTTGTTCCCCGTCTAGACCGCATAGGTTCAGCTATACCGTAGAGTAAGATCATATATATATATATATGCTGATCGTTCGGGCCGCTTTTGTATTCAAAAGGAAAACTTTAACTCTGATCATATCCAAATGATTTAAATCATGGGTCGATATGCCTATATGTTCTAGCAACAGCACATTGGGTCCCTACATGAATCATTTTCGGATATGCCTTATTTTTTTCTAGATTTTGAATACATGAAAAAGATTTCAGTGCCGGCGTATTGGCGTTGGAACTGCAACATGTTGTATCACACAATAAATAATAAATACAGTTTTATAAGATGCTGCTTCGACGTACGAGTTTTTTGGAGCATTAGGAACGGACAAGGAGCCAGTCTGTACCCCTAGATAAAACCTGGGAGTCTCAATTAGATCAGTACATGAACCGGTGTGATTTTTAATGGTGACCATATCCAAGTAGGTAACCGCATGATCAATTCTTCAGTGATCGAGTTACAAACTCGTACGCATATCGTATATCGATGACACCACACTTGTAAGAACGTGTATAATTAGATTTATGCAGTCAAAATAATTGGGCCTCCCCGCAGTCAACATTGATAGAACACAGTCTGAATCACTAAATCCGTATAATCAATGTACAGAGTTATTATATTTTGACAACCGCCTGCAGCCACTATCACATGTGGTCACTCAAGTGAAATGTCTAGCTATACTCTACAATATTATCAGGAAAACAAATCTTGTAATTCTTGCATATATTTTCTTCATTTATGAATCATAAGTGATCATCAGTACGTACTCGTTAGGTAAAAAGACTAAATATCAAAACATCATCAATCAAACATACATTGTTGAGGTTACGGGACATACATATCACAATACAACGGCTGCAGATGGGTGTCAGAATATAATGAAATAACTGTGTACAACCAGGTTCTATTCATATGCATTGTAGAATTATTTGTGATAATTCTTCATAATTTATGATTTTCAAAGAGAAGTTGTATTGCACTTGCAATAACTCTTCAATAATAAAATTAATCTATTCCATAATATCAACTATCAAAACAGTACAGATATAGCCAAATAATCCTTATGACGACAGCGTCCATGATTATATTCATAATTATTATACTAACAGGAATGATTTCATGATGAAGTCCATAACAAAGATACGGGGTATTATGTGAATTTGTCGTATAATTTTGACGACCGATATTTCAGATGATATTGATCGTTATCCGCTGAAATTTGGCAGCGAGGTACTTTTTTGAAAGTATCCAAGATAGCATGAAATGGAAGAAAAATTCCACTGTCGGACTGGGAAAATTTATTTTTCAATGTAATGCCAAAAAAGTTGACTTCCTGATACATTTTTGAAAAGAATTCTGCCGGACTCAGAAAGAGTAGGCAAATCGCCATAGGAACCGCTCTTCAATTTCCACGAGACACTTAGACTGGTTCATCGAAAAAAATTCAAAAAAAAACATTTTGAATAGTTTTTCAAATTTGACCTGCCATATAACTCTTATCTTTCTATTGAAATAATGGGAATTGTTTTCTTGCATTCTTTTCGAGTAAGAGTAGACAGGTTAGAGTAGTTGAAATATAGAAGCACAGGGTGGATTTTTGATCTCAGACGAATAACTTTAATGCACCGCTACGATTTGAAATTTTAAAGAGATTTCAATACAAGTAACTCATTATTTTCATAAATCACCCACATGTAGGCCAACTTGAAACAGAAAATGTATTCCATTATCAATAAAATGGATTTCAACTCTAAATGTGATGTTTCAACGTGAATGTTCGAAATGTCCTTCAACAACTTCAATGTATTTTCTACGTCGTTTCAGGACGTATCTCGTGGCTTTCCTTACAGTTTGAATATCATTTTCAATCTCTTCTCCAGCAGCTTCTGCCCACTCTCTCAGTTCTACCCTCGTGTTCCATGTATCCATTATGTTTTGGGCATTTAAAACAATTGGTTTACAATACAGGACATACAGGAGTGAATACTAGGGAGGAACTGAGGGCGCGGATACAAGCTGCTGTAGATCAAAATGATAGGCTAACTGTCAGGAAAGCCACTGGAGATGTATTGAAACGGTGTAGAAAATGTATGATAGTTGTTGAAGGACATCATTTCAAGCATTCGCGTTAAAACAAAAAATTTTGAGTTGTAATACATTTTATTATTAATTGAATTCCTTTTTGTTCAAGTTGCCATACTAGTAGGTGATTCAATTTGTAAAACTAAGTTACTCGTAAAGATATCCACCCTGTGGTTTTCTCTGCTAACTCTTACTTAACAAAGACGTGCAAGAAATCAGTTTGCATAAATTCAGAAGAATGATAAGACTTTTAATATGCCAGGCCGAAATTGAAAATCCATTCACAAGATTTTGTTTGATTTTTTTTTTAACAAACCCATCGAAGTGCCATGCGATTTGAACAGCAGTTCTTGTGGCTATTTTCCTGTTCTTTCTGAATCTGAAGAATTTTTCCAAAAAACCACCAGGATTTCAATCTTTTTGACATAACAATGAAAAATGAATTTCTCCAGTCCGGCCTCAGGAATTTTTCTTCTAGTCCCAAGAAATATACCGAAATGCCTTCCAAAAAAATACCAGCAGATACTTAGGGGTTAGATAATCCACATTCGAATTACCATTATTAACCAACTCTGGACAGAAAAATATCTGAAAAATAGTTTCTTGAGTTATAAAAACCTGATCAAAGACGAATCGTAGATAACTACACAATAGAACGGTTGCATTTTTTATTGGTGCGAGTAGAGTTGAAAATGGGCCTCACCAATAGTTCTGTCAGCAGTAGCATATATATAAACATACATATAGTAAGATATTGTAGCCAGAATAATTTTGAAGACAGTTTTGAAAATGAAACTGTTTTCATTAATCACTTACCGAGGTTATTACTAGAACAGTCGAAAGTATCCCATTTGCTTCTTACTTGGTCCTGAGAGGAGAATTTTAGTACAACAGTTGAAAACACAAAATAAAGTATTCAAATTGCAATAAATCTATGTAAATTCGGCCGCTGTGGAAAAATTTAATTAGTAAATTTTTTTACAGATAATTCGCCCCAGATTTCAGCTTAGTCGAATGACCTGATAATTATTTTGATATTGAATATAGATACATACTTTGAGAAGGACACCAGGCGTAATTGAATAGAAAAATAACTAATCTGATCACATACCTATTAGTATAGCATACAATAGCTTCATGTGAACAATTTAGAAAATGAAATAATTAAATTATTCAGATGCACAATGTTTTCCTCAACATCTCACATCCTTGATATTCTTTCAGCCTGGTAATATCAGAAGATAACATGTTCCAAAACTCCACTAAGTTCAGAAAATATCATCATACAAATTTGTTGATATTCATCAGTTTATATAGGCATTGTAATTTCAGGTCATTTGACTCTGTGAGAACCATAATCCTGTAACTTCAAAAATATATTACTTTTCAATATTATTCTCTTACCCTCCCCGTCATAGCATCCTCTTCTGCTTGTTCCTCTCCGAGGTTTTTACTGTCTAACTGTGGGTCATCTTCGACTTCCATTTCTATTTCTGAAATGCCGGAAGATTGCAGGAGTCCAGAAGCATCTATTGTAGGATGATGGGAAGGAGTTGGTTCCCAACCAGAAATACATTCTTCTATTTCTGCCTCTGTTCTTTTGTGAATGTTACGTTTGGTGCACTGTACTGGATCTAAATCTAACTGGCATATGTAAACCTATAATGGACATATATGTATATAGAAATGTATATCAATATGACAGATGGAATACTACAAATTATGTTCATGAGGAAAGAATTATTATCAAATGATTCCTTCAATGGTATGTTGTCATACACTGTATGTATCACTCACCTGAAATCCATTTTGTTTTGCAAAGCTCCACATTTCTCCAAAATGTTTAACTTTATCATTGACGTTATCAACGATAACAAAAGGGAAATATCCATCGGTGATAGTTTTCTTGAAAGATTTCAAAAATGAAGCTCTATATGAATCTTCCATTTCTGCTTCATACTCATAGACCATTTCTTTGAGGATCAGCACTCTTCCATCCTCAATAACTTTCTTCTCATGTTCAATCATGAAATAATCATCTAATGATAGGATTCTTGGAGCTGATCCACCATTTTCTACCTAAAAATAATCATAAATATAGTCAATCCCAAATCATAGTCAATCGATATATTTTTTTGGCATATTACTTTTTTCGAAGAGAACTTAAAACGTCGCAAAACAAAATCAACAAGATCGAAAAGAAAATATCAGGTCAAAGTATATTGGTAATTGCATAATGAAGATACTGACCTCTTTGTCTTTTATCATTCTAGCAAGGACTGTTTTTCCGCTACCTGGTGGCCCTCTCAATATAATAACGATTCTAGGGGGTCTATTGAGTCTCCCAGGAGAATTGATAATATCTTCAATCAAGGTTATTTCTGCTGCGCTTGCAGTAGGATTAGGTGGATTACTCAACTGGGGACTTTTACTTCTACTCCGACGAATTTCTTGCTGTCTTTTATGTCTCTTTTGCTCTCCCTGTTCCCAATCCATATCTTCATCGGAGAGTTCCTCGAAATCTTGTTTATTCAGTCTGACGACTTCATTTCTGTTCCTAGTATTTTCCTGGCTATGATCTCTAGTATATCTGTCTCGGTCAAATGTTGGTACTCCTCTACGATCATCATCTTCACGATGGAAATTGCTCCTATCTGAAGGAATGTCCTTTCTACCATATTCATAATCTCTTTCATTTCCTCTAATTCTCTCCTCGATGGAACGTCCTCTATTATAACGTTCATCCCTTTGAACCAAGTCTTGATGATACAAATCTCTGTCTCTCGGAACTAAATCTCTGTCTCTTTGAGTAGAGACGAGGTCTCTAGATACGAAATCTCTATCTCTACAACTATAATCTGCATCTCTTGTTCCTCTGGGGGGAACGAATCGATCAACGTTATTCACTCCACTAGGTTTTTCATATCTGATAGGTAAAAAATCGAATTCACGAATGAATTTGACTTCTTCGATAAGCCATTTTGGCCTTTCCATCAATAGAATGCGATTCAAAGGTTTGTGGTGATAATCAAACATGTTGCAAGGTTCCACTGCTACGTCAGGTTCAGCTGTAAAAGATTATAATAATCATATCATGTGAACATCATTACATGAGATAGAGCAATATATATCAAGAACCACTTGGATCCACAATAACATATTGACTTAACAATTGAAATACCCGAAAAAATAATTTGGTACGAAGTAGTCTATGTATTCACATCATTTATCTCTCTCTCACAATGATGTACATGAGGTCAATTCACCATTATTTTCGTATAAATGAGAATCGATCAAAGGGATGATTTACGTTCAGGTGGGTTGTACCCACCATATTAGGTGTAAATAGTGTTGAATTTTGGTATAATGAGATGTTTATTGCCACAGTTCATGTCCCTACATTTATCCCACGAGAGGTGTGAACGTATTTATTTCATATTCAGTGTACTTCTCAATTAAAATAGCGATTAAGATTGTGATCACATTTCTCCATCAGTAAGATTTTCACCGAAGCATGTTAGCATCTTGCTGTAAGTTTTGTAGCGAAACAACTTGATTTGCGTATAGACACCACTTTGTACTGTATGTAACTATCCCCACAAAATATAACGTGTATCGAATCGAAACTGTTCTCGTTATTATTATGAAATTTTTCAACATACTATGGAATGTCTATTCTATTATTGAAGTTTCTATTCTTAGAAAGCTGTTCCCTAGAAAGACAGGAACCGACTGGCCCGTTGCTTAAACTTTGCTTAAACTTTGAGAGTTGTCATTTTTTTCAGCTACAAACTTCTTTGGGTACTCTTGAGATTTTTTATCCAAAAATTGTCCTAAGATGAATTGATTTTCTCCCACATCGAAAAAATACCAGCTAAACTCATGTTCTAATAATTGTAGCGTCTCAAATTGATTGTAGCTTTCAGTTCAATAATTGTAAGCAATATGTAACTGGATGGATGCTAGAAGAATTCATGCTGAATGGTTTCCAGTGCGAACTTACAGCCAGTGGCGCTTTTTTGCAGGTTTCACTTTGGATGAATTCCATAAATTTACTTGGGTGACTCTGAAATTTCTCTTTCTCTTTTGCTTTCTCTGTAATTTCTCAAGTGGCAGACTAATGAACCATATTTTTGCTTAACCACAGAACAAAAAACAATGATTATGCGGAGTAACTAACACTGATATTTTCATAGTAACAACGAATAACGTTACTGAAATGAATAAATAAATACAGCTAATAAAGTTACTACAATACTTACGTGGCAGAAGCGACCTGTGCTCATAGTCAATCAGTTGAGTTGGTTCGAATATCTCATCTTCTACTAGTGGTAACAGCGCATCATTTGGTGGTGGCTCCATATTCATTAGCGGCACTTCAGTATTCGCAGGTTGCTGAGCTCGAATATGTGGTGGGGCTGGTGCAATCTGATCCATTAACGACGGGATATTTGGCTTAATCTGTGGTGGCGGTGGGCCACGGATATCCTCTTCCTCATCATATCTTTCATCTTGGTATTGATCTTCATCTTCATTGAACCTCCTGTGATAATCTTCATAATCGTTGTCTTCCTGATTATCATAATCTTCGTCATCCTCGTAGTTGCGAGAACCACCGAAACGATCATCTCTGATATTCCCCAAAACGTGTCTCTGGTTATCTAGGTTACCAAAATTGTCTCCACCACCCATAGAGAAGTTACCTCTTGCACCATCAAAATTATTTCCTCCTCCAAATCTGGAATTTCTGAAGTTATCATGGAATTTATCATCCTGGAATTTAATATCCTTCCTGAAGTTATCATCAAATCCAAAATTGAAATTGTTTTTTCTGTTGTTCTCGAAATTATCTCTGCCAAATGATCGGTTCATAGGATTATTTCTAGGACCACTAGGTCCAAAGTTATTCATATTATCACGTGGTGGTGGCCCATCATAGTCATCTGGAACAATCCTTGGACCTCCTAATCCAAAACTTCTATTATCTTGATGTGTACCTGCATAATTATCAGTCCTGACACCACCATGCCCGAAATTAGTTCTATTATCACGAGGTTGCGGTCCCCCAAATCTATCTTGTGGGTTTCCAAAACGATCCCGATGACCACCAAACATATCTGGCTGCCCCCCAAACATATCCTGCCTTCCAGGAAGTGGAGCTCTACCTCTTAAATTTTGATCATCATTTGGCCCCATAGTAAAGCTACTTCTAGTTTGATCATCGAAGTTGTTCACAACTTCCCTTTGTTGATAATAGTCTTCTTGACTTGGTTTATCATCGTAGCTTTGGTTGGAATACTCATTATTCGGTAAGTTGTTTTGATTAAAACCAAAGTCAGTAGATTTCAAACTTTGATGTTGCTGAGAAGGAGGGGGTGTATTGAAGTTTGGGCCTTGATTGTAAGCTGTAGACATAATAGCTGCGGAAGGTTTAGAAAGCGATGCATTTTGTGAAACCATAGATAACATGCTCAGAAGTTTCTGATCTCCGAGGATAGAGTTGATCCCTTTAGAAATTGCGTCCAGATCTGGTCCTGTACTCGGTCGAGGTTTTTCCTTCTGACTTACTTGTTCCTGATTCGATTCAATAATATGATGTTCTGGTTCATCCTCTGGTTTATCGTCATTTTGCACCAAATCCAAACCAGGTATTCCACCAGCAGTAGTAGCAGCTGATTGCAAGAAACTGGTCCCATCATTCTCGTTATCCACGGCCGATATATGAGTTGGTGGTTTGTTAAAACTGAGGGGTTCATTATTCTGATTTGGCGGCGGTTTATTGAAGAAATTTTCAGAATCTTTAGCTGGGTCTGAAACGCCATATTGATTATTGGTACCAGGAAATTGAGGGCCAGGGCCAAGCAAACTTGGCTTCTGACCCGGAGGTGGACGTTGCACAGAATAAGGCTGTGAGGATTGAGCTGGAGGTGCTTGCAGGCTCGGTGGCTGTTGCACTGGTGGAGGCTGAGAGAATGTCTGCGGTTTTTTTATATCCGTGACTGTGGCAACTTGACCGCTCATTGCTATTCTCTTACGCCTCATTTGCTCACGTCTTTCGAGTAAAGAATTTCGCCAAGACTCCCATTTCTTTTCATACTCCCGATACTGAGTTTTATCTGGATGGTTGACGTTTTGATCCTTCCACTTATTGAACTGGGCTTCCCATGCAGCAAACTCTTTATCAAATTTCTTCTCAGCTTCAGAGAGCTCTTCAACTACAGGCTTCGGAGCTGCAGCCTGAGGAGGAGGTTGACTAAACTGCTGAGAACCTCCTTGCCACTGTGTACCAGATTTCGGTGGATTCCACTGGTTAACACCTTCTTTTTCTATCGAAGGTTTTTTAGCACCCCCCTCGTATGCATTCTCTCGAGGACCTGGTCTTTTCTGAGAATTGCCCCAATTTTGCCTACCATAGGAATCGGAAGTCTGAAGAGTTGGCAAGTGAGTATTTTGTGGTTGTTGTGCTACAATTGGGGGAGGAGCAGTAGTATAGCCTGTTTGAGCGGCCTTAGAATGTGCAGTAGTATATGAAGAGATGCTGGGTTGATTTACAGGTGGCTCTTCTGGCGGAAGAGGCGGTTTATTATCAACAGGTAGGGGAGGAGCCATGGTCATTGTGTGTCCCGGTAACGGAGGCTGAACTGCTGGCATTGCAGGTTGAATCACTGCTTGCGGTGCACCTTGCATAGCACTCATTGATTTTTGATACTGAAAATGATGTATTCGATTCAATAAACCATCTTTTTTGATATCCGATTCACAAGAATCATCAGATATGAACAAATAAGCTGAATTCCATAATAGGAAACTGAGGAAAACATGATATGAACTAGAATGATGTTGATCCTCGATTTTAAAAATTATAGTTCGAAACTCTATCAATGCTTATTCATTGCAAGAGGATTAATACAAAACTATACCTCTGCGCCATACTGTTGATGCCATTGCTGATATTGTTGCTGCCACTGTGCCCACTGTTGCCAATTCTGCTGTTGAGCCTGTGCCCACTGTTCCTGACTGTACTGCAGATTGGGTGGTAAGACAGTGGGAGCGGAATTTATTGCTGTTGGAAGTAATGTAGAAGGAATAGGGGGTCCTGCCACTACCGAAGGTATCGGCGGGCCCGCAGCTGTAGTCCAGGTAGGCCAGGACATATCTAAAATGTCAAATATGAAGTTATTATGCTTTATAGATTTGAGTTGTACTTACTTGGACGAACAGCTTGTTTAGCTTGTTGAAATGTCTCCCAGTTTTCTTTATTACCTTTTTTTATATGACTGAAATATGGAATCGATTGTATCAAATGCATACGATTGTTCAATTATAATAAGTAACAAGTGTTTCTTCATGAAGAATAATTTCATTGCCTAATACGAATCAGACTCAATTCTAGTAACGGAATCATTGAGCTTATACCAGTTCTGGACACTGAATAAATTAATAGCGAAACAATAATTTCTGTAAAATCTGTGAATTCGACCATTCCCACCGACACAGACCCTGGTACGAACCGGTTTGGATTTTTTTCACATGCGATGGCATATCAATATGGAACATATACATGAGCAGACTATGGAGCAGAACACCTGAGTTTACGAAAAAATAATAAGGCAGAAATATATTGAGATAGGTAGAGATAGGTAGTCAATATACTGAATCCTGTAAACATATACGTACACGTATCGCGGATATTCTCAAAAAATTTTTGTAGAAGCGTGCCCAAGTCATACCAAATATATTCAGGGTGTCCTGAACTATTATTGATAGGTGCTTGATACATATCGATTAGGTATTGTACAATGGACTGGACTTATTCATACAGGGTTTCTATTAAACAATACATGATTTCGTCGTTCGTATTGTCTAAAACAATACTAGCACGTGATATACCTACCAAATTATCAGTAAATAGATATTGAAATGAAACATAGGTACTGCTGTATAAATCATTTTGAGTTAGTAATTAATAATTGAGTTAGTAACCGCTATCGATTCATCTCTCGTACTATAATTTTTCGATAAACTCCACTATTATTCAGTATTTTTATGATTGAAATTAAAGTGTGTTCAAGAAACCGTAATATCCTGTAGTTTTGTGCGAGGGCGCTCTAATCAGAGAACGAAAATGCTTCAAATTAGTGTCTGCTTAGGTGCGACGGAGCAATTTTGGATGAATTTCGAGAATTTTTCTTCATCAATGTTGAATGTATAATTGAGGCATCTCTGGGTGTACTTTTCCGAAAAACACTATAGTTCGAGAGAACAAAAATAGTTTATATATTCTTATTCAAGCATATGTTTCCTAGTTTTTTCCCTAAATAATTGCGAAAAATATTTCCAGAGATCTCTCTAGATCTAACCTCCCGTAATCAAATAGTTAATAGAATATTACGAAACTAGAGTTGTGAATCGTATATTACGCACGAAGTGGAGATAGTTACACACGTAGCCGCGCGGCAGCGAGTGTTCAACTCAATGAGTGCGTAATTGCATTACAACTTGAATTGTGTACTATACTTTTTCTACGACCACCAATACAGTGAGAGTCAAAAAATCCGCGCCATATGGGTAACATTTTTTTAATCAATATTTTTCAGAAAATTTCATTATTGATAAAAGTTGTTGAATTGTAGAAAATTCACACTGATATCATCCAATTTCAAAATTTCAGACAGGTATACAAGGGATAAAAAAAATGAATTTTGATTACGCGTACCATCATATTCGACATATCAGAAAAGTTTTCCGCAATGCACCATCTTTTATCGGGATTAAGATTTTCTGAATAATCACGAATAAAATTTGTTATGTACATATGGAGCAAACATTTTGACTTCCTGAAAATATATATATATATATATATATATATGATGTCGAATTTCGTGACTGTTCATATACAATATTCTTCAATCTTCGTGGGAAGCAGTCGTTGTGACCAATTTATTAAATTTCTTTGTTTGGTGTCGAGCTTTCGAAAATGTTTATTTTCTTTGTCAAGACTAACTACAATGAAGGATATAATGAATAAATATTCACTAATGATAATTGAGAATTACTTACTAACATGATATATTATATAAAATCAGCTACAAAAAGAAACATAGATGTATAAATAAAACTGTAAAATGCATTGACAAAACTATGATTGCTATGAGTGATGCAGAAAATATACAAAATGTTTGAATGAATGAACTCGAAGTGGACGAGGTGAAGTATTATTATCTTTATATAATTTTAATAAATACTAGATTGAAAACTTCGATATCTATGAAAAATAAATCAAATCTGTTATACGAAATTCCTTGCACAGACTGTGATGAAGTATATATCGGTCAAACGAGTAGAATGTTCAAAGATAGAATCACTTCACATATAAGTGATTGTAGGAGATGTGTTAAATCTTGTAGTCTCTCTGAACATGTTATTGATAAGAATTATAAGATGAACTATGATAATGCAAAAATTCTTGATTACGAAAAAATTCTTAATAAACGGGCAGATATCAAGGACCTCAGTTCGATCTATACTTAATTATTAAAATTATATGAAGATAATAATACTTCACCTCGTCCACCTCCAGTTCATTCATTCAAACATTTTGTATATTTTCTGTATCACTCATAGCCTCCGAACAACAAACCCAATGTTCAATGATCGAAGCTCATAGCAATCATAGTTTTGAATCAATGTCATCGATCAACCTCGACAGTTTTGTCAATGCATTTTACAGTTTTATTTATACATCTATGTTTCTTTTTGTAGCTGATTTCATATAATATTTCATGTTAGTAAGTAATTTTCGATTATCATTAGTGAATACTTATTCATTATATCCTTCATTGTAGTTAGTCTTGACAAAGAAAATAAACATTTTCGAAAGCTCGACACCAAACAAAGAAATTTAATAAATTGGTCACAACAACTGCTTCCCACGAAGATTATATATATATATATATATATATATATATATATATATATATATTTTACTACAATACGATATATATATATATATATATATATATATATATATATATATATATATATATATATATATATATCGTATTGTAGTAAAAAATACAGGAAACTGGAAATCAGTCAGTAAGTAAGAATGTTTGGTAAACACCATGTATTCGATTATCGGTTATCAATTCAAGACCAATCAGCATAAATCAATTCATTTATTCATAGACCTGCTCGTGTGATTTGATCCTGCGACAATTTGGCCGCATCGTTGATGCGCGGACACACTGCGCTACCAAGCAATTTATATCTGATTTACCTCATTAGATCTCAAGTAGGTACACGACTTACTATTGGCTTACACATTATCATCAATGACACATCAATACAATTAGGTAAAATACAGAACAGGAACTATCATTCAATCTATTCATTTCAAGAGATATAAATGGTAAGAAAGGGTGAAAAAGTTGCAAGCAGAAATTGGAACGATCATAGTATCATAAGCCATTCTCGACATACCAATCGCGCAAGTATCGACACAACAGGAGAAAACTTCGATATGTCGTCAAGGTATTGGTACCTATATTGGATGATCATCTAAAAGGCGAAGTAAATCAACATTACATGTTACATAACAGTTAGGGCAAACTGTGTGTAAAGAGAAGCTTTCTGCGATTGATTTTTTTGTTCGTAATCACCAACTTACACTAGTGTAGTTACACAGTATGATTTTTGCTATTCCTTGTTTCATTTTCAATTTGGAGTGTAATTCAAGTCGTCTTAAACGACGAACCATAAGGTTAACAATCATATTATGGGAACATTGTATTTGACAATTCACATTTTTAACAAAGTCATCTGAAGTTCTGACCAATTCAACAAAAAACGAGGAACGGAAAGACTTCCAGATAAATCTGTCAGAAATGTGAATTATAAAATAAAATTATATTTTCAGTGAGAAATTCATATGTTCATAGTAGGTATGTATGTCAATGTAGGTTCACATAGCCAATGTTTGTGCTTTATATGATTCGTCAATTATTCATTGAGAACTTCTTGTAAATACTAGAAGAGTAAGTAAGTATATTTCATTTCGATTACTCATTACTTAATTCCAGGTATCGCACTGATGATGGCCCAACAGCCCAAAGTGCTTTGCATGTTGACACGACATACAGCTCCCTTATCACTCCCTCAATTACTAGCAGTAAGGACGAAAGTAAGGATGAAAGAGCATAAGGACAATATTAAGAAGAGATATACCGACAAATTAAAATAAGCTGAACATATCCTTACTGAAAATGGACAACATATGGCCGACTGAAGTAATATTAAATTCATAGGAAGAGAAGACAATAAAATTGCTTCTTGTTCAGTTGATATAGATAGAACTTCTCAAAACTGAATATGGAAATGGCAAATTCAATATCAATCAATGATAAAAACACCTGGTAACCAGAATTCCTCCGTCTGCCAACTTGTCACTTCCCAAGAAAATTGACCTGAGATTTGTTGTTCGAAGAATTATGTGAGTACTAGTACTAGTATTAGTGAGTACTATGTTAGTACTAGGTATAGTATAGGTATAGTAGGTATATTAGTATATTAGTAGTAGGATTGGTACTGGAGAAAACATAACTGCGAATACCAACTCAAGTGTAAAAATCATATTTCGAATCTCATTGTGAACTGGTAAGTATGTGGTGGAACTATGCCAAGATTGAAAATGGATATTTGAGTTTTTTTTCAAATATTTTAATATAAAAAAATATATATCACATTCATTCACACGTTCACATTCACATTCATAAGAAAACAACGATATGAACGTTTCATTTTATTGTTCCAATTCTAATACATTTTACTGTATATTTGTAATCAAGTATTATTGAGAATTTTTGTTTCCTTGATTTCTTTCTGTTAGGTAATTATGTGAGGAGAATAAAATCATGTTTCAAATATACAGGGTGACCCAAAACCAACCGACCCCCTTCGTCTTCTATAACATTTTCGGTTCAACCTGAAACGCACCCAACATATTTGTTTCAAGTGGAAAGTAAATTTTATGGATTTGTTTGGATATAATTTTAGTGATTCAGTAAAAAATTATTTTTCCAACGACAATAATTTCTACCCAGAACTCAATAAATTAAAACTTTCCCCATCTTCCTCATAACACAACATTCTAATAGCACGTAACAATAATGCGACGTATATTTATATATGATTTATATGATATATAATGATATGATATATATGATTTATAAAGCAAGCTCACTATTTCTTTCAAATTAATTTGACCTCATTTTTTCTTCGTAGCCACCATAGATATTACTTGTATTGAATGATAGGGTTGCGCTGTAAACGAGCTTTCAGACAGCGCAGTGGTTGAGGGATGAGAGGAAAAATGCGAGAATAGCTAGCAACATTTTGAGAATAAAATATAAAACTTGTCAGCAGGTATAGAAGCTGTATCAGAAATCTGATGTGATTTTCTTCTTCTGGCTATTTCATAGTCATTGTTGGTTATTGCAGGTTTCAGAGCCCATTTTCAGTTGTCAACTGTCAAATTTGACATTTGAGCTTTTATAATGGACGTTTTTTGAAGTGGCAAAGGAGATGAAAATAAACTCAAAACTTTATGATACAAGACGGTTCGAATTATACTCCATGCATTACGATTCCGGAAACGGCGAGTTCATTTAGAAGTCAGTTATATGAGTAAAAATGTGACCTATATTTTTAAGTTCAGGAGTTATATGGGTAAAATCGAAATCTTCCAAATTCTTCAGAAAATTTCGAATATTCTAGATCTGTCTACATTTTCGAAGAAAGCTTGTTAAGTACTATATTACAGATTTATCGGTCAGCGGGTTTCTCAAATTAAGAGAATGTTGCGATTCAAAATCGCACAAACTGAATATATACAGGTTTTCTCACGGTAGCTGTTCGTTAGTAGTTTTCGTGGTAATCCCGGTATATTATTGACTTTTTCGACTCGTGAGGAAATTTCTTGATAAGTCAAGTAGGAAAACCTGTGTCCTATACCAATTTTCAACTGTTTCTAGGATATCTCGAATCTTGAAAAATGCACCCTTATTTTCAATACGGCACCTTGTAGTTATTTTCGACTGTTGTGCGCTTTTGGGGTAGACAAGCACAGAAATGATATTTCTACCACATTGATAATTGAATCATTGCCTACAGGGTATCCAGAATTGGATAACCAGCTACATCATTTTCAAAGTAGCACTTTGCATTCATTGGATGGTGGGACCTAGAACATAATTCTGCATCGATTCGCTATAACTTTCCCTATAAAAATTATCAACGGTTTTCTTATCCATATTTCTTGTCTCGAACGCCATTCAATTCACTTAGAACATGAATACAAAACAGGAACATAACAAAATTCAGAAATTAATATCAAATAAAAAACAAAGAAAAGTGGGAACATAATGACAAGAAATAATGAATGAATATGAAATTACAATAACTATTCTGCCATGATGGGTAAAACACTGGATAACTATTATTTCTTGTCATTATGTTCCTATTTTCTTGATATTTTTCATTTGTTATTACGTTCTGAATTTTGTTATTTTCCTGTTTTGTTTTCATCCCATGTATTGAAAATGATAAGATGTTGTATCAAAAAAAAATTCTTCCGCTTCAGTAATGTTTATTTTGTTTCGAAAGGAAAAAAATCACATCAAAATAGAAAATATACCAAGCAAACTGTTGGAGATAGGTACAGGAAAAGTTACAGCGAATTGATGGATAATCAGATTCTGGATCCGACTATCCAATGAATACAGAGTGTCACATTTGAAAGACCGAAATTTTTCAACTTTGATAATGATGTAATTGGATTTCAAATTTTGGATACCCTCAACGTTGAATCAATTTTCAATGTGGATTTGGAAAGTACTGGTATCGAAAGTAAGTGCTTCCGTCTACCCCAGGAGTGTTTAACACCAGTACACAATTAGTAGAAAGTGCAGTGTTGATAATAAGGTTAGGTACATCTTTGAAAATTTCCAAAAGAATCAAGATACCTGAGAAACAGTTGAAAATAGGTATAGGGAAAACTGATGGAACTTATCATGAAATTTCCGATTAGCGATTTCGGGTATAACAGGAAGTGGTACTTATATCTAGAGATATCTTGAATTGAAAGAATGTTCAATAACCCTGAAGCTCAAAAATTCAGAATTCTAACTTCTTTCAGGGATAAACCCTGTATAAATGGGGAAAGAAGAAGAGCGGCAAACCGCCTCTCAAACATCCATTTATTTTAAATCCCGTTAACTGATTGACAAAAACAAAAATTCTATAATATAGTACTCAACGAGCCATTTATAACCAGTGAAATGGACATTCAATGAAGGAAACCATGGAATACTTAGATACGAAGATTCATCTCTGTTATTTCTAAAGAAAGGTATGTCTTTAGGTCAGCCGCAAATCAATAAAACTCATGTTAACAAAATAATATTATGATCCATATTTTTCTGAAAATATAAACGAAAGTAATTGATTCAAGGTAATATTCTCCATATTTAGCATTTTCATCATGATCATTCATAATATTCGCGAATTCATTCAATATCTAACATTTTAAAAGGCTTCGGATATTTGGAATGATTTCGCCAAAATTCGAGATGACTTTATGAAAATTCGTATGGAGAATATTCCACCCAATCATTTAATATTGTTTATATTTTCAGAAAAATATATATTCATAATGAGAGTTTTTTCAACTTCAGTCGAAACATCTTCTTGAAGAAGTCAACAACTATGAAACTTCGTATTTTTTCGTTTTCGATTGTTTCTTGAATGACTACTTAACCGGTATGTAAACATTTCACATTTCAAAACAGAAATCGAAATAGAGAAAAAAAATTAAAAACCCGAGATATCACGTTTATGACTGAATCGATCGGGCTACCCATTTTAAAAAAAAATAATGGTATACAGGGTGGGGCAATAGTGCGTCGGAGCTAGATTGCTCGAGTACTATGATAGCTAGACACATGATTCAAAAACGACTGTGAATGAGATAACAAGATCCATAACTATTGCTACATATCCAGGGTGCACCAAAAAAACTCCAGCGAGTCGGGGACTTTTTTTAATGGAATGCCATGTATTATATTAGCACATTTTTGGAATTTCCATCCCTTTACCAAACAATGACATTCCTTGGTAATATATTTCAGATTTGACCATCACATTTATTGAAGAAAGTTCATTGAGTACCGTAATAAAGAATTTTTCTTTTTGACAATTGGTCGACTGGTTTCAAATTAAAAGGATGTTTCGGCTTGAAATCGCATACACTGTATATTCCATAAACTGTACGGATGGTTAGGAATTTCAACGAAACATTCAATGAACAGATGAAACATTATTCAGTAGTGGAACGGTTTACACTAAAATACACCAATATGCAATTGAATATCCACATTGGATGAAACATGGGCTTTCTTAGTATGTATAAGTAGTTATTGTTGAAGAACATTTGAATGGTGATGGATGTATTAAAGGAATATTATTAGGACGAGTTGCCAGTCAAAGTCCTGGAAATACTTCAAGTCAAAATCCATATCTTCCCACTGGTCTTTTCATTTATCGTGCACTGAATGAGAGAGAAAATCAATAGTCAAAATCGATCGTCGAATTTGATTCATTCATTTCGATCGTTCAATACTGATATATCAATGTCGAACAATTAGATCACTGATTGTTTTTCACCATTGGCAATTTGAATTTCTCATAATAATGAAAGAATAACTTTGATTCTGACTGTAGTCATCAACATCTACTTCACTCATTTTGAGAAACACAATGATTTCTGTCAAATTAATAGAAATAATGTTAGTAAAACAGTTGAAACCTTCATATCAGAGAGAACTATCGATTAAAAAATTCACCAACAAAGTCGTCAGGCGCAATCTATGGAGAAAAAGTTTTGAAAAATGCCAAAAAATCGAAAACTAAGGTGAATCTTAGTGTTTCACAGGCATACAAGGACACCACGATTACCATTATTGCCAAAATCTGAAATATTCAAGGATACACATGCGAATGGTAATCAAAAAATCGATTTTCTTGTCTCTGTCTTGATGATGCTAGTACCAGTAGTGCCTAACCACCGATCGCTAGGCCTGACACTTTGAGATTTTGATCTGTCATTCTTTCTCTATTTGGCATCATATGTCGAACTAGTAATTTCAACTATGGCTGGCCAAGTCATCGTCGAAGTAGTTTATTATTTATAGGTATCTAACCATAACATTGTTATATTTTTCCGTGCAAGAATTCATAAATTTTTTGAAGAACATCTATATGATTTTTCTGACTCGTGATTGGCCTTTAAAACCAACTCACCATAACTCCGATTTCGTATATACCATATTTATGGACATATCGATGGACTTATTGTGGCATCATGGAACTGTACATATGAGTAGTGAAAAGAATATTTCAATAGTTGAACCGCTTTCGAATTATACCGAACAGTGTATGCTCAATATAATTCACACAGGGAACAGACACTATAAGAAATTCAATAAATACTGATTTTCCCCATCATCATCTGAAAACTCATTGTCGTAACGAACATGAAAATTGACAATGTATTCCGCATTGGCTCTCTGAACCGAAATAGCGAAAGGATCGGTCGGGTGGAAAGTGAACGCGACTAGTCGCCTGACGGTCGGCAACGATGTTCGAATCACTCCCGCACAAATCCTAAACTTCAGAAATCCCGAATCTCTGGCATAAAACCTTATAGGGTGTTCCCCACAAGCTTTGGGCCTCTCCATGGGCGAAACCCATTTTTCGTCGTAACTGAATAAGGACAAGTCCAAATATGGGGAGCAACTGTAAGACTGGGCACTAATAGGCAACTGCGCCAATAGCCTCTTAGTGGCTTCAGCCTGCCCTCCAAATTTAGCATTGATGAAAGTATGTTTCAACCTCTTATGCAACAACCTGGCATATATGTTATTCGATGAGCTGCATGTGAACTGTGTTCCATTGTGTACGCTCGCATTCCTGAACAAATCGCAGAAATTCTCGAACAAATCCAACAGTTCAGTAGAGGTGTTATCATAAACGGCAACAATATTGCTACTTTTGATGAGATATATCACAAAAAATTGTAGTTGGATATTCGCGTCAGTCGCCTTGAGAGTTACCACGTCCTCGCTCGTATATTTAATCAGCAATGTGTCTTCGTCAATCAGTTGCATTTTCCATATCCTTAAAGAGTTGAAGTTCTCAAAGTAATGATAGAATTTCCTCAATTCTGTAGGATTGTTGGTGGTTGCACTCAACTTGAACGCTCTTCTATACAAAAAAGTTAGCAATCTGTGTTTCAAAGAGCTGATATTATAATCTCTGAAGGCCCTCTCTGTTGGATACACTGAATTATAAACAAAGGAGTCGTCTTCGAAACAAAATCTTCCGATTTGTTTTACATCAACGAACATGCCATCCAGAACTTGAAAAATATGTATAAGCTGGTGCTGAACCGAAAGAACAGCTAATATGTCTTTGTACAAATACAGTCCTTGATTGTGTGACAGGAATATCTTATCCACTTTGAATTGCCTGGAGTCACAAAGTTTACCTAAATGCAGGTCCACCAAATGCAAGGTATAGTTTTCCAGGGGTGACTGTAAATTTGGCGTAACAGACTCATTATTCGTATATATCTCGTAAAAGTGCGGCCTGATTTCCTCTGGAATGAATGAAGCAGATCCTATTATCACATATCTACCATCACTGCTAAAGAGGCTACATTCTCTGTTCAATTGTTCTGCACCTTTAGCTACATTCACTCTATATTTCAATTGGAAGAATCGATCAAACATGTTGCTCTTGACAGCGGTATGATATCGCTCCTCAGTGTTGTATTCTGACTTCCTCAGCAAATCAGCTGCAGCAGCTGGTCCTTGATAGACATAGATTTCCAAGGAAGTCTGGTCGGCTGAGAACGCTATGAAGTGTTTACCGTCTGGACTGAATTTTCTCAAGAAACAGGGTGGTTTCTCAACGTTGATGACGGTAAAATTAGGAAACACATTTTGGTAGAACTGCCTAGCTATGTGGAAGTGGGTACCTGGTTTTCGGTACGAATAAATCTGCCTGTTGTTCAAACGCAGTACGATGTTTTGCGGAGGTCTTTTTTTGCGTTTGCAAAATGTTTCCATAATTATTTATTAAGCATGTACCAGGTATCATCAGTTGTGTAGTCCAATACTCAAGGATTGTCTACTTTTCAATCTGCAATAAAATAGCTCCAATGAACTCCTCTGATCCCAGGTTTCTATCACTTTCTCAATCAAAAATCATATGAACAATAAATAATCAAAAAATTGGAAAATCGATTCGTTAAGTGAGGATGGACGAGATTCGACACGAAAGAACACGCAATATGTAAATATAATATTCTGCACCAGAAAAAGTTCTGTATTCTGCAGAATCTCTTACGAACATACAGGGTAAGATTTGAGTTCTGTATTCATTTTGTTTAGTGACACCTTTCTCACCAATCAAATTTTGTAGATGTTCCAGCTAGAGCAAATCACTGGCTAAGATACTTGACTTTCATAGCAATCATTTCGTTTCAAATAATCCTCTTCCACACTGTTTCATTTTGCTCTGTGAAGATTTTACTTTTTTTTTTCAATAATCCGTTATCAGTATTGGGACAGGAAATGTCTTATATACTGCTATGGAAGTCAATAATATCCACTCTATAATATCCAATGCTCCGTATCTGATTATGAAATCTACAAAAACTCGAGTGCCGAGTAAGGTGTCAGTAATACAAAAGATACAGAACTCTAAACTTTGAAAAATTCAACAGATTTTGGGGTTTTCTACAGGAAATCGATATATTTTCATTTCTCTCGTGAAAACAAGACGATTTATTACTATAATTTCATCTCTATTAGAGAAAAATATCACCAAATCAGTAAGCATCGGAATGAACGTTGTTCATTTTGTTCGCATTCTAGCATTTCATGGGATTATGACACAGATTTTCTCTTACAATCGACCAAGAACTATAAAGTTTTTGGAGGATTTTCAAATAACTTTTTTTAAGTTTATGCAGAAAAGAAAAGTGTTGAATCACGAGTTTGTGTTGTGATAACTTCCTTGTCAGAATCTCGAAATTATTCAACTTGGACAAACAATTTTTCAGTGCTAGCAAAATGCTGACCAAGGATTATGAAAAACCCTTGTTCGTTGGCAGATAATATCAGCTACAAATTCATGCGTTCAGCATCCACATTTTTCTAGAGACAAAATGAAATCGGTCCTAATATGAGTACTATCTTTCTTAACACAAGAAAAAATGTCTAGAAAACGTTTTATCCGGACCATTCTTTGACCTTGTAATATCTAGTTCTGGTAGAAATTCGAGAACTTCGATGATTATACTCTAGGAGATATTATGCTATTCAAAATTCGTACCATCTTGGTTGAAAATAGTATAGATACGTAGATAGAATTCAAGGATGAATGAAATATTGAAATAAAACTAATAGAAATCTGCGGATAATACAAAACTAGAGAAATTCGCTGCTGTAACGAACGAACAATCTATGGCATTTCCTCGAGAAAGATTATTTCTGTTAGCTACAATAAATAGTCCAAAGAGTCATGTCCTATCAGATGATTTCATGAATGAGGGTATGACGTTTTCCGGTCCTTCATTATTACCTGACACCATCAAAACTTTTTAATTTAGGCATATACAATCTCTTGCAAAGTTACCATCATTTTTATTGGGATATAAATTCGGTTTTTTTCCATTGGAAAAAGTGGACTTTCAATAACTTCTCGACTTCATTTATATCACAGTCTGATGAAAGTCCTGAAATTTATGCAGTGAGAAAACTGTTGAGGTTCGATACAGGACTTTATTCATGAAATGTTAAGAATTTCGCATAGGGTCCACAAAATATAATAATACACGAGGACCCTATTTTAAATATACAAGTGGGGAATCAGAAGATAAATGAAATTATCAAATAACCAGATCGTAAAGCAACTATTGAAAAGTAAGAAAAAATTGCAGAGCACTTTGGTTAGAATAAGCGATGATCAAACACGAATGCAACAGGAAATGTTCAAGAAAGTTAACGAAGAATTATTAACCCACAGGCAGTCAACTGGGGAAGAAAACCTGATGATCTGGCATAGAAGTCGTACTCCTACAATTGTAGATAAGAGAAAAAACTAGTGGAAACCCAATTACAAGTAAAATGTTACAATGTTGGAGGTATTCCTCGAGGTATTCTTACAAAGACACAGGAAGTAATCGAATTAGTGTGGTGTTTTTTTTATCTGTTGACAACACGAATGGGAAAACAATAATGTTCGAGAAAACATCGTATTAGCCAGCGGTGGAATTTTGGGAGAGAAGGAATCCACTAGCAAAAGAATTCCACAACTTTGGCGTTCTTTTGATGAATGATGCTTGGTATAGTGATGTTCGACAGGTCTCGAGCCTGACAGTATAGAGGTGACCAGCCTAAGCTCGTCTGGTTTGTCTACTTGAATCGCACAAGACCTTCGGGGCTTCTGTGGGTTGTTTCGGCAACTAAGGAGATGAGTAACAATAACAACAGTAATGATGATATTTCCGTTGATCACCGACCGTGGAAGTATCAAAAAAAAAAGGCAGAGATCGCCGACCTTTCTAAGATGCTCTAGAGAGGTCAATCATTTGGTGAGTGTTGTATCATCTAGACTCTTATACAAATATGCTATCTTCAAGAATGATCGGTGCGAAACAAGTTCAAAATCGAGGGGAGGTTGAGTACTGATTCTCATCAAGAACTGAATATAGGCAAGAATGAAGAAGAAGAAATAAGATTAAAACAAGAAGAACTCATGCTGATCTCTATTATATTTTTGAGTTACTTAATGGAGTCATTTTTTGTCCAGAACTGATTGACGAAATCAATTTTAGCTTAGCTATTTATTTCAATCACCATTTCATCCCACAAATTATGGTATGGAAAGAACTTTGAAAATATTGAAGTACAAGGATATCAGCATATTTGGATGGTCTTGCAATATGTTCTGAAAATCTTTGAATAATTTGTGAGAGTGATGCTGATACTGAAGTTCTTTCATTACCTCAAAACAATATGGAATTTTCATGTCAACAAGCTGAGAACACGGAATTGTTCTCGAGAAATGTGCCTCAGAACTTACACCAGTTCTTTCGTACAAACTCGGTGTATTTTCTTCTAACTGGAAGATAGGTAGCTGGAGTACAACTGATTCCTAACAAGCTCAAGAATCGAGAAAGACCGGCAATATGGTTTTCGTCACCAGTGGTCAACTGGAGGCTTGCCTATGTGACACATAACTGGCAAGTGTCAGTCGAGAAACATGGGGAGTCTCTGTCTATCTCCAAAGAATATATCTGGATGGGACCTCCAGCCCAGTTCATAACTTTGCAGATAATAGTACACTTCATTCCGCCTACTCCTCTAGAGCCCCTATATCATCCAATCAGGCCAGAGGTGCAAGACGGAGACAGGTCAATGCTTCGAATGATGATGTGATAAGAATTCTGGAATGAGGAGATGAAAATCTAGTAGAGTTCAATGCAACAAAAACTCAAGCTCGTATGTTCACCAAGAAGGCAGATCACACAATGCCCAATTTTATGATGTCGGGTACCACCGTTCCTATGAGGTCGTCAATTTCCATGCTTGGTGTCACTACCAACAGCGCTCTCTCATGAAACGATCATGTGAGGTCCATCGCGAGGGCTGTTTCACAAAAACTTGATTTTCTATTCCGTGAGAAGAGGTACTTCACACCCAGCAACTGCTCCTCCAAACATAATCTGAAGCTCTTAAATTCGATTCAGAAGAGAGCTATTCGCATAGACGGTGATAAAACACTCACCAAATCATCGACCTCTTTAGAAAATCGGGCGATCTCTCCCTTTTTTTAGATACTTCTACTGCCGGTGCTCAACGGAAATATCATCTATCATGCCACCACGTGCGATTCCTAGTAGACAAACCAGACGAGCTCAGGCTGGTCACCCCCAAACTGTCAGGCTCGAGACCTGTCGAACATCGCTATACCAAGCATCATCCATCAATAGAACGGCAAAGTTGTGGAATTCTTTTCCATTGAATAGAATGAAAAATAGGGAGGAAGTGAGCATATTCCCAGTGTTAAAATATTATGAATAGAATTAAGTTGTTGACGAAATAATGACTAGAGAATGTTATATTGGAGAAAAAAAAAAGAAGAAAGATGTGAAGGTTCTCATAATGAAAGCAATTTAAATGTGGTTATTGAAAAATCCTCCGGTGTCCTAATGAACGTGGGTTTGGAAAAATTGTTTGACATAAATGAAGGACCTCTTCTGTTCACTGTATCATTGAATTGGGGTGGTATATACTTATTTTTGTTGCCTGTGTCATGGTTGTGGACATCCGTGAATTGTACTAGTTCATGTTTCTTATTGAAGGCTAATAAGGATGGACGATATAGGTACAAATTTGTAATTGAGAGTATTTTCAGTCTTTCAGAATGACTCCCACAGGATACAGTCCATTATTGTATTATGAATGTGCTGTTGATATCTACAGATTATCCCCAAAACTCTATACCATATTGGACTAGACTATGGAAATAAGAGTAATATACTGTTATTGCTGTATCTATACCAATGTTTTTTCTTATGGCGTATATTGCGAATGTAGCACTGCAAAGTTTTTTGTTTAGGTTGTGAATATGTTCTTTCCAATCTATTCCAAGAAATTTTTCATTTTTTGTCCCCTGTATTTCTCCATAAAGTGTTTCGATATTGATTTGGTTTATATCATTATTAGGGTGGAAGGTAATACTATGCGTTTTATCTGTGTTAACATATAACTTATTTGCGGATAACCAGTGCATTATTTCTGTGAGTTGTTGGGATGATGACACCGACAAATCTTCAAGGTTATCGCTTGAGTTTATTACACTTGTATCGTCCTCAAATAAGCAGAATTCCACAGACGGAAAATTAGCGACCAAGTCATTTATATAGATTGAAAATAATATCGGACCCAGAATCGATCCCTGGGAACACCATATTGAAGTTTTCCTTCATTCGAGTGATATTTTTTATATGTGAATAACAATTATGAGTAATTTGGATAATGATTTCACGCTCTGTCAGATATGATTCGAATCAATTGTACGCAATCCCTGGTATACCATAGAATTAAAATTTCTGTAATAAAAATAAAATGGAGTGATCAACACAGTCGAACACTTTAGATAGATCGCAAAACGTAACTAGTGGAATTTGTTCATCTTCAATTTTGATGTTGAGTTTGTTTATGAGATCGTATGTAGCATCCGAAGTGTTCATATTTTTTCTCAACCCATATTGAGAATTCGTGAGAATGTTGTGTTTATCTATGAAGCTGATTGTTTGTTCTTTTACAACACTTTCAAGAATTTTAGAAGGGGATGGCAGCACTGATATGGGACGGTAGTTTGTAGGTTGTTCTTTATCACCTTTCTTGTACAGGCTTGATTACTGTTTTGAAGATGGTGGGGAACACACCAGATTGTAAAGATAGGTGAACTAGGTGTGTCAATTGTTCTTTTGAGGATAGCATTTTTTTTAATGATTGTAATTGGTATGTTAACATGGCCGGTGGACTTATTATAATTTAGTTGTTTTAAGGTTATTTCTATGTCGGATTCGGTTACTGGTCTGAAGAAGAGGGAATCCGGATATTGAATATTCCTAGTAGGTATATAAATTCTTTCTTGTTAGTTCTCATTCTTCAGATCGATATTGAAATCTCCGCTAATTATAATTTTATGATTGAAATACTGATGCCAGACTAGCTCAGACTTGTCGAACGTGGCTATGCGAAAGCATAATTCATCAATAGAACGGCGTAGTTGTGGAATTCTTTGCCTGGTGAAGTCTTTCCCGATACTTAAACCTCCAAAGAAAAATTCCAACACTTTCCGTCTCTCCCAAAATTCTACCGCTGGCTAACACGTTGTTCCTCGGGAATTATAGGATTTCGTTTCGTGTTGTCGAAAGATAAAAAAAATACATGAAGGCTGGAAAGGAACATAAAGACATTTTGAGTTCCACGCGCTATACATCGATCGAGGATGTTTAAGAATGTTATTTCTTTAAAATCATGTGATGAATAGGATTATGCAATTGATTTATGATGTGCTGAGCATATTTAATCTTGTTGATGATTCGGAATATTAAATATCTATATTATTTTGTCCTTCTTAATTGCTTATGTTGAGTTGATCGAATGAATGGTCAAATAGATCTAATCAGACCATCAGGGAGTTCTTCTTTGAACCTTCACATTAATTTCACTATAAATCGATTCATTCTATGAAGCTGAATTATCGATTGAGACACGCACAAAGATGAATTGGGGTTGTTTACTATCTCACCATTTACCTTATTCATCATAAAAATATTTTAGAATTCCCATATCACTTGAATCACATATTAGTTTCAGAGATAATCTAGGAGATAATGAAATGAAATAAACTCAAGACAAACATTTGAAGGACTGCAGCTCCATAAAAAAAAAACGTTTCTGGTCTCTGATACATATGTCTTGTCTGTGCTGATATTTATAGAATAAAAAATGGTTTGATATACAGTGCGTCCATAAAGTACCGCATAAATTTATTATTGGCTGAATAAAATAAAATTTGCTGAGAACCTGTACCATACGTTGGCGTAACATTCGACCATAAATTGTCTTTCGTAAATCATATCCAAAGAATCACGAAGGAATCATTCAAGGCCTTATGATTTGTTATCCGAAATTCCTCTACCTTCAAAGACATCAATACATATAACCTCCTTTTCTTCTCCTATGTTAGATCGAAACTAGAGTACGCATCTGTGGTTTGGTCCCCACATCACTTCACTTCTATAGAAACATAGGAACGAGTGCAAAAGGCGTTTTCTTTAATTTCTTGCTTTCAATAAAGATGGAACTTATCACCACATTGGATATCCTCATACTGAACTCACTCGGAGATTTGATATCAGCGAGCTGGAAAATCGTAGGTTGATTGCGAAACGAATATTTCTGTGGAAAATACTTTATGGGTATACTGATTGTACAAGTATTTTGCATATGATCGACTTCCATATCCCTAGAATATACTTTATTCCATCTACCCACTCCTTGCTCTTATGAAATTTTCTCCTCTACATACCATGTGAGAAACACATAACGAACATGTATCACATTGGATAGATATATTCTCCTGCAATGTGGCTTCCATAAAAAGCTGACTTTCTCATGACATCTCCCAGTACATGTGTAAACATCTCTCCTATTTTCATTTTTTTGTATATAAATATCTATGTAATTCATCCTAGTGATTAGAACAATATTTGCTATTATATGCCTACTACTCCTACTCTGTAATTGGATGTATATCTGTTGAGTAGTGTGAAAAAATAAATAAATTATAAATTCCCGAAACAGGTCAAAACTTGATTTCAATTTACTATTTTTCAAATTATATACCACCTTTTTTTGGATGGCCCTTGATGAGTTGATTCCAAAAATGTTTAAAATGTTGCTTCAAATTGGTGCTTGTGAAGTATGAGTTGGTTCTGTCACTATCTCTCAGTTCAACATGGTCTAATGAAGTTTTCTCATGAAAATGGTCTTTTCAGGTGTTTTTATTTCAAATTTGTACAGTGTCACCACTGTTCTTCTCATTTGTAGTTCTATCTTTGATTCATATAAATATTAATAGATTTGTTTTGCAAAATGTACCCTTGTATACTTTTCTATGTTGATTTAAAGTATTAACCTGAACATAAAAAACAGAACAGACAGAAGAACAGAACATCTCAAACAAAAATTATAGACACCAAGAGTGAATTTTCAAATGAGAAATCCTATATATTTTGCTATCTCTTGATATATCAAATGAAACACCCTGTATATTATTGATTTTTTTTTTGGATCCCTTATTACTTTCTGAACCTATTTGTCTAACACTTCCCCATCTCTAATGGTTCTAGAGTGTGTCTCATTTGAAATATCAAAGATGATGGTACTTCTTGGTATAAATGGTAACACTGCATCGCTGAAAATATTTTAAGGTGTCAGATCAGGAGCAATTACTGAACATCTAGAGTCCTTTTTTCTTCTTTGTCTAAGTTACCGTTGACCGTGAGACACCCTGTATATGTATAAATGTAAATTGCCAGTATTATGTCTTACGGTTTTTGAGATATTCGAGGTTGAAGTTCACATTTTCTCCAGATTTTTTCTGTTAATCATGACATATTTAATATGGTGATTAAAAAATGACAGGTGCTATAACCAAATAATTATTTGTGATTATGGGCTTCAGTGACATGGAAAAATATGATGTACTATATGAGTATGGTGCAACAGATCTATCACGTTGATTAGCTCGTTTAGCATGAAAGGCATTCAGTATTGTCATTTATTTTCCTCCATAAGATCAAATATGAATTTGTTATTAACAGATTCCAACACAATTGAGTACATAGAACCGCTTCTATGTTAGGAATAGAGTTAACAGATTGAAATAATGTCGTAGAGCAATCAGAATCCGAATTCAGTCCGAGCACAGAGCTGTTTTGATATATTTGACAAAGTGAGATTATTGGAAATACAAAGTTATCAATGAAATTGAAGAACATTATTTGAATGAAAAAGGTGATCTGGTTGATACGAGTTTTATCATCATTGGATTATTTATTTTTCAGCTTTTCATGGGATTTTCTTTCCTCGTTTCTAAAAAATAGGGTAGAAGTTATTGAAAATTATTGCAATATATTTGTAGTAAGGACAGATTTGGGATCTCCCCACAATGTCACTGCGCTTGAAATTAAACCTTTAGATACCTAAAAGAGAAATTCTCTATTGGTCAGTGACACCTTGTTTTTGAAAAAATTTTGGAAATACAAATATATTCAATAAGAATAAAACTTTTACTTATTTTGGTGGACGTTTCGGGAACGAATCTGCTCCCGTTCTCAACACAATTAAAATATTTTTCTCTTTGTAAAATTTTTCAATGTTTTCGATTTTGACACTGAAAAGTGAAAACATTGAAAAATTTTACGAAGAGAAAAATATTTTAATTGTGTTGAGAATGGGAGCAGATTCGTTCCCGAAACGTCCACCAAGATAAGTAGAAGTTTTATTCTTATTAAATATATTTGTATTTCCAAAATTTTTTCAAAAACAAGGTGTCACTGACCAATAGAGAATTTTTCTTCTAGGTATCTAAAGGTTTAATTTCAAGCGCAGTGACATTGTGGGGCAGATCCCAAATCTGTCCTTACTACAAATATATTGCAATAATTTTTAATAACTTCTACTCTATTTTTTAGAAACGAGGAGAGAAAATCCTCCTCGAAGAACTTACAGACAGTATTGGATTATTTCTTTGGTTTGTTCGGATATGCTTTCATGTATCTCATTTTTAAAGAACATTTATCAACCAGAACTGTTTGTGAATAGGTTTCAGAGAATATAAACCCACCAAAAATTTTTTTCATAGTTTTCAAGTTTTGGAACTGAGGTATTTCCTCATCATCTTCATCTCAATTGAAAAGCATATTTCTTGCCAAGCCAAAAAATAATGTTGAAGGACTTGGGTTGTTCATGGTGAAAAACTATATTATTGATATTATTTGAATAACTTCAGGAAATGAGTTACTCTATCATTATTATTTGTGCATCTTTCAAAATGACATTATCTGTCATGTCATGCGAAGTAGCATTTGGGAACAGATTTCAAATCTCAACTCACAATGATCATGTAACTAACATCACATCTGCTCACTCTCATTTGCAATGTGCAACACCAAACTCAGCAACTAGATCTAAAGCTATACAACCAGAGTATAACCAATTATCATGTTGTGATCAACAGATGTAAACGTGAACTTCAACATTGACCATCTTGAAAACTCTGAGAGAAAATACCTACAAAATATATATTTAAAGTCACAAAAATTACTCTAACATGAACAAAATATATAGATTCAACTGAAATTAGATGCCCATAACTTCCATTTGCAATAGTCAACTGTTTTTCTATATACACAAAAGTGGCAGTACACAAAAATATGATGCGCCGATTGATGTGATTCAAGAAAACTTCTATGTAAAGTTGATGAAACAGGAAATTATCAACAATTCCAATAAAACATACAACCAACCAGGTAAAATATTGAATTGTATCTTGAGAAATCGTTGAAATTACTAATTTCCATATTCCACAATACCTATCTGTAAGCACAAACTACATGAATACACCCCTTTAATAGAGGTGCCAATATCCAGACAATCTTCTGGTATGAGGATAAATAAACATGAAGAATTTGTTTCATTTCCAATGCATTTTTTTATGTAGTCACTGTGAATGAGTGAATACAATATTTGATACATGATATAACTTTACATACCTAAGTAAATCCCTCGGTAAAATCCTTGGTTCCCAAAACACCGACAAGCTGAAAACTTCATGCATATTATAAAAAATAATTAAAAGGCAGGATTTAATACATACCAGTTAGGAGCAGATATGATGATTGAATAATTTTTCAATAATCTGAAGGTATTGACGGAATGATTATTTTCAAAGTCATAATATACTCAAATAAACCATAAATATTGGTCTGACAAAACGACAACCGCCATTTTGTTTTTCTGTGCTATTGATATTTTCTTCTCATTTTTCATCATTGCCGTTTGCTAGAAGTTGTGGTGATTGACAATTGACAGGAAACCACTCTGGCAGAGATTATCAGCAGAGTATATATAACTCATACCACAGAACAGAAACGAACAAAAAAGTGACAGTGATGGCGGCTCCTTTGACGAGAGGGGCAATATTTCCTGACCTTGTAACAAGGTCCCTATTTACAAGGTTACCTCATATGGGGTTTCAGGGCGTGTGATGAGCCGGTAGAGGGGTGTGAAAATATGACTGTTTTGTGTCACACCTGTCATTCATTTATATTTGAATTCCAATTTATCATCCAAATATTCGTGTGGAAATTGATAACAAATCGTCATCGTGTGAGTGGCTGTGGCGCCACCGTCGGTACCGCCAGTTCCACCCCACTCTCGGCGAAAACAACGGCTCGAGCCTCGAGAGGTTTATGCGTGCCACGAGACTCGACCTCGGCCAGTTCCCGGTCAGCCATTGCGGTGTTAGCACGCTCTATTTTGGTTCAGTCGTTTCGCCCGCACGTGTGGCGCAGTTTCCATGTTCTCGGGATTTGCACACCTTTACCGGTGGAATTAAAGCATTTTTACAAACAACCTTTGTTTCTGATTTCTCGCTGCACATCTGTAAAGTAATTCCCTACTTCGTAGCTTGGTCTTGTGAGCGGGAAGTAGAGAATCTTAAAGTGGTGACCCCGAACTTGCGTGCAGTATTTCATCAGAATTCAGTGCAGTGACAGTGACAATAGTGAAGGTGCAATAAGAGTATTGTCGCGAGCAGCAGAAGTCGCTAAGACCTCGTCTTGTCTCGTGGCCACAACAAGGCGAGCCTTTGTTCTCACTCCGCCATTTTGTTTGGTGGTGGACCGCCTCGCCCCGTTGCAGTTACTAGACAGCCAACTTCACACATTCCATCGACAACGATGAACGAAAGCCCCGATGAGGAACAGGCTCGCCTAGCGGCAGAACGTTTGGAATCCGAACTTCGCGCCGCTGGGCAGGTAACCACACCCACTCCTGGCGTCAATTTAGTCGGCCATTGCAAGCTACCACCCTTTTGGCGCACTAGTCCAGAGCTATGGTTTTTCCAGGTAGAGTCGCAATTCCAAGTACACCACGTCACTAGCGACTCAACCAAATACCATCTTGTGGTAGCAACGCTCGACCACGACACTATTTCGGACGTGTCGGACATTATACGTACACTACCAGCCGTCGAGAGGTACGCTGCCATTAAAGCTGCCATTCTTTCTCGCCTCACCGACTCGCCAGACGCTCAGCTGCACAAGCTCCTCACGGGAGTGGAGCTTGGTGACAAACTTCCGTCTCAGCTATTGCGTCACATGCGCACACTTGCTGGCACGCGTGTAGGAGATGACGTCCTGAGAGTGAAGTGGATTGATCTTTTGCCACCGCAGACTCGCCGCATGCTCCTTCTCATCAAAGGCCAGACGCTCGAGGAGCTCGCTGCAGTGGCCGATGAAGCTCAAGACATCGGCCCCACGATTATGGCCGCATCTTTCCAGTCCACGCGCAATACCACGCCGACTCCGAGCTCTACGACAGTGCACCAGCCGGTCGACCAGGTTAGCCAGGAGCTCGCCGCACTGCGCCAGGCTATCGTCCAGCTCACAACGTTGACTCGTGATGCCATGCAGTTGCAGGTCCACAACAGCTCTCCAAGGGGCCGTTCAGCCCCGCGCTCACATCAGCAAGGCCGCGACCGCTCATCAACACCAGGCCCGAATCCTCGGACAGGCCATTGTTGGTACCATACCAAACACGGCACTTTGGCCATTCGCTGCAAGCAGTCCTGCACCTTCTCAGCCCAGGTCGCTAGGGCCTCGCCGACGGGAAACTGAAGGGGCCGGCGGTTTTTTCGGCGTCAGCCGCCGGCGCACCTGAGGAACGTCGCCTCTACGTGACTGATCGTGCTACGAATACCCGCCTCCTGGTAGATTCGGGTTCAGTCTTATCAATCCTCCCCAAACGCGTCGTCGCCAGGCCGCTTCACAAGCAAAACCTCATCCTCCAAGCCGCGAACGCCACACCTATTGCCACTTTCGGAATCCAGCGGCTGATTTTGGACTTGGGATTACGCCGTCCTTTTGAATGGCCATTCGTCATCGCCGACGTACACACGGCCATCCTCGGGGCTGATGCGCTGAGCCACCACGGCCTGCTTATCGATCTTCGTGGACGTCGCCTACTTGATGGACTCACCAGCCTTTCAACTAACTGCATGCTCGGCCCAACACCAGGCATCCACACTGTGAGCATCGCAGCACCTTACACCGTTCCGGAAGGCCCTCTAGGCGAGACATACAAGAAGTTGGTCAGCAAGTTCGCGCAAACCGTCGCGCCCCCCAGCGAGATGGCAACGCTGCCTGACTCGCCCGTCCATCACCATATCGTCACTGACGGCCCGCCAGTCTTCGCACGTCCACGTCGGCTGGCAGGAGAGCGCCTTGCAGTAGCCAAACAGGAGTTCGGGTCCTTGCTCGAACGAGGCATCATCCGTCCTTCTTCTAGCCAGTGGGCCAGTCCTTTGCACTTGGTGCCCAAACAAAGAGGTAGTTGGCGAATCACAGGTGACTACAGACAACTCATCACGTGCACTCGTCCGGATAGACACCCATTGCCTATCATCGAGGACTTGCTTCATGAAGCCAAAGGCAAGGTCTTCTCCATAGTAGACCTGCACCGAGCCTTTTATCAGATCCCAGTGGCTTCCGAGGACGTGCAGAAGACGGCGGTAACAACACCCTTCGGACTCTTTGAGTTCGTGGGCATGCCACTTGGCCTCCGTAATGCGGCACAGACGTTGCAGCGCATCATGAACCACCTCCTCAGGAAGCTAGATTTCGTGAGGTGCTATCAGGACGATATACTCGTTTCTTCCAGCGATCATATCAAGCACCAGCGTCATCTGGACCAATTGCTCACCATTCTACAAGAGGCCAAGCTACGTGTCAATTGGAGCAAATGCCACTACGGCCATGCACAAGTGGTCTTTGCTGGGTACCAGGTGTCCAGAGACGGTTTCTGTCCGCCAGCTCCAAAGACACAGGCCATCCTTGACTTCCCGAAGCCTGTGGATTCTACACAGTTGCGCCGTTTCATCGGCATGGTTAATTTCTACCGCCGTTGCATACCACATGCCGCCGCCTTGCAGGCTCCGCTGACGGAGTTATTAAAAGGCTCCACGACAAAAAAAGCCAAATTAACTTGGTTTCCCTAAGCCGACAATGCTTTCCGGCGCTCCAAGGAAAGCCTCGCCTCCGCGGTTACCACAGCTTTCCTCTCGCCGTCCGAACCACTCGCTCTACGCACGGAAGTCTCCAGCTCAGCCATCGGCGCAGCTTTGGACCAGCAGCGAGAGGACGGAAACTGGGTGCCACTCGGTTTTTTCTCCAGGAAGTTGTCGATGACGGAGCAACGTTACTCGACTTACGACCGAGAGCTTCTCGCTGTTTTTGCAGCAATCAAACACTTCCAACGTATTCTGGAGGGAAGGAAGTTCACCGTCTTCACCGACTATCGTCCTCTTTCTTTCGCCCTCGCTCAACGCTCAGATAAGGCTTCTCCCCGGCAGATCGGTCAGCTGGATTTCATTGCGCAGTTCGACACACGACTTGTTTATACTCCAGGCGCCGATAACACCGTCGCCGATGCGCTCTCACGCGTGGAAACAGTCTCAATGCCAGTGTTGTTGGACTCCAAATCCATAAGCACTGCGCAGGCGACAGATGCTCAGTTACCGCACCTACTCAAAAGCCCTCGACTGAAGCTACACCAATTGGACATCGATGGAGACCCCGTGTATAACACCGAGTTCAACGGCACCATCAGGCCCTACCTCCCGGAGTCACTCCGCAGACAGGCCTTCGATACAGTTCATCAGCTGTCACATCCAAGTGGCAGAGCTACGGCCAAGCGTGTGGCGCTCAGGTTTTTCTGGCCGAGCCTCCGAAAAGACGTTCTGCGTTGGGCTAAACAGTGCGTGCCCTGCCAGGTCTCTAAGGTTCACCGCCACAACCGAGCAGAGCTCGGTAATTTCACCACCCCGGACACCAGATTCGACCATATACACGTGGACCTCATCAAACTGCCAGAGTCTCAAGGTTTTGAGAATTGCCTCACGATCATCGACCGCTATACCCGGTGGCCTCAAGCAATCCCGGTGAAGGACACCAAAGCCCCAACTGTCGCCCGCGCACTTTATGATGGTTGGATCGCAACTTTCGGCACACCCCTCACCATAACCTCGGACCAAGGACCTCAATTCGAAGCTGATCTTTTCTCGAAGCTCAGCAACCTTGTTGGCGCTTCGCATGTACACACTACGCCCTACCATCCTCAGGCCAACGGCATGGTGGAGCGCATGCACCGCACCTTGAAGGCCGCGCTCAAATGCTCGCCAGAGACGCCATGGACCCAAGCACTACCATCAGCCTTGTTAGGCCTTCGCACTACCATCAGCCTTGTTAGGCCTTCGCACCACCTTCAAGGAAGACCTGCAGGCTTCGCCGGCAGAGTTGGTTTTTGGCACGTCTCTGCGCATCCCGGGAGAGTTCATAGTCCCCCAGAACACACCAACCAGCAGCTCGAGAGATTTTGTCGCCGACCTCCGCCGACTATTCCAGGCAATCCGTCCAGTGCCAGCGGCCAGACACGCCCAAAACCACCCCTTCGTCTTCAAAGACCTGCGTACTTGCGATTACGTCTTTCGTAGAGTCGACGCAATCCGCAAGCCCCTACAGCCACCTTACACGGGACCTCACCGTGTCATTCGGAGGGTCGACGACATATCTTACGTCATAGACGTTAATGGAGTTCCAAAGACATTTTCAACCGATCAGCTGAAGCCGGCGTTCTTATCGCCAGCCGATGTGCAGCTGCAGCCTCAGGCTCAGCAGCTTCAGCACCAGCAGCCTTAGCAGCAGCAGCAAACGCCGGCAAGAAACAAAGTCACTTTCTCGTTCCCTTCTCAGGTCACTGGGGAGGGAGTGGCTGTGGCGCCACCGTCGGTACCGCCAGTTCCACCCCACTCTCGGCGAAAACAACGGCTCGAGCCTCGAGAGGTTTATGCGTGCCACGAGACTCGACCTCGGCCAGTTCCCGGTCAGCCACTGCGGTGTTAGCACGCTCTATTTTGGTTCAGTCGTTTCGCCCGCACGTGTGGCGCAGTTTCCATGTTCTCGGGATTTGCACACCTTTACCGGTGGAATTAAAGCATTTTTACAAACAACCTTTGTTTCTGATTTCTCGCTGCACATCTGTAAAGTAATTCCCTACTTCGTAGCTTGGTCTTGTGAGCGGGAAGTAGCGAATCTTAAATATCTATAATAATTGGAATTCCCGTAACTTTTCAAATGCGCTGTCCATTAGTTTTGCTTTGGCCCGGAATTGGTTCATGATGTCTGCTACTTTCCAATCATTTTTTCCAGAATGTAAGGAGAGGTTTTCGGAATTTGATTAGTCACAATACATATTTAAGACAGTTTATATCAGTGCAGTTCTACTCGAGCATGTACCTAATACCATATCGAACATTAGATCATCATTGAACTATATGATATATAAAAATGATAGTATTGTTGGTATGATAGTATTATACGGATGCATTTTGTGATTATCCAAAATTCTTTGTACTGAAGCATGTGATACACCCAAATCTCTTTCTGCACTAAGGATGGATTCTTCTGGATATGCATGAAAATATGCCAAAACGTCAACAATATTGTCTTCATTCGAAGTAACAGGTTTTGGTGATGTTGGAGGCGCTTTTTACTTTGAGCCATAGTTGATGAAATTATTTTGTAACCTTACAAACTACCTCTTGTTCATTGGTGTCAATTCAGGATACATCTGGTTGAATTTTCTGCAAGTTCTGGCAATGATTTGATCACATTGTCCGTGTATAATAATTAACTTCATAAGAACTTCGTTTGAATAATCGATATTCACGTTTATTCTGGAAGATTTTTTGGAACACTGTCAATAACAATTACTATATCACTCATTAATGTCACCGAACTGTCATGACTATCTAAAATCAACTCTTTCATAAACTTATATTTTTCACAAAAAGCGGCTTTATTAGGAAAACTTGATGATTTAGGTATAAGGACATGCTACGTCATCTTGTAGCATTTTTATTCGTCTTTCAATTTATTGAGTAAAAAACAGTGGGTACCATTTGAAAAAATTAACTTTCGACCACTTGTATGAACAACAGATATAATAATAATTTCAGCACGCCCTGTATGATATGGAGGCGAGTTCTCGGTGTAAATTTAATACATCAAGCCTGTCCAAACCACCACTGAAATATCAACTCTTTATGATTCGAGAGCCCTGATTTACCTAAGTTCAATTAGGGATATGTTTTGGATCATATTTACCACAAATTATATTTTCATCTTGGAAACCGATAGAAAGATATAGGAATTCATTAACAAATGAGTATTGTAATAAAAAGGCAATTCTAAAAATTTGTTAATATACGGGGTGTTCCATTTAAAAAAATGATGAAGTTGCTAGGACTTTTTGATAGAAACGGCAACGTCGCAATTTCGAAAATATTTTAGATCGATAGAACAGGTGATAAAATGTGAGATGCGAAATTTTCACAAAAATCCTGCGTTGCGTTCTCCATAAACGTCTAACCATATATGTATTAACTACGAATATTGATAATAAGAACAGCCTATCTGATGTCAAAATAAAAGAGTGCAATTGGCAAGGATTTATTTATGCGTATGCGCCAAAATGGAAGTGGAAGATGACAGACTCTCTTAGTGTTGTTTCACTTTTACGCCTGTCGTTGCTACTCAAATTGGGAATGATCGTGCGCCGTGTCTTATACCTAATACTTTTTGTGCAGCGCAATTATTCAAACAACCAGATTCTTTGAACTGTCGCCTTGTCTGTGTTGTAGTAGTAAAGCATTTATTTAGCATAATAGCTACATATAAGAACAATTTGCCTTATTACAATATGAACAAGAAAATACAGCTAAAAATGTGTGAAATTAAAGTAAATAAAATACAACCACTAACACTTATCTAAAACAAATTTTCTCAGGAGCCGTTTGAAATGGCTTAGGTTATCACAGTTTTTTATTGTTACAGGTAACTTGTTGAATTCGGATAGACCCTTGTACAAAACCGATTTTAGCATTTGTGTTGAATTGCAACGTTCAGGCAAAATAAAATCGCCTCTATTTCTGGTGTGATAACTATGTATATCGCTGAAGACCTTTAATCTGTCACATAGATAGTTGGGTAACAAATTATGTTTAAGCTTAAAAATAAACAAATACACATTAAACATAACCCTTTGATTCACAGACAACATATTTAGGACACTCAGCATATATTTAATTGGCGTATACCAGTTACATTTTAAAATCTGTCTCATTGCTCTGTTTTGTATTTTATCCATTTGATTTATTTTATACTGTGGTAAATTAAATAATAGGGTCGAACAAAATTGTAAATGTGGGAGAGCTATAATATTGTAAAGTTGTAATTTTGTGTGCAAGGATAAATTTTTACCTATTCGAGTTATAAAACCCACTTTTTTTGCAAATTTCCTCATTACATAATCAACATGAGCCTGAAAGTTTAAATTACAATCCAATATAATGCCTAAGTATTTAATTTCGTTACTATAAACAATATTTTCCCCATTTACCGTAATTTGCATATTTTGGATTTCGGCTTGACTAAGTTTTGATTTTTTCCTAAATACGCAAAATTTAGATTTATCAGCATTAAGACTTAGTTTGTTAACACACAGCCAATTGAATATTCTCTCTAAATCATCATTTAAATCTTTTAATATTTCTTGTAAGTTTTTACCTACGATACAGAGCATTGTATCGTCAGCAAAAAGAATAATCTTGCACTTTAATGTTACTCCAACCAAATCATTTATATAAAGCAAAAATAAGAGTGGCCCTAAAACGGTTCCTTGTGGTACACCATATTTAACATCTAAAAAATCGGACATATAATTTTTATAAGACACACGTTGTAATCTTTCAGACAGATAAGACTCAAACCACTTTAAGACAGTATGCCTGATTCCTAGAATCTCTAATTTGCTTAATAAAATATCCCTGTCTACTGTTTCGAAAGCTCTCTTAAAATCTAAAAACACAGCTAAAACATAGTTATCACAGTCGATGGCCCTGAGAAAATCATCACAAATACCAACAACAACAGACTCGCAAGAATGATTTTCTCTAAACCCTGATTGGTTAGGAATAATTATTTTATTTTTATCACAGAAATTCATCAACTGTTCTTTCACAGCGATTTCCAAAATTTTCTCGTATATGGGCACCGTATTTATTGGACGAAATTCATTATATAGTTTAGTGTTGTTTACTTTAGGGACAGGAATGATAGTTGTTAATTTCCAGGGTTCTGGAAAAATACCACTGCTAAGGGAAGTGTTAATAACTTCTAAAAGTCGATTACCAACCACATACACAACATCACACAGAACCTGTTTCGAAAAGCCACTCTCACCCCCACCAACATTTTTAAGATTTTTTGTTATTTCTTTCATTTTACTCATTGTTAATTTTTCGAAATTACTAAGAGCTTCATTATGCACTGTGGTTCCATCTCGGGTTCCATCATAAAAGGGCATAACATTTTGAGGACGTGGTATATTCCCGATTATGTTATCAATGCTATAAATAAAATATTTATTAAATCTATCGGCTATGTCCGCCTCCTGTTTGATTATTTCCGTTTCAAACCTAATTTCATCTGGCAATAATTGTTTTTTACCAGGTAAGAGAGTTTTAAGGTTTTTCCACAGTTCTTTTGGGTTGCTTTTATTTAAGTCTATTGTTTCTGCATAATATTTCTCTTTCTCTGTTCTCAATTTGTTGACAATGGTATTTCTTTTCGTTTTGTATTCTTGCCAAGTATTTTCACTTCCATTCATAATAGCCCTTTTATATAATAGATCCCTTTCCTGCATCATTTCTCTTATTTCAGCATTAATCCATTTTTTGTCTAAATATTTTTGATTTTGAACTATTTTTACCCTAGGACACATACGATTAATTATATTTTCAATATCTCCAATGAAGGAAGTGGCTAAAACATTTACATCAGAAACATTATTGTCCCAAGCAGAATTATATAATTCTAGTTGAAGTTTATTGGAATCATAATTTTTGAAGGACCTCTGGAATGTTATTATTTTCTTGTTTTGTGTTTTTTCTTGAGGAAGTGTAATTGAAAGAATTGAATGGTCACTTATTTTAGGTGTATGGTGAACTTTATACTGAAGATTCTTATTATTAGTCACGATATAGTCTATTAATGTTTGGCTACTGGGGACTATTCTAGTAGGAGTTTCGACAATTTGATAAAATCCATTTGTGTAAATAACATTTGATATTTTATTGCTATAAAAAGAATTTTTCAGTAAATCAAAATTAAAATCGCCCATTATAATATTTATACCAATAAATTCACTAATTTGATCAAAATAATTATTTAAAAAATCTATGAATTTAGCATCTTCTTTCTGAGGCGGATGGTATAAAACAGAGCACAAATACGCCGAACTGGACAGGGACATTTCAAGGGATAGCAGCCATACATAGTTTTCAACACATTTAGTAGTTGAAATCTTATATTTAATATCACAACGTATTAAGGCCATAACCCCTCCTGTTCTGTTGTTGTTGGTAGTGCATTGCTCTAATTTGTACCCCTCAACATATAATTCACACAATTCGATATCAGGTAATACATGTGTCTCACTCAGAAATATTATTTTAGGTTTCCAATCATTAGCTAATAACACAATGTGATCTTTATTATTTAGAAAACCCTGACAATTAAAATACACAATGCTACACTTATCAACAGCAGTAATGTCTAATTGCTATTTGATGTACTTACATCGCTGGATTTCCTCTATTCTTTTGTAGGATTCACATTTGTTTAAGTCCCAGGTAACATGGTTGACATCCAAAGTGAGGCCATATTTCTTATTCGACATGACACAATTTGCACATTTTACACAGTTCACATCACACTCCTTCGCATCGTGATTCCCACTACATTTACCACATACTTTATTTTGCTCGCAGTCCTTGATCCTATGGCCATACTGACAACATCTAAAACACCTTCTTATGCCATACTCATTAAAAATTACACAACGATTCCATCCTATGTTTATTCTCTCCCTTTCTATAAAAATACTATATGTACTGGCATCTACTTCAAGTATTAAAGTAAACTTGTTGTTTACAACTTTAGTTTTCCTTAGTATTTTTATTTTTCTATCAGGAGTACCACATAAATTATTTTGACTCTCGATTTTTAATAAGATTTCATTATCAGTTAAGTTGAATTCTGACTCACTTATACCCACTACCTTAATCCTATGCTCTAAAGTTTTAGGAATATCAACAGTATAATCATCCCCCATCTTCTTTTGAATCTGTTCCTGAATATTACACAAATCCTTTTCATTACCACATTTAAGGAGGATTCCACCATTTTTAGTGGGTTTTCCTAGAGTTAATCCAGCACCAATATCTGTGGGATTTATCTTTTTTCTTATATCCTCCTTGACTTTCAGAGCATCTTTTTCTTGGCACTTCTGTTTAACAACCAGTACTTTGTTGTCGTTGGTAAGGGCCTTAGCATAAGACGACGACATCGCCGGCAATGCATCAGTACCCTTAGGGTTAATCACATTTATTTGTTGCTTCTTAATATCTTTTAAACTAGCAATTTCAGCCTTAAGGTTACCATTCTCCGTCAACAGTAAATCCACTTTATCGCTTAGCTCCTTCATTTTCTTTACTAAGAAATTTATCATCCCAGAAATTTCACTAGCTGTGGCAACGTCGACATCAAAAACATCATCGGTACGGCTACGTTTCCTTGTGCGCTCAGATTTGTTTACCTCTGCTGTTAATTTAACCTCACTCAGCGTCTCACAATTTTCACATTTCCAGGACGATTTTTTTATACGAGAACCTCTCATATCCACGTTTCCGCATTTTCCATGATAGTATTTGTTACACGTTGTGCACTGAAAGATACTTTTAACATCTACGAACGTTATTTTACACTTAAAACAGCAATTTACAGGATCACCATCGATTACTGTGCTACCGCCCGCCATCACGCGGTGTTGCGGTGATGTTCAAGAATTGAATATTTTCATTACTCGTAATTAGCGTTATTGTTAGTAATTTTTTTTTCAGTGTTTGTGTTTAGACGTTAGTTCATAGTTGTTGTTGTTGTTGTTTGTAGTATTCGTAGTTCAAGTTTGTAACTGTTCACAAAATGTCCGCAAAAAACGCACAAATTTGTTTTCTCTGAGACTCCAAGAGCTCCAATTCATATCATCGGTGAGAAATTTATCACACGGATATGTGTTGCTTCCATGATGAATGTTCATTTACATCATTTCAATACTGAGGATATCTTATATTTCTACCGAGATTTCCACCATTTTTTAAATATCGATTGCTTCATTCTATTCAATCTGAAAAAAACGTACCTGTATAACCAGATAACTCTTATATCAAAGCTAAGTATATGTTATGTTGTCTACCATCAATATATATACATATTCAAATATATATTTTCCAAATAACATGATTATTTACAGAGAAAATCTTAGATGAGGATGATCCAAGTAGAAAATAGATAAGTAGTCCAAACGTAACCTGTAAACTGAAGAGATTGACACATTACACATGAAGTTTCAAAATTTGAATTTTGCGCATGCGCCCTCGATTATCGTTGCCAATTAGACAAGGAAAGACGTATTTAATGAAGCATCACTTTTCTAACATTGCTCTTATGGCGTTTGGTCAATATTGTAGTTACCCTGTATATATATATATGTATATATACAGGGTGTTCCGTTGATCATGTTACAAACTTCTAGGGTAGATAAAACACACGAAAATAAGAAAAAAATTTCTTGTGAACATGGGTCCGGAAACGCTTCTTCAGGGAGCTAGGGCCCTTCGAAGATGACCTCCAAAAACTACTTTTCGTTGTATAGCTTCGGTACTACTGCAGCTATCGCAACCAATTTTGGGACATGAAATCTAGTTCGTAGGTTCATCAATTTGAGCCTTCCGGATTTTGTCACCTTCAACCAGGGGCGTACAAACCAGGGGGGTTTTTGGGCAAATTTGACCCTACTCCTCTCAGGCTTCAATTTCTTACCATTTTTATATCTGAATATGATTCTCCAATGCCTATTACATAAAAAAGGTACTCTTGTAAAAATCGCTATCTGTCACCGTTTCCTCTGAAAATGGCTAAATCCAATCAATAATAAATTATTGGTCTCAAACCAATTATTACGTTGAAATATGAAAATGAGGTTCAGTACAGATAGTGAGCATTATTAGTTAGTCAAATCTTCTTCTTTAATGAAAATAAATTTGATTAGAGAAATTTATTGCCTTTTCGAAATTCGGGGTATAAAAAGTAAAAGGGAACGTACACAAAATATTAAAAAAAAAACAATTAAACCTACACAAGCAAAACTAATAATAAATTTGCAATAAATCATTCACGATCACCAATGAAGAACTTGAAGTTTTGAAGTTTCAAAAGTACAAAATAAACAAGTAACACAAACAGGTTTAACGAGTGAGTCGAGGATAAGGCAGAGTAAATTTTTGTCTTGAAGATGAATTTACTAACGTTGTCGTTGACTGACCCTGTACGTACCAAAATAAATTCACTTTCACTGGCGACACAACATTTTATTGACAGATTTTTGACAACTATCTGTACTGAACCTCATTTTCATATTTCAACGTAATAATTGGTATAAGACCAATAATTTATTATTGATTGGATTTAGCCATTTTCGGAGGAAACGGTGACAGATAGCGATTTTTACAAGAGTACCTTTTTTATGTAAAAGGCATTGGAGAATCATAATCAGATATAAAAATGGTAAGAAATTGAAGCCTAAGAGGAGTAGGGTCAAATTTGCCCAAAAACCCCCTGGTTTGTACGCCCCTGGTAAAAGGTGACAAAATCCGGAAGGCTCAAATTGATGAACCTACGAACTAGATTTCATGTCCCAAAATTGGTTGCGATAGCTGCAGTAGTACCGAAGCTATAAAACGAAAAGTAGTTTTTGGAGGTCATCTTCGAAGGGCCCTAGCTCCCTGAAGAAGCGTTTCCGGACCCATGTTCACAAGAACTTTTTTCCTTATTTTCGTGTGTTTTATCTACCCTAGAAGTTTGTAACATGATCAACGGAACACCCTGTATATATACCTTGTACAAGACGCTGGAATGCATGCCACTTCAATACATGCTGCAGACAGAGCATATATGTATTAACTACAATATTGACCAAACGCCAAAAGAGCAATGTTAGAAAAGTGATGCTTCATTATATACGTCTTTCCTTGTCTGATTGGCAACGATGATCGAGGGCGCATGCGCAAAATTCAAATTTCATTCAGAATTCATTTTGGCGCATGCGCATAAATAAATCCTTGCCAATTGCACTCTTTTATTTTGACATCAGATAGGCTGTCCTTATTATCAATATTCGTAGTTAATACATATATGAGACAGAGATGTAAATAAAAAGCTACTATACCATGAGAAAGATAGAGAGTGATGTATAAGAATAGATCATTTCTTGATAATATCAGGTAACCTAATAATAGTATGTTACTAATATAATATATTATAACATAAAGTGATCATTATCATTCATTTATATCTATATATGTAATTATAAGAAAATCATAGAATATGGTATATATATATATACTCTTTGGATCACTCTGTTCACCTACGGTTTTTTTCTATAAACTGATGAACCGTGGCTCACTCCTGGCTGCCATCTTCACACAGGTTTTCTCATATATTTATTTTTGTAGTTTTACGCGGGAAGTCCATGTGTGGTGTTTTGAGGAAATTAAAACAGAGGTTATCATAATAAATGATCATAACATAAAACCACAATATTCATTCAACATAACTAGGATAAAGACGTGTATTCGACATTGTTGGTATGGATACATTTGGCGAAAGAAATATATTGACTATCCCTGACGAATTTGCTTTTCCGTTTCCACCATATGACATACAAAATGACTTCATGAAATGCCTTTATTATGTATTGGAAAATAGAAAGTTGGGAATTTTTGAAAGCCCTACTGGGACTGTGAGTGTTTGCGATAAATTTCAAAAGTGGTTTTGTGTAATTTCATGATTGTAGGGCAAATCACTTAGTTTAATTTGTGGAGCTATCAAATGGCTGAAAGATCATGAAGCTTTTGAAAGAATCCTTATCTCTCGTAGCATTGCCAAACTGGAAGATCAAAAACGAGAACTTAGTGATGATGTTGTCGATTGGTTAACATTACAATCCAAAGAACGGGAACTCACAGAAAAATTAGGTTTACTGAAAGTCCAGGAATCAAAGATGCAGGAATATGATGAAAAGTTGAAAAATTTGAAGAAACCGAAAATGTATAAGGAAATCAAGAAATGGAGAAGTTACCCTAAGAACAAAAATACTCATTCTGAGCTGGTGAAACAGGATTCCATTGAAAATGATATTGATGAAGATGAAGATATTTTACCTGAAGATTCACTTCTAAAACTAGAGGATTCTTCTGAAGATGAAGAACATCTCTCATCTTATGAACCAGTCAAAGTATTAATTTGAAATTACTTACATAATATTGTTGAGGAAATTAGTCTTTCAGGTTTATATTTCTAGTAGAACACATTCTCAATTGGCACAGTTTGTAGGAGAAATCATAAAATCACCGTTTGGTGATAACATAAGGGTGGTATCATTAGCTTCACGGCAGGCCTATTGTATCAACCCTGAAGTTACAAAGCTAAAAAGTTTGGCTCTTATGAATGAAAGGTGAAATATCAGATATGGATATTTGTTTCATTTTGAAACATGGTTTTTTTAGGTGTGTGGATTTACAGAAAAATGTTTCAAAACCAAAAGTAGTCCAAGAGGAGAGAGTAGTTAAAAAACAGAAAGTATCCTGTTCATGTCCATATTACAAGCCAACTGCTACTGATGAATTGAGAGATTTCACTCTAGTAAAAGTACAAGATGTAGAAGACTTAGTCATCAATGCAAAAGAATTCAGTGCTTGTCCTTATTATGCTAGTAGGAAAGCTGTTAAAGATGCTGAAGTAGTATTTATTCCTTATAATACACTATTACACAAGGCAACAAGAGAAGCCAATGGTATAAATTTGAAAAATAATATTGTGATTGTTGATGAGGCTCATAATTTATTAGAAGCTCTGGCTCAAATGCATAATGTTGATTTACACTATGGTCAAGTATATCATGCCTTGCTGCAGATGAAATCATACAAAAATAGATTTCACATGCAATTTTCTGCTAAGAATTTGTTGATGATAAATCAATTAATATTTGTACTTGGCAAGCTGTTTCGTATTATGGGTATGTATAATTACCTCTCAGTAATTACTCTAGTTTTCCATCATAGGTTCTCACCAATAGTTCATAGTATTGAAGAGGTGCATTACTGATTATATTATCTTAAAGTAATTTTGATAAAGATAGCTTGGTGCAATATGAATATTCAATTTCTGGGGTAGTTTCCACTGACTTCAGCATTTGGATTCACTTCTCCAAGTGGTGATCTATCTTATACACAAAATCTTTGAAAAATAGATCCATCCGTTCTTTGTTATATTAGGCCTCCATGTTTGATATATATGGCATCAAAGTTAAATTTGAAACTTTGAAACTTAATATTTTTCAATAACTCCAGTAACTATTTGATGGAATATTGACTTAGAATTTGTTACAATACTTGAATTTGAGAAGGCAATTATCAAATAATCCAAAAAGGAGTAGGTACCTATTATTTCATCACCTGAGCTCCATAGCTATCTCTTTCTAGGTAAACAATAATTTTGGTTTCTACTTTTGTCTCTTATATAAAATTTCATTCAAATTTCTCAATAGAAATAACAGTATTGTTCTATGGTTGATGCATGAAGGAAAAGTTAGTTGGTTGTCTACTTGCAAGCATTTACAATGGAGGTCTATTATTGTGTGAAAAAAATCAGTATGTATATTAGTTCTCAGTAGGGTAGTTGACTTGATTTAATTTTACGGGTTTGATACTTTTTTTTCTGTATGCCTCTCACTTTGAGATATTTTCAGCTAATCCATTCTATTTTAAAAGAATATTATTTGTTACTTGAAATCGAGTTGTTTCTTGTAGTACGGCCAATTTTGATTGTGTTTTTGGCTTGTATTGTAGGTGTTGCTGGTTTCTTCTTTGTATCCACAGTTGGTTTTGTATTCTTTGGGTTCTCTTCCTTTGTTACTTCCTCTATGTTTATTGGATTGTCCACAGTTCCTGGATTTTCTATAGTATATTTCTTATCATCTTTTTCGTGGTTGGCACTTGGGATGGGTGGAGCACTGTTTGCTTTGGGTGGTAATTCAGCATCAAATTCTTTGTTGCCGCTTGTTCCTTCTCAAATGTGGACTGTATTATGATGTGTAAAAAGAACGAATCTCTGACAAGATATCATTTTATTTATTGACATTACATATGAACAACATTTCTGTTCAGAACGCCAACTTCAATAATATTCTAAAATTACAGTGGGTTGATCTTTTCTACCTCGTAACATGTCCCCCGCCTTGAAGAATCTTCTTCAATAAACATCATTTCACCGAGTTTGGTACCAAGGCCTCCTAGCGAAACTTCCGTCATATGGTTTGCCGCCCCAACTGTGTCTTTTACTATCGAGTTTTCTTGCAGATAGATCACTGTACGTGGTGGTAGATGGGGTCTCGTCTGATACAATGACGATCAATGCTGGTGTTCCACAAGGCTCTGTATTGGCACCACATTTGTTTTTGCTCCACATCAATGATTTGTTGAATGTGACCTCTCTCATGGGACGATCATGTGAGGTCCATTGCGAAAACTGCTTCACAAAAACTCGGTTTTCTTTTCCGTGCGAAGAGATACTTCACATCCCAGCAACTGCTTACGATCTACAAAGCACAAATTCGACCTGTCCTGGAGTACTGTTCACATGTTTGGAGCTCAGCCCCCAAACATACGCTTAAGCTCTTAGATTCAATTCAGAAGAGAGCTATTCGCCTAGTCGATGACACAACACTCACCAAATCATTGACCTCTCTAGATCATCGTAGAGAGGTCGGCAATCTTTGCCTTTTTTATAGGTACTTTCACGGTCGGTGCTCAACCGAAATATCATCTATTATGCCACCACGCGCGATTCCTAATAGACAAACCAGACGAGCTCAAGCTGGTCACCCCTACACTGTCAGGCTCGAGACCTGTCGAACATCGCTATACCAAGCATCATTCATCAACAGAACGGCAAAGTTGTGGAATTCTTTGCCCAGTGAAGTCTTTCCTGATGCTTACAACCTCCAAACATTCAAGAAAAATTCCAACACCTTCCTTCTTTCCCAAAATTCCACCGCTGGCTAACACGATGTTCCTCGAACATCATAGGTTTCCCTTTCGTGTTGTCCACAGATAAAAAAAAAATCATGAAAACTTCCCTTTCATTTGATAGGAAGGGGACACATTTTTGAAAAATCACGTTTGATATTTCCAGTGACTGTCTTGATGGTAGCCACTCTATTTATATTATCTTCTCCGGAATGTACTTCTTATTAAGCGCCACTTGATGGGAGAAACGTTATCTTCTTTCACCAATACCATTGTATTCTCTTGGAGATCATCTTGATGTCTTTTCCATTTAACTCTTTGGTGGAGTTCACATACATATTCCTTGCTCCATCGTCGCCAAAAATGCTGTCTGATCTGCTGAATGTGTTGATACAAAGTGAGTCTATTCTGAGGTATATGTTGTAGGCATGGATCTGGCACATCCTTCAATGACTTTCCGACCAGAAAATGTGCGGGAATTAATGGATTCAGGTTATTAGGATCATCAAAAAGGGGATATAAAGGACGGGAATTCAATATGGATTCAATCTTTACCAACAAAGTATAAAATTCCTCAAATGTTAAACTAGCATTTCCTGCAAGATGATGCTCAGTGGATTTTACACCAGCTTCCCAAAGACCTCCAAAATGAGGAGAATTGACTGGAATAAAATGCCACTGAACATTTTCTCGTGAATAAGATCTTTCGAGGTCTGATTCATTATCTGTTAAATATTGTCCTAAGTCTTTCAACTCTTTTGTGGCTCCTACGAAACATGACCCGTTATCTGAATAAATATGAGATGGCAAACCTCGGCGAGCCACAAAGCGTCTCAGAGTTGAAATGAATGCTTCTGTGCTCAGATCCGATACTAATTCATGGTGTATCGCCTTCGTTACAAAGCATATAAATAAACTTATATAACATTTACTAATTTTTGCACCTCTCCCTTTTTTCTCTTTCAATTTGAATGGTCCTGTATAATCAACACTAACTATTTCAAATACACGCCCTTTTGATAACCGATTCCAGGTAAGTTACCCATAAGAGATGAAATAGTTAATGACATTTCACACAATTGTGAACCGTTTCCCTAGCTAAATTACGCCCTTGGGTTGACCAGAACTTTTCTCTTAGTGATGCGAGCAATAGTTGCGGACCAGCATGCAAAATCGGAGATGTTCTTCAATAAAAATCAATTTCGTTGATTTATGCTTAGAAGAAATCAGAACTGGATGTTTTTTCTCGTAAGTGAAAGTTGAATTGCTCAATCTACCTCCTACCCTTATTATTTCATCAAAATCCATAAATGGATTGAGATTTAAAATTCTTCTTTTTTTATTTATATTTTTTCGAATTCAAATCATCATATTCATTTGGAAATGATGATTTTTGTGATATGACAATTAGTTTTTTCAAAGATGAATTGATCTCAGATAAAGTTAATTGACCTTTAATCCGATTCAATTTATTGAGACAATTAAATTTGAATCGCGATATTGAAGATGTAATTCTTCTCAATTTATCATAAGATGAATATCGATCAAACAAAGAATTACTATCATCTGTCATGAACTCATTTTCGTTTTTGAACGTAATTTTGGTAGAGGTTCTAGCTTTGTGACTTTTTGATTTGGCCAAAAATGTTCATCATTACACAACCAACTAGGACCATTCCACCACAATTCACATTTGATAAGTTCACTGGGAGAAAAACCCCTAGGTAAAAGATCTGCAGGATTATCTGGTTGGTACATGATTGGTTGGTACATGCTTCCATTCATAAGATCCAGTGAGTGATTGAATTTCATTTACTCCATTTGCAACGAATATGTTCAATGAATTAGGAGACGTTTTTAACCATGACAAAAGTATTGTCGAATCTGACCAAAAAACACATTTTGAAAATTTCAGTTCAATAGAATATAAAACTTTATCAGCTAATCTTGCTAATACTAACGCTCCACAAAGCTCCAGTTTAGGAGTTGTGAGTACTTTCAAAGGTGCCACCTTTGACTTAGCTGTTAACAATCGATTTGTGGTGTTGCCGCCTTTGTCAATTAAACGAATATAGATACTCCCCCCATATGCTTCTTCACTGGCATCAGAAAAACCATGAATTCAATTACCTTCGAATCTGTACAACAAATTCTGCGTGGTATGTTGAAATTATTGAGAATATGTAATTCGAATTTTTGTCCATTTTTTATTGATATAAAAAGGAACTTGATCATCCCATGATAACTTTTCGAGCCATAATTTTTGAAGAATGGTTTTTGAAATGATTGTACATGGTGACAAAAGTCCTAAAGGATCAAATATTTGTGGAATGTGCGATGAAATTGTTCTTTTTGTGGTGATTTTATTTTGATTTATCGGGATTATTTTATATGTCGAATGATCATGAAAATATGACCAAACTAAACCTAAGGTTTTAGATTCTACATTTTCTCCAAAATCAAGTACTTTGAACTCTCCTTCAGTGATATCAATGTCATTCAAAATCTTTGGCTCATTTGACACCCATTTACGCAAACTCGAAACATCCAGATTTCAAAACCTTTGAAACATTTTTACATAACTACAAAGCACCATCAATAGTTTCATGTATAGTTGGACCAATCATTTGTAACGAGTTTAGAAATTTTCCTGTACTTGTTTTTGCACTACAAACAAATACCACATGAAGTTTAGTAGTGATACTTGATTCTCCGTGATGTGGCATATAATATGAGATATTTTTTCCATCTATATTTACTTCATTCATATGACCCAAACTTAATTATTCATTCATGAAATCAACATATCTCTCTTTAAAAACTCGATTTTTACCGGATTACAGAATCTTGCTATCTGTTACTGAATTTCAATATCTGAGATAGAGCTCGAATTGCAATAATGATTTTCAAAATTTTTTTATAGTACTCAGTAGCACAGATATAATGCAACCGAATCTCGTATTTTGCAAAATTGGCATATTCTGGCCCAAACTAAATTGCCGTTCAAATGATATATTATAGAACAAATCGGCACCAATCAGTAAATCAATTTTATTCGGTTTATAATAAGATGGCTCCGCTAATGTAATATTAGGCGGTAGTCTTTCGTATTTATCTCTATACTAGGAACAGAACCAGTTTTTTCATGCAAAATAAGACTCGTTGAATCCAATTTGGAATCATTTTCTAAGAAATGAATTTCTAGATTACATTTACGTAATATTTTTATCTCATATTTATTTCAACCTGAAACATTAATGTCAATTTTCTGTGTTCTTAAATTCATCTTTTCACAACATGCCTCTGTTAAATAACTCGATTGTGACCCAGAATCTGAAATCGCTCTGATTTTATGAGCATTGTTTTTTATATCAAATACCAGAACCTAAATAGTAGATAGTAAAACATAATTATTCGAATATACTGCAGAAAGAGTTACTTGATTATCTATATTACTATCAGCAGCAGAAGTAGAAGATAACTCAATGTGTAATAAAACATTATGTTTCTTGTTACATTTTTCACATGATCTCAACTTACAGCTTTTATTGAAATGTCCCTTTTTCAAACAATTGAGGCATAATTTGAGACTTTTTATTTTATCCATACGATCAACTGTAGATAATTTTAAAAATGCTCTGCATTTGTGAATATCGTGATTATCCTCTTTACAAAATTGACGAATACTATCATGATTATTTGACCCAGACAAACCTTTTACACTAGGTGAATTAGAGTTATTAATTGCTGAATTATTGTTAGTATATCGTGAAGGATTATATCCCCTTGAATTATTTTGATCACGATTTTGTTCCAAAGTTTCCAATAAATCAGCTCGATCTCTAAGAAATTCTTTTAAATCTATCCCTAATGGTAATTTATTTATACATTTACGTTGTCCCATTCACGAGCAGTAACATAATCTAACTTCATTGTCACAATATGAATTGTTTTGAAACTGTATCAATCAGATTCCTAATGTCAAATGAACACTCCTTCCTTATTTGATTCAACCCAAATAATGTAGAAACATGGTTGTGAACTAGAAAACGATTATTATTATATCGGTCGCACAATGCATTCCATTCCACTATATAATTATCATTGGAATATTCATGGGATTTTATAACTTCAGTGGCACCACCCTGTAGCGAAGATCGTAAATAATGAAATTTTTCAATAGGTCTTATGGCATTGTTTGAATGAATCAAACTTTCGAACATATCTCTGAATTCTAACCACATTTGGTAGTCACCACTAAATTTGGTAATGAAATTGTAGGTAATCCTACTGCAATATGTTCAGAAGGAGTATTATTTGTGACATTAGGTATCGAAGATGCGACAGATGCGATGTTATCACTTCTATTATTAATAATACTGTGATTAGAAACAATATTTTTTGCCAAAGATGTTATTGAATAGAATTGTTGTTCGAAAACCTCACGTATTGTGTACCTATTGCTCTTCACAATCAGCATCTTCGACAGCTAGCTCAATCGAATTCTGAGTTTCATCAAATTATCTCAATAATGAATCAATCCTTGAAAGCCTCTGTTCGATTTGAATAACATCAATATCATCTGAAGTAGATTTATTTTAAAGCGAATCGATATATTTTTGAAATAGAGTTAATTTGGCTTTTATTCCACCTCTCTTACGATTCAAATCTTCGCTGGACATCATTAATCCAAGTGAAAAATTTCTAAACCTTGCAGATGTAGATCGAAGGCAATATACATATGATTAGGTAGAGTGAAGGATATTGGAATGGATTAGGTGATGAACGATGGGATACCTTTCTGGTCGAATAAAATGATTTTACTTTTCGTACCTCGTCCAACTGCCTCTGCACCGTACGCCTTCAGTAGATAAAAAAAATGTGTAGAAAGAACGAATCTCTTGACAAGATATCATTTTATTTATTGACATTGCATATCAACATTTCTGTTCAAAACGCCAACTTCTATAATATTCTGAAATTACAGAGGGTTGATCTCTTCTACCTCGTAACACCGCTCTCTAATTCTTCTGGAGTAGCATTTACATATGATTTATGGTTCTTTATATGCGCTTGATAATTACTCATTCTGGCACTCTTCAGATGGAAATTCCATTACCTGGTGATTTCCTTAGGTTTTGTAAAATTATCAGTTTTTGCAAATATGAGGTGAACTCTAGGATGGTTACACCTTTTCTTCCGATGAGATATATATTGTTCACGTCTCTCTCAGATATATTGCAGTTTAAAATTTCATTCAGCTTTCCAGTCGTAACTTCAAATACATCATCTTTGTTTACCTCTATCCCAAAAATAACGATGTTATTCATTTTGTGGAAGCGTTCTATTTCGACAATTCTGTGTTCTAGTTTATTACATTTTTCTTCCAATTTCTTTGTTTTGTCATCTAATATATCTCGTATGTTTTGAATTTCAGTTTTCAATCCTGCAGTTTTATTATTAATAAAAACTTCTAGTTTGGAATTCATATTTTATACTTCTCCCGTACTATTTCTTTTCAGTTCTTGGGGATTTTGGGAGTAATTAGCAGCACTTTTTTATTTTGATTTTTTCAAATAGTACAGAGTGTAACATAAGTACGTTAGAATATTCAAGTGACGTATTCCTGAGACAATTTTAAGAAGAAGAGTCTATATAAACATCTACAGGGCGCTGCGTACGCACTCATTATTCATTTCAAATTGCCCTAACATTTTCGACAGTAAACTTTTGTTACTTTTTATCATCAATGAAATAATGGGAAAAATAAACATTAATCTGGCTGGTAATCCTTTGCTTTTTTAATATTATGCGTCAGGCAGCTACCTTGCCTATGCCTTTGCCTAATTCGAAAATTTTCTACTTTCAGATGAAAAGAGCTTAGGAGATTCTACAGAAATATTCACACTTGAAAACTTCGTTCTAGTGGCAGAGATTGATAACTACAATATGTTCAGATTAACTAAATTCTGCAAAGAAATTAGATTGGCTCAAAAAGTGAGTGCTGAAACAAGTTTTGATTTTGTAAAATCTGAAGAACAATTGAAGTTGAAATTAGTTAGAAGTTAATTGTTTTCACTGACGCATATAGTGGAAAATCTATAACTATTTTTCGTTCGGTATTTGAAATGAAATGAAAATTCAGGAGTCACATTGAAAATCTTCATTATACACAATATTTTTATTCCAGATACGAAGTTATGTTTTGAAATATCCCACTGAACAAACAGAAGAAATTCCAACCAAAAAAGGTGTCAGAGAGTTTTTAGCAAGTATACAGAATACAAAACAAAACATGAATGAAAAAGAACCGCACATCCCAGATAAAAGTACAAATAAACTTGTAATACCACCTGTGAACAATCCGCTCCTCACCGTTATATCATTCCTAGAGTCTCTAACGTATTCCTACAAAGACGGAAGGATATTACTGAGAAATTGCACTGATAAACTGCAATGCAAATTGCAGTTTCTTCTTCTAGATCCCTCCTCAAATTTTACTGATATAGTTCAAGAAGCGAGAGCAGTTGTCCTAGCAGGAGGAACAATGAAACCAAATGCTGAGTTCAGAGAAAGATTATTTATAAAGGCGGGAGCAAGTCCAGATAGAATTGTGGAATTTTCCTGTGGTCATATTGTAGCGCCAGAGAATATTCTGCCCATTATAATGACAAAAGGGCAAGATAATGGAACTCTCTTATTCAACTTCGAGAACAGAATGCATATGGTAATTCATGAGCTTTATACATATGTATAGTGTAAGTAGAGTTGAAAAATGAGATATTGCTCACAAAGTGGAACTAGTTACAAAAGTGACAGCGAGAATGAATTCAATGACAACTCTGGTTACCTACAGTGTTTTTCCTACGACCTCAATCAGATTTGCATCTACCCAATAATTCCGTGAATGGCGAGTTTGTGTTCTTTTCAAACTTCCCAGTCTTGATTGGCTCTTTAACAGGAAATAGAAGTTTGAGGTTAAATAGAGCCATAATTACTCGAAAAAACACACCAATCATCACAAAATAGATAGAATGAGGATCATAATTATAATAATGAATTTGTTGATGGAGGAAAACCACACCAGGGGAATGTTAATATTTATAAAATATTATATCATACATTCCAAACTTTTTAAACATATAGCATAATAAATTTAAAGAGCAGAATTTCAGTGTAATTTGTAATGCGTGTCCAGATGTGATATCTTAGTTCTAACATATCCAGAAACACAGCATATGAGAAAAGATTATTATGAGAGTGACACATATAGTACATATTACAGTGACTCTATAAACGACAGTGGCGACAACGGGCCAAAATCCGCAATATTTAGGCAAACGTCAGTTTCAGTTTCCAGAAAATGATTCATTCTCGAATTCATCGGGATCATTAACAAATTCAGATATAAAATACAAGTATATAACAAACACATTCAATAATAATATGTATTAAAACAATCCAGTGACATTATTATATTATTTTTCAACAATGTTGAAAAATAATACAAAACATTTTTACTAATGTAGGTGAGAAAAAACTTTTCTTCGCAAATATGTTTCAATGTGCAGTTGGTTTTTGACACTTTTCAGCGTCAGTGTATTGTTGAGAACGGGAGCAGATTCGTTCCCGAAACGTCCACTAAGATAAGTAGATGTTTTATTCGTATTAAAAATATTTGTATTTCCATATTTTTCAAAAACAAGGTGTCACTGACAAATAGAGAATTTCTCTTTTAGGTATCTAAAGGTTTAATTTCAAGCGCAGTGACATTTTGGGGCAGATCACAAAATCTGTCCTTACTACAAATATATCGAAATAATTTTCAATAGCTTCTACTTTACTTTGTAGAAATGAGAGAAAATCCCACAAACAGCTAAAAACAAGATTCAAATATTTGAATTTTGCCTGAACATGGCGACCCAAGTATACCATACTCGAGTTTTTTTGTTTTAGGATTCCTTATACTATCCTTCTCCAATATACACTGGTTATGTATTTCCGTCTCTTTTTATTTGTATACTATGAGATATCGAACAATCCAAGAACAGTCCACCCCTGAAACGACCGATAGAAAATGAGTCATACCATTGTCGCCACTGTGGTTTATACTGTAATAACAATAATATTTGTTGTAGAAAAAGAAAAATCACAAATGGTAATTTATTGCGTATACTGCAATAAACTAGGAATTCCTCTAAGTACTTAGTACTTGTTGTAGTTCAGATTAAGATATCATAGCTCCACCCAATTCCTGAATCTTCCGGATTTGGAAAAGTTATGTTGTTTTCAGAACGCCAAAAAGAAACTTAATCTATTTGATTCGATTTTTGACAGATGATATTGGTTGTATAATGAAAATATGTTATATGTTTTCCCCATTATAACATTATTATCAAGTGATCATATAAGAAAAATTCAGTATTTATCCAAGCAATATGTTCCACAATAACTTGGAATAATTGCATCAATACAGGCATACATTAGTAGTACAATCAATTTCAATCTATCCCTTCGCATTATATTTCAATGAAGTTCATGACACGATACGCAAGCCGTTGATGACTATCTAAAGGAAATATGAAGCAAATATGCAACAATGGATTGCATAACATATCACTTTCTTTTTCGACATATTCATTATAACGTTCACTGAAAGAAATATTAGCTCACATTAACGACACTTTCATGTAAAGACACGCTTACTTGTATTGTCTGATGTACTTATCTGATCAAAAACAGCAGTGGTCGTAAGAAAAATATATAAATTATTATGGTAACTTCATTCAGTAATTGATTATAAACGTACATATTATATTTCAAGGGGAAAAACATAATACATATCATTCAGCAAGCATGTGAGATAATTAAAGGTGGAATAGTGGCATTTCTTCCATCTTACAGTTACGAAAATTGGGTTTGGCAACTAATAAAAGATTTGAATTTGGGAAAGTCCATATTTCGTGAACCTCAAAGCTCAGGATCAGTAGACGCAGTTTTAGAAGCTTATTCACAGGCTGTCCTGAAACCAGCCAGTACTGGTGCACTCCTCCTCAGTGTTGTAGGTTTGTTCTTTGGAATTATTCATATCATGATCGATTTTTTTATCAATGCGTTTCGAAATGTTGGTTGGAAAACATTCTATAATTGCTGACTACCAAATATGAGATTTCATGTTTCAAAATGTTTCATGTATCATTTCTAAACTATATGAGTGGTCCAGGACGCATAATAACGGTATAAACGCAATCTTAATCTTCATTTCTCTGGCTATGTAAATACGATTGTTTCATGTATGTTTTTTTTTTCTTCAGAATATAAGGTCATCGGACAAATATATCAGAATTGAATTTCAGAGAATAGAGTCGTATTATCAGTAGATTAGACACTTTTATTTGTATGTATATTTACCACATTTTCATTTGTCGCATCATCATTTATAATAAGTCTTCCATGGTTGCATCTATCGAATGTAACCACCCTCGTAATTCGGAGTAAAAATTGAGATTCGATATTTTTTCATTGGAATTTATGATCAAATTGGAATCATCATCGAATAGCCTTCTGTGACCGAAATTATATCTAATAAATACTGATATTATATTCTTTTGTCTCACGTTTCATATACTTAGGTATGCAGTTCCATCGAAATATCATGTACATGGTAGAAAACTAGCCGTAAATCGTGCCAAAAAATATTTTGCTGTACTTCAAAATATCATGTGAATTGCAGAACAGTAGGATGAACAAACGCTAATTTCAATGAAAAAATATGCTAGAAAAAATTAAATAAAAAGATACTGACGAACGACATCAGATTGATAGGCACTTATCGACCCTTTGTGCGTTACCATGGAAATGTTTCATTTCTGATGTTGAAGTCGGTACTTACAGTTCAAATGACTCAATTTGGTTCTTATGAATTCATTAACCTCTCTAGAACACCGTAGAAAGGTGGGCGATCGCTCCTTTCTTTTCTCATCTCGTCTATTATGGCACCAGGAGCGATTCCAGGTAGACACCTTAGAGGAGCTCAGGCTAGTGACCCCTGCATTGTCAGGCTCGAGATCCGCCTAACTTCGTTCTACCAAGCATCATTCATCAATAGAATGGCAAATCTGTGTAATTCTTCGCATTGTGAAATCTTGCCTGATGCTTACGACCTCCAAGACTTTCAATAAAAATTCCAATACTTTTCTTCTCTCTCAACATTCCACCACTAGATACCAAGTCAATGCTACTATGCTCCCATGTTTCTCAACCATTTTTCCTTTTGCGTTGTTTGAAGATAAAAGAACAGTGTTCTTAAAAATACGATATAACTAAATATTTCAAGAATAACCTTCAAACATCGAAAAGAACTCAGAACATAATTTTATAAAAAGTCGTTCAATCACGTGCATTCACATGTAAACTGTCATAAAATTACTTCGATTATCGATGTCCTCGGGTCATTACAAATTCTATGGTCTTGATGTAATCTCCTTTATTTTTTTATATAATTTTCGACCCTTTCCATTGTTTATTATCACAAGACTTCCTGAGAAAAAAAAATCGTGCAGAATTTTTTACGTATATCAATGAGACTTCTTGTTCTGGGATGCCTACATGGCGATTGAGGAGGAAAATCACATGTTGTGAGATTAGGTGAAGATAAGGTTCAGATATGTTGTACAATTTCGAATAAATGAAATTGTATTCATGATTCTGATTGCCGACAATATTAATTCCTCGATTTTCCTCGCAGATAACTCTCTGTGACTAAAAATTGTTTGCAAATCATTCACAGCTAGTATTCTATAATTCTCTTTTTTTTCACATCTCTTGCCTAAAAGTAAAAAAATCGTACCACATATTTAGGCATTTGAGAAATGTTCTAAAAATCCTCAATGCAGTTTTCAAAGCTGATTTTGGTGACATGTTTCCGATCATAGAGGGCTGAGATGAAAATAATTTATATTCGATTTATAGACTACTTGCCATATCTCGTCGAGTATTAACATTACTTTTTTTATCATGTTTCCACATCAAAATACGAGGGCGGTTATACTCGAAGCGGGACATACTGTATGTCATTTTCAATACTTTCATTACGTTGATAAGAAACTTCGTATATACCATTATTTGCTATTTGCATCAATTAATTTTTAGGTGGGAAACTAAGCGAAGGTCTAAATTTCAGCGATGATTTGGGAAGATGCGTTATTGTTATTGGATTACCCTATGCAAATATAATGGCAGCTGACTTGAAAGAAAAAATGGCTTATTTAGATAAGACAGAGGTAAATTCAATATTTTTTTCTAATAATAACTGACGAGATGTCCAGAATTGAATGTAATATTCATTCCAATAATTTCTTAGGGTTTTGGTGCTACTTCAATTTTAAAACCTTCATATTCTCTCTTTTATGAAGAAAGAAAACACAATATATGATCTCAATTTCCAGGGAACACAAATTGTCAATTTTTAATTAAAATACGTATTCTACCTGGTATTGACACTCAGTTGTGGAAAATATTGTGGAATTCTGACTTTAAGTTTTTATGCCTTAATTATGTTTTTATAATTGAATTGACTCATCATAATATGAAAATTTTGAAACTCTAGATGAAATTTATATACATATTATGGTACCCATTCAGGACCATTTTCTGAAATCTTTTTCGACCAATCAAGCTAACAAAGAAGAAGATACCAAAAGCTCAAATTTATTCGCAGGGTGCTGGTTCCGGACAAAAGTATTACGAAAATCAGTGCATGAAATCTGTCAATCAATGCATTGGGAGAGCCGTTAGACACAAAGACGATTATGCCACAGTATTGTTAGTGGATGAAAGATATGACCGTGTATCTGTGAAGAATGCTTTGCCTAACTGGATAAAGACATCTTTGAAAGTTGGTAGTTGTGATCAAACTTTCGATCTTGTAAGAAAGGTAAATAATTTCGCAATCAGTTGACGATGTCATTACCTTCAATTCCATTTCAGTTTTTTGAGAACAAGAGGAGTAGAAATTAATTATTCAAGACAAGTGTGTCGTGTTCATACCTGCGACTGAAAATAAAACATATATTTTTTCATTTATGTATATTATCAGAAGTTTCTTCGACAATTTGGATCCTTTTCCTTTTGACGAAATGTCCTATTTTGTTTTCTAAACTATTACAGGTTTGTCTTTTCATTATTGGAATATAATTATTTGAAGTATTGTTCGGCAAAAGATGTTCACTTAGACATTTTTCATGTTGTACACCATCAATTGGACAAACTGTTTTCAATTCATTCTGTAAACTGGTGAGCATGTCTTTCAACATTGTTTCCCTGAAAAGTAGTAGTAATAAACTAAGTATCAATCTAAAACAAGAACAGATCTTACTTTATAACATGCGTTGTCCACATTGAATTGAGTTTTTCTATAACTTGATATAAAGAACTATTATAGTACCATTTGATTCCATCATATTCACAGAAGTACAGATTCAAAGGGAGTTCATGAGCCATTCTGTACTCCGGTTTTCTGTAAAAAAGAATAATTACCTCATGAAACTGATGATGTTTCAATTAAATAAAACAGTTTTCTGCTTTTGAATAAATACTAGTTACCTAGGGTTATCTTTTACGTTCAATAAATCTTCGATCAAACTCGGTTCCTCTTTATTCTGACCAATCAGAAATAATATTCCCATAATGCACCTTATTTGATGCCAAAGAAAGGCCTTGGATCTTATTTTTATCACATGGATAGCATAGCCTATAATGAGAGATATATCATGAAAGAACAGTGTTTTTTATAATATTTTGATATTGGCTAAAATAAGTGATTGAGCGATTTCTTGGTATACCTTGAAAGAATTTCGAATATTAGGAATTGAATTATTGGGATTATGAACACACATGTGCTACACTTCGAATGACCTCCCTCTTTATATTTCCTTCATAACAACACAGTATAATTTTTTATGATTGTTAATTATTCATTGACCCCCATATATACAAATTCTAAAATGGAAACCATGAAACTGCATCCCTAACGTATATTTCTTATGAACTGACAAGGTTGCGATGGACACCGCAGTAATGTGACGTGATGCGCGGATAGCTACATTGCTCGTGAATGAAATATTTTTGAGGAAGCCTTCTGCGAAGTTCTCCTGAATGATGCAGATTGTCGCGAGATAGACCAATAACGCCACGTAGGCACTACCGACACTGAAGGACAAATGATAGTGAATCCTTTTGAAGGGAGTCAAGTTCTAATTAACCGGGAAGATATCGACAGTTAAAGAATTTTGAAGTGACGATAAGTGACGGTAAGTAATTCACGGGACACGATGTTCTGAATGTTCCAATACTGACAGTAAGAGATGTGATATTTGTGCCAAAAACGCAGATCGATGCAGAATCAAATTCTGCATCTGATCATCCAATCAATACAGGGTGTCACGAACGAACTTTTTCAAGTTTGAAAATGATGTAATTATTCGTTCAATTTTGCGAACCCTGCGAGCGAAAAATCAATTGTTGATGTAGATTTCGAAAATATCACTCCTGTTCTTCCGTGTACCCCAAAAGCGCTTACCACCAGTCGAAAATGGCGCAGTGAAATAAGGCTACATCTTTGAAAGTTTTCAAAAGAATCAAAATATTTAAGAAACAGTTTTTTCAGTTTTTCAACACTTGAACACAAAAGTTTTGCAAAAAACAAAACTGACTGTTTGAAGAAAATCTTCAGTGAAATCAATTTCAACTCATATAAAACAAAGAAATGAAGAATACAATGTAAAGTATACAATGTCATTGTGTCAATTACTATACAGGTGAAACTAGCACACCTCTATCAGAGGATTCAAGAACATAAGAACCATATAAAGGAAAGATATTGACAAGTCACAACTAGCTGAACATATCCTTACTGAAGATTAGCAACGTATGGCCGATTGGAATGATATTAGCATCATAGGAAAAGAAGGTAACAACCAAACAATCTGCCTGCATTTTTCTGAACGGAGACAATGATATAGTCTCTTGTTCAGTTGATATAGATAGAACTTGGCATTCAAATGTTGAAATTGAATATGAAATTTCAATTAACAAAAAAACAACTGATATCATCCAAAAATGTTTCTGTCTGGCAACTCTCTCTGTTTAGTGTCAAAGACGAACATTAGGATATTTACAAAGATCAACATTATTTATTCTTTGTGTTGAAAAAGGGAACAGATTCGTTCCAAAAACGTCCACTTCATTAGGGAGTAGAGAAAATCGCACAAAAACATGAATATACATCCTCCTCGAATATCTTACATAGGGACTTCAGATTCGTGTTCAAGAGGGCCGATAAGGCGATAAGTAAGGGGATCGCGAGGTCAAGTCAAGGTCACGTGACCTTGGGTCGGGTTATTGGTAGTTTATCCTGCACATTTGCTATGTAGCAAATGTAGTATTTCAGCGAATTCAATTAACTTATTTGATCGAGTTAAATACATGCTTGCCAAAGGAAATTAATTATGAACATTCTAAATCATATCTTGTTCACATGGGTTAACGATCTGTATGTGAAAAAGTTAAGTGTTTCAAATATAACATAAAATGTTGGTAAAGATATTCTCATGACTATTAGGATGAGTGAGGATACTCAGGATATTACCATTATTCAAATTATGGTCACTGACAGGTTCTATATCGATAGCTGATATATTTCTTGTGAACTCTGTCACTCCATTGCCAACATCCATTTTACAGAAATTCCTGAAATCATGTGCTCCCAACAACTTCTCTGCTGCTATTCTCATTTTCTGAAATTGATTTATCAACATCATTTCGGTATAATATACAACAGAGTGTCCCAACAGTTAGAAACAGTAAGATATACGTAATCCGTTGAATGACTGGATTGACTGACTGGACAATATGAAAGAGCAATCCATCAATCCAGGGGTACTTCAACATACATCATTGAGGATAATGTCCGTTTAGATTTATCATACGCTTCTTGAAATACAAAAAATGTTGATAGATTCACTCTTCAATTCGATATTCATAAGTATCACACGAGAATCATATTCAAATAGCGCGTTATAGATTAGTCAAATTCGAAAAGAGTTCTTTGAATACCCAGTTATAGGTAACCGGGTCAGTCAACAGTGTGTTCTCGGAAGATAGCGGCAGACCTATTTGAGATAGACGAACGAAAATTTTAGAATGTACAGAAAAGGTACTGCTGGTGGTAATAAAATCAACGGGCACTCATGAGTACGAATCAATTGTGGAAATACACCTTCAAAAATGTTTTTTTTTCATGGATTAATATTTTTCATCCATTTCTGGTATGAATGAATTTCAATCATTAAATTCTGATTCCTCTAGTTCTGAAATTCAACCTGCATATTATCAGGCAAAACACTGAATGTATGAGAGGTTTTTTGGTCCATTTTTACTTGCTACCAATAAATAGGTAAATATTTATATATTGCAGTTGAATGAAATGAAGATATGTCTACATTTATCTTTGTTATACACTCACAAATTCATTCAAATGTGTTTTCGTGAGATCCGATGAGAGAGGTTCCAATTTATTGATCAGAGTACAAAATTCACCAGATCATTCAGTAATAATAATTATTCGAGTTTATATAAAATGCAAAGTGCAATGTATATACTCGGATATAATCGTTTTTTTCTTTTGAGCAATACCTCGTGTAATAAATATCTTTCTTATCATTATCTTCTCGTGATACTAAGATTGATGATTATTGATAATATTGATGAATTATTAGAAAATGGGATCAATAAAGAGAATTTCGGAAATTTGGCAGCGTCGCTTTTTTACCACCCAACCTTGATAAAAGATACACACTATAAGTATCCAATATAATGATAACCTACCTCGATATTCAGAGATCCTTCTGGGAAATAATATTTATAAATCCTGCAACTGCAATCAAAACGGGCACTGAATGTAGAATCCACTGGACTCCATGCCACACACTGTATACTATTAGGTAAAATACTATTCAGTATTTTACAATAATCAATTTCTTTTTCGGTATTACATGGTTCATGATCGGATAAGTTACTTCTCAAATCAATTGAAATAACTTGACCAAATGCACTGACACCTTTATCTGTTCTACCGCATCTATGATAGTTTGATGAAGGCCGATCTTTTATGAGGCGTGCTTTCAAAAGTGCCTCAAATAAGTAATATTCTACTGTTTCAGTGGTATCTTCTTGAATGACGAAACCTTTATATTCCCAACCGAGATAAAACACCTTGAGTGCAATATGTCTAAACTTACACCTGAAAATTTCAATTAATGAATAATATGAAAATTTTAACTGTCTCATATCAACATAAAAATGTCAACATTTCTTGAGAATTCAATTCTGATTACTTATATTACAAATAATTCATACATTTTCTCATTTATTATAGTTTTGATTATTTATTATACAAAAGTTCAAAATATAATCTAACATAAGGAACTTATGGTCTTACCAATGAATTTCCTCTGTTCAACAATTACTTCTCTCAGATATTTAAAAATAGATGTTTAAAATATTCTACCCACATACTAGATCATTAGATATTTAGAACAATGAGTATTTTTTAAGAGAGAATCAGAACAATGAGTGATGAAGAGTGTTATGATATGATCAAAAGAACTTGTAAAACTCTAGAGATGACTAAATGAACCCCAATATCAGTTGAGGCTAATTTGATACGGTATTCAACAATTCAATAATCCAATGATATACAGACTATCGGATTTCAATCGCACTATATAACTTGTGATAACATTTTTGATTCCACTTATAAAACCATCTAACTGCATACTACTTATACAGTTCATGGAATATATATCAGTTCCGACACTCTCCGCGAATGCAACACGCTACATTTCCCTTGCCCCATTTAGGTAGGTTTGCACCGAGCCGTCGCGATATAAAAGTTATACAATGCCGCCCAATTATGATGAAATTCTGGTAGTGGGCCTTCGTTAGCACAAAGTAGGTCTCGATTCCGTCCACGGATGATCGTCCATTTGTTCAAATCGTGGAGGCAGAACTTTGGAACACAACATTCATGAAGTATTGCTGCATTCGCTCGGATTCGTCGCGGAAGTTACTCGAGAAGATACAAATTTTAAATTCATATGAGGTACGTGATCACTGATAGCGCATTCTTTGAACCAAACGACAATTTTTTTCGGCCACCTATTTGAACAGAAGTGACACCATTTTTTCCAAAAGTCACCCTATACATTTCTCTAGCCTATCTCATTTGCCTTGGAATTATACATTCAACCATGTATCAGAAAGTGGGATTCGTTGCTTGAATGGCTGCTGAATTGCATTTCATTGAAATACACCAAGTTGCTTGTGGCAGGAATTAGACGATAAAATCATACAGCCTTCAACTGTCAAGCAATTTTTTGATGATTGTTCTTAATTTTTCGGTTTTGTATTTACAGTATACCATGTGTTTGTGGAAAATATTATACCGGTGAAACCAGCAGGCCTCTATCAGTAAGGATGAAAGAGCATAAGAACAATATGAAGAGAAGATATACTGACAAATCGAAATTAGCTGAGCATATCCTTACTGAAAATGGACAACATATGGCCGATTGGGGTAATATTGAGATCATAGGAAAAGAAGACAACAACCAAAAACGGAAAATCAAAGAGTCTGCTTGCATTCTCCTGAACGGAGACAATAATATTGCTTCTTGTTCGGTTGATATAGATAGAACTTGGCATCCACTTCTGAAACTTGAATATGAAAATGGGAAATTCGATATCAATTAATGAACCAGAATTCCTCCGTCTGCCAAATTGTCACTTTTCAGTGTCAAAATCGGAAACATTGAAAAAAGTTTACGAAGAGAAAAATATTTCAATTGTGTTGAGAACGGGAGCAGATTCGTTCCCGAAACGTCCACCAAGATAAGTAGAGGTTTTATTCTTATTAAATATATTTGTATTTCCAAATTTTTTCAAAAACAAGGTGTCACTGACCAATAGAGAATTTCTCTTTTAGGTATCTAAAGGTTTAATTTCAAGCGCAGTGACATTTTGGGACAGATCCTAAATCTGTCCTTACTAAAAATATATTGCAATAATTTTTAATAACTTCTACTCTATTTTTTAGAAACGAGGAGAGAAAATCCCATCAAAAGCTGAAAAATGAATATTCCACCTCCTCGAAGAACTTACAGACAGTATTCATACATACTGAGTTTAGTGTACGGAAATTTGTAAAATGAGGAATATATCACTTTACAACCTCCTTCAACTCCTCCCCAAAATAACTAACTTTGTTACGAGATGTATTTATTCTTGAATAATGAAGAATTTGTTTGACTTTGACCCGACATGATATCCTGGCAAAGTTTATCCTCGAGGCGTATGGAACGGACAACTTTTCCAAAAGAGAATACGGAGAGTGACGGAACTGAGATATTATTGTTCACACTGTGCTAGTGGTGAACATTTGAGAGCTTCGATTCGTTGGAGACATGCATATGTGTAAATACTGATACCTACATACCAACTCAAATTTTTATCATAAAAATGGAACTCTGAAACGGTTGAAAATCAGTAAGGAATACATTCAGTAACTTCGAAATGATATGCAGAATTCAAAAATGTAATGAAATACATTTGAAATAGGAAATTGACACTAACTCCTTCTATAGCCTCAACAATATTCTATCAGATCTTTAAATTTGCCTAACCATCACATCACGCCACCGCCATTCTAAGAGACAAATTCTAAATTTCAGCATGTTCCATGAGGCAAATAACACATTTAGAAAGCATTCTCGACTTGGTATCTTGACCAGAAGTGTTGACAACTTTGTTAATCTGAATACACCTTTCTTATCTTTCCATTGATATATCATAGGACAATCACATTCAAAGTGGCGGAAAAGTCGTTGATTTTCGAAACATCTAGTATAGTTTATGCGAAGTCAGTCGAAAAACTTCCGTTTTTAAGGACGATACGATGATTTGTCGATTCACTTAAAATTGGAATAGGAATGAATGAGATATTTTTTACTGAGCTTCCCCGGTATGAAGCCTGTGCAGTCAACGTGGACTGGATAAGCGCTGTCATTCTAGAAACCGCGTCTCATTGGTTACTCCTGAATGTTGATTGGTCAGAGTTGCATTTGCGGCTTTCTGTGTGATAAGAATCTTCTAGCTTGCGCTAGGCACTGCTGTACGGTAATGCGACGGAGCTAGGTTGTCGTTGTCTTCATTGGTTCAACTCGAAATTCAGAAAATTTATTATTTTAATCATAGTGAGTCTGTTTTTCGGTTCACAATTAAAATATGGCGTTCTGGAGGCCTTTCGAGGAAGTAAACGAAGTGAGTGATATCGATTCGAAGGAAGAGCAAGCGGAGTTCGCCAATAAAGATTTACATGTTCAAAGGCAAAGGGTAATTTTGAATATGTATTCGCGTCTCAAGGACGAGAATAATTATTCTTCAGAAAACCAACTTGTGAAGAGAATACAGGAATTGACTAAAATAAGCTATATCACTATATACAGAGTTATTAGAACCGGAGATGTTGTGGATCATCAAGTTAAACGGAAAAGAGTGGGACAAAAACTCAAGAAGCTTGATGACGCTTAGAATTACTGGAAATGATCAGGAAACAAAATTTCCCGAAGGAATATGTAGTTGGTGAACTCTTTGGAGCACACGGCCATACTGTCTTACGTTTGCCCCCATATTACTGTGTTTTTAACCCTATTGAGATGGTCTGGGCTGCTATCAAAAGCAAAGTACGTAAGAATAACCAATTACCGCAATTTAGCGAGTCAGTTTTAACCACCATCAGGACAGTAGTTAATGAGATAAACGAGAATATTGATCTCACCACGTATCAATCCAGTGATCAATAGGGTAAATGAAGATTCGAGTCCTGAAGAGTCCGATAGTGACTATTGATATATCATCCAGTATTTGTGTATAACAGTTACGAAAATTAACAAGTGATGTGTTGTGAATCATATTGTAATTAGCATGACCAAAGTGTGAAGTTAAGGAAAGTGATGTGACATGTGTAGTGAAATCATGTAAAGTCTAGGGAAGTGATGTGACAAGTGTAATGAAATTGTGTAAATTCTAGGAAAGTGATGTGACATGTGTAGTGAAATTGTGTAACGTGTTGAGAAGTGATGTGACATGTGTGATAAAAATGTGTAAATTCTAGGAAAGTGATGTGACATGTTTAGTGAAACTGTGGAACTGTACCTATTTCTAATTTCACCAAAAAAACCCTTTCAGAATATACCATTTATTTGAGGAGAATTTTCATTAAGTTCAATGTTATTTATATTTTATTTTGTTGATTATTTTCTTCTTATGATTTTAAACCAATCAGAACAACGTTCAATTGAGTAGGTCACCTTGTATAATCTCGAATATACGTGTATATAATAACTCTGCCAATCAGAAATTCAGAATTATTGGCATTTTCATGGTACTCAACTTATTCATATTGTTACAAACATATTCTCAAGTTCCTTATACTACTGAGAATTTTTATCAAGTTTAATGTTTTATTTTCATTTTATTTTGTTGAGAGTTTTTATTGAGTTTAATTTTATATATATATTTAATTTTGTTGACAATTCTGATTTAATTTAATTTCATATTCATATTTCAAATGTGGGACAATAGGGCTATTGGCGAACACCCACTAAAAAAAAGTAGCGAGCCATGGTAATACCTCATGGGTGGTCTGGAAACTTACCAATATTCGATGCTCTCCTGTTCCAAAATGGATATATAGGTAATTTTTGAACAATCAAGAATTCATTCAAAAACAGCTTTAATTTGTGAGAACGAAAAAACTATTTTACCCGCCGCTGTAATCTGCGGCATGTCATAGGATTTGCCGGCATGCAGCCGGTTAAATTTTTTTTTGGCTTTTTCAACTGACTTCGTATAAACTATACCCTTAATATTTCGCAAAAAGAAAAAATATTCCATACTTGACACAAGAAGGAAGTTGTGAAATCAAATAACACTAATTATAAAGTTCTCGTTCTCTTTGGAATATTTGCTTTAACCTAACTGTTTTTATTTATTTGCATAGGTAAATGGGGACACTTTTTCCAAAATAATCAATCTCCCAGCTTCGTACTAATTGGGATTTCGAGCTTATCATCGAAATGGCTTTGGAGATATTTTACATTAGACCAATATAAAATGAAATATAAATTATACTTCTAATAAGAAGAAAAATGAAGATATGCTAATTTAATAGTAAAATGTCAAATATACCGTGGAGATAATGTTAATATGGTCAGTAGCTGAGACGAAAATGGTTCTTTAAATGCACTGAATCGACTTGTTCAAAGTATTATTTTGTTTAGTTAGATTTTTGAGAAAATTGTCAATTTCTCCATCATTCTCAGCATTAACGACATATTGTGATAAATATGTCAGTGAAATGTAATTAGATCATAAAAAGGAGTTGTATTTTATGATTCAACTTCCTACCAAACCTTACAGTCAGTCCAATTTAATGTCAAAATCTGCGGTCAGTTACTCAGTCAGCATAAGTATGGAATACACTTATCTAGTTCACTAAATCATATATTTGTAGGTATTGGAATAGCCGCGTGTACCCTATCACCGTAGTCACCATCACGAGGTATAGGTGATCTCAAAAATATACCATGTGAGAAATTAACCTATATACTCCATATTTCATGCATACATATTTATTTCATGTCTTATTGTTACAAATACTCACTTGGAAAAGTCGAAAGGCTTCAATATCTTCTGTTTATGTTCTTGAATTGAGGATTTTGCAATTATATTCTTCAATTGAGAATTATGTGCTGTCAGAGATCGAATTTTTTCTATAAGTTCCTAGAAACAACATATATTATTCAGTATTTCTAATGAGCTGGGGGTTACCGACGGGGCTATATCCATTCGACTTATGAACAACATAATATTTGAAATTTGAATTGATTCAAAGTGATTTGAAGACTGAAGGTCCTATGTCGATGAAAATGAGGTGATAGAAATGAAGATTCAAACAGTAGATATGAGTAAACTGAAAATTAGTAAAAATTATAGTAGTGATCACCATATGGTGACCTACAAACTATTCCATCATTAAGAGCAAACTCAGTTAGTAACAATCATTGTAGAAACATTTTAAAAGTACTCCCAATTGTATGCTCTTGAAACTGTAAACATGCTCTTCTCGCGTCAAATGCAATATTGAGTGATAATGGATAATGGATTTTAGTCTACATTGTGCATAACAGTTTGAAGGAAAATAATAAACATCATATATATGTTGGCAAACTTTCCTCAAGAAAAAAATAGTGGAGCAGGTACATAAAGAAATTGGTCGATTATTTCCAAGCTTTCTCTGCAGGCTTATGTATTTTCTGATGAATCTTTCAATCTTTCAAAAAATCAATATGTCATAAATAGCAATATCTAATGCCTGTCACACACGAAATCGTTAATTATAAGGTATTGAAAAAATAATGTTTTTCTTCAGTTTTTATGGGACTATGTATAAACACCCACTAAAAAAGCTCAATGATACATACCTGGGCCATGTACTGAGAACAAAATGTCCACTAGCATGTATGAGTTTTATTTTGAACTAACAATTAGAAGAAAATTATTATCAATATATTACAAGTCAATCCAATAAAAACGGTCAGTGATAGCTTGTTTACAAAATTTTCCACTATTGTTCCAGTTCCGAAAGTTAACTCAAATAAAGCTGAAAATGTCATCCCATCTACTCTTGAAAAAGTGTTGGAACTATCTGCATATAACCAATTAATTTAGTACTTCATTGCAGATGAATTGTTTCTTGGCAACCAATCAGTATTTAGTATTAGACACTCGTATGAAACGTGGGAAGATATAATTGATAGAAATCAGTACATTGTCGTGTTGTATCTCGACCTCAAAAGGGCATTTGAAACAATCGACAAAATTATTCTAATTGAAAAATTAAAGTATTATTGGATATTGGGGATTGTTTTGGGTTGGATTCAAAGTTACTTATTCAACAGAAGACAAGAACCTAAATTTGGAATTGTCAGATAAACTTATGATTAAGAGTGGCATACCTCAGGGTAGTGTGTTAGGTCCATTGCTTTTCATTATTCATCTGAATAACATTAACCACGTTACTGGATTGCAGTCCATAATTGTGGAAATGAATACATATTGAAATGAAATATTTTGGTTTTGTCATTGATAAAACCCTAAAACTGAATAGTGATGGTGATTATATTTGTAAAAGAATATCTAAAAAAAACTCTTCTTCTTTTCTCGTATATGTAAGAAAGTGGCTATGTATGCTAGGTTGACTCTTTTCGAAAGTTCAATTCAACACCATTTTGATTATTGTTCAACATTTCTTATTCAACTTGAAAAAATAAAATAGCACAATTGCAAGGTTGAAACTGGGATGTAGTCATTACACAGCAATTATATTGATGTTAGAATTTCTGAACTGGTTTTTAGTTGAAGAACAGATATTGTTTATGACTATGATTTCTATATATAAGTTGCAAAAAGGATTTCTACCCAATTACTTCCAAAAAATCTTATTGAGAATAAATGAAGTTCATGATTACAATACAAGAAGTAATAACAATTTTCACATGATAACACTAAGTTTGGAATTAATAGCATGTTTCATAAAGGCTTAAATGAATTTACTAAACTACCACAATTCATGAAATAATCTAATTTAGTAAATCAATTTAAGTCATCATTAGTAACAGCTCATTGTGATACTTGGTTATCCTTTTTTTGATAAATATGATCCAATATACTCTGCTTTAAATGTATTGCCAAATGTTTGTTACATTTACTTAGCTTCATTTGTAAGATATTTATACATTTGTATTTTTTTTTTGTATATTGGGCTTGCATACTTAATAAATGAATAAATAATCAATATGATAGTGACAGTCATGATTTGTCTCTGTTTCCCACATTCTCCTTCATCATTGTTCACTGATTAGTTTTGATTTGCACTATTTTGCAATACTATCAAACAGCTATTTCCAATCTGGAACTGAAGGGGTTTTTCCTATGAATCTATATTGATTAATTAATCTCTATTAATTTCTAATCTTGGCCAAATCATCATAAAAACAGGCTGAAATTCAACTTTTTGTGAACAATTTTTACAAAGAATTTATGTATTTACCTCATATTGTGATTTTCTTAGAATTGATTCTCCATCTTACACAAAATGGTTGCAACATTTCAAAGTGTCAGTGGAAGAAATTCAAAATGGAGAAATAGAGTGGGAGGATTTTGTTTTGTCACTTTGTCAGGTGGGTAGACCCAAATTTGAAAAAAAACACCAGTAGTTGTTAGTGTGTATGAACTCTTATTAAAGGTATATAGTGACTATAACCTGCACTAATTCTCATGATCAATATCAATCACATGAATTATAGAAAAGGAAAGTAACAAGAATATTGAGAAACACTTCTATTGACAATTGTGGAACAAAAAGTGCAATCTTCAACTAACAATGAAGCTAGTAGTGGCTATCACATGATAAATAAGACTCAAAATGAGTCAACAAATGACAAGACATGAACAAAGCTGATGTACTAAATCATTAATAAGTATTTTTGGATCAATATGATATGATCTCAGAGACCAAGGCAGTTTATACTTGTAGCAGGACTTATATTATGAAATCATTGAGCAGGAAATTTAGCTAAAAGCTGGGAACATGGTAACTGAAATCTCATGAGACCATCCAAATATATTTATATTCAGAATCGAATTGGTGAGCTATACTTGCTATGTAGATGTATTATTTTGCATAGGTTTGAAGTTGGCAGCTAGATAATCCATATGGAGCTTTATACTTTCAAGATGGATTCATAAATCATTCATTATCATTACATTCAACATTACATCATGATTATGAAAGATGAAAGCCTAGAAAATAATGACTGTTCATTAATTAATATATTTACACTACTCTTGCATTACACTAACAAGTTTGCATGTTTTCATCTCTAATAATTTTGAAATGTAATTGTATGTATGTCTGAAACTTAACACATTCCCTGAAACGTGGAAGCTATCCAAGGTCTGCCCGATTTATAAAAAAGGAAACGAGTCTGATGTTGAAAATTTCAGACCGATTTCAATAATATCAAATTTCAGTAAGGTATTTGAGATAGTCATCTACAATAGGCTGTACAACCATCTGAGTAACCTAATTTCTCCAAGATAACATGGCTTCATAAAAGGACGCTCTACTGTCTCGAATCTCGTGAATGTTACACAATTTATTGCGGGAACTATAGATAGGCAAAATCAATCTGATATTATATACACCGACTTCTCTAAGGCCTTTGACAAACTTGATCACTGTTTGCTCCTAAATAAGCTTGCCTCATTTGGTCTCTCTAACTCTTTGATCTCATTATTCAACTCGTACTTAATTAACAGAAGACAATATGTTGCCTTTGCTGGCTTTAAGTCGGTGGAATACTCAGCCTCCTCTGGTGTTCCTCAAGGCAGCAATTTGCGACCCCTGTTATTCAACATATTTATAAATGATATAACAGACATTATTGAAGTTGAGTATCTCTTGTATGCTGACGATATGAAATTATTTTGTGAGATAACCAACATTCAAGACTGCATTCGATTATCGAATAGTTTAGAAAATGTAGTACAATGGTGCCATGAAAACAAGCTACCCCTTAATCCTGATAAGTGCAATGTTATGTCTTTCACCTTGAAATCTTTACCCACATCATATCCATATTCGATCGACAATACGACTCTGAATAGACCTACTGTGCTGATTGACCTAGGAGTAACTTTCGACCGCAAACTTACTTTCACCCCTCATATAGAAAATATGGTATCTGCAGTGAATCGACTCTATGGTTTTCTGATTTGAAATAGTAGAGATTTTCAGAAAGTTTCAACGTTAAAAACTCTCTATTATACATACACTCGGTCTAAATTAGAATATGCTTCCATAGTCTGGTCGCCACTATACCTGGTGCACATTGACCTACTAGAATCTGTGCAAAGGCGTTTCTTGAAGTACCTCTCGTTCAAATGTGATGGCGTGTATCCCACAATGGGCACCCCGCACGAACTTTTACTCCACAGGCACAGGGTCAGTAGTCTGGATGGCCGCCGAGAGTGTTCTGCTGTTATTTTCACATACAAATTGATGAATAATATGATTAATGATTGTGTCCTCCTTGAAAACTTCAGCATACTCATTCCTCGGCTGACTACCCGCAGAACAGATTTATTCTATCTGCCAACCCCCCGAACTAATGTGTTACTGAATTCACCAATATATAGAATGTCTAATACATGCAACAAATTCAGTGACCAGCTTGATTTATTCAATACGAATGTGAACACTATACGTAAAATCTGCCTTAACTGAATTGCGTCATGACTCTATAACATCATATTGTCAATTTCAGTAGTGTATACCCATCCTGTATATTCTCTTGTTTTTGTGATGACTCCCACTCTGTAAATGGTTTCTGTTGAGTGGTGTATGATAAATAAATGAATAAATGAATAAATAAATAAATGGATTGTTTCATGAATCCACCTTGAACCTGCTTATGCTGATTCTGCATTCACAGTTACTGTGAAAGGATACTATATTGCAAACAATGTACAGCATGACGTTAAATAACATTCTCATATTTCCTTTTTCTGTGATTTTGGCTTGAAAGTTTACCTCTTTACTATAATTTTCAAGATCACCAGTTTCATTCATTTTGGGTTGTTTTTTTATAGTAATTCTTCTATCCATCATGAAATATCCAGTGTCGACTATCGAAGTACCGAATCATACATAAACTACACCCTTCAGACGATAAAACTACACTCTCATCCTCATTAGTTTTAACTAAACGAACCTTCCAACAATCAATAACAATCTGTGAGTATTAAACAAACAGACTCTAACCTAGAAAAAGCGAGAACTTTTTTCCTTCTTTTTGTTCATTCCTTTTGGCATCTTCTCATTTAGAAATTGGCCAGGACCCTTAACCAGGACATTATAATTTTCTTCTTCTTCTGTTTCTGAGTTCGGTGTTGCACCATAGAAAAATTAGCATATAAATATACTCTTTGGTTGTACATCGCTGATCACAGAAATAATTATACAATCAAACGAACTTACCTGTGAAGTTCGATCATAATTATATGAAGCGCCTCGTCCTCGAGATCACCTTGATTACACTTGTAGTACCCTTATTCTGAGCCTGATGACCACAACGTTAGAAGACTAGTCTCAAAAAATAAAAAAAAACTTCCCATCTCACATTCCTCGGTGACGTCCCCTCTCTAATTTCTCTGGTGCTGTCACAAAACACAGGGTGTTCTGTGAATTGTTCCATGATTTCTTCAAAATTTTTAACGATTCAAAAAATTGTTCCATGATTTGGGCTTTGGGTGACGTGGGAGGTGATCTCTTCGGACGAGGTGCTTCAAATAATTACGATCGATTTCCACAGGTAAGTTCGTTTGATCGATCGTATAATTATATTTCAGCGCCGCGTCCTCGAGATCACCTTGATTACACTTGTAGATTTTTAAAGAGCTTGTAACAATTTTTAAAATATTCTGTTTTTGGTTTGCTATAAATAAGAGACAGGAATCGGTAAATTCAATGCAGTTAGTTATTGAAATTCATTTCAACAAAATGAGCGTTTCATTAGTTGTCAATAATCATAGTCTAAATGTTATTAAATACAGATATTGCAAGATCAAGATTTCTAGACAGCGGTCTATTGTAAAATCTAGCAAAAGTTTGCGAATTCTCACTCCAACCAGCGGCCTTCCTGATTGATTCCAAAAGTACCCCATTCCTAAGAGCAGCTGAAGCAGAAGCATGCCGAGTGGAATAGGCTGAAAAAACCGACATGTCATCCCAGCTTCCGCCAGTGTCTGCCGTATCCACCTACTTATGCTCTGTGTGGAGACAGTATCACGAAGTTTTTTCGTGGTCAAAAATGAATAATCTTGCAAAGGTTTTCTAAAGGCTGCTGTCTGTTCAATGTAATGCAAGAGTGCGGAAGCAACGCACAAATTGGGGTTATCCCGAAAATAGGGTAGATGTAAAACTCGGCTGCAACCTCCTTGCTGGAGTAGTCTTAATATTGTCTGATATTAAAATCTGACTTCCTGTTGCGGATACTATTACATTAAACAATTTATTCAGGGCTAATAATGTCTGCATCCTATGGGTCGTGACTAGTGCCAACGAGGTACCAACCTCTCTGGTTAGTTTATCTAATGGAAGTAATTCATTTGAGGGCCAAGATTCTAGGTATGTCAAAATAAGTTTCCTATTTCTCCATGCAATATCAAAGACAGAGCTGATCGATGATTATTGAAAGTCCTATAAGAAAAACCGTTCTTGTGTAGCTGCTCTTGTAGGAAAGTGACAACTTCTGTCACTCCTCCCTCCAAAAAATGTATATTTCTTGTCTGACAAAAAATTCTCCATGCTTTTCGAATGTGGTGCTGTACTGTTTCAGGGTGGCCTCCGACAAGGATTCAATAAACGTAGGAACTTTTTTTCTCAAAAAAGCTTGCCTGATAATTTCCCGACAATCAAGGACACTGCTGGTGGTTGAAGTTTCCTAGAAATAGACAAAAGTAGTTTTTCTTGATGAGGGAAATAAATAGATTCTTCTATCAGTAGTTTGTGGAAAATCGGGTAACAGGGTTGTGTATCCCAATCCGGAAGAACTAGAATTCCGATTGCTTGGTCCCATATATGTATTAACTACAATATTGACCGAACGCCATAAGAGCAATGTTAGAAAAGTGATGCTTCATTATATACGTCTTTCCTCGTCTAATTGGCAACGATGATCGAGGGCGCATGCGCAAAATTCAAATTTCATTCAAAATTCATTTTGGCGCATGTGCATAAATTCATCCTTGCCAATTGCACTCTTTTATTTTGACATCAGATAGGCTGTCCTTATTATCAATATTCGTAGTTAATACATATATGCTTGGTCCTGAATATTCTTATTCAATGTACGTAAAATTAAGGGAAAAGGAGGAAAAGCATAAAAATAATAATTTTTCCGGCTTATACTGAATGCATCAACTGAAATAGATTCAGGGTCGGGTAACCATGGAACAGAAGTGTTACATTTTGCATTCAGATTTGACGCGAACAAGTCAATATTAGGGCTGCTGAACCTATCTTTCATTATCGAGAATATTACCTCATTTAACTCCCACTCGGTCTCAGCAGGTAAGACCCTTGATTCCTGATCGGCTATAAAGTTATCTTTGGTATATAAGTGGCGGAAATCCAAATATTTCTTTGTTCGCACCATTGCCAAATATCTTTAGCGACTTTGCTTGATTTTGGGTACTTGATGCTTCCCATCCTATTGACATATGAGAATGCGGTGGTATCATCAACTCTCGAAAGTACACTACATGAATGTAATTGTTTAGAAAAACATTTCAGGCCATAAAAAATACTCAAAAGTTCTAAGTAATTTATTTGTTCATGTTGTTTCTTCTGGTGACCACCAGATGAGTCTTTTCACCTGTACAGTATGCACCCCAGCCAGAAAGGGATGCATCAGTAAATATTTCTGAATAGAATGAATCTTGTCTTATATCATTAGAGCTTGACATAATATTGTCAGCGCACCAAGACAAATCTTCATTCAGAGCATCTGAAATTTGCATGAATGAATCATAGTCTTGATTATTTCTATGGAGTGAAAGGAATTTTTCTTTCTCAAACTGCTTCGTATAAAGAAAACCATATTTGATGGCTGGACAGGCTGAGATTAACAAACCAATGAAGTGTGCAAAAAATCTTATATTACAAAATCTTTTTTCTTTAATTATTTTTATTATGTTCAGGAACTTGCATCTTTTATCTATTGGCAAGCATATTGTCATGTTTCCACTATCTAATATGAATCCCAGGAAACTGCAAATCTTGGATGGTGAAAGAACACTTTTTTCATAGTTTACTGTAAAACCTAGACATTCTAAGATCGAAAGGACCGTATTGACATTCCTCTTACATTATTCTTCTGTTTAGCCAAATATCAAAAAATCATCCAAGTATATAACACATGATATGACATTCCTTCCTAAAAATGCAATGATTGGTTTAGTGAGTTCGGTAAAAACATAGGGAGCCAATAAGAGGCCAAACGGAAGACATGTAGATTGATATAAAATGCCCTTAAATGAAGAACTCAAAAAATGTCTGTATTTTTTGTGGATTGGTACAGCATAATAGGCATTTTTTGAATAAATAGTGGCCATGAAATAGTCCTTGTGAACTAATTTGATTGCAGTGCGGATGTCTTCTAAATGAGTGAGCGAGCGTTACACAATGGTAATTGTCTATTCAATGTGTGTTTTTCGGACGAATGTTCCTTCTTCCTCAATGGTTTAGTGAATCGCCACAATTGCCGGTACTGGGCTGACACCAATTCAAGGATTTTCCACGAGACACACACGCAACACCCCCAGAAGTTGAATGTGTAGAACGGCCACAAACTAATCAGTCCAAGAACTAATGCAATTTTTTCACTTATGTGACGAAGAAATACTTTCGAATCTACCTGTTACTCTAGTTCGAACGAAGAAGAGGAAGTAAAGAGTATACGAAGCATTAAGAATAAATCCGAAATATACCATGGGTACTATTGAATTGAACTGGATTTATTATACATAGTATGAGAGACATAATATGAGTCAGCTTCAAAGAGTTTAGTTACGTATGAAAATATAAATGAAAACAAAGATACGTGAAGTGATACGAAACTTAGTGAGAACCATCGCACTTACTTTCTTATTTTCCTGGATATAAAACTTGATGAAACTTGTCTCATTGATATTTCCGATGGCAAAAAGTATGGATTTTAAGGCTTTTTCGAAACTGGTGAAAGTTTTGATCACCACCCATTTTAGAGGACCACCCATTTCAAGACATGTGACATGGGTCGCCGTTCTTTTATTTTATCATGTCATGGGTCACCGTGACATGATACAAGTATTGTATCATGGGTCGCCGTGAGCTTTATCATTGAATGATTGTTTATAGTATATATATACAACGATGTACAAAACACTGGTGCAGTTACTGATAGTATTATGTTTTGTCAAAAACGCTAACGCCAATTTCGATCATTATTTGAATTGCTACTTCTGAATCAACATTTTTATAACATTTGTGCAATTATCAATATGAGTGATTTCCCGCTATAACGAATAAAATATATATTCTTTGGCTTGATATTAGGATATAGAATAACGCTTCGGTTATCATCGAAAAAACGATGTACAGAACACTGGTGGAGCTATTCTGTCTATTTGCCTCTATCTATTATCCTCAACCAAAACTCTAACGTAAAGCTAACTTGATAACAGCATTTTATTCGTTATACCGGAAAATCACTCAAATGTCAGTTGTTAGATGGCGACACAAAAATAGAAACGAAATCAGAATTTTTGATGATTGCACAATCAGTGTTGAAAAAATATATAATTGATTCAGAAGTAGTAATTGAGGTTGCTTCTCAATTTTAGATCGAACTACTTAATTACAATCTCAAAACGTCAACTATTTGTACAGAAATCTGTAAAAGTGTCACCATCTTCTGGAGAGTTTCTCAACTATCATGCCATTATAGCGGAAAATGGCGTTAGCGTTTTGGACGAAACAAAACACCATCAGTGACTGCACCAGTATTTTGTACATCGTTATCGAAAACAATGACGTCATATATGACGTTTCCAGCACGCCCGTTACGACAGTGGTCGTTAGTGGAACTGAACGACTCATTTCACAAAACCACAGTATATTATTTCATTATTTTATATTCTATAAGATAATATCAAAGATGTAACCTATGTGAAGACGGCAGCCAGGAGTGAGCGGCCAAATTTCCGAATACTTCCGAATGCGCTCGTCAGTGGCGCGCGCTAGTTTCCCCCCTTTTAGGGTAACGTGATGCTTTTAAATCAATTGGAATGTTTCAGACTAGGCACAAGAATCGATTGCAGATTGATTTTGACTCGACTGAAAAATTATTGAGGAAGCTGTCTTCAATCGAAGAAGGATATACATTGATTTGAACCCATTTGTGGTAACGCAATCATGAAATGCACGACATATACTTTTATACAGACATTAAAGTAATTGAGGAGGGCAGAACTGATGTTTGAATATATAGTTTGGGGCACAAATATGATACAGCAGCCAGAGGAGGATCCTCTAATAGATCCCACAAAGAATTATACACTCAAAAAAAAACTTTCATCGATTTTCTATATTTGAACAAGAAACTGATCGAATTTCACTAGGTCAGGGAGGTAGCTTTTCAACTGTAGAATCCAGCTGAGAAATAATTGTTTCTTGCTAAATTCCTCAGAAGATTCTACACACGAAAAACATGATTTTTATATATATTTCTTCGATTTTCGATACTTAAACCAAAAACTGAACGAACTCCAATGGGTCGAGGGAGTAGCTTTTCCACTCCAGAATCCAGCTGAGAAAGAATTATTTCTTGCTAAATCCCCCAGAAGATTCTACACACGAAAAACATGATTTTTATATATATTTCTTCGATTTTCGATACTTAAACCAAAAACTGAACGAACTCCAATAGGTCGAGGAAGTAGCTTTTCAACTCCAGAATCCAGCTGAGAAAGAATTATTTCTTGCTAAATCCCCCAGAAGATTCTACACACGAAAAACATGATTTTTATATATATTTCTTCGATTTTCGATACTTCAACCAAAAACTGAACGATCTCCAATGGGTCGAGGAAGTAGCTTTCCTACTCCAGAATCCAGCTGAGAAAGAATTGTTTCTTGCTAAATCCCTCAGAAGATTCTACACACGAAAAACATGATTTTTATATATATTTCTTCGATTTTCGATACTTAAACCAAAAACTGAACGAACTCCAATAGGTCAGGGAAGTAGCTTTCCAACTCCAGAATCCAGCTGAGAAAGAGTTGTTTCTTGCTAAATTCCCCAGAAGATTCTACACACGAAAAACATGATTTTTATATATATTTCTTCGATTTTCGATACTTAAACCAAAAACTGAATGAACTCCATTAGGTCAGGGAAGTAGCTTCTCGACTCTAGAATACAGCTGAGGAAGATTTGTTTCTTGCTAAATCCCCCAGAAGATTATACACACGAAAAACATGATTTTTATATATATTTTTTTCGATTTTCGATACTTGAACCAAAAACTGAACGAACTCCAATAGGTCGAGGAAGTAGCTTTTCAACTCCAGAATCCAGCTGAGAGAGAATTATTTCTTGCTAAATCCCCCAGAAGATTCTACACACGAAAAACATGATTTATATATATATTTCTTCGATTTTCGATACTTAAACCAAAAACTGAACGAACTCCAATAGGTCAGGGAAGTAGCTTTCCAACTCCAGAATCCAGCTGAGAAAGAGTTGTTTCTTGCTAAATTCCCCAGAAGATTCTACACACGAAAAACATGATTTTTATATATATTTCTTCCATTTTCGATACTTAAACCAAAAACTGAATGAACTCCAATAGGTCAGGGAAGTAGCTTCTCGACTCTAGAATACAGCTGAGGAAGATTTGTTTCTTGCTAAATCCCCCAGAAGATTATACACACGAAAAACATGATTTTTATATATATTTTTTTCGATTTTCGATACTTGAACCAAAAACTGAACGAACTCCAATAGGTCGAGGAAGTAGCTTTTCAACTCCAGAATCCAGCTGAGAAAGAATTATTTCTTGCTAAATCCCCCAGAAGATTCTACACACGAAAAACATGATTTTTATATATATTTCTTCGATTTTCGATACTTAAACCAAAAACTGAACGAACTCCAATAGGTCGAGGGAGTAGCTTTTCAACTCCAGAATCCAGCTGAGAAAGAATTATTTCTTGCTAAATCCCCCAAAAGATTCTACACACGAAAAACATGATTTTTATATATATTTCTTCGATTTTCGATACTTAAACCAAAAACTGAACGAACTCCAACAGGTCGAGGAAGTAGCTTTTCAACTCCAAAATCCAGCTGAGAAAGAATTATTTCTTGCTAAATCCCCCAGAAGATTCTACACACGAAAAACATGATTTTTATATATATTTCTTCGATTTTCGATACTTAAACCAAAAACTGAACGAACTCCAATAGGTCGAGGGAGTAGCTTTTCAACTCCAGAATCCAGCTGAGAAAGAATTGTTTCTTGCTAAATCCCCCAGAAGATTCTACACACGAAAAACATGATTTTTATATATATTTCTTCGATTTTCGATACTTAAACCAAAAACTGAACGAACTCCAATAGGTCGAGGAAGTAGCTTTTCAACTCCAGAATCCAGCTGAGAAAGAATTATTTCTTGCTAAATCCCCCAGAAGATTCTACACACGAAAAACATGATTTTTATATATATTTCTTCGATTTTCGATACTTAAACCAAGAACTGAACGATCTCCAATGGGTCGAAGAAGTAGCTTTTCTACTCCAGAATCCAGCTGAGAAAGAATTGTTTCTTGCTAAATCCCTCAGAAGATTCTACACACGAAAAACATGATTTTTATATATATTTCTTCGATTTTCGATACTTAAACCAAAAACTGAACGAACTCCAATAGGTCGAGGAAGTAGCTTTTCAACTCCAGAATCCAGCTGAGAAAGAATTGTTTCTTGCTAAATCCCCCAGAAGATTCTACACACGAAAAACATGATTTTTATATATATTTCTTCGATTTTCGATACTTAAACCAAAAACTGAACGAACTCCAATAGGTCAGGGAAGTAGCTTTCCAACTCCAGAATCCAGCTGAGAAAGAGTTGTTTCTTGCTAAATTCCCCAGAAGATTCTACACAAGAAAAACATGATTTTTATATATATTTCTTCCATTTTCGATACTTAAACCAAAAACTGAATGAACTCCAATAGGTCAGGGAAGTAGCTTCTCGACTCTAGAATACAGCTGAGGAAGATTTGTTTCTTGCTAAATCCCCCAGAAGATTATACACACGAAAAACATGATTTTTATATATATTTTTTTCGATTTTCGATACTTGAACCAAAAACTGAACGAACTTCAATAGGTCGAGGAAGTAGCTTTTCAACTCCAGAATCCAGCTGAGAAAGAATTATTTCTTGCTAAATCCCCCAGAAGATTCTACACACGAAAAACATGATTTTTATATATATTTCTTCGATTTTCGATACTTAAACCAAAAACTGAACGAACTCCAACAGGTCGAGGAAGTAGCTTTTCAACTCCAAAATCCAGCTGAGAAAGAATTATTTCTTGCTAAATCCCCCAAAAGATTCTACACACGAAAAACATGACTTTTATATATATTTCTTCGATTTTCGATACTTAAACCAAAAACTGAACGAACTCCAATAGGTCGAGGGAGTAGCTTTTCAACTCCAGAATCCAGCTGAGAAAGAATTGTTTCTTGCTAAATCCCCCAGAAGATTCTACACACGAAAAACATGATTTTTATATATATTTCTTCGATTTTCGATACTTAAACCAAAAACTGAACGAACTCCAATAGGTCGAGGAAGTAGCTTTTCAACTCCAGAATCCAGCTGAGAAAGAATTATTTCTTGCTAAATCCCCCAGAAGATTCTACACACGAAAAACATGATTTTTATATATATTTCTTCGATTTTCGATACTTAAACCAAGAACTGAACGATCTCCAATGGGTCGAAGAAGTAGCTTTTCTACTCCAGAATCCAGCTGAGGAAGAATTGTTTCTTGCTAAATCCCTCAGAAGATTCTACACACGAAAAACATGATTTTTATATATATTTCTTCGATTTTCGATACTTAAACCAAAAACTGAATGAACTCCAATAGGTCAGGGAAGTAGCTTTCCAACTCCAGAATCCAGCTGGGAAAGAATTATTTCTTGCTAAATCCCCCAGAAGATTCTACACACGAAAAACATGATTTTTATATATATTTCTTCGATTTTCGATACTTAAACCAAAAACTGAACGAACTCCAATAGGTCGAGGAAGTAGCTTTTCCACTCCAGAATCCAGCTGAGAAAGAATTATTTCTTGCTAAATCCCCCAGAAGATTCTACACACGAAAAACATGATTTTTATATATATTTCTTCGATTTTCGATACTTAAACCAAAAACTGAACGAACTCCAATAGGTCGAGGGAGTAGCTTTTCAACTCCAGAATCCAGCTGAGAAAGAATTATTTCTTGCTAAATCCCCCAGAAGATTCTACACACGAAAAACATGATTTTTATATATATTTCTTCGATTTTCGATACTTAAACCAAAAACTGAACGAACTCCAATAGGTCGAGGAAGTAGCTTTTCAACTTCAGAATCCAGCTGAGAAAGAATTGTTTCTTGCTAAATCCCCCAGAAGATTCTACACACGAAAAACATGATTTTTATATATATTTCTTCGATTTTCGATACTTAAACCAAAAACTGAACGAACTCCAATAGGTCGAGGAAGTAGCTTTTCAACTCCAGAATCCAGCTGAGAAAGAATTATTTCTTGCTAAATCCCCCAGAAGATTCTACACACGAAAAACATGATTTTTATATATATATATAGGTAAATCAGTGGAATATTTGAATAGGACCGAAAATAAGGGAAATAGGTAGGTAAGTACTGAATTAGAATCTAACATTCAATGGCATAATGTTGCTAGAACAAAAGTTGGTACCTATCGAAAAAAGATTATATTGGATAGTCATGCGGTTTGCCTTGTGGACTTGCCCCAGTTTCCCCCAATATTAACAACCCGTGAGTTGCAAACGAAGACGAAGAAGTTTTCTTGTTACTAGGCGGATAAACTCTCCCACTACCAACTACCTTATGTTCGGTGCCCACTAGAGCTGCATCGAGAGTGCGACGTTGTCGCTCTCAACTTAGTTACGACCGTGATTTTACTCTACGTCCATTGATTTATAGATTTTGATTATAATACGTCATTCATTATATGAACAATTTTGCTGGGATTATAGTGCTAATACCAATCTCATAGCTACCCATATTCATAAATCTTCTTCGTCATGATATCGTACTGTAGCAACAGCATGGTAGGTATGTACCTAACATGCTGTTTTTTTTATTGATATAGTGTGTCTTATGTTATACACCAGTTGTATGGTGAAGGTCTGAGGAAGTTGTCAACTTATTTTTCAATACTAGTAATAATACAGACAGCAGGTATCCTCCCGACTTGTCTACACTTGAAAATATGTTATAAAATATGTAAATAGGTAATCAGTAATCATCTCCATTGATAGAACTGTCAACCATCCAGCCTTTATGGCCGATTTCATTATTTATGATCGCACGAAAATCAGTACTTGAAATCCTTATGAGTTTATTATTCATCAGTTCAACTCTATCACTGCTGACAGATAGTAGGCAGAAATGATGATCTAATATCTGTTATATTTCGACTTCGACTATAATATCGAGCGAGTACAATTCTGCTAATATAACTTTGAAAGAAAATATCGTGCAACCTATAAGTACATTCCAATGGAAGTTCATTGCTTCCTTCTCATCAAAGTTTATTTCATCATGTTACTCAATTTTAGTTCACATTAAGTTCAAAATGTACATATGTATGAATGAATCCGATGACAATGCAATTTTGGAGTTGAATTCAGAATCTGAACCGGGTTTTGGATATAATCAATATCCTTTCCCTTTTAGAGAAGAGATTCAAAATATTTGACAACACCGGTATAATAGGAGATGGACTCTACTTGCGGAGTAACTCTGACGCGACTTCGCGTCACGAGGTCGCGCGGTACAGTCCTCTCTGTCTAACACACCTACACACAACGAATCGTATAATGTATGGTCAAGGGTGGGAATATCATCTATAGGATATGATAGGAATTTTACTAAGGCACAGGGTTTTTTCATATATTGACACCCCTTCATCGTTTTTATTTGTCGTTTCTGAAAATAAAGTCTCAAATAAGAGAGATAAAGTGGGTGTCAATATATATAAAAAACCTTGAGATATTCTACAGAAAATACTGATGCTGACTTCTTTTGAAAGCAGGTATAATAACCTTATGTGTAATAACACATGTTGCTTTGGGTGATTTTTGGTGATTTCTGATCCATATAGACATGAACATTGAAGAACATGATAGATGATTCATTCTGAATCATCCTGTATATCTCATTATCTCTCTGTCCTCTTTTTATCTCCCATTCATTCTGAATTCCTCACAGATGTATTATTTATTTTCATTTTCCAATCGACAGCGGTATTCGACGGTTCGTCAGTGTTTTCCATATCGTCACGTATATTCCTGAAGCAGAATACCGAACTCTTCCAGAATGTGAGTAGGGGATTTCCATTCGCTATTTTGTACCGAAACGTATTCTGAATTAGGTCTAGGAGAAATAATTTTGTGCCGGCCAAATACGTCGATGAAGAGTGGGGATTGTGGTGGAAATTGTTTCACGAAAAGAAGGCGTTTTTTAACAACTTCGTTGACACGAAGGGCGATCTATTTTCGTCTCCTCAACATTTTGCGCTGGCTCATTGTGTGTCCAGCGATTTCAAAATGTCGAAAGGAATTGCGGCAACCTTCAAGTGAGTTGAAACTGTGGACAACATAACCATTTTCTCATTATTCCTTGTCAAAATACTAGGACTAGACATCTCTTTTTCAGGCAGAGATACGGCGGAGTGGAGCAATTGCTTCGCCAAAATCAAAAGCCGGGAGGGTTGGCATTCATTATCATCAAAAGGGATGGGCGATATATTTTTTATTTGGTCACCAAAAAAAGTTACTTCGAGAAGCCGGATTATCGGACCATATTCAGTAAACTGAGAGATTTTATTGCTGGAAATCATATATGGAACTTGGCGGTTCCTAGATTATGTTGTGGTAGAGATAGGAAGAATTGGAAAGTTATCATACCTGTGATAAGTTTCCTATTCCGCAATACTAAATGTCTCCTACATTTTTATGAGTGATTTCATTCAGAGTGGTTAAGATAGGGCTACCGGCGAACCTTCCACTAAAAAAAAGGTAGCGCACCCATGTCAAGGCAATACCTCATGGGTGGGTGTGGAAGTTTGCCATTGAATTAATTGTGCTGAAACAGTGATTTTCGCGATTATTCCATTTCTCATTTTACATAGATCACGCTCTAGGCCATGATTAGATATTAAATGTATGCAACTCTCAATACATACAAATTCCGGCGAAGAAGGCAAATTATTAAAACAACCAAACCAGAAAGGTTCCCAATGCTTCATTCGATAAGTATCAAATGGTTGTGAACCTATATTGTTTTTTTGCAATTTGCAATTGAACTCAAATGATCTCATTTCCTTGTAAGGAAATCGATTTGGGTTCTGAGAAGTATATCCACTGTACATCCACCTCATGAGTGTAATTAATTATTTGTGCCGAAACATTATTTGGCAAGGTGATTCTATTTCTCATTTTACATCCACAACGTTGAAATCACTATTATACTAATATGAGATCAATTAATGTATGCAACTGCCAATGCATTTGAGTGCTTGTTTGGTTGCCTGTGAAAGCGAACGAAGATATATAAAATCTGTGGGATTCACCGGAGGATAATTCTTACTCATCTGGACATACTCAGATACAAGCCACCTTCCTGGCCCCTGGCCTAGTAGAGTTCGTTCAGTTTTTGGTTTAAGTATCGAAAATCGAAGAAATATATATAAAAATCATGTTTTTCGTGTGTAGAATCTTCTGGGGAATTTAGCAAGAAACAACTCTTTCTCAGCTGGATTCTGGAGTTGGAAAGCTACTTCCCTGACCTATTGGAGTTCGTTCAGTTTTTGGTTTAAGTATCGAAAATCGAAGAAATATATATAAAAATCATGTTTTTCGTGTGTAGAATCTTCTGGGGGATTTAGCAAGAAACAATTCTTTCTCAGCTGGATTCTGGAGTAGAAGAGCTACTTCCTCGACCTGTTGGAGTTCGTTCAGTTTTTGGTTTAAGTATCGAAAATCGAAGAAATATATATAAAAATCATGTTTTTCGTGTGTAGAATCTTTTGGGGGATTTAGCAAGAAATAATTCTTTCTCAGCTGGATTCTGGAGTTGAAAAGCTACTTCCTCGACCTATTGGAGTTCGTTCAGTTTTTGGTTTAAGTATCGAAAATCGAAGAAATATATATAAAAATCATGTTTTTCGTGTGTAGAATCTTCTGAGGGATTTAGCAAGAAACAATTCTTTCTCAGCTGGATTCTGGAGTAGAAAAGCTACTTCTTCGACCCATTGGAGATCGTTCAGTTCTTGGTTTAAGTATCGAAAATCGAAGAAATATATATAAAAATCATGTTTTTCGTGTGTAGAATCTTCTGGGGGATTTAGCAAGAAATAATTCTTTCTCAGCTGGATTCTGGAGTTGAAAAGCTACTTCCTCGACCTATTGGAGTTCGTTCAGTTTTTGGTTTAAGTATCGAAAATCGAAGAAATATATATAAAAATCATGTTTTTCGTGTGTAGAATCTTCTGGGGGATTTAGCAAGAAACAATTCTTTCTCAGCTGGATTCTGGAGTGGAAAAGCTACTTCCTCGACCTATTGGAGTTCGTTCAGTTTTTGGTTTAAGTATCGAAAATCGAAGAAATATATATAAAAATCATGTTTTTCGTGTGTAGAATCTTCTGGGGGATTTAGCAAGAAACAATTCTTTCTCAGCTGGATTCTGGAGTAGAAGAGCTACTTCCTCGACCTGTTGGAGTTCGTTCAGTTTCTGGTTTAAGTATCGAAAATCGAAGAAATATATATAAAAATCATGTTTTTCGTGTGTAGAATCTTTTGGGGGATTTAGCAAGAAATAATTCTTTCTCAGCTGGATTCTGGAGTTGAAAAGCTACTTCCTCGACCTATTGGAGTTCGTTCAGTTTTTGGTTTAAGTATCGAAAATCGAAGAAATATATATAAAAATCATGTTTTTCGTGTGTAGAATCTTCTGAGGGATTTAGCAAGAAACAATTCTTTCTCAGCTGGATTCTGGAGTAGAAAAGCTACTTCTTCGACCCATTGGAGATCGTTCAGTTCTTGGTTTAAGTATCGAAAATCGAAGAAATATATATAAAAATCATGTTTTTCGTGTGTAGAATCTTTTGGGGGATTTAGCAAGAAATAATTCTTTCTCAGCTGGATTTTGGAGTTGAAAAGCTACTTCCTCGACCTGTTGGAGTTCGTTCAGTTTTTGGTTTAAGTATCGAAAATCGAAGAAATATATATAAAAATCATGTTTTTCGTGTGTAGAATCTTTTGGGGGATTTAGCAAGAAATAATTCTTTCTCAGCTGGATTCTGGAGTTGAAAAGCTACTCCCTCGACCTATTGGAGTTCGTTCAGTTTTTGGTTTAAGTATCGAAAATCGAAGAAATATATATAAAAATCATGTTTTTCGTGTGTAGAATCTTCTGGGGGATTTAGCAAGAAATAATTCTTTCTCAGCTGGATTCTGGAGTTGAAAAGCTACTTCCTCGACCTATTGGAGTTCGTTCAGTTTTTGGTTCAAGTATCGAAAATCGAAAAAAATATATATAAAAATCATGTTTTTCGTGTGTATAATCTTCTGGGGGATTTAGCAAGAAACAAATCTTCCTCAGCTGTATTCTAGAGTCGAGAAGCTACTTCCCTGACCTATTGGAGTTCATTCAGTTTTTGGTTTAAGTATCGAAAATGGAAGAAATATATATAAAAATCATGTTTTTCGTGTGTAGAATCTTCTGGGGAATTTAGCAAGAAACAACTCTTTCTCAGCTGGATTCTGGAGTTGGAAAGCTACTTCCCTGACCTATTGGAGTTCGTTCAGTTTTTGGTTTAAGTATCGAAAATCGAAGAAATATATATATAAATCATGTTTTTCGTGTGTAGAATCTTCTGGGGGATTTAGCAAGAAATAATTCTCTCTCAGCTGGATTCTGGAGTTGAAAAGCTACTTCCTCGACCTATTGGAGTTCGTTCAGTTTTTGGTTCAAGTATCGAAAATCGAAGAAATATATATAAAAATCATGTTTTTCGTGTGTAGAATCTTCTGGGGGATTTAGCAAGAAATAATTCTTTCTCAGCTGGATTCTGGAGTTGAAAAGCTACTTCCTCGACCTATTGGAGTTCGTTCAGTTTTTGGTTTAAGTATCGAAAATCGAAGAAATATATATAAAAATCATGTTTTTCGTGTGTAGAATCTTCTGGGGGATTTAGCAAGAAATAATTCTTTCTCAGCTGGATTCTGGAGTTGAAAAGCTACTTCCTCGACCTATTGGAGTTCGTTCAGTTTTTGGTTTAAGTATCGAAAATCGAAGAAATATATATAAAAATCATGTTTTTCGTGTGTAGAATCTTCTGGGGGATTTAGCAAGAAACAATTCTTTCTCAGCTGGATTCTGGAGTTGAAAAGCTACTCCCTCGACCTATTGGAGTTCGTTCAGTTTTTGGTTTAAGGATCGAAAATCGAAGAAATATATATAAAAATCATGTTTTTCGTGTGTAGAATCTTCTGGGGGATTTAGCAAGAAATAATTCTTTCCCAGCTGGATTCTGGAGTTGGAAAGCTACTTCCCTGACCTATTGGAGTTCATTCAGTTTTTGGTTTAAGTATCGAAAATCGAAGAAATATATATAAAAATCATGTTTTTCGTGTGTAGAATCTTCTGAGGGATTCAGCAAGAAACAATTCTTTCTCAGCTGGATTCTGGAGTGGAAAAGCTACTTCCTCGACCTATTGGAGTTCGTTCAGTTTTTGGTTTAAGTATCGAAAATCGAAGAAATATATATAAAAATCATGTTTTTCGTGTGTAGAATCTTCTGGGGGATTTAGCAAGAAACAATTCTTTCTCAGCTGGATTCTGGAGTAGAAGAGCTACTTCCTCGACCTGTTGGAGTTCGTTCAGTTTTTGGTTTAAGTATCGAAAATCGAAGAAATATATATAAAAATCATGTTTTTCGTGTGTAGAATCTTTTGGGGGATTTAGCAAGAAATAATTCTTTCTCAGCTGGATTCTGGAGTTGAAAAGCTACTTCCTCGACCTATTGGAGTTCGTTCAGTTTTTGGTTTAAGTATCGAAAATCGAAGAAATATATATAAAAATCATGTTTTTCGTGTGTAGAATCTTCTGGGGGATTTAGCAAGAAATAATTCTTCCTCAGCTGGATTCTGGAGTTGAAAAGCTACTTCCTCGACCTATTGGAGTTCGTTCAGTTTTTGGTTTAAGTATCGAAAATCGAAGAAATATATATAAAAATCATGTTTTTCGTGTGTAGAATCTTCTGAGGGATTTAGCAAGAAACAATTCTTTCTCAGCTGGATTCTGGAGTAGAAAAGCTACTTCCTCGACCCATTGGAGATCGTTCAGTTCTTGGTTTAAGTATCGAAAATCGAAGAAATATATATAAAAATCATGTTTTTCGTGTGTAGAATCTTCTGGGGGATTTAGCAAGAAATAATTCTTTCTCAGCTGGATTCTGGAGTTGAAAAGCTACTTCCTCGACCTATTGGAGTTCGTTCAGTTTTTGGTTTAAGTATCGAAAATCGAAGAAATATATATAAAAATCATGTTTTTCGTGTGTAGAATCTTCTGAGGGATTTAGCAAGAAACAATTCTTTCTCAGCTGGATTCTGGAGTAGAAAAGCTACTTCTTCGACCCATTGGAGATCGTTCAGTTCTTGGTTTAAGTATCGAAAATCGAAGAAATATATATAAAAATCATGTTTTTCGTGTGTAGAATCTTCTGGGGGATTTAGCAAGAAATAATTCTTTCTCAGCTGGATTCTGGAGTTGAAAAGCTACTTCCTCGACCTATTGGAGTTCGTTCAGTTTTTGGTTTAAGTATCGAAAATCGAAGAAATATATATAAAAATCATGTTTTTCGTGTGTAGAATCTTTTGGGGGATTTAGCAAGAAATAATTCTTTCTCAGCTGGATTTTGGAGTTGAAAAGCTACTTCCTCGACCTGTTGGAGTTCGTTCAGTTTTTGGTTTAAGTATCGAAAATCGAAGAAATATATATAAAAATCATGTTTTTCGTGTGTAGAATCTTTTGGGGGATTTAGCAAGAAATAATTCTTTCTCAGCTGGATTCTGGAGTTGAAAAGCTACTCCCTCGACCTATTGGAGTTCGTTCAGTTTTTGGTTTAAGTATCGAAAATCGAAGAAATATATATAAAAATCATGTTTTTCGTGTGTAGAATCTTCTGGGGGATTTAGCAAGAAATAATTCTTTCTCAGCTGGATTCTGGAGTTGAAAAGCTACTTCCTCGACCAATTGGAGTTCGTTCAGTTTTTGGTTCAAGTATCGAAAATCGAAGAAATATATATAAAAATCATGTTTTTCGTGTGTAGAATCTTCTGGGGGATTTAGCAAGAAATAATTCTTTCTCAGCTGGATTCTGGAGTTGAAAAGCTACTTCCTCGACCAATTGGAGTTCGTTCAGTTTTTGGTTCAAGTATCGAAAATCGAAAAAAATATATATAAAAATCATGTTTTTCGTGTGTATAATCTTCTGGGGGATTTAGCAAGAAACAATTCTTCCTCAGCTGTATTCTAGAGTTGAGAAGCTACTTCCCTGACCTATTGGAGTTCATTCAGTTTTTGGTTTAAGTATCGAAAATCGAAGAAATATATATAAAAATCATGTTTTTCGTGTGTAGAATCTTCTGGGGGATTTAGCAAGAAACAATTCTTCCTCAGCTGTATTCTAGAGTTGAGAAGCTACTTCCTCGACCTATTGGAGTTCGTTCAGTTTTTGGTTTAAGTATCGAAAATCGAAGAAATATATATAAAAATCATGTTTTTCGTGTGTAGAATCTTCTGGGGGATTTAGCAAGAAATAATTCTTCCTCAGCTGTATTCTAGAGTTGAGAAGCTACTTCCCTGACCTATTGGAGTTCATTCAGTTTTTGGTTTAAGTATCGAAAATCGAAGAAATATATATAAAAATCATGTTTTTCGTGTGTAGAATCTTCTGAGGGATTTAGCAAGAAACAATTCTTTCTCAGCTGGATTCTGGAGTGGAAAAGCTACTTCCTCGACCTATTGGAGTTCGTTCAGTTTTTGGTTTAAGTATCGAAAATCGAAGAAATATATATAAAAATCATGTTTTTCGTGTGTAGAATCTTCTGGGGGATTTAGCAAGAAATAATTCTTTCTCAGCTGGATTCTGGAGTTGAAAAGCTACTTCCTCGACCTATTGGAGTTCGTTCAGTTTTTGGTTTAAGTATCGAAAATCGAAGAAATATATATAAAAATCATGTTTTTCGTGTGTAGAATCTTCTGGGGGATTTAGCAAGAAATAATTCTTTCTCAGCTGGATTCTGGAGTGGAAAAGCTACTCCCTCGACCCATTGGAGTTCGTTCAGTTTTTGGTTTAAGTATCGAAAATCGAAGAAATATATATAAAAATCATGTTTTTCGTGTGTAGAATCTTCTGAGGAATTTAGCAAGAAACAATTATTTCTCAGCTGGATTCTACAGTTGAAAAGCTACCTCCCTGACCTAGTGAAATTCGATCAGTTTCTTGTTCAAATATAGAAAATCGATGAAAGTTTTTTTTTGAGTGTATAATTCTTTGTGGGATCTATTAGAGGATCCTCCTCTGGCTGCTGTATCATATTTGTGCCCCAAACTATATATTCAAACATCAGTTCTGCCCTCCTCAATTACTTTAATGTCTGTATAAAAGTATATGTCGTGCATTTCATGATTGCGTTACCACAAATGGGTTCAAATCAATGTATATCCTTCTTCGATTGAAGACAGCTTCCTCAATAATTTTTCAGTCGAGTCAAAATCAATCTGCAATCGATTCTTGTGCCTAGTCTGAAACATTCCAATTGATTTAAAAGCATCACGTTACCCTAAAAGGGGGGAAACTAGCGCGCGCCACTGACGAGCGCATTCGGAAGTATTCGGAAATTTGGCCGCTCACTCCTGGCTGCCGTCTTCACATAGGTAAAGATGTACCCCTCTTCTGTGATAATATACTAAGACAGAACCATAGGTACTCTTTGACAGAACCATAGAATAATTGTTTACACAACTCTTTGCAGCTTTGCCGCAAATCCAAATGTCACAAGCAGCCCAACTCATGAGGTTATGAGCTTGTGTTCAAATCTTAAATGTTTACGTTTTTTAGTATGATACAAATTCTCCTGTACATCCTTGATGTAATTAAAGGAAGTATTTTCACATTTGATGATTGAAGTGATGTGAAATATGACCAAAAGGGTAAATAATTTTGAGACGAATATTCACAAAAAACAAAAACTGGACAATGATATTGATGCTTTATGGGGTGATGATTTGGATGACAGTATTTTTGATGATTGTCTCAACAGAGCATCACAAGTTTTGGAAGTAAGAATCTGAACTGAAAAAGATAATCCTCTAAAGTATTTCATTTTATTAGGAGAATGTTGAATTGAATGCTAGTATTCTTCCAAGTTACAATGTTTTCAAAGAACCTGGAAAAATATCGTCCTCGACCCAGTTGGAAACTATCAATCAGCCAAGTACCAGTATCAACTCAAAAGTATTCAATTCTAAAAGTGCAATACTAAGATATGAGGATGAAATAAAAAAACTGCAACAGCAATGTAAGGATAAAGATGGAGAAGTTACAATTTTGAGGACTCAGTTGAAAGAAATGAAGGATCAGTCTAATATTGAGAAAGATATATTTCATAATGAGTGGAAGAATAAGTTTGATAAAACAGAAAAGCAATTTCAATCTATTAAAAGTGAAATGGAATTCAAAGTAAGTTTGAAAAAAAAAATAAATGAATTTACCCAAATTGATATCAATTGGGTGATTGCAGAATCTTGAAATAGCAAATTTAAAGCAAAAAATCCTGGATGTTACAAAACTATCTATCAATACTTCTGTTAATATTAGTGGAAGAAATAGCACTTCTTGTAAAATTACTGAAGCCAGACGTAAATCAACAGATTTTCCTATAAATCTATTGAAATCAGAAAAAAATAAATTACATGTTATAGTGGAACCAGGTAAATATAAATATTTTTATTTAAAAAATATTTGAATAGCGGGTTTTTAGGTTATCCTTTGAAAAATTTTACTGAAAGTGTCATCAAAACTATGATGGTTGAGAAATATGCTATTGAGAATATCTTGGCACAATCCACACAAAACTCTATACCTTATTTGAAGAACCAAACAATATCTACCAAGATCATTATTGAAAAGAACAGGGTGGATATAGATGCACTATCACCAATAATACTTCATCTATCAAAATCAAACATAGAAGAACTGAATCATCTGGGTAATTCAGTTAGCATCAAAAAGGTGATAGAAATATTCTTCAACTCTTCATAGTACACTACATGCACTTGTTTTTTTAAATTGTGTTAATTCTGAATTTCAGTTGATCAATGCAAGTTTGCTATTACTGATAGATTTACAGGAGTTCTTGAGACAAATCAAAAATAATTTGAGTACAGAAGATATTTTGGAAGTAGACTCACTGTACTTGCAAAAGGGATATTTACAATCTTCTGATGAAAGGTAGTTGTTGCTTGGTTGAATTCTATTATATAAATTATATAAATCTATTATATAAACTTAATATTTTTCCAGGCATGAGGATCAAATTGGTTGTAAATCTGCAAACATTCTTAATTTTCTAGCAGAGTCATTACCTTATCTTGAATATTTGAAAGAGTACATTTTCAATGATAAACATATTTCATTTGAAGGAAATCCAGTCTCAGAAATCTTACCACAGAAAACTCATGGTGGACACACTTTTTTAAAGAAAATAATTGGTGTTGTAGGAATCATTGGTGAAATTGTGAGTTTCTAGACAAATTTATTACTCAGCTCTACTCTCAATTCATTTTAGAGAAAAGCAGAACATATGTCAAATTTTTTGAAAGCCAGCATTAAATTCTTCACAAATGTTTGTAGACTGAAAAAATATGAATGTGTGTGAGTAGAATTTATCAAAAATTATCCACAATATTTATGTTTTCAATTATAGGTCTCTGATTCTATGTGAATTCACTAAAGAGTTGATACTTCTGAGGCCACCAATAAATATAATTTGTGAAATAACAGTTTTGTTCAAAGAAGCATCAAGGTACCCTTCGTTCATTGAATTCCTCTTGAATAAATCGAAGAGCAGTTCTTCTAAGAAAAAAGGCACAGTATATTTCACTAAAGGTATTAAATGCATTGATTTTCAATATTTTGATTGATTTATGTCTTTTTTATTCCAGATGCTTGCCGTCTTTATATTTATGTGTTGATGTTTGAAAGATATATGTATACATCAAAGAGTGTTTCATTTGATGTTTGTTTGAATTTGTTATGTTTCATATACAATACATATAAAACATCATTTTTTGTTCATCATCAGAATATAAGAGAGTAAGTTGTTGAATTAACATTTTCTCTCATCGAATTTAGTACAAAAAAATTAATTCAATTTACCCAAATTGATATTTTTTGCAACACAGGAGTTTGAAACACAGAATTTGAAATAGCAAATAATCCTAGATGTTACAAAACTATCTATTAATATTTTTGTGGAAGATATACAATTTCATGTGAATTTTAAGCCAAACATGAGGAAATAGACTTTCCAAAAAAGTCTCTCAGAGAACTTATTTTCTTCAAATTGGTAGTTTTGAAATTGATGAAATTTTTGTTGCTTCATGTATTTCATTTTAATTATATTTATCACTATCAATTTCAAAACCCTAAAACACTAATTCAAGAATTCAATATGCACTATAGTATCTATAATTTGACTGAAATATAATTTTATCTAGGTGTGATTGCCTATCTTCTCTATACAAATTAGAAATGGAAATAGTTTTCAGAGCTTTGAAGGAGTATATAGAAGAAACCAACATAAAGAAAATGACAAGTGAGTCTTCCATTCCTTAGTCACAAGTAATAGATAGTCATAGATATATTACAGGTCGATGGAGTGTTCTCTTCAAAAATAGAATGAGTCTCAAAGTTCTCAGTCTCATGACATTTCACTCTTATGAGCTGACAGAAAAATATATCACTGTGTATTCACAGTATAAGGAAATTGAAAGGCAGCTTCAAGAACTTGATTGTATGTATTCACTCTTTTATTTTTCCCAATAATTCAAAATTTCATTTCAGTATGGAATCCTGACCAGATAAATATACATGAAGACATTCCTGAGATAGACAGCAGAAGTTTTGAAAATATAGGTTTTGAATAGTGGTCAGAATTATTTGGTTTTTCAACAGACTTGGAACTGAATGGATCCTGTATGGAAATCCTGAAAATATCTGAAGATCGAACTTCATTGATAAAATTATACGTATGATGATTTATTGTTTTGTCATAATTTTTTTACGAACCAATCTCTTCATTATAGGGTGACCTATATATTGTAGTGCAGTAATGAAACACTGTCATTTATGAGAACTTCTCATTTTCTCACTTTTTAAAGGTATGAAAAGTTGAAGGATGCATAAAAATTCAGATAATGATGAGAAATGAAATGTTCATTATATATTTTGCATGAAATATAAATTTCCATTAGATTGACATTTATTATAATTTTTTGTCCAGTTTTTCAATCAAATTCTCTATCATAGTTGCATCCACTAGTCCAATGAATTTATCAACAACTAGCCCATCTCTGACAGCTATAACAGCAGGGACAGCTTTTACCTCAAAAGTGTGGACTAATTCAGCATTAGATTCCACATCTACTATTGCTAAATCAATATTATCCTTATGCTCAATGAGTTCCTTCATTTTTGGTGTCAATATGTGACAGGGTTCACACCATTCTGCATGAAAATTGACAATAACAGGGTTATTTGAATTCATGACCTTAGATAAGAATTCTACATTATTGTTGATGTGAATGATTTTGTTCAAAGATATTGTAGAGGAAAATGATCTTGCTTGAGCCATCACTCTTTGCGTTATCCTGTTCATTTTATTATTCTCCAGAATAAAAGCTTCTGATGGGTTTAGGGAACACAGGTTCAATACAATGAAATACAAAGAAACATATAGTTCCTAGGACACAACTAAATAATAGTAGTGCTAGTAGTAGGTTTTTGTAAATGATACAATAGTCTTTTTCCTGCAAACAAAATTGATGCTTTGGTAGATAGTCAAAACAACTCGATAAAACTTACTCTTGACTCAAATTCTTCAATAGGAGTGCCTTTGTCAGTAGGTATTATTAATAAAAGACTAGTTATTGCTGTTGCCGATCCCAATGCAATCCAGGAAATGTTACTCTGGAGTTTCACACCAATAACGAAAACAATTAGTGTTGTTATCCAGAGTATTATCAGTATAAACAGGCCAATTCCGATATTACCAATAATAAGGGTCATAACTGCAATAAAAGAGCATTATTTATTATATGTGCCTGATATTGAATATTTACCATGAAAGTAATCTGCAAAATTCGGAAAATACCTGATCTAAATTTATTGAATTCGGATTTGACAATCATCAGAAATACAAAAACAATCCATAATTCCAATTGTTGGTTACAAGTCCCCCTCTGGTACTCTTTTGTACCACTTTTGATTGATACTCAGTATGAAAAATGAAAGAATATAATTATATAATAGTATAAATAAATACTTGAAACAAATTTGACGATCAAATAAACGGGTTACAGTATAATAACCATTGTACCATTACGATATTGAACCAATTGATCTTTGGGTTTCGGAAGTGTCTGAAGCCGCGAGGCCGTATTCGTATGGCAATGAATGAAACTAAATACCAGTACCACAGATTAGCCCAAGTTGAGCTGATCTGTGTCAGTACTTACAAAATGAGGGGATCATTTTCCCGACAAGAGGATGGCAAATGAAGAATGGAAAGTGCTCGCCTCTCGGTCATAAAAAGGACTAGATTAATAACTATCTTTCAACATTGAGTTTTTTGCTTCCAGCGCACATAATTTATGTACGCCATGATAATATAACGAGTTATTATAGTATATAGTATCATGTATGTACGCTAACTTCATATGCATATATGCTTTATATAGGTCATCGTGTATGTATGGCGTGGTCAGACATGAGTTAGTAACTTGTCTCTGACGTGGTCTATTGGATTATCAGGTCAGTTAAATATGATTAGTTTTGAATAATTCTGTACGATTATTGAAAATTGGAAAAACGGAGAAATTTTAAATTCATTGCACAATATGCTTATGCTGTACTCTTTTTTTAAAACGAAAAATATTGCAGAAAAAAGGAAACTGTGGTCGAGATAATGATTTTCAATGACAATGTGAGGATGCAATGATTTAGTGATTGTAGTATTCCTAAATACACTCTGCAGGGTCTAGTATATAACTAATATGTTTCACTTTGAAACACTCTGAATGCCATCCACTTCACTCGGTCGCAGTAACGGCTCGTGCCCTCAGAACCCCCTCCCCCGGTTTCTGTCCTTGTTCATCCATTAAGACTTCCATCCATCGCGCTGGATAATAGTCTCCATAGACCTGCCTTCCAACCCCCACTCCTCCTGGAGTGGTCCCCACATCGTCTTTTTGGAAACCTTCATGACTGATGGTGATCCTGAAAGTGGGAGGAGAGCTTTTCGACCTTTACGGTAGTGCTTTCTGCTGCAAGTGCGCTCAGCCTGAAGGGTTTTAGAGCGTCTTGTTTTGTGTGGCGTGGGAGGTTTAGGGAACAAGCAATAACTGTAAACAGTTATTGTCTGTCTTTGCCCATGACTCTTCATGGGACTTTCCTGGTTTCCCAAGAGTACCATTGGTAACCATAGTATTGTCGTGTGTCTGCCTGAGGCTTTTTTGGGGGCTAGCCTGGTGTGTTTCTTTGTTGTGTGTTGCAATTTTATTGGCCTACAACTTCTTTCGTTTAGCCGATTATTGCTGTCCTGGCAAAACTTACCGTGTCGTGAGTTGGCTTACCGTTCCTGATCAATTCTCCAAGAGTTGAGCCTTTGGTCGTTTGAACCTCTCTCTGAACCTGGGGTCTTAGTCAACCAGCTCCCGTAGTCCTCTGTTCGGATGATTTTCGATAAGTATAGAAACCACTTTTCTGCCTTCTCGTTCATCTTCGTGGAGACCGGAGTGATTTTCAGGTCGTTGGAGACATAATAAGGCGCGTCAAGAGCTCATATGATATTTTCTTCCGGTTTGTCTTGTATGTTTGCCCTCAGAATGAACCTGGGTCGGCCAGGGCATATATATATATATATATATATATATATGCTGTAGTTAGTCAACTCAAGTTTTTGTTTTTCGGGCAAGTAAGAAATGCGGGCGTGTAATAATAATAATTATTTGATGTGAATGATTTGATATCAATTCGAATAATAATTCGATAATTCAAACTTCAACGTCGAAAGTGTACCTAGCCAACAGCTTCCGTGACCTGCGACTCGCATCGTTACGTCCCAGCGACTCACTTTTATAACACTCATGATGCATGCTGGTGACGTCTATGCGATGTAGTTCGAAGATGTCGCAAATGACGTAATCAGTGTCGTAACATAGCGACAAAGCAACGTCTATGCGATCTTCCAGACAGAAACAACGTATAGAACAAGCAAATATATCTCCAATATGAAAAAATCGAGTCAAAATCAATCAAATCACAGTCAATTGCATACTCTTTAGTTTGCCCGAACCAATTTTAGTAGGCATCACCACATCTGGAAATCAATAAAACAATATAAGAGCACTGAGGGCCGGCTTATCGATCAAGGGATAACGCAGAGTTTGCTGACCCTGGGTAAACTATAACTCTGGGCTTACTCCCGAGTTAGGTCGAAAAGTGTTCATCCAAGATTTTTTGACCCAGGACTTGTTCCTCAAAGGTTGGCATTACTTATGCAACCTTGTTAGCTCACTTTTGTCATTTCGACTTTGTGGCGGATTCATGGAGCAAATCCACTCTTGGCCACAGACATGCGTCTAAGGTTGGCTATACTCCAAGAAGCCTGGCAACGCTGGTTACATGTGTCAGATAGGCGTTGTCAGCAGCACGACACAGCACGACACAGGATAGTGATTATTGTCTCTCGAATGTTTGAGTTGTCTTGAACGCAATTTGTTATGTTTTTGTGCTATTAAACATGTTTGCTTGAAAAGTGGACTCATTTGCTCGCCGCAAGAGCCACATTGGTGACCCCGACAACGCGTGATTGTGATTTGCTCTCAGGTTATGCGACCTCCTGTTTAGTGTCTCGCAACAGTGCCTTTCGCGTAAGTGTTTCTCTCACTACACGGCCAACGACGACGCTATGGATGACGATCACACCATAATCGCCCACGTAGGAATGAAGGCGCCAGAATTCTGGTGTACAGAACCCGAGTTGTGGTTCCTTCGACTCGAAGCATAGTTTCGACAAGCAAAAATAACATCAGATGAATGCAAGTTCGACCACACTGTTACCAGCTTGAACAGCGAAGTTCTCCTAGAGGTAGCCGATATCCTACCAGAGGTACTGCCTACGAAGAGCTAAAAACCAGACTCCTAAACAGATATGGCATTAGCTTTGACGAAAAAATCCATCGACTAATGGAAATGACTTTGGGGGACCTCAAACCATCTCAGCTTCTCCACCGGATGCAAGCCTTGAGCACGAGCAGCATAGACTCACAGGTACTGAAGAACCTATGGCTCGACCGCCTACCGCCTCAAGCTAGAGGAGTTATATCAATTCTAGACGGGGACCTAGAGGAAGTAGCTCAAAAAGCTGACAAGTATGTACGAAGTGCCAGCTTACCAGTCATGTCCATTGACGAGAAGCCTACTTTAGACCAAGCAGTAGCCAAGCTTAGTGATCAGGTAAACGCCTTGTCTAAGCAAGCAGATCTTGACGCCAGGGCTCGAAAGTCTCGATCTGCTCAAGCGACGACCAGCTCACCTCCTGATGGATACTACTATTACCATCGACGATTTGGACCTCAAGCCAAGAAGTGCAGACCACCATGTGCTTTTCCAAAAAACAACCAGGGGGCGCTGAAGTGGCGACATCTGTCGTCCCCCGCAAACCACGTCGCCTGTTTATTACTGATCAAGCAATTCAACTCCAGTTCCTAATTGACACCGGAGCCACGTAAGATCTGTACGCTACACAACCCAGTACCATATGCCTGTACTCTGCTTACGATTCCGGCATAAAAACGTATGGGCAGAAGCAACTGGTATTGAACCTCGGATTCGGCCAACCAGTCACATGGACCTTCGTGGTTGCAGACATCACCACCACCATTCTAACTTACCATGGTCTCACTGTAGACATGCGGAACAAGCGCCTTGTCAACCCAGCCGCCCCTTGCAGCATCACGTGTGTGTCCCGACGAGTCAGGACCCTGGAAGTTCGACTATCTGCGGCACATCCATACGATCGCCCAACCAGCACGCCAGACGATCCTGTGCAGCATTTCATTGACACCCAAGGCTCACCGGTATTCTCGAAGCCACGCAGGCTCCCTCCAGATCGCCTACAAGCTGCACGAGCCGAATTCAATGACCTGATGCGATCAGGTATTGTTCAACCATCGAATTCGCCGTGGGCCAGCCCGCTCCACTTGGTCCAAAAATCCAACGGCCAGTGGCGCGCTTGCGGAGATTTCCGCCGTTTAAATAACATCACCAAGCCCGACCGGTATCCAGTGCCGCACATACAAGATTTCGCAAACCAGTTACATGGCAAGAAAGTTTTCTCAACCATTGACCTTGTACGTGCTTTCTACCAAATCCCAGTCCGTTCGAAAGACGTACAGAAAACGGCTGTTATCACGCCATTTGGACTATACGAATTTCTGCGAATGACCTTCGGGTTGCGGAATGCCGCTCAGACTTTGCAGCGGTACCTGGACCACCTCTTTCGAGGATGCCCCTTCATACATTGACGACATCTTGGTAGCCTCCAAAACGGAAGCAGAACATGAACAGCACCTGGCAACAGTCCTCCGGATCCTGGAGGCAAATGGGCTCCGAATCAACCGAGATAAGTCTAAATTTCGGACCCACGAAGCCAAGTTTCTGGGCGTCACAGTGTCTCCAACTGGTGTCCGGCCTTTGCCAGCTGAAGTCAGCGCCATCCGTGAGTTTCCACATCCTACCACATACCGACAATTACGTCGTTTTATGGGGATGGTCAACTTCTACCGACGTTGGATACCAGGCGCTGCAACCGAGCTCATGCCGCTAACCGAGCTCTTGTCACAACGAAAGAAGAAGCAACAGAATCTCGAGTTACCCCCATCAGCCATTGGTGCATTCATCAGAGTTAAGGAACTTCTAGCCACCTCTGCCGAGTTGGTTTTCCCTGCACCGCATGCCCAGCTGAGCATGTCAGTCGACGCCTCCGATGCTGCAATTGGTGGAGTGCTGCAACAGCTCATCGACGAGCACCTACAGCCTATTGCTTGCTTTTCACGGAAGCTAACCGCGACGCAAAAAAACTACAGTACCTACGACCGTGAGCTGTTGGCTATATTCTGTGGCATCCACCACTTCCGCCATTTTTTGGAAGGTAGGCAGTTCACCATCTATACCGACCACAAGCCTCTGATATACGCCTTCCAACAACGGCACGATCGCCAGTCTCCACGACAAATTTGCCAGCTGGAATTCATTGGCCAGTTCTCGACTGACATTCGACACGTACAGGGTGCAGCGAACGTCGTCGCCGATTGCCTCTCGCGACCGGAAGTAGACGTCCTTACAGCACTCATCTCCATTGACTTTAACCGGCTGGCTGAAGCCCGAGCTACAGATGAGAGACTGCAGCAGATTCTAGACAACGTATCGTCTTACCAGATAGCGAACGGCCCCTCTATTGTGCCATCCAAGATGGGCGGGTGCTTGTGTATGTGCCGACAACTTTTCAAAGAGATGTTTTCTTAAAGTTTCACACTCAGTCTCACCCAGGACACGCTGCTACACTACGAATGATCGCCGAGCGCTTTGTGTGGCACAACATGAACCGTCAGGTCAAGGTGTGGGCACGAGAGTGCATCCAATGTCAACAAGCCAAGGTCGGACGTCACACTAACACGCCTGTGACACCATTGGGAATGCCAGATACCTGCTCACTATCATCGACCGATTTACGAGGTGGCCCGAAGCTATACTCATCCCGGAGATAACTACCGAGATAGTGGTACAGAAACTCCTTGAAGGATGGATATCTCGTTATGGTGTGCCGGTGACCATAACTACGGACCGGGGAAGACAATTTGAGAGTCAATTGTTTTGTCAGCTCAATACAACGGTAGGAGTGCAGCACATAAAGACGACTGCTTATCATCCACAGTCAAATGGGTGTATTCAGCGCTTTCACCGAACTCTCAAAGCCGCCCTCATCGCCGCTGACGTGGTATATTGGGTTGAAGCCCTTCCCCTGGTTATGTTGAGCCTTCAAACAAGACATTTTGTGCACCGCCTCCGAGTTAGTGTACGGCACACCAGTTCGCCTTCCCGGACAGCTACTCGTCCCCAGTGCAACCGCACCTGACGACCACCGATTTGTCCAACGGCTCCGAGAAACCATGGGCGCGTTACGGCCGGTACCAACGAGCAACGCACCGCCTATGTCCACCCAGACCTACAGACGACAACACATGTGTTCATTCGTACGGACAAAGTGAAACCTCCGCTAACACCTCCGTATAGCAGCCCGTATCGAGTACTAGAAGGACATGACAAGTTCCTGACCGTGGATGTCCAGAATGTCCCTCAACGAGTGTCTATGGACCGACTCAAACCAGCGTGTATCCCAGCGTCGCATCGGCAGTTGGAGGAACATTCATACGCCAACCGTCTGCTGATCAACACATGCCAACAGAACCGCTCGCAACCAGCGGGTTACTCTCTAGGGGGGAGCCCTGTGGCGGATTCATGGAGCAGATCCACTCTTGGCCACAGACATGCGTCTAAGGTTGGCTATACTCCAAGAAGCATGACAACGCTGGTTACATGTGTCAGATAGGCGTTGTCAGCAGGGACGTCGACGTCAACTGTCGATTTCGCTCTCTCTCTCTCGGCGGTTCGGGACACGACAGCACGAGACAGGATAGTGATTTTTGTCTCTCGAATGTTTGAGTTGTTTTGAACGCAATTTGTAATGTTTTTGTGCTATTGAAAATGTTTGCTTAAAAAGTGGACTCATTTGCTCGCCGCAAGAGCCACAACTTTCTGTTCATAGTCTAACCTTTTTATGTAATATGTTATATATTTTTTGTTCGGTTCGGTTTTGTGTCTATACGGTGTAAAAATCTTCAGTTCAGTTGATTTGTTTCCAAGCATTTCGAAGAGAAAATGTCTGAAAAAAAAAGAGGGGTCAAAAGTGTACAGAAAAAGACGTCCAAATTTTAATATAAAATTCGCAACAAATACAAAGAAATCATAAGAGTGCAAAAAAATAGACGCCCTAAGCAATGAAGACTAAGAAGATGCATGGCAAAAAGTTGCCAAGGATTTCCATACATGAAATGGTTCATACCTATGTCGACTTTGGAGAAATTTGAAAAGATGCAGATTTAGATATAGATTTTCTGATTTCAAATATACAGGGTGTCCTTAAAAGGTCTTTACAAAAAGCTACCACATATTCTTCAGACCAAAACAATTCGATACAAGCAAACTTACCTCAGTAAAAAGTTGCTTAGTTTGGGCGCTAGACGGCTCTGAAGTTGAAATTTTCAAATCGATTTTGCTTCATAACTTTTGAACGGCTCATGAGATTTTTTTCAAATTTGGTACGTTGGCATAGACTCATCGGGCAATGAAACTCATATCATAATCATAATGAATATCATTCCATGGGCGTAGAACTTGATTTTTTCAGTAAATAAACATCTAAAACTCCTACGCCAATGGAAAAAAAATAGTTTCAATATGAAATCTAAATTATTCAACTCATTCACTACAAAAAAGGTACTCTTGACAAAAGTCAATTCCTCTCATGGTTTCGACAAAATTTTAATTTTAGTGATTTAGAGCATAATTAATAATAAAACGATTAACAGATATTTCATAAAAATTGTTCAAAATGTTCACCATTTTCACGTATACAAAGATTTATACGACGCAAAAAGTTGAAATGTACTCTTTGCATAACTTCTTCATCGCCTGTAAGATTATTCGTCGCCTGTTGGATACGTTGCCATAATTGTTCTACAGTATTCACAGGGGTCTTGTAAACCGTAGACTTGAGATAACCCCATACAAAATAATCCATCGGTGTTAAGTCTGGAGAACGTGGTGGCCAATTCACGGGTGCATCATTACCTCTACCTATCCATCTGTCTGGGTACTGTTGGTTTAAAAAATTCCTAACATCCACCAAAAAATGTGGTGGAGCTCCATCGTGCATAAACCACATATCTACCCGATGTTGGAGTGGTAAATCTTCCAACAAATTTGGCAACGTATTTCGTAGATGTTGTAAATACATGTCTCCTGTTAATCTTTGTGGAAGTATGACAGGACCAATTATAAAATTTCCTATTATTCCAGCCCAAACGTTGATTTTGAATTCGTGTTGAAAATGGTTTATTTTAATGGAATGAGGATTTTCAATTGCATAAACGTGTTCATTATGAAAATTAGTTATTCCTCTTCTCGTGAAACAGGCTTCATCAGTGAACAAAATATTCTTTCCAAAGTTCAGATTCATTTCTCTTTGCAAATTAATGAACCTACAAAACATCAGACGACTTTGTGAATCATGGATTAATAAATCTTGAACTGGCGTCTTGTGGTATGGGTATAATAATTGTTCTCTTAGTACTTCATGAACGGCATTCCTAGAAACTTCTAGTTCATTACTTATCCGTCTAGTACTCAATTCTGGATTTTCTTCAATACGGTCTAAAATTTCTACTTCGACTTCGGGAATCCTTACATAACGCTGTCTTATCCTTACATAACCGGTCTCCCGAAGACGTCTCTCAACTGCAGCAAAGGTTGGGTGGCTTGGTACGCGACGATTTGGAAACCTTGCCGAATACACCCTCACACTCTCTCGACCATTTCCTTGACAATATCCGAATACCAATAACATATCGGTGTATTCTTCATTGGTGTATTGTACGGCCATGATAAATCAGAAAAGTCCGATATTAACAATCAACGTCAATAAAACTCGACAAATCAACACAGATGAAACTATGGAAACCAAGAATGTGAATATCACTGTTTTCGAGCAGATAATAATAGTCTTCAGAAAAAAAAACCAGTGCTACTTATTTTCAATAGAAATAACCTATGCAAAAAGTACATCTCAACTTTTTGCGTCGTATAAATCTTTGTATACGTGAAAATGGTGAACATTTTGAACAATTTTTATGAAATATCTGTTAATCGTTTTATTATTAATTATGCTCTAAATCACTAAAATTAAAATTTTGTCGAAACCATGAGAGGAATCGACTTTTGTCAAGAGTACCTTTTTTGTAGTGAATGAGTTGAATAATTTAGATTTCATATTGAAACTAATTTTTTTCCATTGGCGTAGGAGTTTTAGATGTTTATTTACTGAAAAAATCAAGTTCTACGCCCATGGAATGATATTCATTATGATTATGATATGAGTTTCATTGCCCGATGAGTCTATGCCAACGTACCAAATTTGAAAAAAATCTCATGAGCCGTTCAAAAGTTATGAAGCAAAATCGATTTGAAAATTTCAACTTCAGAGCCGTCTAGCGCCCAAACTAAGCAACTTTTTACTGAGGTAAGTTTGCTTGTATCGAATTGTTTTGGTCTGAAGGATATGTGGTAGCTTTTTGTAAAGACCTTTTAAGGACACCCTGTACAGGCCGTAACCTCATTCCAGAATACCATCAGAAGCGTTATTTATCCATGTCGGTATGAAGAACAAGAAGAAGAACGTTGGGACAACGATGTACAAAACACAGGTCCACACTAAAGGATAGGTAACGCAGTATGACGTGTCTATGGCAAGTAACAATATGACATCGCATTGATTTTGACATCTGAGGGGAGTCGCGGTGTGATATGGCAGTGATGTCAACCATATGATATCACAATGGCATTTGAATTCCATTTTTAACTAGGTATATTGACAACCCTGAGATGTGCTCGCTTGCTTGGCCAGGTTCTGGGTATGTTTCTTCGAAATTTCATGTTTAGCTATCGCGATGAATTTCTTTCAAATTGTTATAACCTGTAGTACGGACTTTCAATTTCCGAAAAGAGTATGCAGTACCAACGAAATATTTTTTTGCGAGTTTCACGCCAGTCAGCCAAACGTATTTATCGTAGAGAGTTTTCGAAAATGCGCGATTATGACGGGCTTTTTTGTTTGCACGAGGAATATCTAACGATGGTCTAGAGGAAACTACAATTCTCCAATAAAAACCTTGTCATCGTATGCCAACTCGGTGAATCTACGCTATAAAGAATGTCTAACCTGATAACCGTTGTTACTTAATACTTCCAGTATGCTCAGCATTGCTATTTTCCTGCATAATTTGAACTGGGAATCAAACTATTTTCAATAAACGAAGCGTGCAATACCTACAAAATGCACCACCGACCCTTATGGACAATGCCTTAGATTCCCGGGTCGACTCTAGCTGGCCTTCTCTTGTTGCTGAAGATGTTTCTCGCTGTATAACCGCGAAACTTCAGAGCCTTCTATGTTTTCTAATATTTTCTGCTCTTCGATTTTGAAATTTGTTTTGCCGGAATATTACCTATTCTACATACAGAAAATGATATTGTCGTTCAATAGAGAATTTAAAGTGAATCATCAATGATTTCAACATTGTATGAATGTTGAAAATCCAAAAAGATATCAAATTCGATACCTACCAATAATTTTTACTGCAGGTATGATAGTGAGTATTTGATTTTTTCGACGACGACGACGACACCCTATATATTTTTACAGATTTTGGAAGAGCTTGTTATTTCGAATTCATACATACTGAGTTTAGTGCAGAAAAAAGTTGTAAAATCGAGGAATATAGCACTTTAATCAACCTCCTTTGATTTTTTTGCATTAGAGCAAAGAACTATTTAGATAAACTAGTTGATGTCGTTTCTGAACCCTAAAAAAACAGCTTCATAAAATGAACAATAATTTTCATTTCGTTTACAGGTCCAGTGAAAGAAGTCGACAAGCAGCAATCAAATGATAACGATTCTAAGCAATCTCGAGAGCGCCAGGATTACTGATCGGAACATCTTGGGTTGATATAAACATGATTAGTTGATATGACTCCAGCAATATTCAGCAACTTTCTCATCATGAACCAGAGATTACTCAACTTATGAACTCGGCCATTTCCCAAAAACCACATGATCATAACTATTTATCCGGGCGTTCAGGGCCGCTCTGACTTCTGACTCGAGCACTCGCTCCAGCAATATTTCACATCAATAACTCTGATACTTTCATATTATAGTATGATGATAACGAAGTTAGAGAGAAAAATTCATATGATCAAAACCACCTATCCAGGCGTCCAGGGTCGGTAACGTCATTTCAATAATTGCCGAACTGAACTTGATATTTCATAATTCGATTGTGTATCGAATTATGTCATTATGTGTGAGGAATGTATTTTTAGATTTGTCATATTATAGCCTAATTCGAAGAGATATAGATATAACTGAAAAATCAGTGGCGGAAATTTTTCTAAATTAACCCCTTGAGACGACAGATAGTGTTAAAATACAGGGTGTCCCTAAAAGGTGCGGAAAAAAAGCTGCCACAAGTTCCTGAGGCGTAAATATGACGATCTAACTCAACTTACCTCAGTCCAAAAGTGGATGATTTCAGAGATACAGAGTGTCAAAAGTTCAATTTGATTTTCATTTTTTATATATTTTTTTTATTATTTGGTGTATTGTCACAATATTCGGCTTGGCTGGGTTTTGCTGGTTGAGAAATTAGAATTTGCTATCATTTTTATTGTTAAGTTAAGAGGGCGCCACCTGCGGAACTTTGCACGATTTGCATAATTTCTTGGAGGAAAAATGGAAAACAGACATCGTACATACCATCAAAAGGCAGATTTCAAGTTCTGATATTGTCACGTGAATGACGCGATCAGACCCTGCTCTTCTATTCAACCAGTGAGAAATAAATTAGTGCAAAAATTCTGAAAATAACGAATGTTTATACACGATATGTCCTTACATCACTCCGCGAACCAGTCCAACACCCCCACGCACTGTTTGGCATCACAATTCAGCCGACTGGGATGGACTTCGCATGTTTTTTTTCTGAGTTTCCTTGGAGGAGAATGTGTTTTCAATCGGGAGATCCCACGCAATGTGCTGAAGAGATCTCGGAAATCATCATGCTGGGAATGGAAACTTACATACCACATAGTACCAAATCACGATGAACCACTAGTGAACCATGGTTCAAAAGAACCTGTTCTAGGGTCGTCGCTCTGAAGCAAGCAGCATACCGTCGTTGGCGAAGAAACCCAAGCCCGCAAAGTAGAGCTGAATATGTTGAAGCTAGGAATACATGCAATCGAACGATAGATGAGTCTAAAGAGGCAAACAGCACAAAGATAAGATCAAAGCTCATAGAGTGTCCAAATGGTTCCCGTTCATTTTGGACCTTTGCCAAGTCAATCGGGAGAAATTTCACTTCTAGCTCATTTCCTCCCCTCACAAAGGATGATAATACATTGGCTATAACACCTCATGAAAAAGCCAACACCTTCGCCAAAATGTTTGCAGACAATTCTATATTGGATCCACGAGAACACGAGAACACGAGAACTTCCCGAAATTGCTATCATCGATAACCGTATGCCAGAAATTGTCTTCCGGCAACGCACAATCAGACACATTCTGCTTAGCCTCAACGTCAAGAAGGCTATGAGGCCTGACGGAATACCGCCTATTGTTCTCAAGGAATGTGCCCCAGAACTGACACCAGTTCTTTGCAGGTTGTTCACCCTTTCGTACAAACTCGGCGTATTTCCTTCTAACTGGAAGAAAGCTAGGGTCCAACCGATTCCAAAGAAGGGCAAGAAAACCCTCCCTAACAACTATAGACCGATTGCACTACTATCTGTGATCTCTAAAGTAATGGAAAAAGCAATCAACATCGAGCTCATCCGATATCTAGAGAGCTCAAGAATCGTGAACGACCGGCAATATGGCTTTCGTCACCAGAGGTCAACAGGAGATCTGCTTGCCTATGTGACACATAAGTGGCAGGTGTCAATAGAGAAACATAGGGAATCTCTGGCTGTAGCCTTGGATATCTCCAAAGCATTTGACCGAGTTTGGCACCAAGGCCTCCTAGCGAAACTTCCGTCATATGGTTTGCTGCCCCAACTGTGTCTTTTAATATCGAGTTTTCTTGCAGATAGATCACTCTACGTGGTGGTATATGGGGTCTCGTCTGATATAATGACGATCAATGCTGGTGTTCCACAAGGCTCTGTCTTGGCACCAACTTTGTTCTTGCTCCACATCAATGATTTGTTGAACGTGACCTCCAGCCCGGTTCATAGCTTTGCGGATGATAGTACACTTCATTCCGCCTTTTCCTCTAGAGCCCCTATATCATTCAACGAGGCCAGAGGTGCAAGGCGTAGACAGGTTGATGCTTTAAATGAGGATCTGACAAGAATTCTGAAATGGGGATCTGAGAATCTAGTACAGTTCAATGCAACTAAAACTCAAGCTTGTATGTTCACCAAGAAGGCTGATCACACAATGCCCAATTCGATGATGTCGGGTACCACTGTTCCTATGAGGTCGTCAATATCCATGCTGGGTGTCACCACCAACAGTGCTCTCTCATGGGACGATCATGTCAGGTCCATTGCGAAAACTGCTTCACAAAAACTTGGTTTTCTATTCCGTGCGAAGAGATACTTCACATTCCAGCAACTGCTTATGATCTACAAAGCACAAATTCGACCTGTCCTGGAGTACTGTTCACATGTTTGGAGCTCAGCCCCCAAACATACGCTAAAGCTCTTAGATTCAATTCAGAAGAGAGCTATCCGCCTAGTCGATGATACAACATTCACCAAATCATTGACCTCTCTAGATCATCGTAGAAAGGTCGGCGATTTATGCCTTTTTTATAGGTACTTTCACGGTCGGTGCTCAACGGAAATATCATCTATTATGCCACCACGCGCGATTCCTAGTATACAAACCAGGCGAGCTCAAGCTGGTCACTCCTACACTGTCAGACTCGAGACCTGTCGAACATCGCCATACCAAGCATCATCCATCAATAGAACGGCAAAGTTATGGAATTCTTTGCCTAGTGAACTCTTTCCTGATGCTTACAACCTCCAAACTTTCAAGAAAAATTCCAACACCTTCCTACTCTCCCAAAATTCCACCGCTGGCTAACACGATGTTCCTCGAACATTAAAGGTTTCCCTTTCGTGTTGTCCACAGATAAAAAAAAGTTTAGGAGTAGAGGCAATTTGTTTCCGAGTGAGTCAGATAACAGTTTTTTCCTCGAGTTTGGAAGCGAAAGAGTTTTCATCGCCAGGTAATGTTATATCTAAATGAGTCATGATATAAAGGGGTATTATGAATCGGAGTAGTTGCGTTTTAAATCACAAATTCAAGTCGTGAATGTCCGTTCTGAACCTCATCTTCAGATAAGATAGCTAAGTATTTTTATGGTGATAACTTTATGAGAGGGAATGCATGCATGAAATATACGTCAGCCAATTCAAGTTGCTCATATGGTGAGAAACGGATTGTCGTCTCCTGGTCCCTGTTATGAGTCTCAAACATGAGTTCTGCAGAGTCTGTAATCTTCTTTTGTCTGACTGAAGTAAGCTAGGCCCGTAAACGGTATCTGCATAATCAGCATGGGATAATACCAGAGCATCACACATAATTTTCTTTGATTGTTTATTCAAGAATTCTCTGTTTGAATGAATTTTCTTCAAGTTGCAGTAACCCCGTTACAAAATAAGAGACACATGGGACGAAAATCTGAGGGATTGGTCAATTACGAGGTTCTTAGAAGATACAGTAAGGAGGAGTTTATTATGTCATTTTTGCATCTCTTTCTCATCGCTGTTCTGCCAATCAGCATGACAACCGTTTTGGAGGGATTAATCGTGAGGTAGTATTTTCTTGAGGTAACGAGTAGAGAGTTCAAGCTTCCGGAAATTGTTTATGAATCTGAGTGTCGTCAGCATAGCTGTGGATTTATGTGTGTAGTAAGTACGTAAAGAACTGAGACGTATGAATTACGGATAATATAGGTCCAAGGATTGACCCTTGTAGTACTCCAGCAGAAGATCCACGAAAATTTGAAGATTCACTATCCAGAACGACACACTGTTCTCTTTGCGCCAAATGATTGCTCAGTTATCCAGTGAAAGGGTACGAGAACCCCAAAAACTTCAAAAAGTTAATCAATAGCTGATGACAGACATCAATTACGTTCAGGAGAGCGGTCGTGCAGCTATGACCAGGTCTGAAACCTGATATGGAAGCCGGCAGAAGTTTATTATCATCAAGGATTTCACGAATTTGTTCATTGATGATTTTCTCAAAAGCTTTCTAAATAGCACATAAGATGCTGATAGGGCGCAGGTCACTTAAATTTTAAGGATTGTTTCCATATTGACGAAAATACATTTTCATCTATACACACATTGAATATGTGTTTTATACATGGTAAGATGTGCGGGGAATGTAGGATCATTTTGATGCTGATACCATCGGTACCAACAGCATTCGATGTTATGATGGAGAGCATCGTTTCATAGATTTCATCTTCATCTGTATACTGGAAATGAAAACTTAAGTCACTGTTCAATTTATTATTGGAAAAAAGACATCAGGAGCTCATCATCATGCAATTTATTGTTGGAGCTGTTATTACATGAAAAAACATTGATTTTAGTGGTATCTCTAAGATGATCAGGAATTATGTTTTTCGTGTCTTTACTTTGAAAATCTAAATCAGAGAAATCTTTCCGAAGATTTCTGCTATTATTGAGACGGAATTCCTGATACGCTTTCTTTCCAAGCTCTTTTGTGTGATTAGTGAGATTCCTCAATTGCTTATAATAATTCCAATGGGGAGCGTGTCCACTTTTCCTATACTTAGTCAAGGCCTTATAGCGAAGTTTCATCAGCAGTTTCAAATTTTCAGTCAACCAGTCAGTTATGCGTACAGTTCGCAACGGTGCATGTGTATTGAATAAATCTAATATTAGGGAATTGAATATTCCAGCTCTTCTGTAAATACACTCGAAATCGGAATTGTGAAGATCGCATCGGAACGCTTCGGTGCTGAATTGTTTGGAATCTCTGTTTTTATAATAAGACTCAGTGTTCGGTTTCGCAGGGAGTCCGATGGAGCAGGAAGATTACCGATGGTCCGAAAAACTTGAACAGTCACAATAGTACGGTCGGTGTAACGTAAGCTTTCAGAGCAAATGATAACATCCAGTAAATTACTAGTTGTGGAAGTGAAGCGGGTGGGTTTGTCGATGACTTCAAGCAAGTCATATGAATTGGTTATGGAAAAACATTCAATGTGAGTTTTGTTGGTGCGATCTGAAAATTCTATGTTGAGGTCCTCAGCGCAGACAGCATAATCGACACTTGGTATAATATAGGACAAAACATCATCATTTATTCAGAGAAAAGGATATCCTACCCTTCCACCATGACCTTTACGATCATTCAGAAACAGAACATATCCAGGCAGTATAATCGACTCATCAGTTATGCTATCATCCAACCAAGTTTCAGAAATGGTAATCATATCGTGAATATTGGAAACCTTATTTTTAAATTCTGCAAATCCATTATTTATTGATCGGGTATTTATATGGCAGATTGAAAAGGACATAGTTGATTCTATCAACGGATGACATGAATAAGAAACAATAAAAAAAACCAATACTACAAATCTGTAAAGATAAAATGGAGTGCGACTGTTATATGATCTTTCAGTAAAGTTCACTTTTTCCGCTGTCTCAAGTTTATTTTGAAATAGATTCTTCTGGTGAAGATGGTTCTTTTCTCTTCTAGTTACCGTCCGAGACACTTTTCAATCCCAAAACCAGGCTAGGATCAGAGGCAAGTTATTCACAACTATACTTAGAATCATTCAATATCAACTGGTTTTGTCTGATGGTTGCTTTCAAACCATTACTCTTGGCAGTGTAGAGATAGCGTCGAAGAGTTTTGTGGGTGACTTGGTCTTCCGCACTGGGGTCGTTGGCAATGAATATATGGGAGTCTTTAAGCTTATAAGAATTCTTCAGTACCTCAAGTTTCTTCCAATACGATAATAATTCGATCTTCAGAATTTTATTTTTGCTATTGTTCGGGAGAAAGAAAGTATTCGTGCCCGTTCAACACAATAATGTATGTTACCAAACAAAGAATAGATACGGTCTGAGAAAGTTAGTCAGTAAGTCATCAAGGGGTTTGAAGTTTGTCTTATTGGTTGAAAGAAGATCGTGAATAATCCAGGAACGGGGGATCCGAGGGGGGATGTCACCATGTTGCTCACCATCTGCGCGCACGCCAATTTACAGCTGACCACACAAACAGTGAAAAGTCAAAAGTTTTTTCAAGTTGTGGTTATTTCGTCAATCTTCTTGAATTTTGCGAAGATAATATAATAATAATAATTTATTTGCCATAAAAGATTAGTTACATGAGTGTAAAAAGAGAAACTTAGGTTTATAATATATGTCAGAGGCTTGGATATGTATCTGTTAATTTTTTTCAGGATTTCCGATGTAAGGCCATCCACACCCGGAGCTTTGTTATTTTTCAAGCTGAATATGGTGTTTGCAATTTCTTCTTCGTTCGTATCCGTGAGGAAAATTGTATTTGGTATAATGTTTTGTTGGGTGTCAGGTGTGATATTGTCACGAGTGGGTTTTCACCCCTACAATCGCAACTCGAACTTGCTTGCAAGAGGTTTTATGGAAATTATAATTGAAGAATTCATTTCCACTTAACAAATTTATTCATCTTGAATAAAGACAATTCGGGCATGAAATAAATTTACCAATTTGCCAGCAAGATACACCCAACTCAAATAAAAACAAAACAAGAAAACTAAAACTATTGATATTAAAAAAGGGTACTTACAGAAAGGCTCGCTTTTCGTTGGAGGATTGGAACTGCCACTCGCGAAGTTTAGACATGATGCAAAATGTTTAAGATTTACTTTTTGTTTGCGAATTTGAAAAACTATACTTTACGGCCCACTGTCCGAACCACAACTGCCGGTTTTTTCTCTAATACCTTTTCATGTCCGTTTTGGTAGTGGTAATTGATTTAGCATAAAACTGGTGTATTCACCTCGATTAGGAAAAATCCAAAACCAGCAGTTGAATAATACTTGAATAATAATAAAATTGAAATCCGAACTAGAATTTCCTTTGAATATCGTAATTCTCTACTGATATCCTGTAAGCTAAATAATTCTACGAATATGATCTAGACTAGGTTATTGTACTGTTCTTATATGAAATGAGAATTTCAAATATTCCCAATGAAATTATTATAATTTCGATTCATTCTTGACACATTTCCACCTCCTCAGAAAGCGGGCCTCTCGTTTTATTCAAACCTAGGAATCTTAAAATCCTTATTCATACTTATAAGTGGAACAGATACCATGTAACCAATAGAAAATATATGTATCAAGTTCTTGAAATAAAATATGTCTATACCTAAACAGCTATGAATACTTCTATCATGAAAGGAAAGAAACAAATGATGACATAAAAATGGAAATTCACTTCATCGACATACCTAGCACAAATGTATAAAAAAAATATTGAAGAAATTATAAAGAGAATCAAATTTCTAGAAATAAAAGTTTTACTGTCCAACTATATCTGAGTCCAACACAGCATCATTTGGCAAAAACTTTGTCACTGGCCCTAACAAATCACTATTCCGAATACGGTCCTGTCCACTTTCAACCTGGGTTTTCCATCAATATGACGAGTACGAGTAACGCTTGCTCTCACCACGGTCACGGTGTCGTCGTGTAGTCTGCTAGGTAGAGTATACAGGATACGCTCGCAGCCTGGATAGACTTGTGATATCCAGCTGAATAATGCACTCCTTGGTCCAGAATATAAATTTTCGTTGAATATTGGACGCGGCATAGTCAATAGCGGCACTCTGTATAGGACAATCGTGGGTCCATATTCAGCCTCGGTGCAGCAGAATATCTCGACAAGGATTCTCTAATCTCAATCATGTGTCCCCGCCGGCGAACCTATTCCATTCAAAGTCTCCACACTGTATGGGGACTTGTATCCTCTGGTGTATCCTCTCATGCAGGTCAACAGCAAACCATATGGCATCTCTCACGAATCCTTCATATCTGCTGATATGAAGTAGCCGGTACTCAGTTCGCAGCTTTTCGTTAGTAGTTGCCTTTTCTGAATCGTCTCCGTCTCCGTGGATGTGTAACCATGGAACAGTGAACCAGTGGTAGTCCTCCGCATGGCCAGTGAGGGTTGATGGTTGTTGTGTTGCCTCGCATCAAACAAGTATAGTACATGAAATAAGGGAAACTTTGTATAAGTATACTGCATAATTCTCAATTGAATTGTTACTATTTATAAGCCTTTACATGTACCTATTTATTAGTTACCTAACAAATTCAAACAAAATGAGTAATTGTCTCTATTTTATAAAATATATTTATATTTCTCACGAAATGCCCTGAAGAATATCTTATCTTCTTAACATGACCTACATTGAGAAAAAGCTACTCCTTCCTTTTTTTTTTGAATTTCCGTTTGTTTTGACACTAACAAAATTGTGCAATTTCAGAATAGTATTTCAACCGATACCTCTTTTTTTTTGTTTTTTTTTTTGAAAGACTCAATTCACATTATATTTGAAACATGCATTACTGAACAATTCAAGAGTCATTTACGTATGTACTGTTTTCAGCAGAAGTACCTATCTACTCAATTTATCAATCATCATTTACATATCTGTTTACATGCGCATGTCTTCAATCATCCAATATTCATCTCTTAACATAGCTTCATCATTGTTTCTTACATTATTATTCTTGACATAATATACTTTTTTTCCATACTTTGACTCAATTGAAATATTCCATTATTATTCTCTATCTTCTTCATATTTTGGATAATCATGTTTTCATTCATAATCATTATTACATTATTATTCTTGACATAATATACTTTTTCCATACTTTGACTCAATTGAAATATTCCATTATTATTCTCTATGTTCTTCATATTTTGAATAATCATGTTTTCATTCCTTTCTAGGTACCTAGCATCACGCATCCTATACATTTAGATAGGTATTCGTGGAATTCATTACGAAAAGTGATTCAAATAGGCTAGTCCGGGCCCTGGACTCTCGTTGCCAACTTGAATTACCTTGCATTCATTCTAATTAACTTATTCTTACGCCCATCTTGTTTTTTTTTGTCTAGTCATCATTCTTCGTTCATACAGTTCAACATTCATCATTACTTTCACTCTCTTCATTGTTTATTTTATGTAAGATGCATTCAACGCTCTCGCCTGGTTTTAATTTCAATGCTTGTGAGTCTAGTTCAATGCTGAATCGGTCCGCATTAGACGAAGTGGTTCTGGTTGCGGAATTCGTATGTGAAGTATTATTTTTATTATTTCTTTGATTTTTACGAGCGATGCACCAATTTTTGAAAAATTTGATCAGAACATACCCTATGAATAGGCTCATAGCGGTATTTAATAATCCAAAAAATATGTCATGCTGAATCAGGTTATTATTGGTTTCAGCGTTTCCTCGGTTGACAACGTTCGGTAGGAGGGCTAATGCATTTTGTCTTCTGAACAGGGAATATGCCAGTAAAATTGAAATTACAGAGTTCCATATAAAAAAAAATTGAGTCACTTTTCAGTCCGTGAGTATTTGCATAAAAATAGTTGATGTTTTCCTTGATAGACCCTAGAACTTCCTGTATGTTCTCGTCTGTCGTCGTTAAATTCAAGTGTGGAATATGAAGGGTCCAGTTAGTGTCGAGAGATTCTGTCAAGTTTAGGTATTGCGGCGGGTGTTGGGAGTTAGGTTTGAGTACGAAAGATTTTAATTTTGACCATGCTGCAGGGATTATGTGAATGGCGGTAGCTTCCTTCGAAGTTGATTTTATGCAAGGAAACCTATGCGGGATTAGTTCATCTTGTTCCATAAACAGTTTACAATTACAGGGTACTCTTATTTTCATGGCTCCAGGAAACGTATATGCGGTATTTGGTAAAGAAAACGATTTCTCCGCACAAACAATTTCAGTGACTGGTTTAGGGTTGGTGATATATTTCCTCTTCGATTTCTATAATTATTGTAGCTGTCGATTTGTGACATTGCATAGGGCATATATTACTCAACTCTTCCACAGATGCTCCGTTATAAAGCATCTTTGCGCAAGCAGGTCCTTGGAGGGCGTCTGCTGAGAATCTAGGGATATAGCATAATTGATCATGGAATGGTTTGCAATGTTGTAATCCCGATCCAGAAATTTATCTAATATGGGTTTCTGAATTTCTGGTACTATCAGATGCTGCTAAGTATAAGGTTTCATGTTGAATTGAACAAGTCTGGTTTTTCCATGAGAATGGGGTAGTGATAAGTTCAAAAAGCTGCCAAGATGAAGACCATTGAATAATAGGAACTCTAATGTGAATGATAATTTTGTTGCGGGTGAATGTACAATCGCAAATGGCTAACTGATAATATTTAGAAATAACTGTTGTAGGGATGGCCAGTTTTTGTCTTGATTTGGTTAGTTCTTTTTGGAGATTCGTCAAGTCGTGTAGTAAGATTGAAGGGTTCAAAATTGCAATTGGAATATGATGATGTGTGCAAGAATTCAAAATTCCCTGTCTCCTCAATGCCCTAATAATCTGAACATTGTGTTTCAGATTCTGAAACTGTCGGTAGAGAATTGTCATTGTTATGTCGCTAAGTCCTTGGTCTTTTGTGTTAATTTCTGTTCTCATGTCGTTTAGATACTTTTCCAGTTGGTGAATTCTATATTCGGTAGAATTGAAAGATTTTGCAATTGATTTTTCGTATTCTGAAAATTTTTCCGAATCATCCGAAATTTTTGTGATTGTGGCTGATAGTCCACTATAAAGTCTGTCAATTTGTGATTCTAAATTATTTTCGTTAGTCACAAGTGAATCTAATTTATGCTGGGTAGCTACCCCACAGCACCAAGATAAACCATCTCCCAGAAAATCTAATGCCCTTTTTGCCCTACTACGACCGTTCTCTACTGTAGTAAAATTTTTCAAAAACTGAGTACTCCAGTTTTGTTCTAGAGAGGCGAACTCTGATTCGAATGATTTTTCTAGTAATTCGAGATTATGAATAACGTAACATTCTTTGTCATCATATGATTTATTGGTGCAACCTCTCAAATATGGTTTCGGTTTATCTAAATCGGTCTCGTGCCATTCTGATTCATATATTAATGGTATCGTAGCCTCGTAGCTGATGGTTGATGGTAAGGGACGCCAAAATGCCCCAGCCGTGATTTCTATTTTCTGAGATGCAGATACTCCCAGAACATAGAAAAATATTGTCGTCCTGTAGATATAATAAAATTTTATTAGCATGTAGCTGATTGTCCTCAAGAAAAAAAATCTAGGTCATTTTCTATTAAATTTTAATCAAGCATCGAATGAATAATTTCACTAAAAAATATATCTTTGTTATATTCATATCTCATAATATTCCTGACTCTATGCGTTTATATTTACAAGTTATCTTTAATAGGGGTTCAATCGATTGGTACCACTTCTGGTGTCCAAGGGTCGTTATATGGAAGTATTCGACTAATATGTACAACGTCTTTCTTTGCACCTTTAGTCAAGCCCATCTGTATTTCATAGGTTACATCACTGAGTTTTCGGGTTATCAAGTATGGGCCGAACCATCTGAGAAGTAGTTTTTCACTACGTCCTACTTTTCTCACGGGCGTGAACACCTTCACTTTATCTCCAACTTCCAAGTCAACATGTCGATGTTTTTCATCGAACCTTATTTTATCTGTCGCTTGCTTCTTTCTTATGTTTTCAATTGCTTGACTTCGTACAGCCAAAGCTCGAGCTCGAATTTCTAGGGCATCTGGCGAGGATATTGGTTGCAATAGATTAGCTTCAGTTGGTAGGATGGGTTCTCTCCCATATACCAACATGAAGGGCGAAAATCGAGTGATGTCCTGTATTGCCGTATTGTAGGCAAATGTTACCACGGGCAAACTTTCGTCCCAATCTGTTTGCGGGGTGTTGGTGTACATGGACAGCATATTTGCCAATGATTTGTTGAATCTTTCTACAAGACCATTGCACATTGGGTGATGAGCTGTGGTGAATTGACTGACAGTACCCATAATCTGTAATAATTCCCGCACTAGATGTGACCTAAATGTCTGACCCCTGTCGCTCAATATATAACGTGGTGAGCCATGCCTACATATTATTTTTTCTAAAATAAACTTCGCCACTGGGCCGGCCTTACCACTTGTTAAGGCTTCTGTTTCACACCAACGAGTGGCATAATCTGTCGCAACAATTATTACGGTTTTTCCGTTTTTGCTTCTTCTGAAGGGCCCCAAAATATCTATACCAACAAGGTCAAATGGTAAGCCTACTGGTATGGGTTGTAACAATCCAACAGGTTTTTGATTGTTTTGACCTTTTCTAGCCTGACAATCTTTACAACCCTTCACATATCTTTCTACGTCTTTTTGAAATCCAGTCCGGTAGAATCGATTTTTTATTTTATGTAGTGTTTTAGTTATACCCAAATGGCCAGCTATTGGTTCTGCATGATGTGTATATAAAATCTCACTAATTAATGTTTTCGGAATGACTAGTAAATTTTCTTGTCCCTCTGGGGATGGGTTGGCTTTATACAAGACTCCGTCGATTAATCTGAAATTTTTTGCGCGTCTAGCCAATCCGATGGAAATATTCTGGTTACTTGTGTTCTCAATGGCATTGATAAGATCAGTAAGTTCTTTATCGGTGTGTTGCTGTTCCGCTATATCTACATGGGTTAACAAAAATGTAGGAATCTCGTCGGTATGCCGATTATATTCTTCATTTGGTTTCGCCACCGGATTTCTCGATAAACAGTCGGCATCTTTGTGAGCCTTACCGTTTTTGTGAATAATTTTGTAGTCGAATTCTGATAATTTCATAGACCATCTAGCCAGTCTTCCAGTTGGGTCTCTCAATGATCGGATCCAACATAAAGCATGATGATCAGTGACGATGGTTACTGGTCGACCATAAATGAGGTGTCGAAGATACCCTAAAGCCCAAATAGCAGCAAGTCCCTCCAGTTCAGTGATTGTATAATTACGTTCTGCTTTGGATAGACTTCTGCTAACATATGCAATGGGATGTGTGTCCTTGTCCGGTCCTGTCTGCAGTAAAATTGCGCCAATTCCGATCGTCGAAGCATCCACCCTCAATTCGCAATCTTTGCTTGGGTCAAAATGTTGTAACACAGGTGCTGTAGTCAACTTTTCTTTCAAGATTTCGAAAGCTTGCTCTTGTTCTGGTCCCCATATGAATTTTGACTCCTTTTTTGTCACTAGATGTAGTGGTCTTGCTATTGTAGAGAAATTGCGAATAAATTTCCTATAATAATTACATAAGCCGATGAAACTTTGTGTGTTTTTTATTGTTTTTGGCCGCGGAAACTCCTTCATAGCAATTTACTTGTCGTTATCTGGTGCCATTCCATCCTTGCTAACCAAATATCCCAAAACTTTAACCTCCATTTTAGCGTAAGTACATTTACTTGGTTTCAAAGTCAATCCAGCGCTTGCCAATCGATCAAATACATTTCTCAATTCATGCAGATGTTCCGCTTTTGTTCTGGAGAAAACAATAATATCATCGAGATAAATCAACACATCTTTCCATTTCATACCTTGGAAAACTTTGTCTGCCAACTCCTGGAAAGTTGCTGGTGCGTTACAGAGACCAAAGCTCAGGACGTTGAATTCATAGGACCCGTGACCTTGCGCAACAAAAGCAGTGAATTGTTTAGAATCTTCCCCAATCTTCACTTGATGGTAACCGCTAAACATATCCAGAGTACTGAAATACTTCGCACCGCCTAAATATGTTAATATGTCATCTATATTTGGGATTGGGTAGGTGGATTTTTTGGTTACGTTATTTATTTTACGATAGTCGACGCAAAATCGTGTAGTCCCGTCTTTCTTTTTGACGAGAACAATGGGGCTTGTCCATGGTGAATGGCATGGACGAATTATATCGTTTTCCAACATTTCCTCAATTTGTTGGTCGATGATGACTCTCTCCTTCTGTGACACTCTGTATGGCTGACTCTTAATAGGTGATACATTTTCTGGAATTTCAATATTGTGTTGTGTCAAATTTGCTAGACCCATTCGCCTCATCGACTTAGAGAAAACATGAGTAAATCCTATAAGTAATTGTTCTAGTTCAAGTTTGAATGTTTTATCTGTAATATGATCCAGGTTATGGTCAGCGAGTGTAACTTCGTCATCCTCATTTGTTTTATCCAAATATAAAATTATTGCCTCACTGTTTTCGTTTTCCTCCTAAAAATGCGTTAAAAAACACCCAGTTGTACCTTTAAGAATTTTCTGGTATCCTGCTCCTGTGTTAGATAGTTCCCAATAAATATTACCACCTTCAATTTTAGGGTATTCACATGGCATCAAACCTCTTGGGACTAAGAAATGCTCATTATAGTATATTTTTTGTTCCCTACTTGGCTCTATATCGGTCTCATCGTCTATTTTCATTTTCACAACACATTTTTCTCCTGGTTTTATAATGTAATCGTTGTCAAAACTGAGTTTGCAAAAAGGTTTCTGAGCCGTCATATTTGGAAATATCTCTATTCGTTATTCTCATATTCTCTAATTCGTTTTCGTGTATGATAGGATTATTATGCAACTCATTGTTATTTTCTCTTACTTCCGTGTCGTGTAACTTACAAATCAAGATGTCTAGAGTAACTTCATCGAAAATGAATTCTAACATATTCCTAACAACTATCCAATCTAGTTTATCCAGGCCGCAACAAATTTTGGGTAAGGCTAGTTTTCGTACTTTATTTTCAACTACGTGATCCTTTAGTTTATTCAGTGACTGCCACAAAATTTCGAGAGTTGGTTTTCCCAAAATTTATTTTTTGTAACCAGATAGTAAATGTAATTATTTTTATTCTGGATATATGCTAATCCCCCCTTGATTTGATTCTGTTGCAATAATTCTTCCTCTCTACCAAACTTTTCTTTGAATATTTTTGCGATGCCTCTACTCATTTCCATATCTGCTGACACACAATGACCTAAAGAGTAATTGTCCGAGAATGAAAACAAATCTCCATATGTTTCATCAATTTTACAAAGTGTAATTTTATCATGCGTCGACCTCTTCTCTAGGAATCTCTCAAAGCCGTTTGTTATCACGTTGGGTAAGGTTTCAGAGGGTGTTATGATATCTTCAAGATTTGAGTTGAGGTTGTATGTTGGGCTTATTTCTTTGTTTAACGATGTTCTGCTGGTCTGCATCTGTACGGTAGTAAAAGTCGATGAAGGATGAGAAATTTCACATTTCAACTTGTTTTGTTTATTACCATTATATATTTTTATTATATTTATATTTATATTATATCATTTTTGCGCCGGTTGCAAATACTTCTTAAGTTATCACTCATAGCCGTGTTCTGTAATTTATTTAGAGGAACTTCAATCACTGTCTCACCTCGATTAAAAGAAACTGTTCCTGTTTTCAGGTTAATGATCGCTTCATGTTCGATTAGGAAGTCCATACCTAAGATCGCAGGATAAGGTAATTTTTCAATCACCAAAGCTTCGCAGGTTGTAGTCATATCGGCTATTTTTATTTACAATTTTGCGATTCCTAATGTTGGAACGGTCATTCCACCAGCTACTAGCAAGTCTTGTGGAAATCTACAGTGGGTGAAATTGCCAATTGCCTCTTTAGATACTATATTTAGTTGTGAACCTGTGTCCAAAATTATTGTGGATTTAGTATTGTTGAGGTACAATTCTATAGTAGTTATATTATTCCTGCGACGAGAGTTTGATAAAGCCCCCATTGAAAGGACGGCGTTGGGGCTTATCGACGTCCTCCATCGTTTGGGTGCGGCCGATAATAATTATTATCATTGTTCTGTCTGTTTCTGCAGGTGTTGGCAAAGTGTCCAATGCGTTTACAGATATAACACTTTGGTCTACCATCACTTGTTCGAGTATCGGGTGTCGTATTATTTTGGTACCGAGTGTTGTATGTGTTTCCTGCATGTATTTGCCAATTCAGATAGCTTTGGCATTGTTGATTATAGCGACCTGAAGAATTTTGCTGCTGCTGAAAATTTGGCCTATTCTGGAAACTATACCTAGGTTGGGAGTTACCTCTCGGGCTGAAACTATGTCTTGGTTGGTAGTTTGGTTGTCTGAGTGGATGGTATTTGTTGTTGTAGGTGATGAATTTATTGCTGAATAATTTACTTCATAAGAGTTCAAATTCTTGAATGGCGAAGGTGGCGGTGAGGGTTCAGTGGCATTTACTGTACTTTTTATTTGATCTACCATACAAGGTTGTGTTTTTGATATCGTTCCTGTGGCTGAGGCTAAGATCGAAGTTGTATCGTTCCGATTCTCTTCATTTGTAGTTTCCGTATTCGTTGCTGACGTGATATTCTCTGAAGTTTTTTGTGTTGTCCTTACCGGTGAGCGACTAATTTGTGGTGATCTTGCAAATACTTTGTTGTAGTCGAACACTTCCGTACTCCGAAATTTTGGAGAAAAGTTCTCTTCACTTTCCTTTCCAATTTCTACCCTAAGTTTTGATTTAGCTCTAGTTACGCGTTTATCTCCGTTTTCCATCGAAAAGATAACCTACTTTGTTCATTGTTTCTAATTGTTCAACATTTACTTTGTATTTGTACAGAAGTGGATACGTATTGTAATATGTAGAAGAATCTATAGAATACCAGATCGATAATTAATAATCAAAAATTCAATAGTTCTGATCAAATATAGTAATTCAATTTACCTATCAACGAGTTTTTCGTGTATCGAGAAAAAAAGGTTTTAGTTTGTAGCTCGCTTCTATTTTCTTCCAACCAAAGTAGTACCTATTTCACTTGTCATTTGAAACTCTTACAGTTGAGGATTAATTGATTCATTCATCGTGAGTTAGCTATTCGAATACCTTATTGATGTATTGAGGGAAGAAAGAAAAAAATAGTTGACATTGCTATTAAACTATTCTGGGTGTACCTCCCTATGTAAATTAGTTTATTTTGACAAAGGTGAAATGATTTGAAAATGCTTATTTGCACTATTCCACTCAGATGAGTAATCAAAAATCCGCCAGATCATAATAAAGTTATATATAAAAAAAAATTTCCCGCAAATCGCAAGAATTTTGATCAAAATTCTTATTCAGAAAAAAATGCATATGTCTAGAAAATTGTTAGTCTGACTTATGAGCTGAAATTAATTTCAAACAATATAACACGAAAAATACATATTGAAAAAAAATGAAGATAATAAACCGGTAAATAAAACTACAGTTAATATTGAAGCCCTTGAAATTTTGTTAGAAAATATCAATGAACGATGGTTCTAATAATCACTTTATATTCAAAATACGGATAATGTAGGTAATTTTGTTCCGATCTGAAATTGTGACGTACCTTGCTGCCGATCAAATTGGAACACATAAAAACTTACTTTAATTGAAATCAAGTTAATTAGGGAGAATTAACACACAACACGTTAGGCGCCTCCACCATAATGTCACGAGTGGGTTTTCACCCCTACAATCGCAACTCGAACTTACTCGCTTGCAAGAGGTTTTATGGAAATTATAATTAAAGAATTCATTTCCACTTAACAAATTTATTCATCTTGAATAAAGACAATTCGGGCATGAAATAAATTTACCAATTTGCCAGCAAGATACACCCAACTCAAATAAAAACAAAACAAGAAAACTAAAACTATTGATATTAAAAAAGGGTACTTACAGAAAGGCTCGCTTTTCGTTGGAGGATTGGAACTGCCACTCGCGAAGTTTAGACATGATGCAAAATGTTTAAGATTTACTTTTTGTTTGCGAATTTGAAAAACTATACTTTACGGTCCACTGTCCGAACCACAACTGCCGGTTTTTTCTCCAATACCTTTTCATGTCCGTTTTGGTAGTGGTAATTGATTCAGCATAAAAACTAGTGTATTCACCTCGATTAGGAAAAATCCAAAACCAGCAGTTGAATAATACTTGAATAATAATAAAATTGAAATCCGAACTAGAATTTCCTTTGAATATCGTAATTCTCTACTGATATCCTGTAAGCTAAATAATTCTACGAATATGATCTAGACTATAGGTTATTGTACTGTTCTTATATGAAATGAGAATTTCAAATATTCCCAATAAAATTATTATAATTTCGATTCATTCTTGACAATATTATGATTTTTCAAAATATCATTTGCCCCTATTCTCCCCTATTGTCGAAAAGTAGGTATTGAATTCATTCGTGATTATATCCGTATTTTCAGTTATATCGCCATTTTGCATTCGGATTTTTGATATTTCCCGATCACTGGATTTCGTTTCTGTAATTTCATTTACAACTTTCCACAAGGAGGCAGAACTTGCCGAGCAGCGTGAAATCTCTTTTTGATAGTATTATTTTTTTGCCTGTCCAATCAAACTGACCAATTTGTTTCTGAAGGTTTTATAAGTTATTTCATCTGCATCAGTGGGATTTTCCTTCATTTTTGAGAATAATTCATCATTTGTATTAATAGAGCACACGAGACCTGTAGTTATCCAATCTTTTTTTTTTCTCTCATTACTTCTGACATGTTTAATAGTGGTGCAAATATTTACATAGCTTTTCAGTTTATTTATGAAGAGATCATTTCCTTCAGAATAGACATCCGTCTATGACTCACTTTCTAGAAGGAATTTCAATTTATTTTCGTTGAGGAATTTTTTGGTATAGATGGTGTTCCCTTTTTTTTTATTCCAGGTGATGTAATGCGAGCTATTATCGAGAAATGGTCAGTTATATTTGTTTCAAAAACAGTAGATGAAATATCAAGAGAGTTTAATTTATGTTTAATGAACAGATGAATTGATTCATTCATCGTGAGTTAGCTATTCGAATACCTTATTGATGTATTGAGGGAAGAAAGAAAAAAATAGTTGACATTGCTATTAAACTATTCTGGGTGTACCTCCCTATGTAAATTAGTTTATTTTGACAAAGGTGAAATGATTTGAAAATGCTTATTTGCACTATTCCACTCAGATGAGTAATCAAAAATCCGCCAGATCATAATAAAGTTATATATAAAAAAAAATTTCCCGCAAATCGCAAGAATTTTGATCAAAATTCTTATTCAGAAAAAAATGCATATGTCTAGAAAATTGTTAGTCTGACTTATGAGCTGAAATTAATTTCAAACAATATAACACGAAAAATACATATTGAAAAAAAATGAAGATAATAAACCGGTAAATAAAACTACAGTTAATATTGAAGCCCTTGAAATTTTGTTAGAAAATATCAATGAACGATGGTTCTAATAATCACTTTATATTCAAAATACGGATAATGTAGGTAATTTTGTTCCGATCTGAAATTGTGACGTACCTTGCTGCCGATCAAATTGGAACACATAAAAACTTACTTTAATTGAAATCAAGTTAATTAGGGAGAATTAACACACAACACGTTAGGCGCCTCCACCATAATGTCACGAGTGGGTTTTCACCCCTACAATCGCAACTCGAACTTACTCGCTTGCAAGAGGTTTTATGGAAATTATAATTAAAGAATTCATTTCCACTTAACAAATTTATTCATCTTGAATAAAGACAATTCGGGCATGAAATAAATTTACCAATTTGCCAGCAAGATACACCCAACTCAAATAAAAACAAAACAAGAAAACTAAAACTATTGATATTAAAAAAGGGTACTTACAGAAAGGCTCGCTTTTCGTTGGAGGATTGGAACTGCCACTCGCGAAGTTTAGACATGATGCAAAATGTTTAAGATTTACTTTTTGTTTGCGAATTTGAAAAACTATACTTTACGGTCCACTGTCCGAACCACAACTGCCGGTTTTTTCTCCAATACCTTTTCATGTCCGTTTTGGTAGTGGTAATTGATTCAGCATAAAAACTAGTGTATTCACCTCGATTAGGAAAAATCCAAAACCAGCAGTTGAATAATACTTGAATAATAATAAAATTGAAATCCGAACTAGAATTTCCTTTGAATATCGTAATTCTCTACTGATATCCTGTAAGCTAAATAATTCTACGAATATGATCTAGACTATAGGTTATTGTACTGTTCTTATATGAAATGAGAATTTCAAATATTCCCAATAAAATTATTATAATTTCGATTCATTCTTGACAATATTATGATTTTTCAAAATATCATTTGCCCCTATTCTCCCCTATTGTCGAAAAGTAGGTATTGAATTCATTCGTGATTATATCCGTATTTTCAGTTATATCGCCATTTTGCATTCGGATTTTTGATATTTCCCGATCACTGGATTTCGTTTCTGTAATTTCATTTACAACTTTCCACAAGGAGGCAGAACTTGCCGAGCAGCGTGAAATCTCTTTTTGATAGTATTATTTTTTTGCCTGTCCAATCAAACTGACCAATTTGTTTCTGAAGGTTTTATAAGTTATTTCATCTGCATCAGTGGGATTTTCCTTCATTTTTGAGAATAATTCATCATTTGTATTAATAGAGCACACGAGACCTGTAGTTATCCAATCTTTTTTTTTTCTCTCATTACTTCTGACATGTTTAATAGTGGTGCAAATATTTACATAGCTTTTCAGTTTATTTATGAAGAGATCATTTCCTTCAGAATAGACATCCGTCTATGACTCACTTTCTAGAAGGAATTTCAATTTATTTTCGTTGAGGAATTTTTTGGTATAGATGGTGTTCCCTTTTTTTTTATTCCAGGTGATGTAATGCGAGCTATTATCGAGAAATGGTCAGTTATATTTGTTTCAAAAACAGTAGATGAAATATCAAGAGAGTTTAATTTATGTTTAATGAACAGATGATCTACACATGTTTTGGATTCTTCCTGAATTCGAGTAGGTTTATTAATCGCAGAGATGAAACCAAATTCGCTCAAAATGTTGAGGTATTCGTCTGTTTCATTGGTTGATCGTAGAATATCTATATTGATATCTCCTACAAAAATATGAATATTGTTGTCAGATTCCGGTGCAGATCTTAGATAGTTCTCTAATTTGGTGTTGAACTCCACTAAATTGATTGATGGGAGTCTGTGAAGGGCTGTTATTAGAACATTTTTGTCCTCGAATTGAGTTTTAATTTCGATAGCCCTTACGATACCTATATCCACAATGTTATATTGGTAAGTGGTTCCTTTTTTTATGTAAACAACAGTTCCGTCATTTTGGTTTATACTGCCCTCATTATATATTAAATCGAATCCATCAATTTGATGAAGTGGAAGATGTTGTATTTGCCATGTTTCTGACAATATTATGAATTGAAATTGAATACTTATTTGACTGAGAATTATTTTCAATTCATCGAGATTTTCATTTATACTTCTTATGTTGCAATGGAAAATTGATATATTTTCATTTGGTGTATTATTCAACATGTTTTCGATAATTTTTACCTCATCAGTTTATTTCAATGGTTTTGACAGAGAAGTCTCTAATATATTTATCCATTATTTTATGAGTATTTTTTTCACTGCCTGCTGAATATGAATATGAATATAACAAGTGAATATGATTTGGAAACTTACTCAACATAAATTAAAACTAAATTCGTCATTTCCTTGGGTTCCTGAGGAGCCTAGAGGGGATGACATTTTTCTTGGGAGTATCTGAAACTGAATTGTTTCTGACTGGCTTCCGAGATTTCCGTGTTCCTTGATCTCCGATACCTATTCTCTTTTCTAATTTACTGGTTTCTTCGTATATTTGATCTGATGTCGCAGTTGGTAGTTCACTCTCTTTGAGGTCTATCTCGTTTGGCGAGGGGGTGGTGGGAGCACTGGAGACTTTTCTTTCGGGGGGTTCGAAGTAGTCGTTTGTAGTGTATTGTTTATTTTTAATATCATCTACTGTGAACTGTTGTCCGTCAACTATTAGTACGTTTCCTTTGATACATGCTTTATTATTATTTCTTCTTGCTTCCTTCAAACCTTCTAATAAGACTTTTCTATCATGTAATTCCTCCTGATTCAAATCTTCACTAATGACAATTCTGGATCCCTTTAATTTTGAACAATTGCGCAGTATTTCTCCTTTCTTCAAATTAGAAATCAGCGATACAAGAATTGGTCTATTGTGTTGCGCGTTCTTTCCCAGTCTGAAAATACTGTTGATAATGATAATAATAATAATAAACGACTTTATTGCTTCCATATGTAAATACAAAAAAAATACAAATAATATAAGGTTAACATGAAAGCAAAAGGCGAAGTTCACTTTATAAGATGATATAAAATCATCTTACAAACTGTTCTTCCACTTAACCTCTAATATATCACTAGGTATTTATGTTAGACTTCAAGTTAAACAAACAATGTATTGATCAAAAAACGCAAAAAAGATATATACATTAATATCTAATATTTATCGCACGGAGATTGATGTTGCATTGAAAACAGATGCTTTTTGTAGGCCTTCTTGAATCTTTGCAAACTATAAGTTTTAAACATGGTAGGGATCTGATTATAAATTGAACATATTTGATAAGTATAACTGCGCCTAAAAATTTCTAGTCTGAAAGTTGGCGGTGAGAGGGTTTCTTTATATCGGATATTTAGGTTATGTATATCGGATCGATAGGTTATTTTTCTGTGCAAATATGAAGGTGCTTCATTGAAAATTATTTTTTGAGAAAGAATAGCAGCATGTAACATCCTCCTGTTGGTCATATTCAACCAACCATTATCTTTCAATTTGTGTGAGATATGTTCTCTTCTACGGATACCAAATATTAGTCGTAAGCATGAATTTTGTACTTTTTGTATTTTTTTCTGATATAGGCTAGATAAAAATGGTCCATATAAAACATCTGCATAATTAAATATGGACAGTATTAACGACTCACACAGATTTGATTTTACATTTATTGGGAGAAAATGTCTATTGCCATATATTGTTTTGAGAGTGAAGTATGCACGCTGTTTAAGTAAATTTATGTATTTTTCAAACTTCAGATCAGAATCCAATATTATACCCAAACTTTTGGCTTCCCTTACGTTTTGAAGATCTTCATTCTTTATTACAATACGCACACTATCAGAAATGTAGATGGTTTGTCGAGAGTAGACGTGTTCCACATCGTGTGCTGCTAAATTTCGCTAAAAAAGGAAAAAGTGTTTTTGCAAATATAAATTTTGGAGTAGTTACTAGTTCTGTGTAAGCTATCAGACTTTGACTGATTTGAACAATTACATTTTGTTGTAAGTACGATATTTGAAATAACTACTCGATATGTCGTCAACGAGGCAACAGAAAAGAAGCGAGGACGGAGATCAATTGCACCAAGCAATTAGGTCTGCAGTTAATAAATTATGTACGTCAGAGTCATTCATAACCGAGCTAACTAACTCCATTTTTGGAAAAATCAGTGAAAATATTGAAAAAGAAGTCATTGAGGAAGAACACTAGTGAGTTAGAAAAGATAGTCCAAAAACAAGATGATGTCATCAAATTGATAGCTAAAAATAATGAAAGATATGAGAAGTGGATTCGTAGAAATAATATTATAGTCTATGGATTGGAAGAAGTACATGAAGAGAACATTCTAGATCAAACACTACAAATGTTAAATTCGAATCTGAATTCAAACATTAAAAAATCTGATATCGGAAGCTGTTACAGACTAGGAAAACCTGATGGAAAGAAATCTCGGCCCCTGCTGGTACATTTCTTTGATGGATATATTAGGCAAACTATTTTCTCCAACAAAAAGTGTCTCAAAGGTACTAAATATGTGATCAAAGAAGACTTAACGAAAGAACAGTCAACTTTGTTTGAGTTGGTCATGCAGAAAGCTGGAAAAGAAGGTAAAGTTTGGACAAATTCAGGTACCGTCTTCTTGAAACTGGCAGATAACAAGATTTCCAAGATTACGTCCATCGATGACCTGGCTGAAGTTTGATTGTGTATCTATATTATTTTAAAATATGAATTGAATTTTTTTTGCAGCTTAGTAGCTTTGGTGATTTGATTTATCTTCATGAAATCTATCAAATTCATTTTTTTTTTCAAATTTATTAACATTTGAATAGATTAAGAAGTGGCACATGAGTGCAGTTGGGATACGTCTGGGTTCGAGACTTTGTTTGGGTTTTGATCATTTACTTATCTTATAGTTTTTTTTCTTTTCTTATTGGTGTAGTTTTTTCTTTCTTTTTTTTATCGTACGCAGTAAAATAAAAATGTTCAATAATTTATTTATAGGATGTCTTAATGCAAGGTCGCTTTTGCCTTCTTTGCAATCTGTTAAGTTGATTGTAGATGAACATCAATTTGATATTTTTTCATATGTGAAACATGGTTGAATGAAAATGTTGGAAATGATTTTATAAATTTTGATGGATATATCTTACAAAGAAAAGATAGAGGAGGCTTAGGAGGAGGTTTGTGTATTTACGTAAATAATAAGATATATAGTGGAAAATTGAATTATCGCGGGATAGTATCGGAACAACTCTGGGTGAATATAAAAATAAAAAGTAAAACTATTGCTCTTGGTGCAATATATAAGCCTCCCAAAATGAATAAGAATTCCTTCATAGCTGAAATAGAAGATATTCTAAGTCTAATACATCCCACTGTAGATGAAATCATATGCGGGGGAGATCTCAACATAGATTTTTTAAACACTGATGATATCCATGTAAATAAAATGTCATCTGTTTTAGAATGCTTTGGTATTGGTCAAATCATAGACACACCTACAAGAATAACAGCTACTACTGCTACCTCACTTAATGGTATCATCACCTCATCTAACTGGGTTGTCGAGAGTGGAGTTATCCACGCAACAGGTGTCATTGCTGATCATGATATTGCCTCATGTAAAGTAAAGTTATGTGTTGAAGAGCTGGGTCCCAAAATGATAACATACAGGTCTTTTAAATACTTCAATGAAGATGATTTCAGAATAGATTTGTATAATACTCCTTTTTTTAGAATATATGATCAGGAAAGGGTGGATGAAAAAATAACGTTTTTAGTCAACTGTTTGATGAATCTGTTTGACAGACATGTACCTTTGAAAACATCGCGGTTCTCAAAGCCCAGAGCTCCTTGGTTAACTGGAGTTATCAAAGAAATGATGGTAATACGCGATAGAGCACTGAACAGGTATAAGAGATCTAAATCTGAGCATCACTTACAGTTCTATAAAGACATGAGGAACTACACTAACTCTGCTATTAAGAGAGAGAAAAAAGCATTTTTCACATACGAGCTGAGTAATAAAAATTCTAAAACTCTTTGGAAAACTTCAAAATCTTATAGCGTTGTACCTAGCAAATCAAGCACTATACCGGACAATTTGAAAAATCCTTCTGAAATAAATGAATTCTTCATCAACTCATGTGTTACGAAAAAACCGCCTGAAGAATTACTCTTGTGGTACAAACTTACGAAAATAGTAGAATCAGATTTTGAATTTCAAGAGGTGAATGATTTATTTGTTTATCAAACAATAAATGCTATAAACACAAATGCCGCAGGTGAAGACAAATTGAACTTGAGACTATTGAAATTATGCGTCCACACATAATTCCTTACATTACGCACATCATCAATTTTTGCTTGAGTCATAATATTTTCCTGAACTTTGGAAAAGAGCCGTTGTTAAAGTATTGCCTAAAAAGTCGAATCCACTTGAGTTTAAAGATTTGCATCCAATTAGTATACTGCCAACTTTATCTAAGGTACTCGAAAGGGCTATAGAAGTACAACTAAAAAAACATATTGATCAGTATTCACTTTTACCTATAACTCAATCTGGATTCCGAAAAAGTTATAGTTGTACAACAGCTCTTCTCCATATTATTAATGATGTTGTTCGAGCTTCAGACAAAGGTGAGTGTACTGTTCTGGTCTTGGTAGATTTTAGCAGAGCCTTCGATACTATTAACCATAATTTAATGCTAGAAATTCTTCATTACATAGGACTTTCGAATAATGCTATAAATCTCTTGGCATCTTACCTTTGTGGTCGTAAACAAATGGTTATAGTGGATGGACGTTCCTCCAGTTATATGGATTTAAAATGTGGAGTCCCTCAAGGTTCAATTTTGGGGCCTTTGCTCTTTGCTATATATACTTCCTGTCTAGTGAAGAATCTAAAGATTTGTAATGTACACCTGTATGCGGATGATACTCAGCTTTATCATAGTTTACACCCCAGTGCGGTAGTAGAATCATGTCACCGAATCAATGAGGATCTTGATAGTTTCATTAAAGCTGCAGAGGATCACTGTCTTAGCATTAATTGTAGTAAATCTAATGTTATACTTTTTGGCAACAAAAACAAACGAGATGCGATTTCTGATAGTGTGCGTATTGTGATAAAGAATGAAGATCTTCAAAACGTAAGGGAAGCCAAAAGTTTGGGTATAATATTGGATTCTGATCTGAAGTTTGAAAAATACATAAATTTACTTATACCCATCATACTTATATCTCCCTTGGTAACACTGACTTGTAGTTGGCTGTTTATTAGACTGATGAATGATCTCATAAGATCTTCTTGTTTTTCTTCTGCTCCTTCAAGTCCTCCTGGTACGCCATATAACACCAAATTGTTTGATTTTTGTTTCTTCTCACACCTTTTTACTTGTATTTTGAGATTTTTGTTTTCTTCTTCTAGGGTATTGATTTTTTCTTTCAGATTTTCTACTTGTGTCTGAGTACCTTGAATGAGTTCCTCGGTTTTTTTCTCGATCTTCTCAATTCTATTGCTCAGATTTGTGTTCACTGTTTCGAGTAGCTTGTAGATATCTTTGAGTGTTATCTCTTTTTGATCCATCCTCAATATATGAACCGCCCTCGTATACAGAGGGCAGTTCTAATAAACCTGATGTCGCTGAGTAAAAACGGTATAGCAGATAACTTTTTGTTTCTGTTCACACTATGGCACAGTGTATTTTATTATAATTTGTCGATATGCGATTGTATGAAACATTCAGTGAGTCATATTTTATAGTTCTATAGGGCACAATTCACGTTTACTTAACTGACTATGAAGATGAAAGAATATAATGAAATTTATTTAACAAATATTGATATATTTGTGAAGTTTTTTACTTGGTAGGCTTGAGAAGCTAACACGAACATAGAAAAGGAAATATTTCGATGTATGACCCTGAAGTATGAAACTTCCATTCAAATGATTGATTTTTGAAAAAAAAACTTCTGAAAAGACATACAGGATGTTTCTGAATATGTAACAAGTCAACAATGCAAAGGAATACTAGTGTTGATAACGATAGTATTTGACGTTTTGGGAATTATATGAGAGCTTCTATATGTTCGCGATGACCGAATCAGTCATGCCAATGCAGGAATTCAGACGCCCCAACGTTGCTTAAGGGCTGCCAACCCTACAAGTGCGGAAACATTCTCATCGAATTCAGTGAAATCTGACGTTGTCCGGCACTTTTGGGTATTTCTAGATATTCATAAGGACCGACTGAGTTATGCGTAGACAATCAGACGCCTCAACGTTCCTAAAGAGGTGACAACTCTCCGAATGTGAAAATGTATGTATCGATTACAGAAAAATCTGACGTTGTCGGGCACTTTTGAATGTTTCTAGATGTTAACTAAGTTATATTTTATTTTGTGAGAAGGGAAGTCCAAATTAACGCATACCTATTTTACATTGATTAATTGATAAAATAGCCTCGAGGTTATCAGTTTCGAATCCAATTTCATCTAATCTATCCATGACAAGTTGTCAAGGTAAAGAAAAACAGAATTTATTGATTTGTCTCTGTTGACAACTGACGTCAATAAATCACGAATTATTCTTTCTTGTTTCTTCGTTCCTCGATGAAAATGTGATGAAGAAAATGAATTTCTATCGCCGGAAATTGAAGAAACTGTCAATAAAGATGCTTTTGAATTATTGCCTAGTGAGTTAAAGCGACAGTAGAGTTTTCATACGATCGTTTCTTGAAATGGTGTGATCGGAAAAATGTCAGTGACAAGGAGGCCAGTGAAAAAGTGCTTCTTGTATACTTCCAGTCCAGGAAAAGTCCAAAATATGGAAATCATCAGCGCTTTTGTCGAATAACTCTATGTTAAAGTCGATTATGAACATAAATCATGCTATAATAGATAATTACAAACTTGATGCGGCTTTTTTGATGCGAAAGGGTGACGGATATCGACCGAAAAAGTCAAAAGTATTGAGAAGGGAACAAATCGACAAATTTCTCGCAGAAGCCCCGTATGAAATATATCTAACGCAGAAAGTTTCTGGTGTTTTTGGAGCCTGTCATTGAGATCGTTGAGAAAAATATAGAGGTAGAAGAATAGGAGAAAATCCCATGACCTACAAGTCTTTCATATAGAACAGTATACATAATAATGAGTAATTCAAGGTATAGCGCTAGCATTTCGGCTTGGAAGTCTCAGCGGGCCATCGCTGGTGGTGGTGTGCTCAATGATTCGAACGGACATATATTATTTTTGTAGCCGAGGGTGTAAATATGATGTCACAAAGCCATTTGTTAGCGCGTTTCCTGGCTCGGTCGGAGACAGGAAAACCACCAGGGCTCGCGATATGTCGCTCGCTCTCTGTGTATTTATGATCTACTGCTGCTAAACCGGATAACACAAACATATATCTGTAGTATCTATGTGGCCATTTTATTCGGGATTCTGGTCCAAACTCGCGGGAATATCCACTTCTCGGTCGATTCTCGATTTTCTTAGATTTGTGTTTTCTACGGATACTAATTATGTATTCACCGAAAGGATGTATAATACCATTGACTTTATGTAAATACAGTGTGTATGATGTGAAACTTCCAAAACATCTCAATTTGAAAATTGTTGATCGGTTTTGAAGATCAAAAAATCTATAATATCATAGTACGAAACGGATCTTTCTTCGAGAAACATATCTGATATATTCATATTTTGAAGGCCGAATGAAAAAGTTCCAATTCAGATTATCTTCAGCTGTCGCGAACAGAAGTGCGTTACGTCGCCAGGAAGAAGAATGAGATCGAAAATAGGTTTAAGAATTTCATGATGAACGCCGGCCGATTACCAGAAAAATTTGATTGAATTTGGATTCCTTATTGTGTAGTTACATGAGAAGTTTGATGTACGCAAATCCATTTGATTGGCTACAAGAGTTTCAGAGCAAGCTGCTCAGAGAGAAATGTGATAGCAATCTTATTCGGCATTCAAAGAAGCGTTTCATCAAGTGACATTCGAACATTTTCTTCGAGATCATTCACTATGCTGGTGTATTCTGTGAAAATTAAATTTCACTGTCATTTTTTGTTTTGTTTTCAAGTGACTATGCATTTTGATCAACCAATAGAAGTAAGTATCGTGTAATCATGTCATATATGAGTAATTTAAATATATGTACGAGAAAATATAATGTTAAAGCGATTCAGAAAGCGAATGGGTAAAATTATAATGTGTATGTAATGTGTGTATAACCTGTCAGCACATTATTGTAATAAAATTCATTAGCTGTTCCAACTTCCTATGCATTTCCTACAAAATGTCTTTCTCGATAACTGCTTTGATCGATTATATATTCCTAAAAGTTCTCCACAAAAATTCATTTCCTTTATCCTCTCACAACCAATAGGGATTTTCTTTGTGACATTGCACTTCATGACATAAGTACGACACAATACAAGTTGATGAGTACAAACACGATATTCCGTACCATACGTAATTTCATGCATCACGTGGTTGAAAGGGAAAAATTCAGTCTAGAACTCTGGAAGGCGATTCGAGGCGATTCGACATCAACATAACGTCAACATATTGCGATACCCCAGAGTCCATTCTCTCTGCGGCATTGTACCTCATAACTAACTCCGGTCTCAGGAGACATTAATAGTCGCTAAACAGATAACCGGCACTGATAGAGTCAAGATAATGGGGAGAGATAGGCGGAATAAGGTTAGATAACGGCCGCGACGAGATACGGTCATCAATGTCATCAGAGCAGCCACCACCCTTCGACATCCGACCAGGACAATGGGCGACAATACTGACATGTTCATTACCGACTGATGAGTGTCGATGTGATTGCCGTTGCTTATCTGTGATGAGTTTTCATTCGAAAGGGTGTTAGATTGAGCAAGACGAATGGAGGAGAATATAGTACCCTGCGAAATTCATAATCCCAGCCATCTGAAATATGAGAATGAGAAATAAAAGTTGAGAATTTCATAGCTCGAATAATATTTCAATAGTTACTGAGCGGAGCAAGCGCTTCAGCAAACGAATTTCAATGTTTAGGCAACTGGTATGTGTTTATTATTATTACTACTCCTCCAAGGAGGAGAGGATTGAAATACTATCAACAGTTGAGTATTTGGGTTTTACTTAGATAACTTCGTGTCTTTTGAAAATCATTTCGAAAATATATTTGAGAAAATACGGAAGAAATTATACCTAGAATAGCACAAAATCTCTCTACGAAAATAACGGTGTACAACACAATAAACACAATAATTTTTATGGGACCTGAATGAGTTGAATCAACTTCAGAAGCTACAAAATCATTTCAAAAGCAAACCGATATACGTCCATTATTGTTGTCTACCACTTTACAATGGTTTACTGTCTTGCAAAGAATGATTTCCATTTTCAGAATAGTGAATAATCAACTCATTTGGTTTTTCGAAGAGATTTTCATCCGAACTTCACCAGAAATTGTGATGTTTTTCCAGGAGTTCAATCAATTAGGTACTTCAAACAAAACAGTACAACTCTTACTACTTCAAGAAAAAATATCAAACAAAACAGTACAACTCTTACTACTTCAAAAAAAAAATATCAAACTCCTCATTAAAAATTTGTGAACAGCTAACAGCATTTGTCAAATTTCCAACACTATTAATAAAATAACCGATATAAACCACCTCAGTGAAATTTATGCATACCTACTACAATTAGATTCAAATCCAAATCATTAATTACACAGCCCTTGGTATTGACGAATACTATAGATTTTCTCATGACATAAAAAGGAGAAGAGGAAGACCGTACATGAGCAGAAACGGTTGAAAGTTTGAAAATTATAATGTGATTGTTCCTAGTTCTACTTATATCCAACAAATTTGGACTTCAATTTTAACCTCCTGTTCACATAATGTTTCGAATCTAATGTCGTTTTACAATTATAATGTTAACGTATTTTAACATTTTCGTTCACAATCTCAACTGAGATGTAAGTCTACTGAGTCCAGAATTTTATTATCCACTAATATAACATTTTATTGTAGTCCCTAATGATGGAAAGAATAAATTTCCGAAAGCTTGGATATTCTTAAGAAGAGTACTCTTTAAACTTGCTGCTATCCCCACGATACTTGGTTTAATATATATATATACAGGGTGTCCTTGAAAGGTCTTCACAAAAAGCTACCACATATTCTTCAGACCAAAACAATTCGATACAAGCAAACTTACCTCAGTAAAAAGTTGCTTAGTTTGGGCGCTAGACGGCTCTGAAGTTGAAATTTTCAAATCGATTTTGCTTCATAACTTTTGAACGGCTCATGAGATTTTTTTCAAATTTGGTACGTTGGCATAGACTCATCGGGCAATGAAACTCATATCATAATCATAATGAATATCATTCCATGGGCGTAGAACTTGATTTTTTCAGTAAATAAACATCTAAAACTCCTACGCCAATGGAAAAAAATTAGTTTCAATATGAAATCTAAATTATTCAACTCATTCACTACAAAAAAGGTACTCTTGACAAAAGTCGATTCCTCTCATGGTTTCGACAAAATTTTAATTTTAGTGATTTAGAGCATAATTAATAATAAAACGATTAACAGATATTTCATAAAAATTGTTCAAAATGTTCACCATTTTCACGTATACAAAGATTTATACGACGCAAAAAGTTGAAATGTACTCTTTGCATAACTTCTTCATCGCCTGTAAGATTATTCGTCGCCTGTTGGATACGTTGCCATAATTGTTCTACAGTATTCACAGGGGTCTTGTAAACCGTAGACTTGAGATAACCCCATACAAAATAATCCATCGGTGTTAAGTCTGGAGAACGTGGTGGCCAATTCACGGGTGCATCATTACCTCTACCTATCCATCTGTCTGGGTACTGTTGGTTTAAAAAATTCCTAACATCCACCGAAAAATGTGGTGGAGCTCCATCGTGCATAAACCACATATCTACCCGATGTTGGAGTGGTAAATCTTCCAACAAATTTGGCAACGTATTTCGTAGATGTTGTGAATACATGTCTCCTGTTAATCTTTGTGGAAGTATGACAGGACCAATTATAAAATTTCCTATTATTCCAGCCCAAACGTTGATTTTGAATTCGTGTTGAAAATGGTTTATTTTAATGGAATGAGGATTTTCAATTGCATAAACGTGTTCATTATGAAAATTAGTTATTCCTCTTCTCGTGAAACAGGCTTCATCAGTGAACAAAATATTCTTTCCAAAGTTCAGATTCATTTCTCTTTGCAAATTAATGAACCTACAAAACATCAGACGACTTTGTGAATCATGGATTAATAAATCTTGAACTGGCGTCTTGTGGTATGGGTATAATAATTGTTCTCTTAGTACTTCATGAACGGCATTCCTAGAAACTTCTAGTTCATTACTTATCCGTCTAGTACTCAATTCTGGATTTTCTTCAATACGGTCTAAAATTTCTACTTCGACTTCGGGAATCCTTACATAACGCTGTCTTCCATAATCACCAGTTCTAGGAGCAAAATGACCGGTCTCCCGAAGACGTCTCTCAACTGCAGCAAAGGTTGGGTGGCTTGGTACGCGACGATTTGGAAACCTTGCCGAATACACCCTCACACTCTCTCGACCATTTCCTTGACAATATCCGAATACCAATAACATATCGGTGTATTCTTCATTGGTGTATTGTACGGCCATGATAAATCAGAAAAGTCCGATATCAATAATCAACGTCAATAAAACTCGACAAATCAACACAGATGAAACTATGGAAACCAAGAATGTGAATATCACTGTTTTCGAGCAGATAATAATAGTCTTCAGAAAAAAAAACCAGTGCTACTTATTTTCAATAGAAATAACCTATGCAAAAAGTACATCTCAACTTTTTGCGTCGTATAAATCTTTGTATACGTGAAAATGGTGAACATTTTGAACAATTTTTATGAAATATCTGTTAATCGTTTTATTATTAATTATGCTCTAAATCACTAAAATTAAAATTTTGTCGAAACCATGAGAGGAATCGACTTTTGTCGAGAGTACCTTTTTTGTAGTGAATGAGTTGAATAATTTAGATTTCATATTGAAACTAATTTTTTTCCATTGGCGTAGGAGTTTTAGATGTTTATTTACTGAAAAAATCAAGTTCTACGCCCATGGAATGATATTCATTATGATTATGATATGAGTTTCATTGCCCGATGAGTCTATGCCAACGTACCAAATTTGAAAAAAATCTCATGAGCCGTTCAAAAGTTATGAAGCAAAATCGATTTGAAAATTTCAACTTCAGAGCCGTCTAGCGCCCAAACTAAGCAACTTTTTACTGAGGTAAGTTTGCTTGTATCGAATTGTTTTGGTCTGAAGAATATGTGGTAGCTTTTTGTAAAGACCTTTTAAGGACACCCTGTATATAATACCTAAATTTGTTTGTATTTATATTTATGTATCTATCTAAATATATCTATACGGTTTCTTAGATCGTCTTCGAATTTGGCATGCTTATAGACATAAGTGAGACGATGGTTCAGATTATTCTACCTAGAAATATCACAGAATACTTGAATATCAATCGGGACAATTTGAGTAGGGAAGGTTATATCTACACCCTGAAAATACGGCCCGTGATGAAAATAACATCCTGTCCACTTCAACCGGACGCTCCAGACAGAAGCATCGGAAATATATGACTAGAAAAAATATGGCGATAATCCTGAAACATTTGTCACTTTTCCCAGGAGGAAAAATATACAAACGTGGTTCAAAACGATTGAAACATTACAAAAATCTGCTATGGCTATCGACCGTGATAATTTTCAGTGGTTTCGTTTGCAGCTGAGCTTTTATACGTTTACAGCATTTTAGTACGAAGCATCGAACCGTGTAGACTGTGTAGAGTGTAGGTAATAATAAGTATCTACTTTAGCGGATATGGATTGAAATGTGTTGATTGGTTTTTGGAATCATGTGGAATCATGTGTGTCGCTATAGCTACACCCATATATGAGTATAATAAGTAATTTTTCAATGGAACTCATATACTTTACCTATGTGCAGACCCCATCGTATTCTGTATACTTATATACCTTTTCTCTACACATAGAAATCGCGATGCTCATTTCCATTTACACTATTTTAATGAATTATCTGTTTGCCTATAAAGAGAATACCAAAAGTCCGTCGCCCCCTAGTAACCTTTATATTACATATATTACAAAAAATGTTAAAATGTATAAGTTGTAGGGTTTTATTTGATCACTTTGATGGTTCCAATTATACACAGTGTCTTGTAATGCAACCCATTTTTCTCTTTTTGCATAAATATGTTAGCCCGAACGATGGCCTATATACAGGGGTGCAACAAAGTTAATAGGGTTCGTGAGTATTTATGAAGGAGGAAGAATGGTGGTTGTAGACATTAAGACACTATTCCAGAATACAGATAGAATATATTATTAGCATAAAGAACTTAGACAGGCAGAGGTGGCAATAGTAAATAGAATTTCATTCATGTTTGGATGGGCATTGTTGCTTTCTCGAATACTTTTTCACACTCCACTTCGATTTACTTTGACCTCTAATTGAAGCTTTCACACCTTGGTTACAATTCACTGTGATAAATACCGGTACTATTGGATGACTTTCCACAAGACTCTTCACTTGACTCAAACAAAACAGAACTCTATCTGACTGAAATGAGTCTTGTTTCATTACAGTAATAGGTGTATACATTTTTTCATTTTCATAGAAATAATCCCACTGGGTACACAATAATCGAATGTTTCCTGAATTCTAGAATATACTAGAAATTTGGCATCATTACAGTCTCAAGAGAGCGCAGCAATTTGTATATTATTGCATTATTAGATTCTACGTTGAATCTTTTACAACTTACCTTGTTGTTCCATTTTACAATCGTTCGAGTCGTTGCATGAATCTTACGGAAGAGTAGTACAAATGAAACCTGAGCAAATAGAACTGCGACATTTTATCAACAAATGATATAGTCCAAAAATACAGATTAGGAATCATTGAAACTGAAAAGGGACTTCAATTTATAACCAAAAACGGTAAGTTTTTATCTATTTCAAAAGATGTTCGACATGTCCACCCTGTATTTCCTGACATTTAAATAGTCGGGTTGTATACTATTTCCTAACATTGAACAAAGTTTGAGTGATATTCCTGAACACACTTCAATGAATGGATGAAGTAGGTTATACACGCTGGGTGAGATTATTGTATCCATAACAACGAAAAAACAACCCTGTCTTCGACAAATGTCAAATAATGATTATTAGTTTTTGTTCCACATGATGAAATTATTATATTCTGCTAGAATGAAATGACTCTCAAGTAAGAAATATTCTATTGAAAACGTAATGTCAACTCAAAAAACCAACATGATTCTCAAACAAAAAACAAAAATGAATTCTCTTGAAATCATAACGTAAACTCGAAAATTTATTTTGTGAAATATATTTTGTGACTGACTAATGATCCATTCACTCGTTTTTCTAAACAATCATATGCAACTACGGCTATACTGAACGTTCTACATTTTTATCAGAAGAGCCGTCTATGATGTTTTCTGATATTTGACTCCTGGACTGCTGAAATATGTTTTGCAACAGTTTCAATTCGATGTATAAAAAATTATTGTCGCTCTCACAGATAATCGAAGGTAAATCAGCACGGATTTTTACATTGACGTATAAACGTTAAAGTAGGATTAACTGGAAAATTGGAAATTCAAGGAAATACCAAATTCGATATAAATAATTTTTACCTGAATTATTTCGTGAATGTCGAATTAATATCGGCTGCTTGGCCCTAGTACGAGAGTTTCAACTCAACGTGGCGTTCTGACGATGGAAAAACCAGATGTCGTATAGGTCCTGTATTAATTCGTTATTTTCGGTACATGTTCGCTATTCTGTCTGACCTGAACATCACAATTCATGAAATTTCATACACTGGCATGATTCTTACATTCATACCTGATGTATTAAAAACATATTGGGAAGGTACTTCATGATATACGTTGAATATCGTGATCAGTTTTAAAAATTTTTTATTCCATCAAATAGTTCAGCTTTTTTTCCAACCCTGCCGTCCCTGACCAGCCGTCACTAATGATTAATATTTTGTGGGTTTTCATTACTTTTCTTTTTCAATTTCTCTCGTTTATTGATATGGCTCGTTCAGTAGAAGACAAAGTTGAAGCCGTAATCATATTTGGTGGAGCTAACCGAAATTATCATTCTGCTATTCAAATTTTCAATGAACGGTTTCAGGAACGTCCGATGTGTAACAGTGAGTTCGATGTAAACAGAAACCGTGAAAGATGCTTCAAGATCTGGAAGGCCAAAAATGTTTACGTAAGATATTGAAATCCAAGTACTTGCTGAAATAGTAAATAACCCACAACCAGGGCCGGATTTAGAGGTCCAGAGGCCTCGGGGCAACAAAGGAGCGGAGGCCCCCGCTCGCCCCAAATTATTTTCCAAATAAAGTAAACAATTTTTATTTCAGTCAGGTTTTTCAATAAACAATTTATTATGGAACCAAGTAGATTCCCTCAGTATTGAACAAACACATAAATATAAACGGAAACAAGAATTATATCAAAGGAAAGATGTTCACTAGTGTTTACTAGTTGGAATTCGAAAGATTCTTTTCCGAAGTCTCTATTCTGGGGGCCCCCCGTTTGTGGAGACCCCGGAGGCTTTCGCCCTGGTTTCCCTGCCCTAAATCGGCCCTGTCCACAACAATCAACTGCAAATAAGTGAAAGATGTAATGTTTCCAAAACATCAGTTGAGAGGATTTCAAAAACAAATAAATTGACTGACCTGAGTTATGAGAAATATTTCTTGTTTCGACCATATCGTTTGTAGAATGATCAAAATTTGGTTGTAATATTTGAATCAACGCTGTTTGGTATTGATTTATGAAATCTCTTTCATCTGTAAACCTATAGAAATCCAAAGCGATATCATTTATACCTAATAATTCCAGAAAGTTCTTCTGATATTCATGATTAAAAGACAAAATAATTCATTTTGAAGAAACAACGTGAATATGGACCGCCTCGCTCAATAAATAAACTTAAGTTTCTTGATAAACTGATAAATTTGAGTTTCCTGAAAATGAGAAAAATATTTTTTCATGGAATGATTATTTTCATTTCATATCGACTCTCTCACCTGCTCCTATCAATTATTTGATGAACTAGAAGAAGCTGGCCAAACATTCAAATTAATTAATTCGGAACTATCTAACCTACATCTAGGTACATACATATATGACGTACCTTCCCATGTTTTATGCCAGAATTCAATTCATTCCGGTCAAAATTTGGTTTTATAATAGACATCGTATTTCTATAGCATCTCCGGTATATTTTCGGAAATTTAAAGTAATAAATATCACAATAAACTTCTTCATACAAGAGTGTTTTATGGCACTATATATCTCAGAAAATATTCCGTATCTCGCGCCCTTATTTTAAAGTTGGGAATTGGCGGTTCGCCAATTCCCAAGTTGAGTCACGTTCTTTTCAGCTTGGAAAGAATACTATGGGTAGACTCGTAGGATCTTTTAAAAACTCAATTTTTTTCCTGAGTTTCATCTTCGGGACAGATACTTCTTTCACAGATTGCATCGACTCCTTCGTAAATTCTAGAGTATAAGGCTTCTATATATGTTTGTGAAGCTTTACAAAAATCAACTATGATAGCTGGATGCTTCAGGTACAAAATTATGTTCACACCCAATACAACAGTTATTATAAAAGTTGCCGAAGGATAATGAATACCAACGTTTTCTATGTATCATCAGAAATTCAATCTCTGTAAATGTTATATTTTTACATCCCCATAAACATAGGGTATCCCCTAAAGGTCTTCACTAAACCTACCACATATTCGTCAAACAAAAACAAAATTCACTGCCTACTTCTGACACTCTCTCTAGATGGCGTTGCGATGACCGATCGTAATAAAATATGATTATTTTCCTAAAGCTGGTGCCTTATTGTAGTTTCCTTCTTTTTGCTGAGTGCGGGCATGTTCTCAATAGGTGTCGGGATACTAGCATCGCATCGAAGTGAGTTTTATATCATTTGGTTGCTGTTACTGTCCGCGCAAGATAATTATATGTATGTAGTTTTTATAGGTCTCTAGTCTCGATCCAGACAATGTGCGTATTTATTTATGTCGCGGATCGCGGAGCGGAGCAAGCTTACCTCAGTACAAATTTTCTCAGCTTGGACGCTAGCGGCTCTAAAGTTATAATTTTCAAATCGTTTTCGCTTTATTACTTATGGCTTATTCGATTTAACTCGTAAGAGGAGTGAAATCGGGCCAAAAATGTGTCGTTTTTTTAAGGTATAACCAAGACAGGCCTATCAGATGTTGTTCTGTATATAATCATCTAGCAGAATCCAGCAGGACATTCTACTGTAGGGAGGAACATTTTCATAAAAAAGTTATTATTCCAAAAATACATAAAAAGGTTCTTTCTTGAATAATCAGAGAATAAATTAAATAGTGAAAATTTTCAGTAATTGAAAAACTCTCTTATTATTTGAATTTCTGATAAACATGCAGTGAAGAACATTTAGGCAGAGAGTCAAAAGAATTGAATGTTGAATGTAAAATGAAAAAATATTTTTCATTGTATGATTTTTTTATGTGACCGCAAATTACGCGCCACCGGTATATTGATCGGGCATTGCGTATTGCTCGCGCGGGTCCTTGGAGCTATTTTGTTTTGTGATATCGGTTCGTGCATAGGGATATTCATTGTTCGTATTCAATGAATTTTATTTCAATTAATTCAAGGTTCTTACAATGGTTTGAAATTCAAGTACAAATAAAATACAAATACATTCCAATTAATGATCAATAATTTAGGAATTATATGAAACTAAACGATAGAACAAGAAATAATGTGCGTTCAAGGTGGCATTATTCATCATTTTCTGAACCTCGTTCTTCAACTGAAACTCTGAATACATTTCGACAGTCCTCTCACTTGTAATCACTGGTACATTTCAACCTTTCTTTAGTGCATCAGCATTTATTATTCGTGCAGTTTTTGTCTGCACAATGAACGGTTAAAATTCCTATGACTGCATCAGGCACAGGATTCTGCTTAGAGAATATGGGGTTCTAATAAACTATGGTGTTGATTTTTGTGATGATGAGTTGGATATCGACTCAGAGACGGTTGAAGATCGAATGTACTTTATTTCCCAATAACTATAATAATCGATTATGCTGAGGTGGAAGTGGATTGCACTTCAGTTGTACTCGGTTCGATTATCTCTTATATGGACCTGATTGTTCAATGTTCAATGTAGAATCACCTTTTATGAAAATAATTCAATGAATCTTGAATAGAAGGTCCGCAACAGTCCTGTGCCTAACAACCTGTAGATACAGCTCCATCTTAGTCGTAGTATCACCTCACCATCTCACACACATTCAGTGCAGCGTATCCGTGCTGACACAGATGCATTTTGTTTGAAAAATCATATTTAGAAAGAACACTACCTATTGAAATTTCGATTCTTCCAAAAACTTTGATGATCTTTCTCCTATAATTTCTTTGCGCATATATACACACAAAATCAAACAAAAGAGATGGTCGATTGACAACAATATATGGCATAAAAAGTGATATCTTGCGTACTGAATCAATTTACAGAAAACTGAAAATAATTCATGCTATTATCAAACTTGCATGAGAATGAAGAACGTTGCCATAGTTGCTCTTCATTATTCACAGTATCAGTGTATTCAGTGTATCGTAAATTGTTGACTTGAGATATCCCATCGGTTTTGATTCTGGAGAACGTGGTTGCCAATGTGCGTTAACACCTGTCCTACCTACCTATCCATTTGTTTGAATACTATAGTGAATGAACTTTGTGTCGATCAGAATCTTAAGGAGGAAGAGGATCAATCAGAAGCAATTTACGGCATTGGCCAAGTACACTGCAAATTTGTACGAGATTGTACAAGATACTGACAAGTACTTCATCACCGTTTTTCTAAACATTAAGCCACAATCGTTGGAAGTTGAAGATTTTCACTGATATCAGTAACAGACTTCAACAAACTTGGTCTCAATGTTCCAACGGAACTCACAAGAATCTCATTCAGGTTCCACTCAGACCACATTATCAAACCCTTAGGCAAGGTCACACTCCTTGTCGAATACAAAGACATAAAAATAAAGCTTATTCATTCATCGTACCAGCAGGCCATGACGAACTTGGATTCGTGAGCTTCAAATCGACCTCAGAGAAATCGATAGTAATCGAATCTCAGTTCACAACCCTGTTGCTACTATCAACTTCAGAAATATTCTTCAATTTTCGAAGAAAGAATTGGTTTTGTCACGAACATGGAAATCAAGCTACAACTCAGAGGAGTAGTGCCATGCAGTTTTTATCCGAGATCGTAATGTTCCTTTCGCTCTTAGAGAACGAGTTGAAGAAGAACTGAAAGCAGATGGAATCATCTCCGCTGTAGCGGATCACCTCTAGTCGTTATACCCAAACCTCGAACATCATAGGTTTCCCTTTCGTGTTGTCCACAGATAAAAAAAAAAGATGGGGGTGTGAGGTTATGTGTGGATTACAAATGCGGTGTCAATTCCAAATTAGTCTCAGTCAACTATCAAATCCGCCGTATTGACAAAGTTCTACATAGTCTCAGAAATTTTGGGATCAAGACAGCACCAGCAAAGTTCAACAGGGTGCTCTCAAAAATTTTGAATGGCCTACAGAAAGTAGGAGCCTACTTCGATGACATTATCTGCCATGGAACAACCATTGAAGCATTAAGTTTTCGAAAGTGATGAGTTTCAAATCCACTGTAAAGAACGAGGAATCTTCCAGAAGTTCATAGCTCCTGGACATCCCGCCATGAACGGACTTGCGGAGTGCAATATCCAGGCCCTGAGAAGAAGACTAAAAGCTGCAGATGATGACCCAACGCCTATGGCAAACAAGTTACAAAATATTTCGTTCCGCTACCGAGCAACACCATTAGTATCTAGGAAATCACCAGGTGAACTTTATTTTAATAGAAAAATCGAATACGTCTGAACGCGCTGATTCCTTTAAGCTCCAGCACCTTACCTGTTCGATCATTCCAAGTGGGAGATCGAGTTCAAGCAAGAATCCACCAAGAAAATCAAAATACTTGGCAATCCGGCACAGTCAGATGGAAGCTGGGTCAATACCACTACATCATCGAATTGGATACAGGACGTAGCTTGGAGCGCCATATAGACCAAAGGTTTCCAAAGAAGCAAGTTACTTTTGCATCACCAAAAGATCCGCCATCAAGACAAGGAGTTCCACTTATGCCAGAGGATGAGGATCTCTCGATTTGGATCCAGTCATCGTCAAAATCAAGAGCAGAACCATATGGCACACCAAGTGGGAACACCAATCAGGAGGTTACATCTTATGAAAATCAGCAGGCAACACTAGATGAAGATGCAAGCCAACAGGCATCATCAGGCAACACCGCCAGCAGGTACAACCAGGGAGTAGCACACGCCAGCATGCGTTACCATCAGGATTACGCAGATCTCAAAGGCATCGTAATTCCCAAGGATACCTGAAAGGCTATATTCTCAAGTGAAGTTTCAATTGTTATTATCGAGTGGGGGTGATTATAGTGAATGGGAGTAAGACACCCTGTAGTAACGCCACGGTCGGAATCGAGGATGCTATCGTCTACGGCTGTCAGTATACATTCAATAGATGTCACATTGTCACATTAGGTTTTCGTATTTCGTATGATATCTGATTCGTAGCTTATTTAAAAAAGCGAATATAGATATCACGAAATAATCCATAATCCATCATTCCAACGACCCAGTCACAACAGATACTGTTGGTTCTTGTATAATTCCTAACATTCACTAAAAAATGTAATGGAGCTCCATCGTGCATAAACCACATATCTACTCGATGTTGGACAGGTATATGATCCAATGACTTTTTTTTTTATCAGTTGACAACACGGAAGGGAAACCTATAATGTTCGAGGAACATCGTGTTAGCCAGCGCTGGAATTTTGAGAAAATATGAAGGTGTTGGAATTTGTCTTGAAAGTTTGGAGATTGTATGCATCAGGAAATACTTCACTAGACAAAGAATTCCACAACTTTGCCCTTCTATTGATGAATGATGGGTATAGCGATTTTCGACAGGTCTCGAGGCTGACAGTGTAGGGGTGACCAGCCTGAGCTCGTCTAGTTTGTTTACTAGGTATCGCACGTGGTGGCATAATAGATGATATTTCCGTTGAGCACCGACCGTGGAAGTATCCTGTTAACCTCAGTAGAAGAATGACGAAATGATTAATTATTCTCTCTTAATCACCTTACTAGACATGGAAGAACAGGTGTAGCTAGTTTGATGATTTGCGTCTGATTGTCTACGAGACAACCGCAAGGTAGGAATCTGAGGAGATGGCTTTCAGGAATCTGAAAAACACAGCGCTCACAGCGCATTCATCACAACGACTGGCTATGTAGGTGATTGATACATCAAGTCTCCAATCCTGAAAACTAGAGAAGAATTCCACATGATGTTATTTTGTGAAATGAGCAGTTAACAACGAATGATCATTATATGGACATGATTTCATCAATATGTTATCCGCTTGTCAGCTCCCATCGTCCGGTTTTTTAGCCGATCTCGACACCTCCATATTACCTTTTGTAATTTAAAAAACCCATCGCAATCAAGGGACGTTCATAAGGTTATTCACGCTCATTGATTGGTGACGAACATGTCATTATTGTCGCAGGCTATTCTATGAATATTTCGCCTGTTTTTCTGGATTGTTTTGATCGAATATCCTGATGCTTTTACAGAAGGTGACGTGGATGTTCTGAGGATAAGAGAAGAACATCTCCGTAGAGCCTTTGCAATAATATAACTCATTTTAGGACGAGTTATGTCGATATGTAATGGAAAGCAGTGGCGGCTCGTAATCCTTCAAACAGAGAAGGCTGAATGAGAAATGGGAGAGTGATGAACTTCCACCGAGCCAATTAGTTTACCAATCTGTAGCACAGCCACATGATCAGCATAACTAACTATTGCCCAGAGCGAACCGAAGGAGAGGTGTATAGTCGTATCGTAACGAAATAATATCCTAATTCGCGAAACCAATCAAGAAATGAACATTTCAATCGACTGGTTCGTCCGTCTGCTTCGTTTAAGCGAATTCCATTTGTTCAGAGGTTAGTCTCCTCAGGATGTTGGCAAGTCGCGAATTTGGAATATATTTTAAGAACCTTTAATTAGCAGCATTGTATTCAGAATTCTCAGTTATTGTATATGACGAATATTAGCGATTCCTGTGTATATTTCAGTATTATAACTATTCGTTGTATGGAAAGCCTTGAACTATTTTCAAGAAAATACGTATTCGGGGTGTTCAAAGAGCTCGTTCCAACTGAAATATTTTCAGTCTTCAGTAACTTCCAGTTGTTCGATGTATCAAATAAAACCCTTTTAATTATTGTATTTTTGGAATCTACGATGATTTTGAGTATCAACTTCATTTAAACATCATCAACTCAAAACTACTTGATTCAATTCGGAAGCATGATATGTCTAAGAGGGCTCTATTTTAGAGTTATTTTAGTTTTTTCAGAATTTTTGACTGATGCAGCCATCCGCAAAAAAATAATACATGGAAATCCAAAAGACGGATTTGTCTAACTATATATAACCTATAACAATATCCGAAACAGCTAATCTTTGGAAACTTTCCAAAAAGTGTTCACAGTATGCTAGAAGTTGGCGCCGAATTCCACTGCCTCTCAAAATCTTTGACTCAATCATTTCCAATAACTCTCTTTCAATCAATATCAGTATCAAATCATCAGTGTTTTACAAGAGCCGCGTCAGTGTGTCTTCGGTGGGTTTTGGTCGATCCGGTTATCGCGAACAGAGAGTTCCACGGTCTCCTTCAATAACCTTGTTATCCATTGTCAATACATTGGGGTGATCCCCATTACTGGATTCTAAACGGGACATTACCACGAGTTCTTCCACGCTCAAACGTCGTTCCTTCCAAACCGGAGTCTACTGATAATTCGAAATTTTCCAAAACTTTTGATTATTTTTCTAGTTGCTACAAAAACCCTCCATTGTAGGAATAGTGATATAAACATGAAAGTCCTCAATTTTTCATCGTAGAATCTACTGATGTTGATAAAATTGAGTGGCAAAATTTTCAAAATAGTGAAATTTGGCGTGAGTTTTTGAGTTCCTACCATCTATGATTTTTCTCAAAAGTTTTCAGGAAATATAAAAAACCTAGGACTCATTTCGGCAAGTTACGGATTTTTGGCATGTCGCTTTTGAATTTCGTATTATTATTTCTGTTGTGGAGGGGTTACGCCTAAGAATTTCTAATGAAAATCTAAAATAACTTAGAAATCAAGCCCTCCAGACATAGATGCAGGTATATTCGATTTCTTCGTGAATTTTGAAAATATGTTAATAAAGAGGGTTTTTCTTTTCAAAATAACGAATAAGTTGGGTGTCACCTGAAGTGAAAGAGAACTGTACATATTTTAGGTGAGATAAGGTTAGGTTATGTGAGGCTAGGTTAGTTGAAATGAGCCTATTGAAAACCCCTCACATAAAATTTTTCTATATGAATTGGATCGAAAATCATTCGACATTTTTTCCTCCATAGAACATTGATATTTGGAGTTCCAGTGCACCGACTTGATTTCTTCACAAAAGTTATCCGAATAGATATTATATCTTTATTCATATTCAGTGATTCAGAGCTCAAGAAGACCAAACTTGCCGTTTATTGGGAAAGAATATTGTTTAGTATCGATTTTGCACTGAATTATTTATCACACTGTGATTGATTTGTTCAGAGTTGTCAGAAAATACTTATGAGTTATCGAAAGCTAATATGAGCGAGTTTCGATTCATCATAAAAAAGGTCCGAATTGAATCCACAACTGTTCAAAATTGAACGACTGTTTCTATTCCAGACCACTTTGGTTCCGAAGGAATTTCGTATAGAAGTCGAATAAGTCTTATCGTATCACGAAGTAACGATACCTATTATATGTTCGTAATGTGTAGAGTCATATCTCCTTTGAAAGAATAGTTACGATGTGATCTAATTCATCGATATGAACGAAATATCTTCTGGGCGATATCTACCTCTGATTCTTCAAATGGTAACCTATATTATTCTTTGGATTTCTGGATTCTTCATAAAAATCAGGGTGACTTTACATCACACACTTTCAAGGAATTATCATAATGTTCGGAATATTAATGTTAGACTCCAATGAAATAATTCTCTTGTCGAATGTTGGCATTCAGTAACTCTTTCGAACAGTAGGTTAGAAATGGACCTGTGCTATACAGAGTGCGAAAAATATATTGCCGAACATCTGTATCGAAATCATTTTGATGATTCAATTGTTTCAAATGGAACTCGCTGTATATTATTGGCCTGTTGTATTCATATTCTTGCCGTCAAGTTTATTTTTGATGATCGTATGTATGAAAGGATATCATATTGATGTGGTCTCATGATATGAAAGGTGAAAATTCCTCGGAAAATTCTTTCATTCTCATTCCTTTGCATCGTTTTGAATTTTTTTGATGTACTATGAATAAATATTTCCCATCAGTTGCAGAACTTTGAATCCGACTCTTTATTATTTAATTTCAAATGAGGTATCAATACAATGTTGTCTCATTAGAACTACTTTTTCACTATTTTTCATTCGAATAACAATAACAAACTGTATGAAGTTTGGTGTTCAATTCGGCATGATTTCGTAATTTCGGCAGTGTCGGATTTCGTAAAAAAAAACACTTTAATTTTTCAAAATGTCGATAACTTTTAATTGATAATCCATTGAAGTGTGATATAAAAGTCCTCCTTATTTTTAATGAAGAATCCGAAAATCCAAAAATCAGATGAAAAATATATGTTGCCATTGAAAGAATCAAAATTGGGTCTTGTTATGCTATCTGAAATAAGAGATCAGATCTTCATCAGATTCTGATATATTGCGGGAATACGAAACTTTCTCGGTTGAATTGATTTCGAAAATATTTAGGTGGGTATACTTCGGATAACTTAGATGTCTTCTCAAGAGGTAACGCTTTCCCATCAGCCAGCAAGTGGTACAAATAATTGCCATCAACAAAATTCCCTGCCTAATTACCAAACTTCTCTACCTTTGTCGAATGGGAACTTATCCACTTAGCGATCTGCTTTGAGAATCATTGTGGAAAGCTAAGCTGCAACGCCACAGGAAATCTTATTATTGAGCTGAGTCCTGGGCAGACTGTATGTAGGTATATCCTAAAGGGCTGGATGTTAACAATGAAATGAATTTCAATACTTTCCTTCAATGGTTTGTAACGTATTAGATATATCTGACTTTTGTTACTCAACTTCTATATTCGACTATATGTATAACAACCTGAGATAATTAGCCACGGTTATTTTCGTCTCAGTTTGACATTAGTGAGTCTTAAAAACACACTCGAAAAACCTCAACGTGTGACGAAGTGAAACTTATGATATCTTTGTGTGCATACATATTTCTTTTTTCGCTCTGACAAAGAATATACGTACATATATCCAGGAGGACTTCAATCTATATAATTGGAATGGGATATTGAATAGGTCGATTTACAAGAGAGCTATCCGCCTAGTCGGTGATACAACACTCGCGAATTCATTGAGCTCTCTGGAAAATCTCAGAAAGGTGGGCGATCTATCCCTTTTTTATAGGAATTTCCATGGTCAGTGCTCCACGGAAATCACGTCTATTATACCACGGAGAGTATTTGCAGGAACCGAAAAAACAAACGACTAAAAAATATTTCCAGAGAAACGTTTCAACAAATATTTATTCATACAAACATGAAGAACCTTCGGAAATTTCCACCCACATATTTGAGTTTGAGTTAACAGGCCGCCATCGTTCACTAGATCAGAAATATTTAGAGGTAACAGACTTATTTATCCATGTCGAACTCAAAATTAAAATGAAAATTTCACTTTTCCACCAAATTGGAGCGTGTTTTTTGTATCGTTACCAACAAACAAACGAATTTCGATAAGCTTAAATCTAATCTTAGACTATATGAAATTGGAGAGATTTGTTGAAGTCGTTAGTATGATGAATTATTCATCCATTAGCCTCCATTGCTTCCATAGAATATGGAAAGAAATGAACCAATGATTGAAGTGATTTTATTTTTCATCTCGTCAAGTTTAAATCGAATATTTAAGCCTAACTTCGGAACTTTAAGAAAATCACTGATCACTGATCAACGATCTGTCTGATGTGTCAACTTTTAAATACCTATAAACGACGAAATTCGCTGATGATAGTCACAGTGACCCTTTGATTTTCGAAATTCTGAAAATAGACAAGAATATACAAAAAAAAAATACAATGATATGTACTTATCTTTGTGGACGTTTCCACGAAAGAAAATATATATATTGACAAGTCAAAATCAGCATAAGATATACTTACTGAAAATGGACAATATATGGCTGATTGGAATGAAATCAAAATCATAGAAAAAGAATCTGAGTGAGAAAATAAGAAAATGGTAAATTCAAGATGAATAAAAGAAGGATCACCTGGTCACCTACATTTTTCTGTTTGTTCACTTGTCTCTAGAAGCAATGTCAGAGATTAGAGACACGCATTTGAAAGAGAATATTACAGAAAATTCGTTTCTGAAACGTACGAAAGATAAATAGATGATATTTATCTGTACATATTTATCTATTTTGAATTTTTTTAAAAACAAAATGTCACTGACTTTCTTCAAGAAATTTTTCTTTCAGGTATCTAAATGCTTAATTTCAAATGCAGTAACAAATATAATGAACTAATTATTATATTTTCTATTTTCATTTTCACAAACGGAAGAGAGAAAATCTCGTAAAATCTGAAAAATGAACATACTATACCGACTCGATCACAGTATGTTGGCCACGACAATTGAACCATTGAAATGCATTTTAGAATTGCCAAATCTGATAGATTAGAAATTTGAAATTGAATCTCGAGAATGGTTCCATAACGGTATAGGGAGAAAACACAAAAATTTGATGAGGTCAATGCTTATTTAGGAAATTCAGTAATATGCAGGTACCGGAACTACGTCAAGAATCTATATTATAGTCAGAATTCTGAGATTCTATGTTAAGAATTTTGAGATACTATCTAATAACACTGACAGTTATTTCAGAATTCCTTGATATACCTACGTCAGAATTCTAAGTTGTATATCTCAGAAATCTATGATGTATGTCAGAATTCTGATTTATATTTCAGAATTCTGTGATGCATGTCAGGATTCTGTGATAACCCTAGGATAGCCTCTAGGATAACTTTCATCTAATTTACTATGTCATAATATTGTTTTTCTATTTCGCGACTATTCTGAAGTCATTTAAACACGCGAATGCCTATCAACATATCGTTCATTTCGATACTACTATTTGATTTTTATTCCAAATTGGTATATAATATGGAGTTCATAAGACTTAGAAACATAACGGAGGGCACTATATTTCTTAAAATTGTTCAATCATTCCAGCACATATTCTGAAGTGAGAATTCAATCTGAATGGGGAAAAAAGTGCATGATCCATGCTTAATGAATCACAATAAATGGTTCTTGCATGAGTATTTCACTCAGAAAAGTGGAATTCTGAGGGTTGCAGCCGCTATTCGGTTGTAACCGGCTATACTGGCATTGTGGAGTTGCTTGTTCATCATGACAATTATGATTTTACAATGTGACATTGTAATCAGCGGGTGTCCCCCATTATCGACCTCAAAAGAAAAAAATCGTACGGCAGCAAAATATTAAAAGGTGATGACAAAAAATAATGTACAATCATGAAGCTATGCGAATGAACACGTATAAATACATTAGTTTTAGCCGAGTGGTCTTGCTAAAAAGAGTCAGTTTAGGATAAGTAATGGTGTCCCGTAGGGCCGGACCCTGTCGATTCTGACATCAATTCGGCATGGAAGGCCCTTATATAGGAGAGATGCACTCGAACAGTGGACGCATCCGTAATTTCCGTTATGCGATTAACCACAATCACATTATATTTGCACTCGAAAGATTTAGACTTGCCTATATTGCCCATCGGGAAGCTGCATTGTTGTTAAACAAGGAATTAGAAATAAAGAGTGCACGTATTTCCATCCACTCGATGTGATTTGCACTCGAGAATATATTTTTTCATCAACATATTTGGAAAGTTAATATGCACTTATATGCACCTATATAGGGTGTCCAATGATTAGCCTGCCAAAAGTAGGTATATGAGTTGATTTGATCATGGTTCGAGAACATTTCTTTCCGTAAGTGAAAGAACATTATTTTAGGGATTTCATTTCAAGAGCTCATAGGGCTGATGAGTATTTCATATTATGAATATATAATCATAATAATGTTACAATCGTACGAATCATTATTTGTTTTGACATTCAGATCACTGGAAACTTATATATAACTGTTTCTATAAATGCATTTTGTTGCTCACTATCCAAATGTTTTACACATGAATTTCCTTTTCATCCACTACCCATTCGAGAATGGTCTCGAAGATCTAGGGATCTAGGGATCTGGGACTAGAACAACGAACCTACTCAGTGGCCCTAAGATACGCAAAACTGATGTGGCTACTGATGTGTAGCGAGGTCATCAAGTGGTCTCGTGACATATACGTGGAGTACCTAACAGGAATCCGGCAGTACACCGAGGCGAACGAATAAGCCGATGTGATATCTTTTAAATTTTAAATTTTATATACATATATAATTTTTTTTTCTCTCTATTCCCTCTATCTCATACTCAATCTACCACTCAACTCGACGTTTTGGTGCCTTACTTTTTTTATTTGTCTCTGCTCTGTTTGTCCTTATCTTTGTACTTAGTCTTTTTCATATCGTGATGTCTTCTTCTTTCTGCTATTCAGTTCTATAACTTACATGTACTTTTCTAACTTTTGGAAAACTTTAAAATTTATTCTTATCAGCTGAATCAATATGGTTCTCTAATCTTCATCATAAGCAAGTGATTACACAAGTTTTTTACTTTTTTTTTTAGTCTGATTTAAACATTTCGAAAATTCCTACCTTTGGATCATGTAAAATTTATTATTCATGATTATTTGCCTTCATAATATTAACTAAGTTGTCTATTGAGTTGAAATTTTTTTATTTGAAATGGCAAATAATTTCTGTAATTCCTTTCTTTCTCTCTAATTTCTAATAAGGAAACAGTGATTTAATTATTTCATGCATGTACAACATTTTTATATACACGAAAATGATTGTTTTGATGTCAACTATCACCCTTTAAAGTTTGTCGGTATCTTTTCCGTATATTGATTTCATGATGGATTAGAGATTATCATTACTAATTTAAATCTCTATCGTTTTATCTTCCTAGACTTCGGATATAAAGTCTATATACTTATACCGTGTTTCTCAAAAGTCACTTTCCTCTCTCGTTCGAACGATTATACATCAACAAGTGAAATTTGGAAACTGAATATTGAAGGTTGTAATCTTCCCTACTAGATAGATGACGAAATCGTCGAAGATGAGGTCACAAGGCCATTGTGACCGATAATTTTGAATGAAATTACGCGGAAATGTGCAATTATCGTTGGCTTAGACGATTCATCATTGTTCTCTGGTCGAATACATCCTCGTGATATGATCGTCTTTCGGACTCGTTAGATCTGCAGTTCGGTTTTACTCGAAAAATTATCGATAATAGTCATATCACCTGTCATATTATAGCTGAGAATAATATACTGTGAAGTATGAGGCGAAAATCTGGATGAGTGCCTGTGAATATTCGTTGATTGTATAATTTTGATGATGATATTGCTATAATATATATACAGGGTGTTCCGGTGATCATGTTACAAACTCCTAGGGTAGATAAAACACACAAAAATAAGAAAAAAAGTTCATTTGAACATGGGTCCGGAAACGCTTCTTCAGGGAGCTAGGGCCCTTCGAAGATGACCTTCAAAAACTACTTTTCGTTTCATAGCTTCGGTACTACTGCAGCTATCGCAACCAATTTTAGGACATGGAATCTAGTTCGTAGGTTCATCAATTTGAGCCTTCCAGATTTTGTTGCCTTTAACCAGGGGCGTACAAACCAAGGGGGTATTTGGGTAAATTTGACCCAACTCCTCTTAGGCTTCAATTTCTTACCATTTTTATATCTGATTATGATTCTCCAATGCCTTTTACATAAAAAAGGTACTCTTGTAAAAATCGCTATCTGTCACCGTTTCCTCCGAAAATGGCTAAATCCAATCAAATGGCTAAATCAATCTTAAACCAATTATTACGTTGAAATATGAAAATGAGGTTCAGTACAGATAGTGAGCATTATTAGTTAGTCAAATCTTCTTCTTCAATGAAAATGAATTAGATTAGAGAAATTTATTGCCTTTTCAAAATTGGAGGTATAAAAAGTAAAAGGGAACGTATACAAAATATTTCATCTTCGAAGGGCCCTAGCTCCCTGAAGAAGCGTTTCCGGACCCATGTTCACATGAACTTTTTTTCTTATTTTCGTGTGTTTTATCTACCCTAGAAGTTTGTAACATGATCACCGGAACACCCTGTATATATAATGATCTAATACTGCAAGTCTGTCGAATGCCTTCGAGAAGTTGGTATTCATAACATCAACCTATTGATGTTCTTGGAAATACCTATATTGGGTGATGTTGAATAGGTTGGTGATTGCCGAGTTACCCTTCATAAATCCATTTTCCCAATTATCATTATTAAAATGATGTTACTTCTATATGAAATGATTAATACGAGTTGATTGAATAAACTTAGATTCAATTCAGAAGAGAGCTATTCGCCTAGTCGATGATACAACACTCACCAAATCATCGTAGAAAGGTCGGCGATCTATGCCTTTTTAACAGGTACTTTCACGGTCGGTGCTCAACGGAAATATCATCTATTATGCCACCACATGCGATTCCTAGTAGACAAACCAGACGAGCTCAAGCTGGTCACCCCTACACTGTCAGGCTCGAGACCTGTCGAACATCGCTATACCAAGCTTCATTCATCAATAGAACAACAAAGTTATGGAATTCTTTGCCTAGTGAAGTCTTTCCTGATGCCTACAATCTCCAAACTTTCAAAATTCCAAAATTCCACCGCTGGCTAACACGATGTTCCTCGAACATTATAGGTTTCCCTTTCGTGTTGTCCACAGATAAAAAAAAACTTGAATATATAAATTATTCGGAAAAACACATGATATGTTTTTCTGTTCTGCTGGTGATTTGTGACTTTACGGTCGACATTATATAAACTGACTAGAGTCGGAAAATGAATTTAATATAGTAGTCTCCCTTGTCTTTTTTGTTGATGGCGTTTGAATCGGAATCCACCGAAACACAAAAAGTGTATACCTATTAAAATTTTTGTGAAAAGAATTCAGTCGGTAGCCAGGCACGAAATTGAAGTTTTCCCCTTCGAATCAAGAAAATTTGAAGGGCGATTCATTGAAAAATAAAACCGTTTAAAACGTATTTGGACCAAAGTGCGTAATAAGAGGTTCGTCCCTCGTCTTCCGCTTGCACAAAGGCAACACAATTCGACCTTTTCTGCAGCAAAACGCCCCGAAATTCAAATGTTTCTGGAGCGTCCCAACAAAGGGCTGAATGGAATTGGGGCCCAACGTTGAATTAAAGAAAATCGACAGAGCAGTCGACAGGTCGTTAATGAATGCGAAGCAAGTAAATTCTCAGCAGCGGGATTACGGTGGAAATCTGCGTGATGTCGATAATCATATCCTCGGTTACAAATTATATAGTTATTCTCTCACGTCACACCCGACATTGTGTTCGGTGTAAAGGTATGGTATTTAGGGGCGCGGAATGCATTTGCTCGGGGATTTTGTCTTGGGAACGAAATCAACGGACCCTGCCATTATCAACACACGTCGATCTACGGTATTGTTCAGTTTGCTGTATTGTATTGACTCTTTATTGACATTTTTTCCTTCATCTCTTGCTTTAATGAATGAGAAATATTTCATGTATGACGACCTGGTATAAGGTTGAGAGGGATAGTGTCCAATACAAACGATTTAGTGTTTTAGATGATTTAGTCAAGACATTCGTTTTATATCAAGAGGATGCGTGTTCAAGGATTCATGTACCTGCACGAGTATACTGACTATTATCATTACCATTAGGACGTTTCATCATGTCATCAAGTCATCAGATCGAATGAGAATGGGTGAAAGAGAATGTCATTCGCAACAGAAAAAGTCCTGTACATAGTCATAGTCATATAAGAAAGTGATATTATTTATCATATTGTCATAATACATTAATGAGAGTATATTTAGTGTCACTGCGATATTTCACTTCTCAAAAACAATTTCAATTCTAACAACCGTATCTTTCTTCATTTTATCATTTGTAAAAAACGTACCTTTCCACTGGCAGTTCCCATTAAACTCCCCTTGTATCAAAGTTCATATAGTTATACACATTTTTAGGCTGACAGATTTCAGAAAAACTGAATATCAAAAATTTGGTTTATGTTTCAGCATAGTGTCTAATCCGGAATAATAGATGACCTGTAATCAGACTGTGATTATATGGACAAGGTTGGATTGCAAACGCAGTGACATTTTTGGTCCAGATCATACATTTGCCCTCAACACAAATACATTGGGATATTTATTATAATTCCCATTTCAATTTTTCAGAAACAAGGAGAGAAAATCCCATGAAATCTAGAGAAATTTATAGACCTCCACCTCGATTACCAGATAGTATTTATCAGTTGGTTGTATATCATTGGAAAGGGAATTTTGATCTAGTATGAGATTTTAGGAGGAAATATATAGGATTGGTGGAATCAGAAATGATATCAAACTGAGTTCACTGAAACTGAAACTCCAATGGTGAACTTTTCTTGAAGAACTGGAAATACTTTTTTGTAGCTAGTGAAAAGTTATAATAAGAAAGTACTAAAGTTACTCATTATGAGAGAGGAAAGTTTTTTGCATATGTATATTGTTTTGAAAAAAATGAGATGAAAATCAAGAACATTCAATTTCAAATATCTCGAGAATAACAATTACTATTACAACCGTTACCACATACAAGCTGTTGATTCTGTCAACAACTTCTGTGGGATTTTCCAATGTTTATTGTATGGTGGCTTTTACTGTCACACATTATTCTATCGTAGATTTTTTTACTCTCACAATGAGCATGCAATTCTACAACTTTAGTTGGTGGTTGGTCCCAATGATGAGGGTGATATTTCAAGAACCCTGTTATACGAAATTTAATATAATTTTATCTATAACTATTGACGATTTCTAACGGTTGATGACATCTATAACTTCATTCATGTTCTCAAGAAATATTCCGCAGAACTAACCCCAATTCTTTGTAGGTTGTCTACGTTTCGTACAAATGGGGGGTTGTGTTTCGTTCTATTTTGAAGACAGCTAGTGACCAACCGATTCTAAAAAAGGAAAAAAAAACCCGAACAATTATCGACCGATTGCACTACAATCTGAGATCTCTAAATTGATGGAAGGAACAATCAACATCGTAATAGTGTATATCTAGAGAGCTTAAAAATCACACCATAGATCAGCTGAAGACCTGCTCACCTACACATGACACATATCTAAGCAGACATCAGTCGAGAATGGCATTGGATATCTTATTTGACCGTATTTGACCGAGTTTGCTTTCTAGCAAAACTTCCGACATATGGTTTGCCGCTCCAACTATAGCGTTTTCCTATCGAGTTTATTCGCAAATAGATCACTATATGAGGTAGGCGGCGTCTCATCTGATACAATGACTATCAATGCTGGTGTCTCATGAGGATCTGTCTTGGCACCAACTTTGTTTTTGCTCCACATCAACTGTTGGATTCGGATGATGATACATTCATACCGCCTTCTCTTTTAGAGCTCCTATATCATCTGAAAGTCTAGTAGAGTTCAATGATACAAAAATTAAAGACTGCATGTATATGCACCATAAATGTTGATCACATAATACCCGATATGATGATCCTATGGAAGTCCTCAATATCCATGCTGGGTATCACCACCCACAGTGCTATATCATGAGACGATCATGTGAGGTCGAAGACGAAGAAACATTCGAAGACCTTTCTTTTCCCCAACATTCCAGAGAGGGCTTACACGTTTCTCCGTGAATATCGAAAGTGTTTTTCTCTTGCTTCCAAAAGGTAAAGAGAGAACGATCATTTATTTTTATTTTCATTTTAAAACACAGGGCAGATATCCGTTCATGACGTGGGTGTTTACAGGCACACACACTCATTCGAAAAGCTACATAGAATACAAAGACAAAAACGAATCGAAAAGTGAATTCAATTCACCAAAAAGCTATTTTTTGATCGAAGCATTACTGCAAGAAAATGTGTGACATTCATACGATATCAGAGTTGGTACAAATTCTGAATGAATGTGAATATTTTTGAACATGCGGGAAGCTTCAATGTAGAATTGATTGTTTTATTTTATTTTGAAATAACTCTAGGAATATGAAAACACAGCATACTCGAAATCACACTACAGCGAATGAGGCCGTGGATCATTTCTTAAAGAAAAATAGGCGCGGATTTGTTTCTCCTATTTTCAAGGGAGTAAATCTCTCTAACAAAGCTGTATTTGAATATCAAATTGCTGGCACCGCCTTCCTTGAATGAAAGATATTCCTAGAAACGTCGCTTACCCAATTGAATGCTGTTTATGTGGACGTTGTAAAATTGACCATAAATAATAGATGCATATCCAACTTAGAATAGATGTAGGAATCAAAGAGTAGTAACAGTCTGTCTACGTGAAATCACACGTATTTCTCAAATGAATCTGTAAATACTGAATCAGCTCTTAAATATATTTCATTCAAAATCTACCAAAATTACAATAAGTGTCACACTGATTGACAGAATTTCTGAGAAGCCTTTATTGGTGAAAATCCATGATCGAAAGCTACACCCAGATCACAAGTAGCTGGGCAGTTTATATTGTTACGCATGCAGTCATTTTTATATAGTTGATTATTTCATAAAAATTTAGATCGTCATCATATAATAAGCAACATCATCATCAATAAATAGGTTCAGGAAAAGTGTGGTCGTAAAGCAAATCCTTCACAAATTCATCACTGTCACTGTCACATAGTACTTAACTCGCACATAGTAGGTATCGCACAATCAGATGTTACAGCATTCGCTTTTAGCTGGTAGTTCAAGTTCTATCCTCGTTGATAATAGGCATCATTATGTGTTTGTTGAATATTATAGCATTGTAATCATGTCCTGGTTCGAACTATTGCCACCACTTATGACTTATCCATTCTACTCAGGAAAATAGTGGAAGTTCGCTGCTCCAGCCACGCTAGTCACGTTGTTTTCTATACTACCTAGTTGTGTCCCAAACATCAACCGAGCCAGAAAATTTCACCGCCTAATGTTGGCACAATTGAACTTCCTATCGACCAGACCTTTTACTCTTTGTGACTAGTCACTGGAAATAATTTTTAATTTGTATTTGCGAAAATAATAACAGGCATCGAGGTATGCGGGGAATTTATATGCTGGCGGCGAGCGCTTCTGTTATTGTGTAGATTTTCATGGTCGTTCTTCCAGAATGTGACTCCAACTTCGAACTTTCAAACGCCAAGTTTTAACCCCGAAATTCCTATATATTCGACATATTAACTTATATCTTATGTATCGGGCGAATGCGATGCTTAAAGGACGATATTTCCTGAAATGTTATACGTATAGAATTCTCATTTCTAACGCAGCGAATTTTCGAAGAAAGAACTACTTTCCCTTTCCCTTCCGCATGCGAAGGGAAATTATTACTATTGTGAAAACAAATATCACTGAGGTGGTTCAGAATAAACTACCTATATTCAAAACCGAGTGACCAGTTATATTATGAATACTAATATCTAGACTATTTTGTTATTTTTCAGTTCTTGATATTTTTTATGAGGTTACGTCAAAACTAAATGAAAAATTCGAATGCTGATATGCTGAGTCGTAATTTTGACAAAAAATAATTAAATGGGAATAGGCACTAGAGATGATGGCGGAAAATTTGAACAGGTACTATTATTTCATCAAAATTTTTATTTATGGCTCGACTTCTCCATGAGAAATCAAATATGTATACAGGAACTATTTCACCTTAAAATCCTACCTTAAAATTTCATGCAACATCAGTGAAACTCCACGATCAAATATCAAGTCTCCCATGGTTCGTGGGTTCTTTTTGACATTCTACAAAGACTGTTTATTGTCAATGAATAAACTTCACTTGAGACTTACATTCAACACATAGAAATATTACTGAAAATTCCACACCTAACATTTTCGACCAATTAAAAGCCTGCATTTTGTATCGTTACCATAGCAACTAAACAAATTTTCGGATTTTTTTTCCTCCTCCTTGGGGGAAGAAGCATGAAATTTCACTGGAAATTTATTGACGTTTATAGGTAAAATGACATTCACATTCAACTTTGAAGAAGAAATAACTTCGAAGATGCGACGAATGTAGTCATACCCGCTAGCATTTGAAGTTTTCAAATGACTACATTTTAAATAACTTATTGAAAAAATGGCATGAAAAATTGAGCAACCCCCTGACATATATCATCAATATATCAGTTGAACATGTTATTTTTCCTGATAGATTGAGGCTAGCATCAATCAATCCAATATACAAAAAAAATCATCCGCACCAAATAGAAAACTACAGGGCAAGTCTTTTCTCCAGTATAGGTTAAATTTTTTGAATGAACATGAGGAATCTCCTGTCTTTCCTGAATAAAAATGAAATGTTCTCTCCCCATCAACACTTCGGGCACAGAAACTGTACTGAATGCTTTTCAAGGCCAGATAGTGACAGCTCTTGATAGCAGAATCAAAATTTGTGGTCTTTTTCATGAGCTTTTGACTGTGATAACCATGAGCTGTTAGTGTCAGAAATGAATAAGTATGGAATAAGAAGAGTGACCTTGAAGTTGATGCGATCTTATTTATCAAATAGACATCAGTGTGTTGTTATGCAAAATACACAAAGCCCTCCTCTAGTCATTGAACATGGTGTCCCTCAAGGTTCCATATTGGGTCTTCTTCTATTTCTCGTTTATGTAAAATATCATGAATTTTTTACAAAATCTATTAACGATCCAGGTGATATCGTATGTTGACGACACAAATATTATAATTTTGCCTGATAGAAACAACTGAAACTGCCCATAAAAATGTTATCTTGTGGTCGAAAAAACCCATCTGATTCTAAATGTTCAAAAAACAATATTGATGAAATTCTCCCTGAGTAGTCAACCTGATGAAATCTCTATCTTTGAAAATGAGGATATAAGAGTAATAGATGCTAAATTACTTGGTGTCTATTGATAATAAATGCAGCTGGGAACCACATATTGATAGCTCGATTGATAGTCTCAGTGCAAAACTGCGTAAGAATTGTTATAGAATATGAAAACTGTCCCTAATATAAATCATTGAAAACTCTTCTGGTAAAGGAGAATACTCACACTGTGGATGTATATATTTCATATCTCGCGTGTAAATCGGAGTGTGTCTGTTCTTTTTATCAATATCTCCATGGGTATCTTTCATTGAGGTACACATTTATTTTATATTCTCGACGTTTTCTTTGTAATTGTACAATTGTATTTTCAACAAATGAAATGGACGATTTTATTATTGTATTGATATTGTATGAATATTGTTTTGATATTGTATTGTTTCATTGTCTGGTTTCATTGTATTATGGAATGAAGCACCCAAGGCCCGATTTTCGAGAAGACGCAATATAATTGGCGAGATGTTGGAGCTGTAACATTAGAGCAATGTTACATGTCGATGTCAAGCTATATGACAGAAGCAATACAAGGCGATATTAGTCGATAGTAGTCTCTACTTGATGTCAGTAACAAAGTGTACACATAGGAGACTTCAACTCAAGTCAACAACTCAAGTACTGTCGCTGTTTCCATTCTTTTGAGGTTTTCGCCACGGCAGCGAAATCACGCGACGCTATCAAAAATGTCGATCTGCCACAGAAACAACTAGGAACTTTCGGCAACAAACAGCAACTTTGTTTTGGAAACTGGTCATCAGTGAGAAGAGTTGCTAGTTGTTGCTTGTGTTTGTACTCAGCTGTATAGCTACCAACGGTGATATACATGATATACATGATATATTCCTAACCCTGTATCCGATAATCCCTATTCCCTACTTTGTTGCCGGCCCTATGGCGCGCCCAGTGTTTCGGAATTAATAGAACCCGTCAAGCGATGTTCAGAATGATCCACACGTGGCCACTTTAGCGTGAAACCGTTTGCTGTTGACAAATCATCCGTACTTTACACTCGCATTAAACTGAACTAACTACATACAAGGTTTGTCGGCAGTTACACTGTATAGTGTATACGGTGTATAGAGATGGAATAGCGACAAAATAACCACCTGTTCGGTTTTATACGCATCAGGATTTCCGGAAAGATATCTTTTGATGTTTTCTTTGATGGATTATTATCAGTTACCTACTCTAACAAATACCATGGTGGGATGTGGACCACCTAGATAGATTGATACTTTATTCAAAAATAAATTTTTTATTGATTTGTATAGAAGTAATTGAATATAACAAATATTCCGATTACAGAATTACATACCTTTGTATTCATGCAGTTATTTTTATTTTTTTTTTTTAATTTATTCAACAGATACAAGATCCAATTACAGAATAGGAAATACACAGTATGGATTATTCAACATAATGATGTTATACAATATACATCAATCAAAAATTGAACAATCCAGATCTTTCGTGGATGCCAAAGTGCAAAAAATGTCAATGATTTCAATTAACCCTTCATATATTGAGCATATCTTATGAACAGGTGCATACAATTTGACATTAGTGTGACAAAGTGGGAGATGAAAAGTTATGTTTTTTTCAGTATGTGAATCTATAGGAATATGAAATTTTAGCATCTCCATAATTCAGCTGCAATCGAATGTGTTGTGAATAAGATTGAAAAGGAATATTACATGAGATTTATTCCAACGAGATTCGAGTGAATCCACTAAAAATATTGAAAGAAGTTGATCATGTGGATAACCTACATCTGGTAAGGTGCCATCGAGTTTAAAAAATAGATGCCTCAAAATTTTCATGGGGTATTTTCTGAATTGGATATACCTGTATATCTGATAATGAGGTGCCTAAACTATTGAAGCATACACTAAATTCGATCCAACGAAAGTGAAATATTTCTTTCAAAATCTTACGATATTCTGATGATGAATCCTGATGATCTATACGTTTTTTTGATGACTTGCTCAATGTTATTCCCGAAATTCTATTTTCTTTATAATATCACTCCTGAATCACGAAAGGTTTCAGGCCGGCTCAACACGACATTGTCCAGCCTGTGAATATGAAGAATTGGATTCAGCCTGGCGGTGAAGAACATAACATGACTGTTACAAGATGTTACACTCTATATATGAGTGGAGATTTTGATATATGTTGTCATTATATGGTGAATTGTCAGCCAAAGACTGAATAAATAGTACTATATAATATTGAATACCAGTTTTTCTACGACAACCTCGATAAATGTTCGTAATATAACTTCAATCATAAACAAGCACATTTTGTACAGAATTTCATTTTTGCATATTATTTTAGCGACTTTTCCAAAAACTTTGAAAGTTCCATTTTGTGGTCTTACTTCTCAATGCTGAGAACGAATCTAAGTATCTATCATGATAAAGATATTGCCAAATATTCGAAACTGAAAGCATTCCTCAAGCGGCAGTCTAACAGCTACAAACACAAAAAGTCAAAGATCTTTACAGCAAATGACATCGATAATTTCATTGAACAGGCTTCAGATGAAATATATTTGGCAACAAAGTGAGTTTTATATTTTCATTTGATGAGAAATATGTTCAAGAAAAAAAATTTACATTTTAGGTTGCATTAGTTATGGGAGTAATGGGTGCATGTAGAAGACATGAATTACATCAAATTCATCAATCATTTTACTGTAACTGGCAAAGTCTACGAAATTTATAAAAAATACGCAAATTTTTGCCCTCAAAATGCTAATGGTGTATGGTTTTCAATTAATTATCAAAAAAGAAAGTGTACTATTCAGAGAATAGCTCTGAATAAGTTTGGAGCTATGGGAAAAGACATTGCCAAGTATTTAAGATTGCCAAATTACGAATTATATACTGGGCACTGCTGTCACCGATCATCCGCAACGATTCTTGTTGATGCTGGAGGGGACATAACCACGTTAAAACGCCACGGTGGCTGGAAATCTACTATAGTCGCCGAGGGATATATTGATGAATCGAAAAAAAGTAAGCTTGACATAGCAAATAAAATTGCAAATGCAATACAGAACATTCCATCAGGCATACCAACGAATTTAGAAATGGAAAATCGCGAGAAACCGTCTACTTCAACGTCGACAAATTATCAATATCCAAAAGAATTGAGTATTCAGCAATCAAGTTCTCCGAATTTGATATTCAATAATTGCACATTCAACTTCAATTAGATAAATACCTACATTTACAGGCTTCTATAACTGTGTACCTATCAGAAATAAACAATAAAGAAAATATTTACATATTCCTACAATTTATATTTCAATTCTGATAGAAAGCCCATTAGCGGTGCCCATTTGCAATGTATGCATGTATTAAACGTGAACGATATGTTGTCATAGAAAAAGTATGGTATGCAACTCGCAATAGAATGGCCATTTTGCACTCGTGCTCGTGGATGAAGTACTAATTATATTTGAATTGTAATCACTAGTGGATTGGTGTGAAACACATTTGATGATCGAGTGACATTGGACCTAGTTTTGAAATTTAGACTACTCAGTTAATAAAAATATTTCGAACTCACTACATAATCCTGATGATGATGTTGTCTATAGTTTCTTTAATTCGAAGTACCTATAGGTTTTTTCCGAGCCCTCTCAATTCAATCAACATATTTATGATTAAAAGGAATTCAAATTATGCTAGAAAATTCAAGATGACTAAGAAACAATGGATTTGACTCTGTGAATGATCTGGTTGTAAGTGAAATAAAACCTAGATCACAAAAAGACCATTCTGATTACTTATTCTATATGGCGCTCAAATGTTTGGAATCCAATATTACTATAATAGTATGACATATGACATGATTCTACAAACGGATGAATAATATCTAATAATGTATATCGGTTCACAAAAATAGTGAAATATTTTTGCCTTTGAAAGAAGTAGTAGTTCTGTTGAGGCTAAACAGTGTCATGTTTTTTATACATATCATAATCACTCGATTACTATTAGTATACTATCGCTCCAATTCTTTATTGTGTACCCCAATTTGGCGCATAAAATTCGCAAATTGCCACTAAATTATAAAACATTTATTTGATGTTCATTCTGAATAATCTGAATTGACATTAGATGAGCATATAATTACACAAAACTGCATTAGTATCTTTTGAGTATTATTAAGTATTATTTGCAATCAGAACTAGTTTTTCATAGTTAATTCCCATTAACAGAGGTTTCACGCTCCGAACAACAAACCCACTAGAAGGATCACAAAACAAATATTCTGATGCTAACATGAATTCCCAGAATTATCATAATATTAGTACCCAATCGTCGCCAGTGTTGTCATATCCAATCATCAAAAAGTGATAAATAGTCCATAATATTCAAATTTCTTTATAAATTCATGTAGTTCAATGCACAAATATAATAACCAATTTGGGTCATGACGAATAGAATCAGTTGATCAGTAGATCAATAGAAGATTGCTACATTATTCTGAGACTTAGCAATTTTACTTTCTTGGGGGCTCGAGAACCAGCATGGGTATCATGAGTATCACGAGTATCAACGTTGCAACACCGCAATTTGATATTGACAGTCAACGGCGATTATTGCTTTGTTTGGTATCTGTCATTATTTACGTTTCGATTCATCGATATTATTCAACTTGTGTTCAGTTTTGTGTACTCAGAATTCATCAGAAACTCAGTTTATTTCCTGTTTTGGTGATTTGATATAACGGTGAGACGTTATGAGGTGTGTTAAAGACAATTTGAACCGGCGATCAAAACACGTCATTTCATAGGTGAGTTACCATTGTCGTATCATTCGAGATTTTGAAGCATTTTCCCAAATGGAATGGATAAAAATGAATTTAAATTGAATTGATTAGATTATATTGATTATACCCATAGGTCAGCTGCGACAGTGTCTTGTGGTGAAATATGGAGCACTGATAAATGCTTTCTTATTTGTGGTCAAAATATGCGAAGCTGCTGAAAAATCACTGATCGATCGATAAAAAATATTAGGAAATTTCTATACTTCTTGTACACACAACAATGAGAAATTTACCGTTGACTGTTTTTGGAACTAGTCAAACTAATTTGAAGAAATATTTCTCTGTAAGACTCCATCATGAGGCGAATAAATTGAAATATTCAACGGAAGTTGAGAGTAACAAAAGTTAGAATTAACAAAAACAATCCTATTCAAAAATCAATAAATTATTTGTGTGATTATCCATGGTTGTTTCTCATTTCAGTCCTGTTTTAAATAAGAAACACTGCTATTCGCTACATCTTCACATGAGTCATGATTTTATTGTTGATATAACATTTCAACTTCAACATTTCAACTAACTTTTCAACATCACATATTCATTATCGATTTTCATCTATCTATATAAATATATGAATTCTGCTCAAGATGAAACCTCCTTCATTTTTGACGATATCGTGAAATGATATAAAAAAGTTTCATCTTCAGATTTGAGAATCACATTCAAATATGCAATCATACCTATTTGCCTTGAGAACGAGTTTTTCACTTTTTTGAAAATTATTTCCACTAGTAGGTACTGAACTTTGAAATCGTAAATATACTTACATGCACTGATCGCCAAAGATATAAATGTTCATTATCGAAATTGAACGTTATTTATGATAAAGAATGAGTAGACAACTGTATACTGAATAGTAAGTATATTGTTTCATATGGCGTTGAGAATTGAACTTTTCTTGTGACGTGGTCATAATAAGTCTATTGATCACAAGCAAGTTACAAAAATTACCACAGGATTGTATGTATTCGAATTTTTCGTAACAATGTGAAGGGAGTATAAGGATGTTCATTTTCCCACCAAGAGATGCTGAAAAGTACCACTTAAATTGTTACGGATTGTCAACATCATGAATTAATAATAAATTCGACCCCTTCTGACAACACGGCACTGGTGCTGGGAGAATCAGCTCCTGCAATCCTTGTTTAGACAAAGATAGATACTATAGATGTTGCTTCCAAACAAACTGTATTGCCAGGGGTGTGGATTACTTATCTAGTCTGTTCAATGATCGAAGGTTTCACGCATGTCCATGAGTGACACCATCTGATCTTCGGCGTTTTTCTAGTGTACCTACTCTGTACTTCTCGAAAATAAAGACCTATTATTATTATTATTATTATTATTTATAATTAGAATGGGTCATAACCGGCATGATGGCGCCATCAGGCATCATGACGATGTATTCCCATATCATATTTTGTTTTTTTCTGATATCTCATATACACGTAATATCCATTTAGTCTAGTAGAACATGAGGCTATTTTGGCGACACGCATTTGAATTTATACGAAGCTGTCAACAAGATTACACTCTACGCCAATTATTGTAGAAACCGTTGACATGATACGCCTAGGGAAAGGGGGGATGACAAACCCTTATCCACGCCAACTTTTTCGTACCAAAATGTATACTGTGCTTGCTATTTGGAATATCGCATGATGTGGAAATCAATATTTGATGGGACTTCAAGTGATTACTTATCTCATAAGTATACAATAATAATAATAATATTCATAATATCATTCATCGATCATTTTAGCAGAAACAAAATATCAATAGAAATACAGAAAGGTTAAGATGTAGATGATCATCCTTGAGTGTTGTAGTATGAATGTTAAAAATGAATAATTAAATCATATTCAAAGGTACAAAAATGCATGATACCTAAATGAACACATATTACCTAATTATGTTGCACTACCTCACTGTAAGACCATATATATCAGGGCTCCTAATAGACAAAACGAGACGTGACAAACCTCATCATTGCTAGCAGAAAGAAAAATCATTTGAATGGTGAGGTAAACCACACTTCCAGCACGTCCCAAACGGAGCGGGAAACACTGTTCTTGGACAACTTGCACACACGGTGTAAATGCATTTCCATAAGAATCAGGATGTTGCGCATCAATTTCGATAAAATTTGTCATACTGATGCAGCTGAGCTAGAAGGTTTGAAGAATACGAAATTCGAAATCGAAGGAATGGATAAGAGCTTTACTCGCTCAACACAAAATTGCAAGCACCGAATCGCCTTGTATTCATTGTATTACATTGCACATTAGAGAATCGATATCCGATCAAATACTGTCTGTAAGTTCTTCGAGGAGGTGGTATATTCATTTTTCCGCTTTTAATGGGATTTTCTCTCCTCGTTTCTAGAAAATAGAGTAGAAGTTATTAAAAATTATTGCAATATATTTGTAGTAAGGACAGATTTAGGATCTGTCCCAAAATGTCACTGCGCCTGAAATTAAACCCTCAGATACCTAAAAGAGAAATTTTCTATTGGTCAGTGACACCTTGTTTATTGAAGAAATTTGGAAATACAAATATATTTAATGAGAATAAAACCTCTACTTATCTTGGTGGACGTTTCGGGAACGAATCTGCTCCCGTTCTCAACACAATTGAAATATTTTTCTCTTCGTGAACTTTTTTCAATGTTTCAGATTTTGACACTGAAAAGTGACATTTGGCAGACAGAGGAATTATGCTTACAAGGTGTTTTCATTAATTGATATCGAATTTTCCATTTTCATATTCAACACTCACCAAGTAAACTGATCGGTTTCATCGACAAGCTGGATCTACTTGGTGAAGTATGAATTGGTGTGAGCCACAATAGACCATCACGGTCACAGTGGAGGGCTGTGTAGACCCACTCACTTGTGACCTAACCTAACCTAACCTAACCTAACCTAACCTAACCTAACCTATAGAAGATTCAATAGAAATATTCAGTTTCTGTCAAAATGTGATATGTTATATGGCCCTCATCAATTTGTATTTTGAAATTGTTCTCTTCTTACGATTGTGATGGTTTGCAGAAGTGAGACATCACTGATATATATTCTTTCGACGAGAAAAAACATTTTCCTCACAACATAATGCACACTATCCAAAACTCTTTACATAATTTTATGTTTGTACAGAAAAGCATCATTACTCATAGGCGAAGGAACTATACTACGAATAGACTCTCAGAGACAAATCTGATAATGCATATTGTGCCTTTAGCAAGCAGTTATTCGAACATAACATAGGAAATGTGAGATTTCTTATAAAACTCACACAAGCTCGTGATTATAGGTAACTACCTACTAGTATGTCTTAGAGATCATATTTCGTATTTCCACTATAGTTGTAATTATCTTTCTCAGTTCGTTTACTTCGGAATTAAGTCTTGTATTAAATGATCAGAGAGCGGAAGAATAAACGATGTGAATCAACGTCGGGAATTTAGAGCACCGAGGGTTGAGTGGCTCTAAATACTTTCACTAAACATGCAAAAAAGCTGAATATATAGTGTATAAAGAGCCCTTTTTCACTTATGAATTGTTCAACCAAATACGTGTATGTATGGTTCAACTATTTCGTGAAGATTTAACATGTCGTATATTATACCTTGAATGAATAACCTATTCAAATATCAGTAAGCACATTTATTGTTCAAAATTGAAAATCGTGTTTTTCAACTCAGATAGCAGTCAAAGAGTTATAATATCATATACCAGGTGGTCGGGCTCGATCCTTGGCTGGCTATTGGATTTGGGTTCATGTATATGCTCTCTACAATGTGTATTCTACATCTAACTAGCCCAAATGCTACAGTGGTTTGGATTCCACTTGTATAAACTGTAAATCCTTGATTTGATTCATGACAGTATATATCATACGGATGTAGTAATGGATATTTCGTTTTGACTTTATGATGATATCAAGATTCATATGATATCGTATGTCATATCTTTGAGTGTTTCATCATATCCGAAACTCCGTCGTTGGTTAGAATATAGTTGATTAACCGATGTTAGACTTGGTTGTATTATGGTTCATTGAGTTTGGTTGCAGCCGATTTTGATGCAACTAATATGCCTCGATATGAGGAATGTGGACATAATTGGAGATAAAATGGAGACTTTTGTTGCTTCCACCATGATAAGTATGTGTATATCTGTGGCGATCCCTTCTTCAAAAATAAAGAGACTACTGCTAATATCATTTCGTGCGGTAGTTAATTCGGAAGCGTCTGATGATATTGGAAGTTGTATTCTGCATGGATGTAAACTGTTGTAGATTTTACGTTCTGTAGGTGGTGAACTCTTCATGCAGAAAAATGGAGACCAAACAATTAGTTGCCATCTTCCGAGAGCTGAAATTATCAGTTGAATGAAGAATAAAGAACTTTGAATGAAGGAGCTGTTTTCTTTCAAAAGTCTTTGGTAATATAATGTTTTGTACCATGCAGAATCGGAGGATGACTTCTAAAAATGGAATATATATATTTTCATAAACAATAATTTTTTTAATTCCGGAATGAATAATTCGCGATATGATCGAGGACTCAGTCGCATCAACTCCAAAACAAATATTGGGACGAGTTCCAGCGGACCATGGACTATTTGAATTGGCTGGCGTGAACTGCAGAATAAAAGGGTAGCAAGAAACAATGTCAACACTGGTGATCATGAGTTTACCTTAGCGCGTTTCCCACTTTGTTCAGTTGCGCTCTAATGAGGATGACGAGGTGAACGTTAATGTATGTACTGACAGGTGATAATAATAATATTGATATTATTATCACAATAATATCATTGTCTGATTTCGTAAAACAAGAAAGCAAATGAAATAACTACTTCAGCGCTGAAAGGTGGTACCAACAATTTTTTTGCAACTCCAACTACGATGTCTGCTACTGTATTTTTTTTTCTTCTAAAAGGTACATACATTTTTTCCAATTATACTTGATGGAAATTTTTTTCTGAATACAGTGATGTTCAATAGGTTGACGTTCACCTGAAATTAATACTACACAAACAATAATAATTGGATCTTTCAATTGAATGATATATTTTGGTTATATGAACAGTTAGTGTGACATTTGTGCCATCGATATATGGCACACTTATGACATTTACTATTCTGAATGATAATGAATATGAATAATAATCGATTGACCGACATGAAATACGATTTACAGACAGAGAAGTTCCAGCTCGTTTCAAATTTGCAAGGCTCAAAGGAAATTTACAGAGCATTCAAGATACTTGAATGTAAGGAACGTCAGTTTGATGAAGATGTCATCTACTCCCGGAATTGCTAATAATATTCGCTTTCCGCAAAAAGTCCGTACAAGCAATTATAATTTCCTTTCCATTCATTCTTTCCATTTCATTTCTATTTTTCTTACCATTTTCGAAAAAAAGTGAATTCGCTATACGATTTAAATTCGATAGCAGGCAGCTCTATGAGTCCCATCATTCCCATACCTGAAAAAAAAACGATATTTTTTCCAAAAAGTGATGGCCCAAGTTGATTGGATACGTTTGAGACGAATATTTGCTAAGATACTGATCCTACTAGGTCGTGAAATTATGTTAAATATATTTTGCTCCAATTATTCAATCACAGAACGACCCTCGTAGAGCCAATGATCCCCTCATCATTTGGAGAAGAGGATAGTTGTGGATCTCCTTGTGATGTTTTCAGGCCTGTCAGTTTCAACCAACGTCTATTCTTCTATCCAGAAAGAGAGAGAGAGCCCGTTCTACGTGATTTCATCCAAACACAGCATTGAATGAAGCGCTATTCAAACAAACACTCTTGTTGCACATTTTTAGTAGATGGAAAACCACATCGAACTCGTTTCATCTAGCTTTCGACAAAAACTCCGTTGCTCACTTTCGAATAAAATTACAAATCTATTGATGACATTAAAATACAGAATGTCCTTGATATCTCCACAGCTAGGAGCCAGTGCTCCTATACGTGCTGCTGTGCAAATGTCTACTGCTCAGGAATCTCCGTCGAATATAGCTACTTAGCCGCCAATTGTTGGATTTGCAGCACATGATCATTTTCTATGGGCTTCCAGCCCATTACTTTCAACCAAACCCCTACATATAATGGATTTTTGCAACGTGAAACTATACTATTTTCTTGTGTTATGACAAAAGTATCTGTTTTTTTCTCAAAAAGCAGCTGAGTAAATCAGATGTGAACATAGACAGTAAATTTGAAATTTAGTTTTTTTTGTTCAACCTATAGGATCAAACCCAGATATTCGGCACTTTCAACTCAAGTTATTTTTTCATTATTTTCCACCATTATTGTGGAAAGTGGATTTGTCCAATTCATTCTTCTGCAACCCGCGCATAAGAGCCCATGTACAAAAATCGATTTTTTTCTGAAAATCCATACTTTAAATGGTTGGAACTTGACGTGCTCCTCACACTAGTTCTGCGTATGCTGATTTTCCCGCTGTTCTTATTTGGATTCTCTATGACTGATCCTAATACTATGAACTCATTCTTCTCATTGCCGGTTATTGTTCTGCCTTTATACTGCTTTGGGCAAGCAATATTGCCTGTAGCACAAAATTATCAGGATGTTTCTGATCAGGATATGTTTGTGAGTATACTTTGACGCCAATAATCATGGCATTCGTCAATTGATTCTATCTTGGAGAGGATATTTCTTCCATATTTTGCAGCAAAAAACATCGAATTTTCATAACACTAGACGTTTTTGCTTCATAGAACGATAAATAACGTCAGCCATCTCGACTGAATTATTGTATAGGGCGAGACACAAAGCAGGAGCTGGAGCCATCCGCTATATATATTGAATATTGAAATGCTGAAAGACATGAATCTCTAATTGAACTAGTTGATACACAGCAATTTTTCGGATACCGTTGAATATAGTTATAAGGATCCCATGCACTGGTTTTGTGATTAATGAAAATTCTTGAATTTCTTACCTTCTAATTCGGAGATATACTCAATGGGTGTTCCATTTGGAATGAGAAAGTTATTGAAGTTTACAAATAGATTAAATTTTTGAATACCTCGTACAATATGAGGAAATCACAAAATTCGGAATGAATAGCTGTGATGATCATCAAGACATGATTGAACATCAAATGGTTCGAATCTATCTGCTAAGCAGGTATAACAAATTCATCAACATCTTGAACTTCAAAAAAGAATATCTCGGAAACAGTGACACACAGGCATACCTTGTACATATATTTATGTTTCTTGTATCAACACATGTATCATTTAATGAAGTCAAAAAAACTCAACTCTAGTGATTTCACATTCATAATGTGACTATGTTGTATAGTGATGGTAAGAACATTTTATGAATGAATTTGACTTCCCTTTCCATTTTGGATTATTCATGTCGAAAAATCAGGAGGATGGTATTCCCAATAAGATATTCTTTAATGATGGGTTTGCAACTGATGGCAATTCAATTGCAAATCTTTTTCATTTCATTTCATTTCTCTTCAGTATACTCCATTGACAATACCTCTATAGATCCTAGTTCAGATAGTGAATTTGATTCTATCAGCATTAATAAATTATTTATAAATATTTCTGACATTCTAGAAAAACTTAAGAGCATCGATTGTTCTAAAGGAGCTGGCCCTGAAGCTATTCAAGCAATCTTCATAAAATTTTGTGCATTTTCATTGTCCCGTCCACTTTGGATTATTTTCAATAATTCTCTCCAATCGGGTACTTTCCAAGATTTTTGTAAAAACTCCTACGTTGTGCCAATTTACAAGAAGTCAGGAAGAAAAGACTCTGTTTTAAACTATCGTCCAATCACAAAGATATCGCTCATACCCAAAGCATTTGAATCTATTGTAAATGATTTTATGAAACTTAAATTCAAAAATATCATTAGTTCAACACAACATGGTTTCTGTCAAGAAAGATCTATTACTACAAATCTTTTACTCTATGAGACTTACATTGTCGATGCCTTGGAGAAGGGACTCAGTGTTGATGCAGTATACACAAGGTAGATCATAATTTGCTCTTTCTTGAGTTGTCCAAATACCTTGAAGGCAGTTTGTTGACTTGGCTAAAATCCTATCTAGATAATCGCAGGCAAAGAGTTAAGATTAACTCCTCCTTGTCAGATGAAATTCTAATCACTTCTGGAGTTCCTCAAGGAGCTCATTTAGCACCTTTACTGTTCAATTCATTTGTTAATGACGTATCTTCTTGCTTTAAATTCAGATCAATATCATTATATGCCGACGATATGAAAATATACCTCAAATTGGAAGGACCCTCCTCCTCAACTCATCTTCAAGAGGACTTGGACAGGTTCTGTGTATGGTGCCACAAAAAAAAACTAGTTCTGAATATTCCCAAATGTAAATATATTCGTTTCAGTAAAAATCACAGCATGATTAACAATGATGAGTACTCATTGAATGATGTGGTCATTAAAAATGTAGACATTATGAAAGATCTAGGTATACTTTTTGACTCTAAACTTAGCTTTATTCCTCATATTGATTTTATCTGTAACAAAGCTCTGAAGATGTTAGGGTTTATTAAACGATCAACAAAGAACTTCCATAATATTGTTGCGTTGAAATTACTTTACTTTTCATTTGTACGCTCTCAACTTGAAAATAGCAGCTTCCAAGCTTCCAAGCTCATATCATGAAAATAGAAAGAGTTCAGAAACGTTTTTTGCGTTATATTGGCTTCGAGCTCGGTATTCTCACGGAGGAATTTAATTATGACAATATTTTGAATTGCCTGAACATGAAAAGCCTAGAAGAGCGTAGAAGCAACACTGACATCATCACTATTCAAAAAATATGTAATGATCAGATTGATAGTCCTGAATTATTGGCCTCCCTCAAATTTCATGTTACTCAAAAACAATTTCGTTGTAGCAGCACATTCAATTTAGAAACTCATAGAACTATATATGCAAACAATAACCCGATAAACAGGATGATGACGCTGAGTAACAGAGTGAACTGGGACACTTTTAACACTGGCACTGAAAGATCCAAACGCTTTCTTGCCCTAATGTAATGTCTTCAGAAATGTTCTGTGATATGTTTGGGAATCTGTTGTTTATGCTATATATTTATTTTTTTACACTGGGTTCGCCCGTCAATAAATAAATAAATTGTTTATACCATTTGGCGGAGCAAAGCGAATCTCCTCGAATACTCTTTACCTAGCTACGATGTACGCGAATTTATTCATTGGCTCCTTTTGTCATCGCCAGTATGAATATGTGAGTCAATGTTCATTTGCGTTTCCAACGAAGTTCCATACCAAACAACACATTACCCTTATCTGACACTCCCACACGACGTGCGAATAACTAGTTAGCTTTATCGTTTCACACTTCGTTCTTGTGAACTGAAAATGGCAAAAGTTTAGTGGCAGCGTTCTGTGTTCCGCTTCAAGTAACGGTATCTTGAAAAGTTCGCCTTGCGAGCTGCCATCTCCCCCAAAATCTACCCTCGGCGAAGAGCGTGGAATGACTATAACCGTCCTTCATTATGTTCGAGCCGGTGGTTTTGTGATTTTATTAAAAACGTAAAAGTTTTCACGTTGATTCTTCTAAACTTTCGGAACCATGATTTTTGAGTCTGAATTTTTGTTTCAGCAATATCTACTGAGGAGTCTTTTCCTGAGTTATGTATCTCGATTGATTTATTTTATTAGCATTATTGAAGTCGCCTGTGGGAAATGATACTCAGCGATACGATTATAAAATATCGACATCCAACCGATCGATACGACAATCTCAATCGAGCGTGGTGATGAAATAAAAATTCATAATAGAAGGAAGTGAATTCTGATTAACGAAAAAAAAAACGAGTCAAAACATGGAAAGGCTATCTGGATAACATATGAACTAACTAACTGAATCAAGTATTTCATAGTTAGTGATTGACTTTCCAACAACATTCAATTCATATAAAGATTCAATTTTCATGGGAATACCTATTTGTAAATGGAATAGTTTTTCGAACCTCTCGTTTCAACCATTGAAACATTATCACCACAGACTTCTAATTTTGTTCAGAATGATTGGGTTGACAAGAAGTGGAGACAAGTCTCTCTATAATTACAAGAATAATAAAATGATGTGGCAGTTTGAAACATTCGAATGAATATGTATTAATATTGGAAATATCATTGGATCCTTTCAGAATATTCCTATTTTTCTCTCTCAACTCTCCTCAGTCGACCTTCAACTTTGACTTTTTCTCAATTCTTCATGTGAACAGAACGCTCGTTTTTCTCGAGTACTCTGTGAAAGGCGAAAGCTGCAGAACAAGCATTCGGGCGTTGCATGGATAGTTGCTCAGTAGGCAAGAGATCGATAGAATCGGAATCTCTCTATGGTCTGGGTCGATTTTCGGAATCATATACTTGTTCAAATATTTTTCCGTGCACGACCCAGTAATGAGAAGCATAGAACAATTGATGCATCTCTGAAGAACCCGATTCACCATAAAGTCAGATGTTCAATGTTCAATGTTTATATCAGATGCTGTTACAAGGGGATTCCCCAAACTCTCTCCTATTCTGCATCTCACTGCTGCCGTGGGCAACCCAACATTGGGAGGCATGAGGCCACCCACGTATTTCATTTGGACGACCTTATGCCACGATTTTATGCCTCTGGAGAGAGAGAACTAGATCTACCTGTCATGGTGGCACAGGAGTACAGGTAGGCTATCAGTATTGTCAGGTGAGAACAAAGTCGCTGTTACTATCTTGCTTGCCATTCCGATCCTCCTCTGGCTGCGACAACTTCACATAAGTACTCACGAGATGATGCATCTCCATAGGAGTCTTGATCCAAAATCATTCAGTCAATGGTTATACCTCACAAGAAATCAAGGAGGCTGTGAACTCTTGAGTTTGGAGTATCTCCACAACAAAATGGTAATGGATGGTAGAAAACGCAAGAAATTGCAGGAATTGGAGTATTTTTATTCAAGACAGGATTGACCAAACTCCAGTGCTGCCTTATGCTCCATACTCAGATCATATGGATGATTGACCTAGTGATCACTCACCCCACCGCTATGGGGAGGAATCTGATTGAGAGTATCTGAACTCGATTAAAACATCCCAGGGTTATTTGCATATTTTAGTATTCTCGCATTTTGTCTCTGTAAAAGTTGATTTTTGCGTTTTTCATTGGAATACTCAAATGATTACGGTAGTATTTGAATTCACGTCCATATAGTTCTGGGTTGATACTATACTTCCTCTTTACTTGGTTGATACTATACTTTCCATTTTATAGTAGTACTTCATGTAAAAAGTCCGATGAGGGAATCTTTACAGGGCACGATAGGCCGATCTCGTAGGCGATCTGAAAGCCTACGTGTTTTCTGACGAGTTGGTCCGGATGTGCTACATACAACGTCTTTCAGGCACCCATGTATCCATATACTCGGAAAAATAAGTTTGAAGAGGATTTCGTGACGTTTCCTATCGAGTGAAAGATGTCAATAGAAATCAGCCACCTACATCGGAGAAACGCTGTAGGGAACTCTGATGCAGCTACTATCTGTCTATTTGCCTATCTTATTTCTTCAACCAAAACACACAGCTATATCACTTTATAACAGCATTCCATTCGTTATAGCGGAAAATCATATGTTGGTTTCCAGATGGCGACACAAAAATGACAACAAGATAATCGCCCAATCAGTGTTATAAAATATGATATAAATATGATTCAGAAGTGGTGATATAGGTAGCTCCTCAAATAATGATCAAACTTCATCATAACAATCTCAAAACATCAACTATGTGTACAGAAATCTTCGAAAATGTCGCCATCTTCTGGAGAGTTTCATAACTTGAATGCCATTATAGCGAAAAATGCTGTAAGCGTTTTTGACGAAACAAAACACCATCAGTGACTACACCCGTCTTCTCTACATCATTATTGGCGGTCTTGTCAAGGAGCATTCCCCGAACTATATAGTCCTGTGAAGATGAGCTTTTCAGCGTGAAACCAGAAAACTGATTTTTGCATTGGATTTTCCACATCTTAATGATTATCGAATACTGGTGGAAGCCTCATAGAATAATTGGATATATATACTGAAGAACCCTGCATCTGTGCTTCTAGAATCATCTGAATTCAATGATTTATCTATAACCTTCTGTTAATGACTCGTTCATTTTTCATGCCGAACAATCATCAATCTATATGAAAACTTGGTATACAGTTGTTGAAAAGCAAATGAATGATATCTGAAACATATACTGCCGAGAATTTATAATTTTCTGAAGAGTAAAGGATCTAGAGAGTGACTCAACTGATATTTCGAACACAAATATTCAATTACAATCAGTGTGAATTGTTTTTCAGTTATTACTGGCATGAAGTACATACTTTCGTTCAGCAAATTCCGAGAATTCTTGGCCTGACTCGAATCTACTCTACATCGACGAAAAGCTAACTATATACTCGTCGATGGGAAGTAGGTATGTTAGCAGTATCATCATCTGATTATTGTTTGCTTAGCAGAACATGTTGAACAGGAAATGAAGACAATTTCGTCTCCAACCCCATTTTCTGCAGTCCTCCCTTCCTTGGAAGTTCGTCGATTAGTCTCTTCTAAGCCCCGTATACGGTATGCCATTATAAATCTTATCGGCTTCTTGCAAGAGTGGCTCCAGAAGGAGGCTGATTGATCCTGTATGTGGCCGTATATCTGTCTATAAACAGCCTCTCGTAAATTAACTCGATGGATTCGATGAAGGAAAATTCATTTTCCAGTTGTTTGAGTCCCCAGCGAAGCGTTCACTTCGTTACGCTTTTCTTAGACTGTTTGTATAAGTTTGCTTAATCACAAGCTCGTTTTCTAGGTATTTATTGCAGGATGTTTCACCGAATTCGTAATAATATATTACCGAATTTGCTACGAGGATTCGATAAGATCATTTTCGGCGGAGAAAACATAATATATACTCCAGCTATTTTCTCTGATACTGGGGATGATGGTTTTCCATTATGAACTTCTTGCATTCTTGTTATATCCGCTAGAGTGGATATGGAGATTATTGTTTTCCATCGAGAATCTCGTTCGTCTCAATTGAAGTTTGATAACAAGATGAAATTCGATTGTTTTGTGTATAGGTTTAGTTTCATAAAACAGAATCGAGCAATGTAGAATACAGAAAACAGATTTTGGATATCGAAATGGAATATATTCTATGCAGAACCGCACATTTTGATGCGAATAAGAAGTTTTTCTACTGACTTCATGGAACAAACCGTGACAGCCGATGACATAATTATGGAACATGTTAGGAAAATTAAAAAAATGTACATTGATGGTCATACAAATTGCATGATTGCATGATGGGTAGCACCTAGGGTGACATATGGGAATTTTTATATAATATACATTGAATATCACCTATCAGGGAACAGACGAGAACAACGCACTTGTACATTCCAAATTGATTCTAGAGTCTAACACGCGTAGAGGTCTTTTCAATGTTTTAACGGATCTATATAATGTGAACTAATAATCAAATCAATCGGTGTTCAGTAGGTACTGTCGTTTTCGTAACAAAAATGCCTAAGTATTTTCCTCGGTTCTGTATGTTTTTGGGGGTGCTAAATCTGAATTTGGAGTTGCTGTGTGCTGCTTCGTACAAGGTCGGCTTCACAAAGAAAAAAGCAAAATACCACAAAACATTCGTACATTTTTCAGTTTTTCGCTCATGTCTGGAAACATATTTTGAATGTAACTGTTCCATGAAAAATTGATGTAGACAAAATTTCTTACTAAATGTGTCCACCAACTTTAACGCGTGAGAAACAGGAATTTTCTAGGCCTTCTGCGAAAACTTCCAAAACACCCAATGCCACCTCATACAACTCGAAAAATATGCATTGTACCACGTGAACGTGAATTGAATTTGCCCTAGTATGAAACGTGACGTCGCATTATTTCCTTATGTCCGTACGTTTAGCAGATCTGAAACTTCATTGTTTTGGGGTGCTGTTTCTTGCCTTGCAGGAAGTTGAATTCATTACGATTTGAGCAAAAATCCTCAAAATTTTCGAAAACAGTAATATTTTTGGAGATGACCATCCACAACAAATTTGAAAGAGATAAAAATCAGCTGGAAGTACATTGAATTCACCTACCTCAAATGTTAGTACGGCACATTATTTCGACATGTCAATCAAGCCCATTTAACAATTCATCTTCAACTTCATTGTATACAGGAAAATATTGAATGAAAAGAATTTTGGACCAAAATTCCACCGATGGTTTCACTCAAACAGTGAAACAACTCATCATCATAATTAATATTTAGAAAAATAAATGAAAACATTTCAAATTAGCACTGATTCCTTGCCTTCCTGATGGGACTGTTTGTCTAATCATTATGATTGAATCTTCCTATATCTCTCCATGATCAAACTGCAAAAAGGCGTCTGGTATTATTTTGGAAATGCAGATCTGAAACATATAGACAATAAAACAATATGAAGCACCTGTGTTATATCTCTTGTTCGCATCTTCTCCACGAATCTCACTTCTACTATATGTGCATAATGGAGACAATATGGAGACATGGTAACCACATGGTCTCCCGCGCAATGAGCGTCCGCGCTATTTGACCAAGGCAAGGTTGAATTCGTCAAGACCAGGTCCAAAAATCCGGTTGTCGAAATGTATATTCAAAAATTCACTGATCATTACGACCAACCAAAGAAATACTGTTGCGGTGAGGAATTTCTAATTTTCTCTCAACAAGCTGAATGTATAAGCAATCAACCTCATCATCAGCTCATAAGGCATCAGAAAATACGACTTCCATAACTGCTGATGAAGCTGCTGCTCAACAACACGCCTTATGATTCAACACCAGGTGCAAGAATCGGAAAGTACTTGGGTTCAGAGCATGCAGAGGTGTGGTGGAATTGACAGAAATTGGATTGATTCCCTTTGCCACACTGAATCCAGATTGCCTGGACCTTCCACATCGATACTTTGAACCAATGTTGTGCAAAGTTACGTCATTAGGTGTTTAATAAAATGCCACTTCGAAGTTAAGATTCCTGAATGTATCCAGATAAAACCGAAATTCTGGCAAATCGTTTTTTCGTCTCAGTTCATTTGGAGAAGAAAAAATGAAAAAATGCAGTATTTCGTTTTTTTCCCGATATCTCTGGGAAGATTCAGAGTTTTTCAAAGAATCATTTCCTCATGCATCAAATGGCTCAATTTCATCCTGATTTAACCTTCACCCTATATATCTCATAGCTACCAAGATCCTAATGTTTAGCTACGAATTTTCAACAATCTGTATAGGTGATAATGAAGAGGGGATATTTGGCGACCAATCTTTACATAATCAGCTGATGAAATTTGGGATGAAACGGACGAAGATTATAACGAAGCTATTGATGGCACCAAGTGAATAAAATTTATAACTAATCTATAAATGACTGATGATTGTATTTTAGAAAATGCAAATGAGTTTTTATCATAAGAGTATCACATAAAATGTTAATTTTCCACTTTTTCACCATTTGTTGAGATATAATCTTGATACCTAATAGTATTAACGACGTATATAGAGAAGAATGGTGAAGTCACTAACGGTGTTTTTTCTCCAAGTATGGTGAAGGCATTTTCCGTTATGATGGCATGCATGATAGTTAAAAGAATCCCTACAAGAATCGCCATTTTTGCAGATCTCTATACAATTTGTTGGTGTTTTGATATTGTATAACAATATGTAGTTTGATCATTATAACTGCATTTGATCATTAAGAAGCCTGAATCAATACAGTTATCAATGATACTGATATTGATGTGATTTTTTTGTTGTCATTTGATAGTTCGCATATAGGAGTGATTTTCCGCTATGATAAAGAAATCCCTGCAAATTTATATGATGCACATCATCATTTGAAATCGATTTATAAACTACCGTATTATATAAACCCCTATATATTGACTCGATTGAAGTGTGGGTACTTGATCGGTACTTGAACACGTGTGTTTTGACTATGACAGTTACAAAGCAGCGAGTAACGTGCCACACAGCCACAGGAAGGAAAGATATACAGTATGAGGTCCGACGAGGGTCCCCCGTTGGGCAACATCGTTAAATTATTCCGCGTTTTGCACTCGATATAGATTCATTGGACTGATCAATCGGTATTCTTATGATCTACATGAAACACAGAGGACACTTTGGAAGGGCCTTTTGTTATAAAATATGTTTACGCTCATTCGTTCCGAAAGGAAAGCCAATTAAAACGTTGTTAATTGGTACAAAGTCCATTGGCGAAAAATCGAATGGAAACTGGATATAAAAAACGGGGCGGCTTTTATTGTTAATTAATTATCAGAGAATAACTCTTTTGTTTTTCATCAGAGGACTATCGTTATCTGGCGTCTATTCATAAGTAATAAGTAATTTTCAACTCAATCGCTTCTAAAAACACGATTCATATCATCAGAAAAATATCAAATTGCTCGGTTCATATTGAATTTCATCGATTCACTCGAATTCGATATAATAATGGTTGCCAAATTGCAAAGATAAAATCTGATGATGCAACTCGGAATTAAATATCTATTATTCCGACAACATTCCGTTTATCTTCTTACAAGTTTATGAATTTAAAGACTGTTCTCTCTATTTCTGGGCCTATTTCTGGCCACAGAAGCCGGTAGAACCGTCGAAGTATCACACACTATGTAATTATGGAACAACCATGATTTTTTTTTCAATACCGAATAGTTCTGGTTGTTATAGTGGAGACCATACCAGGTTTACTTGAATTTATTTGAAATTCTATATTTCGCGACTGAATTGAAAATAATATAGTACAGACAAGATACTTATACCTACCTCAGGCCGGCCGCGTTCAAATACCCCTGAAAGACTTTTCGTTACTTACGTTTACATTTTCGAATCCAGTATAAATTACTAGGTGAGAACATGCAGAATTTGCATTATTTCATCGCAAATCAATTCGGAAATCCATCTTCGAGGGCGACCCTAATAAGATAGATATAAGGGCTGTCGTACATTGGGGCCATTTGCCGACCTAGAAAATTTATGGTTATAGGTTATGTTGTATGAATACCTATATAGACATAGGAGATTTGAAAATAATGCAGTAGAAGATATCACTAGAACACAATAGAATATCAGTCTGAGGAAGGAAGTTATATGAAACAGGAGAATTGACACAGATGTTAAAAATAAATACAAGCTATGGTCGAATGGAAAGAAAATGAATGAGGCAATCGTCTTCAATATAATATATTACTGTCTCTGTGTCCTGATATTGTCTATGTCTTGTTTCATATGTTTCAATATGAAATCGTCAATGAGCCAAACCATTTCCTCATCTGTACAGTTCATCTTCGGAATGATATAGCCTTCACATGACGTGACATAACTGGCGGCAGAAGTTTGAAACGCACGTGTGTGAAAGGCGGGGAATTCAATCAGCCCGCCTTAATAACGACATAGCCACACCTCGCGTACTTCTCTCTCCAAACCTCAAATTATCCACTGCCCTATTTCAGTGAATTTTTGATACTGTCGGCCGTTTTAAGCCTTTCACCTTACACTAAGTTATTATTCTTCCATGAGGGGGCCAGGGGCTTTAATGGAGTCACTACAGAAATTTATTAGATGCTGTTTGCATTAATGTGTACGCTGTTATGTTTTGGGCTGCTGGAAATTCTAGTAATACCTTTAAGGGTACAGATTGAGTTAAATGATGCTGAATGATACATAGGAGGGCGCTTTATGGATTCATATTGTTCTTCTCGATGATATATAGATATTCAAATAGGCCTCTTAACTTTCTCACCATTTGATATGAAAGAAGATGTGGTAGGGTTCTTGTACCAGTATTATTAGGACCAACAGTTCTTACTTTGCAATATACATGCATAAGTTTCGAGTCAACGAACGAATCTTTTTAAATCAAATGAATTCACGATTAGAAAGGTTCTTTTCGGAATAATTCTTCTCCAAAAGTTTTATTATGGTATCCACAGAATGTAGGTATACTGAATTATAGGATTGCTAGGCACCAGAAAAGTTCCTCGGAGAGGAATGGACTATATTCCTCGAGGATAACAAAACATCTAGCTACTCAAGGAAAAAATCTAATGGTTCCTTCTGAACATAGACAGAATAAGAACATACAAATCTGGTTCGAAAGCAAAAGATTTTTATTCAAGAATCAATCTTCATAATAACTTTTCCCTACTATACCGCATCTATGAAAACAGGGAGACCATACTGCGTTTTCTTATCAAGAAAATATATAGGCCATTACACTATGGCAACAGAAGAGTCGAAAGCGAAACGTACCTACGAGTGTGGAAATACACGCTCGAAGTTAATGATGAATGAAAAATGATATTTTACCTAGAAATTTTACTGATGGTATCATTACATTATGTTACCTACTCATCGTATATTTTGATTGACGTCGCAATTTCGACAAAATCGATGATATTTTTATCGATATTATCGATAATTATACGGTGTGAACCCAATGGCGAAATATAAATAGTAGAATGGTGAAATCGTAACCTCTTAACTTACGGGCTACGTGATAAACTCTGTATATGCTAAACCATAGCATGCAATGCTAATTGATTCTTATTAACTATACATAATATATACATATATATAATGGTGAAGATGCTTGAAGGAACATGTCACAATTCGGTAAATTACATCATCATATTATATATGCAGTGCTTTGGAACAATTATAGGTACATAAACAAGTGAAATTTGGAAACTGAATATTAAAGGTTGTGAACTTCCCTACCAGTGATGATATAGAGGACGATATCGTCGAAGATGACGTCACAAGGTCTACTGAATGCCCTACTGAATTCTAATGTTTGCCATTACCATTATGAATTCTAATGTTTACCAAGGTTTTTTCGATACCTTTTAAAAGAGGTCTCGATTGCCGTAGATTTCCATTTTTTTTTTTTTTTTTTTTTTTTTTTTATCTGTGGACAACACGAAAGGGAAACCTATGATGTTCGAGGAACATCGTGTTAGCTAGCGGTGGAATTTCGGGAAAGAAGGAAGGTGTTGGAATTTTTCTTGAATGTTTGGAGGTTGTAAGCATCAGGAAAGACTTCACTAGGCAAAGAATTCCACAACTTTGCTTTTCTATTGATGAATGATGCTTGGTATAGCGATGTTCGACAGGTCTCGAGCCTGACAGTGTAGGGGTGAAATTAATGGTCACATAATGTCCTGGTGACGTCATTTTTGACGATTTCAACATCTCTCATCACTAGTGGGGGAGTTTACAACCTTTAATATACAGTTTCCAAATTTCACTTGTTTATGTATATATTCGTTTCGAAGATGAGAGGGGGGAGGAGGAGACTTTTGAGAAGTATAAGTTTACATTTAGATTAATGGCATCACGTTACCTATATGGAATCATGCGATCTCATGGAGAGAAGAATTGTAGTGTTCATCAATTTCAGGATTAGCGTAAAAGATGAAATTTGATATTCTCGAATCTCACAGCATCAGTTCAACTTTCCCAAATACCTGAAGAAATAATATGAGGTCTGACGAAAGACAAAGTTGGTTTTGTCGGATTTTTATAGAATCAACGAATTGTCTATTCACTGATTTAAAAAAAAAACTTAGATAGATGTTCATGCAATGATGTTTTGTCGGTATATGTTCATGGAATGTTTCCTAAACTTCACGAAGGAATAAAAATCTGAACATCCCTATTTCCCTCGTATTATTTTTTACGCAACCTTCTGGGAGCAATTGCCATCGTTCTTATCACCTCCATTTGTGTGTATGCCGGCATAGCGTATATGGACCATTCATCATGTAGTAATCTAGCGTCACCATTCCTGCAGGATCTCCGCCTACTGTGCTGAACCAGGCCGATAATGCACCTTCTGATTTATACCTCTACAATCTACAAACCCGCTCTCTTGATTTACAACGGTCACACCACACTACTCAACTCGCATCATCACCTGAACGCATACGAGATGGATCAGGGAGTAGAATCGTAGTAGAAATTTGAGTTATAAATATATATGTATAATATATTCCTTCATGTATAGGGCAAATGTAGGATACAATATCTTCAAGACATAAGTGCTGGGACAAGATCTCAGTAAATTATGATGGTCAAGTTATGAAAGCCTAAGTACCAAAATTCAGTTTTCGATACCAACTCTATCTATCTGACCTTTCGTCTCCAATATTATTGTAAGTTAGAAATCCATTTTTATTTTTATTGATTCTATGGATTTTTTTTTCAGAATATACCTATGTGTAGAAGCAGGATACCAAACCGCTTGGATTGTGGTCTGAACAAGACCTGATGAAGGAAGCTACTGAAAACGTGAAATCTGTAAATATGGACATCGATGAATCTACACCTTTTCCGATTGTAGTTCGAAAAGCGTAATGTTGATTAAAAAAAAACCAATTGTATTTCAAATTAGTTGATTAAATTTCAAAATTTGTCCAATGTTTCTCAAAATTATCAATTCTATTTCAAAATGCGTCATCAGTTGTATTCCAAATTAGTTGATTTGAATTCAGAAAGTATCATATTTCTCGAAGAATTATCAATTCAATTCCAAAATTTCTCATTTCATTTAAAAAAAATGTCATTTTGATTTCAAAATTCATCATTTCAGTTTCAGAACTTATTTATTTATTTCAAAAGCGGCCTACAGTAGTCTGAATACTACTACAATATGTAAATGATGATGAATAAATATTACATAACACCTCAGTCACATATTATATATTGATACCTTACAAACCTTCGCCAGCATTTTTCCTAAATATAAATATTCCGAAATAAAAATGACTATTTTGGAACTTGAATTGTTAGTTTTTGAAATAAATTTGATGAATTCAAAATACAATTGATACTTTTTGGAATTCGAATGACCTTTTTTGAAATATAAATGATATATTCTGAAATTCAACAAAAGACTTTGAAATTTCAAGTGATGCTTTTTGAAATCTAAATGACTATTTGGAAAAACAACTGTCTCTTTTGGAACTACAATTAGAGAAGGTGTAATAGTACGTGTATATTTGATATTCCTTATTCCAGAACTATCAGAAGGAGACTCTTCACACACGTCACAAAACACTTCTGACAACTTCGAAAGACTCACGCATTGGTGAGCCTCCTGCTCTTGGATTATGTATCGAAAGGAATTCGCTTACAGTCAATCATTTGTGAAGACTTCAAAAATAAGGAGTCGCTAATCATTTTCACTTCTCAGGTCTACTGAGGATGGCAATAACTTAGTTGCCGAAATATACGTATATAAACTATTCTAAATATTGTTAAGGTTTTTGGGTACATGTTTATTTTGTATTTGGGTTATGTCTAATATATCTAAAAAATATAAATAGTATGTACAGAACTAATCAAGAGGAACATATAATATAAAGAGCCTATATAGGAGGACAATTCACAAATAAAATTTCAACCAGAATCAATAAATTCTCGCATGGTGTATGGACATAGATCTATGTTGCATATTTTACCACCCTACATTCATCTATATCTCCTTGTACTATCACTGAATTGTTTATCTAGTTCAACTGTGGATTTACAATTGTCTTCTCGGTTATTGGGAGACCTAGTTTTTGTTTTCATTGTAAACAAGGGCCACATAAAAAATAAAACTCTCAGGAAACGTTCAATTTCTTGTCCATTTATCAATATATATTGTATATTATATATATATGTATGGCTGCCCTGATTGGTTCGATAGAAGCCTTTGAGATCAATTGCAGTGATTTTGATAGTTATATGGAACGTATGGCTCATTTATTCATCGTAAAGTCCCAGATTCCAGGAAGTTGAGTTATTTTGTGACTTTAATTGGTGCAGGTGCTTACAATGGGTTTCTTTATCGTCCCCTGTTTCTTTAATTCTTCGAGCGGGATAACAACAACATTTCAAGGCATTCTAAATACCTATCTTCACGCAATATTTGCTTCAGTGACGAATGTACAATTTTTCTCAACGGCAATGTTCACAGACAAAATTGCCGATATTGGAGTGACATACCAACCCTCACGTTTTCCGGGAAACTCATAGGTACTCAATATTCAGAAAGAAATAACGTTTGGGCAGGAATATTGGGAAACCATATTGTCGGACCTCAATTCATTGAGAAAAATTCAACAGGGAACTGTATTTGAATATGCTGGAAAATACTGTTGACACTCTGATCACCGAAATCGTCGAAGCGAATCCTAATAGATATTGTGTTCCAATAAGATGAAGCACCGCCACATTATTTGGAAACTATTTGGATTGGCCGTCGAGGTCCTACGGAATGGCAAGCCCGCTCGCCAGGTTTGACTCTTCTAGAACATAACCTGCTTGAATATTGGATGTACGGCAGAGAATGATAACTATTTGTAGAAATATCGACGTAACGGAACTCAGCTTATTTCCTCAAATTTTAAAGTTGAACGTCGATGTATTCAGGCAACTATTCAATGTTCCGCACTTTTGTAGTAGTTGTATATATTGACTTTATTTTCTAGGGTTGTGTGGTATTCGTCAGGAGCTCCAAAAGCATGTCACAAAAACACTCTTGACACTTCACAGATGGTGCCCAGTAGCCATCAATGCATCAATTTCATTATTCCAAAAGTTCCAATTTCATGAGTTGTCCTGTTCAGAAAATAAAAGGGGGGGGCCACTGGATAATGTTTGTTCGTTTTCATTCACTATTTAGTTTTCAACTTCGATCAGACTAGATAAGTAATCCACACCCCTGGCAATACAGTTTGTTTGGAAGCAACATCTATAGTATCTATCTTTGTCCAAACAAGGATAGCAGAACCTGATTCTCCCAGCAACAGTGCCGTGTTGTCAGAGGGGGTCGAATTTAATAATAATAATAATATAATCTTCATTAACGGGACGAACTCAATTCCCACAAAAATATAAACTTTAACAAATAATACATAAACACTACTTATTAATATACATCTCATGGAAAGAAGCTATAAAAATTTTTATTTCCCTGTACATATCCCAAAATCTGTTATAATTTAATATTAATTTATTATTAATTCATGATGTAACCAAATTGAAAATCCGTAACAATTTCAGTGGTACTTTTTAGCATTTCTTGGTGGGAAAATGAACATCTTTATACTTCCTTCACATTGTTACGAGAAATTCGAATACATGCAATCCTATTGTGATTTTTGTAACTTGCTTGTAATCAATAAACTTATTATGACCACGTCACAATATACTTACTATTCAGTATACAGTTGTCTACTTATACTTTATCATAAATAACGTTCAATTTCAATAATGAACATTTATATCTTTGGCGATCAGTGACAGTGCATGTAAGTATATTTACGATTTCAAAGTTCAGTACCTACTAGTGGAAATAATTTTCAAAAAAGTGAAAAACTCGTTTTCAAGGCAAATAGATATGATTGCATATTTGAATGTAATTTTCAAATCTGAAGATGAAACTTGTTTATATCATTTCACGATATCGTCAAAAATGAAGGAGGTTTCATCTTGAACAGAATAATTCATATATTTTGACGCAAAAAATTGATGTCTGATTATTTCATTCCATGTAGATAGATGAAAATCGATAATGAATATGTGTTGACAAGTATTATGACGAAATGTTATAGCAACAATAAAATCATGAATCATGTGAAGATGTAGAAAATAGCAGTGTTTCTTATTTAAAACAGGACTGAAATGAAAAACAACCATGGATAATCACACAAATAATTTATTGATTTTTGAATAGGATTGTTTTTGTTAACATACTTCTTACTCTAACTTCCGTTGAATCTTTCAATTTATGAAGTCTTACAGTGAAATATTTCTCCAAATTAGTTTGACTAGTTCCAAAAACAGTCAACGGTAAATTTCTCATTGTTGTGTGTAGAAGAAGTATAGAAATATCCTTATATATTTTATCAAAAATATTATTTGAGTTCATCATTATTCTCAGTGATTTTTCAGCAGCTTCGCATATTTTGATTACCAATAAGGAAGCATTTATCAGTGCTACATATTTTACCACAAGACACTGTCGCAGCTGACCTATGGGTATAATCAATATAATCTAATCAATTCAATTTGAATTCATTTTTATCCATTCCATTTGGGAAAATGCTTCAAAATCTGGAATGATACGACAATGGTAACTCACCTATGAAATGACGTGTTTTGATCGCCGGTTCAAATTGTCTTTAACACACCTCACAACATCTCACTATATCTCATTATATCAAATCACCAAAACAGGAAATAAACTGAGTTCCTGATGAATTCTGAGTACACAAAACTGAACACAAGTTGAATAATATCGATAAATCAACACGTAAATAATGACAGATACCAAACAAAGCAATAATCGCCGTCGACTGTCAATATCAAATTGCGGTGTTGCAACGTTGAGCAACCTCGAGCCCCAAAGAAAGTAAAATTGCTAAGTTTCAGAATAATGTAGCAATCTTCTATTAATCAGAACTGATTCATAATCGTCATGACTCAAATTTATTATTATATTTGTGCATTGAACTACATGAATTCATAAAGGACTTTAAATATTATAGACTATTCATCACTTTTTGATGATTGGATATGACAACACTGGCGACGATTGGGTACAAATATTATGATAATTCTGGGAATTCATGTTAGCATCAGAATATTTGTTTTGTGATCCTTCTAGAGGGTTTGTTGTTCGGAGGTTTTCATAAATCATATTTTCTCTAAAAAGACTACCTTCTGCAGTGATTTGATACTGAACACCATAAGGAGTTGCTTGATTGGATGTGGCGTTGATTAAGCGATTGTGGATGCATGGATTATCTGTGCGAAAGCGAGTAATTCTGAAGCGCTTGAAATCTGGTGCGCATGATTATTATGATTGCTTTTCTGTTTGATTTCTCAATTGATTGATTGTTTTTCTGTTTTTTGTGGCCCAGTTACTATTTTCCATTTTCAAACATTGACCACAATATGATACTCCAACGGTACAGTGTCATTTCAATGCCTCATGGTTTGGAGCACGGAGCCTTATTTTTCATGTTTCATTTCCTTCACAATTTGCCTAAAATAGCCTAATAGCCTAAATTAGTATAATATGTATAACTAATCAGGATATATCACGAGCATCAAAATATTTTCCGGTCAGTGCATGAGAGAGTTGTAGCTTAATCTTACTGTAAATGCATGATGTTTCCATTATACCAAATCACTGGAGAATGAGCACTAGCTTCTGGCTTTTCTGTCAAATCATACGAATGTAAATCAGATACACTGCTTTCACAGTCGGCTGCATTCGTTGAATCTTAGTGGAGCAAGAAATGAGTGAGAAATGAAGTGAGGAGCATCGTCAACACGCCGAGATCTCGAGTGAACAGTGTTGACTTATTGAATTCAATGACCACCAAATGGAGTGCATAGAACCGTGTTAAACAAATGATCACCTAATCGAATCACACGGAACATCATGTCGGCATTTTTATTCTTTCACCTGATATTTCATGAGTACACCCGAAAGTTAAACTTCCGATACAAGCAGTGGGTTAGACAAGTGCGTGTGCTTAACGAATTGGATATTTCACTGAATGATACCTATAGAAGGGCCAGATACATACATGAACGATTACGTAATCGAACACATCAGGAGATGGAGTAAATTGGAACAGTGAATTCCTCAGTGATTCGGAAGGGGTCAATTCCATCAAAAAATGTCGAATAGAGCATGTACAAATAGTACATGTACGATCAATTATATCAAACCGTCACCATTCATTTTTAAGTTCCAACGACGGGTGGACTGTCCTATTCGAGAAATAAGCCTCGCATTTCGCTATATCTATTGTACATAATTCTATACCAATACGTTATCATCATGGCTACAAACCATTCAAGTTGTAAACAAATATATCATATAATAAATTCTGGAATTGAATGAAAAATTTATATAATACTAATAGTAGGAAATTTCATTGATGCTCTTCAGATTTTTACCTGAACTCAAGGGCTACCTACAATATATCATAGGTATAGTATATACTCAAGGGTTCTTGTTGTGTAGTTCCATTGTTATGGCTACACAATATTGGCAATAATGCTAATATATCTCATATGTTGTCGAATATAATAGCAAATTTTCAATGCAGGTAGGACTGGAAGAATTCTTTCAGCCTGTGTGTACGATTTATCCTCGCTGACAACGAGATTACTCCGAAGTCTCTGATGTCTCGTATTTTGTCAGTTGCCTACTTACTGACTTTTGTTTCTGACATCGATTTGTGTTCCCAGTCTATAACAATGCAGGTTCTGAAGTTCGCACCAAAAACTTGTCGATTATTATTTTAGAAAATTTTATCTATACATTCCTCAACACACTAAATGGACCAGTCATAATTTCGAAAACCTGTATTTTTTCAAGGAATTGATCGATTTACTTATTGTTTTCGGTGTCAGTAGGACGACTTGAACAGGGTTCGAATGGAACCATTACACTATGGTACATTTACAATTCATCCTAATGTCTGAAGAATGTTTTGGAACAAAAATATTTTTTTCTGATTTCATGCGTGAACAATTGTCTTCATATGCAGATTCGCACAGTGATCCATTCGATACGGAATATTCATGAAAGTATATACGGACTTGGAGCTCTATTATATAGATGTTATTCGAAATGTTCTCATGCCACACATGAGTCTTTTCTGGTCAGACTTCTTCCTTGTTATCGATAGTTTCAGTCAATATTTCGAATGAAAAGACAGTAAAATATAGCAAGCACCACAAGGCACCAGACATCATTGGGAAATACCATACAGGGTGGTCCCACTTTTTTAGAGATGAGTTGTATATATATCATAAAGATTTTTCCATAGAAATACATGAATATCAAAACTCTCCGCCTGTATTTCTTTTGTTAATAATATACTTCCGGTTTAACAAGAAATGCCATCAACTTCTTTAATTTAAATGGGACACCCTATATATTGTTACCGTTTTAGAAAGAGCTTGTTATTTTGAACTCATACATACTAAGTGTAGTATAAAAAATTGTGAAAACGAGGAATATAGCACTTCAATCAGCCTCCTTTAAGTTTTTTGCATTAGAGCAAAAAACTATATAGATAAACTAATTGATGTTGTTTGTATGCATAGCAATGAATAAACGAGTACTTTTTTGTTCTCCAAGTGTCAAATTCTGATTGACGGAAATACATTTTACAATCATCATATCCGATCATCATTACAATTTCAATACGCTGCTCTTTTTCACTCAATTGAATCATTCTGAATTGTACAATTTGTTGATTGTACGTTTATTGCATTGTACGTATATGCAAGTTAATGGCATTTCTGGTTTAACCGGAAGTATATTATTATATATATATTATATATATATATATATATATATATATATATATATAATTATATCATTATAATATTATATAATATATATTATATAATTATAAATATACATCAGATGCATTTTGTTCCATTGCACCCACCTGCAGATTTTCATAAACTTCGTTCTTTTCGTTTAAAAGATATTCACTTTTGGTTCCATACTTTATTCCAACCCTGTACATATAGCGAATCGAATGGACCACTGTTTTAATCACCGTCAAGGATTATTTCCTTCATACTTTGCTTCCATCCTTCATATTCTGAAATGGAGCTTTGAAATAGAGATGAAAAACCAAGAATTGCATAATATTAGAATAAATAATTATTTTTGTTCCAATGCGAATAAAATCAATATTGTTATTCATATGAATGAGTATGCCACATGTGTTGATTGTATACAGAGAAATTCATGGAAAGCTTCCTTCACACGTTCCAGGTACATGAGCTGAGCGGTTTTCTTTGAAAGAAATAAAAATATTTAATTTTCGAGTTCTCCAGCCTATGTCCACAATGATTTGTAGCATTTGTTTCTAGTAGTAGCGTGAATGAAATTAATTCTGCTCATATCATCCATGTGGATGAATCAATTCATGCAGATTTACAGAAGCAGTTCATGGATGTAACTTACGGGGCGCTCAGAATTCTATTCCAATTCTAACTGACATTCAATCGATCAAACTTATTAATCTCAAATGGAACCCATCGATAATTTGATTTCATCTTGGATGAAATTGAATTCTTCTATGATTCAAATCAACAGTTCCTGTACCTATCGTCTCATATTTCCCATTCATCTGATTATAAGCAAAGCATTTGTTGAACAACATTTCATCGAATGATGATAATGGCGAAGTTTTTTGAAAATACAAATACTTCACTAGATATTCACCAGAGATTCAAAATGAATCAAGTATACAATACAATACAATTGCCTTCGAATACAAATTTGCCACCATCATTTGATGACTTTGATGCCGAAAAATATTCAATGTGCCATTATAGCAGCAACTGTGCCAATATCATGACAAATGTTGGTAAATAGATTCTTCGGTACATTTCATGAAAACGCGGCCTCATAAATCGAGAAAGAAAACAATTCTCTTCAAAATAAATTTAAGAAAATTTTAGGGGCTCCATTCGAAAATCGATTGATTCATAAAGTGCTTGATAATAATTATTTCATACACATAGATTATGTGAGATCAATCCAATTCATTCAAGCTGCTACTGAGAGAAAACAAATTGTCTTGGATAGGCTAGAAAACCCAAAAATTACGGATTTTTGTTTTTTGAAAACCTATTGACTTATATAGGAAATACTGAAGAATTTCAATTGAATTTGATGAGAAATCCAAAAATGGTAAAATATATAAGGTGTTCCATTTGAAATAGCGAAGTTGACATCTACGGAAGTATTCCAATCGAATCCGTCATTGTTATTTATCCTTCGTCTAATGCCTAATTTCTGAATTCAATTCTGAATATGGTTCCCGAAGAACGTGCGAAGGAAGATTTCCGTGAATAACCCTGCATGTAATCAATATTATATTATATTATATCAAATAATCGTGATACATGAATTCATATGTAGTTTTCAATGTTCAATTGTAGAATGAGGTATTCCAAATTCAGCAGAAAATAACAGGCTAAAAGAAAACATGATGTGATATTTCATTCTGAATTGCAAATCGAAGGCTGAGTTCCGATGCATTCGAGCGATATCATAGTCAAGTATTTCTTTTTCGAAAAAATCTGTCGCTCTCATTTGAAACCGTCATCTAATGAAGGTACGGCGAGTAACTTGAGACGGCTTGCCTTTATATCGAAGATAAGCCATCTATACACGGTTAATTTGCCATCATGCGACATGACTGCGACCATTTTTTTTTCCAAGGTTTTGTTTCCCTCCAAGGTGGTCGGTCTTCGTCATATTATCTTTCCTGTTGTAAGTTGAACAGGTGGTTTTTATAAACTATCTAATTCGATCTATAATGCATGGGTTTTACGAGGTGAGAAGTAATTATAGGTGACTGGTTTTCAAAGGTGTCGGTATATTTGATATTCTTGGGTAGCTTATGGAAAATATTTGAATACAGGGTTCCTCGGAAGTATGTTTGAAGAAGAAGGCTATCGAAATATAAATTTCAAAGTTTTTGCAATTATCGTCGAATGAAGTTATTGTTGAACGGACTGTATCGTTTCGGCAAGAACAAAATATTGATGATGAATCTACATGGTGCGTTGTCAGGCTGTATAGCATCAGAAGATCCTATATGTGTACTCTCAAACTCATTATACATAGATCACGAACATTCTGTTCATCAAATTCTTCTTACTTCAGCATATTCAAGAAGTCTCCCATGCATAAACATCTCCTTCCAATTTTGGTACAACAAGTCCCCAAAATAATGTTAGCTCTTTATAATACCTGGCTCAAAGATCAAACCTAGGACCACTTTAATTTTTTTTGCGAATCTATTTGCTGATGATTTGATACTTTTCAGAATCATACGAGATAACCCCGAAGTAAATGTTCCTGCAGAACGATCTCATCAATTTAATTTTACACCTCTGCCACACACATACGAAGTTATGACCCATATATGCAAGAATATCATCGACGGTTCTATCTCATTATACTTTGAATAATATGATAAGGCAATGAAGGTAAACGAAAGTAAGGATCTGGGTGTGGTCTTTGATTCGGGACTCTCTTCTGCAAAACATATTCAAAATATCACCTCAAAGTCTGCTCTACTCTTAGGGTCAGGTAGGAATTTTCTCTCATTTTAATTTTCCTTCACTACGTTCTAAGATCCGATATTGCAGCACTTCTGTAATCCTACCACTATATTCCTATGTCTCAAATAATATATCTATCCAATCTTTTACTATGATTACCAACTGCTGAAAACTCAAGTAAGCTTAGAGAAATCTCCGATTTTGCACTGTTATTGACCCAATAAGTGGATTCCTAACCTGTTTGGATGGATACGAATTAGATGAATGAATGAACTAATAGGAGTTGTCGAGGGAATTGTATGTCTGCTACAAAATAATTTAATAATGCTCTGACTGCATGTGGTGTTGTAATCCACAGGTATCAATGAAGGCTTTGCTTCATATATGACAGTCTGGCAAACCAAATGCTGATGGTTGTGAGCCATTCAAGTGCTCCTCTACATTATCTTCATATTTCTACTGATAGCAGTCAATTTCTTCGTATTCAGATATTGTTGATATCTCTACATACATCAAATGTCATATGGTATGTCTGCGTGGTTGAAGATGGTACAACTTGAAAGCCCGTGAGAGTGAGTGCAATATTATTTTATTTTCAACAAAACAACTTGGGTCCACCAGGGATTGCAGGTCACGGCATTCCAGCTTCTTTGTTCATCTTAAACCCGTCCAACTAATGAAGCCCAATCAAGAATTTTCAGATTGCAGTTTATGCACTACCCTCGTATAGATTGAATATGCTGCATGCCTGTTGCATCAAACGAATATCGTATATCGCACTATCGGATTACTGCTTTTCTCTCGGAGTTGTGGTCGCTGTTATAAGGATTTTTTCAATATCGATTATGCCAGTATATTTGTCGGTATATCCACTTATACAAAGTCGTGTACTGAAATTATTGTTCTATATTGTGACAATAAGCCTCTAAATTATGTAGGATGGAAAACAACAATTATAAGAAAAAACTGTCAAAAAAAGTTCTGCACAACTATGGAACGATGTTGAGGTATGAGGTATTTTTCTTTCCGTATACATTCAGTGAATTCTCTCCTCTAAGGCTCTCAGGTGGATAATTTTTGGTCTCACGAAACAGTGACGACCTGTCGATTTATACACTGAACATATACGGTTCAAGGAATGATAGTGAAAAATTTCAGCTGGAAGTTTTAGGATGTCCTGAAAATATGATATCCTCCTTAGATACATGGATTGGACGGGACGATGCTTTCGAGATATTCTATATCATTGAGATCCTGTAAAAGGGACAGTGCTGTCAGATACTTCAAAATCAAATCAGATATAAGTAGATGAACATGCAGAACATGAACGATGTTAAGGAACGATATCATCAACTCGAATGCCTTCTCTATTTTCAAACGATGTTTCAATTCTGCATTATTTGCCCATGTTGTAGCATAATGTTCTTTGATATGTATCAAAAAGTGATGCAGAAAAGCTTTCCTATAAGTAATAAACCCTGGTTTTGAGAAAACCGTTTCATGATTCCTGAAAATATGCTGCCTGACTAAATGTAATTTAGGTAACTGGTGAACACCACCGCAGTTGACATACAAGCAAGGAAATTCTGCTCCACTATTCTGTCTATACCTAGGTACTGATGTTTATTATATATTATTAAATATTATCAAACAACCGAAATTGATACATGTCCTACAGATGGACATATTGGTTTCATGTATAGAATTGACTCGCCTCTAAGTGTTCCAGATTTGAACTGGATACACCATCAAGGGATAGACAGATGTACAGGAATCCCAGCACCTGTGATTGGGGACTATATCGACAGTACCTAACGCAGGGGTTAGAGGAATGCCCATCTAGGCCGCAGTCTGCAGCGGAAATTGAATCAACAGCAGGCGGCCTGAATTCAACTATTATAACAGCCTATGAAAAGAGCTACCAACTAAGAGAATGGAGAAGCAATCGCGAAGTCACCTGCATGGTGGAATAGCGAACTCTCCTCTCTCAGAAACGAAGTCAGAAAACTCTTCAACAAAGCAAAGGCAACCGGAGAGTGGGAGCACGATAAACGCTCTCTTACAAGACATAACATCGCAATGTGGAAAGCCAAACGGTCCTTATGGAGGAAATTCTGCGAGGAAATCGAAGGGACTCCAGAATGCGCAAGGCTTCAGAAAGCACTGCGAAGAGACAAAGCGAGCAAGCTAGGCTCGCTCAAAAATCCTGATGAGTCATATACGACGACTGGGGAGGAAACCCTTGAGCTCCTGCTCAGGACCCCCTCCCCAGGGTGTATGCACCTACCAGGAGATGCCCAACCGAACAGTCTTAGTCTAGTAATCCTACCATATAGGATATATTTCCGGCACTACCGCAGCAAGGCATCAACGAACTTTCGATAACACTGTGGTCACTTTTTAGGGCCAGCCTGGCGACAGGATACATACCTAATATTTTGAGGCAAGCAAAAATGGTATTCATACCTAAACCAGGGCGTGATACATATGCCCTGGCGAAATCTTCCAGACCAATCAGAATACCCTCTTTTCTTCTGAAAACTCTGGAGAGGCTGGTTGACAGATACATGAGGGACGAGGTCTTGACGAACTATCTCCTGCACCAAAACCATTTCGCATACCAAACAGGGAAATCCTGAGAGTTCGCATTACACGAGCTCGTCAAGAAAGCGGAAAAAGCTATAGACAATAGTGAGATTGCAATGGCAATTTTCATGGACATCGAAGGAGCGTTTGATAACACATACTTTGACTCGGTCAACAACGCCGTGAAGAAACGTGGAGTCTGTTCAACAGTGGTCAGATGGATAAACTCCACGATGAGGAATAGAGGAGTATCCTCCGCACCTTAGAAGGTGCAACAGGAAGGGTAGCAGTCATGCGAGGTGTACTGTTACCTCTTTTGAGGTGCCTCGTGGTAGACGACCTCCTACATGAACTACAGAAATGTGGTGCATAGTCGCAAGAGTATGCTGATGATATCGTCATTTGGGAAGTTCGGGGGAGTGGTGCATAACCTGATGCAACAGACCCTACTCACCGTGGAGAGATGGTGCACAAAGGAGGGACTGTCGGTCAATCCCACGAAGACATGAGCATGAGACAGGAGCATGACATAATGAAGGCAACAAAGGTTAAGTATCTAGGGGTTACACTAGACACAAGACTTACATTTTTACCTCACGCAAAAAACGTAACGAACAAAGCCACAAGGGCGCTCTGGACGGGCAGACGATTATTTGGACACAATTGGGGGCTAAAACCCACAATGGAACACTGGTTGTACAACAAAGTGGTACTACCAGTCGTCACCTATGCATCACTAATATGGTGGCACGAAGCCAAAAACACGTCGATAAAATTAAATCTAGACAAGCTACAGCGGCTAGCATGCTTAGGCATAACGGGTGCCTTAACGACAACCCACAGTGGAGGCATGGAGACGTTGCTGGACCTCCCTCCCCTACATCTAGTGGTGGAATTCGAGGCCCTGGCGGCAGCATACAGGCTCAGAACAAACAATATAGGAGAGATCACCTGGAGGAAGGGTTTTCATACAGAAATCTTTCAGAAACTAGAAGAAAACCGCATTTTACAAATGTAGTCAGACAAAACCCTGAAGAAGTTCCACTTCAACAAAACCTTTGAGGTAATTATATCCGAAAAGGGCAGAAGGGGCTACACAGAAGAGCGAACAGACCGTTAAGGAACGGTTTGGTATACAGATGGATCCAAAATGGGAGACAGAACTGGTGCGGGTGCATATGAAGAGAGCACAGGGGAAGAGATTAGCATAAACCTGGACCAGCAGGCTTCTGTCTCCCAGACAGAATTAATTGCAATCACCACATGCGCTCAGCATATGGCGAGGAAGAACATTAGTCACCGGCAAATCCTCATAAGAACAGACAGTCAGGCAGCCTTGAGGGCCCTACTGTCGGAGGAGATCCACTCCAACACCGTCAAGTCAAATCTTGAGACTCGACAGGAGAAATCTAAAACAATTAGTAGGTCTGCTTACAGGACACTGTAAGCTGGGGAAGCACCTCAACACGATAGGGCTAGTTTACGTACCCATAATGCAGGGCGTGTGATATGGAGGATGAAACCCCATATCATTTAATCTGCCATTGCGAAGCACTGGCAGCAAAAAGGTTTAGGAGGTTCGGACATAAACGAGCTCCAAGCTATCTTCCTCATGGACATCCTGTACTACGCAAAAGAAACAGGACTACTTGGGGGAGAGTGAATGCTTGATAGGGGGCACAGTAGGCCTTATTGGTCGCAGTGCAAAAAAAAGTGTTCCACTCACTCCACTAGAAATAATGCACACAAACACCTATAATAACAGCGGCGAGAGACAAAATACAACAAATTTCAGTGAGGTAAGAAATCGCGGCATTCTCGCAACTGCGCAGTCGTAGGTGTAGACATCAAGCGTGAAATCAAAGAATAGGTACCTGAATTTTACGAAATTGCTGTACATTTGCATTATTCTCAAGAGGAAACGCAGTGAAATCGGTCTTTACGTGGTAAATCCTAGGTATTACAATTGATTATTCAGTGAAGAACTGATATTTACATGGTGAAATGAGAAAAGCATGATAAATACTAGAAAATTACAATATTACAGAGGAGACATACCTTTGTTCTATAAAATAACTGGATTTCGTGAAATTCCAGTAAATATTCTGCATTATTTTACAGATGATATACTGTTTTTTCTACCTAATTTATCATTGTACATGAATGAAAGAAGGCATTCATTTTGTCACCTGAAATCATATCGATATGATTTGTATTCAACAAGTCTGGTTCATTTTCGAACTGACTTGAAGCTATATCTAACAATTAGGAATAATATCCGATCATCGTCGAAAATGTTCGTTTCTGCACACTGAAAAAATTATCGTGTGTGAAAACAATGAACACCATTCATCATAATTCTTTACATCGAAAGAAAGTAATCTTCATGATATGAACAAACAAACGATCATTATTCGAGTATCCCATTCATGATCATAATGTAATTGCGTTCATCAAGTACTGACGAAAATATTCAGTAACTCAATGAATATTTCCATCCCTACGATACATTTCATAAATGAATTCAATGATTTCAGCATTGTATTTATGAATTCTTCCAATAACATCACTATTTTCGACTGATGAATGAGTAACATTACTTTGATGTTCAATTGTTTCAAAAAAGTAACTGTATTCATTCTAGTGATAACCAAGGTTTCCAATTTATTGTATAAATACATCGGTTTATAATTCATTTCATGAGGATAATGAATTTGTGCATGACATATGGGAGAGCAAGTACGTTGTTTCAAGCAAATTAATTTGTCATTACAATGCACGCATTCATTGTCGAAATAATGTAAGGTTCAGATCAAATCATAGAAGTGAATATTGAATACATGTAAGCGATAGTGGATAATTATTCGGTGCATTGTATTGAAGAAATGCGTTAATTGGTTTGATCTACACTTACATATATCGATGAACAGTTTATGAATAACATATACACCATGTATCGAATTGCTTTCGACAAATTATCCAGTACATCATTATAATGAATAGCGTACGTTGTTTCAATGTACGTACATAGATTGATGAACGGTTCATAAGAATAATGCGCATCATGTACCTAGGTGAATAATCGGTACATTGTTTCGGAGAAATACGTTCATTGTTTTGATGTAGACGTACATTCATTTATGATGTCATGGAAACAATGTATCTTATCGTTTTCAACTAATCACCCAGTACATGATCCTAACGAAATGCGTTTATTGTTTCAATGTATCCGCGTACATAAATTGATGAACGGTTCATTGTAATGCTCGTATCATGCAATATATTGATGAACTCTTACATCAAAAAAAAGTATTCCTATTGGCCTGGAGAAAATTCGCTCGGAAAGTTTTTTTACGATGGAGTCGTCACACCCCGCTCAGGTCATTTCTAGTCCAGAAACACAAAGGAAAGGTCGCTCAAGTGTTTTTTTTTTTTTTTTTTTTTTTTATCTGTGGACAACACGAAAGGGAAACCTATGATGTTCGAGGAACATCGTGTTAGCCAGCGGTGGAATTTTGGGAAAGAAAGTGTGCCGAAAGTGTAGCATTGATTTTGAATTCAACTGTTGTTTCACATTACAGAAGGTATGTTGTTATGTTTTTATCATTAGGCATGATAATTATTGAGATGTTAGTTTTCAGATTGAATCTCTTTCTATATATCGCAATAAAAATCTAGAGTATAGGGACGGAGAAACAAAGTGAGAAACCGTGTAACTTGATCATATTATGTGAAAATGATGTGCTTCATTTGCAATCAACCAACCAACAAGGCTATCAGAAAAGAAATAGGTGGAAAAAGCAACATAATAAAATATACCATAAAAGACTCCCAGGAATCATTTCTTCACTTTGGGAAGAGTAACCAGGAGGTCGAGGAGCACCTAAGATTTTCGAAGTCGAAGAAAAGTGCTATCCAGCCATTCATTATATGTGTAGGTGAGGACATGACAACTCCCACCGAAATATGTGTTTATTTTGATAATATTAGATATACCTTCTTCCATATAGTTAGAGCAGTAGATATATGTTTCAAAATTATATATTTGTTCAATCTTGATTTTCCTGCTGAATCAGAGATGTTTGGGTCCTTCATTGAACATCATTTCTATAAAATGAAAGGAAGCCTTTCTTTCCCAAAGGTACATATATTATCTGAAGCGCTGAAGGAAAATGAAGAGAACTGTCAAGCTACTATTCTGAATGTAACTATTTAATTTAACATGATCATTCGGTTTCATGTTCAGGTTTATTTCTATGACAGTCCTATGTAGAATGAGTCTTTTAATAAATCGTTTCAATATGGAGAACAATTCGAATTATTTCCCTCATTATTATAGGCAATACTAGATGTACATTCAATCTATTCACCTGTGACTAACATTGGCCATTCATTGTTCTTATTATGATCATCTTCTGTATGATTATAATTCCCTCATCAGAACTATTCAGAAAATACATATATAGAACACATGCTTCCTATTTTCGGAGGAGTCTTTTCTAAAGTTGAGGATATACAGAGTGAACTATAATTGCAAAATCAAATTAGTTTCTTGTATCGAACAACTCATGGAAATTATTTCAAATTCGATCAGTGATTGTTTCATTATATCAGAATATTACACGATTTGATGGATATTTATATCTTACGATCACAAGAAAATAATTCAATCTGTCTTCACTCAATCTATGATTGTTATTTCGGAATTATAATAGTTATAACAACTTTTCCTCTTCATCATTACACTCATTCGGCATTCGGAAGTGTTTCTTACTTTGCTATATTATATTCTCAGTATTTGTACCTATATTCTTTCCGACCCCCATCAGTGTCATTATGGATTTATTCTTAATGATGAAGGTCAAAACCAACTATAATATTATATATACACTGTGTTCCATTAAGATAATTATAATGTCTCTAAAATATGTATCAACCTGTATATATCATTCCAGATAATGTTCAGAGAATACTTGAAAAATTAACTATTTTTAATAAGGGAGATGTTATTCCTATAAATTCCTATAAATTCCTATAAATCAACACAATGTACGTTCCATTTCGAATCCACGTAATTATTTCATTGAACCATGGAAGAAATATTTATGGAACCAGTGAACACGTTCATTCAAACAACGTACTAATAGGTATCGGAATAACGAACATATTCATCGGAATGGTGTAGAAATATTTATCAAATCGATGAAATAATTCAGTGATACAATGTAAGAATTCCATAATATCAACGTACTTACGCATTGAAATAGAGATTGAATGTGCTTTGAAACGGTAATTGCATTTATTCAAACAATAATAATATTTCATCACCGCAATGGAAGCATATTATCATAGCTATCTTTCATTTCATTGAAATGATATTATAGTGTTCATTAAAGTAGTGAATGCATTGTTCATAGCAAGGTATTGGTTTTCGTGATACCAATGAACGTTCATCAATTAGTGATTGCAGCCACAAGGTCATGAACGAACATACTTTGTATTAATGAAACTCTACTTTGGTTGAGATTTAATGATCACGTTTCTTTGTTTCAAATATTTTTTCATTGTATTTACGTACCTTTTTCGTTCAGTGCATATAGATGTTCTGATGGTTTCGTGAAATTTTAAAAACTATTTTCATCAGTAGTTATAGAAATACTTTTATTTCCTTCAGGTATGTATTTGATCCTTCTTTCTAACCAATGATTCCAACATGTGAGGTATGGTTTAAAAAGTGTATAATATAACACTTAGTGCTCAATTGATTTAATACACAATTGAAGTAGAAAATGGTTTCATTTTCTATACTACGCATTTCAGTTCTTTAAAAAGATGATTCATGTACTGATCTTCATCTAAGATGACTCTAGACTCTATCATCCATCCAAATATATTCAATTGAATTCATTATATTGATTTGAAAATTTAATAATAGTGAAACTAGTCGCTATGATTGGGATGATTCTCGAGGTTGACGAGATATTTATAAAAGTATAGAAGAAGATTAATTATGTATACGAATGGTTTTATGTTTTGTATTATTGTCTTCATTGATTCGGATGTTATGCCATTTGGAAATTCCATTCATTTGAGACTTCAGTTTCTTCTGTTGGAAAAATTCATATTTTTTAATGTCGCGTCTATAATGAAATAATAATGACACCAATAAGCGTATGGTAGGTGCGTTGGGTACCTACTATTTTATACCTGATAGTTACTTTGCCAAAAGTGCCTATATAATCGTCAGATAATCTGCCATCAAACTATTGAAAATTATCGGAATTCAATTTCATATGATGCACAATGCGTATAATGCAACTTTCATAACTATTTAGTATACTCTTCTCGCTTCAATCGACGTGTTTGTGATTGGTAACACTTTAGAAGCTTCAATCATTCCTTTAGTGTAGCCATGCAATCGTCGCCAATATTTCTTCCTATTTTTCTCAGCCCCAACTGATATTTTTTCATAAAAATACATGTACCACAGAAAAAGTAGAATATACTAAACGTTTTATGTGGCAGTTTATAGCACTAGTTAACTCAACTCGTTCGTCGCACTCTAAGAAAGTCGCTCCAAAATCTCGTCTTATAAAACTTGTATCATAATTTACATTATTCATATATTATTTCTTCCATAAACCCCCAAGAGATTATAATGTGTTTCTGTTGGTAAAACTATTTTTCTACTAAATTTATCTGACACACATATTCCAATTTCACAACATTATACGTTCATAAAGTAATTCTGGGCTCCACCTATTATTGCGAACCGTGTCCTAGAATGACTAATAGCCCTGTCGACAAGCGACATACCCAAAATGACACGGTAAAGAAGTGTCGCACAATGCCGATGTGTGATTTTGCAGGGTCCGACCGAATAGCAGCTGGATTCCGGATGTTAAAGAGGCCCTTAGACACGGGGATGTTTTGTCATTGTTGTCCGACTGCAAAAGGGCTTAGATCGTCTATGCGAACTCATCAATTATTCCAAATTATGTACTTATTCACGTTGTAGACGAAAGGGGAATAAACAAATGATATTTTTAATGTTCATACAATCTTATGCTCTGATTCACTAGAATGGACATGAAGTAATTCTTGATGACAACATAATATTATCACATGATGACCACTTTTTGATGAATAGATAAATTGATGATTGTAACTTCAGAAATCATGAGGTTAAAATTATCTTCCAACTCTGCAAGGAAAAATTTTATTTTCCTACGAGCGTGCGGAAAGTTACATTTCCGCAACGATTTTTCGTTGAAATATAGTTGAAATATCAGAGTTGCTACTGCTTTCCAATTGAAAATCGCATTATCGGATATATATGAAAATCAGTTATAATTATGTATGAAATGTATCATTACAGTACAGAATGTAGATAAACCCTTGATGGTTTGATAAATATTGTTGTTGTTGGAACAGTGTGATTTGTTGACTTCATGCTTGCATCGCACGCCTCTGTGTCCATAGCCTTGACTCGACAGTGCCGCGTATAATGTGTGCGCTGAGCGTATTCCAGGGGTGGGACGCATTCGACTGTACGTAACAGCTGATGTCACTCTTTCCCCTAAATTCAACGCCAGACTTTTCATTAAAATTATTTGTGCTTGCGATAATTTCATAAAATATGTATTCTGCTTCCTTATCTTTGTTATATTAATGTTTGGAAGGGTTGCTCTGCTCTAGCTTTCCAAAGACCGTGGAAGTTAATGAGAGGCGGGCCGTGAGGCGGTGGACGCAACCTTCTCGGATGGAGGCCGACGGAGAAATCTTTTTATTTCCACTGAAAACCCCATCAATCTTGATTAGATGTGATCTGAGCGTGCAACTGTCCACAAAGAATTATTTATAGTTTTCATCACTAAGTATACTGAGATTTTTTTCAAATTCCGAGTTATAACTCGGAATAAATTCGCGGGCTGTGAATGAGTATTGGTACAATGATTTCTTCACGAAAGCTCGACACATCAACTATTATCATATATATATTTAAATATATATATATAAATATATATATATATATATCCTCTTGGTCGCCGAAGCAATCCTAATAGAAGTCCTCGAAGGACTTGTGCGAGAAAAAGGGGACGGGGATCTACAGTTTATACAAGTGTAATCCAAACCACTGTGGCATTTGGGGCTAATTATATGTAGAACGCCACGATTTACATTGTATAGAGCATTAATAAACCAAAATCGAATGGCCAGCCAGGACAAATGAGAGTATATAATACAATCGGAGAAATAATGATAATGTCACTGAACTTAGAGGGTCAATAAAGAATCTCCTGGAACGAAAGCGTTATCATTCCATACATGTACATTATTATCACATGAATATTTTATCTGTATTTTTTTATCACCCTGTATTGAAATAACAAAGATTCAGCTGAAGTATGGGAAGCCCGAAAGTATCAACCAACTTCAAATCAAATTCTTCACTTCAGATATATCAGCATTCTTAGAGATCATAATTTCCGAAGAAAAAATTTGGAATCGATTTTTATTTCGAAAATGGTAACAGATAGAAATAGGGGAATATCAAGTAAAGATTTTGGGAAAACGTTCGAGAAATAATAGTACATACAGGGTTTTCCATTTGAAATATCAAAATTGCTATACTACTTTCTAAATGAAGTGGCAACACCGCATTGTCGAAAATATTTTAGTTGGGTAATCAGCCTGTATATTTGTGTGTCTAAATGATACGTTATTTATTCATAAGGAGAATCGAGGATCCTCTGCCGAGCCAAGATTTTTCATGTCATCTCAATACTTGAAACATATCCTCATCAAAACTCACTACCAGCAAAATGTGGTTTTCAACAATTCCAGAGAAGAAATTGAGCTACGCATATTTGTATAACATCTCTCAGGAATCCTTCCACAGTCTCATTGACTAATTCCACTCATCAGTGTCATAGTCTTTCGCTTCCTTTGACTAATTCAGTCAATATAATCTTATGCGCGACAATTCAAAGCCCCCTTCGTGTAGATTCGCTCCCTATATATGATTCACTATTGGGGAGATGTTTAAATTACCGTAAATTCTTAATCCCAATTTGTTTCGATTTTAAATCTGGGTCATAAATGTATCGCTAGATCTGCTATGAAAGCCACCCCTGCATGGTTAGTTTTCTCGATGGTTTCACGTGTTCCTTTTGATGAATATTCTCAGGAGACGTATACGTTTTTATCCTCGATATATAGATGATGATACACATGATGAACGACTATCAACACTCACAGCATTTTCTGAAACACTTTGATGATCCCATGCTGTGTTATCAGTGATCAGTGGGTGAGTTCATTCATTTATATTTTGTGAAACCTGGCTACTAAGTGCGAAGTTAAGTTCTGTGCAAACATGTACTTCACACCTGATGATCAGCTCCTTATGATCTACAGTGTGCAAAATTCCACTTGTCCTGGAGTAATGTTCAGATGATTGGAGCTCAGTTCCCAAACATTTACATGCTGGAGCTCTGAGATGCTATTCAGAAGAAAAGTCTGGTTTGTCTAGCTGGAATCGCTCGTGGTGGCATGATAGACGAGATTTCCGTTGAGCACCAACCTAAGAGAAATATATCAAAGAGAGAGAGAGAGAGAGATCACCCTCCTTTCTACGATCTTCTCGAGGTCAATGATTTCGTGAGTATAAGCATCAACGCTCTCTTCTGGACGGAATCTAGAAGAGCTTCAGCGTATGCTTGGGGGCTGAGCTCCAAACAGTACCCCAGGACAGGTCGATATTGCCAAAACCAAAATGTAATTCAAGTTTTTGTGAAGCAGTTTTTGTTGCATTGAACTCTACTAGGCTTTCAGATCTTAATTTCAGAGTTCTTACCAGATTATCATTTGAAGTATTATATCTCGATCTAGCACCTCTGGCCTCATTGGATGATATAGAAGCTCTAGAGCAGAGAGCGATATATGAAGTGTACTATAATCTGCATCAAGCTTTGTACTGGGCAGGAGGTCACATCCACCTAGTTGTCAATGTGAAGCAAAAACAATACCAGTGCCAATAAGACAGATTCTCGTGGCACAGCAGGATTGACAGTGATTGTATCAGATAAAGCCCCATAAACCATCACATTGAGTGATATCTCTGCAAGGAAACTCGATATCGAAAGACAGTTGAGACTGCAAACCATATATGGGAGTTTCGCTATGAGGTCATGATGGTGATGCCAAACTTGGTCCCTGTTACTCGAAAACGGAGCAAGTTAGGAGACACGTATATACATATATATATATATATTATATCACACTACATTATATTATATTATATTATACAGTCTGTCCAAGATAAGGTTGCACAGCATGGGGATCTCGGAAACGGTATAGGAGATACGTAGTCTGTTAAATGGGGAAAAAGTTGCGCATTCGGAGGCTCATACCAACAGCCTTGGAAAATTTCCAAAATTGTTTTTAGTTTTTCAGTTATATCGAAAAAAGTGAATTTCTGGAATATCTATTTTATTTTTTTTTTCTCCGTTATTATTAGAGATACAAAAAAACTGAAAATACTTTTTCATCGCAACTTTTGATGACGTTCAACGAGGTGATACCGATTTTTCTATGCGACGTTTCGTATTCGTAGAACCATCATCAACTCTTGTTTTTTAAATACGGCCCTGATAATTCTTCCACAGATTCTGAAAGCTTTTTTTATTCTGAATTTACCCATGTATTATACAAGGTGGTCTGAATGTGTTTCGAACTATTTTTAGCCATCATCAATGTTTTTTTCGAAATTACAAAGGAGAAATGTCATCAGTTCCACTTATTTTGAAGGAAAATTAGTCAACACACTAATACATTATCAACTAGTTCCAATTGATAGGCTTATAGGGATAATTAGTTCGAAAAATCTAAGTATGACAGGCTCCTTCGGAAAAATACGAATACAGTTTTTTCTCAATGTTTTTAACTGGAGTATAATTTATTCATAATCACTCACTATTCTGCAAGAATTGAATTTTCGTTGTTTCAATAGTTTTTCCAATTGCAATCATATGAAATTTGATCATATGAAATTTGGACAGACTGTATTATATTATATTATATTATATTATATTATATTATATTATATTATATTATATCATAATATATATTTATATATATTCAGGGTGAGTCAAAAATGTGTACCGAGCTTTCTGGGGGTGATAGAACATTGAAAAATAAGTGTAGTTTGATGATTAAACTCATGGCCCATGATGCATATTGAGGGAGATATATCCTTCCAAAGTTGATAAAATTAAAATAATTTCTCCGCATAACTTCTAAACGATGAAAGCCACCCGATTGAAATTCTGTGCATGAATGTATGTTGTCAACATACATTTTTTCGTTACACTTCCACATTTCTGATATTGTTATAAAGGGTGATTTCAGAGGGTGAGACATGATTTTTTGTAGAAAACTTTTTTCCCTGTATTATTTTCGGTGAAAAAACAGGAGCATTTGATGGAGCGAAGAAAATTACATGAAAAAGGTACTATTATTCAAATACAAAAAATTGAGCCGTTCGTGAGATATTTGAGTTTTTGTAATTACATGATATCAGCAGATTGATTTCATTCATCGCGAGATTCATCTGTAACAATATTTTAGCAGGCCATGATAAATAATTTTGTTCTCAATCTTGACGTTCATGTCATCAACATTCGAGTCAACATTGTCGTAGTCGATTTGTTCGTGTGGTTTTTCTGTGTCATTTATCACTGCGATTATCAACTGATATTTTAAGAAATATGGCAGGTTATTCGTTCTCTGAACAAACTGATATCCTTCTAATGCTTGGCGAGTGCTTCGGAAATGCAAATGCTGCTGAGATATCGTTATGCCGATGAATCTCGCGATGAATAAAATCAATCTTTTGATATCATGTAACTACAAAAACTCAAATATCCCACGAACGGCTCAATTTTTTGTATTTGAATAAGAGTACCCTTTTCATGTAATTTTCTTCGCTCCATCGAATGCTCCTGTTTTTTCACCGGAAATAATACAGGGAACAAAGTTTCCTACAAAAAATCATTACTCACCCTCTGAAAACACCCTTTATAACAATATCAGAAATGTGGAAGTGTGACGAAAAAATGTATTTTGACAACATACATTCATGCACAAAATTCCAATCGACTGGCTTTCATCGTTCAGAAGTTATGCGGAGAAATTATTTTAATTTCATCAACTTTGGGAGGATATATCTCCCTTAATATGCATTTTGGGCTATGAGTTTAATCATAAAACTACACTTATTTTTCAATGTTCTATCACCCCCAGAAAGGTACACATTTTTGACTCACCCTGTATATATATATATATGTATATGTATATATCCCACCGATTTCGATCCGCCAATTATTTTTTCAGGTATGACCATGAGGAGGCTAACGATATCACATTATTGCAGCAGAATATAACTGCTTTTTACGGAAATCACTTCGAATCACAGCTTTCAAGCATTCTCTGAAAAATAGATCTGTTATCTTCTTTGGAAAATGTAACTGAAGTGAAGGTGAAGAAAGAAGGAAGTATTATTCGAATTTAAAATGTTATTCGATAAGTTGTTTGTATGCGTGGTAATGAATAAACGTACAATTTGCAAATTGTACAATTCAGAATGGTTCAATTAAGTGAGAAAGAGCGTATTGAAATTTCAATGTTCATTTATTACTATGCTTACAAACAACATTGTTCATCTAAAGTTTTTTGCTCTAATGCAAAAAATTCAAAGGATGTTGATTAAAGTGCTATATTCCTCGTTTTTACAAAATTTTTCACACTAAACTCAGTATGTATGAATTCAACTCAACAAGCTCTTTCAAAATCTGTAGAAATATACAGGGTGCCCCATTTCGATCAAAGAAGTTGATATGGCATTTCCGGTTGAACCGGAAGTATATTATTGGGAAAAAAATGTACATTAGATGAATTTTGTTCCATTGCACTTACCTGCAAATTTTCATAAATATAAAAGATATTCACTTGGTTCCATACTCTATCCGAACCCTGTACTATATATAGATTTGTTCCGGAACGCAGTTACAACTATGTGATGTGGTAAATCTAAATATTACAGAGGGTAATCGTATAATAGGTATGTGTTACCATCCGTCCTGGTGGAAAGAAATATTTTATTAGTTACGCTCATCACTCAGAACGTAATACTACAACAGAAGATATATTTGAAAATTACGAATTATGGATGATTTTAATTGATGAAGTGAGTAGTCCATAATGATTAAAAGTATTATATTACCTTTCGGAAGTGATAGTCGATAGATTCGTCTATAGGTATATAGATCACTTATTTGAGTGATCCCTTATAGTGTGTTTGATGGAACTAATTTGAAATTACTATTCATTCAGTAGACCAAAAATGTGTTTATTTTCATTTCTTCAGTGTAGAACTGATGGCATGAGCAAATGCTGGAATTCAAACAATGGTATCATCTGAATCCCGCGATTTATTTCAAAGTGATCATATTCGAAATGAGTGTCAATAAAAATTCATGAAGTCAGACCAGTAGGTATTATAGAAATTCAGCATACAGCGATTTCAGAAACGCCGAGAAGGAAAAGTAGAAGAAGAATTCGATGATACTTTGACATAGTTTTTCTACTTGCATGACCGCTTACAGAATAGAATATATAACTCCACAAATATCTTTTTGCTTGATTATTGTATTACGAATTGAATCATTTCGAGGATCATATCTTCACTTTTGAGAAAATCTTCAGTTGGAGCCTTCATTGTAAGTATATTTTGGCTAAACATTCTCATGCCCTCCCATCAGGTAAGACCTGTTAACGGTTCGCAAGTGGTAACCAGATCATCTTAAATCCATTAACGACCGGTAACGCGATACCTCCTACCACCAGGCGACTTGTGACTTCCCAACCGAACCCCATTCCGACCAACTTATCATTTATACCTGTTCCTCCAAAACGGAAACCCCAAACGGCACGCCACAACGCCTCAACAGAAACGATCAGATTACACATCCCGCCAGAAATGGCGTTCGGCAACCAGCACCCTCTGTCAAGTCTGCAACTACTTACCCTAGCACGTCCTCGTGGCGCCCTCTTAACGGCGGAAAAGCCTTCCGCCCCAATGAGTAGATTAAGCAGCGCGATCGATGCCTCGGGCAGGCCCCTTCTCGACCGTGATTGGTGTACTGTCGATGCCGTCGTCTACTATTGGCCAGTGTAGCCGTTCTGTTGACAGTCGTAAACACCTAGGAAGGTGTACTCAGCAGACTCGCTCGTTCGTATGGTCGGTATCAAGGATTTGTGAAGTGTATGCATGCTCATTCGATTCAGTTTAACTCGTGTAGTGTGTACGGTCACACTAAATTTGTTTGGTTAGTTGACCATTTGCTTTCGGGCTGAAGTCGAGCGTGCTTCAATTGTTGTTGCTTCATTGAGCACCGACACTTACCTATCTAGTCAAGTATCGAGAAATTGCCTAATTGCTCAGATTTAATTTAATTTTTTATATGTTTTTCGCTTGACAGGGTCAATTATATTTTGTTGTTTTCGGTTGTCGGTAAGAATATTGGTTTATCGCTGTGACAGTTTGTTTGTTAGTGCTGAATTTGCAAGGCTGAAAATCTATCAAAGAGTCGCATCAGCTTCCAGGACCATCTCGTGCAATAATTTCATTTTTGAATTTTTCGAAAGGTACGTTGAATATCTAAAATACTTTTGCTTGAAATACTTCATACTGTGTTTGATATCAAGTAAACAAAAAAATAGTGGTATTTAACATGTACCAGTTTGATTTTCATTGAGATATATAGGTATATAGGTAGGTACCTCATTCTTGCCTAATTAATGTAGTCTATGTTCAGATACTTAGTTGATATAGCTACCTTCTTTGTGTCTTTGTATGCTTTCACAAATACTTTTGTGACAGGTTACATTTATAGCATTTATAGGTAGGTTATATAGTCCGTATATATATCCGTATCGTTGACATATAATATATAAATGGATACCTATGGGAGAAATCTTTCGACACGACATATTACATACCCATTGCACCGAGGAAAATCTTTTGATTGGCAGAGCTTATTTTTGAGCAAAATCAGTCATGCAGGCAAAATATCCTCAACCGCAGTAGGTACACGCTAATAGAAATGAGTTGTTCGAATCGAAGTCGTAAAACAACATTCGGACACCACGATTATTAAAACACTTCATTTCTAGTGAAATTTCAATGCTACAAGAGTGAGAAATCTATTCATCATAGAAAAGAACATTTTCGGGGTATATAGACAGAATAGTTTTATATAGCATTTCAGTTTTGCTACAACAGTTCATTTTTTTTTTTGGCAGAACAGTCATTTGCTATGCAGTTACGCAATAATAGTTTTATGATACGTTGTGTTTTGTCTTCCGAAAAATTTACACGAAAAAATATTCGTTCTAATATATATCCAAAGAATTCTTATTACATTTCAACAATGTATTTGAATCATTTCACGATGCATGACAATTTTCCGAAAAGGAGATATTTTGAGACACTATTGTGAATTGCAACATTCATGTTTTTATTTTACTGTATTCTATTTGACTGAGTTCAAAAACTCATCAACAAGGTAACATAACAAACTTTTATTTTGACACCTGATCCCAAGAATTTTCCAATCACTTGTCCATAATCCGGTAAACGGTAAAGATGTTGGTAAGAACAATACATTCACACGGGCACGTTAGGAAACTTTCAACCGATCGTCAAGATGATGTTCCTGATGCTATCCGAATTGCAAATAGTATATGTATTCTATACATTGTAAATCTGAAACTAAGGACTGTTAGGACTGGTTACAGTATAGTTATCAAAATTATTGAATGTTTTCGAAATGAAATATACCTATCCCGGAAATATTCATAGAAACGAAAATCCGACTGAAATATCAGATAGGCGCGTTGGGAAACTATACATTATATCCCGCCATATAGTTTGCTTGTACAGACAGGATTTCACCCGTTAACATCATCCTTTATGCACAACATTCTCTCGTGTTCCGTCGCTTCCGATACCGATGGAATCTGGGAAAGTTCAATGTTTAAATAGCAGTTAAGCCCTGTTTCCTCCCGATTCCGTTATTGATAATTATTGTGCGCTACTCCAGTTTGCTTCTGGCAGTGGGAGGGGAAGTGGAGGTCTGTGCCAGGGTATTTACTAATTAGTAACAATTTATCTGCAAGAGGTATTTATGCACGGAAAAAAATGAGTCAGAACGACGGTCCTATAAACCTGTATCATATATCAGTGATATGAAATTCCAATATTCTCTATATAATGTTTCACTGAGTCAGAACCCCTTTCTGATACTGATAAAAAATCAAATCTTACAAGAAATCGTAGTTGAAAAACAGATTAACAGCATATTCACTTAAGCATGCATCGTATACGCATTATTTTATCAGAGCTACTGGAAATTTCATATACTCCTTATATTCTCATCTTATGAACGGAAGATTCTCAGCGAGTTGAGATGATCTTCCGTTGTTCTAGAACAGAATCCTTTCTGAAGTTTCTCTCACCGGAAAAGCCACGGTGATGTACGAATCTGGTACGAATAGTGTCGATGATGATTTCTTTTGAGTCTCGGCGTCCGCCGACTCATTAGTCATTTGTATTGTGTCGTGTGTGTTGTGAGGGTTTGAAAACGTGATACTGCACATTGTCATTTCTTAAAATTCTTTCCTACATTTCGAGCGTCGAAAATGGAAAACTTCTTGAGAAAACTCCAGTTAGAAGAAGAATACATTCAACGTTTCTTGGGTGAGTACAGCAAAACATATTTGCATGTATTATCTTGTACTTATTAGGTTGTTTTTTAATTGATAAAACTAATAGTTCCGTTAGCCTCGAAGAAAGGCTGAGCTTTCGAGTTGTTCAAAACCTAATCATAAGCACTATAACCTATAACCATTATTATCAGATATCATCATCGCAGATATGCATCGATATCATTATTCATTATGATTGATCAAGCCACTTAGGCCACGCCTCCTTCAGTCAGATTTTCACAAGTCTGAACCTGAACCGGCATTTTTCAGTTCGTGGTCGTTGGCCGAGGAAAAAATCAACCTTTGACTCCATGTAGGTACTGCAATCGTCAGTACACGATGTAAAGATATAGTGAAACCACTGATGTGTTTTGTTTCTTCAAAACGCTGACGGCATAATAGCAACGAACATAAGGAATGTGCGGTGATAATAGTTATGAATCACCCCAGAAGATGACGTCATGTACAACTGATTGTAGCATTATCAATAAAACCTACATCTTGTGATTTTGTCGCCACCTGAACTAATAACATGTGAGTAGTTTCACTAGTCTTCTTTACATCGTGATACAATATGAGATGAAATACAAATGATGATATACCCGAGGATATACCTATCTAGTCACGCGTTTTGATTTTCGTTTAGATCTGGAATGTCATCGACTTTTTTTACTCTTCCACCGAACGAAAACAACAAACGATGATACAAAAAAAAGACGTAATTTCCTTCGATGCAAGCAATTATAGCAAATAATATACAGCACTGCTCAGAAAAATGCTTTCAATTCAATGTCGAGTTCCAGAATATTCTTTATTAAAAAATTCAACCACCCTGTATAATAATCATCATTAAAAAAGACTGTGGCTCATTTTCAGTATCCCACCTAATTTTTTATTATTTTTCTTTGCAGATGAGAGAATCGATATTGAGTCTGTCAAATTGCTCGATCAAGACAACTTGAAAATATTGATACCAAAGATCGGACCTCGCCTTGAATTTCAAAGAGCACTCGCTCTCAATTTAGGATGCGAAATTGTGAGTTTTTGTCGTAAAATTGTACTATCGTGATCTTGACACAGAATAAGTACTTTCTTCTATACAGGGTGTCCAACCGGGAACTGCATCGATCAATACACCCAGGTATTACTGATTATGTGTTAGACGTTGTTATTATGTTAAATCTATGACTTTGTTCTTCAAGATTCTTATATTCGATGTAGAAAAAAAATTGTTATCATTTTTTTTTGAGGAGATTGAGTTTTTCTAGGTTACTCATCATTATAGTATACATGTGTGAGTAACAAAATACCTATATATTTGTTTTTATTTCTATTTCATCAATAATTATGGAAATTGAGGATTATTTCAATGAACTGAGTTGATCATTCAATAAATATTTTCCGAGAACAAATGATTTTTCATCACATTTATCCAATATATCCATGTAATATACTTGTTAGATTTTGGTCATTCCTCCAGACTCACCTGGTATATATGATCAATATCGACTAGATGAACAAGATCTCTAGCCTCATATGAGGAGATCACTAGCTTTATATGACCAGATTTCTGGTTTCATATGACGAGCCTACTAGATTCATATGACGAGGCTACTAGATTCATATGATGAGATCATAAGCTTTATATGACAAGATCATAAGCTTCATATGACAAGCTTTTTAGCTTAGTATGACGAGATTATTACCTCCATCTAATCGGTATACTGAGTTCAGAACAACAGCTAACTAATATTCAAATCTTGGGTAACTAATTTTGAACAACTAGATTCTCATTTCCACATGTCCAGGTTACTACATCACTGGAACGAAGTTTTTATCTCTATACGACAAGAGAATCTGATCCTGTTGGATCGGTTATTTAGGAATATATGAAAGTACTTCAGTTTTGAAATACCAAAGCACATTTGGAACAGGTGACCCGCGTCGGATAATTTCAGATGTGCGTTCTTCTGTCACGCCGAGTATATGCTATTCAGCTAATGAGTATATGAATTTCGTATACTAAGTATCGGATTTTTTTTCCGTGTGGGATTCGAGCGTTAATGTATGGAGGGCGATAAAATACTTGAAGATCATTTGGGGCCCGTCGGTATGGTCTCGGGAAATGAATTGGTATCATCAATGCGCACTATTTCATGTTGACAAGAGAGACCTTTGACGAGGGATATTCTTAGAACCTTCTGCACGAAGAATATATCTCTCATGATGTCGTTATCATTATTCTTCTGTTAATTTTTTTGAATACCAAGATTTAATTCGTTGATCAATTCGAATGTGTTCAATGATCAATGATCAAGTATATAAAGTGAAAAGTATATAAAGTTCATAAAGTATATCAAGTATATAAGTATATAAAAGTATAGTTGGGTGAGTATTCCAGCGCCACCTATAGATATTTATAATCAAATCGAGGAGGCTGAATTCTTATCTCAGAACTATGTGAGCGGTTTCTAGAAATAATCATTGATCATTCAAGTTTATGAAAATTTCTCAAGTGAAATATACTTACATTAGGTATGGAACTCTTAGAGATTTTATGTTATATTTTTCTTCAGATTCTTTACTATTCGTGGAGATTAGGTGTTGCAAAATTGTCCATTTTTTTACAGATTGCGTCTCTAAGAATCCACCATCATTCTCCCAGCACAGCAAATCGGAGCCACGGTGGCACCATGGCCATCTGGGATCACCTCCGTAGACGACATGGCACATAAAGGTAAAGGCCATAGAAAATGATACAATTCACCAATGATAATTATATAATGGAGAAATGAAGAATTTTCACAATCCTAAAAATTCAGGATGACGGTGAAAGAATAATAACTAATGCAAATGAATTATATAATTTTTCCTCAGCATTGAAAAAAAGTGGATTCAACCACGCAGTCGGTACCCAGAACGAATTCACATTGGTTATATAACAAATTCAATTACTTTCTTCAATATATTTTCGAAAATGTACACGTTGTTCGAATGAAAATACTTCCGAACGAGAAGAGCTGGCAGCAGTCGTTTACTGCTACCTATTCATCGTGTCGAGGCTAATAACTTATATATAGTATTTCGAGGTATTATTCTCGTGATCAGTTATTCATCAGTAGTGCCTTCATACAAGTATAAGGTTGAATAGAGGCATCTTGCATCTGAACATTCGATATATACCTATATGTTGATGATAACGAAAAAAAAAATGATTCCAATTGCCGCTAAAAATTGAAACACTATTGATTGTATAACGAGATTTGAAACGAATTTGTAACTGACACAACACTTCATGCTCTGAATTCAAATTCTACACCCAACGTGTGATGTTGCGTGTGAAGTGCGTTACAAACCATTCTATTCAATGCTTGGATATTCACAAATCGCAATTCAGGCACAATAATAGCCCAGTCTGATTTGAAATTGTAAAGCAAACCGAACCATCAGTGAACAGGGGATGAATAAGATAATCCAACAATGTGTCCGGCGGGTATATCCTCACCATTTCGACACTGAAATACCTAGCTGATGTTTACATTTTTGGTAATTCCACAACTACGTGAACTTACCGCTGTTGCCAATCGTGATGTAGTTACAGAACAACTAAATATATGAATGATAGAATAAACTTATAGGGGAGGTCGAAAAGATATTCATATATTTTTTTCATCTGATTTCGATATCATTGATACCTATACCTACAAGGTTTTCAGTGGCATTTAGTAATGAATTATCAATCTATTTTGATGTTTTGGCTACCCCGACATTTGGTTATCACTGCTGACTCATTATTCAATTACAACTTCTCCAAGACATCCCTACAAGACTTCCTCAAGAACCTCCGATATTGGTTCACATGGTTTCCAAATTAACATGATAATACGGTTATTCTGATTATTCACTATTCAATTATGTCTTTGGCGGCTTTTTGTTCTTGACATGAAGCACCGATGATGGATCCAATAGTCGGAAGCGGTTTGCAAAATAATGAAATCATATACATCACGGAATTCAACATACCTATCTTCTTTACTTCATAAACGTGTATTCAGTTTGCCAACCATTCATAACTTCCACAATTGATATTGAAATTTGAAATGCTCTGTTATATAGATATGGTCGAGAACTTATGAATCGATTGAAGAGAGTTGTATTTACGGTTCCGGCATTAGGCCAACATATGTGCTTTCGAAAACAGCCGTATGCGCTACTCAATTTTGACATTAAAATTCAATTGAGTTGGATTGAATTTAAAATTAATCGATTTCATCCATATGATTTCGATGGTGTGGCCAAATTTGACATTGGACATTCGTAGTTTCATCACCTTATCCATTTACAGCAAAAAAACTATATTTCATTCCATATATTCAACCTTCTAAGAGATGAATCTAATTTACTGATGCCAATCGAGTAGTAGAAGGCATTGTAATTAAAAAAAAAACTGTTGATGTGATAATTTTGTTCGTTCGATTTGGATTCCAAAGCATAATTCCACAATGATGAGAGGGTATAGTTCATGATGGTTCAGTGTAGTGCTACAAACCACTCGGTTTGTAAGAGAAGTTGAAAATTCATATCATATATTGAAGTAAATTTGCCAAAGACACAAACAATCTCCTTACAATAGTTATCAATCTGGAAATCATGCGATATTCCAAGACTACAGAGAAGAATGCGGGAACAATTTCGAAAAAGTATTTTTCATTCCTTCAGAGTGGAATCCAGATATCTCCTTGGAAACACGTATATATTCGCGAACTATCAGAACTATTAGAAGTTGATACTCAAAAAATATACTTTTTGAAAATACTTCCAGTGATATGCCTCATAGTACATAATGAAGGATGTTCCATTCACAATATGATTACATCACCAGAATGTTTGTAGATATAGAGAATGGCGACGTCTGAACCAGATTGCCCTCAATATTTTTAATTACCATGGTTCCGCTGTGAAACGAAGATATTCACCACATAATTTCCTGATACGATTAGGAAATTAAGAATAAAGTTTCAGTAAAAACTGGAACTATATATATATATATATATAGTGGGAATACGAAACAGGTGTCTCCATGAATTACATGTAAATATCATCGCATCTGTCAACAAAATCCCTTCCAACCACGAAAACAAATAAATCATCTCAGAAACGGCTACACAGGGACCTCGTCGACACATATCACAGGGAAAATACAGAAATAGAAATGTCAAACAAACCCTTATCGGCTTCTTGAGAGCCATAGCGAATTGTGATCGGAACTGTTACTTTTGTACTTTTGTTGTCCGTCAGTTGTGAGCTCCCATTTAAGCTAAACGCAGTTCGTCGTAACTGAGGGGTGTTGTTATCCCATACATCAATTGGGGCTCCTTTCTTCTTTCATGCCATAACCAAGGGTGATATTTCATTCACCAATAATAATTAGAGTGGATCAAGTTCAATATATTATTGCTACGTCTTCGTAAAAACATGAGTTCAAAATCTTCGTAAATATACAAATATCTCGGAGCTTATTTCCAACAGCACTGTGATTGCTATCTCACCCGTACAAAATTTTCACGATAGTGTGTTCATATCCAATTATATACATTTCTCAAAAGAGGCTGCAGCTTTTCTACTGGCTCTAAATTTCAATGTAAGCTTATATTGAATTGCTGTATGTCCATTGCTACTCAATTACATGATATGTACATCTATATGCCAGTACCCATGAACATACGGTATTTCTTTATTTCTTTAACAGCATATTAAAGTCCCAATTTCAATTTTGAAATGGAATCGGGAATATATTCTGGTGGTACTTATGTGTTCAACTATTAGAAAGCATCGTTTCCTCAAAGAATTTATTTATCCAAGTTGTCTCATAGTGAAGTGAAGGAAATTTCTAAAATTTTGATATTTTGTTCGCCGAGTTTTCCACGAAAAATTGTCGGAAACGCATTTTTGATTTATTTTCTGTTAGATTTGTCTTCGGAAAAAATAGTATATTTTGTGCATCCACTTTATCTCTATGACTTGGTTGGTCAATTACGACGTCACATATAGCGCAAATATTTTATGTGATTGCGCTTTCGCTGTTTCAACATTGGCTCTCTCAGTGCTTTACCTAGAGTCTAGGTATCTAGAGTCTTGAATGTCCTCGTGAAGTCCTTAATTTCCATTTTGATCTCTAAAACTTAAATCTCAGATGTTTCGCTTCAATGAAATTTTCACACTCTATTTTTCGAATCCGTAAATCATCCAATCATGACTTCAACAGTTTTACAGTTATACTTTCTAGTTCTTATTCCTCATCTACCTGGTTAACGGTGATTTTTACTTTTTGATGCTCACGATGCTTACAACCTCCAAACTTTTAAGAACAGTCCCAACACTTTCCTTCGCTCCCAAAATACCACCGCCGGCTAACACGATGTTCCTCGAACATGGAAGATTTGTCTTTCGTTTTGTCAACAGATAAAAAAATATATCAGGTACTCAATAATCTTACAAATCAGTGGTTTTCTCACTATATCAAATTCATTCTCTATTCTGCTGAAATATTTCAGTTCAGAATCATTTCCATATCTTACTGTCATGGTATATATAACAATTATCCATAAATGCTAATGATACAATCATAGTCCTTTTTTACAATTCATTTGTTGAATATATATGTCTGTTCTCATCAAAGTTTGTACTATACAAAGTTTGTACGGCAAATTGTATGCAAATTTAAAATGATATTTTCAAACAAAATGCCACTCTCTCTATCTGAAGTTAAGTGTACGTAGCCAATACAAATCTCAACACATTATAATTTGTCTTCATTTTTCCTCAGGAAATAACCATAAAGACGTCAAAGGAAATCCAGTCGTGACCAGATGAATCTGGTCAATTCCTTCTAATTCAGTACTCATTTCCCCCAATTTTCACATCACATCATCTTTTTCGGTTTTCTTCAAGTTTTATTCAGCTGTTTCTGTCAATACTTTATATTTCATCTGATCCCCACAATTCTGCTTTATGATAATCAAGCAGATTGATATAATGACTTCTGAGGATGTATGGAACAGTGAAAAGAGATTCATCTCAATAATCTGTCTCTGGATTTCTGTTGGCAAATTCAATTCCGGTATGGATGGTAACGAATGAGTGAGTTTTATTCTTATTATAGTAAGTTCTCATTTCATGCTACCAGATCCTGTATACCTGTAAAGGATTGATGAGATGAAATTCACTTCGAAACTATCTATTTAGTATTTGGGTCTCAAGGTGAGATTTTCTATACCATGCTTCATTGCGACTACACGTAGAGATTAGAACGAAATCGCAATGGATCTATCTCACCACGTGTCAACATATGGACAAACTTTCGTCGTATTCAATTCTACTTTTGTTATGAAATTGCTGAAAAAATATCAAGTAGGATAATACGAGTATATATTACTATTATGAGAAAATCAATTAGAAAATATTATGTTGAATCAAAAGATATAGAATCTCTGAATCTATTACTGCATAGATTTTCCGGAGAAATTAGATGATTCTGTCATGGAGATGAGCGTATTGAGTATCGGAAAGGTTGTTTTCACTGGAGTACTGAATTCTACTATCAGTCCAGACGTAAATTTCGCGATTTTTATACAGTCAAAGTGTGGTCAATAAAGTCAATTTATATTTCTCTATATATTATTCCTGCGATTAGTATTCTCTTATATCACTTGCGCCATCATTCAACAACATGATTGCGAAATACATAAACTTTACTTCATTTACTTATTTTTTTTATTTCCTACTTCCTCTCTTTCCGTTCAGTGTGTTGTTTTTCTTCTGAAATATTCTAAAATTTGCAGAATGTATAGTATACTTCGTCATGATCATCATTCTTCTCAATTTTTGCAGATAATCCCATTTATAACATAATTGCATCAATCATGTCATTTCATATCATCGAATTGAGATCAATGATATAATCATTTCTTTCACTCATTGCAATAACGTGGTAGTTCCGTATGCTGTGAAGATTTTGACAACAACGGAAAACCTATAATGTTCGTGCAATATCGAGTGATGCTGCGATGGAATGTTATGAGAAGAGGAAGGTATTGGACTTTCTCTTGAAAGTATGAAGGTTGTGAAGATCAAAAAAAAAAACTTTTACCATATAGGCAGAGAATTCCACAAATTTGCCGTTTTCATGGAATCGCTCGTGGTGGAATGATATACAAGATTCTCGTCTATATGTTTGGTAATCTATTTCGTAATAGGTACCAAACATACTCCTCATTTGTTCATCAGTTCCCAGCAAACATTTATATTTTATAGCTATAGACCACGTTGCAATCCTTTTATCCATATCAACGCGAATTGCCTGTAGTAATATTTATTGATGAACATTTCCATAAAGAGCGACTGATATCTTTCATATGTGAATCTTTCATATGTGAAGATTAACTTTACAATCAAAATATTATTGTTGTCGGTGAACAAATATGTCAGTCGGTATGTTTCTCATTATTCTCTTACTATATTTCATCGTATGACTATCAGAACATATGAAGAGCAATAGGGTGAAATGACACCCCTAGTTATAGTTGTTTTGGTGTCCTCCCTCAGATTTCGTCATCCTCACAATATATTCATACTCACAAATATCTGGGCAGATACAATAATTTGTTGAAATGCATTTGGAGCAGAAGTGAAATGTGGATTGAAAGCGACAATATATAAAGAAAACTCGAATAAAATGTAAACCATTTCACATGCTGAACATAAATAATGACAAATAATGACCACTCTCTATCGTGAACTACATCACATTAAGCTCCTGAATCCAATTGCAAGCTATTAGCTTTCTGTGCGACTCTCGAAACTGCCTTTGTCCCTACACAATCGAGTGTGGTCGTATTTGATAAGTATTCGCCCTTAGAACGTCAAAGAGCTGAGACTAATATCATTATGTGTGGATTTTATCGTATCCGATCCATCCATCATTTGCCGAATGACATGACAATTTTCTATCAATTGGTGTTTTGATTCAATACGGCATCGACAGTTGAAAGAAAGTTAAAATTTTTCATGTGATTCATACCTCAAAATTATAATTAATTATAACAATTTTGCAACTTTGTAATTCAACCTCTCACATTCTCGAGATCCCAATGATGAGATTCGAATCTGAATACCCCTCTGGATACCTACTTGCATCAGTTTTGAAATATGTACAAGGTTGGCTATCTATTTCACTATAAAATTTATTTCCTCCCCACAAAAACTGAAACTCAATTTGCTCTCGTGGCAGATAATTTGGTACGAACTTTATTTCTCTCTTCAAGGAATAGGAGTGTTCGAGACGACAGTAAAGTACGTAAGTCGGCGTCGAAATTCCATTCTGTAGCGTCCCTTTGTGACGATGTGATTGTGTCCGAACTGTGAGGGAAGTTACCGCTCCTTTTTTCGTCCCTCTCCTCCTAAATCAACCGAAGTGTCGCGTCCGGTACTTAAGAATATTTATACTGGATAAAGAGTACGGACTTCGGGTGACTTTATGAAATGCTTTTTGTATTTCTTAGGAAAGACGACTAAGGCGAAAAGCACTCAATTTTGGTGGGAAACAGTCTATGTAGAGAACTGTGCATTTATGTTTCTCTCTACTTCATGTAGTTGATTTTGAAAGAGAAAGAGAAAAATCGAAAACCGTATGATGAGTGGGTTTGGCTGTGGTCTTGTGAAGTTTCAAATTGACACATAGTGGAAGTTGATAATTCTCCGAAGAATTATTCTCATATAATATCATAAATTTGCAAAAAAAACTGTTTCTCCGCTCTAATACGTCTCCAATAGCAGGAATTTTTCAAAATTTCTGGGACTCAAATTCATTCACTATTTATTCGGTACGAAATTCTGATAGTCCAAAGGATGCAAACTGTTATCAAAGCATAGTTTACTCGAGATATTGTAGATCGTTATAGTTCAAAACCAGCAGCTGAAATTTCCCCGATTTTTTAATGAGACCTTTTTGCCAATCTCTTTGAATACCGTTGTTTGCTGAAGAGATCGAATTTCAAGAACGAATTTATTTTCCAGTAATGGAGAGCCTATTCGATACGGGTTCACTCAAATACTCTCATGAAAAATTTTTGAGCAATATGTCATATAGGGTGTGAGTAATTTGATGGCAATAATTTCAAGATTTTTGCTGTTTTGCAATTGAAATTCATTTTATGATTTTCGTCGTGCATTAGCTGAGCATGTCATTGACGAAAATCATAAAATGAATTTCAATGAGGTCAAAATTTTAGCTCGAGAAAAAAATTATTGGAAACGCAATTTCCTGGAAATGGTTTTCATCAATAATGAACACTCCAAAATGAATAAGAGATCTGATATCGGCAATCTAAGCAGCATCTATAACTATTTATTGAAAATAGAACAGAACAATTGCATTCCCAATAATATTTGAGGACTCTCACAGTCAGTTCCTCAACATTAACAATTTTTCACATTTATTTCCTCAATTTTTTTTTCCAATTTGAAATATAAATTTTTTCCCCGCCACTGGGTTGACAACGTGTAGGTCGGTTCGGAGCCGAACGTTTCCAAATCGTTTTGCGTCTTTTGAAACGACCAACCGTCCATTTTGTATCGTCCGTTCTGAAAAGTTGCTCTTATAGTAATATATTTTTTCATTCCTCGTAATTGTCCACGAGATGAATTCTCCTGATTGATTTTTCCGCTAATGCTACATCTGTTATGTATTGCAATATTTTCATCTTCAATCTCACGTTAGTAAGTAGTTTGTTGTTTGTGTAATTGACATGGTTTTTATATATACCCATTTTTTTTTTCTTTTTATAGATTGTCTTGATAAAGGAAATAAACATTTCCAAAAGCTCGGCTTATCAACAAAGAGTCCACTTATTCAATGCCAAAAACTTTGACTGCACCCTCACGAAGAAAACCTTCATCTAGTTTTCTAAATTTTAGATTTTTCATATATATATATATATATATATATATATATATATATATATATATATATATATATGTATAAATATATTTTTCATTATTATGATTTGTATTATATTTATATATATTTTTGTAGTAATTGTGTTATATTTCGAAAATTCCTTCGATTCAATTACTCTTGTGTGAGAGTATTCGATGTATTCTTTCATCAAATGATCACTTTATTGATTACATGAATCCCTTGTTATTCAATACAGAGTGTCTTAGTTTTTTTCTGAATTTGCCATTAAACTGATATCAATTCCATTGCCTCATAGTCGTTTTTGGAATTTCAACTTCTTTCAGCAAACGATAGTGAAGACTAGAAAATATGGATATCTACATTTTCGAATAGAGCTCGTTGAGTACTACATCAAAGATTTTTTGTTTTCGACAATCGTTCAACGGCAGGTGGGTGTCCACGCTTGCCAACAGTCAAATATAGGTAGAAGGCGCAGTGTTGAATATATAAGGGTATACTGTCTGTAAGTCCTTCGAGGAGGTGGTACATTCATTTTTCAGCTTTACGTGGGATTTTATCTCCTCGTTTCTGGAAAATAGAGTACAAGTTATTTAAAATTATTTCAATATATTTGTAGTAAGGACAGATTTTGTGATCTGCCCCAAAATGTCACTGCGCTTGAAATTAAACGTTTAGATACCTAAAAGAGAAATTCTCTATTGGTCAGTGACACCTTTTCGAAAAATTTGGAAATACAAATATATTTGATAAGTTACATTTGCGAAGAGAAAAATATTTTAATTGTGTTGAGAACGGGAGCAGATTCGTTCCCGAAAGGTCCACCAAGATAAGTAGAGGTTTTATTCTTAACCTGATACAACCCATCAGAATGGAACTAATCGTCCAAGCCATATTATGACTTGAAACTAAGGTCCCAAACTCTGTAACAAGAATGAAAGTTGGAAATTACCTACTATCAATTATTCCACTCAGTTCACTACTATGGATTATTATTCTAGGTCGGTAAGATTGGATATGGTGATCTGCATGGATCAGCGGAAATGTCCTTGTCAACTCTCCTCTAAGAGAACGTGGATAAAAAAGTGATACCATGACTATACATGGTGATGAATCTCTCGTGGTTGAATGAACAATAAATATCATCGCCCCACCCTGATAATGACACGTTATGCTTCCTCAGGATAATAGTACACTTTGGGGTGTATTGTTGAATCAACAACTTCTCGATTGTTGGCTTCGCTTTGAATGGGGTAACACAAGACGCCGTACCACCCCCATCAAGATTTCGGTCGAAATCTCTCATGCGTGCTGTGGATATATATAAAAATCGAAAAATCCTCACCTTTCACTGGCAGCTTCCATTTGTCACGTGCCCGATGAAAGAAAGTGAATAAAAGAGTCGGTTCTGGCACCGCGAAAGAATGATTTCACTGATTTATACGTTTTGTTGGAGCTTCTTTATATTTATCGGAGTTTTTTATTGGTTTGATGTATTGAACAGACTTCGCAACTTGGCTTTCTATTCCTTTGTTTGCCTCCGTGTGTAAATGATTTTCAGAGAAAGAAGAGGAATGGTAGGAGAATCGCGTCCGTGTCCAGAACATTCATCAATCTCCTCAAAAATTGTGAAAAGTCTTCTTGTGGTTGAGGTTGGGGCCAATAATAGTTTATTACATGAATCCAAAGACGCCGGTATGAGACTTTAATTTGAGTCTGATGAAAAATACATTGAACTGATTGATTTACAGAGTGTTTTAGCTTGAAGCTGCGTCCCAGTGGGTCTGATCTTATCGGGAATGATCTCCAAGAAAATTCTAGCTTGTGCGGAATGATATCAATAACTTCATAATGATAATGTTAGTTCCTGTATGGAATAAAATTGGGAACAAACTTCGGAAAAATATTTTTTTTAACGACCATAGGCTTTGTTTTATATCATCATGCACAGTCATTTCAAAAATAATACAGGCTTGTGGAGATATCTCTGATGGCATCATTTATTTTTCCATAAATTTCAACTACTATATGTATATGTATATGTATATGTATATGTATATGTATATGTATATGTATATGTATATGTATATGTATATGTATATGTATATGTATATGTATATGTATATGTATATGTATATGTATATGTATATGTATATGTATATGTTTATGTATATGTATATGTATATGTATATGTATATGTATATGTATATGTTTATGTATATGTTCGTCAAGAATTGAATTGGGAGACAATTCATCCAGTCTAACAATATCAGAGAAAAGAAAAATCTTCCTATCCGATTCGTTATCCTTCTTTATACTTCCTACGTCAGTATTGCAACAAAAGTTTGATTAAAATTCAGTTCACGACCACTGAATCCCGTCTTCCTAAAAGTTTGTCATTGTTAGAACGGCAAAGGAACTTTCATCAGCCGACCGGATGATTGACGTTTAAGGAAATTTCTCCTTTTTCGTTTCTGCTGATTTCTCGAGGACTTTTCCCTGCTCACACGTGAGTGATGCCGAAAATTGAGGCAAGAAGTTGGTATATATTTTAACGAGAAATGTGAATTGCATATTGCACACGAGTATGACTACACGAGTTATGTACCTATACGAACTATGATTTTCATACCCACAATCATTTGCTGAGGGACTTAAGATTCCTCTCTGACCTCCTCAGCTGATGAGTTTTTTCAAAAAATAACAAAAACATTCTTTTCATACTTTTCATTTGTAAGTTGTAATTTTGATCAGCATTTTCACGATTTCATTTGATGAATAGAATACCATTCACCATTGAGGAACCGTAAAGGATAACAAAATTTTGAATATTTTTTTCAACAACTTTATCAATGTTAGTGAAGGAAGCTCATTTCATTGGATTCTATGTGAGTTTGCAGTTTCGTGCTAGTTGAGTCGAAGAGACGAATATCAAGTAGATAGTGATATTCAAATGAATATGGTGTTGAGGTATAATTGTGTGAAAACGACATCACGACCGAGATCACAACTGATATTTCTTTTCTAGAGAAAAGCTATGATGTTTCCTGATTAGATTACTCCTTCATAATATTCTTCCCAATAACTAATAATTTCTTCTATGTTTAATACGAAATGCCCGATTCCATTGAATTACCATGATATAATTATTCTACTTGATGACTTGATTCAATTGTTATATTTTGAAGTGACACAAATGGAATCATACTTCGAATTTCTTCGACATCAGTATGCTATATGTATATATATTCACAGTGTCACCATTATTATATACGCACCATATGACATACTTGAAATCAATACTTTCAGTATGAAGTGGCCAAGTGATATTTATGAGAAATTATTCAACTTCAGGCTCAATATTTCAACAACCCAGAGTTGAATTGACATTCATTTCGGTATCAATTAGAGCAAGAACTATTTTCAAAGTCAAATTTAACCTATATCTATCAATGAACGATTTTCTCATATACCCGGTGACCCAAGAGATAGGAGATAGATAACTTCCTTAGTTGAAGGATGGAAATAACCGAATTCTGTCGACTTAATGTTTGTGAAAAATTATAGTTTTTGGCATCTTCGAAGGAAAGTTCCGCTTCCGGTTTCCGATATCAACTTTGGTTCTTCAAATCATAACATATATGTATCTTTTTATCACGAAAATTATCAAATCGGTTCGTGATAGCATCAAAATAGAATATAATATTATCAATGGCAAGAAATTTGCAAAACATTTTTCAGTTGATATGGCAGAAATTTCACCGAAGTACGCTTTGGAAATGGTTGGGAAATTCTTTTTGTAATGAAAATTAATTCCAGTTCGGAAATTTCATCACGAAGGAAATTGTTTCATTAATAATCATCATTTCAAGATTTTAAAGCTTATTTTATTCCATATCACACTATGTTTTTTTTCTCATACCTGAAAAATCCTGAATGGCCGTATAAACGTAGTCAAAATATTATTTTCTACTGGTCGATTATAAACTCTCAAACAAACAAATATGATATTCCATATAACTATTTATAAAACATTAACAAAAATAATTTGATATCTCAAATATTATGTATATGAGCTCGAATTCTCTGAAAACATTATTTCATCACTTTTCTCTCATTTTGGTTTTGGGCTTCCTGTTGACAGCGTATCGTGATCGCTCTTCATAACGATCCATTTCAAACGAAAAATACCAACAAATTGAGGCTATACTATCTCGTCATATTGTTTCGATTGATTTACTTGAAATGAAAAACATAGCGTACCGTGGCAAGTTATCTAGAACTTGATCAATAATTTGGTAGGATCACTTCATAGACTCAATATTTAAAGAATATTCTGAATTCCCTACATGTGTCGATCTTGAATATTTTGACATAAATGAATAAGAAATCACATATTGAACGCAATCATAATGTACATGTTGTGATTGTGATATGAAATAAGAGTGTTGTAGATCCTTGAAATATCTATTATAATGGATTGATCAGATTTGATCAATTACCTTCGTCACGAAAATTTCATTCTGAAATTGACTCTCGTCACAATAGGAATGAGTTCTCAACCGAGCTTTCGCCTATTAAATTTTTGTAATATCTAACGCTATTATTGAACCGATTTTAATTTCTTTGAAAGAGTGACATCAATATGAGAAAAATGATAATATTCAAAATAATAGATTATCATTTTTCTAGTTCTTGTGGGATTTTCTCTCCTCGTTTCTGAAGAGTGAAAGAAGAAATCATGATAATTATCGCAATATATTTGTAGTAAGAACAGATTTTGTGATCTGCCCCAAAATGTCACTGCGCTGGAAATCAAACCTTCAGATACCCAAAAGAGAAATTCTCTATTCGTCAGTGACACCTTGTTTTTGAAAAAGAAAAATGCTCATATGTATTTGATAAATGTCAAAATTTCTACTTTTCTGGATGTAGCGGAACTTTTGGCAACGAAACGGTCCTGTTTTCAACACAATGAATGAATATCTAATATCTAATGATCTCTCTCTTCCTGAAGTTCATGATTTTCTTCTTTGATACCAAGAAGTGACAAAGAAGAAAGTCACTTCCAGGGTCGAAGAAATAATCACGAACTTTATGAAGAGAAACATTATTTATTCATTGTGTTGAAAACGAGAGCAGATTCGTTCCCGAAACATCCACTACATGAAGATGAGCAGATTTTTTGATATTTAGTAAATATACTATAATAATAAGGTGTCACTAGAAATCGAGAATTTGTCTGTTAGGTTTCTGAAGGTTGAATTCCAAGCGCAGTGGCATTTTAGGCCAGTTCATATATCTGTCCTCACTACAAGTATATCGAGATAATTATTATTTCTATTTTCATTTTTCAGAAACGAGGAGAGAAAATTCCACAAAAAGTCGTTCAAAAATAGGATGTTGACAACTGGAATTTTCCATCAAAAGTTGTCAAAAAGTATCTTTTTTTCACATGCATCACGTCGTGCCGTGCCGATTTGCTCATTTCATTCCTTCGAATAAGAAAGTTACAGGGGGGCTACCCCTATCTCCTAAGTCACCCGGTTTGTTCAGACTTCAGTGGTGGCACTTAGACGGCTGGCTAACTCCTGTACTACTTTGGACAGGGCATAGCGGTGTGAATCAGCTAGGAGGGGTGTTCGTCGGCGGTCGGCCGTTGCCCGACTCCACCCGACAGAAGATCGTCGAGCTGGCGCACAGCGGCGCGCGGCCCTGCGACATCTCCAGGATCCTGCAGGTTTCCAACGGATGCGTCTCCAAGATACTCGGCAGGTATTTATTCCTTTTTGGAAGTATCAGTAATTCACGGATTTCACAACTTTGTTACTCCTTCATTTTTCAGCTTTTTGTGGGAGTTTCTATCCTCGTGTCTATGAAATAAAGTAGAAGTTATTGAAAATCATTTCAATATATTTGTAATAAGGACAGATTTGTGATCTGCCTCGAAATGTCGCTGCACTTGAAATTGAACCTTTAGAGACCTAAAAGAGAAATTCTCTATTTGTCAGTGACACCTTGTTTTTTTTTTTTAATTAGGAAATATAAATGATAATAAAAAACTTGTACTTATGTCAATGGACGTTTCGGGAACGAATCTGCTCCCGTTTTCAATACAATTAGAACACTGTTCTCTTCTTTTCAATGTTGATCTGGGTTTGACACTGAAAAGTGACAATTTGGCAGACGGAGGAATTCTGGTTACAAGGTGTTTTTTATTAATCGATATTGAATTTTCCATTTTCATATTCAGTTTTGAGAAGTGGGTGACAAGTTATATCATATCAACTGAACAAAAAGCAATTAATCACCAATCGATCCTAGAAATTGTCGGTATTAAAGCAATATTGTGGTAACTGATGATACATGATTACAAATCATCTTCTGCACCAGTGCAGAAAGAGAACTCTATGCACTCTTCAATATGCAAAAGGTACTAACTTTTCTCACGATCGTAGAAAAAACACTATTCGTTTTATACATGCTTATTGATAACATATAATCTCCTATCGAATGATAATTGTCATTTCAGATATTATGTCTGTAAAGCACGTCGACTTTTTCCGTTCCCAGATACTACGAGACCGGCTCGATCAGGCCAAGAGCTATAGGAGGCTCCAAGCCGCGAGTTGCAACCGCCGAAGTGGTATCCAAGATATCCGGCTACAAGCGGGAGTGTCCTTCCATCTTCGCTTGGGAGATCAGAGACCGGCTGCTGCAGGAGGGAGTTTGCACCAACGACAATATCCCAAGTGTGAGTGACACCACCTTTCAATTTCGAACTATTAATGCGAAGTATCGCAATCAGCATTAGAGTTTAAAATTGATTCTTGACGGTGAATTATGAATTCTCGGTCTGTATTTCTTTATATCACATGAAATTATTGAATATAAAACATTCATCAGAGTTACAAAAGAATATCATCTTTAATGGTCATATATCTGATAGAACAATATATTTTGGAACTAAATCTAGATTTTCTGACCAAGGTTTTGAGAAGATAGTTGTCTATGACATTGACATTTGTCGATATTTTGACTTTTAACTACAATTATATGTGGAATGTGTATGAATATTGATGTATGAATCATTTGGGCAAAATGGATGAGTGAAACAATGATATTATCAGGTAATATCTTCAGGCAACAATAGAAATCATATGACCGGGACTTAAAGCTCATAACGATCTAGGGCAATATGAGTGTATTTATAATACCCGTAACTAAGGTATGATGAATAAATAATGAACAAGTGATTGAAAAATATTATCTTTACCTGGAATTTCAGTTGAATATGAACTATGGTGTTGGGAACTTGTACACATTTATAATTGCATAATTCTGTAAAGTCATAATTTTTCACTATCGATTCTGGTGATATTTGGCTTCTGAAGTTGGAAATGCGAATGTTAATATGGCAAGGACGGACAGTAAAGGAGCATCATCTGTCAAGGATTTTAAGTCCTATATCATCATATATTGCATTTTATATTCATTAAAAATTCTAGGTTTTGTTTTGAATGTGTACTTTTGTGTTTTTACTACGATCAGTTTGATACGCTGAAACTCAGAAAGTGATAGCAGTGCAAATTCAGTTCACAAAATTACGTGATTTGGTGTGAATGTTTGAACAATACAAAATATTTGAATGTTTGAATGGGAAGACTGAAAATATGGAGTGACTTCGGAATTGTTTTGAACCCATTGTTGAAAAGTAACACGAAGTAAAAAGTAACAAATCTACATTGTTGAAAAGTAACACGAAGTGAAAAGTAACAAATCTACATACCTTTTTGGTTTAATCCATGATTAGTTTGACAGAAGTCGATGAATGATTGGTCCTCACACATTATTTTCGATTTGTTGAATATGATCTGGGGAAGTATATCGAGAGAGTCGTGATTCCTAGAGTAGGTACACATATCTTCATGTTACACACGGCATTGCTGATAGATAGATAGATAGATAGATAATTTATTTCTTTGTTTAAAATATACAAAGTATAAAAGTATATTACACATTGTCATATATAACAAAGAAAACGTCACAAAACAGAATAGAATGTTACATAAATTAGTCACTATAATGATAAAAAAAAAATAAGACATACATGTGTATATAGAACACAACAACGAATATGAGTTAAAATACCACTAGTTGTCAGCGAGCGAAACACTTAGTGATCCACTAAACTCGTTTATCTTGTAGGGAACCATGTTGATAAGATTTTTCCTGATTTTATTTTTGAAAGAATTTAGTGGTAGTTCCCTCGTTTCACGAAAGAGCAAATTGAAAAGGGGGATACCTATAGATTTACTTTTTTCCAATCTCTTCCTACTAGGCACGATGTTATGTCTGTTGCGGGTGTGGAAGGTGTGAACATTAGAGTGTGTCGTAAAAGTATGTATATTTTTCTTGACATGTATCAAATTTTCATAGATGATTTGAGCAAACAGTGTCATAATGCCGAAATTTTGAAAGAGTGGTTTGCAATGTTCATCATAGTCAACCCTTGCAATGCTACGTACAGCAGCTTTTTGTAATATGAAAACTCTTTGTAAATTTGTGAAACTGGCCTTTCCCCAACTCAGTAATCCATAGCTCATTACCGAGTGGAACATCGCATAGTATGATGTTAGGGCTGCTTCTTGACCAACAGTTGATGCTATGCGCCGAATGGCGTACACAGATCTTGCCAACCTTCCACACAAGTGACTAATATGCGTGTTCCAAGAAAGGAGTGGATCAAGATGTATTCCTAGAAATTTAACTGATTTCGTGTTGGAACCAGTATTGTGGTTTGAAAATGAACATATCTCTGTTTTAGCAGCATTCAAAAATAGTTCATTGTCATTGAACCACGCTTTGGCATGGTCAGTAGTATGTGCCGAAATTTCATCAATATCTGCACTTTGTTCAACTTGTAGAGAAAAGGACGTGTCATCGGCATATAAGATCGTCATTAAATTACGCTTGATTGACATATGTGAAGGCAGATCATTTACATAAATTAGAAACAGTAAAGGGCCCAGTATGGATCCTTGTGGTACCCCTCTCTTGATTAGGCGTTCATGGCTTATGTTGTTATTATTATAAACCCTCTGTGTTCTATTATTGAGGTATGATTCAATAATGTTTCTAGATACACCTCGTAATCCATACCATTCTAACTTCTCCAGGAGTTTTTCGTGACATACACAATCAAAAGCCTTTGATAGATCAGTGAAGATGGTTAAACACATTTTTTTGTTTTCAAAAGCGTCAAGAATATTATTAGCTAACCTATCAACAGCATCTATTGTGTTTTTTCCACTTCTAAATCCATATTGATGAACATCAAATAAATTTAATTTTTCCATAAAATTACTGAACTGTATGAGGATTGCTTTTTCTATTACTTTAGATATTGTAGGTAGAATGTGTATTTGTCTATAGTTTTCTGGCATTTTCCCATCATCTTTTTTGTGAATGGCAAGAACTTTGGCCGGCTTGAACACGGAAGGAAATATTCCGTCAGAGAGACAAGTATTGACGACGTGAGTCAAAGATTTGATAATATATGATGAACACTCTTTCAGCAATTTGGTACTGATGCCATATATGTCTTGGGTTGTTTTGGTCTTCAGACTATTAGCAATTGAACGAATTTCCTCTTCGCTGAAGGATCGCATAAAAAATGAATTCGGGGATTTATTGATCTTATGATGAATTGGAAGATTTCCATGTGCAGGAATATCCTTAACGATGTTATCTGCATGGTTGGTGAAGTATTCGTTAAAAATATCTACGTCAATTTCAGGTTGAGCTCTTGGGTTGACTTTACCTCTTTCAGTATTTATGATTTTCCAAACTGTTTCATTCTTGTTGTCGGACAATGAAATTTGTGTTGAGTAATATGTTCTTTTTGCTTCTGTCAAAGCTTGGTTATATTTTTTTTTTATCAAGTCATATTGCACTTTATTGAAGTTACTTGGATTTTTTTTAAGCAGTTCGTATGTAAATTGAACATTTTGTTTGAGCATTTCAATTTCAGGTGTTTTCCAGTAGCTGATCTGGTTTGTCTTTTGTAGAGGTTTTGTTTTAATTGTAGGAAAACAATGTCCAAAGTGGTTCATGAATGTCTCATGGAATGAAAGTGTTTTTTTTCGGAAGATATTTGATTGTACATGTCACTCCATGATTCCTCTTCAAGGAAAGATTTGAATTTATGTTGATTATCACTCGAAAAGTTTAATTTATTATTGAAAGGCAGTTGATCTCTCTTTGAATTTTGTATTACATATTTCAATATTTGAGGGTCATGGTCCGATAGTGGAGCACTGAGGACTTCTCCATATGAGTGCTCAATGTTTGTAAATATATTATCTGGGCTGGTTTTGGATTTTCCCGCTTTTCTAGTAGCTGTATGAACTTTTTGGTGCATATCAAATTGCTTGAATAGATCCAATACCATATTGGATTTACTGTCTGGTTTCAGGAAGTTTACGTTATAATCTCCACATATCACAACATTTGCTTTGCTATAATATTTGTCCATGTAAGATAATGCTTGAGTCATTATGGATAGAAACCTGGCAAAATCTGAATTACCACAGGGTGATCGGTAAACACTCATTACTAATAGGTTTATATTTTTTATATATATTGCAGCAAGTTCACAATGAAACTCCTCTGATAATTGTTTTATGTTACTGATTTCTTTGGCATTGTATTCGTTATTCAAATATATACATGTGCCCCCATGAATATGGTTTGGTCTGCAGAAGATAGAGGCTAATTTGAAATTAGTAATGTTATAACAAGAAGATTCGCTCGCAGACAACCAGTGCTCAGTGAAACACAGCACGCTTAAATTGTCAAAATTATTTACAAAATTGTCTACTTGTAGAATTTTATTACGGATACATTGGGTATTCAGGTGTAAAACAGTAATGTCGGGATTATCTCTTGCGTCATATTTCTTTTTTTGGCCTATACTATTTCTATTTGTGATAGACAATCGTCTAAAAAATTTGTTGGTGCCCTAGTACCCTCACGGGGATCCGTATTCGGAGTATTCTTATAGTTTTTCTGTTTATGAGTTGTCAGTTTATTATTATCGAAATTTTTATCAAAATTTTCATCAGTAGTTTCGGCTTCAATTGGTATTGTGTTTATATGTATTAAGTTTTTGTTACGTTTTTGTCCGTATGTAATTTCATTCGACATCTTAATGGCTATTTGGTTTTTGGATAGTGTCCATTTGTTACCATTATTTACATTCATTACTACCCCTCTACCTTCAGAATAACTGTCTAGTCGCAAAACGTATTTTTCAAGCACCTGATTCAATTTTGAGATATTAGAAGAGTAACATGACTTAGAGTGTAAAGGAACAGTATTCATTAAAATATTTGTATGTTGACAGTGTTTCAATTTACTATTCAATAACTTAAATGATGGGTATCTGTTTTTGAACTCTACTCATTCTCTTTTGAGAAAAACGGACTCATGGAAGATATCTTCCTTTCTGGGTATATTCAAATTATTATGATGACCTCAATCTGGAATCATATTCTTATAAGTATATGAAGTGTGCCCAGACAAAATTAAAACAGAAACAATATCGGCAGCTGCCTCTATATCTAAGGAAAACAATAACATATCAGGAATGATATATCTAGATATACTCCAAGAGTATGTGACACTGAGGTTGGTTGACCCTCCTGAAGATGTTTCTCAATCACACTCAAGAACCATATGAAAAAAAAACGATGGGCTATATCTCCGTAGTTATTAGAAGTATCCCTTTGATGAATCATAGCTGATGATGGCGTGTGGGCTTGAATTTCATATCACCTGTAACTATGAAGAATTGTCTTCCACTGTGTAGCGATTTTGAAATGTTTTTCTCTTTCTGAAATGTTGACGCAGTTCTCAATATACTGGATCTCTTTTTTATTATGGAGGTATCGAATTGCATGAATTGAAAGAATCCTTTTCGTCTGACTCTTCGTATGATATGAGCGAAATGAGTAACTGCACAAGTGAATGAAGGAAACTAAGCTGACGGCCGATAGGCAAGATCAGTCAGCAGTCGGAAAAGTGTAGGAATTCGGCGTCTATCGAACCGGTGACGTGGAATTATGCTGTGTAATGCGAGGGGTAGTAGGCAGCAAACCGTGAAGAGACGTGTAGAGTTCTGGAGGGTGCATAGATTTGCCGGCTGTTTCACAAGAAAAGCGCGTTGCTCTCCTCTCCTCCTTCCACCCTTATTTCTTGACCTAAACCAAATATTAACACATCGATTTTGCATTTTTTTCACGCTATGACACGGGTAATTGAATTTTATAAACACAATGTCCCAGCTGAAAATTTTCACCTCCTCATATTTTTGGACGTGAAGTAAATTGATCGATTTCCATTTAGGGCAGAACTTTACCAGCAATACTCTGAGAACGACGTCATAACGCCATAAGTACAAGGATTTCCAATTATCTGTCTCTATCTGCCTCCAGGAATTCATTTTAGGTTCCGCCATAAATAACAAGAAGGAACCTACAACTAGAGTTTGCTTTCCCTCATCAGCTGATGTATATGCCATAATAATATCGCGAAAAAGAGATGAAGAAGAAAATGATACACTCAGATAAACAAACTTCCTCACTATTTCAACAAAATTATTTCTATAGATGAATCTAAGGTTATCAGATCAACTATCAATCTTCCCTTGTAAAACACATAATAATGATTTTTTGCTCATTGACGGTTGAAAAGTCATTTTCACTGTTACGCACGCTCCAATATGTTGAGTTTTCGACCAAGATCATTCCTGGATGGGCTAAAATTAACAGGTCGTCCACGTACAGAAGCGTTAGGAACTGCAAAATCTCTTTTCTTCTTCAATAATTGTATCTACAGCAATTCTGATTGACGTGTTAAACAGTTGTTTTTGGAAATCAGATTCCGTGTTTCCGATGACGAAAAAACGATTTGTTCATTTTCATACAAAACTGTTCTCTACACCCACTTGGACCCCAAATGAATCAATGCGGGTACCATACAAAATTTCCTGTAATATACAGGGTATTTTTTATTCAAATACGAACACCCTGTATTCCTCACAGCATTGGAAGATGAGAAGGGCCTTTCCAGCATAGTATATATCTAATAAATTGATTTACAGGGTCGACAGAGACCGTTATGAAAATGATACAACATCTTTTGACAATACAAAAGGAAATCCTATAATGTCTGAAAACCATCGTGCTAAGCAGCAGAGGAATGGTGGGAGAGAAGGTATTGGAGTATTTTACTAGGCAGTGAAATAATTCACTAGGAAAATGATTCCATAACTTTGCCGTCCTATTGATACTTGGTAGAGAGAAGTCCGGCATGTCTCGAGCCTAACAATGTAGAGATGACCAGCCTGAGCTCGTCTTATTTGTCTACTTGGTATCCTTTATGGTGACAGGGTAGACGATATTTTTGTTGAGCACCGACATCTTCGAAAGAGAGAGAATCGCCTACCTTTTCACGATGTTCTAGAGAGGTCGTGCGTGTAGTATCACCGACTAGGCGAATAGCTCTCTTCGGAATAGAGTTTGAAAGCTTCAGCGTATGTTTGGGGGCTGAACTCCAAACATGTGAATAGTACTCCAGGACAGGTCGAATTTGCGCTTTGTAGATCGTGAATAGTTGCTGGGGTATGAAGTACATCTTCTGTGGTAGCTATGGAGGAGTAGTAGGTTCATCTAAGGACACACATCTCCTGATAAGATGAAATTGTTTTACTCGGAATTTCGATACATCCTTGAATGATTGTCACAACATGAATATATAGTGATGATCAGAAAGAACGCAAATCTTGTAGCTGAACTGAACACTGAACCGACAAACGTCTCAGCATCATATGATTGGCTATCTATCATCATCTCCACGCCCTGTAAAAAGAAATAATGAATATTCACATAGCTCATAATTTTTCTGGAATTTAGATATCTAAAACCAGAAAGCTATGAGACTGTGGAAAATTCACATCACTATAATGAAAATGAAATGAGGACAGAATCGTCAGATCATATTATTAAACTTTTAACATCTCTAGCACAAATTCCACTTGTTGAACTGTAGATTCTCATCTCCTTCAGTTGCTCGAACCCTCCGAGGCCTTCTGAGGGTTGGTTTGGTAATTCATACATATTCCTCTCGGAATGAAAAATTATCTTACATAAGTAGTATGTATTCATTCATTTGCAGGTGGCTGTTTCGCTGGCTTTGCCAATCTGATGGTTCCCCATCATGTACTATACTTCCATCAGAAAATATATAGTAGGTTTGGGAGGTAGCACATTAGGTGGACCATTAGACTTGACGGTCGCGTAAATTTAAAAATATATAAAAACCGACACGCGTCTTCCCAATACTAACAAACGACCATTACACGGGATTTACACGCAAAAATACATTTTCTCATCGAAGTCCGTTCGCGAAAGGGTGGCTCTATTGGTAATACGAATGAGGGGAGCCATTTGAATATACTGATGTGCAATAATCCGTTACAGGCACGTGCTTGGCACACGTCCCACGCATTCGAGCTGTATTGTAGTGCTCTCAACCAAAAAACTTATTACGTTATTAGAGATGGAGATTGAAGAGAGATTTTAATAACATTCCCTGTTGAGTACTTCATAAAGATTCTGTATGTAATTGTATCTACATTATTCGACGATAGGGATTTAATATGGAATAAAAAATAATTTTCTACATGAAATAAGAGCTGTGTGTTATGAAGCACTTTTTTCAAGTCAAATCTGTATATTTATTCTACTTAATTGGGTGTATGGATCTACACGAATGTTTAATGTTTAGCAATGGCGTTTCTTTGATATTTTGTTTTTGTCAAGCGACATTTAGCTGACCGAGAAAGATCGAAGAAGAACAATTGTTCACCAAATATGTATAAAACATGAATTCAGAAAAAAATACATGGTAGTTGATGTGGTGATGCATGAAATGATAAAAGATGCCAGAGAGATTCGGATAGGTCTTTCTCGGTTGCATATGCTAAGGATATCTTCGTCTCATTCCTGCTCTTTTTTTTTAAATGAGTTCCTTATGGAAGTAAGACAATTCGAGCCATCTTGGTAGATACAATATGACTCGTGGATTCGTCAACCGGAATTGCATTCTGATATTGTTCAATCTGAAATCAATTCAAACGACAAGTGCTTCCTGTGTCCACGAGCATTCAATAGCTCTCCTCATATTTCTGTACCTACCTAAATCTATATAGGTACCTATACCTTATTGTATTGTTCGGAAGTTTGAGACCGAATTGTTTTCGACTGACAGACGTCAAATGTCAATGAGCGAGACCACCTTGCTTTGGGAAGTAGTCATCAATGTTGAGTGCGAAGTTTAATGAACAGGACCGTCTTCAAATATATGGTAGTTCGAAATCACATAAGGCGGATTTATGCAACATCGACTAAATTGAAATGATTTCAAGTTTCAAATGAAGTTCAAACTGAGAATATACTCGTGTTTATGCAACTGCACATAACAGGCCAACAACTAAGAAGATGAATACTCTTTCAACCCCCAAAAAAACAAAAAAAAACATGAGTTTCTTATAATTTTCGATCGCAGCCGCAGAAATATAAATACACCGAACGGCTATTAGCTATTTGACGCATGCGCTGTCGTAAATAATGGAAGATATTAATTTCTTAGCTGAATGTTGGTCATCTTTCTCAGTTCAATTTCTTGCACGGATACCTACGTTGTTTTAATTTTTGCTTGCATGAATCCACCTTGAGTCTTCATCGATTATCTGACAGATCTACTCTGAAATATCTATTGAACCTCCAAGAATTCCAATTCCATGCAGAGTTATTTGAATCACCGACACATCAAATATGGGTGACGAGTTCTATACGTATTTACTTGGATGTGGTTGTGTGCTCTGCATCTGAGGAATCACAATGCACATTTTATAATATAGTCTACTCCATTCAAATTTGAATTTCACTCTGATATTTTTGTAATATAACTCCAGAAGAATATCCATAGAAGAATATCCAATTTTATGACGATGTGAATTCCGGAGTGAATTCTAATTCTGTTGAGAAAGTACTCTAACGAGTTCTTATCATTCGATCATCAGTAAAATTTTGCATATCGTTTGACAACACAAAAGGAAAACCTATAGTTCAGTTTGGGTATTAGCTTGGAATTTCATAATCTATAAATAAGAGAGATCGCCCACCTTTCCACGATGTTCTAGACAGATCATTGAATTTGGAAGTGTTGTATGTTAATAGTATACCAGCACAGGTCGAATACGCGCTTTGAATAGGCGCTGGAACACGAGGAGTTTGGGGTGTGAAATATCCCTCTGCACGGACTAGAAAGCTGCGTTTTTGTGATGCCGTTCTCGCAATGGACCTCAGTTCATGGTCGTCCTTTTGGTAGTGGTGTCGATCATTGTTACTGACTGATATTGATGGCACAAATAAATTTGGTGCCAAGACAGACTCTTGTGGACCACGTGATAGGATTGTATCAGATAAGTCACCGTCTACCACAACCTCGAGGAAACTCGATAGTAAATGTGGGGATTGCAAACCTTATGACGAAAGTTTTGCTAAGAGGCCTTGGTGCCAAACTAGGGCAAATGCTTTGGAGATATCCAAGGCTACAGCCAGAGACTCCCTGTATGTCTTACTGTTGCCTGCCACAAATGTAACACACAATCTATGGTAACGAAAGGTATATTACCGGTCGTTCACCGTTTTTGGCCTATTTAGATTTTGGACGAGTTCGATGTTGATTGCTCTTCTCATTACCTTGAAGATTACACCAGATACAGTTTAGATATAGTTTCAGAGAGGCTTTTCTTGCCTCTTCTTGGAATCGGTTCTAATCTAGCTATCTTCTATTCAGAAGGAAACACCAGGTTTGCATGAATCGATGAACAACCTACAAGGAATCGGTGATAGTTCTGCGGCAAATTTCTTAAAAATAAGAAACTGATCTGGATTTGAACTTACATCTCAGGAGAATGTTCAACGCATCAGACCAGTATTCGAAAATATGAACGAATTGAACCGAGGTCCGTCTCTGTCCTGTCTGCGGGGAAATGCAGCAGAATCAAAAAGTCGGCGGCGTCAGTTTTCTATATCGAAGTTTTTATTATTTTCGCGACGTGCACAATACCAAGATGAAAAAGGTCGAAATGGGTATCGTGGGGTGACAGTCAATGAAATGATTTCCTGCTGGTTCCTTTTGTGTCCTCTGCGACCTGCACCATTGACGGCAGCATCGACAGTGCTACTAATAATGGACAAGGTACTTGCAATCAAGGGCATGCCGATTGTTTAGATTTTAATTTTGGAATACCGATGTAATCTTGATGAGAACGTTTAGGGTCTCACAGGTCTCTTGAGAGGGTGAGCTCGACAAAAGCTTCAGCGCTCGAATTCACCATTATTTCGATGTTATCGATATGTGATCATGCTCCTCGGAATGTAGAATGATGAAGGCCCATGAAAAAGAACTCGGATACTACAGTGTAATTTCTCTCTTCGGAAATTGCGAAGTGAGAAGGTTCAAGGAATTTTCAATAATACAAAATTCATTCAAGATATTATATATAGATATTGGATCTCTCATTCTCATTGAGAATCTACATCGAGAACATTGATTTGGTGTTTCGACCAAGTGTACAAGGTATCATGTGTAGCTTCTATGATAGCAAAAGGCTTGCAGAAAAGACGAGTTTCCAATGTATCTGAGACGTTTTGTAATCATGTGATAATGAGTCATACACACATTGAATCAAAAAAAAATATATGTACCCAAAATCAATATTCAGAACAATTTAAATACGTATTTCGGCAACTAAATTGCCATCCTCAGTAGACCTGAAAAGTGAAAATGATTAGCGGCTCCTTAGTATCTTAGTATCCTTATCAGTATCCTCAGTATCAGTATAGTGACACTCTCAATGGTAATTTCTGGAGAATATCTTGAAAGAAACTAAGGAGTCGACAATCATTTTCACTCTCCAGGTGTTCTGAGGATGGCAACTTTGTTACTGAAATACGTATTTAGACTTTTCTGAATATTGTTGTGGTTTTTTGAGGTTTATATTCATTTTAATAGGTGAATAGAAAAATGATAACTCATAAGAAATAAATAAACAGAGAATTTATTAGAAATTTTTATATTCAGTACCATGAGGATTGAGTCGTATATTCATAGCAATATAGAAATATGAGTCAGACATGTCTGTGTGTGAATGAACATAATTTTATATCATCTAATTTGTAGGGAAATCATTCATGTTCAGTGAGTCTAATTTTGTTATTTCCAGTCTTGTTAGAATTTCTCGGTTTCAAATGGTTTCCATTGAGACTGGTATAGTGATGAGCTCATATTTTCATATTATTCCGAAAGGTATGAGCCTTAACAAGGCTACTTTCCAAACTAGGCAACATATACAGGGTTTATACAGAGTGTATTATTTGTTAATGAAGCAACAATAATAAGTTAACAGTCATTTGATTATTGCACAGTACAATAAGTACTAAACAGTTCTTTGCTCTATAGCCCATGTAAACAAAAATACTTATTTTGATGTCCCCTATCATCCCTTGAGGTTTGTCGGTATCTTTTCGGGGCACCCTGTATATGGTTATTCAAATTCGACCCCAAACATCAGGATCTCGGAACTACAGTAGATACGTCAAAGATTATATCAAGGCAACATTGCTCAATTCAGTGCAAAATAAAACAAGACAGTTTTATTTTCTCATCGTTATTTGACAAGAGAGAGTTTCTCTCCGACAGTCCGAAACTAAAAAAATATTTGTATCGCCATTTTTTCTACAGCTAAGCTGTTCGAATTGCTATTTTGCTATATTTGCTATATTGCTATCTTGGTGATGACGATTCTTATTCATTCATCAACCCACTACCTCATTAAAAATTGAGAAAATACCTAACATAACAATACGATATTGTTACCTCCTTCATGACCTGAGGGGTTCACTCACAAGATGAAAGATGAAAACATTCTTCCCTACCATCACCGTTTATTGGACGCATGCAAATTTCCATGGCAACGTGCCCTCACCACGGCGCTCCGCATGTCTCTATTCCCCAAAACAAAAACGTTATGGATTTTTCAGCTAAATGCGCAAGTATCTACTTCCTTGAAGCAAGTCCCTATTCCAATTCCGTAAATGTCTTGTTTCATCAAACAGAATTGCCCATATGCATAGCTAGCCCTTTTATCTTAGGGTATACATTCCTAACATTGAGATCCCTGGAAATCATCGGTGGAAGGGAATACAGTCGATCTTCTAAGGAATGAGCTTTTCTCTTCTAGTTTCTGCTTTGGTCATATCAAGAGACTTTTTTCTTTTCGTTTGGAATGTCAATCAATTACGTTGGTCACTCTTTTTTGGTATCTGTATCAAATCTGTTTTACTATATACTAGGTATATCACTATATTGAATATGAAATAATTCGGAAAACATCAATGAAAGTATCCTGAGTATATTACTATATTGAATATGAAATAATTCGGAAAACATCAATGAAAGTATCCTGAGACTTAGTTCAAACGTCGAGCTTGAGTTTGTTTTTCCAAATGTTGTATATTATTTCAGATGAGAACGACGATCACGACTCAACTGATCATATCCTCGTGATATCTATCAACTATTTTCGAAGTGATCGAGTTGGTATTGATATTGAAATGCCTATATCTCGATTTCAATAAGTATTTGATCCCTTTGCACCAGCCATTTTGGTATACTCGACCTTCATGATAATTATCGATCCTTCCATTCGCCAACGGAGAGTGAAAAAGATCTCTTCTCACCGCGATATATGTAACCACTTCAAGTGTGAATAACTCTTGATGACACATTCTAGACTAGCTCGGAAAGGTTAGACGACGCGATGGTGTGGTTAGTGATGTGAAAACTAACCAGACATTGGAACTCAGATAAAATGTGTAGAAAGATGTAGGAAATAAAAGAGAAGATGATGAAATTGAAAGTTAATAAAACACATTCAGATATTGATATTTTTCATGGTCCTGATCTTGATGAGACCTGCCTATAAATGATTCATAATATTAGTTGAAAGTCACGATTTCATATCTATATTAAAATATTTTGTGGAGTGGTGATTGATTAATGAAACGACTATATATTCATCGAATAATACAGTGACATGAAATTGAAATGAGTGAAAATATAGTAGGAAAGATGAATGAGCAGATGATGAAAATTGTTGATGTTGGTGGTTCAGGAATTTCTGACAGATTACATTGTTTATATCGCTAGTCTACTTAGTCTACCGAGCTGCTATCGATCATGCGAATGAATTTCTCAACATGTTCAAAACCTATATAACTCTGAAACTCCTATACAGATATTGATACAGGAAAGCAATATCAGTTGAAGCATAACTCAATCAAACGTTCACTTATTGGAGAATATAAAGGGTGTTCCATTTGAAAAAAAAAATAATACTTACAGAAATTTTCAAAAACCTTCACACAAGGAGATTTTCGAACACTTCTGATATGATCCATAATCTCATTTGGAAGATCATAATAAACAAGCTATGATGGGAATTTGAGAGATTCAGTATTGGAACTTTTGACGATATGCATTTTTGAAAACGTCCATGCGTGTCACTGTGTTCTCTCAGGTGGTAAATGTTCAATTCAATGTCTTTATTCCTAGAATAATTCATTTTTTCCCACCAGCATTATGTTCACTCGTTTTCAGCGTGAAGGTACTACGAAAGATAGGAAGTTAATTAACAAACAGCTCCCTACTATTACTCCCCAGAATTCACCTTCCCGGTATGTATAGGTGATGTATTCAGAAAAATTTCAAAGTTTCTATAAAGAGTAAGAAGACCCTGAACCTGAACCAAGGCGAATGATAGATGGTAAAACAGTAGTAAATCAAATGATATTTCGAATATATGTATTCATTGACAATTTTTTTGAATGGTTCATTCCAGTTTCCAGTTCAGCTTCATGAAACAATAATGTCTGAAATATATTACTAGTGTTAGAAAAAATTTAATATCTTCCTTGTTACCTGAGAATATTTTCACCACAAGACCTTCTATTCCGAGACGTCAGTTCCCGGGTAATGAAGACATTCTTTACAACCTTGATTTACAAATAACTATTGTTGTCGACATGTTGGACCTTAGACACGTAATTTCCCCAAGATACATATAGTTATTGAATGGAATGAGGAATGCGCTGATATGGTATTTCGGGGAATCTGTACTGTAAGCGGTTAGGAACAGGAGGAACTGCATTGATTGGAGCGCCTCCCAGCCAGTCAAGCGAGAGGAATCAACTTTAAAACGGCGATGCTGGAAGCGAGAACAACGCTCCCCCTTATCTCTCAACGAGGGTTCCGGCTATGAGCCACAAAAATACACAGTGTATTGGAAAAATATACAGAATATCACGAGTTGCTTGTGTATTGAGTTTTTCATTTTTTCCAATGAAAACGGTTTCGAATGAATAAGAGCAGATGACTCAGAAACTCATCAGAAAGATTCTTATATTCATCTCAAATGCTTGTAACACAGAAAATACGACAAAGATTATATCAGGGCAACATTTCTCAATTCAGTGCAGGATAAAACTGGGCATTTTTATTTCCTCATTGTTATTTGACAAGAGCGAGCCTCTCTTCGAGAGTCCGAAACATAAAAAAATATTTGTTTCGCCATTTTTTCACCAGCTACGCTGCTCGAACTGCTAAGTCTCATATGTTTCATAATTCTTATGAGTTATCTTGGTGATGACGATTCTTATTCATTCATCAACCCATACTACCTCATCAAAAATTGAGAAAACACCTAACATAACAATACGATATTGTTACCTCCTTCATGACCTGAGGGGTTCACGAGATGAAAGATGAAAGCATTCTTTCCTACCATCACCGTTTATTGGACGCATGCAAATTTCCATGGCAACGTGCCCTCACCACGTAGCTTCTAACCATCATTCTCATCATTGTGTAATGAATTTTTGATTTTCTCCAATGAGAACGGTTTTGAATGAATAAGAGCAGATGACTCAATACGTCTCATCTCAAATGCTTGAATCAAAAGTTTTCTCATTTCAGAGGCGAACCTCAAAGGTGATATTATTCTTTGACTTTGGCTATGGTCAACTTTGTCTCTCCTGATGATCACAAACTTCAAACTTCCAAGAACAGCTTCCATCTCTCCCAAAATTCCACCGCTGGCTAACTCGATATTATAGGTTTCCATTTCGTGTTTTCCACAGATAAAAAAATGTCTTGTCAAATGAATCACTGCATTTTTCATGAAATATTGAAAGAAAAATATAACTTTCTTAATATTTTCCCATCTGCATCAATTCCACAAGCTGAGAAATGGATCAAATGATTTTTTCCATGTGTTATACGAAGATTTTTACTACCACGGCTGAAAGTGGGTATCAAAATATAATCCCACCCTGTTGGAATAATTCCACAAAATCTTACATTACAATGTTATCTTCTCCATACCACCTCGGAGGTAGAATGCTAGACGCGTTTTTTTCACATGGTATCCCGATTCAGTCAGAAATACAATAAGTACTCATCCATATACTTTATGTACAATAATGATCAAACCTATTTCTAGTCATTGTAGCTGATATCGTAGTATCAGCAGTAATAGTTGATATAGTTATGATTGTATTTCTTACTGTAGGTGTAGGGTAATTATTGCAGTTGCAGTAAAGAGTGCCCAACGTGGTGGGTCCATCGTTGTGTTTCCTCTTTGCTTTCACTCCATTTTTCTTTCTGATCGATGTATCTGCGTCCCAGTTCTCATTTGGTTGATATGTTCTTGACTGAAAAATTGTTCCAGCTTGATTTAACAGCTTCGCTGCTATAACTATCCTCTCTTGCTCCAACATATTTAGCTCAGTTTTCTTTGATAGCGTAATTTTGCCTACTTTGATATCCACAAGATATCACTTGCCTCCATTTCGGAACTAATAGACATCTGCCTATTTGGCATATCCGAAGAATCATTGTTTCTCCTGTGCAAACTAGTGAACGTTATTTTTCATAGATGTGAAAATATATGCCTATATACTCTCATAGATAGGATTAAATCACATTCATTCCAGTGACTTTCTCTACTAATTCATACTTCACGATGAAAAACACACTGGCAGTAATGGCACGCACAAGATTGAACTTGTATCAGAATGAAATGAGTGACGCTGAGATTCTGGTGAGAGAGCATGCGCAAGGATTGCAGAACGGGTACCGGAATTTCACAGAATATCCTAATACTCCCGTTTCTTTCAAGAAAAAACGCAGCTCACAAGATATTTACACGGCACTTTCGCAGTATTACACGGTACTGTTAACGAACGCACTGATATTCACCTGGGAAAAAGTACGAAAGTACATTTGTACACAAATGCACAATTTTGTAGAAATGCATCACGGTTACAGCAATATTCTCATCTTTTTTTAGCAGTGAGGATCACCCTGATGATCGAATCTCTTGTTCTCCTTTAGGTATCATCGATCAACAGGGTCCTCCGCAATCTGGCCGCCCAAAAGGAGCAGTCTTCCACGCCCCCATCCCTCTCCTCCGGAAGCGACAGCGTCTACGACAAGCTGCGGTTGTTGAACGGCAACCAGGCGGGTTGGAGGCCCTCGCCATGGTATTCCCCGAGCAACGCAGCTTCTTTTCCCCTCCAGCCGCTCAGTCCACCGCCTACGATCTTGTCGGACGACGGAGGGAATACCATCAAGAAAGGTAAGGGAACAAAATCATGAATCACGGTCTGATGCCATCAGTTTATCAGTGACTGTTACACTTAGAATATTTCATTTTTACTGTATATGCTGTATGTTCTTCATTCACGAAGAATCAACTAACCAAGTAACTATGCTGTGAAATGATATAAAATATTTATCATGAATCGAGAAAACTTTTCTGAGATTATAACATCACCAGACGAAATAGAAACAACTATATACATTAAATATCAGTACCTCCGATTAATGCATCATTTGGTCCTTGAATTATTTGTTGCTATGTTATCGTTGATGCCTTCCCAGTAGGTCAGTCGTGATAAGTGAGGAAATCCCCTGTCCTTGCAAATTTTTTGGATCATAACTTTTTTCTTTTGCATCCTACGACTTCCATAGGTAATAAGATAACAGATCTTCAGAAATGGACGAAATTGACCAAAGTGGAAAGGAAATGCCGGGAAGACTCATTTTTCCTGACAAAAGCTTCAGAGAGCTTCAGTTTCAGGGATTTTTTCAACGGTGAAACCTCTCACAACAATGTTTTCTAGATATTTCCGCCGATCTACTCTATCTTGCTGGTACGAGACTGCTTGCAACAATGATGCGGATGATAACTGCACTTCATTATTGTTGTATTACATAATGAATAGGTACTCAATTTCTTCTTTTTGCGAATTTTTGGTATCTGCCGAAATTTACGGGGATTTCAACGCCTTGGAAAATGGAAACGATAATCAACACATTCGAGGTAGTTGAAGTTGGGTAAAAGAAAATAAATAGTAACAAATATAAACTCTAAAAGCTGAAGGATCCAGATCGAAAGCTGAAAACGCAAGAACTGAGTAAATATTTTTTCGAAGTTTCCTGAATTTTCAGTTTGCTGATAGCTTGAAAAATATGGACGGAACAGAGGAAATCTACTAATCAAGGCAGTGAAATATTGGCAAATAGATCGAAGTGCCTGCACAAAAATTTACCTGAGAACACTACTGAAATTTTGGGAAACAGAGCGATAAGACAGCATGCAGTCTTATTCTATTCTGATTTCATAAACTTTGTTATACCAGGTGTCATCGTATTATTCGATGAGATATAGTTTCAAACTAGGCAAGATTGTTGGATGAAAAAATTGGAGAATATATTTTGATATTCCATACCTTCCCATCACTTCCGGTTTCACCGGAATAACACAAAAATTGGAATTTTGAATGATATACCCTGTGTTGTCAAGATTCTTGGATTTTTCAGATTCTACTATTCTAAGGTCTGAGATTTTGAGTACATTCACAAAGTTTAAAGACCAAAACTTGGTGCATTTGATTCTTCAGGAGCATTTTATTTTTGTATGTAGAGTGCGTTGGACTTTTCAACTAATCTGATGGGTAGATGAACCAGTACCCCTGCCAACTACGAAACTCATACCCTCGGGACTCTGAAATCATATAAACGAGAATCCAAGGGAACCCATATACTACCAATTCTGAAAAAAATGTCCCCCGAATGTATTCAAAAGAGTCCCTTATAAACTTATAGGATAATCCCGAGGATAATCTAGAACTCTGATTCAATTTACCTCTTACATCATCATTATTATTCCGATATCAAAAACTCCGTCATTTTTGAAAATCTGAAATTCATCGTTTATTAAACAAAAATGTCACTTCTGGTGCTCATAGATCAATGATGGCGAACAGGCTCACTATATTTGTAATTTAAATTTTCTTTAATTTTTTTCAATTTTGCACACCATCGAACAACAAAAAATTATTTCTTTCAAATGCTAACTAAAGGAAAAGAAAGGATCCTGAAAATGCTATTCCATTTAGTGTAGTATTTTTTTTTCTGGGGACACGAAAGGTGATAGTTGAAAAGCAATCTTTCGAAACCTTTCGTTTCATGTATAGCCACTTTAAAAAAAAATGACTTTACCGATGGAATAGTATTCTCAGGTCATTTTCATAATGCCTCACTCATGGTGTGTTGAGATTTGAAAATTCCAAATCTGTCCCAAGGAAAAATGTTCTTGAGGCAATCACAATCGCTGCTAGGACAATCTCTATACTTGGACATCACAATAATGTACTGAATGAGAATTTTTCTTAGATTCTCCATGGATCAAAATCATTTCCTTTTTCATTTCAACGAATCAATGGCAGTTAGTCATTTTCAAAAACGAATATCCAAGAAAATTCTGAACATTCGAAAATGAACATATCTTGGAGGATGTGAGATATATAAGTTTGAAATACAGTCTTATACTCGCTGTTTACCAAATTTGAAATATATAATCACAATAATAGCCAAATTCTCAAGCGGGATTAGTTCCAGGTGAATGCTATATCAAGCCCACAGTAAAATTTTCCATTATATTTTGAGCCGTTCACCCTCTGAGATAATGGGGGAGGGAGGAGTTCCACAAAAATAGAAGTCTCGAACTCATATTTCTCATTAAAACTTCAATAAATATATTCCATTTGATATTGATTGTTTGCGTTTCTACTTCATGAAGTTGTGAGGAATATTCCACATGATTTCAATGATATCTATGATTAATTGAGTACTAAATCCCTCACCCTTTCGGCTTTGAGATAGTATGCGGAAGAAAACAGATCCCTTTGTATGTGAAGGAAATATCGTCTCGAGTAGGGTATCGATTGAATCCCGTCCAGATTCCCTTTCGGATCTGCTTCTAATGTCGTTTGTTTGTTGACACTTTGATTTCGTCCCCCGAATAGCGCGGCGTCTTTCGGCGTCGTTTTCACGCATCGGGCCGTCGGAACGCTCACCGCACTTCCGATACGCCCTAGCTTTATGGTGACAAAAAGGGAGTCACGCAGTAAATTTCTATGAGATCGAGAATAATATTCCTATCACGGTTTTTCGACAACGATATCACTTTTTATACAGTATACGGCCATCAGCTGCTGCTAAAAATATTCGTAGGATAATCGTATGAATTAAAATAAAACTTTCTTCTTGAGTCGATCCCTTTCTGTTGAAAGTGAGCCGAATGACGTTTCCATTCGGACAAACACTTCTTCTTGGTCCAATTCGAATTAAATTTTTGTCGAGAAAAAATGCATCAGTTTCCACAACTTATTTTCGAGGAATTGGATAAGAATGATGTAGCCTTTGGATTATTCTTAGATTTTACTACATATTATTATGCCTGCATAAATAACGAATGATTAGGGAAGCATTTATTATTTATTTGAATTATATCTCACTGAAACAAGTATTATTGGGTTACAAAAGGATGTGTATTCATATCAGACATAGAAACAATAACCTTCGAATTCCCCAGGGAAGTGTAATCGGTCCGGTAAATTTCATCTTTTTTGTCAGTCATATAAGTGTTTGAATGTTGAAAATTGCTCTATATTGAAAAATAATAAGGAAAAAACTATGTCGATGTCAACAACTATGACATTACATTAAACAGGCGTATCAAATACTGTCTGTAAGTTCTTCGAGGAGGTGGTGTATTCATTTTTCAGCTTTTAATGGGATTTTCTCTCCTCGTTTCTAAAAAATAGAGTAGAAGTTATTAAAAATTATTGCAATATATTTGTATTAAGGACAGATTTAGGATCTGTCCCAAAATGTCACTGCGCTTGAAATTAAACCTTTAGATACCTGAAAGAGAAATTCTCTATTGGTCAGTGACACCTTGTTTCTGAAAAAATTTGGAAATACAAATATATTTAATAAGAATAAAACCTCTACTTATCTTGGTGGACGTTTCGGGAACGAATCTGCTCCCGTTCTCAACACAATTGAAATATTTTTCTCTTCGTAAACTTTTTTCAATGTTTCCGATTTTGACACTGAAAAGTGACAATTTGGCAGACGGAGGAATTCTGGTTACAAGGTGTTTTCATTAATTGATATCGAATTTTCCATTTTCATATTCAAGTCTCAGAAGTGGATAATGAAAATGGAAAATTCGATATCAATTAATGAAAACACCTTGTAACCAGAATTCCTCCGTCTGCCAAATTGTCACTTTACAGTGTCAAAATCGGAAACATTGAAAAAAGTTTACGAAGAGAAAAATATTTCAATTGCGTTGAGAACGGGAGCAGATTCGTTCCCGGAACGTCCACCAAGATAAGTAGAGGTTTTATTCTCATTAAAGATATTTGTATTTCCAAATTTTTTCAAAAACAAGGTGTCACTAACCAATAGAGAATTTCTCTTTTAGGTATCTAAAGGTTTAATTTCAAGCGCAGTGACATTTTGGGACAGATCCTAAATCTGTCCTTACTACAAATATATTGCAATAATTTTTAATAACTTCTACTCTATTTTTCAGAAACGAGGAGAGAAAATCCCATTAAAAGCTGAAAAAGGCGTATCAAGTTTTTAAACGAGAGTTTTCGAGTTAGAAAAGGAAAATAGACATGAAGAGCTGGTATTCCGTCTCTCACACTTTGAGAATGATTGAACAATATTCAGATATGAAGGAAATGAAAATAATAAATTGTGCTTATTTCAAGCCACAAGGAAACAAAATATTACCAGTGAGCAGTAGCAGTATATATTCAAGAATGTATAATATGCAATCAAAATTTGTTATAAATGTAGTGGATTCAATCATAGTCAGTCTACATGTAAAAGCAACAAACTTATTTGTCCAAAATGTTCCCATGATCATTGTTTGAGAGACTGCGTTTCGACTGATGAGAAATGTGTCAATTGTACGGCTGCTAAAGTTACTGATAACCAGCATGCAATGTGGGATAAAAAGTGTCCAATTTATCAAAGAAAAATGTCCTTGTATAAATCAGATTTATTTGTTAATAAATAGCAATCGCAGTTCTCATGTAAATCTAAACAGAAGTGTAGTTCGAACCCAACCATATTTCTTTCTATTATCAGAATGTTCGAGGGGGAGGTGTATTATCAGCAATAAGCAATCGTTTTAGTTCAACGCAAATTGACTTGTCTACTGTTTTTGACTTAGTGCCAATGATTGATATAATTGGCATTAAGGTGGTGTTGGGAAAAACGTACTACTTTGTCTTGAATATTTACATCCCCCCTGCTACGATTCCTGGCACGTATGAAATTCTCTCTGAAACCTTATGTAATCTTCCATATCTCAATGATTCTGACAGTAATCTGATTATTGTTGGAGATTTCAATATTCCGAATTATGTCTCCTCTATTCCTAAAGGACTGATGGACAATCTCGTAAATTTTAGCAATTTTATGGGATTGAGTCAATATAATTCGATTCTGTATTGCAATGATCGTAATTTGGACTTAGTTTTCAGTAGGTCAACAGTTGTTGTCTCTGAATCCAATGATCCTCTCCTTCCAATCGATACTCATCATCCGCCTTTACTAATTGACATCAAGTTTGGCTCTTGTACCACCAAATTTAATACAGATTGTATCGCAACTTATAATTTCAGAAAAACAAACTTTGAAAGATTGTATCAGGACCTTTCGGAAGTTAATTGGTCTGTCTTAGAATCCTTAGTAGATGTCGATTCAGCATGCACTCAACTTTATTCAAAGCTAGATAGTATTTTCTCGAAGAGCGTTCCTACCAAAATAGTTAGAAATTCTTCATTCCCACCTTGGTTTACTAGTTCTATAATAAGGAATATAAAAGAGAAAAACAAACTTTTCAAACTTTATAAAAACACTGGAGATCCTGAATACCTTGAAAAATTAAAAACTTTGAAGAGTGCTATCAAGAAAGACGTATCTATATCACATACGAATTTTGTTAGAACTGCACATGAGTTGCAAAACAATCCAAAATCTTTCTGGTCCTACATAAATATTCTGAAAAATAGGTCCAGTTTACCTACTTCAATGTATCTCAATGATGAAGAACTCAATGAACCCTTGGACATTTTGAATTCGTTTGCGACCTTTTTTCAATCATCTTTTATAACCTCAACAGATTATGTAGCTGAGGAAGTAGTCGATAACACACCCAGTTCAGTCACTCCGATTATATCAGAAGATCTTGTTCTTAGAGCTTTGAAACGATTCAAACCAAAAATGACTATGGGCCCAGACGGCATACCATCTTTTATACTCAAAGACTGTGCAATAATACTTTCAAAACCATTAGCAGTAATTTTCAATTTGTCTCTTCGAACAAATATTTTTCCCCTTTCATGAAAAGTTGCGAAAATATGCCCTGTATTCAAAAAAAGTGATATGTATAATATTGAACATTAAAGGCCGATTGTGATTCTATGTAATTTCAGCAAGTTATTTGAAATGGTAATTCATGAATTTTTTTGTCCGCACACGTGAATTCGCGAATCATTGAGAATCAGCATGGTTTCATGAAAAGACGATCCACTGTCACCAACTAAGTATGCATTACACAATTTTCAGCAAGTTCATTGGACAATGGGGGACAGGTGGACGTGATATATACAGACTTTTCGAAAGCTTCCGATCGTCTAGACCATGGTTTGCTCATGAGGAAGCTCGCCTGCTTTGGACTCACCACAGAACTATTGAATTTTTTCATGTCATATTTATCGAACAGGAAATTGCATGTTCTCTACCATGGATTCAAGTCTATTGAAATTTCAGCTTCATCGGGTGTTCCACAGGGGTCAATACTTGGTCCTCTTTTATTCACCATCTTTATTAATGACATATGTAGAACCCTACAGTCTAATATATTATTATATGCAGAGATTGTAAGATTTACATGACAGTCAAGAGCCTTCAGGATAGCGCGATGCTTCAAGATGACCTTGAAAGGCTCCATATCTGGTGTAATTCCAACTTATTGCCACTTAACATAAAAAAGTGTAAATGTACGTCTTTTACGCGAAAAAAGAGTATCATAGAGTACGTCTACAATATCGATAATGAATTACTAGACAGATGTTATCAGTTCAAGGACTTGGGTGTGGTCTTCGATATTAAACTAACCTTTGTTGATCACATAACCGAAATGGTCGGAAAAGCGTACAAAACACTGGGATTTATTTTGAGGAACTCAAAGTTCATGCAGCAAACTGAGTCACTGAATTTAATTTTCAATGCTTTTGTGAGGTCAAAACTGGAGAATGCCTCAGTGGTCTGAAGTCCTGGATACGATATTCATTCCAATAATATTGAAAGCATTCAACGGAAATTCATCAAACACCTCTGGTATAAAACAGATGAGGTAATTGACATTAACACGTAGATTTGGAACTGAACTATTGGCTTCTCGCCGTACTTATAGTGGGGTCATATTCCTATATAAATTCCTCAATAACAAACTTGATTGTCCCCATTTGCTATCCCTCATTGATATACATGTTCCTCGGTTGCCTGTGAGAGATAAATATTTCTTTTACTTGCGCACACCTCAATCTAATCTACTGCAATTTTCACATATTTATAGAATATGTTCAGATTATATGTCTTCTCAAGATTCATGTGATATCCTCTATACTAATATTACCTGTATGAAGAGAGCATTATTGTAGTATTGTTTGGTAGTGTGCATATCTGCATGTAAGCTCTTTTTCTCCTCGCTTTCCATATGCAGATGGGCCCATCTCCATTCACTAGTGTGATAAATTATCTAGTTTGTCCTAGCCTAGTTTGTATCTAAACTGTAATTTTATATCAGATGTTTATTTTCCCATCCTGTAATTGGCTTCGGCTGTTGGATGGTGTATGAATAAAATGAAATAAAATAAAATAAAAAATATAGCATTAATTAAAAATTATGATATTATGATTCACAAAGACTTTTCTACAAATTTTACCAGATCGTGAGCCTCATGATATGGAAGAATATATTAACGCTAGCTTGTGTGATAACCCAATCATTTTTTCGACTTTCTCGCCTGGGTATTGCTCGAAATGAAGGTTATTATTCATATCATCGAAAGAGGTATCTGAATTTTTAGAGATGACTTTTGATGAGTTTGAGCGATACCAAGAGATGTTTCAAATACTTCTGTACCAAAAAAAAAACGATCTCTTGTTCAATAATGATAAATATATTGACAGGAAAATGAAACAATATGTAGAAGATATGACATCAATGAATCCAACCATACTGTATGGCTTGTTTCTTATTTCTCTTCATTTGTTTGTCTTCATTTGTAGGAATTTATCTAAATGAATGATGCTTCATGATGGCATCGTGATATCAAGGCATTTCTTCACTAATTCAACCATTGAGAACGGCATTGATGAAACCCTTCACCGTCGCCTTTATATACTTACCTCTCTCATTATCAATTATTATGAAACTGAACCTCTTAAAAAAACAGTAGTATCAATTCTTGTCACTGAAGTGTTCAAAAATCGTACCTTTTCGAAATCGAAAATCGAAATCGAATGGTTTCTGGAAGGCGAAACGTCGGATGTCGAATTTGGAAACTCCATCTTCTATGTCAGAAAAAGTGGCCTAAAAGAAGTGTCATCTATTTCGATGAATTTCTTCAGATAATGCTGAGTAATATTCTTCGTCATTCTTCAACGTCAAAATCCCTACCTTTCTACCCCCTTCGAATGACAGGTACAACCCTCATTTTTCAAATGGGAGTATAGGCTTGTGACATATATCGTTCGAAAGGTCTTTTAATTCTCTATTCAAAAATTTTATCGTCTCAATCGAGATAGAATAAAATAAAATCATGTGGTTACCGAAATTCGCTCTGATACATCGAAAAACTAAAATGTAATGTAATGTGCTTCCAATTCTTTTATAGATATGTACAGTACAGTACAGTACAGAAATAATGAATTCATTTCATTTGGCTTTTACACACTGTATATCATAGTTCTGACGGAATTTGATGATGCTCAAGAAATTTAATTCACGAGGGCACTGCATTAAAATGCAGTAATAAAAATTTACGGAAAATACTATGAACAAAGCAGAAAATGCAGGAAATTAAATGGAAGCGATACCTTGTACATCCACTACAGCTCGTCAAAAAGCATGAGAATGTCCACAAAGCATAGCTCCGTTCAATGGAACAAATTGGATGAAATTTTAATTAATGCGTAATAATTTCATTAAAATCGTTTGTGGCCGTGTCAAAATTGAATAGTTGCAAATTGGCGGCATGCTGAAACGTAACCGATGTGGAGTTTTCAGTTAGCTGCCGGTCCCGGGGCGCATTTTTAACAAATGTGTCACTTGCAGCTAGATCTGATACAGTAACAAAGTGGGCCCTGGGGCCGGATTACCGCAAAGCCCTGCTCGGCTTTTGATAGCCAACGAGGGCGGACTGCGGTAAACAGTCGTAATTTGCAAACAATCTCGCCCCCGATACACAAACAACCAATTTCGAGCTGGCATTTGCATCATCGCCACATTTTGTCTGAAGTGGGAGTGCGGCTATGCGCGTTTGATTGTTCTTTGAAAAATTGTTGTTACAAATTTGAGGATACGAGGGTATCGAATTATAATGAATAATTGAAAAAAAAAGAATTCATGATTATATGAGTTACCAACTGAGTACTGAGAAACTTAAAGTCAGTACACAAAATCTGATAATCAGTGTCAATGCAGAGGAACAAAACTCCGAGATTATCGAAGATTTATCGAGGTGCTTGTTATCGATGTATAACTATGAAAATCAACATCCATGATTATTTTATATCCACCCTTCTTAAAATACATGTTTTCATTTTGTGATAAATGCATTTATGATAAGTACATGGTGCAAACACGAAGTTTCACACCTAATATGAGCTCTGGTGAATAATTGAATTATGGAACAAATATAAGCAGGAATCAAAAAATGGTAGAGAATCATCTTGCATTGGTATGCCTTGTCGCAACACAAATTATATATGTAGGTGAGAATTCGAGATCCTCTCTTGAAAAACTCGATATTTGGATCACCCTTGGAATAAGCAGTATGACCACGTACATAATTTATATGCGAGCCGCATTTGATCGAAAAGCGCAAACATGACCCATCAAAATTATCCTCTCTTCTTTATAACTAGGATGGTCATGCGTATTTCATAACTTTCATACCCGATAATGTATCCGTTTGATATTTCAACTCTTCATAATGAGATGCAGAGAAACCGGGATTTTCAAGTATACTTTACCGAAGGAAACATGAAGAACGAAAATGATTGTTGTTATTGAATTAACGAGGAAATTCCACTGGCTTCGAAAGTGAAGGATATTCATATAAACGACGAGCAAAAGCGGGAGGGAGTCTACACTGAAGAGCAAGATATTAAATTTCTGGAATTTTGCGGTGTTCTGTTCGACAATAAGTCGGGTCGAAAAGGAGTGTAATCAGTTCCATCGGGTGGGATGATTTCCTGTTCACAGCCGCCAGAAATCTGCAATGCTGACTTTCTCTATCTCAATGGTGGTGTACACACCTATCGAATTTCCAACTGAAACTACCTTCAAATGAAAACATCATGTAACAACCATGAATGAGGAATTTTCGCATTACTTGCCATTGATTACTCTAGCAATTTATCTCTGCTTGAGGATGACAGCCGAATGGCACGGATTTTGACGTCACTAGATCTGTTCGTTTTCTACTGGTATGAAAGTCGTGAATTCCACTAATTGTTGAAAGAAAAAAACGTGAGAATTCATTTGAGAAAAACGGATCATGCCATGAGTGATTACTATCAAATGAAAAAATGCATATGCTTCAAAACTGAACCAATTTACTCGAAAACATTGCGATTATATCAATGTTTGTTGTATTCAAATTGAAAGAAGAGGAATAGGAAAGATTCTGAAAGCTCCTGCTTCAATCATTATCAAAATGATTCATGATGATATCAGTTATAGACAAGAAGTACAATGAATCTAATCATCATCAAGAAACTGCAATTACAATCATACATTCAATCAAATAATATATATTATATGAAATGAAAATCACTAATATTACTATTGAAACAACATCCAGTCATAATCAATCCGTGATCTGAATATCTAACTCTCAAATGTGCAATACGTCAACAGTTGAATTGGGTTTTTGAATAGTTTCCTAGCTGGAATTCGAAAATGAAGAATGTGAGTTAACTTTCAAATCAAATGACGCCGTTACATGCTGTTTCAGTGGTTTCAGTTGAAAACTTTATAGGAATATTTACCCCTATCATTGAAAACATCTTCAACACCTTCAACCCTTCTCACCGTCCACCGAAATAAATCCACACACGGATATTCTCTCAGCCTCGTCTGACAGCATTCCCCAACCAGTAAATAACATAATAAAGCGATGTGCTCAGACGCGACCTGAAATAGACGTCCCAAACGAGCTCTCGAGATAAACAACCGAACATGAACGAAATAGTCAATACACAAAGAGCCAGGCTGAAGAAGGTCGTGCATCTTGAATCCTAACGTGGGAGTTGCCATAAATCCTTTTGTACACCCGTTGATCTCTGATACTTATCTCGCCTTTGTCGGCGTGGAATTCACAATTGTTCAATGAAGATATGGCATTTCCAGTGTAACTATACCTATAGTTCGTTTGATGACGGGATAAAGTGATAATTAAATAATTCAAACACGCCATTTGGGTTCCTACTGTAACTCTAGTTTGCTGTATGCTCTAAGAAATAATGAGATCTTTGAGTATAGTTTATTAGACCTTTGACTAATTAGTCTGCTGCAGTTATCTTCGACCATCATACTCGTGCCAGAACGAATTTCAGAGACTACTAGGTAGGCTCAATACTACGCTACTACCAAAACAGATGCCAACAGTAATTTAAGTGTAGTGATTTGATGACATTTCATCTACAACATCATCGATTGTTTACAGGTTCTCAGTACAGTGCCAGTCTTATCAAGTATGATTTAATAGAATGACAATTCTCATCAGTCGGGCTTGTACTATTCTTTCATTCCATGAAAAATCCAGTGGAAGACAATTTTTGAAAAATCCACTTTTATATGCAACTCTCCGAGATATTTCATCCCCCATCGGAAATTCTTCTACCCAACAATTGCTCTTCAGTTCTAGATAAAAATGACGGATTGGGCCTTAGCCATTATTGATTATTTCATATTCATAACACATCTCAACATTACAACATAGCTTCTATCTTTTTAAGACAGTCGAAGCACTTTCGAAATTAAGAATAACTTGTTTGCTTTGCTTTGTATAAAACGTTTGTTCTATTTCCAACAAACGTAAAATGAATTATTTCTCTCGGATTGGTTGAATTTTTCTCGAATGTTATGGAGATAAGATAAAATCATGCAGTGAATACTGATCATGTTCATTGCTAATGCATCAGAAGACATCAGCCAAATTGTAGTAATCTAAGTTCGTGGTGATTTCAACGAGTAGAAATTACATTCATCGTTCTTCTTTCTGTGGCTACTGTCTGTAAGTTCTTTGAGGAGGTGGTACATTCACTTTTCAGTGTCAAAACCGAAAACATATTGAAAAATTTTGCGAAGAGAAAAATATTTTAATTGTGTTAAGAACGGGAGCATATTCGTTACCAAAACGTCCACCAAGATAAGTAGAGGTGTTATTCTTATTAAATATATTTGTATATTGAAATGATTTTTAATAACTTCTACTTTATTTTTTAGAAACGAGGAGAGAAAATCCCACGAAAAGCTGGCTGTTTCATCGGTATGATATTTCGTCAAACTTCTAATGTGGAACGAGTGAAGAGTATTTCAACTGCATACAAAATATCATGCTGTTTTATCATTATGATTTCATATATTATCTCAGAATCATATTGATAGTTAGCACTTATAATTTGTCTGAAATATTCGATCGACTTCAGAGTGTTGCTCAGAAGTACGAATTCCTTGACATTTTTTGAAGATTCAGCAGGTCAGATACATTGCGAAGTTTGTTCGTATGATAAATGTTCGCTATTCATTCTATTTCACATATTGTCAAATAGGTTTTTATTCGGTTTATTCGATTTGAGACATCGATCATATGAGAATGTACAAATAAATTACTATGATAATTCAGAATAATTAGATTACTATCCGTTCATTGAGTTAGTTACTGGTAAATCTGGACAAATGACGAACTATAAGGAGTGAACACTGAAGTTTGAGACAAAGAAGAAGCGTAAGCTTGAACTGAGGGCACCACTTGCAGCTGCTGATACTGCAACACTTGAGGATACTGTTCGACTAGAACTGGAGTTTCAGAAACCTGTATTTTTGACAGAGCGGGAATTGCCTGGATCGGTAAAGCATTAGATTCCTTAACAAGTTTGGCTGGAGCTTTTGGAACAAAAGATGGACTTGCGAATCTCACTGGAGCTGCATAAAGAAGCTTTTGGGCTTGAGGAAGCACTACATAGATTTGGCTCTGTGCAATCTCTGGACTGCCTTGAACAGTTGAAGATTGGAGCTTCTGGTTCTCTGCTGTCAAGTTTTCAGCCTGTAATACAAATATTTTTATTATATAAACACCATTAAGTACCTCTTTCGGCAGTACAGAATGGGTTTGTAGTTTTTGTTGCGTTATTTGAGGATTTATTGACAGAAATGTACCATTATTTGTTTGGTCGTTTGCTCTGTTGCTACTTCTGTTGTAGTTGTAGTTTCTGTAGTGGTAGGCTCGTTCTGAGTTGGCGGTCCATATTCTTGTGGAGGAGTTCCATAATGGGTCGGAGGAGCTGGAAGAGGGAATTTTCGATTTTATTCTTTACACGCAGCTGAGAGGAAGCAGTGATTCAAAGTAAACTATAATCAAATTGATCTTTCAACGAACTAGTATATGATAACTCCATATCATGCAATTTCCATGAATATTCAGTCATTAAATATTATTGAATTATATGTGGAATTCGTATTCCAAGAAATGTTCAAACAAACCTTGGGATTTTTGTGATCTTTCTGGAAGTCTGAAAGTGGGTCCACTCGGTTGCCATCCTCTTGGAAGGTAAGGAGCAGCTGGAGGTTCTGCTGCTGCTAAAGAAACTACTATGAGGATAATTGCTGCTACGGCCTATAGTAACAAAAAAAAGAATATAAGTTAACACATCAATTATTCTCCAAAGCTCAAGAGAGAAAGATAACGTTGAAGTGATAGGATGACGGATATAAAAGACTCAGAATTTGTTGCCAAATATCCTTCAATACCGCCCTGATATTTTCTTTACTGAGGTATGGTGGCAGTATAATAATATAATATGATAATGATGTAATGATAGAAAAGATATGTGCTCCAGAAATTATGTAATTTATCCCAAAACCTATCACAGAGTGATCAGCAATATTTCACCTACATCAATTTTTGTATAAACCTTCGACATGTCGTATTTAACTGTGTCACTCTTTTGCTCTCTGATAATGTTTTCACCACGAGACATGACGAACCTTCTGTCAGAACTTTTCATCGCTTCCAATTTATACGATTCACTATAACTCACCTTCATTTTTATAATGTATTGAAGATCTTCCACTTGCTTTAACACACAATCAACTGGTGTCTATCAAAAATGGATTGGATCTATTTATATTCCTTAGTAAAAGAGGGGTATTTGACTGTTTGAAATGCATGATTAGGCAAAAAAGACAAATTGGTATCAGCCTGAATTTGATTGCTGAAGGTGTTGAGGTGATATAGCTGATAACGTATTCTGAGAGAGACTTAGCATTGACCTGGTAAACGTGATCGTGATGTATAGAGCCTTATTTGTTATATCAATCGAAAGTCATTCACCTGAGAATGCAATATTGGGATTGATGTATATGACTTGATAGTCGTCTGGAAGGCACCATTTTCAATGTCAATGAATGAACAGAATCGAAAAGTGATATCGAAATTAGTATAGATAAAGATGGCCCCTTCAGATAGTTATGGAATGAACAGAATATTAATCTTTCGAATAAAAACGAAATAGTGCATAAAGATGATTATTTCATTCACAAATGGCTGCACCTATAGAATTGCATGACATTGAAGTCACATGATATGTAATATAAGCGGCTATTTAGGTAAACAGAGGAATATGAGCGACTATTAGGCCTGTTCGTTTGAGTCAGATTCAGCTGCTTGTATCTGATTTCAAAAAGAAACAGAGTAATGAACTGAATGAGTTGGAGAGAGATAAACTGATGTCAGATAGGTGCTAAATATCACAAACGAACAAAAAAAAACCTTCCGTTCGATTGCACAAATGTCAAAGTTTGACATAAATCAAACAGCGAAATTTGAAAATGTCTCGTTTTGGTTTATCTTCCACTACGGAAATTAATGATTATGTGAGCAAATCTATACCAAAGAATACAAAGAGGAGTAAAGAGTCTGTATGGAGACAATTTATGTCTTTTTGTCAGCAGAAGACATATGAATTATGTGAGACTACCCCTACAATCGTTATTGCTGAAGTCCTCAAAGATTGGGCAGGGAATATGCGCAAAGAAAGTAGTGAAGAATATAAAGAGTACACAGTCAAATTGATGTGGAATTCCACTCCGCAAACTATCCAGGAGTTATACTTCAATAAATATCAACGTAAGATAAATCCATTTGAAGATATCGAATTCCAAAGTGCAAGGGATGAGCGTAATGCAAAAAGGCGAAACCTGCAATATTGTCCTCAAAAAAGGAAGGAAAGTTCAGAAGCACTAACTTTAGATGAATTGAATGCTATTATAGATAGCTATGATGAAAATACCCCAGACGGCCTTCAGAAGAAATTTTTTTAGATAGTATCTGTAGAGTTGGCCTGGCGAGGAGGCGAAGGTATCTATTGTAAAATCGATTATTTCAAGAGGGAAATGAAAAACGATGGAACATACTCTGGCAGATTCAGATATAATCCTGTGTTAACAAAAACTTGCCAATGAGGAAATCGGAAATGCGCAGACATTAAATGGCTCACGGCTAACAGTCCAAATATGAATCGTTGTCCTGTGCGTATTTTCTTGGAAATTCTTAGCAAGCGAGGGAGTCACATAACCAGCGACCGTTTTTTCTTGACTCCAAATCCGCACTGGAAAAAACAGGGATCTGCATGGTACAAATTGTCCTACCGTCAAAAATGAATATTCGAAATGGATGAAAGCTGGTGCAGAACATATTGGTTGGGATGTGAAGAAAAGAAAAATCACGAATCATTCCAGTCGCTCCACGGCAGTTTCACAATTAGCAAAGGTTGGCGTGCAAGAACGGGAACTGATGAAAATAACGGGCCACAGTAATGCATCGTCTATCAAACCCTACCTCCAGCTCGATGAGCAACACCACAACAAAATTATTAATAGAATGCGGCAGTTAGAAGAAACACAGGCTTCAACTTCAGCAACACAGGCTTCAACTTCAGCAACACAGGCTTCAACTTCAGCAACAGCAACACAGGTGATACAAGAAGAGATTCATAAGTCGTCACCAACTGGAATTATCTATGGTGCTGGTGCGAGTATAACTTATAACAATTGCATTTTCAATTTCAAGTGATCAGTTATTCTTATTCATGTTCTTGTTATTTTCTTTTGATTCAAGGTTGTAAGAATTTTGGTTGAAACGGAATAAATGTTGAAACGTATAGTATATAGGAATCACTTTATGCTGTTCATGGAATAATCTTCCTGAATATCACTCGACCATGACAAATATAGACTATTATTTTCTTCAATTCATCTCGAGTAACTTGTATTTTGAGATAATTCAATTCGACCATGTGAACATTAATAATCAAAGAATAACTCCCTCGAGCTAAAGCTCTCGGGAGTTATTCAAATTGTCAAACTACAAGGCACTCTCGATAGAATCAATTAAGAAAATAATAGTCGGATATTTGTCATGGTCTTGGGATATTACCTGCGAATATATGAAATTTAATGATAGCCATATTACATTATCATGTGACAAAATTGAATCTTATACAAATATTCCTATACTCCGTGTTAATGTACATCATAAATGTACATGTACAACGTAAATGTTCTTCACAGTCTATTTTGCTGATATTCATGGAATGATCTCAATTGTAGAGCATCAGTCTAATAATATAGCTACAAAAAATTCACCTAATCATTAAAGGAAGCAAAACGTTGGGTAATGGTGAAGAAAAATTGGATAGCGTAATAATATCTATTATTTTTGAGATTTTGTTTCTGAAGATAGTCGAGAGCCAAAACTATGATTCCACTATCGATAAATGTGTTTTCGTGGTCGGCAGACTTGGATTCTGTTTTTCTTTCGAATAAAATTGTTGTCATGCATCCCAATCACTTCAGGGTGTATCTTCCTGCCACAAGAACAGAAGAAAAAACACAAAAAAAAGAATTTTATCAGAAGAACTCTCATAGGAATTTTTTCTCGGGATCTTTACAATCATTTGGTCCTCAAAAACTGGACTACCCTGTATAATGATTAGTTTATTTTCTAGTTCTTGTACAAATAATGGAGCGTGTAGTCAATTATGACTAAGTCCATCTGGCATATCCGTATCCCTATTTCCTGCTTACCTTCAAAATCTCATGTATTGTCTCCTCTACCGTGTATTCAAAGTAACATGAATAACATCTTTCACCTATTCAGATTCACAAATATCCTACTTAACATTTCTAAACATCTACAAATAAATTGAACTTTTGTTACGTTTCGAGCAAAATAAAGGTGAACTAACAAGGTAGATCGTCTCAAAGGAACCCGACAGAATACCTGAATGGACCAAGTATTGGTTCGTCAAGGAAATCTTATATGGATTGAAAATTTAAGGGTGAAATTGAAATTTCCAACGGCACTGAAAGTTATGAATGTAATAGAACGAAAAGAGTTCCAGTTTGAATATCACTGTAGCCAAGATAAGATTTAAAATTGGGTAGTCATATATCTTGAAATCCTGAAAAGGTGAAAAGAGTCTGTTTATTTAGGAACAATTCTCACAATTCTATCGCGTTAGGTGTGGATTTTTATTGAGTTCATTGTTTAGCTTGTTGAGAATTCCTCGCTCAAGACCATTGATAAAAAAAAAACAATAGTGTTCTACCTCGTTATATTACTCAGATTACTGTTTTGAAATGAATCCAATGGGCATGCTTCTAATGAGAATATATTATGCTTCATTGTCTTTTTATGAGTGAAAAACTGAATCGTGTCAGGAGGACTTCAGTTTGCCTTACCCCAAAAAGAACAATCATACGAACGTATTCTGTACCGATGAATTATACTTTCATTATGGAGGTATACCTTTCATTATGTAGTCAGCTGACGCTTGACTTGCTGCGAAGTCAGCTGGTAAAAGAATACAATACCTCAAATGTTGATATATCAATGTACACTCCTGAAAGTAAGTGGCAGAAGGGCGGATCCGAATCAAATCGAACACCCTTTTCGGAAATGTATCGTATAATTTACGATCTGAAGAGCCGTAAGTATCGGTTATGCTTTATGAAAAATGGGGTCGCCATTCCTCTTAATAGAATAATGGAATAATAGAATATTATATTTCTCTCTACGAATTAGTATTGTAGATCACTCGAGTGTGAATTGTTCGCTAATAAAGCGGTGCTAAACGTCGGTGAAAGGGCCAACGATGAATCGCTGAGTTAAAAAGGTGGGCATTTGACGATACGAATTTTATTCGTTGATGACTTGACTTGTGCCACTTCCGATTATTCATTCGACTCGTTCGCGTGGTTTTCGTTCCGTGACTTATGTTAATGTCAAGGTGGTAGAACTGTTGGGATGTTGAATTTGATATGCCCTTACTCGAGTAAATAAAACTCGAATATGTTGAAACTTTACTACAAATTTCATGGGAATAATTCAGAATACATTCGAAATACATTCAGCTGTTGTCATAATATTCTTTTTTTTTTGAAAATTTCCATTGATTTTCATTGTTCCAATATATCTCGATCTTGTCCATTTGAGAGCATTTTCACTTGAATGCTGTGTGGACTGATACCACATTACCAACTAAAGTAGTATTAGTTTTACTTGTAGATTTGTGTTTTCGAGAGATGAAATTATACAATCAATCATCAATTGAATCGAAACAAGAATCACTATTTTTGTCCGTTACAGAAACGATATTGAGCTCATGAGAGAAAGATAGTTCATGAAATATGAAACTTCGGATGGTTTCCCAAAGAAACTCTGGAAGTATTTGGAGAATTCAATGTTCCGAAACGACTTTCCATTGAGCAAATAATTGGGCAAAAATCGAAATTTGCCGTACCTCCTGTAGTTTTCGAAATTCTGCATACCTTCTATATCAATAGCTCAAGAAATATAGGACTTTCTTTCACCACTAATTGGCCTCCGTACACAATCCTGTGTATACAATATCTATTTGTATATTTTATTATATTTACGGTTGTTTTTATTTCATGTCTCTTGCTCATCGCAAAGTTGGTTTAAAATCATATGCTGAGGTTTTTTCGAGGATTTTTTGAGGGGTGTGTAGGAATATCGATATATATTGATACCTACCCGTTAACAATATCATTAAAAGATGATATCGATTTATATCGATATAATATCTATATTATATCAATGATATTTTCTTATGTGATGTGTATATACTTGTGTGGGTTTTGAGGTTATCGTATCTTTCAGCCTTCTACTTTTAATGATATCATGAACTTCCTATGATGATGCAACAATTATAGACAATGAACCAAATCTCAAAAAGCGTCTCTGTTATGCAGAAATATTGATATATTGATATCGATATTGGTTCTGTTATCGATTTAGATCGATATATCGATATGTATCGATATATATCGGTTTATCAAGTTTTCAATATCGCACTCCCCTAGTTCATGAAATAGACGAAGAGAGCGTTCTTCATCGACAGACGCCAACTTTCTGGCTGGTCGTTGTAAAATGCTTACATAAAACTTCTATATTATAAAACTAGAAACAATTGTTTTCGACTGAAACACATGGGTTCAATTAAATTCCTTTTCACGATTATGCCAAATATTTGAAATCGCCGGAAATGTAAGATTTAATTTCCGCCTAAAATTTCATCGACTCGTAGATGCCGTTGAAGATTCGATTGTTTCGGGATGCTAACCCCTCTGATCTCACAAGTTTCGAGTTGTCTGCAGCCCAGCATATCTGATACATGTATATATGTATAATGTATACGAATCGTGAAGCCCTTCTTTGTTCTCATATTGAAATGGAATCATTTGGGCGAAAGTAATTCCGTTGTCGGTTTCGGTACCCCTGTGTCATAGCCTGTACGTTGTTGTTCTGTGCTCCTCATAACAAACATGTGCGCCGGTCGAGGGAAATAGGGTTGAAGAAAGTATCCCTAGTTCCAGATGGAAATGATACCTCCAGTCAATATTGGTGGAATATTGACATCTCAGAGAAGTCAAAATATTTGGAAGTCAAGGTATCCTAGTGATGTCATATCTTCAACATAACTGTGACATCTCTAATAGATATCTGAATGGGTGAATAGTAGATATATTCATGATATTGATCAATTACAAGGTCCGGCAACAGTATAACATCGGAGTATTAATAAATAAAAATAAATAAATAATGAGTTTTTTTATAAAATCATTTGCGGTCATACGTTGTGATTGAAAAATTAGTGGCGTATTTGAGTTATATCTTCTCAATAATCTTTCCCATAAGTCCCAAGTTTTTTCAGTCAAATAAGCTCCTCAATGATTCCGATGCGGCATTGTCAGTTATACCAGGTCCCTTAAAATTCACGTGATTTACCTGAGAATGTGTATTTATTCAGTGCGTTGTTCCCACTGGACTAATTGTCAACTCAGTGAGATTTCATAAAAATACATTCAAATCATTAGGTAATGCCCCATAACATATCCACGTTCACATCAAATTCTATAATTGTGAGTATTCTACCGAGTTAATCATTATAGATTTGTGCAAAATCATCAGAGTACACAAATGGAAATCCATTCCCAATCAGAATTGTTGGGGTGGATATTCAGTCTAACTTCTCTAACTCATTCACGGTCATTCACATCTCGTACAATGCAGTTGCATAATTTTTTTGGAAATGCATAGGGTGGTTATAATGGAAAAGTTTCGTTCATCTTCCTAGTTGAGAAAATAGCTATCCATAACTGCGCTCAGAAATGCCTGATAGCAATTCTCTCTGATAGCCAGGCTGCACTAGAACTGGATACCAAATCAGTCTTGGACTGTAAACCATTCCTTCAGCTGCTGGCCAAAGGCAGTGAATTGACCCTTATCTGGGTCTCAGTGCAGGAAGAAATTGAAGAAAATGAAAGAGTGGATGTTCTTGCTAAACTAGGAACTAGAGCTCTTTTGTGAGTTACTCATGGACGTAGAAACATATATATATTTATACGTCCATGGAGTTACTAAATAGCCATATCACAGTGGACATCGGACGATGGGAAGAGGAACAAAACGACTGCTACTGGAGAGACTAGGAAATTGATGGTTTGCTGATCAAACATGCTTCTAGATCAAACAAAGAATGAAATGAAGACGTTAACTGATCCTCCTGATGGTTTCCCTTCTGAATACAATTCAGAAATGTACGGTCGCGTAGGCCCTTTTTTTTAATTTTTCCTTAAAATTCCTAGATTGATGTCGGAATTTCATAAGAATACCGACTTCAAAGTCTGAATTCCACAAAAAAAATTGCAGCCATATATAATGTAGGGTGTTAGATAGGTATTTGATGGCAAAATTTGAAATTATGGCATTTTGATTCAAACTGTTATTAAATTTGATGATAGACTGGATCGAATACTTAGATCCGAAGTTTTATCTTTATATCTTATACAGATAGATAAATCTAGGTCGACCGAAAATCAGTAAAACTCGTTTGGTTGTTCTGCCAAAATCTCAACGGGTTTCAAATCAAGAGGGTTATATATATATGGTTGCGCGTTGCATCATTTTATACAGAATTGCTGATGACACTTCTTATGAAGTGGGGCAGGTTTCTTAATCGATTTTACGATACCGATGATTTATTATACTACGTATATAGCTCTACCTTATATTTTATTAAATTCTGATGTTTACGCAAATTTTTCCCCTTCTCAGCATCTGCTGCACACCAAGTCGTTAATAACCCGTGATTCTATATGAAACTCGTTATCGCTTTTCGCTCAAGGAGACTGACAGTCTAATTAGTTGTCAGGGTATTGAAGGTAACCCTAAGAGAAGGAATTTCGATATACACGGTGTGTCTATGGCTTTTGTTACCAGAAATCAACAAGAGACCTACGTGACACGATAAGTGGCAGATGTCGATCGAGAACCATAGGGAGTCTCTGACTCTAGTATTAGATATCTCCAAAGCATCTGTCCGATTTTGGCATCAAGGCCTTCTAGCAGAAGTGTGATATGGTTTGCCACTCCAACCATGCCACCATTGCTATACTATTCATCACCACCATTCTATATTCTATCAAGCAGCTCCTCATAAAGTAGAAAGCGCAATCTTGTCCAGTCCTGGAGTATTGTTCTCGTGTCTGAACTTCCAGAAGAGAGGATGAAATGCTATTCAATGGTATAAATATTAATATTTTTTTGTACACTTACATAGTTACAGTTTACAGTTTTAGGCATTTCTTGATATCATCTTTCGTTCATGAGATGATGCCCATTGTTAGTTTTCAAATTGCCACACCGTATATGTATATACATCAAGGAAGATTGACATGTATGTTTCATGCATCATTCAGGTGCATTATGTATTTTTCAGTTTCAAAATCGAATAATAGATGTCGCCTCTATACCCGTTACATATCACTATATATACCAGGGTTGAGAGACAGTATGGAAACCCCTTCATATCTTTGGAACAACATCTGTGATTTCAATTAAATTCAGTATCAAGGGATTGTTCAACCTGGCAATTCGAAAAATGGCATCGACGATGATGCCATATCTTCCCATTATTTTGTGCGTGACACAACTTCGTTTCTTCAAATAGATAACCCCGTTTATTTTCACTGCATTCGATTGATGATGATCCATTTAGTAGGAGATCTGGCAAACCAGTAGTTTGAGAAGAAGTATGGTAATCCCTGAATATCTCCAAAACGACTTACGTGATTTCAATAATATTCATTATTTAGGGGTTGTTCAACCTGGCAAATTCAGAAATCTCGTACACGATGTGGCCAGATATTTTCTTGAAATAGATCATCCTGTTCATTTCTATTCATTCGTTGGTACAACAGTCAGTAGAACCCCAGAATCCAATTATGAATTTTCTCAGGAAAAAAAATATTTGTGCTACGCACAGAAAAATGGGAAGATCTGAAAACATCGTCGATGCAATTTTTGAATACTCCTGAACGAACAGCCCACAGGCAATGAATTTTATTTGGATCTCTCCACTCATTTCTGATGTAGGTATTCAGTTGTGTCCATACGATTTACCAAAAATGCTGGTTCACCAGAACTCGAGAAATATTCTGAATACAAATTCGTTATTCTGGGGTTTTACTAAATGGAGCACCAGCAATCTCATGCAGTTAAAATGAATAAGGTGTTGTATTGAAAAAAAGTTGCACATGGCACTGGAAGAAATCTGACAACATTGTTGATGTGATTTTCGAAATAGCCAGGTCTAACAACGTATAGGTACTTGAATTATTGATACTGTTGTGCCTCCATAGATCCAGCAAAACAGATAGGGACGGGAAGGTCATTCATCTGATTTAGGATTTGAGGGGCTTGTCAGAGAGAATTACAAAACGATAGATACATTCATTTCAGTAGTAGTTGATAACCACAGTACCATGAACCCGGGTCAAGTAATTGTCTATTTTCACATTGAAATCACAAAAAAACATCCGAGTTTGAATCGAATATCCAATGCTTTCAACTATATATCGATTGAATCAATTTCAATTGTTACTTAGGTATTGAACAGCTCATTGATTTACAACTCATCAGAATCAAACTAACCCAAAAATTGAACTTTTATACATACACACATCACTTCAAAAACATTTTACAAGAGCGTGGAGCCTAGGGCTTATCTCTTCGTTTCATTTATAAGCAGATTTGTAGACGAACGTCTAATATACCCGAATTAGTCCTAAATTAATACGAGTGCAAACAGCTACAAGCCACCTGTTAGGAATACAAAGTGGATCACGTATTATCGCCGCGCAAGACGCACGCGACTCATTTTGAGGTCTCAGTTGGTTTAACGAGAAACGCGAGGTGAACCACGGTTTTCGCTTTAAATACGGTCAGGGCCTATTAGCCACTCACTTTCCGCTTCCTGTGTCCCCTTTCAGGGATGGGCGTGCATTGGCTCCGGGGACCTTTTTGTGTCACAGTTATTTGTCGTCATTTGTAGGGTGGAGGTGTTTGGTGTAAAGGGTGAATGTTCTGATTAACACTTCCCTGGGATCATGTATTCGATAATAATCATCGATGAGCTTACAGAGTGATCGTTCGAAGCAGATCATTAGTATAGTGTGAGAAATTTCGTCGTATTTTATGCAAATGATACGGTTTCACTTCCTCGTGAAGGCACGAAATGTAGAATGAATGTTCAGTTTAGTACGATCAAACGAAAATGATCCAAAAATATGTATCATCTATTTTCGAATTTTGGTAAAACCAATTATTTGGTCTTTGACTTGTATAAAAATTGAGAGAATGAAGGATGATATAAGGAAAGCAAAAGAGGTCAAATATAATAAGGCATAATCATTGAGAACAGTAGTTGGACAAATCGATTATCTCACAAATAAATCAGAAAACACATTTAGAAATTCCACCAGTCGCGTGAAATCCTAACCAGAAAAATGTTATTGGTAATTTTTAGGTCGCTTCCTGAATCAATTTTGCGTTATGGCAGACTGGCAGACATTGTATGGGAAGAGATGTATCCTGGATATATCAAGGACATCCCTGCGAAAGTTTTATATAGTGCAGAACTACATATTGGAAATTTTATTCAAGAAACAAAAACGGTATCATATGAATCTACTTAGCACAGAAGACATTTGCAATATCAACCACACCTTTACGATTCATTATACTCGAAGTACTGCTAGTGAGCTCCTACATATCCCACATAGCCTAAAAGCTTCTATATAACCATTTTCCAACGGAGATAAAACTGAATTTCGTAAAAATCTCAATAAAAGTCTCAGATAGGCAATTATCCATAATTCACCTTATCCTAGTTTATATGTCACAAACTATTCGTGTTTCATGAAATTATAATATATAGTCGGTTTTTACGAATGCAAGAAGATCATTTACGTGCAACTCATCAGAGCACAACACAACACATAAACTGTCAATTGTAAAATGTAAACGTATTTTTTTTCTATTACTCATGTAATACATGTAATACATTTCAACGTTGAAATCAACGTCTCATTAATTCGAAACTTGTGCGGGTCTTGAAGAGTGGGACATTTTTTTTATAGTGGACTCCGGAACCACTTTTGGGGAACCGAGACTGCCGAAGCGATGACAAGATTGAAATCGTGAACCACCAACCAAAATATCAGCCGTTGAATGGAATCGAACAACGATCACAGGGCTATGGAACAGACAGACCATTACGTTACCACTACGCTACGGACAATATACAATACTTTATACTATATACTGGATGAAATTATAAATGAAGAATATCCACGTCCACAACTACATGATTCATTTCCAGATATATCATATAATAGTCTATTATCTCATGATGTAGTCTACGATCAAGAATATCACACTGAAAAGTCCCACATGATCAGAGAGTAATTCATCACTATCCTGCCAAACATTTTTTGTGAAATAATACCGAACAATTCTTTCTATTTCATGCCAAAGCGGCATAGGTATGTGAATGAAAAAAAAAACAATCATTGTTATGTTCACTTTTACCTGTCAAAGTTTGTTGGAATGTTTTTGGGGCACCCTATAAATATGTTCTAAACAACAAGCTCTCTCTTTCGAAATTTGCCGATAATATATGTGGAGGCTTCAATGCAATGATGGCAGGGTCGGGTCATTGACTCGCTAATCTTTTGGAATATTCCGGTAATAGCTTCTACATACATGGGTACAACTTGCCATTATCCTTGCTGACAGATCTCATTATTACGAACAGGTGTTCCGTAGACTGAACTTTTCAGATAACCCCAAAGAAAAATATCCAGAGGGCTGAGATAGGCAAAGCGCGCGGGCCAGGCCACGGGACCTCTTCTTCGTCTTCCAATCCAGAACCGTTGGGGAAATCGCTGATATAAATACCGGCGCACACTAAAATGTGGAGGTGCCCCATCATGCTGAAACCACATGTCATTTCTAAGGTTCAAGGGGATATTTCGCAATAATAGAGGCAGAATATTTTGCAAACAATTGAGATAAATATCTGCGCTCAAACGTTACGGCAGCAAATAAAGTAGTATTATGTCTCCAAGGATACCAGCCCACATGTTTACAGAAAATTGTTGTTGGAGTCTTCTGGGGGCCATCAGCGTGCGGATTGTCATCATCAAAAAACAATGAGTATTTTTGAAGATCAGGTTCGTTGTGATCCGAAAACATTGGCAGAAAGCCAATCGGTGTGGATGATCTTCAGGATCTGAAGGACTCGGTGTACTGTCATCCTAGGGTCCAAGAGGATCTCATATGGTGTGCAATCGCACGAACACTAGTAGATTGGTTTTTTTCCACGCAGTGTAAAACTTCTTCTCTGAATTGAACTATGCGAGCTGTTCTTGGGCGAACAGCTCCATCAGGATGTTTTACCTAATTATCCATCTGATGGATGGAGATTGTGTGATGAGGTTGCCGGCGAATATCTCTCTTCATACAAACAGCCGCTTCTCTTCCATTGCACAGATCTGCACCATAAGCCGTGCAGGTGCATATCGGCATGTTCTTGAAATGATAAATTATTTGCCATTTCAAATACAAATTGTCAAATTAATAGACATGAGTTGAAAGCAAAACGGCAACTAATCACAAATAATAAATCTCCAATTCAATTCATAATTATTTGAGTATTATTCAAATAGTTTTCTGCTCTACAGCCAAAACGGCTCATTGTTTTGATGTCCCCTATCATCCCTTGAAGTATGTCGGTATCTTTTCGAGACTCCCTGTATACCAAAAAACTTCATGGGATCTCTACCAAGACGAAGCTGACTCTGCATGTCTGTATACTGATCTTCGGCTTCCAAGTCTGACAGTCATCAACATTTTGCATGAGTTTCCTTTCTCTCGGACATACTGCATGGGTACCTATGTAATGCTATTTACTTTGTACTTGCTTTCAGGAAAGGTTGTTTGAGTGGGATTTCACCAGTGAAGAAGTTCTATCTGAGTCAACACATATAACTTGCATATAGTCGCCAAATCATCGATATCGCCATTTTCGGATGTTGAATTGTCAATGACCATATATCACTGATTTCAATATTCTCACAATACATAAATAAAACCGGAACGGTCCTAATACAGAAACGGACATATGTTTCTTTTGTGAGTCGAGAGAAAACTATTTTTGGATTTGCCCAATGAAGCGAACTGACAGGATTGGGAATATAACTGAAAAAGGTGCTCTCTCCGATCGTGCTTGTTTGATGGGGTCTACAAATTAATAATTGTTCACTGACGCGTACTGCGTACTGCTAAAAAGGTGCTAAAAGGTATCCCTCGCATCAGCCGCTCGTTGGAAGTATCCGTTTGGTTTTTTATTACTCAAATTACTCGAACGGATATCAAGTGAAGCATGTAGTGATTCCAATTATGTCAAATCATCATCGATATCAAATTATTCAAGTACTAGACTATTGATGATTTTGGTAGAGCCATCAAGTACAATATAATAATAATAATAATAATAAGAATATTTATTTGCAATTAAACAGAAAACAGAGAAATGGCAAAATTTACATTATTCAAATAAATATTATAGGAACCACAGAAGCAACAAAAGTTACTTGTATGTGTGTAGTAAAATATAAATTGAGTAAACTCTAAAGAATATTATATAAACTAAATCATAAGAAATATAGATATAACATACATATGGGCACAAAAACTAAACTAACTAGAATAATATTAATGCATCTATAAAAAACACCAAAGTTCTATTTAAAATTCGACACCTTATATTGATGAATAACACATATTTAAAAATAGAGTTACATAAGTATACAATTATTCAAATATCAAATGACGCAAATATTAATTTACATATATATTTGAATAAAAAGTCACAAATATATACATATATATACATACATATACACATATATATATATACACACACATATATACATATATACATACATACATATATATCTAGTATAATCATTCAAATGTAAAAGTTCACAAAATAAAATCACACAATTATAGAATAAAAACTCGATTAGTATGTTTAAAATTGATGGAAATACTTTTTTTTTTTTTTATCTTTTGATTGGGTAAGGAATTATACAATTCGGGTCATATGATTCATGATGGATCTGTTGTAGAAACCTAATTTTTCCGGTCAAAGATTTCACTAATACTTCTACGAGGCTTACATGATATAAATCTATGAATAACTTTTTTCAATCGAGAAAGTGAATGGGTATTTTGTATATTTTCTGGTAAGGAGTTGAACACTGTTGGACCTAGAAAACGATAAGATCTCTGCCCTATAGTTTTGAGTGCAAATGGAATTGTATAATTATTTTTGTGGCGTGTGATGTAGTTATGGCTTGGCCTATTGAGTTTTTGTAAATCTTTATATTGATTCAAGACAAGTGTTTTATAAAATAATTGCCTCAAGTCGAATATACCGGATTCTTCATGTAATTTGTCACTACTATATCGAAAAGGCTTATTCAATATTAGTCTTATAAATTTTTTTTGGATAACTTCTACTGGACGCAAGTAAGTTTTTGATACTCCACCCCACCATATGGCCATATGGCCATATGGCCATAAATATATGTTTGTCCATCGGTGCAAAGATTATCTTCGTCTTTCCCTGTTGATTGTTAGTATATTGCATCTTGATAGTACATTAAACCTCAAGTTATAGAAGGCAACGAATTCTAGCACGAGTCTGAAAATCGGAAATGTGCCGCGTAGCGCCGAATTTCGCCACGGACGAGTCCTAAAATGACCTAATGTATAACGAACGTTTTATGCTATTGATAATAAGTGACAGTTACGGAATTTTCACACTCGATATAGCGGCGGATAGATTTGCTATTCGTCCTTCAGGTTTGAATTCCATCAAAACTTTATATCCATATGGAATATAATATATTTGTGAATCAGTCATTTCTATCAGTATGGCAGTAACTATGTAATCTGCATATTATATTCAATTGAGGCTGATGAAAACGACAAAACAAAAATCGTTCATTAATGGTGGAACTCATTATTACACGAAAATTAGTGCATGATTCTGAGATAATTCTAAGAGAGAGATAATAATCAAATGATAAATCACAATGTGACAAATCGCTCAAACAACTTTCGAGCAATTTATTGAAGCTTTTCAATTCTATCAATATAGTTCACCGGAATTTACCTCTGTGAGCTAGGTTATTTTCAACAACGAAGCTTTGTGATAATGAATTGAGGACTAAGTTTGATGGATGACGAACATCTGAGAGTTGAAGAAAATACCAACTGATGCGACGTGCAAACAAACCGAGTCTCTTGTATCTGAAACTGGACAAAGAGATTTCATTTCATACCACAGAATTTTAGCTAGTTATTGAAATTTCACATCAGTTATGGAAATAAAAATGTTTATACTTCGCGTATGTAATTTATGCAAATTTATTGCTGAACCGTCAGCCACTCATTAGATTATACCATAGTACTTTCTGTTGATATACAAATTCACTTGCTCACTTTTTTATCTGGAATGCATTGCAACCACATCAACACCAACTACATTTGGAATGCATCTTCAGAGACAATTTTTGGCCAAAGAACCACCATTTTATCAGTGTTGCCAATCAACAATAGTATTCATGTATTCCTTCAATCCTTATCAACAAAATTATTGCGAAATAAAAAAAAATGTATATGATTCACGTTTTATATGATATATGATATTAGGTAAACTTATTATGACCTACTAGTCGTGAAATATTGTGTTTCAATAAAAAACATATGCTACCTTATTGCAGAATATTTTTACTATACAACTCGTAACTGTCTGATAGAATACAGGATTCAAAAAATATAAACACATACATTAGATGGAGAATATATGAGTTTTCAGCTCATGCATATTGTTCCTTCAGGAAATGATTACCATAACTGTACCTTGCATTCTGGTGATAGTTATTAGTATATTAAGGTCGTAAGCAACATTCTGGTGAGACTCAAGTGAGACTCAGTTGGATGCACACAACATTTTTCAAGCGACTGGTTCAGAAAGCAAATACTAAATCAGGTCATGAAAAAGACAAAAATGATAGATATATTCATGCCATTCAGCTAAAAACAGCACACTATTCAACTGACGCTACAAACAAAACATAACATTCATAAGTCTGTCTTAATTCATCATTTCTCGTTGAAGTAAGTGCGGTCGTGAAGTTAAAGCGTCCGTGAAGTGAATAAATATGGCCGCGAGGTGGGAAGTACATCACGAAAGTGAAACTTCATGAACGCTATCAGATTCGTGAAACATCAATTTTCCTGTCTGTCACCCATAAAAATAATACTAGGCATGATATCTGAAGTGGGGTTCCTTTCATTCGAGAAAAAAAAACAAATATTTGAACGTCTCCTATACCTACCCAATTAGATAGTATAGCTATATTATAGTTTGAGAGCTACGAGTGAATATTTATAATACCTAGTCGTAAAAAAGATTAGTCAAAAATTCTCTGATAGATTGTTCACGTTAACAACGATTTTGTTTTTGGTGTTCTCACTGATATACTCGAAATATATTTTGTTCACACGCCTTTTCTGGCGAACTTTTAGATTAACCTTTCCGATCTATATGGATATTTTATCGATAGAAGACTTACTAACCTTAATGAAGAAATATTACATTATATATTTCATAATCTTAAGATAAATGCACTTTAGAAGTCTGGCATCAAATTCTCGTCGCCTCTCTTACCCTATTTTCTTTCAATTTGCGCATCGTTTAAACCTGATGAAAACGCATGGCTTCTGAAACACGTTCAGTCGTACACCTACCCTATATATCTGCGAAGATAGAGTGGAACGACAGGGAAAGCGAAGCGATCGAGTCAGTCTAGAGGGGCCCCATCGCAGAGGGCGGCGTATCCTTTCTGTTTGGGTGGGCCAGGCCGCGTGTAAGATAAGACGTACCGATCTGCCGTTGCAGAGTCAGCCAACCAGAAACTGATGATAAGGGCCGAGGCCCGGAGGAAAGACTCTCTTCAGTGGCGGGGAGTTGGTCGTGAATCCTTGGCATGGCTTGGACTGTGTCTTCAAATAAATACGGTTTAAATGACCCCAGTAATTTTTTGCGAAAGGAAGTTTCCACTACTGTTGAAATAAAATCGAGTGTTCATGAACTGTCAATATATCAGTTGTTTATGACATTGAAATAGTGTGATACAAGTTTGATATGATGCTCCTTTGACGCACGAGTTTCTTGGAATACTACCTGCGAAGCGAAGAATGATCTAAGAGAACCAGTGTGCATGATAATATGTGTTAGAAATCGTATATAATATACTCTTTTTATATTTCTATTTCACAATCACGTTTACTGAACATGATGAATTAGTGCTGAATATCACTTATAACGAGGAATTAGAAAGCAACAGCAGCACTAATGCACTTCGCATCAAAAATCTGAAAGAAGTACAAAATAAATATATACCCAAAAAACCACAACAATATTCACAAAAATCTAAATACGTATCACGGCGAATTGTCATCCTCAGAGTGAGAGTGAGTTGCCGAAATACGTATTTAGACTTTTCTAGATATTGTTGTGGTTTTTTAGGTATATTTTTTTTGTATTTGAGTATTCAACCACAGCCTCCGAATTGTAATTTTGAAAAAGTAGATCAAATGGATATCAGAGCTTTATACTACTCATTGTGCGTATTAACAAGTGGCAGACGAAGGTACCTATATATCTGATATAGTTATGTGATGCCAATGACGAGAAAATAAATTACTATGTTGCTACAGTATCATGGAACTAACTTTACTTTCTAGATAAGACAATAAGAATGATAGTGTACTGAAAAATTTAAGACATACTTCAAGACTATATCAACTTGACGTAAATACTAAGTGCTGTCTCCTCTGCTTTGTTTTACTCTGATGTATATCGAAAAAAAAAAAGAGTTTTGGATATAAATGTTTATATGAATGTTATAATACAGTCACTAATAGTGTATTGTTTCGCAATAAACACTAACGGCATTTTCCGCTAATCAGGTTACAACTCTCTTAAAGAAATTTTTGCAGGTTTCTGTATACATAGTTGATGTTCTGAGATTGTTTGATCATTTATTCAGACGTAACCTAAATAACTACTTCTGAACCAGCGTTGTTGTTGATTGTGCAATTATCACTAATATTGAATTTGTTGTCATTTCACGCTATAACGGATATAAAATGCTGTTAACAAGTTAGCGGTACGTTAGAGTTTTGGGTGAAGAAATTAGATATTCAGAAAGACAGAGTAGCTGCACCAGTATTCCCTATATCGTTATAGGAGGTGTCCTGTAAGCTTTTGGAGTGCGTCTCACATGAAAATGAGAATGGAAATGAGTATTTCGGTGCCCTTGACTTCATAGTATTCAATGATATAAGAAAATATCTATAACCTCTTAGAATATAATTCACAGTCTATATAGGTACTTGCTGATACAAATTCGATTATGTGCATCTCAAAAACCGTCAGATTTATAGCAAAGTTCCAATAGAGGCGAAGTTGTGTATCAAAGGCCCACAAAATGCCGGCAAGAAATCTAAAAACTCCTAAGTATTTCAGGAGATATACAAGAAGAAATAAAACAGTTACGATTTCGTATTTCTTCTTCGATGATCTCATTCGGAGACAAAAAGAAAATATAATTCAACATTATCATTAGTACATTTTATGAACTACATAATGAATATCAAATTGATCTGATGTTTCGGCTCTAGGCTCATGCAAAACATCACATATTTGGGAAGCTTTCGAAAGATACAATGAAGAATCCAGGCCCGCATTTGAAGAAATCAACATGATTGGCCCAGAGCCGAAACCTCAGATCATCAAGTCATCAAGAGTGATTTTGTAGGTCTAAGAAAGTGTCAATGGCAATGTTGATTGATTTTTATTTTTGTCTCCAGATTTCATAAAATCATCTGGAGTTTGCAGATTTTTTTTCGCAGTTGGCAGACGGCATCTTATTGGGCTTCTGATAATGCAAATTTGCCTCCTTTTATACTTTGCCGTAACTTCCACGGTTTCTGCATATGATCGAATTTGTATAGCCTATATATGTAGATTGTTAACAAGAATCATTCATTTGTTTTCATTTCTGAATATTAAATTATTTTCCTTGTATCAGAAGTACTTTGCATACATTGGCGAAACCGCTGTCGTGTATATTTTGGCGGATGCGCAAGATATTAGTGGTTTTACTTTTTGTGAAGGCGCCTTTGCGAAGGTATATATCTACTATGCATTTTCAACAGGTGTGAAGTTTCACATGAATAATTACTATGAAGCCAAAATGAAACATCGCTGAAAGACGATCATTTTATTTTCACAGTTGATCTTGATGGAATACATTCTGACGAGACGAATTCCGGAGACAACTCCAATGCTGGCTCGAGTGTAGGTCCAGATGATGATCAGGCAAGATTGAGGCTGAAGCGAAAACTACAAAGGAACAGGACCTCCTTCACGAACGATCAGATAGATAGTTTAGAAAAAGGTGAGAAGGCAGAAGATCAGGAAATCATGTAATGATTAATTTCAATCATAGTTTGTTTCATTACGTTCCTATAAGAATCGGCATATATATAGACGGCATGGATTTTTACTTTAACATTCTGCTGTCGGATATTCAAATATTTGAAATAACTTAAACAGGCGCGGTCAATGAATTCAACTCACTTCCTTTGTTCGTTTTTCATATTCGTAACACCATAACTTGAACCAGTATCTAGATGAATGTAAGAAGGAATCGAACAGTCCCTATTTCTTACCAAACAGTTATTCTTATCATCGGAATGATAAGAGGAATAGACATAACTGAATTAATCGGTCTCATTATGGGAGTATGGTTGTATGATGGTATTTTTTGAACTTTCGACACCCTGTACCTTGGGAAAGATATATTTTCAGGACGAAACTATTGAGAGGAACTGTCCAACACAAAGAATAAGGAATATGAATGGGTATCTATACGAATCGTCATGCAAAAGTCTTGAGGCATTTGGAAAAGCGAGAAAAATTCATCTTCGGATCACTCCATGTCAGGTGATTCACCATTCGAGAGTTATAGATGATAATTCAGTAGTTATTTTCCATAAAACAAGTTCCAATTTGGAATAATACTAAATGATTCCTGAGAAACTCATAAGTTGACATCATCCCAACCTGAACATATCAGTACAAATTCTTCATTAGAAAAGGTGTGTATCTATTTATTATTATCAAAATAAGTGTATATTTTGATAGATCATCGGAAATTTTCATCAAAAGAATTTTCAGGAATTCAGTTTTTAACTCATCCTTTTTATGCGGTTTCCACTACTGTTGAAATTAAATCGAGTGTTCATGAACTGTCAATATCTCAGTTGTTTATGACATTGAAATAGTGTGATACAAGTTTGATATAATGCTCTTTTGACGCACGAGTTTCTTGGAATACTACCTGCGAAGCGAAGAATGATCTAAGAGAACCAGTGTGCATGATAATATGTGTTAGAAATCGTGTATAATATACTCTTTTTCTATTTCTATTTCACAATCACGTTTACTGAACATGATGAAATAGTGCTGAATATCACTTATAACGAGGAATTAGAAAGCAACAGCAGCACTAATGCACTTCGCATCAAAAATCTGAAAGAAGTACAAAATAAATATATACCCAAAAAACCACAACAATATTCAGAAAAATCTAAATACGTATTACGGCGAATTGTCATCCTCAGAGTGAGAGTGAGTTGCAGGAATTTAGTTTTTAACTAATCCTTTTTATGCGGTTTGAAAATGAGAGATCAAAAAATATCGAAATATAGGACTGTATAAATCCATTGCATAATTCTTATTCATGGATGTATACGTGTATTTGATAACGAAATGTTTCAAAGAAATTCTATTTTCAAAAATTGCAATTGATAACGATTTTTTCATCGATTGAGGCATCGAATATTATATACAGGATCGATTATTCAATCTATGAATTCAATTGTGATCATTCTCTATATCGATTTTACTTTATTTATTCATATGTCAATTTGATTTTACCGTCCTGTATTTTTGACGTGACCATAATGGTTTATAATTATGGGCGACTCATTCATGCTCTGTCAACAACACTCATTCATCTCTTTTCCAAACCACAATTCCATGAAAGTCCTCAATTTTACATCAATTGATTAAATACAGCCAGTCGTAACATTATTGTTATTTGATATATTTCATTTCTGACGTTCATCGGCATTTACAATCAGAACATTGTGAAATATCACGATTTTATATTTCAGAGACTCAATGGATGGAATAATACAGACCAGTATACTCAGAAAATACGATATGATTGCAAGAATTTTTTTATTACTGACCCTCGAACGAATACTCAATAATTGTATAACAAATCTCTGCTTAAGCACGTTTCCTGGGGCAACAGTTCCAGTTTCCTGTTGTGAAGCAACAAAACGGCATCAACGCCAAAATGTTAACTTTTCACTTTTTGGTACCAAAAAAAAATAGTATCTCTCATTCTTTATCCATTGGTCCAAGCGGCATATCCATGAAGAAATTTGCCTGATCAGAGTTTGAATTTTAAAATTGTGCAAGAGCAAATTCGACCATAATAAGAATCGAACGGCACAAGTGCCAAGTGATCCATAAGCATTCAATGGGGTGAGGTGTTTCACTTGTGAGATCACAATAAATAATGTATGATTAAAATGATAGTTGATATCATCACTTTGTTGAACTATCTATATGCATATCTAGTTCAAATGAAGTTATAATGATCCGACATTGTAGTTTATGAGGAAAAAATGTGCGTTTATGCCGAAAGAGTAGACAGTATTCTCATGATTTGATATAGGTCAGCAAGGTGATGATACTGAATTTCATATAGAACTACTTCAAAATTGAGATTGTTTTTTGGCTTTCATGGCGTTTCATCACTTTGCAGATAAGATCTCAAGAAGCAAATAAATTTTGTTGATGGCATTGAAAAAACTAAAAATCGAGTCGATTTGAACTGCAATAAAGTCTAGAATAACGTTTCAAATAGCGATAAATTAATGTTTCGAACTATGGATGATATCATAATAGCAGAACCATTGAATAATGACATAATCTTTCGAGAACTGAATCATCGAACCCAGATAGGGCATCGGGCAATTTGATTTCGTTCCATGTATTTTTCTTCGTATTTTCTTATCGCGAATTTGAGAAATGAGTTCAATTTTCATCTATATCAATGTACATCAATTTTGAGTTTTCGAATGCATGATATGTATATTGAGATTTTTGTTTTTTGATGGACATAATAATTATGTTTGTGTGCTGTTTTCATCACTCTTTCATGATACCTAATAGTTCCACAGTTTTCAGAAAGAAATTTTCCAATGATAATATCTTTCTCAAGATGTAATATTTTGTACTTTAATCATGGTTGCATAAACGACACACACGATAAATTACTTATCAATTTCCATTTGGCATATCAACTGTATAAGCGCCAATTCGAGCAAAAATTTGACGATCAACGACAGAAACGCAAGTGTCACTATTGGCATAATCACATTCTACTCAGTATGGACTGACAACAGCTCCACTTTTTCATCATTTCATTGATTGTATGAAAGGGTGAATATCAGTCTTTCATTCATATATAACATCAAGCAGAATTCTATTTCAATCATGAAAGGAGGTAATCAGTTTTTTGTCTCACCTGTGAAATTGACTCAATGGCATTGGTGCCTTTTCGGCATGAAAGAGTCGAAACACGATATTAAATCATACCTATTCGACTTGACTCGATAGGAACGCTCGATGCCCCACATTTTGTGTATCTGACTCTTTTCAGTTCCTTTCAATCAAACTAAATCAGAATTTTGTGAACTCTCTTCAGAATTCGAGCGCACCCACTACCCGGACGTGTTTGCCAGGGAGCGACTGGCCGCCAAGATCGGCCTGCCGGAGGCCCGGATCCAGGTGTGGTTCTCCAACCGCAGAGCCAAGTGGCGGCGCGAGGAAAAGCTGCGCAACCAGCGGCGGGGGCAGCCAGGGGGGGCGGGGGAGCACCCGGGCGCGGCGCCCTCGCCGCCGCGACTGCAGGGCTTCAACAACACCGCCAGCATGTACTCGCCGATCGCTGCGCCCATGTCCATAGCGGACACCTACAGGTGGGTCGTTGCCCTAGATTGAACGAGATTGAACGAGTACGTGCTTTCCAGATCTACGCCCGTTTTTTTTTCTCCATGTCTTACACGGGAAAAAATATTGGTAAACATGATGTAACTTAAATGATATCATTAATTTCAGGTGGTGATTCCTTGTCATATTTTATGAAAGAAAGTTCATATAAGCATGTGTCCTAAATTGATCCGTTTCCGAGTAACGGGGTGTTCAATGTTCAATGAAAAATCGGTTTTTCATGAATTACTCATAATTATTGTATCATTTTCGAAAGTTTGTTTCGGAAATGTTATATTTTGAATATTTCCACATCTTAATGCTATACGGAAAAGAATTTTGGGGCAATTCGTCGATTCTCAAACCACGTTTACTATTCAAAAACGCACCATTCGTACACCTTATTCAAATTAGACAATTCAATTAAAATCGATAATCGGGATTGAAAATTTATGATCACCTGCCTTCCTCCACGAAAGAACTTGAACGAATGAAGTTTTGGCTATCAACTTCTCCATATAATTATTAAAATGAATGCCCATTCACTAGTTTTAGGTACTATGCTATTATGTCCGTGAAACAAATATTCAGTTTCTACTAGAAAAAAAAAACGTTGCTGATTTCAAAGTGTGTAGATCTTGACTTTTTCTTACTATTTTCTTAGTGTATTTTAAATTAATGTACTGACTTTCTCACAATGCTATATTGTGAACCAAGAGATTTGAAGACGATCGTATCAAAGATTTTTTAGTACATTATTATAACAAATTACAGATTTCAGAATCGTCTTCATATCTCCTATAGTTCAGAATATACCAATTTTTAGGCATGATAAAAGAAACGGCCTGTTTCGTGTTTGACCTTCTGAGATGTTTAGAATTATTTGGAATTATTTGCTTACCTCCGTTATTGTTATAAAACTCATTAGCTTAATTTTCAGATCTTCCATATATCTAGTAGCTCTTGGTTTTCTTCTACCACCGTTAAAAACCGCAGTTTTGACAGACCTTCACAGCTGTAATGTATGTGTTCTGCTTTCCTAACAGAATCTCATCAAAAGCTCATTTAGACAAGCTTTGAAAAATCTGTTTCAATATTCATCTCTAGAAGATCTTCATTATCATCCTAGTTACTGTCTTTATCGTATGAGGACCAGTTATTGCGCAAGTAATATCGAGTGCATCGGTATAGCATATTGTCTGTTCAAGGGTATGTTTGATGACTACTAATAATTTCATTTTGTTGTTTACCCATACCTTATCCAATTAATGGGAGCGAAATATCAACCCGATTTGCGTAAAAAAGTTCGATCCATGCATGATCCCGCACCCGAAGATCTCTCGACGAACTCTTGAGTCACGGTCATCCATAATTTTTGTGGAGCAGGCGCCAGCCAGAACTTCTTCAGAATTCTTCAGCTCGCAAAGTCCATCTTTAGACATCTTTTCCGATATCTCGAGACCGACAGTGCGAAGATCTCTTTATGTCTTCAGTTCACGAAAATCTCTCCATGTGTTCTAGATGGGAATGCATTCAGATACCCTATACGTACCCATACCATGGAATATCTCGATGGTATAGTGAGCTGTTGAAACCTTTTTGTTCTTCTACTCTGTTCGGTGGTTCCTTCTGCCAAGCCGATCTCTTATCGCTTAGTAGATTACATTACCGAACAAATAAGATCAAAAAAGATCACTCTAAAGAACCGCCACGAATTCCGTTCTTCAGGCCCGCCAAGCTAAGTGTTGGAAATTGAAATTTGGAATAAAAAAAAATAAATAAATAAAATTATTGTCATTTGATTTGTGATTTGTTATTTTCTGTACAAAACATAAACACGCCGAAGCATTTGCAATTTGAATATACCACCTCTGAACGCAGTGTGTAAAAGCCAAACAGAATAAATTCATTATTTCGGTTAATGTTCATATTTTTGAAAAATCTCGAAGCACTTTTAAATTATAAATTGACATTCTTCCACGCCAAAATGCGATCCCTACCTTCTAATGACAGGTAAACCCCCCAATTTTTTGAAAGGGATGTATGGGCTTGTGATATATCGTTTAAAGGGTCTCTTCTATTCAAAAATGTTATCGTTTGCGGCATCGCCTGAACCACAAAAATGTAGTTGTAGGGCAGTTAAGTGAACACCGCCATTCTCTATCTAACAAAACGATCGAAAACAGATATCACACACACTACGATATGGTGTGAATTTCATACTGTGTAGTGCCGAATATAATTGACAATGTGTCCATTGCAGCACCATGTCCACGATGCCGAGCTTCTCCCACGGTATGGGCCCCTCTGCCGGCGCGTGCATCCAGCAGCGCGACAGCCCCGCCATGGGCGGCTACTGCATGGGCAGACCGCCCGGCTACGACCTCGGGATCGGGTACGGCGCCCGGCCGTCGCCCTGCAGTCCCTCGCAGCCGTACCAGATGAACGGGCATCAGTACAACACGAACGGGACGTCGTCGACAGGTGAGAGCAATGTCAAGAAAATATATGGGTCTTCCATTCTAAGTTTGGAATCAAGTCATGGCATCGAAAGATGCAGTGTTGTCGGTCGAAAATAAAAATGCTAGAGATCTGATCATCAGAAAATAATACATTGGTATTGAAAATGTGTATTTTGGCAGCAGAGGTTATTGAATTTACTGTGAGATATATATATATAGTCAAAATGAAAGAAATTACATTTCTACTTTATGAATTCTGTTGAAATTTTCGAACTGAGTCTGAGTGATATACAAAATATATGCCCTGAGAAAGCCGCCTGATATATAGATTTTTTAGATATGTGTTTAATCAACAAGTCTATTGAATATTTCGAAAACTCTGTCAATGAGCATATCTATGCAATGTCACTCAATCAGTTGAGTAATAAATCAATGTATTGTCACATGCAGTCATATTTGTGACAGTATGAAATGCATCTCAATTAAAGAGGGATACTTACTTTTTCCAGTCCTACATAATAATATTATTGAACAGTACTTGCCGATACTGTATAGGCATTCATTCCCCGACTTCTAATTTTTTTAACGTTTGGCAACACCAAAGGAAAACCCTCATGCAATATCTCAGAAATTTTACTTTCACTTATGAATATAAAAAATCTTAATTGAAAAATTTGAGAAATAATTGAGGAACCCAATCAATATATGTTATTCAGTGGGATTCAAAATATCATAAAAAGAGAGTTTACTCAGATATCTGAAATACACTTACTGAGGAACCCCACTAAAACCTCAACAATTCAATAGTGATAACGAATATACCAAACTCCATAAAGTACCAATAAATATCACTGTAGGTACGTTTTTATATTCACCAAATTAGTATGGAGGATTGCAAAGATGCTCAATAATTTGTCCAATTGAAATATGCGGTAAAATTATTGGTCGATGTATTCCACTACACCAGCTTGGTGAATATAAATACATGTCAAATGTTCTAACCTTCGACCATAAATCTTGTTTTATGGTCGAACATACATCAATGAGCAACCACAATTTTCACATGGTGTCTTAGAGGTTCATGAATGTATCTATTGATTACATAGTTAGGATATGTATTTACAATACTAAATATTTTACATCTACTGTAATTTTCTGTTTTCATGATGATCTACATGTTTAGTTCTAAAATTCAAAACTAATTCTGCACCAGGAATGAATCCTCTGTTATAGCCAACATACAGAACATTGAATCTAAAATGATCCAGAATGATGAATCTAAAATAATGCTTACAATGAGTTATAACATTTACTAAAAAAACATCACTATATTTACAATTAATATATTACCACGGAATCATCTAATGACAATTATCATTATTATGAAAACTAGAAATATCACCATTTACTTACTTTTCATTCAATATTGTATCGATGATACAATCATTTTTTGTGCTTTCCCAGATAATGCTTTTAGCATTTCGAATACGATTCACAGAAAAACATACATAATCAATTCGCAAATGTGTTCTTGAAAGAACAGTATTTCGATTATTGTTCGAAAAATTAACAATTCAAAGAGGAAGCGCGGAAGGCTGATTGTAAATATTACTAGTATTTTTTGTAGTGCAATATTGATACGAATTATTCACCAAGCATGACGTAATTCTCAACGTTGAGTGAAAGACCCATTAGATATTCTTCGACCTTCAGAAGTGAAAATATGTATGAGATAAATTTTTACAACATAACTCTGTAGGAAGGTCAAGGAAAATGAGGAATGATAATAATAATATGCCTCTATTCGATATAGAATGATACGAAATATAGAAAAGGTGGAGACTCACTCACTCGAATGATTCGAGAATAGCACCCCAGAGATTTTTCCACGCCTGTGTTTACTTTCGCACACAACGAATAATTATATCGCATCATCGCTCATATTATCATCGCATAGCGATGATAATATGAGCTACTTTCTAAAAAAAAAACAATGTGCTATGTCTTACGAAAAATCCCTTGTTGGTCCCTCTTTTCCGTCACTTTCTATGATATGAAATTTATTTAGCTCATACATACATTTTTTGCTGAATAATCATTTTCGAAATTGAAATGTCAAAGTGACGATGCCTATAAAAGCATATTGAAGATTGTTTGGGTTAGACCAAGACAATCCTATGGTATGGATTTTTGTGAATCATAAATCTTGTTCTTTTCTTCTTCCAGGATTGATATCACCAGGTGTTTCGGTACCAATAGCAGTGCCAGGACAAGCAGACATGTCTCATCAATCTTACTGGCCAAGAATACAGTGACCTTGGTGGCCTCAAATGTTCGAATAATTCAAAACTATGGCTGTTGCTCATCGTCTCTGACCCGTGTCTCCCTTATTTTTGGTTTAATCCCTACTCATTAATTTATTTACTGAATAATATATTACATACCGACATGGAAAGTATTTCATTATTGGGGCTACGCACTTCATTGAACTGAATCTCGAAAGAGCAACCTAACTTTTCACTGTGGTATGTACACTATTTTATTCAAAACCATATCCATCTGTTCTTATCCAAAACGAGATGAGTCATTTTCGATATCAGAACAAATATCCAGATATTCTTTTGACGTTTGTCAAGAAGTCAATACTGACACAACTGCCCATTACAATATATTTGCTTTCAGGCAGAAGCAGTCAGATATTTTTTGGTTGTTGTTATAATTATGAATATTCCATTCATCTATTCTAGTCAATATATAAAGTATTCAAAAACTGTTTTTTTTCCCATTGAGGAATTGAAAGTATCTACTTACTTACCTTAGTGACGTTTTGACACCTTTAAATATTCGTAGTGACAGTATTGAATGTATGGTTTCGAATAAAATAGTTTATCAATATAAGATCTTTTTGAGTGAGGCAAGTCAGCACATTTTTCGGTTTTTGTGAGAAATAACAAGGATGAGAATATCAAGGACACATCGTTGATTTCAGCTATATTTCTTGCTGTGCTGTGGTCTTGGCGCGAGTTTTTGTGGCAGTGCTATTTTTGAGATTTTTTGATCTCTCAACCTGTAAGCACTCCATTTTTTCACCGCCTTGTCAAACAATTCAACAAAAATCAAGGAGATATACCTTTATTGTAATTGAATATTTTTCATTTTTTTTTCTATATTATGTGTTGAGTGATACGATAAATTGTTTGTGAACCTCCCAAATCAGCAATGTATTTCGACGATTTTGCGCATTAGACATATCTCAAACAAAATAAATCCGATTTTGTGCATGTGATTTTTACAAGTATTTTTCATTGTGAAACATAGTCCTAGAATTTTCGTACTTACTTTCGAAACTTTGTTCAATAGTCTGTAAATAAATGATCCAATGGAGAATATTTGGAATCTCTACTACCCTATCATGGTTCTAGCATTCCCTTAACAATTATCATAAGATCAACACCAAATTCAAAGATAAAACTAATTTATTTTTTGTTCTAAAATCTTCTACAATTTTCTTCGATCTTCTACAATCATTACCTACCTAACCTATTTCTTGAGATAATTAACATTGGACGGAACAAATCACATGAGTTTCTTCAGATAAATGTCATGAATCTGAGATCAAAACATTGAAATACACTTACTACACTACTTACTCTATTTTTAGGTAGGAACTTGTATTGTTTACCACTCCTAATCTTCTTGAATCCACTTTTTCAGAACACATCGGACATTGTTCGTCTTTTTCTAAAAACCTGAAGACAAAAATAAATCATTCATTGGTTATAAGGAACTAAAAATCCTTTGGTTTTCAATGAAATAGCCACGATATGCTAATGCCAAAGCTAAATGCCAAAAATAGTTGATAATGAATATTATCAAATATTTCTGGATCATTTCTATGCTTGGTAGTATTATATTGAGTACCAATTAAAACTTACTCAACGAATGGTTTTCGAAGTGCTGGAAAATCACACTCTGGACAAGCTGTGAGATCGGAACTTAAAATATGACAACCCTGAAACATTAGTGAAATTCAATATGTGTTTCTTGTTTGTTTTATACATTGATATAGAATAGGAAAGGAGAGTATTCCCATAAGCTGAAAAATACACCATCAGACAGGGCTAAGTTTAGTATCATTTAGGCTGTCACGTTATGTCCGGATCATCAAATATTCCAGCAAATTTATGTGGCATACCCTATACAATTGTTGAAAAAATAATCCCCATTTTTTTCCATCTACTGCTTCCACAAAATATGTATGCAAAAAACAAGTGTCGTCAAATGGGGTGAGATTTATTTCACGGTGTGAGATTGATTTCACGAAGGTTCTAATATATGCATTCGAATTCTCACGCCATATCGATACCTTCAGTGGACAATTTTGGTATTTTGTCACGTGGTGTATTGATTCAGTTCTTGTTCTATGGTTAGTCAAATTGAACAGTGAAAAACAGATATATAAATACGTATATATATACGTATAGGACGGTCGGAGTGTACAAGAGAAAGCTTGGCAGCAGCAGTTATGAGAATTTCTCGGAAGAATAAATCGAAAATACTCTGAGAGACGTTACAAACGCCGTCCTCTCTCTTCAAGCAGCATGAAGAACGTCCAAGTTCCAAATCTTACTTAAGAAGAGGTTAATGTTGGCAAGTTTACTGACATGCTCAAACTGAGGATTCCCCTCAGACTTGAGATTACAACACACAGGATGTTCATAAACAGCTATTTGGATAAAGCTGGAAAACTCATCTATCAAACAGAATATGTCAGGTCCTGTCTGAATCAGCAGATTCTTGAAGAGACACTGGAATGCAGCAGGAAAATCGTTGATTTTATCAATTGTATACTTCTTGATTTCGTATTCACTTATGTACCCCGATTTTGAAATAAAAATGTGGAAAAACGCTCGGACCCGTAGATTGTGAATTTGGGGGAAAACCACTTGTCTTTTTTTTCATTTCTGTATATAACTTCAGCCCCCTACTGGGCGGAAGAACAAACCCCTGATTTTGAATAGGGGTGAGCGGTGTTGCGATACCTCATTTTGAAGATCTCATCGAGTACTTTTTAACCTTATAATTCCGAGTGGAAATTTTCATCGACAACGAAATAACAGCTAAAATAGTGAAATAGGCAATGTGGAATTCACTTCAAGGATATTATTCTTATCAGAGTGGGTTTGAGAACTATTGCAGGAAAAGTTCGTAGATTCAATTTTTTAGAATATTACAACCGTGTCGTCGAATCCATTTATTAATTTTGAGTAGAATTGAAATGAATGAAAATTGAAAAAATGTTTTTCGAAAATAACGACTACGGCTTTATTTAACGAACTGAAAAAAACTCATCCGCTGCTAACGTTTCGCAACTAGTTGCAAGAAAAATATTGCAGAAATGAAAAGACGGTGCATGAAAGAGACGAAGCAAGACAAGTTGCTGTTTTACGTCATGTAGCAATGAATCCGACCCTGAGTACTAGGAAATATCCCGATGTATCACACAAAACAGTCAGGAGCATCCTTAAACCACATAAGTTTCATCCTTTTGAGATACGATTGGTTCAGGACTCTAGTTCTGTGGAGTGTGAAAATAATAAAAATTATCTAATTCGAATGAGTGTTCCTTTCAGCTGCCCGCATTGGAAATAGGCATAGCTTTTGGTATAAGATTTGTGCTATCGCCTTGACTGAAGTAGATAGAAGTAGATATCAATAAGGGTCACGTATGGCAATAGCCTCACTGGTGAATGATCATAGTTGATCGTATTGACGTTCTCCTACTCACCGTGACAATACAAAATGGAATTTTACTTTTGCAACTGCTACAGGTAATTTCACTTTCAGGTAACATATTTTCGCAAAAGGGACAAGCAGTCAATGGTTCTGAAGGGTCAGCGAACGTTTCCCCGTCTTTACCACTTTTTGGAGGCTTTCGAACAACTGCCTCAATTTTTTTGCTGTACTTTGGATCTATATTTTTTCTGTATTCGGGGTTCATGAGCAGCGTTGCATATTTATACGCGGCTTGCTTTAGACCAGCCTTGTGACATTCAATCACAGTCGAGGTCAAAATTGGTACAACATCTGAAATATATAGGTGTAATAAAATGCTCTGATAAATCAATATGCTTCACTCACGTGATGGAAACTTGGAGATATTATTAGCAACCCTTATCAACATCCTTGCTCCTTTTATATGATCACCTCTTTTGACGTGTAGCCTCACCAAAATGTAACTATGCAATAACATCAGGTTTGTATACATTTCGTGAGGAATTTTTATTCCGTTTTGTTTCAGCTCCTGGCACATAGCAAAGAGAACATCATGGGCATTTCTGTAATTTCCATTGATTTGTTCTTCGTTAGCTATGATCAAAGCCGACTTGGAGGCTTCACGGTATTGCTTTCTAGCCATGTAGAGTTTGAAAAGATATTTAGGATCTTTAGGAACGCCGTCCGATTCTCCTAACAGGAATTCAATCAAGGTGTTCGATAAAGTTTCATCGTCAGAAGATGCGACTACGTCAATTGCGGTAATGATGGCTGCTTTTTCACTTGAGACGGATTTAGCTGCATTGAGGAGATGTTTCATAGCCTGGAACATGATCATTTCGTCAACAAAATTAAGATGCCATGTGTCATGGAATACAAAGTTAAATCATATGTTAGGTCATCTACGGTCCTACGATCACTAATTACTCATAGATTACTCATCGACATTACTCATCGACTGTATCATCTGGTAGAACATCGAGAAATGCAAACGTCTGCTAAACATTTATGCGACGACACAAGATAATATGGATAATATAACTCGTAAATTTAAAGTTTACAAACAAGTGTTGGATTTCTTCATGTAAGTATAAATCGCGACGGTATAAAATTTATCGAAGATATCAATATGGCTATGGTTAAAATCGAGAATTGAATTGTATGACAAATAATATCATTTTCAAAATATATAAACCAGTTGAAGATCTCGAGACCAACATATCAATTATTTATATTCAACATTGGATACTTCTTCGTTTCATGTTAGGAAAATAAATGAAACGTGTACCAGATTTACATAAACAATCACAGAATGATTATAAAGTCTCTGAATATTGGTCGGCAGGTTTCAGCAAACCCAGCAGTCGTACTTCTTACGTCAGATTTTGTTAAAACGAATATTTTTTCAAAATGCATCTTTGATGCATAACCCCAATTCATATATTCGTGTACGTAGTTTACTCAAGGCTGGTTCATGCAACGTTCATTATGATTACATTCTAATTATATTATAATTAAGAAAAGTTGAATAGCTAATACTGATGCGGTGAGTTCATGCAATGCATTAGTGCATTTTCATTACATTAGTCCACTAAAAAGTTGGCCAACTTTCAACTATGCATTATGATTACATTATATTCGTAGTGAAAACAGCTAATTCGCATGCGCCAGGATGTCATTCGCTAGAATAGAGCATGAAATCGAATTCCTGTCACGAATTATATCAACGGTTCCCATAAGCTTCCCAAGAACTGGAATCCTGCATCGGCATTCTCATGGACCGATCAGATTTCGCTGACGCTTTGAGAATATTCTTGTTTCATTTTGTTAATTCCCAAGTTCAGTCAGAATCATAACTTCACACAACGAACATCTCATATAATTGTACTCTTGTCGAAATAAATTGTTTTTAAAAAGAGACTTTGTCAGTTCAAAAATAAAATTGGCGCAGTCGGTAGGATAGTCGGGATTAGTGCATCGAGCATTGGTTTTTTGTTTCTACAATTAACCGGCTATCTGAAAAGAACTTTCGTGCGGCTTTCGGACTTTTCGTCGGAAAGAGCGGCTCCTAGAACTTCAGGCAACCCAGTCCATCGAGGACCTATCCAACGGAAGTCAACCAGAACCAACCGAAGAGAGGAAGGACACGAATCGTCTTTCTCTGCGAAGCAGTGGACCAGGTGAAGATCCAAAAATCGGCGGAACCAGCTACTTCTTCATAAGTTAGGTGAACGATGAGCAAAGTCATCTTCATATTGTGAGTACAATTCATGTCTTTAGAATCACTATTTGAGAATCTGTCTTTGGCACCGTCTTCTTCTGACTCAGACGACCAAGAAAATATCCCAATAATAAATAATACTAGTAATATCGAAAGAAATAATCGAGTGATAACTGTTTCTTCAAATATGGCCCCTCAAGATTTCAAACCTGATTATTTGAAATGCGTCCCTGAATTTGATGGAAATCCCAATGAATTAAATAGATTTCTCGTATAATTCAAAATTTTTACGATGTTACGAATGCTAACAATTTCTTGAATACCTTTTTGCTTCACTCATTAATAGGAAAATTAACCGGTAATGCACGCTTAATGGTGAATATTCAAAACGTTACGAATTGGCAAGAGCTTAAAGATACCTTGTATCGTAATTTCGCTGACCAAAGAGACGAGGCCTGCCTCAACAGAGATCTAGTTATGCTTAAACAATCTCCGAACGAGCGACCTCAGCAGTTTTTCGATCGTGTTATTCAGCTTTTGAATCTCTTGTGCTCGTATATAGATGTTCACGAAGCTCCAGGTCCCGGAATTCTAATAAAAAGAAATCTTTATAATAATTTAGCCTTGAAATCATTTTTGAGTGGATTGAGAGAACCACTAGGAAATACAATCAGATGTATGCGTCCCGTTGATTTGAACCAAGCACTTCAATTTATCACCCAAGAAGAAAATAATCAATATTATCAGACTCATTCTCATCAGAATCATTCACAAATAAATAACCGATCAGTTAATAGACAACCAATTAATTTACAAACCAGGCCAAATTACAGATCACAGCAAAATTCATACCAGAGAAATCAAAACTATTCAAATTTTAGCCAGCGATCAAATTTCAAACCTCGACCAACATTCAATCAAGCGAATAATCAATTCTCATCGCAACAGATCAATTTTCAAACAAGGCCGAGTCAACCTCAGAGATCTTTCGGAAATTCTCAAGACTTCAAATCACAACAAAATCGCGGTACAAATGTTTTCACGTCCAACCCGAATTTTAAACCATCATATAACCAGACGCCAATGTCAGTCAATACCAGACAAACCTATCGTCATAATAATCAAGCAGGTCCCTCTCAATACAGGCAACCACAGAAGAATTTCAGTTCAGAAGAACTTTACAATACTCAAGTTGAGGAACCAATACCTCAACCGCAGTATGAACAAAATATCGAAAATAATCAATCGAAGCCATATGACGAGGAAAACGAATATTTTTATGATGAAAATTTCTGCGTAGATCAAACAAAAAGCAACCCTAGGTAAATCAACCAATAATATCATTCAATAATACGGATTCTAGTGAATTACCGTATATAACCTCCCCAGAACATAATCTCAAAATATTAATAGACACAGGATCTACAAAATCCTTCATAGATCCTGACATCGCATTCAAATATTTTCCAAATTCAATTGAAAACGACCCATTTAGTCTCTACAGTGTTCCAAAGATCTGCACATAAGTATAGTGCACATTTACCTACTTCTAGGATTTTCAATATGCCAAAACCGGTAAAATTGAAATTCTATTTATTCAAGTTTCACGATTCATTTCATGGTTTAATAGGTCTAGATAATTTGAAGCTACTGCAAGCTAACTTGAATTTTGATAAATCGATACTGATCACACCTTTTGCTAAAATAAATTTATCCTATCATAGGACTAGAACAGAGTTGAATCTAATGAAGATTTCCCCACGGACTGAACAGATTATAAAAGTAAAAACTTCTATCGAAAACGGAGAAATCATAATACCCCATCAGAAAATTCATAACTGTGAAATACCAGAATGTCTTACTGTTGCAAGAAATGGCGAAGCCATAACTTCAATCTTAAATAATACAACAAAGTCGATTACTTTAGATTTTTCTGCTCCACTTGATGTTGAAGAGTTTAATAGACATGATATCCAAGAATTCAATTTCAATAATTTTGATGATACTCCTAAACAAAAATTAGACATTTCCAAATTGAGAACCGATCATCTAAATATTGAAGAGAAATCAAATATCCTGAATCTGTGCAAGGAATATTCAGATATCTTTTATAACGAGAATACACCTTTGAGTTTCACTAATCAAGTTAAACATAAGATCAAAACAAACGACGAAATTCCTATTTACACAAAAACATATCGCTACCCTTTCATTCATAAAGAGGAAGTTAAAAAACAAATAGATAGTATGCTGAAACAGAAAATCATTAGGCCTAGTAACTCTCCTTGGTCATCACCAATTTGGGTGGTCCCAAAGAAGTTGGACGCCTCCGGTAGACAAAAATGGCGCGTAGTCGTTGACTACCGTAAACTGAACGAAAAGACGGTAGACGATAAGTATCCTTTACCTAATATAACTGATCTTTTGGACAAATTAGGAAAGTGTCAATATTTTTCAACCCTTGATTTGGCGAGTGGCTTCCACCAAATCGAGATGGACGAAAACGACATTGCAAAAACTGCTTTCAATTCAGAATACGGGCTATTTGAATACCTTAGGATGCCTTTTGGTCTAAAGAATGCCCTTGCCACGTTTCAGCGTGTCATGGATAACATTCTGCGTGGTATCGAGAATGAAAAATGTCTTGTCTACCTCGACGACATAATTATTTTTTCAACATCATTGCAAGAACACATGGAACGTCTTAGAAATGTATTCCAAAGGCTACGAGACTCTAATTTCAAAGTACAGTTGGACAAATCAGAGTTTTTAAGGAAAGAAGTCGCGTACCTTCGCCATATTGTTACCCCTGATGGCGTCAAGCCAAACCCAGACAAAATTATTGCAATAAAGAATTTTCCACTTCCTAAAACCACGAAACAAATTAAAGGATTCTTAGGTCTTCTAGGCTATTACCGAAGATTTATCAATAATTTCGCCAAGCTTACGAAACCACTAACCAAGTGTTTGAAAAAGGGTGCTCAAATCATTCACGATGCAGAATTCATCGAATGTTTTGAAACTTGCAAAAACTTACTAATGAATGAACCAATCTTACAATATCCGGATTTTTCCAAAAAATTTAGTTTGACTACCGACGCAAGCAATGTTGCGGTAGGTGCAGTCCTCTCTCAAGATCACTCCGGATTCGATAAACCAGTAGCGTACGCTTCACGTACTTTGAATGACTCCGAAAGAAATTACAGTACGATAGAAAAAGAATTGCTAGCTATCGTATGGGCGACCAAATACTTCAGGCCGTACCTGTACGGAAGACATTTCAATATCGTCACTGATCACAAACCACTTCAGTGGTTATTTTCTTTAAAAGACCCTAATTCGAAATTATCAAGATGGCGTATTAAATTAGACGAATTTGACTATAGTATAACTTATAAACGAGGCAAATTGAATTCCAACGCTGACACTTTGTCGAGAATCGAAATCCATACTAAAGAGACCGAAGACGTTGATCAATTGATCGAAAATCTAATGAAAACACAAGCGAATAACCTTCCAGACCCAGATTTGAACGAAATTTTCGGCGAAACATCACATAATAATATTCCGAATCAATCTTCCGAATTAGACAATATATCAATCCAAGTTCAACCAGACGAAAATAAAAATTACGATGATATTGATCAAAATAATGACGATGATATTACCATTCATACAAATTTCGAACAGAACCCAATAGTCGATATTCCCATTTCGGAATCTCCTGTCAATCACGGTCAAAACCAAATTATATTTCAATCTGTATTACATTCACCAGCTAAGATAAAACACATCATTCTATTCGAGAAAAAACAAAGATTTTACGTTCAAATTTCAGAAAATCAATTCGAACATGATGTCGTGAATTTCATGAAGAATTACGTTGTTCCAAAAGTTTCTTACCATTTATATTTTAGCGAACCAAACATGTATGAAAAATTTGCGGAAGTAGTTAGAAGAAATTTCGTGTGGCCCTCATTTATTTTAAAGCGTTGTCTAAGGAAACTAATAGATGTTACCAATAAAGACGATATCGCGGAAATAATAAAGAACTACCACGAAAGTAAAACCAATCATCGCGGCATTGACGAAACGGAAAATAGAATCAAAATTAAATACTATTGGCCAGATCTTAAGAAATCGATTCAAACATTCATAAATGATTGCGAGATTTGCCAACAGAGCAAATACGAGAGAAAACCAGTGAAAATGCAAATGAACATAACCCCAACGGCTTGCGAACCATTTGAAATTATCCACTTAGATACGTTTACCCTAGAACAAACTAAATTCTTAACAATCATCGACACCTTTTCTAAATATGCACAAGCATATAAACTGCAAACTTTAAGTTCAACCGAAGTCACCAACAATCTAATAACTTTCTTTTCACACCACGGTGTTCCGAAGCAAATCACAGTCGACAACGGAACTGAATTCAAAAACAGCGTCATAACCGAACTTTTGGCCCTCCACAAAATAAAACTTCATTTCTGCTCACCAAATCATCCTCAATCTAATGGTGTTATAGAAAGATTACATTCTACATTAATAGAGCATATAAGATTGTTAAATACTCAAGGATTTCAGAGAACTCCGATCAATTTGAAAATGACATATGCGATATTAGCCTATAATCATTCAATACATTCAGCTACAAAATTCAAGCCAATAGATGTTGTGAACGGACATATAAGTAACGAAAATCCTTTTGATATAAACATCGATAGAATTTTAGTCAATGATTACGTAAATAATCACAAAGAAAAGACCAAAATACTGTATTCAAAAATCAATCAGACCCTCAGAGATAATAAGGAAAAAGTTATATCAAAATTGAACGAAACCCGTGATAGTCCCAAATTATTCAAGCAAACCGATAAAACCTATTTGAAAAAATTCATTCGACAGAAAGACGCTAATAAATTCAATAAGCCCACTGAAATAGAAAAAGTAAACGAAAAACGCAAAACAGTCACAACAACCTCTCAAGCTAAAGTCCATATGGATAATCTAAAACGTCCTCTAAGGAATACTTATAGTTTCGATTAGTTAGAATTAATGATATTTCAGATTTCCCCTCGTGATGGGATACCAGGAAACAATCCAAATGAAAAGCTTGGAATCCAACCCTGGTCTCTTACCAGTTAAGTTAGGAACAGCCAAAGTGCAAGAGTACATACATACATTCATACATTTTTTCGACTTGAACCCCATAGTTGACGAAATCGATAGACTTGATAAACAATATGGAAGATTGCTGGAGACTCTCAGTGTAAATAAAAATTATTCAGACGATGCTTCAGAAAATCTACGGATTTTAACTCTCACAAAAGAAAGAACAGAAATTAAGATACAAGAAATCATTCCACAGCCGAAACGTACCAAAAGAGGTTTGATTAATGGCCTCGGATCATTTTTCAAAGCAGTATCCGGAAATTTAGATGCCAGTGACGGCGAACGTTATGATCAGCTAATAAAAGATATTCAAGAAAACCAAAACAGATTGGCAAGTAACATAGTCAAACAGAATTCAATTTCCACCGATATTATAAACAAATTCAACGACACAACTCGAAAAATCACCCACAATGAGAAATAACTAGAATTCAAAATATATCAAATGGCCTTATACATAGGACTCAGTCAAAACCTCAGTCATTCACTCATGCTGAAAGATCTAATGAACCATATGGTGAACGTTTACGAAGTAATCAATTCTCTTCTCCAAGATATAGAAAATTCAATGACCTTTTCAAAATTGAACACCATGCATCCAAGTATAATACGAATCCCTGATTTATACAATGAGCTTTTGAAACTCAAAAACTCAATCAGTACAGCACAACTACCGTTCGAAATAACACTAGAAAATATTTTATTGATTGAAAAAATTATAGACATTGATTGTTATATCAAAAATAATAAAATCACTTATCTATTACATTTACCTATCACCTTTAGAGAAACATTCAACTATTATCAATTATATTCGATACCTATACCTAGTCTGAGTGAGTTCAAGACTATTTTACCAAACGATAGATTTCTCTTGAAGAGTGATTTGTACTTCGCTTTTTCGGATGACCTTTGCACCAAAATCGTCCCCAACTACTTCGTATGCAAGAAGGTAGACTTAACAGAAACCGAATCCAATGGCCCATGCGAAATCCAACTCCTAGATAGGAGAGATCCTTCAAGCTGTCGACAAGTTCCTGTCAGGATTTCAAAGCCCATCATCAGACAATTAGAATCGAAACAATGGATAGCAGTCTTTCCACAAGAACAGACGGTCAGCCTCAAATGCCGAAAACAAGAAGAAATCATTCGGCTACGTGGTTCATATCTGATGGAAATTCCCATCGGATGCCAAGTTATAACCGATACCGAGCTGATTGCCAATGAAGAGGAATCAATGAACTATCGTCAATTGATCCTTTTTCCGCAACTGAATCAGAGTCTAACAAAACAGCAAAATTGGACCATTCACTTAGAAGATACCGATTTAGACGATCTCCATCTCATAACGAAGAAAATCATCGAAAACCAGCCGAATTGCAGCACACTAGTATATCCCATTTTCCTTCTATGTGGACCATCATCCTATATATTTTGGCAGCATCTGGTGTAGCATACTTAACCATCAGAAATCTGGAGATCATCGGACGAACGAAGAATACCTAGCCCAGGACATAAATTTGGTAGAGGTTCAACTTCCTCGCTCCACTGCATAAGTTGAATCTTCAGGGGGAGGAATTATATCAACGGTTCCCATAAGCTTCCCAAGAACTGGAATCCTGCATCGGCATTCTCATGGACCGATCAGATTTCGCTGACGCTTTGAGAATATTCTTGTTTCATTTTGTTAATTCCCAAGTTCAGTCAGAATCATAACTTCACACAACGAACATCTCATATAATTGTACTCTTGTCGAAATAAATTGTTTTTAAAAAGAGACTTTGTCAGTTCAAAAATAAAATTCACGTCCCCTCACACCAAATATGCGGTTTCGTGACCTTTTCTTTCGAACCAATACATAGGCAAAGACATAATCAATGAAGATAACAAAAGTCCAATACGCTGTGATCGAGGTGGTGCCATATTGTCACACAAGTAGCACGAAAAACGAAAATCCAAGACAAAAATTAATTATTAAACACATACAGATGAATTCCACAATTCGTTGAATTTCAAATATTACACATGATAAAAATCTGAAGTCTCAATAAGCATGCGCTAATGCGCTGTTAATGTGTTGCATGAACGGGGAGTTTTTCTTAGTGATAATATAATTATAATATAATTAAAATGTAATTATAATGAACGTTGGATGAACCAGCCTTCAGTTTCCCTAATTCTAACCTGTTGAGCCTTTACTAATATTATTTCTAGCTTCCGCCCAAGTTGAAGTTCAAACGTAAATTTTTTTTATACTATGCTGTTCTGTTCCATATCTGTTATTCAGTTCAATTTTCAATTTCATTTATTTCATTTGGTAACAAATACATATTATCGTGATTGTTGGTTTTTAGAGGCATCTGGATTGAGAGCAGAAATTATCAAGGCAAAGATGCCTGTAAGGCCGCACCATTACAAATTTGTATTATGTGTATATTATCTATCAGAGGAAAAGTTTGTTGCAATGATCAGGTTCTTTATGTTCTTCATTTCTTTATGATTACACGTATTGCATTTTATTGTATTTGATTGCAGTAATAACGAAAATATTCTAGTTGGATTCTCAATGTATCCTTCACCGTCTCTACATATTTTCCGAAACATGATACTTTTAGTAGTATCGATATATAGATCGCGTTAACTCATGAAGATATACCCTGTATGCCTAATTACTTTATTACTTGTAACAAGTAATCGAAGTTTATTATTTATAATGAAAAAAGTAGTATTAGAGTAAGAATTAGATATGAATGATCTTTTGGTACCTAACGGAGAAATCAATTGAAATCGCAGATTCTCACCAAACCTACATTGTATTTTGAACAGAATCAGTTTCAAGAAAAATTAAAATTGTTTCTAAATGATGTTGTTGCTTTCAAGCAGACCGAGATTTCTGTTACTCATATAGATTGTTAAATCAAGGCTCTTTGATTGAATCCCATAAAATATTAGTTTGAAAATCTTGAAAGAAGCTTAGCTTGTAATATATCGTCAGTAATGCCATCTATTACCAGATACAATATATTTCAATTGAGAAAAAATCACCTTCTGATAATCTCTAGCATGAAACCAATATTTTCCAGCCAATAAGTGATTTCTGTCATTCTCAAAGTAAGTTGCGACGCCAATAAAATCATGAGGTTTCATTTCATCTTCTGCAAAGGTATCAAGCAATATTTCGCCGTACAATTCCATCTTCCCATTTTGTTTCGCTAAATCATAAGCTTCCCCGCTACACTTTGACATAACTAAGAACTTTATCGCCGAAGTTATATCATTCAGGTTTTGAAAGAATTTGGCTACCATTTTGGCACCTTCAACACTCTTGGTTTCCTGCACCAATTCCACAGCTATTTCAGGATTATTCAGGTGCTCCAAATGAAGCCGAATCACTGAATCATATTCCTTGGCTCTCTGATAAGCTATCACGGCTTCCTCGTATTTCTTTTCCAACTCTCTTGCTTTAGCATATTGTAAGTGTATTTTGGTCGAAGTGATATTCTTCAGAAGCTCTCCAACTTTAGTCCAATTCTTTAGTTTTATGTAATTGGATGCTGCCATTTCGTACTGCTGGCATTTTTCATATAATTGTGAAGCCTCAAATAGTTGTTTCTTTTTGTCTAAAATATCTGCACATTCTCTCAACAGCTGTTTATTGTCAAGTTCAACGGCAATGGATATTCCATGTCGGTAATTCGAACAGTGAAGATTTGTTCTAGATATGCCAGCTTTGCAGGTAAAAGTATGTTCAGCACTCAAATTTTCTTGCAAACCTTTTTCATAATGCCTAAGTGCTTCTGAATAGTTTCCACTAGAAAAAAATTGAAAGAGGTTATTGAAAAACCACTTATTAATTTATTGTTTACGATATCACGAGTCGTAGAAGTCTTCAATTGTTCCGATTTTTTCAACTCAAACTGTGCCCAAGATCACGATACACAGAATGGGGATCTCGGAATCCAATTTCCAAGATCCACGTCGGCGGAAAATCAAGGTCAACGAAGTGATCAATATCGCAACGTTGAATCATATCAAAAGTTGGTATGAAGTTCTCTATCTCTTATAATAACGTTTAAAAAATAAATTACATTTTTAAGAAAATATCTTTTCTCGATATACTTGAAAAATTTGTATCTGCCACCATTTCCGATATCACCATGCTGTGCAATCTGTGCATCCTCATATTGGACACAGTCCATATGAAATTATACATCTATTATGGAATATGAATACATACAGGTATTATCTGAATCCGTGAACGTGACTTGAATAAAAAGTCATAATGATGGAGATGAATGAATGATTTGGTTTTGTTAGGTTATTTTTGGTTAATAACAATGGTCTGAATTCTTCATACATGAAATTTGAGACACCTCGAACAAATTTCAAGCATATAATTTCAGTTATCTATGATCCAGATTCAGCATGTATGTTACATACATTTGCAGTAATACTTTTATGAAATTACACCATTATGTTGCACAACGATTGCAACCGATAGAATTGTGTATATGTTCTTTTGGGACATTTTTTACTCACATGAATTCGAGCTGTTGAGCGTACTCTCTTGAGATCATAGCCACTTGATCTGTAGCCATTTTCTTGGCAAGTTGAAGAGCTTGATCCCACTGCAAGAGGTCCCTTCTCATTTCCAATGCAGCATTGGGAAAACAAGATGCCAGGAACCATTCTTGGGCTTTATCATATTCGTTCAAGTACATGGATATATATCCACATAAGAGTCGCCGGTCCTCTATATCCAAAATACTTTCCAGGCTCCATACCATCGAAACTTCTTCCAAATCTTTGTATATTCTCAATGCTTGGAAGAGAAAGTCGCAATCACAGTCAAAATGAAATATTCAACTTTTTTTTTAACTTTTGACAACACGAAAAAAAACCTTTAATGTGAAGCGGTGGAATTTTCAAAGAGGTAGTAAGAATTAGCATTAATATTGATTGATTGAGATTGAGAACTATGCATATATTTGGTGAAATCAACTCAGTTGACCTAACGAAAGGTTTCAAAGGTTATGAAGAGGTAGGATCTAACTTATCAGAATCAAAACGGCATACAAGTTTTTTTATATTATTTTTGAGGTGTAAGTAACAGGTTCGAATTTCAATCATAGATACTTGTAGCAAATTTGGTCATGAACGCCTCAATGTCCTGAGAGTTATGGCAGAAAAATGATTTTCAAAACTGAATTTAAAAGGGTATGTATCTCTCATAGGAATCGTTTTGGAAAAATACTAGGAAATATACTTCACTTATTTTTCGATGGACCATCGAAAGGTTAATAATTGCTGCCATAACCTATGCATTCTGATTACAAAATGAACGAAGTATTAGCTTCTCATTAATGTTACGACACGTAAAAAATAAAGTCATAACGCACAAATCAAAGATAAACTAATTCACTAAGGACTGGGTGATATGTGCTCATATTTTTTCTTACCAGTTTCAATTTCAAGATATTTCAATGCTTTTTCAGCTAATTTTCTCATTAGATCTTTCGATTTCAAAGATTTACTTGTTTCTAAAGCCGCACCAAAACTAAAAGTGAAAACAGAAATATACTTTATAGTTATGATTATTTTTTACGAATCTCTATTCGAGGAAATAGAAATATTGTGTGTCCAAATTCGATGTTCATCACTAAGATCGCAGTAGATATGAAAGATGCACTGACAGTTATGATAGTTTGTATCAAATTCAATATTCGACTGGAATACAGTAAAATCTGTGAATATTTTCCACTGGATTCAATAAGAATGAAATTCGCTAGAAATATAATAATGCAATTGTTGAACCAATATCGAATCAAGGACACACTGTATATTCATGTATAATCTCACCGGTGCAAATTGAACTGTTTGTTGAAATTTGCTTCCAAGATAGATGGATCTCTCTCAATGATGTCGATTTGTGTGGTATCATGGCTGCTCAGCGTTAATTGGGTAAGTTGCCCTCCGGAAGTAGCAGACATTACTTCACCGGCATACATCAATAAAGGGGTCTGCTTAGACACCAATAAGGTTTGGCCAACTTTTTTGACAAATGAACCTGAAATTCTGCAATTGTATCTCTATTCGTATTGTGGGATTCACATTGGTGACGAATTGAACGTTCAAATAAATATACTGAATTTGTTGGATATAAATAGATGAATGAAAATCGGTTATACCAGAAGTGAGTATCAACTTGATGCTATATTGTTTCGAATAATATTTTAATTCCTCGAACTCACTCAGAAGACTTTTTGTGGGCTTTCAACTATTTAGTCAAACGTTTTCGGAAATTAGGACTTTCATGGAAAATTTAGAGACTGCTCTTCCACAAAAATAAAAATTGGTTACTTTTTGAGATTTTCCTGTTCAACTGGAATATTAGGAAGGAAAATAGTCAAGCAATCACGAAGATTTGAAAAAATTCGAATACTCATAATTCAAAATCCAAATTCAATTCTTCACTACCAAATAATGAGAGTATTTTAATGTTACCAATGCATATGTTTTACGGTTTTCAAGTTTTGTTGACTTGTTATTTAACCGCACATATAACGAATCAATTATGTAACTCTTGAATTGGTTTGGAATAGTCTTTATGGTGTAACTGTTACAGATGAGTGAGGCAGCTTTTGAATGGACTTCGCACAGTAATAATGAAATAAAACCAGTTTACCATTATTCCTTCCAAAGATAAAACATATATTTTCTAACGTAACTTCGTAGTATATTAATCTTTCAGCAACTGGAGACGAATAATTGAAATCTGACTATCGTCGCATCAATAGTCTCACAATGATGAATGTTCATCGAAAGATTATAATGGACTCAAGTAATGAAGAAAGTAGTCCAGTGACTTACAAGAATCCCAGGAAGGTAATGTTTCAGTTTAAATATTCTTTCGATGAAAAACTATCAAACCTTTACGAATCGCAATTATGAGCCAATTCGAACAATTTGTCGTGTAGTTATTCAAAACATCAGCTGCTGCTTGTTTGACAGTGGCTAGTGATGATAAAAAATATAAGCTGTGTTTTTGTGAACTGACGCGATCAATGTTGTTTCTGGAAATCCCAAACACTAACGGTTGACTACATATGGTTTATACTTCCCGGCCGGGACGAAAAAAAAATGTAGCTGGAAAATAATTTAAAAAAAATGATGTATCGAAAACAAAATTCAAAGTAGACTGTCCAGCACAGGATAAAAACTTGCGACGTTCAACATCGTAGGCGAAAATGCTATCAACTACTCTGCGACACAAAGACATTTTTAATATATAATCGTAACAAAATCATTCGAGTTTTTAACTTTGCAAACTATGAAACCAAAATGGAATTCCAAGCGCTAGCCGCTTCTCAATGCAGATCCATCTCATCCAACATCTTGTCCCCCTCCCGAATCCCTATGCATCCCAACTCAAGGCTAGTTTTTTGAAATTTGCTGTGCATTTATTTGAATATAAATTTATACCTTCTGTAGATTGACTGACATATATGTATGTGAAAATTTCGTGTTCTTCATGCACTATGAAAATATTCCTGTCCGTTATATTGCTATCCCAAGTCACTCCAAGCACTTTGTTCGGCAAAGAGGGTATTGATGTTAGTTCCATAGAGACCTTGAAAAGTATAAAATTATTGAACTTCTGGAATTGAGATGTTCATTATTTCCTGAAAGCTCACACAAGAAGATCTATAAATAGAATATTATGCAACATGGAACAGAATGCTCACTTTACTCACAGCATTAAAAACATAGCCTTCCATTCTGTCATCAATCAAAACGAGCCTAGTGCCAGCTGGATCCACGTAAATATTTTTAATTCCAATTGTATGTTTGAAATCCAATGCTCTAGCCCACTCTTCTAGAAGAAAGTAGACTATGTGCCCCATATCAGTTGCGTATATTAAAAAGTCCGTTGTCAAGTCATGGCAGGTTATGACCATTGATTCATTTTCGTTATCAGGAAATATGATCATTTCTTTCTCATGCTGACTCAATTTTGGAATCTCAATCTAAATTGAAATGAAGAAAAGTAATTTTTGGAGTTTAGCTATCATTTCATAAAACGATGAAAGGGTCGTAAATATACCTTGTGAATTTTTCTATCTGAAACTATTGAGTAATACATCCATAACATACACGAGGAGTGATGAAATAATGACAGAACAATCAAGTAATACTGATCTCTGTCACTGTCACACAATTTCAAAATCACTTCCTCTCATTGGGTTCGTTTTCAAATATTTATATAAGAAGTATAGTATGGAACTAGCACATAACAGGTATCACAAACTAAGATGTTAGAGCACTCGCCATCGACACGATCCGATAATTCCATCTTGGTAGGTAATACCCATAATTATGTGCTTGTTGACTAATATACCTACTATATTTCTACTATGTTATATCACAAATTTCCAAAAGTTTACTTAACAACATAAGAGTAAAATAAAAAAAAGCTATTCAATCCATTTTTTTTTTCTGTGAAATGAATTAGAATCAAAGATACATCTAACATCTCACCAAGTGTAATTGAAGTTTTCCTTCGAATAGCACCGAGGCATATTCCGGATTTAGCCTTATACCAGTTACAGTACCTAGATACTGCCTTTCTTTCAACTTAAGAGGGGTATCTTCGGTGCCTGGATGAGGTTTTGTCAAATCGTAGAACCATACATTATTGTTCATTCCAGCTGCCAAATGATAAGGCCCCACAGCAATGAAACTAGGTTCAATTTCTAGGGTTATAGGAATTGGCGTCAATTTAGTCTGAAAAATTGACCTAATGTTTGAGTTCCATCATTGTTATGAAATTAAGAAATTGATTTTCAATTATAGTATTCATACAATTGAAAATAATCTCATGATTTTGCGATCATCTAACCAAAATCCAAAAACTTATGATATTGAAGAAGGTTTATGGATTCATTTATAAATCCAAAACTTTTTGAACATTAAATCAATAAAAATTAAGTTAATTGAATTGAATTTAAAAGTGCTCACCTTGTCAGCACTATAACTATAGAGACATATTTCAGTTAAGCTCGATAACAAGGCGATTCTAGGTGGACAAACTGATGTTAAGAGGGGCATGTAGGAAACATAGACATTCAAAGAGCCCCCCTTGGTACATACACCCAATAGTTGTCCATCCGAGCTCCACGCGATTCTATCGATTCCTGCATCTTGAGCTAGGTTGAGCACACCTGATGTTTCTTGGAGGTTTGTCAAATCGTGGATTTTTATCCTACAAAAATAACAAAAAGACCTCAAATATTATCACCAAACTAAATTTCATTATCTCGGAATTCAAATCAAATCAAATCAAATTATACTTTATCATCAGATCAAGATTTTCATCTCATTGATAAAATCGTGATGAATAAATGAAAAATATAAATAAATACTATCGAGTGATACAGTAGGTACTATAACATTGTCACATTTATAATGAGTAAATTTTCACGAAAACAAAATCACAAAAGCAATAGGAATAAACAGATACCAATAGTGGCATCATATGATGCTTTGTTTTTATGTACTAGACACAGTGATTCGAGAATAAATAACGAGAGAAGGGTCAGGATTTTCATTTGACCGAACAGCGGTTTACAAGATACTCTGGGACCAACCTTGCAAAGATATCGTACTGCACGCCTTCGAAGATTGAAAGTACTATGTTTTGTTGGCTGCAGATACCCCAAGAGGTATGCCGTATATGATATGTGATTCAATCAAAACGTGGTATACGTGGTATGCAGTGGCTCTACCCAGTTCTCTCGACATCATAACACCCAGGCTAGTTTTCTATGGTTCTCGAAATATTTATTGTTGTCCAGATGGATTCCAGAGAATTTACTAGTATACGTTTGCCCATTGACAACTTCAGTACTTAAATTACATTTGAATGATAAGAGTTTGGGTTTATCTATAATTAACGAGAGCAAATTGTCAAACCCCTTTTTTTTTCGTGGGTATATCATTAACAATTTTAGATTATAGTCTATTTGCATTGGTAACACGCCACAAGATAGTCGTGTCGTCTGCAAATATAGTGAAACTACCATCAATCTTGAGACTAGCAAAATTGTTGAAAAACATGATGGGGCCCAGGACAGAGCCCTGTGGCACCCATTTTTAAACGATCTAGTTTCTGAATTGGTATTTGTTTCCACGAATCGATTACGTTTACTCAATTATGACTCAATCCAACTAAGGCACTGATTCCTGAAACCATAAGGTTAGAGCTTGCGCAAAAGTATTCCATGATTTACATAATCAAAAGCCCTCGACAGATCAAAGAATACTGCTCATTCAGAAATGATAAAACAGCGTCTCCTGTATGAATGGAAACCTAATCAATGTAGCTTTGGCCAATCTCTCAATAATTTTTCCCAAAGTCGGAATAAGAGAAATGGAACGAAAATTTGCAGGTTTCGAAGTATCTCCACCTTTGTAAAGGGGAATAAAAACACTAATTTTCTTGAAATTTCGAAAAAATGCTTTTGACTCATTGATTGACTGAACCAGAAGTTCAAGTGTAAATATAGGCATATTCTCGAGGACTCTAATCGAAATATTATCCATTCCGCAAGATGTTTTTTTTTGTTTTATTGTGTCCATTAGCTCAACCAAATCCGTATCATTAACATAGCGTTCTTAGAATAAGAATTAAAACGAATAGTCATCTTGAAAGCATGAAGATATTTGAATAATTGTAGCCACTTTCCCCAATATTCATGACATACATAAAAAAAAATTAACCTACCTACCAGTGCCATAACGAACCATCTGCCTCATTAGTTTTAATCAAGAAATCAATGCTTTTCGGGAACGAGCCAATAATCAGATTGAATACAAAGTCATATACTATTTCATACTAACAATAATAGTAATAATAATATAACTCATTTTTTTGTGGGATTTTCTCTCCTCGTTTCTAAAAAATAATTCCAAACAAAAAAAAAGGGATAACCCACTATCTAAATTCGCCAAGCCTTTGACCTACCTGGGAATTCTAGGGTAGCCAATCTTATCTTCCGTGCCTGGGAAAGGGTTGCAACCACCCATTCATTGGTACAGTGGATTCTCGGTAGAATACCGCTTTTCGTGAATTTCGTAAGAGGACAGTTCCACCGGTCGAGACGATACGAGAGCTCAGTTGATTCTCTCTGTCCGTTGACTTCTCGGTCGATCGAAAAGGTTGACGAATTTTGATACGAGGGAGGTAGCATAAGACACGGAAATTCGACTCACCGATTATTCTCAGTGGATAATAATAGTAAAATGCTGACTTAATCAGAACGAAAATACCTTAGTTCAATATATATATATATACCTAAAACTAAATTAACGCGGGGAGTTAACAGGATATAAATTGAAATGTAAATTTCTGATGAATATACTGTGGATCTGGAATCATATCTACACTGACGGTGATCTCGGAAACGGTGGGAGATACAAATTCGGTAAAAATGAGAAAACTTGCGCATTTAGAGGTTCATTTCAACAGTAATTGCGAATTTTCAAAATTATTGAGTATTTGAGCTGTATCCAAGAAGAAAATTTTTGAAAAATCTTATTCTATTTTTCTTGATCTATATTTTTTACGCTTTTTTTTTAGAGAAAATATACTTCTTCATAGCATCTTTTGATGATTCAACGTGGCGATATTGATCTTGATATTATCATGGACACAGTATGCCCCCCTTGAGGACCGCTACCCCAGTACTATAGTTATTATTCGAAAGGTTTTAAAAAACTCTTATTTGTTAGGTAGGTATTTGAGATGCTTATCCAACAAGAGAGTGGTTCAATTTTCGGGTTGTGATCGTGGCCAACTACGAGCATTTTATCTTATCCGAAAAAAAATATTATGATTTTCTTCAAATCAGAAAAAGTTCATCATTGAAGATCATTATGAATAAATTCCAACCGATTTTTTCAATTCGCAAACACAGGATGTCTGAAAAAAATATGAGTAGGTATCTAAATATTATTTTTCTGTGAAAAAAAATCCATGATGAGCATTTTAAACACTAACCCAACAGAAAATGATTTTTTAGAACCGATCGAATAATAACGATGTTACAGGGGTAGTAAGTCATTGACGTAGATATACTAATGAATAAATAAACATAAAATAGTTTATAAAACATCAATTATAAAATATAAAATATCAATTATACATATTCGGTTTTGACTTTTCAGTGTCAAAACCGAAAACATTGAAAAATTTTGCGAAGAGAAAAATATTTTAATTGTGTTAAGAACGGGAGCAGATTCGTTCCAGAAACGTCCACCAAGATAAGTAAAGGTTTTATTCTTATTAAATATATTTGTATTTCCAAATTTTTTCAAAAAATTGTGTAGGCCTTGTATTTATAGGAATTTGATTTGTAATGTTCTCCCTCATTCACAGGAAGAAAACAAGAATATTACAACTTTGAAAGAAAACTTAAAGTTTGTCCAATCAATGAAAATATCACAAACTGTTATTTGAGAAGGAGTAATATTGATACCAATAAAAACTATACTGCCAGTAAAAAAAAACATACCTAATTTCACATGACTACGTCTAGTTACAATATGTAAAAATATTTTTTCTTCAATATTATTTACCATTTCAAACAATAATTATAAAACCATCTTTCATTCATTTATGCAAATATTCATTATCATAATCAATCTGTGTGATATGGAATAATAGTATTGCACAATGATTACAATGAAAGCAGTGATTGCAACTTGAATGCAACTTCCATACAACTATCCAGTTAATTAAGTAAGTGTAGCCAGGATAGCAAAATAATTTCTTCAACATTTTTCCTAATTTTATACAAAATGTTCATTCAAAGAGCAAGTGTTGATAGACATATTTACATGTACCAGCCACTGCTGATCATTACTGTTCATTGAAATAAGTATTTGTGAATAACTTACGTATTGTCGCCACATGATGCTGCTTTTCCAGTTATTTCACTTATAGCAATATCAGTTAAAGTGTTTTTGTGATTTTTTATTTGGAATAACTCCTGTCCCACTTCCTTTATATGAGTGGAAATAGAAATAAAATATCCATTGGCAAATCCTATCAAGATATAGCCATCACCATACCATTTGTAATTTGTGATGGCACCATAATGTGGTTGAAAGGCAAGTTCAATTGGATTTTCAGAATCAAGAAGATTATATAAGTACAAGGTTTTTCTAGCAACTAGTAGACTCACCTAAAATATATTTATAAATTGTACGATGTATTTTTTGTGTACTTTCAGAAACAATTGAGGTAAATTATTTCAATATAATAAAGATGAATTGTGAACTTGCAGTATTGTCTCCACTAGCTTTTTCATCAGTTTTCATTTCAGAAAACTGAATATCTGAAGGTTCTGCCCTTAAGGAAACAACTCTCAACGTATCTCCATCAATATTACTGATAGATAGTGTCTTATCATCTGAGCCGAGAGCTAATAAATTATCACTATTCCAGGCTCCACTAGTTATTTTCTTTGAGTGCTTTCCTATAATTGGAGTTCTTCTACAAATAAAAAACATTTTGATTCATTTGACCATAACTCAAATAAGTCATCTCATTGAGAAACTAATATGAATGAGCAAGTAAGTGGTACAAATGATCACAATACAATCATTACAAAATTGAAACTCTAATAATTTGTAATGAGCATACATAGGTTAGAACAAATTCGCTGGTATCCTTGTAGGGCTGATATGATCTATTGGGCGTTACTGGAGTCCCAAAATTTCGAAGTATCAAAAATGTATGAACCATGGAGTGTTCCATTTGAAAATCGAAATTTGAAATGAATTTCTACACATGTCAAAAAGCAATCAATCATGACTGATTGATTTACTAGCATCTTCAAGAGTGACTCCTCACTCAGAGACTTGCTTTGATAATTTTTGAAGCAACTACATCTCTGAACATTATGCTAAGTTTGTGAACGTGGAAAATGAAATTGTAAAATATAATAACCATAAAAATCCTCACTTCTGTAAAAACTGGTGAATACAATATTTTTCAAAGATTGTTTATATTATTACTTTTATATTATTGATTTTGAAATTTCATTTCCTGTGAGATTTCCTACAAAACATGAAGAAATTGATTATACCATGGCATCAAAATCAGAAGAATTTAAAAAGAGAGTAACTTTGTTCACCTCAATTACTACACATGATGATACTTATAGGGCTGGTTATAGAGAGACAAGCATATATTTCAATGAAATCTAATGAAATTTAATGAGCAAAGCGAAGGATATGAAAATCATGACTGAAAGATTTTGAAGTCGAATAATAGACCAAATTGTTGATCAAGTCCAAAAAAAATATGAATAAAAAACTGAAGAAATTGTTATTGCAAAATGGTGCTACTATGGGAGATTAGAAAATAATCAATTTGAGATCTGTAACTTCTGATCAAGCATCAATTCAAGTTTTTGAATCATTGTAATTTGTGAAGTTGTGTTTGAACAACAGCAGGTCAGTTGTGAGATACCTTCACACATGGCTCCTGCTGATATAGCACCCAAAAGATTAAATGATAATTATTATTAGTATTATTGGGAATTCACAATCGATTTTAGTTCTACCATCTATCAATTGAATTGTTGTTAATTAGTGAAATTATGTTAATGCCAATCCTCAAAATGTCCTCCAAAAGTAATTCTTCTTCTTCACACCAATACATTTGCAATAGTACTTATATCCAGGTACTTCATTTTTTCATCAGATACATGAACCTAATATGTGAAATAAAAAAATGTGTAAATTTGTACTCTCTCCTTTCTGTGCTCATGATATAGTCATTTGCCTATACTGCACCAGCCATTATAGCCCACTTCCGAAAAAATACAACTCACTCAAATTTAATCTCACTTGTAGTTTTGCGAAAATGAAGTGATGGTGCAGCTATAGCCTAAAGTGCACCACACCATCTTTATTTTCAAAACTATCAACATATTTCACAAGCAATTCTCTTCAGAAAATAATCATTTGGGGGTTGATCTTTTGGTTGATTTTCACCTCAAATAGTTGTAATAAATGTGTTAGGAATTCTTGCCTGTAAAATATGTGGATATTTCAGGTATTTTTAAAAATGTAGATGATGGTGATGCAGCTTTAGGCTGAAGCTGCACCACCACCTCATTTCTACAAAACTATCACTGTAATAAACAAATGAATTATAATAAATTGTAATTGATGTGTTAAAAATTGTTAATTTTCTGGAAGTGGGCTATAAAGGCTGGTGCAGCATTAATTTTGTCCTCCCCATAAAGAAGTCTTGATCATTTTTGTTTCTCTGATATAGTGAGAAACTGTGAATTTGATTTCATGAGGCAATACATACAGTAAAAAATTAAAAACCTACTTGGATGTGGTGTGATTGTAAATTGATACATTTCCTTTTGCTGTACCAACTGCCACTATAGGAGACTTTTTTCCCCATATTAAACATGTCATCAAATCTTTCAATCCTACATCTATTATGCTTTTTTTCTGTGTATTGGCATCCCATAATATCAACTGATGAGAGTGGGAAATTATTCCCAGGACATCACCATCATTGTCCCAAGAGAAACCTGTGCAGAGACTAGGTAGTTTTATTCGTTCTTGTATATCTCCATATCTATTGAATATGTTCACCATGGAATCAACTCCTGTAGTAGCTAAATACATTCCAGATCCTTTTTGCCAAGCAATGTATAATTCACCCATACCATGTGGTTGTTCAAGACGAAATAGTATCTGCAAAAATATTAAATAGACACTATTCTGGTTGACCCACCAAAAAGCAACAACTATGTTTATGTCAACCACGGGAAAAATATTTGGTATAGAGCAAATATAACTTACTTTATCAGATGACATTTTTCAAATGTATTTGATTATAATGTAGACTAGACCACAAATTGATTATTATTTCAAAATACGACGAAATACAAACAAATAGTTGTCACTTTATGTTTTGGCAGCTGTTGATGTTTGACAGTTGAGAAGATAGGTGTACCCCAAGAACCGTCAAACAATAGTATAGGTGAATCTCGTAAGAAGTCCGTTCGCAAATCGGTCAGGAATCAGCTGAGAAGTCGTGACGTCAGCCATCGACGAATCAGTGCATCTGTAAGGTGTATTTCTTAACGAAAATTACCTTAATCACTCACCTAATTACCGATTTTAATAGTTGAAGAATGCTAGATGGTTTTTAAAGCTTGCCTTCTCGAATAAGTAGACGTGTTTTTGAGGAAAACAAAGCTTGGTTCATTGTGAAGTTCCAACTGTATTTCCTATAATTAACAAATATTAAATAAGTAACAAAAATCCTTGGTGTCATCTCATTCCGAGGGCTGAAGATTTTGTTTCACAGACTCAAGATCAGTGCTATAATATTCCGTCTTGTGTGCAACAATTATCATATGGTCGACTGATCAAGAGATTCCTATAAAAAAAAAAAAAACTTGGTGAGTCACTCTTACCCAAGAAAAAATATTTGGAAAATAGCCCAACTATCCCGTCAGATTGATGAAAGATTTGAAAGGATCATAATAAGGATTCATAAACCTTTCAACCAAAATATGAAAAACAGCTTTGAGAAGAAAAGCGTCTGGAAATACGTTTGGAAATACGCATAGACAAGCTTCCCGCGAGATTTTTCGGGTGATACCATATCATCTCTATACTGAGGTAGGTATATAATGAATTTCACCTCTATGATTCATAATAGTAAATAAATTATTATTATTTTGATCATCTGTTTCATTCATTCCAAATTTATTCCTTCCAAAGAATTAACGTGTTTAGGAACGAATGATTTTGATCTGTAGAAAATCCAGATAAATTAGTATTCACTTCCAATGCACAGAAAATGCGGAAATCGACGGCGCGTTTGGGCTGCAGCTGACGTTACGGGTATGTTGGATTGTCTAATTACCGTGGCGGACGAATTTACTTGATTCACCTATCCTACTACTTGACGGGTTTTGAGTGTGCTCAGAGTGGATATATCCAATGAGTATCATCACGGGCCTTCTCCCTCATCTAAGATCACGGGGTCACGGGTATACTCCATAAATGAATTAATAAAATAATAATACCAATGAGTATATACAGGGTGTCCAGAAATTATGCACAAAAAATTAAGGGAGGTGATTCTGCATGATGAAATAGGGAATTTATTTTATACATACTACGGTCCGGAATTGCATAGTTTTCAACATACAGTGTGTTAAACTTCAAAAAAATCGTGTTTTTAAATTTTGAAATTTGGCATTAAATTTTGAAATTTGGCATTGTTATTTTTTTGTTATGAGGGGCTGATTCAACCATAACTGAATTGGAATTATGAAATCCAGTGGCATCCCGGGGGCACCCTACCGATAATTATTGTCAATAAAATGAGCGCCACTGATTTTTTTTATTTCTTCATCTCCATATCCTATTGACTAACTTAAAATGCAACAGTATTTTTAGAATTAGTTTCCTGAATTGTTTTGATGTTTTGCTTCGTTTCCGTGGAATAAAATAAATACAAAATTTATTGTATATATTTGTGCACAAAATTCTTTCAAAAACTGGGGTGTGATCCATGTCCATAGACATAGAATAAGAATGAATATTAATTTTCTTCAGATATTTCATGATACATGTTTGACACTCTTTCTATTATTGAAAACTACGCCTTCCTGGACATATATACAACATATAAAATAAATTTCTTATTTTATCATGTAGAATCACTTCCTTGATTTTTTGTGCATAATTTCTGAACACCCTGTATAGTGTAAGCGATTATTCTATACTCTAAAGTGAGGTGGTTATAAGCTCATATATATTATAAGGTTATAAAGCTTCCCAGGAGAATTGAAATATATATATATTGAAATATATAAATATATATATTTATATATATATATATATAATTGAAATATATATATATTGAAATATATAAATATATATATTTATATATATATATATATATATATATATACAGGGTGTCCTTAAAAGGTCTTTACAAAAAGCTACCACATATTCTTCAGACCAAAACAATTCGATACAAGCAAACTTACCTCAGTAAAAAGTTACTTAGTTTGGGCGCTAGACGGCTCTGAAGTTGAAATTTTCAAATCGATTTTGCTTCATAACTTTTGAACGGCTCATGAGATTTTTTTCAAATTTGGTACGTTGGCATAGACTCATCGGGCAATGAAACTCATATCATAATCATAATGAATATCATTCCATGGGCGTAGAACTTGATTTTTTCAGTAAATAAACATCTGAAACTCCTACGCCAATGGAAAAAAATTAGTTTCAATATGAAATCTAAATTATTCAACTCATTCACTACAAAAAAGGTACTCTTGACAAAAGTCGATTCCTCTCATGGTTTCGACAAAATTTTAATTTTAGTGATTTAGAGCATAATTAATAATAAAACGATTAACAGATATTTCATAAAAATTGTTCAAAATGTTCACCATTTTCACGTATACAAAGATTTATACGACGCAAAAAGTTGAGATGTACTTTTTGCATAGGTTATTTCTATTGAAAATAAGTAGCACTGGTTTTTTTTTCTGAAGACTATTATTATCTGCTCGAAAACAGTGATATTCACATTCTTGGTTTCCATAGTTTCATCTGTGTTGATTTGTCGAGTTTTATTGACGTTGATTGTTGATATCGGACTTTTCTGATTTATCATGGCCGTACAATACACCAATGAAGAATACACCGATATGTTATGGGTATTCGGATATTGTCAAGAAAATGGTCGAGAGAGTGTGAGGGTGTATTCGGCAAGGTTTCCAAATCGTCGCGTACCAAGCCACCCAACCTTTGCTGCAGTTGAGAGACGTCTTCGGGAGACCGGTCATTTTGCTCCTAGAACTGGTGATTATGGAAGACAGCGTTATGTAAGGATTCCCGAAGTCGAAGTAGAAATTTTAGACCGTATTGAAGAAAATCCAGAATTGAGTACTAGACGGATAAGTAATGAACTAGAAGTTTCTAGGAATGCCGTTCATGAAGTACTAAGAGAACAATTATTATACCCATACCACAAGACGCCAGTTCAAGATTTATTAATCCATGATTCACAAAGTCGTCTGATGTTTTGAAGGTTCATTAATTTGCAAAGAGAAATGAATCTGAACTTTGGAAAGAATATTTTGTTCACTGATGTAGCCTGTTTCACGAGAAGAGGAATAACTAATTTTCATAATGAACACGTTTATGCAATTGAAAATCCTCATTCCATTAAAATAAACCATTTTCAACACGAATTCAAAATCAACGTTTGGGCTGGAATAATAGGAAATTTTATAATTGGTCCTGTCATACTTCCACAAAGATTAACAGGAGACATGTATTTACAACATCTACGAAATACGTTGCCAAATTTGTTGGAAGATTTACCACTCCAACATCGGGTAGATATGTTGTTTATGCACGATGGAGCTCCACCACATTTTTCGGTGGATGTTAGGAATTTTTTAAACCAACAGTACCCAGACAGATGGATAGGTAGAGGTAATGATGCACCCGTGAATTGGCCACCACGTTCTCCAGACTTAACACCGATGGATTATTTTGTATGGGGTTATCTCAAGTCTACGGTTGTTGTGTGTTGTTGTGTGAATACTGTAGAACAATTATGGCAACGTATCCAACAGGCGACGAATAATCTTACAGGCGATGAAGAAGTTATGCAAAGAGTACATTTCAACTTTTTGCGTCGTATAAATCTTTGTATACGTGAAAATGGTGAACATTTTGAACAATTTTTATGAAATATCTGTTAATCGTTTTATTATTAATTATGCTCTAAATCACTAAAATTAAAATTTTGTCGAAACCATGAGAGGAATCGACTTTTGTCAAGAGTACCTTTTTTGTAGTGAATGAGTTGAATAATTCAGATTTCATATTGAAACTAACTTTTTTCCATTGGCGTAGGAGTTTTAGATGTTTATTTACTGAAAAAATCAAGTTCTACGCCCATGGAATGATATTCATTATGATTATGATATGAGTTTCATTGCCCGATGAGTCTATGCCAACGTACCAAATTTGAAAAAAATCTCATGAGCCGTTCAAAAGTTATGAAGCAAAATCGATTTGAAAATTTCAACTTCAGAGCCGTCTAGCGCCCAAACTAAGCAACTTTTTACTGAGATAAGTTTGCTTGTATCGAATTGTTTTGGTCTGAAGAATATGTGGTAGCTTTTTGTAAAGACCTTTTAAGGACACCCTGTATATATATATATATATGTATTAACCCATGTATGTATTAACTACGAATATTGATAATAAGGACAGCCTATCTGATGTCGAAATAAAAGACTGCAATTGGCAAGGATTTATTTATGCGCATGCGCCAAAATGAAAGTGGAAGACGACAGACTCTCTTAGTGTTGTTTCACTCTTACGCCTGTCGTTGCTACTCAAATTGGGAATGATCGTGCGTCGTGTCGTATACCTAATACTTTTTGTGTAGCGCAATTATTCAAACAACCAGATTCTTTGAACTGTCGTCTTGTCTATGTTTAAGAATTGAATATTTTCATTGCTCGTAATAAGCGTTATTGTGAGTGAATGTTCTTTTTCGGTTCTGGATTATTCAGTGTTTGTGTTTAGACGTCAGTGTATAATTGTTGTTGTTGTTTGTGGTATTCGTAGTTTGAGTTTGTACCTTTTCACAAAATGTCCGCAAAAAACGTGAATATTTGTTTTCTCTGCGACTCCAAGAGCTCCAATCTTCGATCATTGAACAGACTAGATAAGTAATCCACAGCCCTGGCAAAACAGTTTGTTTGGAAACAACATCTATAGTATCTATCTTTCTCTAAACAAGGAAAGCAGGAGCTGATTCTCCCAGCACCAGTGCCGTATTGTCAGAGGGGGTCGAATTTATTATTAATTCATGATGAAACCAAATTGAAAATCCTTAACAATTTCAGTGGTACTTTTCAGCATTTCTTGGTGGGAAAATGAACATCTTTATACTTCCTTCACATTGTTACGAAAAATTCGGATACATACAATCCTATGGTGATTTTTGTAACTTGCTTGTAATCAATAAACTTATTATGACCACGTCACAAGAAAAGTTCAATTCTCAACGCCATATGAAACAATATACTTACTATTCAGGATACAGTTATCTACTTATACTTTATCATAAATAACGTTCAATTTCAATAATGAACATTTATATCTTTGGCGATCGGTGACAGTGCATGTAAGTATATTTACGATTTCAAAGTTCAGACCATCGTAGAAAGGTCGGCGATCTCTGCCTTTTTTATAGGTACTTTCACGGTCGGTGCTCAACGGAAATATCATCTATTATGCCACCACGCGCGATTCCTAGTAGACAAACCAGACGAGCTCAAGCTGGTCACCCCTACACTGTCAGGCTCGAGACCTGTCGAACATCGCTATACCAAGCATCATTCATCAATAGAACGGCAAAGTTGTGGAATTCTTTGTCTAGTGAAGTCTTTCCTGATGCTTACAACCTCCAAACATTCAAGAAAAATTCCAACACCTTCCTTCTTTCCCAAAATTCCACCGCTGGCTAACACGATGTTCCTCGAACATCATAGGTTTCCCTTTCGTGTTGTCCACAGAGGAAAAAAAAAAAAACCTACTAGTGGAAATAATTTTCAAAAAAGTGAAAAACTCGTTTCCAAGGCAAATAGATATGATTGCATATTTGAATGTGATTTTCAAATCTGAAGATGAAACTTTTTTATATCATTTCACGATATTGTCAAAAATGAAGGCGGTTTCATCTTGAGCAGAATAATATATTCTGACGTAAAAAATTAATGTCTGATTATTTGATTTCATGTAGATAGATGGAACTCGATAATGAATATGTGTTGACAAATGACGAAATGTTATATCAACAATAAAATCATGAATCATGTGAAGATGTAGCAAATAGCAGTGTTTCTTATTCAAAACAGGACTGAAATGAAAAACAACAGTGGATAATCACACAAATAATTTATTGATTTTTGAATAGGATGGTTCTTGTTAACATACTTCTTACTCTAACTTTCGTTGAATCTTCCAATTTATTTGCCTCATGATGGAGTCTTACAGTGAAATATTCCTCCAAATTAGTTTGAGTGGTTCCAAAAACAGTCAACGGTAAATTTCTCATTGTTGTGTGTACAAGAAATAAAGCAATATCCTTATATTTTTTATCAAAAATATTAATTGAGTTCATCATTATTCTCAGTGATTTTTCAGCAGCTCCGCATATTTTGACTACAAATAAGAAAGCATTTATCAGTGCTACATATTTTACCACAAGACACTGTCGCAGCTGACCTATGGGTATAATCTCCGAACAACAAACCCACTAGAAGGATCACAAAACAAATATTCTGATGCTAACATGAATTCCCAGAATTATCATAATATTAGTACCCAATCGTCGCCAGTGTTGTCATATCCAATCAACAAAAAGTGATTAATAGTCCATAATATTTAAAGTCCTTTATGAATTCATGTAGTTCAATGCACAAATATAATAATAAATTTGGGTCATAACGATTATGAATCAGTTCTGATTAATAGAAGATTGCTACATTATTCTGAGACTTAGCAATTTTACTTACTTGGGGGCTCGAGGACCAGCATGGGTATCGTGAATATTTTTTGCTCAACGTTGCAACACCGCAATTTGATATTGACAGTCGACGGCGATTATTGCTTTGTTAGGTATCTGTCATCATTTACGTTTTGATTCATCGATATTATTCAACTTGTGTTCAGTTTTGTGTACTCAGAATCCATCAGAAACTCAGTTTATTTCCTGTTTTGGTGATTTGATATAATGGTGAGACGTTGTGAGGTGTGTTAAAGACAATTTGAACTGGCGATCAAAACACGTCATTTCATAGGTGAGTTACCATTGTCGTATCATTCGAGATTTTGAAGCATTTTCCCAAATGGAATGGATAAAAATGAATTTAAATTGAATTGATTAGATTATATTGATTATACCCATAGGTCAGCTGCGACAGTGTCTTGTCATTGTTCATTTTCCCACCAAGAAATGCTGAAAAGTACTACTGAAATTGTTACGGATTTTCAATTTGGTTTCATCATGGATTAATAATAAATTCGACCCCTCTGACAATACGGCACTGGTGCTGGGAGGATCAGCTCCTGCTATCCTTGCTTAAACAAAGATAGATACTATAGATGTTGCTTCCAAACAAACTGTATTGCCAGGGCTGTGGATTACTTATCTAGTCTGTTCAATGATCGAAGGGTATAATCTAATCTAATCAATTCAATTTAAATTCATTTTCATCCATTCCGTTTGGGGAATTGCTTCAAAATCTCGAATGATACGACAATGGTAACTCACCTATGAAATGACGTGTTCTGATCGCCGGTTCAAATTGTCTTCAACACACCTTACAACGTCTCACCATTACATCAAATCAACAAAACAGGGAATAAACTGAGTTTCTGAGGAATTCTGAGTACACAAAACTGAACACAGGTTGAATAATATCGATAAATCAAAACGTAAATAATGACAGATACCAAACAAAGCAATAGTCGCCGTCGACTGTCAATATCAAATTGCGGTGTTGCAACGTTGAGCAAAAAGCATTCACGATACCCATGCTGGTCCTCGAGCCCCCAAGAAAGTAAAATTGCTAAGTCTCAGAATAATGTAGCAATCTTCTTCCAATCAGAACTGATTCATAATCGTCATGACCCAAATTTATTATCATATTTGTGCATTGAACTACATGAATTCATAGAGGACTTTAAATATTATGGAGTATTTATCACTTTTTGATGATTGTATATGACAACACTGGCGCCGATTGGGTACTAATATTATGATAATTCTGGGAATTCATGTTAGCATCAGAATATTTGTTTTGTGATCCTTCTAGTGGGTTTGTTGTTCGGAGGCTCCAATTCATATCATCGGTAAGAAATTCATCACACGGATATGTGTTGCTTCCATGATGAATGTTCATTTACATCATTTCAATGCTGAGGATATCTTATATTTCTACCGAGATTTCTACCATTTTTTGAATATTGATTGCTCCATTCTATTCAATCTGAAAAAAACGTACCTGTATAACCAGATCACTCCATATCAAAGCTAAGTATATGTTATGTTGTCTACCCTCAAAATATATACATATTCAAATATATATTTTCCAAATAACATGATTATTTAAAGATAAAATCTTTGATGAGGATGATTTAAGGAGAAAATAGATAAGTAGTACAAGAATAACCTGTAAACTGAAGAGATTGACACATTACACATGAAATTTCAAAATTTGAATTTCGCGCATGCGCTCTCGATCATCGTTGCCAATTAGACAAGGAAAGACGTATATAATGAAGCATCACTTTTCTAACACTGCTCTCATGGCGTTTGGTCAATATTGTAGTTGATACATATATGGCGAAACCCCATCTCACTGTCAGTTGTCATACTAGCCTTGGTTCTATGGTTCTGAAGTCCAATCTAACTTTCGATTATAATTGATAATGAAATAAGAAGAAGAAGTCTAATTCTTTCCCACGATTCTTTGCTTTTGATCTTATGACGTTTCCTCTGTTTACTGCAATGCTTTCGAATGTTTAGATGGTTTGGAGTGTTTGGACCACAGAAGAGTTGGACACTTTTGACACAGAAGAGGTGCTCAGACCTCCGGTTTAGATGGTAGGTGGTTTGTTAGGATTCTTTGGTTTATACGTGATTTGGACTGAATAGTTGTTTGCTGTTAAGAAATGTCTAGCAAGACTAAAAGTATTGTCAGGAACGAAAACGCAGTGCAAGCTATAGTCGTTGCAGACAGTTTTGGAGATGAATTTGTTCCAATATCATACACTGTTCCCCACGTACGTATACATTGAGGCACGTATTGTATGATGCAATTTTTAATTCCTCAATTACAGGCTCTCCTACCAGTTCTAAATAAACCTTTAATCGATTACACTCTGGAATTTTTGTCACTTGGGGGCATAGAAGAGACATTCTTATTTTGTTCCAATCATGTGGATTTGATCAAAGAACATATCAAGTGCGTATTCACTTCTGACAAAATCATGATTCTAGCTTATTCATTTCAGTAAAAGTATCTATAATGTAGACGATTGGACCTTGACTATGAAAGTGAATATTATTGTTTCTGAGTCCTGTCACTCATTTGGAGACTGCCTCAGAGATTTGGATGCTAAGGGAGTTCTAAGGGGTGATTTTGTGTTGTTAGAACCAGGTACAATTTCAAATTTACAACTGTTGTCACTACTGGAAATTCATAGGTCAGTAGTTCATATATTTATGCCTCAATATCATTATGATTAGGTGTCATGATCTAACTCATTACTTTCAGTAAAACAACAAAGTTTGATAAATATGCCTCTATGACATTGGTTTTCCAAGAAGCTGGTATAGGACATATTGGGAGATGTCCAGAGGAAGAAATCATTATGGCTACTAATGAACAAAGTAGAGTATTATTTCACAAAAAATCAGGACAGAAAAAGGAGACAAAAATTGAATTCCCTTTGGTATGTATGTAGAAGAGTAACTGAGGGACTGACCACTGAGGAAAAATGTGTATACTGGAATTCCCATAAATTGGAATTTCTGGAATTCCTACAGAAAAATACATGAATTTGAACAAATATTGATTTAACTTCAAAACTAAATTCACTGGGAACTCTGGGGAATTCCAAAAATCCTGACAAAATAGGAGAGACACATTTTGGAACATTTACCAATACTTCATTTGAACCATAATGTTCCTATCTGATCATCTATATGATAAACTAGAGATAGAACAGTTCAAATAACATTATGGAGGAAGGAAATGCTATAAGGTTTGGTCAGCCAGCCAAGCTAACATGCACCAAAAATTAGAGAAATAATTCATGACCTACAAGTTTACATTATGTCTTCAACGGATATATTTTTGTTCGAGACTAATTTTATTTTAGCAGCAACTTGACTCATTTTCCTGATAGTACACACCCAATATTGAATATGTATGGATTAGGTTTGTTTTTATATTTCACAGAATATTGTTTTCTTTTTATTCATGATTTTATAGAAATATTGAAATTGTTCTATATTATGCTTTCAATTATATTCCAAAAAAATTTAAGAAATATTACAATCACTAGCTTCATCTTAGTAATTTCCTGTCATTCTCAGATATTCCCTGGAATTTCTCTCAATTGTACACCAGAATTCCCATGTAGTCAACCCCTCGTGTAAACAATGCATTGAATCATTTCTCAATGATTGATTGTTTTGTAATAGTCATTTTGATTTTGTTCTAATATTTCAGGATATATTTCTGGAGAATTCAGAAATATCTCTATTTCACAACTTGAAAGATACTCACATTGCCATATGTTCACCATCTGTATTATCATTATTTTCTGACAATTTTGATTTCCAAACAAAGAATGATTTCATAAAGGGACTTTTGATGAATGAGGATATCCTAGAAGGTACAGTTTATAGTCATGTATTGAAAGGGAGTCAATATGGAGGTGCTATAACAAATTGGAGAATGTATCAGGCTATAAGGTAAAACATATGTCATCATCAATTTCATTTTATTCATCATATTATTTGCAGTACTGACCTCCAGAATAAATGGATACATCCTCTGACTTCTCATAGTAAAAGGTAATCCTTCCATAGTTTTTCTATATTATTTTGAATTGAGATTGAAACATATGAACTTATTGTGAATTCTGGTTTGAGAAAATGACCTTCAAATGAAAAATTATATTTCCAATATTATCTTGGAAATAGAAGACATGTCTTTGAATGTCAACTTTGTGACTACCAACCATATTTGTCTTCATTTCAGGAACTGTCTCGTGAAAAATAGTGTAATGATTGGAGATAACACAAAAATTCCTGAATTGGCTGATATCCAAAGATCAGTTTTAGGAAATAATGTAACAGTTGGTGAAAATACTAAAATAGAGGACTCCTTCATATTTTCAGATTGCAGAATTGGAGATAATGTTATTATTTCTCACAGCATAATAGGCCCTAATTGTATTCTGAAAGCAAGGTGTAAGGTGATTGCAGGAACCATTCTAGGACAAGATACAGTTATTGAGGAGAATTCAACAGTGGAAAATAGTTTGATTCAATCTACTAAACCAGAAGATTGTAAGATTATCATGAATTAAATTATTGTTTCATTCTATTCAATCTGCATATCTTCAGTTGAAGAAGGTGATAGGCTGGGTGCAAAATCTTATAGATTGAGAATGTCCAGTGAAGGGGAAGATGATCTGATTTCACCATTGCCCAGCAAAAAGTCGAGATTATATATCCGAGAAAATAGTTATGAATCTGAAGATGAAATAGATGGTTTTAGCAATAGCGAAGAAGAAGAATTATCATATACGCATTCACCAGCCCTTGATGATACTAAACGTAAGTTAGGGTGGCGTAATGGATATTTAATATTTTGTGCTCTTTGTATGATGATCTAATTACTTGGTGTCCTTGGTAAATTCTTCAAGCTGTTGTTTTACTGATAGATAATATTATTATCATAAAGATTCAATATTCAGTACAGGTAATAATACAAATGGTGGAGTGTGAATTCATCAGAGGTATTTGCGCCAAACTGGGATAGTCAAATGAGACTACTCAATGTGTCAAAATGACGGATGGGCGCTACCATGGTGATTTCTGCAAATGTAAAGTAGAACCTTGTGACTTCTTTTTTCAAGAGCCTATTCATGCTCCTCACAACCTTAGAACATTCAAATGAATAATTCATGGAATTGAATTAAATTTATTGAGAACCAATAACATCAGATTATTACATGCAACTATAATAATTGTGTGTGGTACAGGTCAAGTTCACAAAAGACTTTTCCATCAAGAGAAATCAGAGATTGAAGGGGATAGCTCGAATTTTTGAGAATATGCATGAAGTGGAAGATGCACAGTGGGGCAACTTTTATGGTGATGTGTTATGCATGGTGCATTTGCATTACATCCGTAAGAAAACCCGATGAAACCCACAGATCCATGCCATTATTCTGAAAGATTTTTAAGTAGACCATAAAAAATCCTGACTAAACTGATAAATACATTGTAACAGGTGATTTCAACTATAGATATAAACTTAATATCAACTAGGTGAATATCATTTGACTTATATCTTCCAATTTATAGGGTTCTGAAGTCACTAATAGGCACTTATACAGGCAGCATTTTTCTATGAGAGTAGTTGTATGGGGGAGGGTAACAAAACAAGGATTTATTTAAAGTTGTAAAGTTATTCACATTGACATAATCATTGAACAAGTTTTTATAGACAAAATTATGACATTCAAATACATACAATGCAGGTAATGTTGAGAGAATAAGTTTTCTGAAATGCCCTTCACAAGAGTCACCAATTTTCAGACCAAAAAATATTCATATTGCTCTCTTTTCTACAATGAAAACCTCTTGATAGTGTGAACCTACTAACATAATATTCCATAGCTGATTGATGAACAGAAATGATCGAAGAATTTTTTTTTTTTTATCTGTGGACAACACGAAAGGGAAACCTATGATGTTCGAGGAACATCGTGTTAGCCAGCGATGGAATTTTGGGAAAGAAGGAAGGTGTTGGAATTTTTCTTGAAAGTTTGGAGGTTGTAAGCATCAGGAAAGACTTCACTAGGCAAATAATTCCACAACTTTGCCGTTCTATTGATGAATGATGCTTGGTATAGCGATGTTGGACAGGTCTCGAGCCTGACAGTGTAGGGGTGACCAGCTTGAGCTCGTCTGGTTTGTCTACTAGGAATCGCGCGTGGTGGCATAATAGATGATATTTCCGTTGAGCACCGACTGTGAAAGTACCTATAAAAAAGGCAAAGATCGCCGACCTTTCTACGATGATCTAGAGAGGTCAATGATTTGGTGAGTGTTGTGTCATCGACTAGGCGAATAGCTCTCTTCTGAATTGAATCTAAGAGCTTAAGCGTATGTTTGGGGGCTGAGCTCCAAACATGTGAACAGTACTCCAGGACAGGTTGAATTTGTGCTTTGTAGATCATAAGCAGTTGCTGGGATGTGAAGTATCTCTTCGCACGGAAAAGAAAACCGAGTTTTTGTGAAGCAGTTTTCGCAATGGACCTCACATGGTTGTCCCATGAGAGAGCACTGTTGGTGGTGACACCCAGCATGGATATTGACGACCTCATAGGAACAGTGATACCCGACATCATCAAATTGGGCATTGTGTGATCAGCCTTCTTGGTGAACATACAAGCTCGAGTTTTAGTTGCATTGAACTGTACTAGATTCTCAGATCCCCATTTCAGAATTCTTGTCAGATCCTCATTTAAAGCATCAACCTGTCTTCGCCTTGCACCTCTGGCCTCATTGGATGATATAGGGGCTCTAGAGGAAAAGGCGGAATGAAGTGTACTATCATCCGCAAAGCTATGAACTGGGCTGGAGGTCACATACAACAAATCATTGATGTGGAGCAAAAACAAAGTTGGTGCCAAGACAGAGCCTTGTGGAACACCAGCATTGATCGTCATTGTATCAGACGAGACCCCGTCTACCACCACGTAGAGTGATCTATCTGCAAGAAAACTGGATAGTAAAAGACACAGTTGGGGCGGCAAACCATATGACGGAAGTTTCGCTAGGAGGCCTTGGTGCCAAACTCGGTCAAATGCTTTGGAGATATCCAAGGCTACAGCCAGAGACTCCCATGTTTCTCTATTGACACCTGCCACTTATGTGTCACATAGGCAAGCAGATCTCCAGTTGACCTCTGGTGACGAAAGCCATATTGCCGGTCGTTCACGATTCTTGAGCTCTCTAGATATCGGATGAGCTCGATGTTGTTTGCTTTTTCCATTACTTTAGAGAATGCTGTTAGTAGAGTTGTCTTATCAACAATTTCTTCATTTCTCTGAGAGAGATCTACCCAGTTTGCCATATAACAGTTGTACATGATTTGTCCAATTTGTAAAAGGCACCAAATTGGTGCATAGAAGTTCATTCTCATTTGGTACTAAAAATGGTACTAGAGATACTCACAATTCTGAAACTGGTATTGAAAATAATTTAAATAATCTAGTTTGTAATGAAAATACTAATACTTGATTTTTCTGAATTACTTAAGATTACATTATGTTATACTTGATATAATTGAATATTCAAAATTCCATAGTGTACACGTATTCAGTTGTTCATTCCTTGATTTGAGCCCAGGGACAAGAAGTGTAATTTTTTTTATTTTTTTGACAACATAAAATGAAATGTTAGAGGAACCTCGTGTCAGTCAGTGGTGGAATGTTAGGAGAGAAAAAAGGTATTGGAATTTTCCTTGAAAGCTTAGAGATCGTGAGCATCAGGAAACACTTCACTAGGAAAAGAATTCCATAACTTTGTCCACACCACACGAACACCACAAAATCTTACAAAAAATAATACTATCCATCAGAAAAATTATTATATATAGATAAATATCATCATATATAGAGAAAATGAGTTGAATATTCAGATAGATAGATTGATGATTTTTTTTTTGATTTCTTCGTATCATTTACATGACATGAGACATGTCAAACAATTGTGTGCTGAAATAAGGAAAACAATTCATTACATACAACTAGCTCAATATGAGGAATATCACAAAATATACTCCTATGGAGACTAACAACAACTTTGATAACTTGCGGAAGCATTCTTCTTCCTTCTTTCTTCATAACAGGATCATTAGGGATCCTCAACAGTATCAAACATTAATGCAACCACTATAATGAATATGAGGTACACTTTTCATACGTATCAGAAATTATTATATCATTATATCTATCTTGTGAGATATTCAAGTTTAAATTTTCATCTAGGAGTTAAAAAAATATACACATTTATAGTTTGTGGATCTTAATCTGATTCATCCTACATAATATATACTGTTTGTGCGATTTTGAACTGCAACACTCTCAATACGAAACCCGTTGACTGGTTTTCAAAAACAAAAAATCTAATGATAGTACTCAACGAACTTTTCATAATAATATGGATAAATTTGAAGTATTCATAGGATTACTGCTGTTTGCCGAAGGGGTCGAAAATTCAGACACGATAATTAGACGATTTTTTCTATTTAGGCTTAGCTGAAGTATCCCTATACAAATTTGTCATATTCTAAGAAAAATTTTGAAATTTCTGCTTTTTCGATTATGACCGAATAAGTCGTTATTCAATGAATTGAGGGGGTGTTGTGATTTGAAATCGCAAACACTATACCGGGTGACACATATTCATGGTATACGCCCTTTTCTTTTTTGTTATCATAACTAAATTCCTGAGATTGTACCATCAAATATGCTCCCTAGAGGGCACTTTTCACTAGAAGTGATAGTCATAGCATTTTCTGTGGTAGTAAGTAGTCATTGACGGTGTTTTTATGTCCATGCCGTCCATAATTAGTGATCAGTGATATTTGCACTTCATGTTATCAATCTATGTACTAATTCCAAAATTGAAAGAAATGTAGTTCATTAGCCTAACAGAAGTATATAATAACATAATATATCAATACATGAACTGAATGATATTGGTTCTTGTACTCCAATTTTTCATCTATAGGTTCTCAGTGCAGACCTTCTAACAAGTTTCTTTTTTAGTTTTCTTCACCGAGGTAATCGACAGCCTAACCAGGGGTTTTGATGATAACCTTTTGTGTGAAAACCTGATATTGGAAATCAATTCATCACGATATGCTTACAATGTTACTGTCAAAGAGGTGAATAATTTTCTAAGTATTTTTATTTATTGGTGTATGTGTTTTTGTTTCAATTTGTGATGTGTTGATTTTCCATTTCAATTTCCTCAATCTGTATTGTTATTGTTATCTTATTCATGAGTAATTTTTCTCTCTTTGTCATAAATCATTTCTTTCTCTGAATTTTCTTATATTCATATTCATTCTTAGTTATGTAATATTTTTCAGAAACTTATATATATTTCAACGACAATGCAGGTGAGGAAGTTGAAATTATCATAAAACAATTGGAATGTTGCAAAAAGCGAGATTTCATTATTTTCAAATCTATCAATGGCATTCATAAATAATCACTCAGTGGCAGGTGAATCAGGGTTTTGCTTCAAAAAAACTCAAACCAGCTTTTATTTCTTTGATTTTCCACAATTTTCAGTTGAAATTATGGAAATTGGAAGTCTGTCATACAAGGTGATTCATTAGATAGTAGTTTGTAGATAAAGCTGACTCATAAAGGAAGTACAAATATAGTTTTCTCTATGAATGCCTTTTTAAGTATCGGCTGATGGAACAGTTCTTTTGTATCTTTTCACAGAGTGTACTAATGATTTTGATTTTTTCGTTGTTCAATATCAAAATAAGCAGGCATTTTGATAACAGACATAAGGTGGCATACAACCCAGTTGTATAACACCTTTTGTTTGACAAGAAAATTGTGATTAGGTGTTTTTGATATTTATTTAATAGTACTCTTTTTCAAACATACGCCTTAACAATGAAAAAATATATTTATTTTCTAGATGTTTATTTTATCTTTTCTATTCAAATGTCCGTTATTCTCACGTACGCACGCACAAATACATTTTTCTAAGGGAAATGTACACTATTCACATTTGAATGTTCGAATGCTTTCTCAATTCTGGCTCTCGACTTTTCCACACTGGGATTGAATAAACTTCGTTTCTCATTTGTCCAAAACTACGAGCAATTCAGCGGTTTGGAATATGCCGAACTGCTGGAATAACGGGTAGTGGCACGGATAGAATAGAATAGAATAACGAATAGTCTTTGTCTAGAGAGATGTCTTCTAAGAGCTGAAATAAAATATCGGAAAGTGATTGTAAATAAAGCTCCTTGTTGAAATTTCATAGTTGAATAACATTTCTGAAAATTGTATTATGGAGCGTTGCAGCCACACATATATTTTATTATGAACGTTGATGTGAAAGTGATGAAACCGTGGGTTTTTCTTCCGTCCAAACGTGAATTTCTTATCTCGAAAATCCCATTCTTAGTGAATGTTGACTCATCTGTAAAATTATTATTTGACAAAAAGTAAGGTTTTTCAGTGTTCCTTTCCAGTAATCATTCGCATAGGTCAAGTCGTGTGGCAGATGAAAAGGAAGCTGTAGTTGTTCTTTGACAATTCTCCATATAGTTGATAGGGAGGTGTTAGTAGATGATTCGTGTAATATTTCCAAAAAAAAAATTTTCTTCAGTTACATGTTTCACGACATCGACGTTTGGCAGTTCTCTTGATAGGCTGTATTCTTTCGGTAAACTGTTTTTGGTACATACTAACACCTGTCAGTGTATTATGCATATGCATAATTTGCAATATATTCGACAAAACAACACTGATTATCACTCACAATATTTGAGAATCCCATCATCTTTAAATGAGTAAAAAGAGGGTTGAATAATTTTTCATACGATTGGGTATTTCCTAAACTGGGCTTCGATGGCCTTGCCTACCACAATTTTTAGTAACAACTGGCGGCGAACATAACTTTTTAGCGTGTTATTTGTTTTCCATCATGATATTCGTTTAAGAGGTACCAGAGTTACTCCTTTGAAAACACTCAATCTCAGGAGAGGATGATCCTGAATGAATTGTACCTTCTGGGAACAAATGAAAGACATTGTTTACCATCTCCAGAAAATGCTGTCGAAGAATTTCAACTGCCAATCTATCTGAAAAAGAGTAATAGAAATTAAATGATAAACAATGAGAATACCGAAAAAACGACTGGGAACATATTTGATTTTTTCTCGAAAACGGTTTATCCTATTGAAATTTGACAACTATGCCTTTCTTGTGGTGAATTTTTTGTGGGTCATGTTAACCTCGAAATCTTTGCCACTAGGTGCTCGCGTTGTACCCGGAATTTTCCCGATTTTAAAAACACATACAGAGAAAATTAATATCAATACACCACTCTGTGGAAAGATATAATATAAGAAATGCAAAACAGAAATCGTCTATGCATTCAATGGAGAAATTTCCCATCATGATTTTGATATTCGAGCTGCATCAGGAAATTCTCCAATGTATTGAATAACAAATTATAGTTTTTGCTTTTCTTCGAACTCGATATACAGGGTGGTACTTATTATACTGCACAATAATCAAATCCCTGTTCACTTAGTAATTTTGCTTCATTAACAAATATATATAGTGTACAACAATTGTTCAAAATGTTCAGCATTCACTTCAGTGCAAGGATTGCACTAAATGCGAATACTAATTGCACTGCGCGAATCCTTGGAATATTCTGGGGATATAGCTTCAATATGGGTTACTCGCCATTATCTAACAGATCTTCCTCATTACGAAAAGGTGTTATGTAGACTAAACTTTTTAGATAACCCCAAAGAGAAAAGGTACAATTTTTTTCTACACAATTTTTCCAATCACAAGTTAGTAATTTTCGGAATGTTCATGACGAGAAAATGTTTTCGCTGCTCGTGGCCAACTTCTGCAATTATTTGCATATGATTTGAATAAATTTTTTCCGAGTAGTTAATATATTTTGACTAAATACATCATTGGTATCTTGATAGTGTATTTATTCAAGCGTTTCTTTCAATTTTCAGGTGAATTTCAATGTCATGAAAGCTATTTTAACTATGTCATTAAGGCAGCCTGTTGGAGTGCAGTACTTTTCTCATTTATCTCGTTTACTGTCATACTTTGCTCCTGTCCTGAAGAACTATATTCGAAATGAGAGTGCAATGATGGATAGTTTACAAGCCATTGAGGTACGTCGCATTCTTCATTCTTTTATTTTGTCAACGTCAAAATTGGTTTCGATTTCAGGTTATCATGATATTTCATAAAAGTCTTAGATCTTTCAATTTGGAGAGAATGTAATAAAGAAAATCCCCAATTGGATGTTTTATTTTTGGGTAAAATAATTATTGAAATATTGTTTCAGGATGTTGCCATAGCGAATGAGGAGCTCAAGGAAAAATGGGTAATGTTCATTCTGCAGTATTTGTATGACAAAGACTATATCACAGAAGAAGCTATTTTGAGTTGGTTCAAAACTCTGAAATCAGAATCGAAATTCCGTTCACAAGTTCAACCATTCACTGATTGGTTGGAAGCAGCTGAAGAGGCATCATCATCTGAAGAGGAAAGTGATTGAATATAATATGTGAATATTGGATATGTAATATAATATTTTCACAACATCCAATCATTACATATTTTTTCACAGAATATAGAGTACCTACCTAGAATATAGTCTACTAATTGAATTAAATTGATAATTCAATATTGATAGATGATAATATGTGTTGATAGAAAATAATAAAAATTGAATTCTGCTCATATAATGGACTCTTGAATGCTATTCATAGTTGAAATACAGACATGGGATCTATTCAGATAATGAATATTGGTTCAATATTGATAATAGTATTCTGATGGAAGTTCAAAAAAATTTTGAGAAACTGTTCATAATTCGGTTAGCATAATTACAGATAATATTGATTTCTAAAAGTCAATTCTGAATGCCTATACCTTAAGATCGTGAAAAGCCACTTACTTTCGATATGTTCTTTATTTGTTTCCATGATCTGATCTGAATTGAATGAATTTCCACAGTTTCAGTCATGTTCATTTTCTTTCAAAAGACAAACTGATATGTTTCGATTTCTGGCAGAAATCAAAATTTAAAATATGGAATAAAAAGAACGCCGTTGGAAATGGGCATAGGGAAAGTTATAGCGAATCGATGCAGAATTAATTTCTGTATTCGACCATCCAATAATTGTAGGGTGTCACATTCGAAAAAAAAAAACTTTTAGGCTATGATATGTGGTTGGTTATCAAATTCCTGATCTATTGCAGCAGCGCTTACCACACCTGTTGAAATTGGGTAAAAGGGTAGTATTGAAAATAAAGGCTATATCTTTCAAAAATGTCGAAAGAATCAAGATAATCTAAGAAATAGTCGAAGAAAGGTATGGGAAAATGTAACAGAAATGGAAGTCATCATGAAACTTTCTCGAAAATCCAAAAATGGCCCGAAATGTTCCATGGGCCATTATGTTCCATTGAACATGATGTTGATGAAGTTGATGATGAAGTTGATGGCGACTTCCGATATAACCGAATGTGATATGACCTTTAAATATGTCAAAATGGAAGAGAATGTTGAATAACCCAGAAGTCCAGAAATACAAAATTCTGAGTTCTTTTAACAACAAAACCTTATGAACAGTGAGAAACCGTGTATAAATTCATGTAAAATATATTTGAATCTAAATATTCTGTCTACAATCAATTTTATTCATATCAGATAAAAAAAATATGGTATGTCTATGGTCGGTTCTTCATACATGGATTCATCACTCTCACACTTTTTTTCACACAACATTGTCCAATGAAGAAATGTTACTAATGTAACTTCAGTTTTTTTCTATATAAGGAGATACTGAATTCACGAATTAAAGAACTTTGGAATCAATTATTTTGAAAAAAAAACACTTGTATTCTCATGGAGATTTTGATATCTTGGAACCATGTCCAATTCATGTCGGAATATCTTCGGACTACTTTTGTTTATCTATGGGATATCCGAAATTTACCCAAAGGGGATGAACAGATGTAGAAGTCAGAAATACGTGAATCGAAAGGATATAGAAGTTAAAATTCATATGTAATGAGGAATATAGAAATAACTCATTTTATATCACCTAGAGTTGATTTCTTTCAAATTTAAAATAATCATGATATGTGCATATTACGTGATATGGTAATACTATGGTGATAACTAACTATCACATCGTACCATGTTCTATTTTTATACGTATTTCTCTTCTAGTATCGATACATAAAATGCCTGACCGTGTAGTTATGGGCTGTTATAACTCAGCCAAAAAAGGGTATAATATGATGATGTAGCCACGATTCAAATATTGGCGCACTCATTAGCTCCGCCCTCTCATGGCCAGAGGCTCAACCCGTAACCCTACTGTATCTTATGATTCATAGTATTCTGGATGGAGTTCAATTTCATTGGGGCTATACTTATGCTAAACTCCATGAGGTAACGCCACTAGTACAAATTTCCACTATCATTTTCGTGTGTCACCTAGTTTATCGCTAGTCGATTGCTCCATTCCTTTATTATAGTTTTTCATTTCTGAACTTTTTTAAAACTTTACATTCTTAACTGAACCGAGTCAAGTCGATTTGAGACTTCAATTTACTGTATGTAACTTCGGAAAGACAGGGTGAACCGTCTCAAAGTGACCATGTTCGAGCATGTACTGAAAATGAATTCTGCCTTTTGATAAGTATACTCAATATAATGTTTTTTTTTCAATTATTAATAATACTATCAATACTGAATGGGGCGCCATATATTTTCTCCGAAATTCAGACTTTTCAGTCATACAAAACTTGTTGTGAATAGTACCCATGATTCGTTGCGAAATGTATTTCTTGCACTCGCAGCTTTGCGGCTCGAACTTATATTAACGTCTACTCGTGCGAGTTATGTCTTTTTCCACACTAGTTATGACGTTTACTAATACGTTGTGCCATTGGGCAGGCTGTTGGGCATTTTTGCAAGGAATTCAGCCAAGAATGTGATTATTATCCACTCAGATGATCATAACATTCGCCTTCGGCTAATGCTGCAATTTTCCTCTTCGTGCGTAACAGTCACCATTGTACGCTCATCGAATAAAATATATGTTATCATTATTCCTGTTGCAGGGCGAAAGTGTCAGATTCAGGCCGGCTAGAAGGTGTCCTCATGGGTGGTTTCTTTCTGCCCTGTTATGGTCGCCTGTCTCCTGACTATCCTTACTTTGGGAGGTCGATTCGCAAGCATATGCGTAATGTCCTTGTTTCGAAAAATAGATTCGAAGAGATGATCTCAAACGTCCTTCAGGATATTCTGAATACCATATCCTTGAGTATTGAACTATACCATGATGGTGAATGGTGTGAGAGGAGAAGGTATGTCTATTAACCCCCACAAAATGATCATTGTACCATTCACCAGAAAAAGGAAGCTGGAATGCTTGAGACCTCCTTCAATATATGGTGTAACAATCCATCTGGGAGTATATACCTATGAAAAAAACTGACATGGAACTCACATTTGGAAAAGACAATATGCTAAACGTCACGTCACCTGAGCAATTGGTACTTTCAGCACCACGCCCATATCAGCAAACCAATTCTAGGACTCCTTTCTCCCAAATAACTTTGGGGAGAGAGGCTAGATGGGCCCATAGTATCATGGGCCCTATATACTGTCTTGATGTCTCGAACTCAAGTGGTCGCCAGTCGACCGTTGACATCATGAGTAGTACCAACATTATAAAGGGCACATTAGATCACAGCATCGAGGGAATGCCGTCAGATATCATGGCAAGAACAATCAACTTTATAGTATTCTTCCCTGAGAGGAAAGAATGAGCTATGAACGAATCTGACCTACAGTGTGTGCGATTTCAATCCACAACACCCTGTGATATGACACCCGTCTAACGATTTGAAAACAATATCTATGCTATAGTACTCAACGAGCTCTCTTCAAAAATGTGAACAGATCTGACATATTCGAATTTTCAAGGCCTACTGTTTATGCTAGTTGAATTGCAATTTCATAAGCGACCACCAGGCAGAATAACAGGTGTCAGTCATTTGATGGCAAGTTTTAGAATTTTTGCTCCGGTTCACCCTGTGTTGATATCTATTCTCTAGGAGTTCATACAATGTCATTCAATGAAAAAATACATCGGAAACTTGGATCCGATCGAATACTTTTGTCTTCCACAAGGATCTGTCTTGGCACCAACTTTTTTTTCACCAAATCAACGATTTGTTGGATGTGACCTCCTGCCCAGTGCTGTTGGATGTGACCTCCTGCTCAGTCCACAGGTCGATACTTCAACAACTGCTCATGATCTACAAAGCACAAATTCGACCTGTCCTGGAGTACTGTTCAGAAGTCATTGATTTCGTGCACATTTTGTGTAAGGTTTGTTATCTCTGTGAGTAATTTTTGGTGACTTCGAGATCCTGAGTATGTTGAACAGCTGAAAAAAAAATTGAATAATGAATCAGAGTTCTGAGAAATCGTGAAGGAAGGACGTCTCATTTTAATGTATCATGGTTCTGAAATTTCATCAGTATCTTCATTTTCTTGTCTCCGTCTGAATTTATGATTTTTCATTTCTCCACGGCAACATTTACTATTCTATCGATCTTCAGAGAAGTTGAATATATATTGAACTTGAAACATCCTTCAAGTTGTTCAATGAATATCTATTATTCGTCTTTTGATGACATATCATCAAAAACTTTCCTCGATGCAGGTACGAAAAGCGAAAGAATTTTCTGCTATCAAAAGTAGGTCTTGGGAATAGGGGAATACCTACGCATAAAACTTGCATTTAACAACTGCCATTCGAGATATATTCGCGTTAGCGAACCGGGAATAGCCGTTTGCAAATCAGGGATTACGGAAACTTACGCTTCCGAAGTTGGAATCCCGAAGGTGTAATCTATCGGAGGGGCCCTTCTTGCGGCGTCACGGCGCCCATTAGACGCCCACGGGATTGACCCTTTTAGATATGAAGTCGAGTTGCCCAACATTCATTATCAAATTATATGCCGAAATTTGGTTGCGATTTGAATTGAAAATTATCTCAAGATGCGGTTATGATATACAGGGAGAAACATGGCACGTAACAAAAGAGGTTTCCCAGAGTCATCCATCATCGGTACTTGGTACGAACAGTCTTCCTATAGTTGTAGAAATAGAATACTATCGATTTGTTGGTTAATATCCGCAAGTGTATCCTTTAATAATTCAGATTTTGATAGACCTAATGAACATGCTGTTCTTTTTCCGAATACATCGAACAATTTCTCGTAATGAAGCCTCGAAGCCTGTAAAACGGTGGGATTCTCCTAAGTCTCTGTGTCTTCGATTATTCCAGAACTATTCCTGCATAGACTGCGTCTCAGTTTGTTGTGCGGTGGATTTGTGTTTCGATACTCTTCTCTTATACAGGGTCGCTGATATGTATGGAAACGGTCGATTATTTCCTAAAGTAAGATAGCTAGCGAAAAATGTTAGGATACAAAAGTTGTAGGGTTTTCAAAATCCATTAAGCTAATGAAAAATTAAGTATACAGGATGAGTCAAAAAGTCAGGACGAAACAAAGTTGCTTTTTCTCTAATGGGACACCCTGTATATTATTCCACATTTCAATTCTGCTCGAAATTCTGAACAAAATTGATAAAGCGCATCATTTCCTTAATTCAACCGATTTCGAGTTATCGAATTTTGAAAATAACTTTCTACTACTCTCAAATTTATTAAAGAAAAAGCACGAAGTGATGCATATTTATTATGAAAGTCACAAAAGGTGGAGTATGTGGATATTATGATCACAATTTAATTATAATTTTTTTACAGAAAATAAAAAAAGCATAATTGTTCAGGGTTGATTAAAATGCAATTAAAACAATAAAATGTATTTTTTAATGAATGTCCAGGATATTTAAAATTTATGAGAACAATAG